>CM038557.1:34943635-36279825 GCA_021527575.1 Ensete glaucum
ATATTTTCACCCCATTTCTATACATGTATGTCATCAACATTATGTCTTGCAATATCTGAGATAGTTTATATAGATTTACATAAATTTAAATTATCATAATTTTTTTGTTATAATGTTGATTCATCAGTAGGAGTAGCAAAATCCAAAAATAATAAGGGAACACTTTATTTTTTGTCATCCTTGTCGTTGCTATTAATTTTTTAATTTTCTTATAATGAATAAATCATTTTTTATTATAAAAAATAACATAATATCTTTTTTCTCATTAGTTGTCCTATACAAATAAGATTTTATTTTAAATCAAGAATAAAAAATACATCATTAATAACTTTTTTTACCAGATTTGATCTTCACAATAATTGTTACTTTTTCTTTCACTTGAACTTTATTGTCATTTAGTAGATCTGACTGAATCATCAAGCCTTTGAAATAAATTTTTATCCCCTATTATTTGATTACTATATCCACCATCCAAAAACCAAATAGATCTAAAATATTCTTCAGATGCTATAAAGAAAATATTCTCTTCATATCTTTTGTCATCATTATTTTCATCATAATAATTTGTTTGATTTTATTCCAACAGTCTTTTTCAAGATGTTAATATTTTTTATAATAAGAACATAAAGGAATATTTAGATTTTTATTTTTATACCAATAATCTTTTTCAATATGCCCAACTTTTTTACAACAAAAACATCGATGGGTTTCTTTGTTACCTTCATTTAATCGGCCTCGTCCTTTGCCATTTGATCTCTCCCTTAAGAACTGGTTTCTGAATTTTTCTTTTGTTCTTTTTTATGATCTATCTTCATTTGAAAATCATGTTCTGAAACCTCATTTGAATATTTGTTCATTTTTTGTTCATGAATTAAAAGAGAACCCATTAATTCATCAATAGATAATATGCTTATATCTTTAGTTTCTTCTATAGCAGTATAGATCATATCAAATTTTGAAAATAAACTTCGTAAAAAAATTTCTACTACAATTTGATATTTTAGCTTTTTACTGTAAGATCTCATTTAATTCACAATAGAAGAAACTTTTGAAAGGAATTCAGTTATCGATTTCAAATCTTTCATCATTTGAGTTTCGATTTCATGACGAAGAATTTGAAGCTTCGAAACTTTTACTTTTTCTATGCTTCTAAACACACATTTTAATACCTTTGCTTACTTTCATTCCCGTACTGCTTCTTCTTATTCGTGGACTACTATTCCGCATTCTAGTAAGCCTAAAGGGAGTTCTTTCTGGTAGTTACTTGGTGGAACGATAGGCTTTAAGGCAGGCGTGGAAGTATCGAACTAAAGGTTGAACAACCGGGTTTTCTTTCTTTTATTTTAATGAGCTCAATTCTTAAAGGAAGGGTTGGTATAGTTTGATAGCTAGGGAATATAGTTAGAGAGGGGCGTTTTAGCTTGAAAGTAATTAATACTTATGTGGGAAGGTAGTGAGGTCCGAGGGTAGTAGTTGATTTCTTGTTATCCAGTAGGTTCGTTAGATCACACCTGTATTCTCTATTCTTTGTTTTACTCTAATAGTAGTTATTGGCAAGGAGTTCTTTTGAATAACTTAAACTCACAAGCAAGGCTAAAAGAAAGGATGGTAAGACCGTAGTAAAGACAAAAGCTGGGATAGTAAGCCTTATGGGCAGGGAAGGTGGACTAAGAGAGGGAAATGGTAGACTTACAGGTGAAATAGGTGATCCGAATCAGTAGTGTTAGTCTCATAGTTGGTGTTCGTATTCTCGCTCCGGGTGATTTCACTCTAATAAGGGGTATCAATCATACCATAAATTATATTCTTCGAACTGGTATGGTACTTTGATTCTTGGCGTGATAGGGTTAATTCTCCTATTGGCTTGTTTGATTCCCCCTATAAGTATCTTTCTTAGTATTCCTACTAGTCTCCCCTTAGACTACTATTAGTTTTGACTACTAGAAGCAAGAGTAAGAGAAAGGAAAGGGAGAATAAGAGAAAAGAGTGCTAGTTTGCTAGTTAGAGACACTGCACTAGGTTGTTTGGCAAAGAAATGAGAGAAGGTTGATCAAGGCAAGACAGTAATGAGTTTGTAGTTAAAGAAATGATTACATAATTTAGTTTGATAGCGTTGGTTGTCTAGAAGTTTCAATATTGTTGTTGTGATTGATATTTTTTGTTATGATATCGGTGTTAGCATCCTTACTTTTATTCTTTTATTTCGAACTAGACCTATAAACTTACCTCACCGAACTAGTAGACCTATAATTATGATGTTTTATGGAAACCTCTACCGTACCTTAAACTAGAGCACCAACCTCGGATTCCTATTAATTATTCTTATTCATTACCTAGGGCTAGACTCTATACTTCCACTAGCATCTTCAATTCTTAAATGACTAGCTGACTATGTCATTGTTGCCTATGAGCCTCCCTTTTCACTCTCTTAAACATGAACCGCTGATTCGTATCCTGACCTACTCGCTTTTGAAACTAGTGTGACTGTATTGGATCCCTACTCGCTTATATGGTATCTCAGACCTTATCCCCTGTTGTAGTCTCTAGCTCTTGTCTTTGAGCTTGTGCCACTACCCATTGAAATTCCTTTGGATCTGCTCCTACCCTCGATATTGTAGTTTCGTGTTCAATCAACATATATAGAATTTCTTCCAGCCATAAGTGCAATACATAATTCTAATAATGCGTATGGAAGCCCCACCACTTTAGGTTCATCTTGAAGATATCTCTCATCTTATATAAGGTATAGAAAGCATGTAAAGATACTAACTACATTTTCTCCTACTCCTGATCCTAATCCAGCTTCTTATCACCAGCATCTAATCCTTCATATATGATCTAGATTCTTCTTGTGTATGGGATTCAACTCGAACAGTCTTTTTCATAAGCTTCCGCTGCTACCACATAAAGAAAGGTTCACCATCCAAATCACTACGATACTAGGTCAAGCCATGCATGCAAAGGCAAAGGGAAAGCAAAGAACCCATACCAAACTCGCACCAAAAGAAACTCCATAAGCTTACTTCTCCGTTAGCGCATAGGAAACCAAGAAAAGATTGGAATTGAGTTTATCGAGCATAAGGTATAGAGTTAATAAATAAACAGCTTATCCTTCTTTTAAATCTGATTTTTTTTTTTGTTTACCGATCTCGCTTATGCCCCTTCGATCCATCATCTTGAACACATTACAACAGAAGGATACTCGGTGCCACAGGAATATGCTTATTAACAACATTTATGGAGTTTGGGCCATAAGAGAGTACCTAGCTCTTGCTGCTTACTTGCCAAACTGAAACAACTCCTCTTACCTTTTTACTACTTCTTCTATCGGAGACAAAACAAAGAGAGCATTCGAACTGTAATTATACTTAAGGGCACAGATGCGCTTGATGTTGTTCCTTGAGACTTCACAGTTGAGTAGAGTAGGTATTCTCCTCGACTTCTGGAACTAAACTTAAGGACTTAATGAGACGTGAGACTGCTATTAATCTGGAAACTTCATATTGATTTATCGCAATACCTTCCATTGATTACCTTGCCGACCCATCCTTTACTTTCAGTTCTTATCCAGCTCCTTACTCTCTACTTGAAATAATCTATTACGGTGCAGATGCGAAAAAAAAAACAGAATGAATGAATCTATTATAACTCCTTTAGTGTGGATCCTATCTTATTCTTCTATAGTCAGATGAAACTCTAAAGTCAGAATGGAACGAAACCACCTCTGCTTCTGCTTCAACCGATACTCGGGATTCAACAGAGACCACCCAACCTATACTTAAAAAGTTAGTTAATCACCACTTACTGCATAGCCAATAAATGATCTTTTGAAGACTTAGAACCAATAAAAAAAGCAACGTATAGACAACCGGATCATATACTAATTGGCCTCAATGGAGATGGAGCTTCGACGCCTATACCATCTTCTCCCGGAACTCCCACTTCCATTGCTTAACACACACAAGTACCCGGCCCTACATCTATTTTTTCTTTCCCGCTTACCTTTTATACTCTTCCTTTACTTGGGCGGGCATTCATTGATTCTCTTCGGCTTCTACATTGGAAATAGAATAAATTGACTTTGCGCGCATTATTAAGTAGAAATGATTCTGACCTGACCTAAAACTCGATTGAGACTTAATTGACGTAAGCTTAATATACGTATTCTTATCCTTAGGCATGATCCTCAACTTCAGCTTCACATACGTATTCTTCTCCTCTTGAAATAGTATCTAGTTCATTCTCCTACAGCAAGGGTTGATCCAAGGAGGGATCCGCCCTTACCCCGGACGTTGTGTTGCTTACGATCATTGATGGCCATGCTTAAATAGGATTGGGGGCTCACCACCTGCGGTGCTCCCACTAAAGCAATTGTAGGTAGATCTTGCACCGTGGTCGATTCTTTTTAGAATGGTACTTACTGTTAGTTTTTCTATAAAATTTCAGAGATAAGGAGAATAAAATAGTAGAGTACACCAGAATTACTTTCGATCATCAATTTAGGATTTTGGAATAAACCAAGAGTACCTATTTATATTGATTAAAAGATAGAATTTAGATATTTTAAAACACTGAAAAATCTATCACATCTAAATAAATCTTACCATCATCTAACTAATCACATCCTCATCTAAATTAGATTTAGATTTAAATCTTTATCTAATCCTAATTACTTAACTTTATCTTAATTACTTGAATTATTTCCAACATACCCCCTTAATTCAAGTAGTTAAGATTTAAAAATTATTTTCAAAGAATTTTTTTCGCCAACGGCCATCTAATATTTTTTTTCTGTCCATGGATCTTTGAAAACTTCTGATATGAAATCTTCTATCCTTTCTCTTAACTTTTTTCTCTTCAGTAGTCATCTTTGCTGATATGATGGAGACTTTATATTTATAGGATTGAATCCCTTTGTATACGGAAGTTTTCTCTTTTATTTTTTTCTCTTAGCTTTTTTCACATCATATAAACTTCTACCAACCCTGTATGAGTATTTTCATTATTGTTCTTAGAGTTTAGAGCTTCACCCCTTTTATGTACATGTGTATCATCATTATGACCAGATTATCTGAGATAGTTTGTATAGATCCACACAAATTTAGATGATCATAATTTTTATGTCATAATATTGATTCATCAATAGGAGTAGCAAAATCTGAAAATAATAAGGCAAACATTTTATTTTTTGTCATCCTTACAGTTACTATCAATTTACCAATTTTATTATCATAAATCAGGTATTTTTCATCATAACAAATAACATAATATCCTTTTCTCATGAATTATCTTATACTAATGATATTTTATTTTAAATCAGAAATAAATAATACATCATCAATAATTTTTTATCAGATTTTGTGTTCACAGCAACTATTCCTTTTCCTTTTACTTAACCTTTTTACCATTTTCCATATACACAGTAGATTTGACCGAATCATCAAGCTTCTAAAACAGACTTTTATTCCATGTCATATGATTACTGCATCCACTATCCAAAAACCAAACAGATCTAGAATATTTTTATCAGATGCTATAAAGAAAATATTTTCTTCATCTCTTTTATCATCATTACTTTCCTCGTGATAGTTAGTTTAATTTTTATTCCAACAATTTTTTTCAAAATGTTTATATTTTTCACAATAAGAACATAGAGGAACATTTGAATTTTTATTTTTATACCAGCAATCTCTTTCCATATGTCTTATTCTTTTGTAATAAAAGCATTGTCGAGTTTCTTTATTACCTTCATTTGATCGACCTCTTCCTCTTCCATTTTGGTCTCTCCTTTGAGATCTGGTTTCTTAATTTTTCTTCTATTCTTTTTTCTTTATCTATCTTCATTTAGAGAGCATGTTCTGAAACCTCATCTGAAGATATGTTCACTTTTTGTTCATGAACTAAAAGAGAACCCATTAATTCATTAATATATAATATTATTGTATCTTTAGCTTCTTCTATGGTAGTAGAGATCATATCAAATTTCAAAGATAAACTTTGTAAAACTTTTTCTACTACAATTTGATCTTTTAAGTTTTCACTGTATGATCTCATTTGATTCACAATAAAAGAAACTTTTGAAAAGAAATCAGTGATCGATTTTGAATCTTTCATCATAAGAGTTTCAAACTTATGATGAAGAATTTGAAGCTTTGAAAATTTTATATTTTCTATGCTTCCAAACACACATTTTAATATCTTCCAGGCTTCTATTGATGTTGATGCCATCATGATTCGGGGAAATAAGGAATCATGTATTGATTGTTGTAGCATGTAAAGGGCTTTTGCATCTCTTTGCATATTTTCATTCATTTGATCCTTAGTAATTTTAGGATCCTATAGATCATACTCAACAAAATTATTTTCTATCAAATTCCATAATCCTTGTAAAATAAGTAGAGTTTTCATTTTAACAGTCCAAAATTGATAATTATCACCTTTGAAGATATGAAGAAGCTTATTAGGAACACTTACTATAAGCTCGCGATCTTCTTATTTTTCTTTTCTTTTTTTTTGGATCTACTAGTCTTTCCTTCCTTTTGACTGATGTACTCCTTTTGATTTTTCTTTGAACCAGGCTCTGATACCACTATTGACCTCTTTACAGAACTTCAGGGTGATTGACTTTTTTGTAGAATTTCAGGGAGAATGAGAAGAGAATAGTAGAGGACACCACGAGTACTTTGAACTAGCAATTTATAGTGATTTGGAATGAACCAAGAGCACCTATTTATATTGATTAAAAGATAGAATACAGATATTTTAAAATACTAAAAAATCTATCACATCTAAATAAATCTTACTCTCATCTAAAGTAATCACATCCTCATCTAAACTAGATTTAGATTTAAATCTTTATCTAATCCTAATTAATTAATTTTATCTTAACTACTTGAATTATTTCCAACACTTACGTTTGTTATGATGAAATCATCTGCTTTTACAATAGAATTATGGGTTGGGTACGACGCGAATCGACAAGTCTCAATGCAATCCAGTTGGCTGTAGACAATGATCCATTATGATTATAGAATTAGGACCATAGACAAGCTGCCTTCTGTGGTGTAGAAAGCCCTTATGCCTCGTATTATTCGGTGAATATTAATGGATACGGCCCACCCTCGGATACAATGCTTGGAGCTTAGTACAGAAGCATCTTCCTCTACAATAGCTTGGGAAACCTGTTTGAAATGCTTTGGATAACTAAGAGGCGGTAGAAACACCCCTCGGGGAACCAATACAAGTTTTCCTGTGAGTGCTTAGCCCTTTTGTACCGATTGAGACAAGGAAGAATGGCTAAGAATTCCATGTATTTTCCTTTCATATGAGAAAAAAACAAAGAGGCTTTGATCAACGGATTGTGTCACCTCTGTATTTATGCTGCTAACCACTACTGAGTAAATGATTGTACTAACAAAATAGAATATAAAATAAAACGCCTATAAAGCATTGCGCTTTACCTTGCCCAGATGTTCGCCTTTATAAGGTGAAGCAATGGTTACCCGTCGCCTCGTAACATTTGACGACTACTTACAAGCAACGAGAGGAGGACTTTGCCTCCCTGGAAGAAGAGACGTGAACGATGATCACCACTGGTCCTAAGCTATGATTCTTTGTGGATTACAACTCTTTACTCCAAAGAATAAAATATAAAAGCTTATAACATTATGTAACCTAACATCACTACTAACTTCTCAAGCTACAACAGTAGGGCCTGTGCTCACAAAGAATTAATAAAAATAATATAGGTAAGAATTGTTAATAAGTAAGTAAGTAATATAGAATTATGTAACAACACTAAATCACTTAATATAGAAAGAGTATAACCCTCGCAACTTACTGCTGACTTAAAAGAGCTTACTTGAAAGAGTCATCATAAAAACTTACTGCTTACTCAACACTTAAGGGCGGGCTTCTCTAACTCTTCTTCAGGGCCCAAGGAAAGAATGTTGTAGATAACGTCTCTCTTACTTTTATTGTATTGAAATTATTGAAATAGAACTCACTCTGCTTGCAGTAAAGTAAAGTAAAAAAAGAAAATAGAATGAAGTTTCACACACACACATATATATATATATATATATATATATATATATATATATATATATATATATATATATATATATAATAGAAACATAATAACCAACACAAAACTCCTTGACAAGAATGGAAATGGAAGTGCAAACATATTATAGAAAACATAGTAACCAACACCGCTGACTTAAATAGAACTGTAAAGTGCACATGTCCATAAGCAGATAACCTGACAGCATTGCTTCGTTTAATCACTTTTATCGGCGTACTCAAAACTCTGTTGTGCTAACGTTAGTTTCGGAGTGTTAGGATATAACAGTTATATTAAAAAAAGAAAAGAATGTGAGTAAGTAACAGGATTTGAAAGTAGGAGTGAGATGGAATTAAAGCCTAATTAAATAATCAGTGTTTTTCATAAGAAAGCAATATATTACACGCTATCAATCAAATATGAAATAAGCCCGAAAGTTAGCTAATGCAAAATCTAGAAAGGGGTAATTGAGCTTTACTACTTGTTTGCTAATTCCCTTGCCCATACTGAAAAAAATCTCTATTACACAATTTCCCATAGGATAACTGAACTCTTAAACTCAACAAACACAACTTCTTGCTCTAGCACACAACGTCTGTCTTTCTTACAATACTGCTTACTCTCTCTCTCTCTCTCTCTCTCTCTCTCTATATATATATATATATATATATACTAAAACATTATAACAGAGACATATACACCGTAATAACCTTATTCCTTCTTTAGTAGTTGAACTATCTTGTTTGTTTATGTTTGTTTTAGTTCTCAAATGATTATTGAATACTATTAGGTTGGGTGTAGATATTATTAGATATGATGATTTTGTTGGAATTAAACTTGTATAATTATCATGAAGAGATTAATTTTATCAGAATAAATGTTCATTTCTTGAAAAAAAAATATTTATGGAAGGACAAGTCAAATTGGTTATTGATTCTTGAAAGAGTTTATTGAAAGAAAGATTCATTCTTACTGCATAAATGTAATGTATCTTGGGAACTATATAAACCCCATATGTTGAGTCATGAAAAATATAGAGTTTATGAAATTATAAAAATATTGAGAGAAATACAGAAGATTTAGCCTTCTCTTACTCTTCTTTAGTGTGCTAACTCTATCCTTTCTTCCTATCAACTTCAACAATTGGTACCAGAGCTATGGCTTCATCCTCAAGCACCTTCCAACTCAAAATCCCTAGATTGACAAAAAAAATTAGGACATATGGTGCATCCAAATGAAGGTTCTTTTAGGCTCCCAAGATATATGGGAGTTTGTAGAAGATGGATTTGTTGAACCAAGTCCAGCAGAAGAAGGAGCGATGAATGCAAAAGCAAAAGAGCAACTCAAAGAAAGAAGAAAGAAGGAGAAAAAGGCCTTGTTCACAATCTACCAAGGGTTTGATGATACGATTTTCAAGATTATCGCTCCAACAAATACTTCAAAAGAGGCTTAGGAAATACTTCAAAAAGCATTTGGTGTTGTTGATAAGGCAAAAAAACTCCATCTACAAGTTTTACGAGTCGATTTTAAAAAATTACAACAAGGTACCTCTGAAACTATTTTTGATTATTTCACAAAAGTTATTTCTGTTGTTCATCAAATGAGAAGAAATGGTGAACAAATAAGTGATCAAAGAGTGATAGAAAAGATACTAAGATCACTAGATTCAAAATTTGATTTTATTACTGTTGCAATTGAAGAGTCCAAAGATTTGGAATAAATGTCTTTAGAACAACTTATGGGTTCCCTTCAAGTTCATGAACAAAGGATTACAAAAAGAGTAGAAGAAAGAACTGTGGAACAAGCACTACAGACCAAGCTTACTCTTGAAAATAAATGTGAATTAAATTTTCACAGAGGAAGAGGTCGTGGACAAAGAGGAAGAGGTGGCAAAAATCAGACCTATCAAGAATCTCCAAACAATGAAGGAGGTAGAGAAAATTCTAGCCAAAGGGGCCGAGATTATGGTCGAGGACGGTGGACATGACAAAATTTCTAAAAGGTCTGAAATATAATGCTATATTTGCAAAAGGTATGGACATTACTCCTTTGAATGCTATTATAATCCTAACAATCAAGGTGATAAAGCAAATTTATTGAAAAAGAAGAGAAGAATGAAAATCAAATTTTATGAATGACTTATGATAATTTAAAGGAAGATCAGTCTATGACATGGTATCTAGATACATGAGCTTCAAATCACATGTGTGGCATTAAAGAATTATTTTCAGAAATAAATACAAGCTATTCTGAAAATATTACATTTGGTGATCTATCTCAAAGTCCAATAAGAGGTAAAGGTAAAATTATTTTTGGACTTAATAATGACAAAGAGTTATGCATTTCAGATGTTTATTATGTGCCTGATATGAAAAATAATATGGGACAATTACTTGAAAAAGGTCATAATATTGAGATGAAAGATATGACTCTTTCAATTTATGATAAGACTAAGACATTAATCTCATATGTGAAAATGGCGAAGAATAGAATATTTCCTCTATATTTATGTATTTTTGATCGATCAAATTGTTTTAAGACTGATATTGAGGACATTTCTATATTATGACATCTTAGATATACACACTTACATTTTGAAGCTTTAAAACTTCTAGAAGTTTAATATAGTGAGGAATGCCAAGAATTGATCGCCCATCAAAATTATATGAAGTATGTGTTATGGATAAGCAAGAAAGAAAGCCTTTCAAAATCAATAGAACAAAAAGAGTATGACATCGACTTGATTTGGTACACTCGGATGTTTGTGGCCCTATTAGCCCAGTATCACTTGGAGGAAGCAGGTATTTTCTTACCTTCACTAATGATCATAGTGGCAAAACTTGGGTCTATATTTTAAAGGAAAAGAAAGAAGTGTTAAACAAATTCAAAGAATTTAAAGAGTTAGTTGAAAGACAAACTTATTGCAAGATTAAATATTTACGAATAGATAGAGGTGGTGAATATGCATCAAATGAATTTGAAAGTTTTTATAGAAATAATGAAATTTTACATCAATTTACTATATCATACATACCTTAACAAAATGGTGTTTCAGAAAGGAAAAATAGGACTATACTTAATATGGTCTGATGCATGTTAAAGGAAAGAAAGATTCCTAAAGAATTTTGGGGGGATGATGTTGCTTGTGCAGTTTATTATGAGTTTTCAACAAGGCGAATTGGTAATTCTACACCAGAAGAAGTATGGAGCCTGCAAAAACCAAGAGTTGATCATTTAAGAATTTTTGGAAGTGTTGCATTTGCCAAGATACTAGAAGAAAAAAGAACAAAACTTGAAGATAAAAATCAGAAATGCATTTTATTAGGTTATGCTGAGAATTCCAGTGGATACAAACTCTACAATCCTATCACAAATAAAATTGTGATGTCAAGAGATGTTGTGTTTAATGAACAACAGATTTGGGACTGGAAAAGTAATGAACAGTATAGAAAAGCTATATCATCAGAAGAGGATGATATAATACAAGCAAGTACACAAGAGGCTTTACTAGAATCATCACAAAGATCAGCTACGTCACATAATTCAAGAAGTCCGATTATAAGAAGGACAAGACCGATCCAGGAGATATATGATGTGACTCAAAGAATTGATACTAATAATGTTGAACTTTCTCTATTTTGTCTTTTTGTAGGATGTGATCCATTAACTTTTGAAGAAGCTTGTAAAGAAGAAAAATGGAGACAAGCTATGAAGGAAGAGATTAATGCAATCAACAAAAATGATACATAGGAGCTTACTACACTTCCAGAAGACCACCAAGCGATCGGTGTTAAGTGGATCTTCAAAACAAAAAAAAATGCACAAGGAGAGGTAGAGAAATATAAAGTACGATTGGTCACAAAGGGATATGAACAATAATTTGGGATCGACTATTAAGAAGTATTCGCACCAATTGCTCGATTGGAGACAGTAAGATTACTTATCTCTCTAGCAACTCAAATGAAATGGAAAATTTTACAAATGGATATCAAATCAGCATTCCTTAATGGAGTTGTTGAAGAAGTGAAATTTTTATTTCACAAGGAAATTATGCAAAAGAGGTTCTCTAGAAGTTTTCTATGGAAGATTGTTATCCTACAGATACACCTATTGAGTATGGCACCAAGTTGTCAAAGAAGGCGAAGGTAAATATATTAATCCAACTTATTACAAAAGTCTAGTTGGATGTTTAAGGTATTTGACATGCACTCGACCTGATATATTATTTAGAGTTGGTTTAATAAGTAGATACATGGAATCTCCTAAGATTTCTTATTTAAATGTCGCTAAAAGAATTTTACGATATATTAAAGGTTCAATTGAGTATGAAATATTCTATTCATCATCAAAAGGACCGGATCTTATTGGATATAGTGACAGTGATTGGGCTGGAAGCTACGATGATCGAATGAGTACAACTGGATTTGTATTTTATTTTGGTGGAGCCACATTTACTTGGTCTTCAAAAAAATAACATATAGTTACTCTATCAAGTTGTGAAGCAGAATATATAGTAGCATCTTCTTGTGTTTGTTATGGAATATGGCTAAGAAGATTGCTTCAGGAACTTTATATGCCACAGGAGAAGTCAACCAAAATTTATATTGATAATAAATCAGCTATTGCCTTAGCCAAGAACTCAATCTACCATGAAAGATCAAAGTATATCGACACAAGATTTTATTTTATAAGAGATCATGTCAAAAACAAAGAAGTGGAGCTACACCATGTCAAGACAAGTGAACAAGTGGCTGACATTTTTACAAAACCTCTCAAAATTAAAACATTTCAACATCTTCGAAGAAAACTTGGCATGTTGGATGGAACAAGTTTAAGGGGAGAATGTTGGAATTAAACTTGTAATTATCATGAAGAGATTAATTTCATCAGAAGAAAGGTTCATTTCTTTAAGGAAAAATATTTATGGAATGACAAGTCAAATTGGTTATTGATTCTTGAAAGAGTTTATTGAAAGAAAAATTCATTCTTACTGCATAAATCTACATAAATGTAATGTGTCTTGGGAAACTATATAAACCCCATATGTTGAATCATGAAAAATATAGAGTTTATGAAATTATAAAAATATTGAGAGAAATACGTAAGATTTAGCCTTCTACTCTTCCTTAGTATGCTAACTCTATCCTTTCTTTCTATCAATTTCTTAGGTTACCAGTAGTTATTTTCACTATACTTCATAAATGACAAGGGGTGGGACGGACTTAAGTATATAGGTTCCTCAGTTCGTATCTTGAACATGTCAATGGTAGTCTTATTGAGGTTCCTTTGTTCACTTCTATGTAGATGGGATCATTGTTTATCGGTTAAGGTAAGGTAAGGAGCCATAGGGGAAGTACTTCATAACGTATCTTGGGATCATGGTTCCGATATGTGATATTAGACATCTTGGTTCGAGTGTATAATAAAGAGTGTAGATGTTTGTGTAGGAGCTAAGTGTCATTAAATGTTTTTTTAGGTCTAGATAGGTAGTCTATCCATCTCTTTATTCTCTTATTGGGCAGATGAATGCTCCTCTCTTATTTGAATCGAGTAAGACCTCTCTTATTTGAGTTGCAGCTTATATTCTTTTGAAGCACAAAGGAAATCATTTAGTATCTCATTAAGGTACATGTATTGGACACTTAGGCCTATTTGATAGCTATATTCTTGATGTTATGATTAGTCCGTCCCTTTCTTTCCTAGCGCCTATCCTTTCCCTTCAAGTGGTTAGTCCATCCCAAGATGCTTTCAAAGTCGCCCGACCTCTATTTCGCAATTAAGGAATTACCCTCCTTATTTGAATCGAGTAAACCTCTCTTATTTGAATTGCAGCTCATATTCTTTTGAAGCGCAAAGGAAATCAATTAGTATCTCATTAAGGTACACTTATTGGCACTCTGGCCTGTCACCCACCTCCCCAGCTTAAGTATAAGTAGTGGCATGCTCTTTTGATAGAACTCTAGGGTTCTATCATAGAGAAAGAAGATAGAAAAGGGGATAATCGATCTCTTCAAGGATCGGTCTTCTATATCACTTGAGGATCTACCTCCTTGGATTTTGCCTTTTGGCTAAGATTAATACTTCATTCCTTGATTTTTATAAAGAATTTATAGTCTTATTTATAGGGCTTTGGGAAGAGTCCCGTTCAACTTCGACTCTTAACTAACTAATAAGCTCCTAACTGAAAATAATAACTGACTCTATCCCAACTGAAGATAAAAACCAACTCTAACTATTCATAACTAACTTGATGAGGTTTACCCGACCCATAATTGACTTCGACTAATATGACTCAACCTAAATAGATGGACCAAACTTAGCTAGAGTCCTAACAGACCCACCATATTTAAATTAGTCTTGTCCTCAAGGCTGAGCAACATTCAACTTCAAGAGCACTTTGGTCTAGAATATTTATCACACATCATAACCCTTTGATCAATCAAATAGGATCTCCACTTGGTGTAAACAATGGGTCGATCTACTGGTGTAGTAGTTATTATAGTCTTCTGAGGATCCTTTTTTATTTGATGGCTAGTGGTCGCATCATGTCTTCTTTTGAGGATCATCACTTTGAAGTATTCTCGTGGCATCAAAAAAAAATCTATAAGTAATTGTATGTCATGTATAATCGATTTCGAGCACCTGTTATCATAAATTAGGATTCGCCTATTAACTATCTTGTCTTCGAATTTGTCAAAGCTTTCCTGATCAGACTTTACATTATTAATTTTTGATTCCTCCTTAGCTCGTTTAATTGTCAATAGTTTGTCATAGCCTTCATTATCAGACTCGACATTATTAGTTTTTTATTCCACTTTAGTTGGCTCAATTGTCATAAATTGCTCTTATATGTTGACCACTTTAAAATAATCCTTTATTGAATTTTCCTATTTATTAAAGCTTCTATTTCGACGAATGTCCATATTGATTTTTCATTCATGCACGCTGGTGAATGATGTGGTTGCTATCATGATGCGGGAATGGTGAGCTTTAACTTCACGAATCTCGGATTAAGTCCCTCGATAAATTTTCTCACCGTTATATCTCGGACCAATCTCGTGCTTGGTTCGACAAATGCTCAAATCTACTCGTACTCCTATACTATAGAAGTCGATAGATTTTGATGAGGTCCATTAACATTCTTGTACTCCGATGGTCCGAAATGAATCAGGAGCTCTCTCTTGAACTATCCCCACGAAGGGACTCTGTGATAGGTTTCATACAAATCATACCATTAGATCATATCACCTTCGAGTTGAGTGGAAGATATATATACCATGGATTCCTCCATAGTCATATAAAAATGAAAAAACTTTTTAACATGTGAGATCCAACCGATTAGATCTTTATCTTCCTATCTGGGAAACTCCACCCTCATATGTGTGCATCCTGTGTCCTGCCCATGATTATACTTTTCAAATCGACTCCCTTTGGAACTTTCACCATATTGAGTTATGTTAGGGCTCTTTGATCGGCTTCTTCTAAATTTGTGAAGGAGTTCTTGGAATCTGTCTTTTATACGGGCCTCGAAGGCTTTAAATCTTGCATTTAGTACATCATTCGTAGTTATCAGATACGATTGTACATCAATGATGTTCAATTCTTTTTTCCTAGTGTCGAGTCAAAGGCATATGTCGTAGATGTAGTAGGACTTGACCACAATGAGATTATCGGTGTAGCGGGGACAGAACGGTTGGCGTGGTGAGGGCTACAACAGGGATGGCGAGGGCTACGGAGGGGACAATGGTGCTTATGTGGCAAGTGAGGCGATTAACGAGGAAGGTAGCTATGTAAGCAGTGGCTGCAGGAAGAAGAGAAGCCTGAAGAAGAGAGCAGTGGTTATGACCAATGAGAGTTTTGGTTGCGACTACGATTATTAAGGAGAAAGGTAGTTGTGGCAAGCAAGGGCAGCAGGAAGCAGAGGAGGCTGAAGGGGAGAGAAGAAACAGAGGTGGCCGACGAGTGCTGTAGTGTTTGGGGTAGCTGATGGCACTGAAGTGGTTGAGGAGAGGACCAGCGGGGTCCTGAGAGGAAGAGGAAGCAAGGTAGCAACAGGGGGAGGAAGATGCAGCAGCAAGGATGGAAGGGGCAGTTGGGCAGCACTAGAGGGAGTAGAAATGACAATGCTGGATTCGCAGTGTAAGTCAGGAAGGCGATCAAGTCTGCGGTAAGAGGAAGGAAGAGGGCAGCGATAGTCACCGACGGTTGGCGGCGACGACAAGCGTGGGGAGGAGAGGAAGAAGGGGCAACAGCGGCGGCTTGGTGGAGCAGAGGAGGAGCAGGTGTTGTGGTTGGCTACAGCCTTTGGTCGCAGAGCGGGGAAGAAGAAGGGGGTAGTGGGGTCCGACGAGGGCTGCTGCAGGGAAGGCGGGATACTGGCAGCTGCTGGGGCACCATCGATGTGGTTGGGCAGTGGTTAGTAGTAGCGGCAAGGTGATGGCCGAGGACTGGAGAGGGAGGAGGCAGTGGCGTCAGCGTAAGGAGCACCCAGCGGTGGTTACGGTTGAGAGCAAGGGAGGCAGCGGCTGAGGTGGCACTGGAGGAGAAAGGGAGATGGTGGCCGGCGGCAGGAGCAGGAGAGGAAGAAGGGGTGGCAGCGATGGCAGCAACAATAAGCAGTGGGGAGGAGAAGGGTAATGGCGGGGGTTGCGGCCAAGAAGGCTGCCGCAAATGAGGGAGGAGAGGAAAGCGGTGGGCAACGAGGATGAAGGTAGCAACAACAGCTACTGCGTCAGGGGAGAAAGGGAAGAGCAGCGTGGCAGCGGTGCTCTTCTTCTTTTTCTCTTTCCTTCCGCCCTCTTCTTCTTTTTTTTCTTTTTTTTATTTTTTTACCTAATGATAGCTACGACAAAGATGAAATAGATGAACATCAATGTTGTATATGGCAGCACGGAGATGAGAAGAGGCGGTGTGGAAGATGGTGATGACGACGATGGCAAGGGTGATGAACGGTAGCAGTGAAGTATTGAGGAACGTTGTTCTAATACCAAATGATAGAACTATAGAGTTCTATCGTAGAGGAAGAGGATAAGCGATCTCTTCGAGGGGATTGGGCCTCCTAGATCACTCGAGGAGATCTACCTCCTAAGGTCTTGCCTTTTGGCTAAGACTAATACTTCATTCCTTGATTTTTCATAAAGAATTTACAACCTTATTTATAGGGCTCTACTAAGAGTCCTATTCAACTTCGACTCTTAACTAACTGATAAACTTTTAACTGAAAATAATAACTGACTCTATCCCAACCGAAGATAAAAACCAACTCTAACTACTCATAACTGATTTGATTAGGTTTACCCGACCTATAACTAACTTTGACTAATATGATTCAACCTAAATAGATGAACCCGATTTAGCTAGGGTCCTAACAACTTTTCTTTTTAGCGATAGGGCTTATTTTTCTTAGAGTCAGTTACCAATCAATGTTCTATTCAATGTATAAAAACTAGATTCATTAGCCAAGTGTACCGAGAGAGCACAAAAATTTAAGCGAGAAGAAAGGCAAAAGGAAGCTAATCCATCTTTGAAGCCTAGGCTCGAATAATAGTATTTCTTTGTTTCAGCCTAGAAAGCTTTAGATAATTGTTTGAATCTGCACCTGAACCTCCTTCTTGGTCATAGGATTTTAAACGAATATACCCGACAATATGGTTTATTTTTGCCTTGGCTTAGTGAGTGTGCACACCTTTCTTTTGATAGTAAGGATTGGGTCAAAGTTAAAATTCTTACTTTTAGGCCCGCGGAGTGGCAATAGCCTCTACTATAGCCTCTTGAGTGAGTCTAGGTATTGGAGCCTTATTAATGTAATAGTGGATCAGAGCTGAAATAAGTTGACCTGAAAATCGAATAAATGGAAGAACCTAAATTGGAACTACATTTCCCGAAGAATCATTCCACTTGCAGACATAAATAAGTTTCCTTTCCTTTTACGTAAGTGTTTGTTTATAGGATGAAAGAAGATTAGATAACCACTAATGATTCTCTGGTTGTGGCAAATGGAAACTCACTAAAGGTTCTCTGGTTGTGACAAGAGGAAAGAAGCAGAACTCCTTTTATGTTATAGAGACTAAGCTACACAAAGAAGAGATTAATGCAATCCAAAAGGATAAAAGTATAGATCTTTGGCATAAAATGTTTGGTCATATCAATGAGAAGGGACTTCAAACTCTTACTAGAAAGCAGTTCTTACCAAAGCTATAAGGTACATCTCTTAAATCTTATGATCATTGCCTACCTGGAAAAACACATAGAGTTACCATTCATACTTATCCATCATCTAAAAGATTAAATGTCATTGATTTGATTCACACTGATGTCTGTACTATGTAAACTAGAACTCTTGGAGGTGCTCTTTATTTTGTTACTTTTATTGATGACCATTCTAGAAAAGTTTGGGCTTTTGCTTTAAAATCTAAAGACTAGGTACTTAATGTTTTTAAAGAGTTTCACGTTAGTATTGAAAGAGAAATAGGAAGAAAATTGAAGTGTGTTAGAGCAAATAATGGGGGTGAGTACAGGGGTTCTTTTGAGAATTATTGTAGGTTTCATGGTATCAGGCTTGAGAAGACAGTTCCTAAAACTCCCTAGCAAAACGATGTAGCAGAAAGGATGAATAGAACTATTAAAAAAAAGATTAGGTACATGCTTTCCCATGCCAAGCTACCTAAGTCTTTTTGGGGGGAGGCTATGAGAACTACAATTGATCTGATAAATCTTTCTCCATCAGTTCCTCTGAATGGTGATGTTCAGAGGAACTATTAAAAAAAGGAATTATGTGCATGCTTTCCCATGCCAAGCTACCTAAATCTTTTTGGGGGGAGGCTATGAGAACTACAGTTGATCTGATAAATCTTTCTCCATCAGTTCCTCTGAATGGTGATGTTCCAGAGAGAGTATGAAAAGGGAAAAATGTATCTTATGATCACTTGAGAGTCTTTGGGTGTAAAGCATTTATTCATATTCCTAAAGATGAGAGATCCAAGCTTGATAACAAGGTAAAAGTATGTATTTTCTTAAGATATAGTCATGAATAGTTTGGTTACAGATTATGGGATCCAGTAAATAAAAAGATTATCAGAAGTAGAGACGTCATGTTTCTTGAAGACAAACTATTTGAAGATGGTGATAATGTTGAGAAGTAAAATACATCTGTTTATACTCCTTGGAGTTTGAGCCCAGTTCCTCCGCCTATAGTTCATGATGATCAAGGGGGAGATGGACAGGAAGATGGTGGTGAGAATGTTAGTGATGATAATACTCCTACAGTTGATGAAGTTGATCCAACTGAACAAACTGAGCAAGCACCCCCACCACCAGATGAGATTTCACTGAGAAGATCTACAAGAGAGAGAAGACGATCTACAAGATATCCCCCACGTGATTATGTTATGTTGACTAATGGTAGATAACCAGAAACTTACCAAGAAGCTATTCTACATTAGCATAAAAATGAGTAGGTTAAAGCCATGTAAGAAGAGATGAAATTTTTGCTTGAGAACCACACCTATGACTTGGTAAAGTTACCTACAGGGAAGAAAGCTCTCAAGAATAAATGAGTTTATAAATTGAAGACTAAAAATAATAGCTCACCACAAAGATATGAGGCACAATTAGTTGTGAAGGATTCAGTCAAAAAAAGGGTATTGATTTTGAAGAAATATTTTCTCTTATGGTGAAAATATCTTCTATCAGAGTTGTTCTTGGTTTAGTTGCCCGCTTGAATTTATAAGTAGAGTAACTTGATGTGAAAACTACATTTTTATATAGTGACTTAGAAGAAGAAATTTATATGGAGCAACCAGAAGGTTTCAAAGTCAAAGGAAAAAAAAATCTAGTGTGTAAGATTAAGAAAAGCTTATATAGACTCAAACAGGCACCTAGATAGTGGTACAAGAAGTTTGATTCATTTATGATGAACCACGAGTACAATAAAATCACATCTGGCCATTGCGTGTTTATAAAATTTTTTTCAGATTATGATTACATTATTCTCCAGCTATTATTGATGATATACTGATTGTTGGTCATGATGTTGGAAAAATTGAGAAGCTTAAGAGGGAACTAAGTAAGTCGTTTGCTATGAAAGACTTAGGATCGATGAGACAAATTCTTGGCATAAAGATTCTTCATGATAGAAAGAATGGAAAGATTTGGTTATCTCAGGATACCTACATTGAAAATGTTCATGAAAGATTCAATATGAATAAAACCAAACTAGTTTATTCTCCACTTGTAGATTTCAAGCTGAGTTCAAAACAATGTTCTACAAGTGAGAAAGAAAAAGAAGAAATATCCAAAGTGCCTTACTCATCAATAATTGGCAATTTAATGTATGCTATGGTTTATATTAGGCCAGATATAGCTTATGCATTTGGAGCTGTCAGTCGATTTCTCTCTAATCCTGGTAAGGAACATTGGACAGTAGTAAAATAGATCTTAAGATATTTAAGAGGTACTACTAGGTTGTATTTATGTTTTGGCATTGGTAAACCTATGCTAGAGGGTTAACAGATGCAGACATGGTTGTTGATATTGATTCTAGGAAATCCACCTTAGGGTTCTTGATGACTTTTTCAGGGGGAGCAGTCTCTTGGCAGTCTAAGTTATAGAATTGTGTTGCTCTATCGACCACAGAAGCATAATATATAGCAATTACTGAAGGAAGTTTTATGGATGAAAAATTTTCTACAGGAATTGGGTTTAAAACAGGAAGGATACACTATTTATTGTGATAGTCAAAGTGCCATCCACCTCTCCAAGAATTCAGCATATCATTCTAGATCCAAGCATATTGATGTAAGATATCACTGGATTCGTGATGTACTTGAGATGAAAGAATTATACTTAGAAAAGGTACATATGGATGAGAATGGTTCAAATATGTTAATAAAGTCTATGCCAAAAGAGAAACTTAAAGCATGTAAACAGAGAGTGGGCTTAGTACAACCCACCATATGAGTTGGAGGGGGAGAATTGTTGGGTCCAACCCATAGGTGGGCTTAGACTAGTCAAACTTATTAATAAAAAAAAAGAAAGGAAAAGGTAAAGTTAAAAAACCCTAACCTAAGTGGAGGTTGTGGCGGTGCACGTAAGTTGAAGTCTGTGGCGACAGAAACAGAGGGAGTATAATGAGGAGAAAGAGAAAGAAAAGAATAGGGAGAGAGGAAGTTTTGGCAAGATCAAACGGTAAAACTTCCTCACATTTGGTCCAAATTTTATATGGAGAATCCTTGCAGCAAGCTCTATAATCCTAAATGATATATAATCTATCCTCTTTATGATGATTTCCTACAATACTCACTTAGTGAGTTTTAGTATTTAACTATTGTGAGATCCATATATTTTGATGATACTATGTCATTGGTAACCAAAATATATGTTCTTGATGTTATGCTAATCCTCTAGTTATTCTAGAGAAATTTTATTATAAATCTATTATCAATAGTGGTGATAGTGGAAGTTTAAGTAGACTACGGTCCCATAATTTTTTTCGGATTAGATTTTTCATGTTAAAATTTAGTGTCTCACTTTGTGGATGATTTATTATTTTATTATATATATCTTGTTTTGGTTAATATTTACCTTTGGTAACAAGTTGATAAGTTTAGTGAGAATCTTATTTTAATACATAAAGAGAAAAAAATATTTTTTCATATTCAATAATTTTTTTTCAATATTAAATAATTAACAAAGAGATATGATACTATCACAGACCTCTTTGGCGTAAATGGAAACTCGGTAATCTATGAATGTACACCCTAAAATTGGAGTTGGCTAAAATACTACTCGCTCTTTCTTTTCGTCCACTTCACCAGAAAAAAATTAGCAAGAGTTTAGTTCCTCGTGTCATCATGACTCGCTCATTTGGCTAGGACCATTCCAACAAGCTTCTTGCTCTCTCATGACCTCTACTCAAATCAAATAAATAAAGGCCCCCCCTATCCGCTTTTGGGGGGTGGGGGGGGGGGGGGACACATCGCCTTCACCGGGAAAAAGATCCATCAAAAGTTGCTTAAACTGGTGATTCGTAACTCCTCTGCCTTGTGCTTCCTTTTTGTTTCATGTTGTCAAACAGTTGACTTAATGTCGACGACCGATCAGTAGCCGCTTATTGATCCTTCTAGTCTCTTTCAACAAGTAAAAGGTATGAACCCCAGCCTATCTAGCATAGAAATAGATTGTTGTCTTCTATCAATTAGTCAATTATGTATTGATGGTTTCATTCGGATAGTGATGGTTGTCGATCGTATTAACGCTTTCCCTGTCACTCGACTTCGGTATTCTACTTAGGTTATGAGTTTCCTATACGATATATCCTTCCACAGGAAATATCCATAGTAATGCCTCTTGTGTCAACTCTTACTTTAGAATTGCATTATGTATTCCTAGCCCATGCCACGAGTTGTTACTTCTTTGTTTTGCCCTGGATGCACTACATCGTACCTATGAGTATAAGAATCAAAGACGAAATACGGGTTTCAAGTAAGTGAAAATAGACTCATATGCGATACAGAGAGATTAAATAAACGAACAAAGAAATCAACTGGTGCTTCTTTCCTACTGAAATTATTTCCATCAGACTCAATTAAAAACAGCTACGGTTATTCTATATTGAACGGTGGAGCTATGGATTGGGTGTTATGTCAAAGTAGCAGAATCAAACTAAGTAGTACAAGAGTCAAAACCGAGTATGTTAATACAACCAACAGTTTACACTACGGTTGCAACTATGCCTATCATAAAAGAATAGGACTGGGTAAACCAATCCCTACTGCTTAGCTTTAAAACCATATCACTGCTTTAATCTACCTCTCTTTACTTTATTTCTTTAACCATAGGAGTGGAACCTTTCTTTATTGCCCATGAAGCCCATGTCTCCCGACCTGGAAGCCGCCTTTACTTGCTTTGATTCAAAGACTCCTGATACGTGTTTTCATTCTTACCACCTTTGCTTTAAAGCTTGCACTACCTATTTGTATTCTTGAGTTCAGTCGTTGGGCTTACTACCCTTTTGTTTTGATTCTAAGACTCCCTCCCGGCATCCTGTATTCCGATCCAACACCCGCACTTTCAAACTGGACATTCTCCTTACTTGATAACTGCTCTAACTGCTACGGTAAGTCTACTCTATTCATTCTTCTGTTAAGTAACTCACTAGTTGACTTCTTTCTTGCCCACCCAGTACCCGGCACCTCCTCTGCCTGGCTGAAGAGAACAACAAGTATAGGCACTCCAAATAGCGATAGGTAGTAAATAGAGAGAAAGAGAGAATAGGGAAGTATTAGGTAGAGCCAAATAGCGATAAGAAGAAATAGTTGAACACCTGAGCTTTAGTTTTAGGCTTGAACACCATCTTTGGGCTCTAAATGGAAAAAATGAAGAATGAGACTTTCAAGTCGGAATACGGATCTTCAGCAGTTAGATACCCAGTTAGGTATCCACCAAAGTATACAGTTTCAAGTCCAGCTCTTAAAGCAATGGTTTCAAATCCAGCTCGATAATCAAAAGGTGAAAGAAGAAGAAGAACTCATATACAGGAATCAGGGAATAAGCCTTAGCCACCCCGAGCAACAACTCCCTAATATCACTGCGAACTCCAAAACTCCGTATGCAACAACATTGAGCTCCATTAGCGCTGTCAAGAGATACCATAGGGCAATCCAAAAAGAATTTGTTTAAACAATCCCTTCCCGCAGAAGATTGTTTTAAGAGAGTATCGCATCTAAGATTTGATACTGATTATTACCGAAGTTCTATACGATACGAACGATCTTCTACTGAAGTACTGAAGGGGAATATGCTTAGTGAGCTGTGTGTACTGTAAATCCTGATTGATAGTCACCAACACCCTAATACCATGGCTTTTCCTTCACCTAACCTTTACATGGTCGTTCTTACTATAATGTTAGGGCAGAGAAAGATATTCTCTTTCAATATGAAGTCATTCACTCGAATATAAAGAGACAACACTGATTAAACGTGGCATGGGCTTGAGAAAATGAATTCTTCCCGATCGACACTTGAAGTTAAGAATTGCATATGACCTGACGAGTGCAAGATACAACACTTTATACCTAACTGCTTCTACTCCATCTTCTTTACCCTTTTTATCTAGAATACTCGGCTCGCTAACACTTATCGAAGTTGATGCTGCCGATACAAACTCTATTGATGCTGGTTCATGCTGACTCTTAAGCAAAGCAATAGATACCTAAATCATGATATTCGGTAACTAATTAAAGAACTAATGTAAAAGCTATAGTTTGGAGCTCACTGACAACAGAACCTCACGCGTAAGGATGGGAAGGACACTTTAATGGAAATAAGTAACTCTACATTAGAACAGCCTAACATGGTATGGGGAAATAAATAAAGATTCCCAATTCGACCATTGGTAAGTAAAGTTGTTTTCATCCTTTATTAACTCATCAATGAACAAATCTAAACAAGATCGAGAGGCCACCTCTTATCTCCGATGATGGGAATAAAAGGAATAAACTTTGTATACGAACAAATACTAGCAGACTGTCACACACAATAGAATTAAACATAAATCATAATTAAATAAACATCAAAATTTATGTGAAAAACTCCTCCAACTCGAAGGGTAAAAATCACGAGATAAACAAGAGAAAATCCACTATCAAAATAACTAATATACAGATCTCAAGGCTTTTTGCCTAAACTCAAGTAACATCAACAGGAGAATCACATAGATATAAGGACTATATTACTATTCGCAATATCTAAAATATTCCTAAGTGATCGCAGTAAGAATCCACTATAAACTGATCTAACTTGAGATATGGATAATTAAGAATAGTCTTTCTCTGTCATTGTCTTCTTTCATTTTCTGAATCTCTTGTTTTTTGCCTTCTATTGTCAATTTGTAGTCTTCTTTCTCTCTCCTATGTTTTCAACTGTCGATGCCCTCTTTTCCACAACCCTAGCCACCAAATCTAGGTTTAGATTAAGATAAATGAAGATTAAGGTTGTGGACTTCACTAAAGCCTATTATGGGCTGAATCTAGGCCATCTGCCCATCTGCCCATCTGCCCAACAACCTCCCCGTTCACCCGATAAGGGAGGTTATCTCATGACTCCTCAATGTGAATCCATGTCGATCAGCTGTCAGCACATCTCTTGTCTCTTTTTCGGTAAAGTTTTTGTCAACATGTCTGCCCAATTATCATATGTCTGAATTTTTTGAAGTTGTAACTACTTCTCTTCAAACATACTTCTAATATAGTAATATATGATATTTATATGCTTTGACTTGGAATGTAATGTTGGGTTCTTGCACAAATGGATGACACTCTAACCGTCACAATATACTACATAGTTTTCCTATTTAAGCCCCAATTCTTTACCTTTGACTTTGAAGTCTTCTGATTGCTCTATATAAATTTTCTCCTCCAAATCACCATGAATGAAAGCTGTCTTCACATATAGTTGTTCAACCTCTAAGTCCAGGTTAGCAGTAATACCAAGAGCAACACGGATAGAAGATATTTTAACAACATGAGAAAAAATCTCTTCAAAGTCAATATATTTCTTTTCACCAAAGCCTTTCACAACCAATATAGCTTTGTACTTTGGTTGAGAACAATATTCTTGAGTCTTTAACCTGAAAACCCACTTGTTTTTCAAGGCCTTACTTCCCTCTAGTAGTTGCACCAAATTATATGTGTGGTTCTTCTGTAGAGAATCCATCTCTTCTGCATAACAACAAACCACTTCTTTTGCTCACTTTCAAGCTTCTGTAACTCTCGGTTTACTTGCATCAGCATCATATACTAATATGTAGAGTATCTTCTGGAAGGTTGATATGGTCTAGAAGATCTTTTCAACTGAGATTACGTGGGAACTTGCTCCCTTTCTTCTTCCTACTCAACATGTCCTGCAAGTAGATCAATATATGGCTCTGCACTATCTTTCTGCACATCTCCCCCATCACCCTAATATACTAGAGGAATAACTGGGTCACAATCTATAAATCCTATTATAGAAGTCTTAATTGATGCCTCCTTCAAATCCTCAATGGTTTGATCCTCAAAGAAGATAATATATCTACTACTGAACATCTTCTGCTTTTCTGGATCCCAAAGCCTATAACCAAATTGATCATATGAGTAGCCATGAAAAATACACTCTTTTGTCTTACCATCTAGCTTGGACTTCTCATTGTCTAGAACATGTGCAAATGCACGATAACCAAATACTTTCAAGTGCTTACATGCTCTACAACATCACTATCTACAACATCCTTCCTTTACCATACATGCTCTACAACATCACTATCTAGAGCTATACAGGGTGATAAGTTGATCACATCAACTGCAATCCTCAAAGCCTCATCCAAAAACCTTTTTGGTAGCTTGGCTTGTGAAAGCATATATATGATTTTTTTCATGATGGTGCGGTTCATCATCTCTGCAATTGCGTTATGCTAAGGTGTACTAAGAACTGTCAACTCATGCTAGATGTCATGTGACCTACAATAATCATTAAATAATCTTATATACTTACCACCATTATTTGATCTTATTCAATTATCTTTCTGTTTTCCTTTCAACTATGACATAAAACTCCTTGAAGACATTAATAACCTGATATTTAATCTTTAAAGCATAGGCTCAAACTTTTTTGAAAAAGTCATTTATAAAAGTGACAAAATAAAGTACATCACTAATACTAGGAATATTAACAGATCCACCAGGAGTTTTTGTCCTCAAAGGACCACACACATATGTACAGACAAAATTTTCTTTACCTTTGACTTTGAAGCCTTCTGGTTGATCCTCAAAATTCTTCAAATCATCAATGGTTTGATCCTCAAAGAAGATAACATCTCTGCTTTTAAACACCTTTTGCTTTTCTATATCCCAAAGCCTGTAACCAAACTAATCATGTGAGTAGCCAAGAAACAAACACTCTTTTGTGTTATCATCTACCTTAGACCTCTTATTGTCTAGAATATGTGCAAATGCATGACAACCAAATACTTTCAAATGCTTATAGGAGACATCCTTCCCTTACCATACATGCTCTGCAACATCTCTATCTAGAGCTGTACAGGTGATAAATTAATAACATCAACTACAGTCCTTAAAGCCTCATCCCAAAATCTTTTGGATAGCTTGGCCTGTGAAAGCATATATCTGATATTTTTCATGATAGTGCAGTTCATCCTCTCTGTAATTGTATTATGCTGAGGTGTACTAGGAACTGTAAACTCATGTTGGATGCCATGTGACCTACAATACTCATTAAATAATCATATATACTCACCACCATTATATAATCTTATGCATTTCAATTGTCTTTCTGTCTCCCTTTCAACTCTGGCATGAAACTTCTTGAAGATATTAATAACCTGATCTTTAGTCTTCAAAGTATAGGTACAAACTTTCTTAGAAAAGTCATATATAAAAGTGACAAAATAAAGTGCACCACTGATACAATGAACATTAATAGATCCATCAGGAGGTTTTATCCTCAAAGGACCACACACATCTATATGGACACGGTCTAAGGCATGTATTTTTCTAGATAAAACAGGACTAACAAAGAAAACTCTATGTTGTTTGTCGGCCAAATAATCAATACAAGAGTTCAAACGTGTACCTTTAAGGTCTGGTAATATCTCTCTCTTGGAAAGAGCTTGTAGCCCCTTCTCGCTCATGTATCCCAGTCGCCTATGCCACAACTCCATGCTGAAGTCTTTCTTTGTAGCATTCAACTGCTTACCACAAGGTTTAGCCTATAATCTGTATAATATATGATATTTTTTCCCATTAGCTACAATAAGATAACCTTTATTGAGCTTCCAATGCCCTCTATGAAATCTGACATCAAAGTCTTCATCATCCAGCCTTCCAACTGAATTAAATTTAGCCTTAAGTCAACCACATGCTTCACATCTTTAAGCACCAACTTGTAGCCAAGGTTGGTCTTTATACTGATATCACCTATGCTAATGATATCTGTTGTATCATAGTTGTCAGTCTTGACAACACCAAAATTTCTAAACCTATAAGTAGCAAAGAACTCCCTCCATGGTGTAGCATGATAAGAAGCACTTGTGTCGATTATCCACTCGAGATCCTGGTACACATAAGAAAAAATATCATCAGAAGTAGACAAAATCAAATAATCACTATCTTGTACTGTAGCAATGATATTCTCTTTTGACTTTGTATACTCTACTTCTTTCTCCTTTTTCTTATTCTTCTTAATTTACTTGCATTGATTCTTATAATATCCTTTCTCACTATAACTGTAGCAAACAATATCTTTTCTTGATCTTGACTTGCTTCTGCCCATGCGTGAACCACTTCTATCCTTCGACTTTGACCTTTCTCTGTTCTCTATGACAAGTGCCTATAAATCAATCTAAGAAGTTGTTAAATTTTTTCTCCTCAACTCCTTATTCAATAAACTACTTATTACTTGACTCATGGTAACAACACTATTTGGTATAGAATTACTAAGGAAAACCACCAATGTCTCCCAACTTTCTCGCAATGAACTAAGAAGTAACAATGCTTGTAACTCATCATTAAGAGACATTTTCATAGAGGATAAATGATTAGTAATATTCTATATTTCATTCAAATACTTAAGGATAGAAGTACCCTCTTTATATTTCAAGTTCAAAAGTTTTCTGATCAAGAAAGCTTTATTGCCAACCGTTTTTCTTTCATAAAGACCTTCTAACATTTTTCAAAGAGAGTAAGTAGAACTTTCATTAGAAACATGATGAAAGACACTATCATCTAGCCACTATCAAATAAAACTAACTATTTTTCGGTGTAATCTCTTTCACTCACCATCTATCATAGTTGTTGGTTTTGCACTATCCCCTCACAAAGGTCCATACAAGTCCTTGTAATACAAGAGATCTTCTATTCTTGGTTTTCATATCATCCAATTTTTTATGTTCAAGCTAATCATGTGAGAAACATTACCGACCTCTATATTCGAATACAAAAGTTAAATACCACCAAAACCCTGCTCTGACACCAATTGATAGGAATAAAAGAAATAAACTTTGTATATGAACAAATACTAGCAGGCTGTCACACACAATAGAATTAAACAGAAATCATAATCAAATGAACATCAAGATTTACATGAAAAATCCCTCTGACTCGAAGGGTAAAAACCATGAGACAAGCTAGAGAAAATCCATTATCAAAATAATGAATATACAGATCTCAAGGCTTTTTGCCTAAACCTAAGCAACAGGTATAAAAGAATCACAGGGATACAATGACCATATTACTATGTACAATATCTAAAAACTTGCCAAGTGATCGTAGTAATAATCTCCGATCTAACGAGATATGGATGATTGAGAATAGTCTTTTCTCATTGTCTTCTTTTCTTTCTTGGATCTCTTATTTTATGCTCTCTATCTGTAGTCATTTTTCTCTCTCCCATGTTTTCAATCGTTGTTGCCTTCTTTTCCACAACCCTAGCCACCAAATCTAGGGTTTAGGTTAAGATAAATGAAGATTAGGGTTGTGGGCTTCACTAAAACCTATTATGATTGAATCTAGGCCAATCTGTCCATCTGCCCAATATCCGAGGATGTCTATGAGTTGTCCCTAAAGTAAGATGAGGCATCAGAATGGAATTATTTAGTTATTCAGTAAAACCTTATTGGAGTTATTAGTAATTAGGTTACGGATTCTATACCCATACCGATTAAGGGCACGTTGGGTTAATCTAAATTTATTATTCTAGTTCGATCAATCTATTATACCATAAAACTGGAAAATGATAGGATTCTATTTTCCTTCCTCAATCTGGTCCTTTTAAATTAAACCTAGAATGTTGCGTGTTAGAGAAGAGCACCGATTTAATTGCCTATACTTATAAAGCACCCAAAGAATGAGGATTACCCACTTCTTACCACAACACTCGTGCACCCTACGACTTATCTTGGAGACTAGGATGAAAGGCTTGAACACCGATTGAGAGCTAATCTATCTAATCCTCATCTTTTCTTTATATAAGAGAACTTTGACCCGCCTTCAAGATACTCTGATTATGGCAACAAAGCCTTTTCTCATTAAAGAAAATAATCGACAAGCAACCCGCTATCCGAGGGTACTTCTTTGATTAGACCCTCCCTCCGGTTCATTCAACTAAGTCGATCTTGAGTCCGCAACTATGTATTACCACTTCTATCGCTTACACCTCTTCTTTTAAAACGATGAAACTAGAAGGGACGTAGCTTGATCGCATAGAGGATGACAACCTTTTTAGTATGGGAGCTATAGGGCGAGGAAAGGGAAGTACTAATACTTTAATAGTTATAAAAGTTTGAAGTAACTCACCACTAACTCTGGCTCATATCATCTACCTCAAGCAACTAAGCACAATCAATTTAGTTGCGACCATAAAACTCTGGTTGTGTTAGAGTGCATTTGAAACCCATATATGAGAATGAAAATTGATACTAGCAAGCAATCCTTCAAGAAAGGTAGGCTCACAATTCCCACTTTGAGCACATATTCTCTTCTTTTCCTTTCCGAGCAAATGAGTGGTGTTAGTGAATTACTTTCCTTTTCGAGGTGACTCTCGGGCAATTAATGGTATAGTTCCAGATGCCTTTCACGCAAACTTTTACCATTGCATTCACTTGTCGATGTAGAACTTAAGCGATTGATAACAATGCATTTATATACTATAATACAAATATGTAACTGACAAGGAAGCACAGTGTGTTAGAGTTCTTAGTTGGAACACAGAACAATAAGGAGTTGAGAATAAGGAGTTTAGTTGAGAACAAGAAGCATCACTGTGAGTTGAGAATAAGGAGTTTAGTTGAGAGTGGAATTGCATAAATTTCATACTGGCTTGGCCGGTGTTGGGCGGCAAGTGAGAAAAAGAACAATAAAGATGATAGGATAATATGAAGTAGAACATCGGATAGAAGTACCCTCACTCAATAGATGCTTTGTCATTAGCTCTGTTGAACAGGGGTAAAACAACGATAAAGAGGGCTTCAACACCAAATCGCCAAGTCAAATAGGAGTCAAATACATAACTTGTAATACAAAATCCTACAACTATTGTTTTCTTGAATAATTAAAAACTTCCTATTGACCTGAGGCTTTTACTTTTACTTTTGTTGAAGTCGATAGGAAGAAGGAATAGAGTTATCACACTAAAGAAGAGTAGGAGAAGGTTAAATTTTCTGTATTTCTTTCAATATTTTTTATAATTTCACAAACTCTATATCTTTCATGACTCAACATATGAGGTTTATATAGTCCGTAAAGATATATTACATTAATGTATTAAGAATGAATCTATCTCTTTCAAGAAATCCTTTCAAAAATCAATAGTCATTTGACTTGTCCTTCCATAAATATTTCCTCTTGATGAAATGAACCTTTTCTGTGATGAAATTAATCTCTTTATGATACTTTAATAAATTTAATTCTAACATTCTCCCCCCTTAAACTTGTTCCATCCAATATGCTGTTTTTTTTTAAATTGTTGAAACATTTAAAATTTGAGATGCTTTCTAAGTATATCAGCCACTTGTTCACTTGTCTTGACATGATGTAACTCTACATCTTTATTTTTGACATGATCTCTTATAAAATAAAATTTTGTATCAATATGCTTCGATCTTTCATACTGGATTCTTGGCTAAGGCAATAACTGATTTATTATCAACATAAATCTTAGTTGACTTCTCTTATGGTATATGAAGTTCATGAAGTAATCTTCTTAGTCATATTGCATAACAAACACAGGAAGATGCTGCTATATATTCTGCTTCACAACTTAATAGTGCAACGATATGCTATTTTTTTTAAGACCAAGCAAATGTAGCTTTACCAAAATAAAATACAAAACCAGTTTTACTATTTCGATCATCATAACTTCCAACCCAATCACTAGCACTATATCCAATTAGATCCAATTTTTTTGATGATGAATAAAATATTTCATACTCAATTATTCCTTTAATATATCATAAAATTCTTTTAGCAACATTTAAATAAGAAGTTTTAGGAGCTTCCATGTATCTACTTATTAAACCAACTCCAAATAGTATATCAAGTCGAGTGCATATCAAATACCTTAAACATCCAACTAGACTTTTATAATAAGTTGGATCAATATATTTGCCTACGCCTTCCTTGATCAACTTGGTCCCATATCAATAGGTGTATATGTAAGATGACAATCTTCCATGGAGAACTTCTTTAGAACCTCTTTTGTATAATTTCCTTGTGAGATAAAAATTCCTTTATTATCTTGTATAACTTCAATACCAAGGAAATAAGTCATTTGACTCAAGTTGGTCATCTCAAACTCCTCCTTCATAGAGTGTTTAAAAATCTTTAATCATGGAGCTACTACTATCTGTAAATACTAAATCATCTATATACAGGTATACAAACATGATATCTCCATCAGAGTTAGATTTCATATAGAGAGCATGTTCATATGAACATTTAAAAAAACTATTTTGAATAAAATAAGTATCTATCCGATAATTTCATGCTCATGGGGCTTATTTAAGCCCATAAAGAGCTCTCTTTAACTTATATACTTTGTCTTCCTGCTCATAAATAACAAAACTAAGGGGTTGTTGAACATATACCTCTTCTTCAAGAACTCCATTAAGAAATACTAATTTAACATCCATTTATAAAATTTTCATTTCATTTGAGGTGCTAGGGAGATAAGTAATCTTATTGTCTCCAATCGAGCAACTAGTGTGAACACTTCTTCATAGTCAATCCCATATTGTTGTTTATATCCCTTTGTGACCAATCGTGCTTTATATTTCTCCACCTCTCATTATGCATTTCTTTTTATTTTGAAGATCAACTTAACACCGATCACTTGGTGGTCTTCTAAAAGTGTTGTAAGCTCCCATGTATCATTTTTGCTGATAGCATTAATCTCCTCCTTCATAGCTTGTCTCCATTTTTCTTCAAAGCTTCTTTGAAAGTTAATGGATCATATCCTACAAAAAGATAAAATAAAGAAAGTTCATCTTTGTTAGTATCAATTCTTCGAGTCATATCATAATAGCTCCTAAATCGGTCTTGTCCTTCTTTTAATCGGACTTCTTGAATCATATGACCTAGCTGATCTCGGTGATGATTCTGATAAAGCATCTTTTGTGCTTACTTGTATTATATCCGTTTATGATGATATAGTTTTCTTATGATGTTCATTACTTTTCCAATCTCAAATCTGTTGTTCATTAAACTCAACATCTCTTGACATCATAACTTTATTTGTGATAGGATTATAGAGTTTGTAACAATTGAAATTTTCAGCATAACCTAATAAAATATATTTTTATCTTTTATCTTCAAGTTTTGTTCTTTTTCTGGTATCTTGGCAAATGCAACACTTCCAAACATTTTTAAATGATCGACTCTTGGTTTCTATAAGCTTCATACTTTTCTAGTATAAAATTACCAATTCACCTTGTTGGTAACATGTTAAGCAAATAAACTGCACAAGCAATAATATCTCCCCAAAATTCTTTAGAAAATTTTCTTTCCCTTAACATGCACCAGACTATAGTAAGTATAGTCCTATTTTTCCTTTCTAAGATACCATTTTGTTGAGGTATGTGGCATTGTAAATTGATATAAAATTTTATTATTTCTATAAAAACTTCTAAATTCGTTTGAAGTATATTCACCACCTTTATCTGTTCGTAAATATTTAATCTTGCAACCACTTTGTCTTTCAACTTAGTTTTTAAATTCTTTGAATTTATTTAATACTTTTTTATTTTCCTTTAACATGTTGACCCAAGTTTTGCCACTATGATCATAAGTGAATGTAAGAAAATACATGCTTCCTTTAAGTGATACTGAGCTAATAGGGCCACAAACATCTGAGTGTACCAAATCAAGTCGATGTCATGCTCTTTTCATTCTGCTGATTTTGAAAGACTTTCTTTCTTTCTTACCCATAACACATACTTCACATAATTTTGATGGGCGATCAATTCTTGGCATTTCTGTCACCATATTAAACTTCTCTAAAATGTTTAAAGCCTCCAAATTTAAGTGTGTACATCTAAGATGCCATAATGTAGAAATATCCTCAAGATCAATCTTAAAATAATTTGATCAATAAAAAATACATAAATATAGAGGAAATATTATGTTCTTTGTTATTTTCATATGTGAGATTAATGTCTTATTCTTATCATAAATTGAAAGAGTTATATCTTTCATCTTAATATTATAACCTTTTTCAAGTAATTATCCCAAGCTAAGAATATTATTTTTCATATTAGGCATACAATAAACATCTGAAATGCATAATTCTTTAGAGTCTAAGAATAATTTTACCTTTGCCTCTTACTAGTCTTTGAGACAGATCACCAAATGTAATATTCCCAAAATAACTTGTATCCATTTCTGAAAACAATTTTTGATGCCACACATGTAATTTAAAGCTCCTATATCTAGATAGCATGTCATAGACTAATCTTCTTTCAAATTATCATAGTTTATTAGCAAAACTTAATTTTTATTATTCTCTTTTTTAATAAAATTTACATAATCTCCTTGATTGTTAGGATTATAATAACATTCAAAGGAGTAATGTCCATACCTTTTGCAAATATAGCATTATATTTCAGACCTTTTAGAATTTATGTCACGTCCACGGCCTCAGCCACGTCCTCGACCATAACCTCGGCCTCTTTGGCTAAAATTTTCTCCACCTCCTTCATTGTTTGGAGATTCTTGATAGATCTGATTTCTACCACCTCTTCCTTTTTGTCCACAACCTCTTCCTCTTTGAAAATTTGATTCACTTTTATTTTCAAGAGTAAGCTTGGTTTGTAGTGCTTGTTCCACAGTTTTATCTTTTACTCATTTTGTAATCCTTTATTTATGAACTTGAAGGAAACCCATAAGTTGTTCTAAAGACATTTTTTCTATATCTTTAGAGTCTTCATTCGTAACAATAATAAAATCAAATTTTGAATCTAGTGATTTTAGAACCCATAAGTTGTTCTAAAGATATAGAAAAAATGTCTTTAGAACTTGAAGTGAACCCACAAGTTATTCTAAAGACATTTTTTCTATATCTTTAGAATCTTCAACCGCAACAGTAATAAAATTAAATTTTGAATTTAGTGATTTTAGTATCTTTTCAATCACTCTTTAATTACTTATTTGTTTATCATTTCTTCTCATTTAATGAACAATAGAAATAATTTTTGTGAAATAATCAGAAATAGTTTCAGAAGTACATTGTTGTAATTTTTAAATTGGCTCATAAAATTTGTAGAGGGAGTTTTTACTTAAATTTTTCTATTTTTTCAATATTTTTATAATTGAAAAAACTCTACATCTTTCATGACTCAACATATGGGTTTTATATAGTCCCCAAAGATATATTACATTAATATATTAACAATGAATCTATCTTTTTCAAGAAATCCCTTCAAGAATCAATAGTCAATTTGACTTATCCTTTCATAAATATTTTATCTTAATGACATAAACCTTTCATATGATAAAATTAATTTCTTTATAATACTTTAACAAGTTTAACTCCAACAACTTTCACAACGACCTCAACAAGACTTGCCCCATCTATTGATGAAGATACTAATTCCACTGTTCCTTGTTGACGAAGACTCTACCAACTTTCACATCTAGCCAGAGCACCTCCACAAAGCTTCTTTTTAAAATACGATTAAAAGCGCCGGGTCAACCACAGGAAAGAAAATAAATAACTGATGACTTAGCATAATCAAAAAGGACTTTGCGCACTTATTAACTGCGGGTAAAAGACCGCTGCTCCCTCCGTTGAAACTACAATAACAGCTTACTTTAGATTGGATTCTGACTCAAACTTGGACTTTTTAAGTTCAGAGCTGGATCCTTCTCTTGCTTCATATCTTTTTGATGCTTCAGATACATATTAGGCTTCTTCATAAACTTGTTATCTTGCCACCTGGGATAGATTTGAGCAAAGACACTGCTCTAACTGCAGATTCTCTAGTCGACTTTCCTTTCCATTAGCATCCCGAGTTGTTTACTACTTGTCTTTATCTTATATTTATTTATATGTACGAGTTCGTAACCTCACCTAACTAAACTCCTAACGCACCTAAGAAGTAAGCGTTAGCACACCTAAATTAGCAGGCCAATTCCTTCTTTAGAGGCAGAGGTACTGCATCGAAATCACTCTTTATACTTGCTTTTTGACTCCAACCCAATAAATACCTATAAAGAAAGGACAAGCGAGTGCTCCGTATACCAATAGAACAGTAAACCAATGGAATAAGCACCCTTCTAACGAAGCACCCCGTACCCCGATCAAAAAGTTAATGCTTGAAATGACTCCATAAGCACAATGCTAACAACTTGATTCATTGCTTGTTCGTTACGTGTTAGGTAGCTTTAAGAGTGGTTCCTGTTTTCGAAATAAACTCCACTTTAATTTCCTTCCCTTACTTTAGACTCTTATCTCGTTTCTCATTTGCTTATCTCTTATCTATATTTCATATTCAACTCTAGTATTTGCATTCTGATAATCCTTCTCTTGAAGCTGGAGCAATAACAAGAGCGGATGAAAGCGGGTAATATTCACAAAAGAAAGTAAAGGTGTGGGTTGACTCTGTTCTCTACCTGATGCTCTTCAATTCCATTCCTCATTTCAAAGTCAAGTTTTGAAGTCATAAAACAATTACTAATATGAGTTGATAGTTTCAATTTCAATAGTGTTTCTAGGTATTTCGTCGTGTCCAAGGAGTTAGCACAGTGAAGGTTCAGCCTGTAAGTGCAATAGGAGGTCCAACGTGATGTGGAGTCCGGGGAAGGGCGCTCTAGTACTTGGTTTGAGTTGTCGCCTTGATGCGGGCCTTTCTCCCGATCCTGTCAGGTTGGTCCTACAAAAAAAGACCTTCGCCTAGGTGGTGGGTCCCTAGGGAGATCCCTCTGATGGCTAAGTTAGTGTTGTCTTTGAGAGTGTAGTCTGGTATCCCTTTTTCAGACGCCGGAGCTTTTTCTCTCTTTTGGAATTGAAGTGATGTCACCCCCCAGAGTTGCCCCTGGGGTGGCCTTTTATACCTGTACATTGGCACCTGGTCACATTGCACCCTGATCATGCTTCGGCTCTCAGAAGCTGTTTAACACTGCATCGGTAGGCTTGTCGGTGAGGGCGTTGCATCGCTTCCACTCTACTGTCGTCAGTCATTTTAGATCTTTTAGAGATCCGGCGATTGCATGGCGCCCGATGTCGTAAAACATTGAGCACATCCGCTGTATGACATGTCACTCGTGTGGGTCGAGGATGTAGTTTATCTTAGGCCACGTTATTTGGTCTAAGGAGTGGCGGCCCACTATTACCTCTATCATTTGCCGCCCCACCCCTCTCTCTCTCTCTCTCTCTTGGAGGAGGAGGAGACTTTTCCGAGGCATTTTTGAAGGCAAGGGGAAGGGTCCTTCGGGTTCGAGGTAGGTATGACGGAGGGATTTGCATGCGTGCTTGAGGTTGTGTCGCTTCATCCGCCTCGTCGATCCCTTAGGCAAGAGCTTCATTGTAGGTAGTCGAGATTGAGAGCCCTTAAGTGAGGTAGAGAGCTAGCTTGTAGATGATCGGGACTAAAAGCCCTTGGGCGAGGCTGAGAGCTCGCTTGAAGATGATCGGAACTAAAAATCCTCGGGCGAGATTGAGCTCGCTTGAAGATGATCAGGACTGAAAGCCCTTGGGTGAGGCTAGGAGCTCGCTTGAAGATGATCGGGACTGAAAGCTCTCAAGCGAGACAGAAAGCTTGCTTGAAGATGATCAGGACTGGAAGCCCTCAGGCAAGGCTTAGAGCTCGCTTAAAGATTATCAGGACTGAAAACCCTTGGGCGTGGCTGAGAGCTCACTTGAAGGTAATTCGGGTTGAAAGCCCTTGGGCGAGGCTGAGAGCTCACTTGCAGATGATTGGGATTGAAAGCCCTTGAGTATGTTGAATCTCGAAATTTGATGATAAAATCAGTTGATGAGTTTTTGATCTAACATGGATTATTAGAAATTGATTGATGCAAGATTAATTATGACAGAATGATTATTATAATCAGAATTGGCCAAGGTCAAATCCATGCATCAGGTCGATGTGGTTGGGAACTTGCTAGGAGTGCGTCAGGAGCTCGCCGAGGGTGTCAGGAGTTTGCTAGGATGGCGCAAGGGAGTTCGCCAGAAGATTGTTAGGGGTAACCAAAAAGCTTATCGAGAGTTAAGATGGTCTTGTAATGGATGTTTGATAATTATGATTGTATTTAATTAAGTCATAATTAGCATCATATAGGACTAACTATGACAGGAGCAATAGAGTTACAACCAGATGATGGGCTAAGATCAAGCTTGAGCATTGAGTCGGAGTTCGGACGATGTAGTGGGATCTCGCCGAAGTTCGTTAGAAGATTCACCGAAGGGATTGGGAAGCTTGCTGGGAACATGCCAGGAGATCGCCGGAAGAAGACTGGATGACTTACCACAAGAATGTCGAAGGTTACCGAATTGGCGAAAGTTGAGTCTTAGTTGAAGCTTATGGTCTTTAAGTGTTGTAATCATTGAGTCGTAGTTAGAAATGAGTCCTAATTGAGGTGTATTTGGATAAAATCCAAATCAACTCAATAAGGCAACTGGGTCCACTATTAGGGTTTGATTGAGCTCAATTGATTGACCAGAGGGTTGGTCAACATCAGGTTCAAGCTGGAATTCGAAAAGTGGAGGGAACCACTTTTGCGAAAATTCCAACGAGTAAATCGCCGGTGAGAGGCGGGTGTACCACCGCCGCCCAAGCTTTCGAGTGGTTGATGATGGCTGACCCACCCAGGCTAGGTGGTTTAACCGCTCGTATCTAGGAATCTGGGTACTTTCAGCGATTGGCTCGCCCAGGTCGGCGAATGAAACGCCTGTACCCGGATTTTCCGGATACGGCTAGATTTTGGCTCCAGTTTTGAAGCCAATTTGGGGCCTATAAATACCCAAATTTTTTTACATTCTATATAACAATTTTGGGGATTATATTCTGAGAAAATATTACGTGAGAATTGTAAGAAAAGAAAAGGGGTAAGGGAATAGTCAAAGAGTGTAATCTTGTATTTATTGTAAGCAAAGTGTAAGGGTTTGGTCTTCATCCAAAGAAGATTGGTAGTAGACTCCAATATACCTCAAGAAGGAGGACTTGAGAGTAGACGTAGGCCGTTGGTGCCCAACCACTATAAAAATTATGAGTCATCTTTTGCTTTTCTTATTAATGCTTTCGATCTTATTTACTCTCTGAAAGTAAACATTTTACTTACGATGTTTCTTATCTTTTGGATTTCCTTACTCTTTCTTAAGTAATTAGTAAGCAAATAACTTAGTAATTTTCCTATCATTCACTTGCTTTATTTCAACAACAAGCTTTGGATCTTCCTATCGTGCTTTTTTAAACAAAAATATTTTTGTTTAAAATGAAAAATTTACACTTGCCCCCCTCTTAGTGCAAATTGATCCTAACAATTGGTATCAAAGCCTCGGTTTTTCTCATTTGGTTTAACACCCAAGTGAAATGGCTCTTATTGGCTTTCAAGAGGTTATTTCTATCATTCATCCTCCCATATTCAATGGAACGGACTACACTTATTGGAAAACTCGGATGAGAGTTTCCTTTCTTTCTTTAGTCCTTGATTTATGGACGGTTGTTAAAAATGGATTTAAAATATCTTCACTTTCAATGAACAATTGGAATGATTTGGAGAAGACTTTCTTTTTATATGCCAAGGCTATAAATGCCTTGTTTTGCGTCTTAGATAAAAATGAATTTGATCGGGTTTCTTGTTTTGATTAGCATGCATTAGAAATAACATATGAAAGCACACTTAATATAAATGAATTATTAAATAAAATACTTTTAAAAATAAACAAGAAGAACACCTTCCTAAGAACTAGAAGGAATGTGAACCGAGAAGAACATATGACTTCTCGAGTGAAATCTCGAGTGATGAAGACTTTGAACATTTGACAAATAAACTGAAAAAATTAATCAACATAAACCATAAAAATGATTTAAATATGGACAAAACCTCTTGCTATGAATGCAAGAAGCCAAAGAGCTCCAAAGATTAAATGCACAACCAAGAAGTGGAGAACCTTACTCTTATGGCCATCAATAATGAGGTTAGTGATTCATTAAGTAATTCTTTTTCAGAATTATTAAATATGCTTCATGATTTGTTTGATGAATTTAAAAAACTTGGTAAATCTTTTAAGTTGTTTAAACATGAGCATGATTTGTTAGTTGGTAAAGTTGATGAAATCCATGAGTTATTAGCATCACACAATCCTAGTTCTAAATGTGAAATGCTAGACAATATTAAAGAAAAAATATCATAATTAAGACAATGTTAGAAAATTTTAAAATGAGTAATAAATCCTTGAATTTGATCCTTGCCAATACGGGTCATATTAATAGAAAAAATAAAATAGGTTTTGTGGGCAATACCCAACAAAAGCCAACTATTTTTGTTGAATACCAATAAAAGTCAACTATTTTTGTTAAAGGACCAACTTTAAATGTGCCACCAAGATTTAAGTATAATTTTTGTGGTAGATTATGGTATATGGCTTACAAATGTCTACTTAAAAACTATAGTCTTCATAAGTTAGTTTGGGTTCCTAAAGGAACTATAAACAATCATATGTAATTAGAGAAAATGGGAAGAACATGTCATGAAGGACCCAATGTCAAGTGGGTACATAAATCAAAACCTCCCATAATATAAAGTTGCATCATAACAAGGCTAAGATCACTAAGTAATATTTTGAAAGTACATGCTCAAGGCACATGATTTGAGATCTAATACTCTTTCAAAGCTCACTGGCCTAAGTAAATAAAAAAATATATTGAAAATAAAATTATTGGTAATGAATCTTAAGGATGATTCTTTATTATAATTAATCTTGATTACTCTCAATGATGCATAATCTTTGCATAGCTAGAGACTGCTAGAATTAGAAAGGAGAAAGTTTAGTTAAATAAAAGTTATATGTATGAAAGAAAGATTTTGATGATGATTATTGTATTGATATGCATTAACTTATGTTGATGATTTGTGCTGTTTTTGAACCTAGAAATAATATATGAAATCATATTTCTTTAAAAGAAAAACTTCTTGATAACATGATAGAATCTTCCAACGTACAAAAATCATTTGTTTCAAAAATAAATCGAAGCTTTTGTTTGAATATATTTTATTGTAATGATCATAATGAAAATTTATTTTTGACTTTAAATGTCATTACATTCTTGAAATAAATTTCAAAAGAAGGATAATTCTACTTGAAAGAATTTTTATCCCATGAATTCTTCAATAAAGATAACATGATACATTTATTGTTGAATCTCTTTAACTACAAAAATGAATTAGAAAACTTTAGCTATTTTCTTTTGGAAAATAATGTATGATAACTTTATTAAAATATTTTGAAAAGTGATTTTTTATTATGATTTTGGATATGTTTTTTTAATGATTTTATTTAAAAGAATGGATATGTTTGAATCTATCCAACATTATTGATATTTTGATAATTTAAATCATGACCATGAAATCTTAAAAATTAAAATTGAGATCTTTATATAAACCAAGATTGTTTACCAAGATTCCTTCTTTTTATTAAAGAAAAGCTTTCATCCTAATCATGAACTTGATTTGTCAATATTTATAACTTGATATTTCTATAACAAACAAGATCCTTCTTTTTGATCTCCTAAAATTTCAAAAGTTTTGAAATTACATCTAGAAAAATGTGTCAAAATAAATCATGTTCTTGGCATTTATGATTTGATAATAATATTCTTCATGATATGATTACTTATGACTTTCTTCTTAGTATAACTTATCACTAAAATTAATATTTCTTAAATTTGTGATAAGTTAAAAATTAAAAAAAATTTGTATTATCATGAATATTCTCTTAATTTCTTGACGTGACTTTTACATGGGAATCACGTTATTGATCTTTATAATTTTCTCTTTTTAATAAAAATAAGATTTATAATCTTAACAATAATAATTAAAATTTTCATTAAGATCATTTTTCTTTATTAAAAAGATTTATCTTGGATGAATTGAGATTATCCCCTAAGACTCATTTTATTATTCATAAAAAAAAGGGAAAAGAAACTTATTAAATAAATTCATATCTTTTGATATTCAAAAATTTGATTTTATCTTTAATGACATGATCTTCTTATACTTTTTGGTATAATTTGAATATGAATGCTAAAAAGAAATTATGTCATCATATTTCTTTATTGACAATAACAAAAAGGGAGAGATAAAATTATTAATATGATTAGAAGTAAATTAGATATGATAACCTTAAATGAGAAACAATTTGCTTAGAAGAAAATTTAGACTTTTTTAAATGCATGCAAAATATCGAGCTTAATCTACTATCATGCCTTCTTTTGAAATTCTTGATGTTTTTTATCAAAATTTACAATAGATGATTTTTTGCTTTACTTGAAATTATATAAGATGATTTTAAATGCATGAGGACCTCTTAAACTTTTGACTCTCCTTTAATATCTTGATGTTTTGAGCTAAATTTCGAAATTCACATCTATAAAATTTACATCTTTAAAATTGAGTATTTTTGTAATATGATATTTTTCATTTCTCTACCTTGATACTATCTTTTTGCTCACATAAGTGGAGAAAGAAAATCACTAGCATTTCAATAGATTAATAAGTCAATTACATTTTGAATCTCTTGAAAGTGATTTTGATGATTTTGAAATTGAATGATTGATTTATCTATATCGTGGTTTTGATTTCTTGGAATTATAACTTGAAATCTTTTATGAATCAAAATCTTTTATTATGTGCCTTCATATTATTTAAAAGGAAATTTTTATATAAATCATGAACTTGATAACTTAAGATTTCTTATGGATAAATTAAGAGATTTTATTTGTTTCTCCTATGACTTGTCTCTTGATATTCATAATTTATTTTCATAAATTGAATATCTCATCACTATATTAATTTTTCATAATATATTTCATGTGATGATTGGTATATTTCTTAATTTATTTCTTAAAAATAATATAATAGAAAATTTTTTGCACTATTCTAACCATCTTTCGTTTTGACAATGACAAAGTAGGAGCAAAACTTGTTAGCTTATAAAATTGCTATATTGCACTTCTCAAAAGAGAAGAATGAATTCACTGGCTTGTATGTTCTAAAGTAACGAAAAATTTGTTAAATTGCTAAGCTTTCATATATCAAAAACTTGCTAATTGCGTTTCTCCTTTTGTTGATGACAAAGAGAGAGAAGGTATAATGATGTAAAATTATGTATGATGATTATACATGTAATGATGATTTTGAAAATCTACATAAAGATAATGATTTATTATTATTCGAATTTATTTACTACATTTTCTTGAAATTTACATGAGAAAATTTTGTTGAGCTCTTCTTCAAAATTTTATAAATACAAGATTGAGGTTGAGACTTAGAAATGTTAATCATAAAAATTTATAAATTTACTAATATATATTTCATGAAATGAAGTCTTTTGTGATAACTTTTTTTTTGAAAACTTTCTCTATATTTTATATTATTATTTTCAAAAAAAGAAAAAAGATTGCATGAAGATGTGCCACATTTAAAATTTACAAGAGAAAAATTTTGATATTAAAAGATAACTTTTGCTATATTTGAAATACATAAGTAATTTTTAAATCTCTTGAACTTTTGAGCTCATCTTAGTATTACTTTTAAAATTTATTAAGAGTTCTTCTCTATGATGAAATTATTCAACAATACCTCCCTTATTTCTCTCCTTATTAAAGGGGAAGAAAATTTTATAATGTATATACTAAGGGAGAATAATGTCATCTTGTGCTTTGAAATTATTAACTATATTTCACCTTTTTGTTGATGACAAAGGGGAAGAAATATATATTGATGATACATGATCTTGTTGAAATACATGGATATCTTGGATAAAGATATGAATTGGACATCTTGGATATAGATAATTTATTCTTTTTTACTTATGAGTTGATGACTTGATGCAAATTTATGTTGAAATTTGCATATAATGTTGATTGTTTGAATTTAAGAATGTGTGCTTCTCTTAAATTTAAGTGGCATTGATTTATAAGGAGTTAGGATTAACTCATGTCATCAATTGATTGTCATCATCAAATAGAGAGAGATTGTTGAATCTAATATTGTGATGATGAAATCAATTGATGGGTTTTTGATCTACCATGGATTGTTAGAAATTGATTGATGTAGGATTAATTACGACAAGATAATTATTACAATTAGGATTGGCCAAGGTCAAGTCCATGCATCAGGTCGATGCAGTTGGGAATTTGCTAGGAGTACGTCGAGAGCTCGCCGAGGGTATCGAGAGTTTGCTAGGATGGCACAAGGGAGTTCGCTAGAAGAAGACCGAGACTCACAAGAAGATTGTTGGGGGTAGCTGAAAAGATTGTCGAGAATTAGGATGGTCTTGTAATAGATGTTTGACAATTATGATTATATTTAATTAAGTTATAATTAGCATCGTATAGGACTAATTAGGACAAGAGCAATGAAATTACAACCAAATGATGGGCCAAGATCAAGCTTGAGCATCGGGCCGGGGTTTGGACGATGTAGTGGGATCTCATCGAAGTTCGCTAGGAGATTCGTCGAAAGGATTGGGAAGCTCGCTAGGAACACGCAGAGAGATCGCCGGAAGAAGACCGGAGGTCTTACTGCAAGAATATCGGAGGTTACCAAATTAGTGGAAGTTGGGTCTTAGTTTAAGCATGTGGTCTTTAAGCGTTGTAATCGTTGAGTTATAGTTAGAAATGAGTCCTAATTGAGTTATATTTGGATGAAATCCAAATCAACTTAATAAGGCAACCAGGTCCACTATTGGGGTTTGATTGAGCTTAAGTTGAGCTCAATTGGTTGACCAGAGGGTTGGTCAACATCAGGTTCAAGCCGGAATTCGAAAAATGGATGGAACCATTTATGCAGAAATCTCGACGGGTAAACCGTCGGTGAGCGGTGGGACCCATGCTTTCGAGCGGCTGATGGTGGTTGACCCGCCTAGGCTAGGCGGTTGAACCGCCCATACCCAGGAATTTGGGTACTTTCAACGGTTGACCCGCCCAGGTCGGCGGGTGAACCACCTGTACTTGGATTTTCGGATACAGTTGTATTTTGGCTTCAGTTTTGAAGCTAATTTGGAGCCTATAAAAACCCTAAGTTTTCTTACATTCTATACAATAATTTTTGGATTATATTCTGAGAAAATATTATGTAAGAATTGTAAAAAAAAGAAAAAGGGTAAGGGAGTGATCAAATAGTGTAATTTTAAGGGTTTTATCTTCACTCAAAGAAGATCGATAGTGGACGCCGGTGTGCCTCAAGAAGGAGTACTTGGGAATGGAGGTAGGTCGTTGGTGTTGAACCACTATAAAAATTATGACTCATCTTTTACTTTTCTTATTAACGCTTTCGATTGTATTTACTCTTTGAAAGCAAATATTTCACTTACGATGTTTCTTATCTTTCAGATTTTCTTGCTCTTTCTTAAGTAATTAGTAAGCAATTAACTTAGCAATCTTATTATCATTCACTTGCTTTATTTAAACAACAAACTTTGGATCTTCCTATCGTGCTTAAACCTAAATATTTTTTGTTTAAAATGAAAAATTTACACTTGCACTAATTTAAGTGAAAGCCCTTAAGCGAGGCTGAGAGCTCGCTTGTAGATGCTTAGGGAGACTTTTCTTGGGATTGATGATGATCTATTTGTTGATCGAAATCCTCTGTGAGGTGACACGTGTCCTGCATGGTAACTTATCGAGTGTGGAGTGCGAGGCATCATGATGAGCTATCCCACTTTTTGGGGGAGGCGGAGCGCCAACTGACACTGGGGTAAGGTATTAATCCCTCCCGATTGCTTCACAGCCATCCTTTACTTTTGTTCACTGCTTCTCCGTTGTTGCTGTTGCTTTTTGTTGACTCCAGCGCCAGCTACGCAAACATTGTTGACCTTCATCCCCTGCTTTTTCCCCCGACGGTTTCTCGAGCACGTCGGATGTCTTCCGCCTCCTCCCACTCCAAGTCTCGATCGGCCAACTAGGCCTCATTCATGTCCTTCACCCCCCTTGAAATGGAAAGGATCCCCTGGAGAATCTCGACTAGTTCGGTCTCATCAGCCAAAAGCACCGGTACAGAGCTGTTCACCGTCCGAGAGGTCCACTCGGTTGGGAAGCTCCAGCCCTCGCGGCAGGAATAAAGAAAAAATGTGACTTCCAACTTTTGTTGCTAGAAGATGCACTGTTCACATGGAATCCACTACGAGCGGCTAAGTACCAGCCCCTCGGGGTATGTTTTTTCTCGTTTTTGTATCAGGCTCGAGTTTTTCTTAATCATACTATAGAGATGTTCAACCTCGGTAATATGAAGTCCGACGACGGAACGGGTAGTGGATCAACGGCGCTGTTGGTAGCTAGCGTGCCTGCTACAGGGGATGCCGAAGCGTCCATAGCTGAGAAGCGCCCTAGTTCCGAAGTGGGGGCGGGTTTGAGGAAGCGCTTGTGGAAGGCGACCGCCGAACAACTTGTAGATGCTTCAGGAAGCACCGCGAGGACCTCTACCGACAAGGGCAAAGGGATAGTAGAACTTGAGGAGGTCCCCGAGTGGGGGTACCATATGGGAACTTTATGAGGTTGAGGACCGAGCGGGGGTGGATAAGTACTTCGCCTCCATTATGACACTATTGAGGTGCGTCGATAGTGAGGACCCTCTGGTGCCGAGGTGGTCGACCATCTCCGGATCAAGCTAGTTTTGGACTGAGGGTCCGTTGTCCAGGGAGTACTTGCGGGGGGTTCTACTCCCCATCCTGGTGAATGCTCCTCCGAGGAGCTCATGAACCAGGCCGACAAGTCAGTTGTCTATGTAAGGGACACCTCTTTTCCTCGTTTCTTATTCTCCCTTTAAACTTAACTTCCCTTTGCTTGCAAGGGCTTCACTTCGTCAACGCCATTCTCAATCGGGTCCATGACGTGGGCCGACTGGTTCGGAGCCAACATGAGAAGATCCTGACTCTTTAGGCAGGAGCTAAAGGTAGGAGTCAGCCAAGAGTTAGTCGTAGTAGCTGAGTGTCGAGTGAAAGAGCTGGAGGGTGAGATTGAGAAGATGCGGACTAAGCTGGAGTCCCTTAGGAGCCAGCGAAGGGAGCTTGAGCAGGAAGTCAAGGTCCTGTGCTCTAGTTTGGATGGGGCTTGGAATGGCTGAGCTCACTTGGAGGGTGACATCATCTCGTTGAGCGAAGTGACAACGTTCCTCGAGGCCGAGCTGAAGGCCGAGAGTCCGAAGCTGGTGGCCACCTACAAAGCATCCCGAGGGTTCAAGTTAGGCCTCGAGAAGATAGGGAGGGTCAGCTATGAGTTCGGGTACCAGGTGGCACTCAAGCAACTTTGGGGGAAGCACCCCGAAATAATGATCGAACGGGACCCCTTTGTCGAATGTCCCGAAGATGCTAATGTCGAGATGGACCTCGACTAGCCTTTCGACACGCACCTCAGAAGCGGTGACCTTATAATAATTTTTTGGAGTATTGGGCGTTTTAAGATTTGCTTCCTCCTGTTTTGCCTAACCATTTTGTAACTTTTCTCCATCAACTGAAGTTTCTTTTCTAAACATTTTGCTTTATCTGAATGGCCTCAAATACCGAGTCAACACTGTTGTACTAGACATAAAAAATTTTCAAATTCGACACATGCCAAGTTCGAGGGAGTGTCTTCCCTTGCATTGTCGATAGGGTGTATGTTCTGTCCCGAACAACTTAGGTGACGCGATCGGCCCCTCCCATCTCGGGTGAGTTTTCAGGTGCGCCTAAGGTTGACCTCGACCTTTCTCGTGACTAGATCCCCAACGGGTCGGGGTCGAACCCTCCGATTATAAAGTCGAGCAACTGCCCTATGGTAGTGCAGAGTCTTTAGGTGTGCCTTGGCCGACCAATGATCGCATTGTACATGGAGGGAAGGTCGACCACCATAAAAGGAACCATGAAGGTCTTGGTTCTTGGTTCGTCGCCGAAATCATAGGGAGAGTTGCGATGCCCATTGGAGTTATCACGTCCTCGGTGAATCCTGTCAAAGTTGAAGTCATAGGGATGAGATTCCGATTAGTCATTCCGAGTTTTTGGAAAGCGTTAAGGTAGAGTATATCGGCGGAGCTCCCTGTGTCGATCATGATGCGCCTAACACGGGTGTTTACAATACGGGCAGTCATCATCAGGGTATCATCATGATCCAGATATTTGTTCTCGGACTCAAAGGTGATCCCAGGGCCTAAGGCTCGAGGCCTCTTCTAGACTTCTGCATGGGCGTAAGCCTTCCTCGCCAAGTAGCTATCGCCGCTCATGGTCGAGCAGCCAACAATAATGTCTACCTGCCTCTCCACTGGTCCTTTCGGGCGGAGGGATGCCTCATGTGGCTTTCTTGTGTATATGTCTAGGTGGCCATGGCATATGAGGTCCTCGATCTGGTTCTTTATATCATAGCACTCCTTTGTGTCGTGCTCATAGTCACGGTGGAAGCGGCAATAATGTCTATGGTCCCGATCCTCGGGCCGAGACTTCATCGAGTTAGGGATTTTGAGGAGCCCTTTCTCCCGGATCTGGAGGAAAATCTCCGTTCAGGTAGAGTTGAGTGGAATGTTGGCGATTATGGAATGGTCTACTCAGCTCTTTCCATTCTCCTCCTTGGGAGCTCGGGAGGTGGACCCTAAGAAAGCTTAGCCTGGAGGCGCTTTATATCCTCACGTTTTTCTACCACCAGGGCCTCAATGGCGACATATTGGTTGGCCCTCTGCAGCATTCCTGGCATGATCGTCGGGGGTCGCTCCACGAGCGACCAAAAGACGCAGGAAGGTCTAATCCCGATCATGAAGGCCTGAATAACCAATGATTGGTGCATGTCAGGAATGACCCTAATCTCCTTTGCAAAATAGGCAAGGTATCGACCGAGGTGCTCATCCTCCTTTTGCCTCATCCTGAGGAGGGATGCGGCAGTTGGCTTCGGTCATGCGCTTGCGAGGAAGTTGGCCTCGAACTCCCTCGCGAGCTGATCAAAGAGTGAATGGAGGAGGGTGGCAATTGGCCATACCATCCTCGAGCGATTCCTCAGAGAGTCGTCAGAAAAGCCTGACACATTATGACATCTAACGTGCTATACAGGACCATAAGCACCCGAAATGCGGCCATGTGCTCTATTGGGTCGGAGCCACCATCATACGCCTCAAGCATCGGGAGCCGAAAGTGCTATGGAACAGGTGTGTCTTGGATTTCTTGGACGAAGGGAAAGCCACAAAGAGAACTCTCTGCACGCTTGTCCTTCGTCTTGATTGTCTTATGGACGTCATTGATCCTTTGGTTCACTAGCAGTTGCCCTCGAGTCGATGGAATCGAGGAGTGTCGGGATCCGACAAGCTACAAACTGATGAATTGGGTGTAGGTGCCAGCCGTCTAGCTACATCGCCTAAAAGGGGTTGGTCAGATTATGGGGGAGGACAGGGTCGGTCACCGACGGACCGAGTTGCTAGAGGCTTTTTTTTTGTGGCAACATCGCTCCTATCTGGGGCGGGGAGGCTGCTAGAGGCTGCAAGCTCGGCTACGGAGCGAGCTGTGGAATGTAGGGGATAATTGCTTGAAGCATCCTGGTTATAGCTTGAACCTAGTTGGCGAGCCCTTGGAAGGCCTCAGGGGTCACCACCGGGGTTCCAAGATTCGGTGGGGGCGGAGTTAGCCCGGGATCATTGAACAGGTGCCAGTATTGTCCTAGGGTGTGCAAAGGCAAGTTACCATCTCCGAACAAAGGGAGCGGGGGTTGCGGGGCTTCTCCCGAGGTCGGTTGCATCTCGAGAGGGACATTTTCTCCGAGGTTGCCAGGCACTGAGCATTCTTGCGACATTAGGCCCTCCATCTAGCGCCAAAAATATTATTGGGTATTCCACTGTGTCTGAGGAGTTAGGATAGCAGGGGTTCGGCTTGTAAGTGCAAGAGGAGGCCCAACATGACGTGGAGTCCGGGGAAGGGGTGCTTGAGTACTTGGTTCGGGTTGTCGCCTTGATGCGGATCTTTCTCCCGATCCCGTCAGGTTGCTCCTGCAAAGAAAGACCTTCGCCCAGGTGGTGGGTCCCCGAGAGATCCCTCCAATGGCTAAGTTAGCGTTGCCCCTAAGGGTGTAGTCCAGTGTCCCTTTTTGGACGTCGGAGCTTTTTCTCTCTTTTGGAATTGAAGTGATGCCGCCCCCCAAAGTTGCCCCTGGGGTGGCCTTTTATACCTACACATCGGCATATGGTCACACCGCACCCTCATCATACGTCTGACGCTCTCTGCCAGCCTGTTTAATGCTATAGGCACCACCGGTGGTTGTTCGTGCTGCTGGTGAGGGCATTGCGTGTTACTTCCGCTTTGTTGTCGTATAGTCTCTTCAGATCTTTTGGAGATCCAATGGCAACTTCATGACACCCGATGTCATAAAACCTTGAGCACATCCGCCTGTTTGTGACATGACTTGTGTGGGTCAAAGGACGCAGTTTGTCTTGGACCACGTTGTCTGCTTCGGGGAGGGGCCAACTATTACCCCTATCAAGTAGCAAGTTGAGTAAAGTAATTATGAAAGTGACATTATAGCATTGCATTAGCGATGAGATCATATGCTAGATCATCAGCTATGCTAAAGTAAGGTGTTTAGTGCAAGTAAAAGGTCAGCAGCAAGCAAGTCTGATTCGGGGAAATTGGTTTCTTTACAGACTTCTATAAGCGGTGCTCAATACGAAAGAGTTAATTCTCACTTAGGAGTTATAGTAGGAAGAAAGAGACTCTGTTGGATCAAGGAAGTCAGCTACATTTGGTTCTTAATATCGAGGGTTGGGTGCTCAAACAAAAGATTATGGATCGGTCGAGTGCTTTAGTGCTTGTTCAAACATTCATGTATAATAATACAATAATGAATGAATTAACTTCTATTAGAATTGGTTTTCATATACAATATTCTCTAGTTGTTTGCCTATAGGCCGAGCACCAGGACACTACTAGATTCCAAGCTACTACTAACGACCAAGCGCTAAGAGGCGGAGGACCAAACAAGGTGACAAGTAACTACTAGACAAGATGACAAGTAAGCAACGTAAGATGCTTGTGTGTTAGCAACCTTATAACGGTTATTTATATTTATTAATACAGTTAAGAACTAGTGTCGCGACAGAGACTGTAGCGTCAGTTCGTGTCTCGACGGTGGAACCACCAAGTAACTGCTAATGTTACGCGGTAGTGACTAACGTTGTGCAGTAGTGAGTTAAACGACAGTTGGATCTAATGTTACGCATCAGCGAATTAAGCCGAGACTATTAGTGGGCCGCTACACTATTTTGGGTTCTTTTTCTAGCATTCGAGAATAAGTTGTGCAAGTAAAGGATTATAGTAAGTAATGCAACTTCTTGTCCCTGAGGGGCTCTTTTCCATTCCTGTTTTCACGGGCGCTAAGCAAGAAATAGAATATTCCTGTATACAGTGCGCCAAGTACTGTAAAGAAACCTGATTGCCCTCCTTAGATAAGTGCCCTACTTTTCCGTCTATGTTATTAATAATAAGTGCACTATAATAGCATTACGGTAGCTTGATGGTTAGTTAATTTGCCATTATCAGAGTGTAAACCCGCCTTAAACAACGATAAAAAGCCCTTATTGCCCTGCCCTTAACTGCGAGGATCTTGTAATGCTTTGACGCCTTAATCTTTACTTTTGAACTCCCTTTATGGGCCTTGTTAACCAATAAAATCTTTGGATTTAGTATATCGAGCACCCTTACTCTAGGACAACAAATATATAACCGCATTTTGCTTCAATGCCGGGCCCAGTACTTGATGATTCCCCCTTCCCTTTATTCTAAACTTGAAGAATTAACAATAATGTATTTTATTTAGCATAGAACTACTAAGTAAATAATATTCCGTATCGATCTTTCTCTTTTCAAATTCCTATTTCTCTTTGCTGTTTGAATTCCCTATTCGCTCGAGTTCGATCTTATCTTATTTCTCCGGACATTTATATCTCTGCTTCAATTGAAACTCTTACTAGATTACTCCAAACAAGGTTACCGCCTTCTTCGCAGCCTTAATATTTTGTACCTACTACTACTTCTTATGACCCCTTTTATCGATCTATATTCCGCTTCTTACTTTTGCATCAATCTTAATTCACCGCCTCCTCGCTCTAGCTAACCTCACTACCCTCGATATTCTATTCATTCCATTGGTTTTTGAATCTATTTATTCTATTTTATTTGTTTAAGCCTTTTCTATAGGTGGGATTTACTACTATTAGGACTTTGCAGCTCCAAAAGTTCTCTACTATACTTCAACCCCGACCCGACCTCTCCTATACTTCAAAAGTGTATCATCACCGCTTACTACTCGGCAAATAACATATCTTGGATTCTTTTTTGCGCTTGCTTGTTTAGATCCAATGGGATCTTTCTTGCAACTAGTATATCCATATATCCGTAAATAATCTATGAAACTAAAAAAACACTTTCCTTTCGAAGACCCTCCTTTAATTTTAGAAGAAGATAGAATATGATGTATACATGTTTGTTACTGTTATTAAGTAACTGGACTACAAGCACCTAGAGTAGCAGCGCAAGGAATAAGGTCCCAATATTTTGTATATAAACTCGATAATAAGAGGGACGAGCAAGTGTTGTCGACTCAAATCTCCGTTATAGTTATCCTTTCCTTGTACTGAGTATGATCCTGGCTTATGGTGTTATTTACTACTAGCTTAAATCACATAATATTTATCGGAATGGTACGTAGTATCCTTGTTCGAGCATGTGTGCTCCGGAGTAGAGTAGAGCTATGTCGAATGGATCGCAAGATACTTTTATTCTATAGATCACAAAGACATTTTTTCATACCTAATCGAGACTTAGATGTTTGGACACTGGGTACGTTATTTTGTTTCATATGTTTCAATTATATTGGGTAGTTCAAGCAGACAACAGTCGCCCATTCATTCTCCACTTTCCTTAACCCACCTGCGGTTTACAAACGAACGGCGAACCGAGTCTAACAAGAACCTATTTGGTTATGGTTCAACATTAAAGATTAGGGCGTAAGCAAGACCACAAAGATGTGTGTTTCATGTTGTATGTTGAATCAAGCGGTCCCGGAAAGGAGTGCGTAGGCGCAATTGAATGGTTCTTGTACATGCTTGCTTTCCAACCAACATGACCCTTCTTTCTTATACATTAAACCCTAAACATCGCAAATGAAGCCAATGTTATTGGTTGTTACGGACCAACTCGGTACTTGCTTTCGTAGGGTAAAAATGGCGCGAGTGGTGTATAGTGTTGCATCATTTTCACTCAATCTCTTTTTCGGGTCCCTTAGTGAATGAACGTAGGAATTGGATCAATGACTCACTCTCTCTTGAATTAGATGATGTAAAACTGGTCTTCAAAGCCCCCTTTTTCTTTTTAGATTGGATGCAACACCTGGAAATGACGAGCTACCAGCTACAGGTACAGACCCATCTCCGGTTGACTCTCCTTTCTTGGTCACCGAAACACACACACACACGAGGGCTTCTCTTACCATATAAAACCCTTTCTTTAGGTCAGGATCAACAGGATTGGTTGGGTGGTTGGAATAGTATAGTATACTTACCGAGGAGTCGATGTCAATCGTTGCTTGTTCCTTCCGCCAAGCGGGACCCTATTCTCTATCCCGGAGTGTAAGTTCTCCTCTCAAAGCTCCCTGTTCCCACTTAGTTGCTGCTTGGTTTCCGATGCGAGTCAAAAGTTTTACCTTGAGTCAATTCACATTGTGTTCGTTCGGATTCTTTCTTTTTCTCTAGATCGAATTAAGGAAAATGCAGGAATAACCTTCACTGGCTCTTTCTTATGCACCTCTTTCGACATGCTGTGATGAGAGGGTGTTTTCACTGTTAACATACGCTATTTACACCATTTCAATAGGAGGGGGCTTGCTCCTCCTTCAAGCTAAGATTGAGAGATACAAGTCTAGCCGCCATGGAGTTCAACTCTTAAAAGAGGACGTCCACTACGACTACATAGAAGAGAAGACCTTATTTCCGATTTCTAAGAAGGACTAACTTTGGGATAATCATACCTTTTTTGTTGGCTCATTTGGACTTCACCGAGTGGATGTAAAGACGGCTTTTCTCAATGGGGTATATATCCATGAGGAAGTATACATGGACCAACCTTTTTGCTTCTCACATGATTATACTTTGGGATAATCATAACTTTGCTTCTCGCATGAGGGCTACGTTAGATACCAAAGTAATCCAAGCATAGAGCAGTGGAAAGTAGCCTTCAAAGTCATAAGATATCTTCTGTGTACCATAGACTAAATAATCACATACCAACGATTTGATATACTGGAGTAGACCGATTATGCTAGGTGCCCGGACACCAGGAAATCGACATACGCAAAGAAACATGCTTGTCGACGGATCTAACTCTTTGAATAAATTGCTTATAGTAACTCTAGAGGAATGCTTGCTATCAGTGCATTAGATGTCATAGTTGTCTACAATCCGCGATTGATCAAGTGAGCGCTTCCCCTTCTTTTCTTCTATTGGCATCGTAGGATAGGATTGACTACTTATTTCCTTGAGTTCATCCCTCTATGTTGGGTAAAGAAATCTCCGTCATTTGACCTTTCGCATGGGATAAATTCCTGCAAGCCTACTTCATATCCATCTTGTGTTTTATACCCTACTTGCAAGTAAGCTAAGTGATGAGAACTTATCTACCCTCGTTGTGGTGCTATAGTCTTTTTCCATCTAGAGCTAGTAAGGTGATTCCGCACCCTTCCCTTTTAACCTGACCAACTATCCTCTATAGGAGAACCAGTGAGTGGATATTCTATTGAATTACAAGGTTTTATACTATAGCAAGGATATATAGGGACCCTTGTTTTAATGTTAGAGAGCTCTTTTCAATAATTCTCTAATGTCGTATGAGTGGGAATAAGTAAATCTAAAATTCTATTTTGTTAAAGTCCCCATGGGGATCTCATAAAGAATTAGAGAATAAGGTAAGGGTGCGAATAGAATAGTGATAGTAAGCGTGTTCAATCCACTCTTATAGTAGTAAGCCTTAAAGCTAGTGATAGCACTATAGTTACCCTTTCTTTCTTTTGCCAACCCCAGATTTCGTCGTTGTATGAGTTACCCTTGCCCCACTCTCCTCAACCCTCATTCTACTAAAAAAAAGTAGAACTTCCCAAGGCTTAGGCAGGTCAGAGCATGGTACCTAGGATTTGGTTGAAATACCTTTTAGTGCTCTCAGCTCAAATTCACTTTCTTCTTTCGGCTCCAGGAGGTTAAACTAAACAATCAATCTAATAACCCGAGATAAGTGGTACAAAAACAATGGAAAGAGTTTCTTTCCTCTATGGAATAATGCGTTTCTTATTTGCCCTTTTCTCTCTAGTACATGAGTCGATAGATCCACCTTACCTCCCAGTAAATAAAAACATTGAATAAACGAAGCACACTCCCATCATTCCGGTTACTCCATTAACTATGAAATCTAGAAATTCGGGATGGTTGAGAAGAGTAGGGATAACGAATTTCTACTACGACTGTAGCTCCACAGGAAGAGTTTGGCCTAGCCCTATTATAAGGCCCTGTTCAGACAATTGTTGACAGACAGATATCTCTTCCGCGAGCTAGAAGTTGTCCAAGTCCGATTGGATTCAAATATCTCATGTAAAAGAGAGAGAGAGAGAGAGAGAGAGAGAGAGAGAGAGAGAGAGAAAATCGAGTTTGGCTCAAAATCTTACTTTCGAATTGAGTGAACCTTCCAATAATATTTGGTAGCAGGCATTTGAAGAGAATCGAGTTTGATGTTAAGGATCCGTAATTCATATATTCTTTATTACCCCGACTCATCTTCCTTTGCTATGTTCCTTGCATGCAGCTTTGTTAACAACCTAAGAGACTCTCCTTCTCAAGCCAACCCCCCAGGTCGGGAGGATACTTTCTTTGAAGCTACTGGGGAGCTACTTTATACCCTAGATCTTTTCATTGGATTCAAAAGGAATGCTTATTCGAAGCGAAAGCCCCTGTTCAACTAGCGTAGCTGCAGCTTAGGCTTTAAAAGTCGTCTCGAGGTCGAAACGGAAAAGAGGAGATATGCGAGGACGAATCAGTGCTCCAAGGACAGGACGGTCCCTCTTTCAAAGCGTTCTTCAAAAGACACCGGTTCAAAGCGATCTCAAATGAAATGCCTATGATTGTATGGTTAACCACATATATGACGGTTCGATCAACGATTTCAAAGTGAGAAGTGCACCTGTACTGTAATCATAGTAAAGTCAAACAAAGAATAGCCCAAAAAAAATAAAAAATAAAAAATAAAAAATAATAAAAAAACAAAACAAAAAACTACCATTTCTTTTCGACCTTTATATGATGATGAGTTGCTCACCCGCAACGCTTAATAGTGCACCCAAGATTTATTCCATGAAATAGGTAGGCACTTGGAAATTAATAAAGAAAAGCCTAGGTAGTGCGCCCAACAAGATTTCATTTTTTGAACTCACTTTCATTCTCCCTTTTTCTTTAGAAAGCTCAGGAACAATTGAATAAGAATGTACTCCTGCTAAGAGGGGGGAGCCATTCAAGGGTGCTGTTGCTTTTCCCTTATGTATGAAGGATGCCTCTCTCTCTCTCTGTGTAGGAGTACATGTTCATAGACGACTTGACCCTTATCGCTAGTCCTGCTTTCGTATCTCTAGCTGCACGCCACTTAGAGAAGTATTGAAACTATATGCTGACTTCTCTACTTACTCATCGAAGGATCCCTAACCACTGTATAAATAAATGCATTTGAGCCTAATCAAAAACTTTGTTACCCTAATGTTTGAATGACTCCGATAACGCCTCTTAGTAACTTACTGGACTAACAACGACTTTCACAGAGCAGACACCCTCACTAAGACTAATGGTGCTTGGCTTTATGTAGGTAGATAGAGGTTAAAGTTGTGTCACGGAGTTATTTCATATACGGTAAGTGTTTGGCTTGATTGCCTTAAACTTCAATTTGATTATGGCCTTGCCTTCTAGAGCGCAAAATAGATTCCTTTACCTGTTAGTAGAGTATCATCTCATAACTTGTATTATTCTTAATTTCTTATGGAACTATGCCCCGGGTTATTCATAGAGTTTTTAAGCAAAAGAGAAGCGAGAAGCCTTAGACAAATTGAAGCTGATAATTATCATAAATAAATATATATATATATATATATGCCTTGCCCCTAAAGGCTGCTTGCAACTCTACTCTAGTACGTTCAATATAGCGTCTGTGATCTATAGAATAAAACGACCTTCTAAAGGGTGCTTGCAACCTTGGCTGAGAGCCATGCTGCAATTGGCCAAGGAGTCCGCATGGGTAACTCTGGCGATCGAGGTTTCCTAGTCGCATGTGATAACCCTACGACTAGCGATTCTTGACCGCAGAGAGCAGCATGGCGACCAGGGCTTTGTTGGTCACCCATGGTAGATTGCAACCAAACCTCATGGCTACAAGGGACACCTTGGCTGAGGGCTCGATATACTGCACCAAAAATGGATTAGCTATTGGCCATAAAAAAATAATAATAAAAAATAAGATATCATTTTCTTAAAAAAATTAAACATATTAACCCAATCTCGACACCTATATCGTGTGGGTCAGAATTTGAGTACGGGATATGAAAAATAATGTAGTAAAATTATTAATCCTGAGCAACACTTATGTGAAATCAATTAAGACAAAATATAGTGAACTAATTGCAATCTGCTATAAATTTTGATGTTATACCATGATAATATTGTTGTTTCACATCAGGAACTTAGATAAAAAATTTGGATACTGAAGTTGGACATATAGTTAAGGGAGTTCTACTCAACTCAAGTTTTTACAATACAATCGTCCTCAAAGTGTAAGAGTTGACAAGTATCCAGCATATTTGATAAAATTAGAAGTCTTCCAAAAAATATACTACCATTTTCAATGAAAACATCATCAGGAAGATTATTTTGTAAGATAGTTGACATGAAAATATAGGACAAATCTGGCTTCTGCTAGCTAGGTATAGTTCAAATTAGAATTATATTCAAAATATAATTTAATCATTAATTAGAACATCAGATCCATGCCAAACTAAGCTTGCAATGTAATACCAATAAGATACTGAGATCAATCTACAGAATACAAGATTATCTAGATAAACATCTAGTCCTATACAAGATCAAGATACAAGCTTACTTCTAAAGTTACTTCACAGTGCAAAGCTCAGATTGAAGCAATAATACAAAGAGAGCACAAGTAAAATTACAAAATGTTAGCATCACTTAACTATAGTATCAAGAAAAAGCCATAGCAAAGTTGAATTATTCTCACATTGAAATGACAGACTCACTAGGATTTATCATTTTAAAACCAAAATTTTCTTTTCCAATACACAAAATGAGAGGTTTTAAATGATGAAAAGGGTAAAAAAACAACCAACCAATTATATGAACAGTAACAAAGACCTTTTCTTCATGGCAATAAGATTCATAAGCTACTTGACATCAGATTTAGCATTGTTCATGGCATAACTGCCTAAACAAGTTTGTACTCTTTTAATTGCATCCCATGTCAATGTATTAGATGATTTGATAATTTTATAATATTATGCTTCATGTTGAACAATGCTTGAATTTTCATATCGTAAAATATCATGATTTAAGATCTCTAGAACACAGGACTTACTCTAATCTACACCTAATTTGACTAGGATAAGGTATGAAACATATTTATAATTTTCTTTTAACTTTTAAACTACAAAACATTAGATAAATGAAAAAAATGACAATATCTTTTATTTTTTCATTATCCTATTAAATTAGAATATGACATCTAATTTGTTAAATAATGACCTTCATAGTTCAACATTAGAGACTATATTATGCTGTAAGAAATTGTACACAGTAAATTTCGTAGTTCTGACCCTGACTTGTAAATACTCCATCAACCTAGTGCTTTAAATATGATAGAGTATGACACAATAAAATAGGGAAAGTGGAATCAGAAAATTAAAAAGTGAACAAGAATAGATTTAGCAATTATCTTAATTCAAAGTAATTAAAAAAAATTAACATCAGAGGACGTGTTTGGTTTGTAAGATACCATCCAATATTTTAACCATTTATGAGTAGATTCTGTAGTGTAGATTGTGGCAGGTTCGGGGTTGCAGCAACCAAGACAACTTACATTTACTAGAAGAAAAGTTCCCAAATAATTAAATAATATTTTTATTAACAGCAAGTAAACATAGACAAAATGCATTTAGGTCGACGATTTCATAGACAAGATGGTTACCATTAGAGATATTTATATCTTACAAAAAAATTAATATACCTCCAACCAACTAAATATTTTTTGTTGATACTGTTAACACTTCAAGCATATATATATGAAGAAAAAATTAATCTACTAATTCAATTTTGCAGTGCATCATTGAAGCAATGTTTTAAATTATTCAGATAATATTTTTATAATAAAACCAAATATGATAATAGCTTTAATATTTAAACCAAGGTTTACAATATTGTATCCAATAGAGTACAGATACATTCGGTATATATTCGGTATAGCTCAATACGTAAGTATACCATGTGTCAATATGCTCGATATAGCTCGATATGTACCATACCAATAACTGATCGATACATTAGGACGGTACAAGATTACGAACCTTGATTTAAACTCAAAAATATTTATTTACAATGGCTTGTTTACCTCTACCAACATGATAATGAGTAAAACCCATCATTTCTCATCGAGTTTGAACTATTTGACTATAATGTCAGGAACGAACATTCATTAACATTCTTTATACTAGATATATGGAAATATAAGATGTTAAATAACATATATACAATTTTTTACTTGTTTATGTTTTAGCTAGTCAATGAGGAAAGTCATAATTTCTTATTGATGTTGAACTTCTAGTATTACAATCTGGATGATCAAAACTTTGAACTTTCATGTATTTTTTATTATATAAGCCAATGAGTAGCATTGCTTGGTTTACGCAAAATATAAATTTGATTAACAGATCATTCCCTTGGGAAAAAAGAAAAAGAGTTTAGATATCTCCTTTCACATGACAAATAGATGTCAGTGCACACCTTTCTTACAAGCTAATGTCATTAACATTTTTTAAGTATGGATATATAGCAATAACAAAAGAGTTACTACACTGACAAAGATTTAAAAGGTAAAACTCATTTTCATATATGTTAATTAAGCAACATTGACGGAGAAGGAATACAAACCTCAGTTTGACTATAGAAGTTACATAAATTATCTTAAATATCAAAAAACAAGTACGGAAGTTGCAACCACAACTATATCCTGCATGGGATCAGAGGCATTCATGGACAATGGTCACAGTCAATGAAATTATAGTGAAGCACTTTCACCAATAATAAAAATCTAAATTTTTGGGGAAAAAATTTAGAAAACTATTTCTTCCACATTCACTTTTACAATGATGTCTTTAAATTCTTTATACCCATATACTTCTGTGGCTTATCCACCTAGATTTCAATAGGTATTATTCATTATAATTACCATCGAAATCTCGAAGGGTAGGCACATCAATTAGACACAAAGAGCTACAATTGCATATGATCAAATAATGAATTTACTTTTATATCTTATCTTAACTATGCATATTTACAAAGGTAAAACATGTATTTTTTATATAAAATACATCTATTCTTATGATAATTTATGGATTATCAATAGAGTACAAGGCAAATTTAATAGCAATATAGTTCACCAATTAGCAGTATAAATATAGAATGTAACACAAGATTTGTGATTAGAGGACAAGCAGCAAGGTTAATATTATACAAAGAGAATGTGTTGCTTCGTAGTCAATAAATAAATAGGAAATTTAACCAGACCAATTTATAGTTCAGAAAGGAACGAGACAAATTAACAATACCATGCATACCTCACAACTGATGGCTTTTTATCCTCAATTGCTTGATTCTTGTCAAAATACAATTGATGACATAGATACTCATGTTTCAAACCCCACAAGCATGAAATGTCATCAAGACTAAAGAAAGAATAAGATGAATAGTTCACCAATAACATGAAATCTTATAAAAGGGAAATATGACCATATTGACAAGCAAAAAGCTTAAATGAATCTTGTATTACATAATGTACTAATTAAAGTCAAATATCCATTCATGGGAAGATCAGGAAATAGTATAGCACCTTGATTAATATGACTGGCCTTGATTTTATCATGGTTGATATGATTGGCTCTTTGATATTTCATGGCTAATGTTGCATTCATGGCTCTTTGATATTTTATCCTATATTAAAATATTATACAAATATAATAAGATGAATAATGCTCAAATAAAAATAACATCATGGGCTGCCCAAAAATTGAATAGATAAGTATATTTGTGGTAAGAAATTATAAAATATATAAAAATTATAAATATGTTGATCGACTAGACAAAATAAAAGTTAGTTCTATATCTCAATAAATAAAATTAGAGAAAATATCCTGATCAGATTTTAGGTCAGATTACAAAGATGATAAATTAAACAGAGCAGAACAGATCCTCCATGCATCACATTATGAAAACCATCACAAAAAAAGATAGTTTAAGAAATGAAATATTATTATTGGATTTCATGCTGGCAAGATAAAAAGTTTTAAAAAATCAAAAAAAGATATTCCAAGAGTACCACAAAATCAGAAACAAAGCTAAGGTCATTCATCACTATGCATCAAAGATTCTGCTATGTATAATGTAAGAGGAAGAAACCAAAATCAAAAGGAGTGGCTAAACTTCAAAGTGTCATTATAGCATTTCACTAGACTGACGCTTCCAAGAACCTCATGCAGGATTCAAGGTCTTGACCATTCAAGAGAATAATAATCAAATGTGTGTCATAAGCAAAAAGATAGTTGAAATAGTACAACACAAAATCCATGAGAAAAAGAAGTGCAACCGAATTAAGATTCTATAAGCTAAAATAATTGAACTCAAATTATAATGTATGCGAAGCAATGTGATTTGAGATAGTATGAGTTCCATTATAAGAGGTGTTGTGTTTAACTAATTATATAGCCAGCAAGAGCTGCAAGATAGTAGACAGAAAAATGCTATAAGCATTAGGATTCCGAGTCAGAAACAACCTTACATATTACAAAAGATCATCTCATAAAACCAAAATCAAGCGGAAGTGCAAGAAAAGAATACAAGAAGGCATAATGGCAAGAGGCAATGAGTCAGAAAAAAAAACAAGAATGAAAACGAGGAAACATTCACAAGAATAGAATATAGGATAAAGAGAAATTCATAGGATAAAAATAGTCAAGAATCCACTAGAAGAACCCAATTGAATTAGAAAGAGGTTAAATATCATATCAAGGGCATTACCTTATATCTAGGAAAATAAATATGAAGAAAATTTATTGATTTCTTTATAAACAATAAGAGATCTAAGAGGACTTATTTGTAATTTAGGATATAAAGACACTACTAATCAAAATCTTACTTACCAAACTAAGTTGGATAATATAATCAAAGAATTTAGAAGTCATAAGAAAGTCAACATGGTCTCCATCATAAGATTCTATCCACCTAATCTCTATATAACATATTCTCCTAATCATCATTTTATGCTCTAAACTGATCTAACTCAATTTTGAGATCAATCCAAACATGATTAAAATCTTTTTTGACATAACTGTACAAATTTTTCGAAATTAATATATTGATTTCAATAAGGACAATTATTGAATCTAACTCCACCTTGAATAATCCTTTAGCTCTTGCTCTCGATACCATGAAATCTTAAAAAGTAATCTAACATTATTTTTTTATAAACACAAATGCTTAGTAGATAATAGGACAGAGTTCAAATGAAGCACATAGCAATATACTGTAATTACAAGTGTCTATGTGATGCATGAGTATTGCATCAACAAAAAGGATTCACTATTTAACAAGACTGTCCTGTATAAAACTTTTAACAATAAATTATCCATAATTACCATGTATTGATCATATATTGATGCCACAAAAGGCAATGATGCATTATGCATGCTTTCTGAAATATTTATTTTAATTTGAGTCGGTAGCAGAATAAAACATAGCCCAAGTTTGCAGTATTCAATAGGATTGAAGTTGGGTTAGAGTTGAACCCATTAGAAGGCCAAACACATGACCTAACTGCTTGGAGGCAATAGTACCATCAGGACCAAACAGTAATACCATCTAAGTCATCCAACAAGGACAATTGTACTCTATCAATGATTTTGACGATGGTACTACCTACAACATTTCATGTCAAAAGTTATAATGGTAGTATCGTTCAGAGTCAACGATAGTACCGCTCATACCTTGAAAAATGTTTGGTATGCAGGTTCCCTCCGAAGCTTGGAAAAAAAATAAGTTGTAATAAGAGTAATTAAACTTCATCCGTTACAAATAATGATTTTTAGAGGAATCCAATGGCCTCCAGGATAGATGAATTTGGTGTGGACATAGGTCGAGAAGACCACACCACCATAAAATGATTTGTCATTCCTTCTCTTATGATTTTTGTTCGTGATTACTTATCATCATTCACTTTACCTGTAATTCTTACTTGCACTCAATTTCTGATTAATCATATTTTCAATACATATTTTTCTCAATAAAAATTTAAAGTTGGTTAAAATTTGTTATAGTACTAATTAACCTTCCCCTAGCCCCCCACTGTTTTTTCTTTTTCTTAGTGTTATTAAGATCTTAATACATGTTTTTCTCAATCAAAATTTAAGATCGATTTAAATTTATAATAGTAATAATTAGCCCTCTCACCCCCTTGGATATAAGCCAAGAGAACAAGCAATATAGTGTAAGATCATTATCCTTCTTGTTAGTAGATGTTAATGAAGAATCGGCTACAAAAGAAATCAAATTTTTACACAGAATAATGTTGTAGAGCTATTGTCTCATATGTTCAAGTGGTTTTGGGAATGTAGGAAGCAAAATCAGAACAAATCAAGTCTTACTTCTCAATATCATGAAGAATAATGATGCATAGTTGGGATTTATAAGCATCTTCAAAATCTATTAGGCAAGAATAAATTGTAACTTGAAAAATAAAACCATCAACAACCAAACTAACTAGATTCAATAGCTACCATAAAAAAGCAGGCTAGAACAAGCAAAATAAGAGGAATAAAAAGATCCATATTCTCTCGCTAGGAATTCAAATGATTTAAACTTCAACAAGATACAAATACAGGCATGATGACCCGATCCAAACAAAATGACCAGAAATGGGCACTTCATCCAGTTTGATTTACTAATTAGATCATGTAGACCTTAAAAATAGTAAAATACCCTCGATTCCATTTGTTTTCAAAGGTATTTGAATATTTTCAAAGGGCATTTAAATCTTTTATCATTAGGATGAAGACAGTGAAATCCTCACTCATTTTATGCACATTCCTACTTTTGTAATTTCAATCATATAACTACTTTATAACAATTATTTCTATGAGATTAGTTATATATTCTATAATTTTAACATAACATATATGCTCTAATTCAAAATTTCAAAAAAATATATGAATCCTAAAGTCCGACTAGTTCATCCAATTCAATCATGATCTAGTGATTTTGATGACTATACAAGCTAATTCTACAGGTACAATATCAGACTAATAGTAAGAAACCTTGTTAACATGTGCATACTTTCTTCATCAAGACCAAAATCATTATTTTTACATAGATATATATCACGAAAGAGATTATTACCATGAGGAAACCACAAGCAAACATTGACCCTATAAAATTGAAGAGATTACAGTAATGACAAATGGAAAATTGTGCTCAATCCTAATCATTATTACCATTTGAATTTTTCCACTAACATCAAAAATTATTATTAAACATAATTAAATGTAATCATTACAGAGAACGTGTCATAGACTTAGTTGTCGCTTGGACTGTCCTATGGCATGTACAAGTGTGCTATCTTGACTTTAGCTTACTCCACGAGAAGCTCTTTCACAACAATCTAGTAAAAGAAGGAAAAAAGAATTATTATCCAATAAACACGGGGGAGAGATGTGAAACTCATAGCGAATTGATCAATTAGCAGACAATTTACATAACTATTTGACTTGCAAAAATAGAAAGAAAAAAAAAGTTGACAAATGTATAGTAAACGCATGTTCAAAGCTTAGGAGATTATATTAATAAGGAGAAATCCAAGGTTCGCCATACCGATCCATACCGACATACCGAGTTTATCTCAATATAATATAATATAATATATATTAAAAAAATTGAAAACATACAAGGTGCCGCCTCACCTTGCGGGAGAACGACGCCTGTCTCCGCAGGAGAATGAGGCAATGCCACGTTCACGTGAGGAGACGAGGCATTGCCTCGTTCTCCTATTAGAAGACGATGCTGCCTCGTTCTCACTTACACATAAATAAGAGGCCAAAATGAAAGGTTGACCGTATTTAGCACTGTAACAAATTTAGTGATAGGCAACACATACAAAGATATCAAGAATGTAAAAATAAATAAATGCCTGAACAAGATAGAGTTACTTAGTAACAAAGAAAGAAAGCTCACTTACAATAGCTTCATGATATGAATCTTATATATTTGTTTACCCCTCAGAATGATGGTTGCATAAATTAACACATAACCAATAGCTAAAAAAAGATAAATACCATTATTTTGTAGAACTGCTAGATGACAGACATCACTAGGAATGAAAAGAGCTCTATCATATAAAGGTTAGGACATCAGGTAATTAAGAATATTATTTTGACATAGGTAAGGCCATTATATATAGTGTTACCTTTGATATCAGAAAGGTGACTCAGAAACTTGATGGCCACCCCACGTCACAAAAAGAAACTAGTAGCATCAAGGCTAAATCTCAAAGCCTATGAAAGATGAACTACTAAATAACAAAAAACAACCAAACCCATAGGCATTGATCTTCTTCAAAGCAAGCAGAGTCTTGATAAATGCAAAACAATTTTGTCTGACAAACTCTTTGGTCAACAATGAATAGGTTATCTTCCTAAACTATTTTGAGGACTTTTGGTTCTCCTATATTTGTTATTGTCACACATTATTCTTACACACAACAATATAACTAATTAGCTTCATCAAGGTAGAACAGTAATATATGCACTGTATTCTTAGAACAACTAAATCTCATGCATATGAATAAAAAATTTTTTAGAGAAATAATTGTATACAAATGTAATAGGATCTGATAATAAATCTCACAACTCTTCTGTAAATCCAATTTTTTTAGTAAATAATTATATACAAAATGAAAATATGACTGATAAATATGAAATCATGATAATTGTTAGGAGATATTCCAGCAAGGAAAAGCAGAAATAATAATAAGAGACCCACCTCATCTTAGCATAAAGAACATCTCGAGTTAACCCCATCCAAAATAATTATAATACTATCAAAGAATTATTAGAGGCAAGAGCTACTCTCAAACATCAATGACAAGAGTACACCGTACATTTCACTTTTATATTAGTGAGAGTCTTGTTTAAGCTTGGGCAAGTGTCTCCTGCCAAATACCTTGGGCATTTTTGGAACCTTGGCAACTTTTAGCACTTAGCATCTTTGACAATATTCATAATAATAGATTATCATGATAAAAATTTTAATTAGACTAGAATAAATCTTGGGGATAAGTCATCTCACCAAACATTTAAAATTTTAGCTCATCTCAAATGTGGCATAAGGTAGGTGGTGATGAATCATACACTTAAGAAAAGGACAAATACAATGTTAATTTTATATATATATATATATATATATATATATATATCTAGTCTTATACAAGATACAAGCTTACTTGTAAAGTTACTTCACTGAAAGCTCGATTGAAGTTGTAATACAAAGATAGCACAAGTAATTACAAAATGTTAGCATCACTTAACTATAGTATCAAGAAAAGCCAAAGCAATATTGAATTATTCTCAAATTGAAATGACTCACTAGGATTTATCATTTTAAAACCAAAATTTTCTTTTCCAATGCACAAAATAAGAGGTTTCAAATGATGAAAAGGGTAAACAAAACAACTAACCAATATATGAAAGAATAAGACCTTTTCTTCATGGCGAAGATTCATATGCTACTTGACATCCGATTTAGCTTTGTTTGTAACATAACCGCCTCAACATGTTTGTGCTCTTTTAATTGCGTCCATGTCAATGTACTAAATGATTTGATAATTTTATAATATCACGCTTCACGAACAATGCTTGAATTTTCATATCATCAAATATCATGATTCAAGATCTCTAGAACACAAGACTTGCACTAATATACACCAAATTTGACTAGGATAAGGTATGTAACATATTTACGTTTTTTTACTTTTAAACTACAAGCCGAGTAATATATTAGACAAATGAAAAAAGGACAATTTGTCTTATTTTTCATTATCCTATTAAATTAGAATATGACATCTAATTTGTTAAATAAATGACCTTCATCGATCATTAGAGACTATATTATGTCAGAAGAAATTGTAAAGAGTAAATTTCATAGTTCGACTTACAAATACGCCATCAACCTAGTGCTTTAAATATGTATGACACATAATAAAATAGAAAGTGTAATCAGAATATTAAAAGTGAACAAGAATAGATTTAGTAATTATCTTAATTCAAAGTAATTAAAAAATATTTAACATTAGTGTAAATCTCAGAGAAGCAAAACCTGTTTGGTTTGTATGATACCATCCAATATTTCAACCATTTATGAGTAGATTCCGTAGAGTAGATTGCGACAGGTTCGCGATTGCATCAACCAAGACAACTTACATTTACTAGAAGAAAGGTTCTCAAAAAATTAGATAATATTTTTATTAACAGCAAGTAAACATAACAAATTCATGTCAATGCTACGCTATGTCAGAAACAAACTTTCATTAACATTCTTTAAACTAGACGCTATGTCAGAAACGAACTTTCATTAACAATCTTTAAACTAGATATATAGTAATAAAAAATATATTGAATAATATATGTACAATTTATTAATTGCTTATCATTTAAATAGTCAATGAGAAAAGCCATAATTTATTATTTATGTTGAACTTCTTGTAGTACAATCTTCATGATCAAAACTTTCAACCATTTCAAACAGATAACCTTCATTTCAATCAAGAAATTCTCAGAACATAAAATCATGATAATTGTTAGGAGATATTCCAGCAAGGAAAAGCAATAATAACAATAAGGAGACCCACCTCATCTTATCATAAAGAACATCTCGAGTTAACCCCATCCAAAATATTCATAATACTACCAAAGAATTAGTAGAAGCAAGAGCTACTCTCAAACATCAATGACAAGAGTACACCATACATTTTATTTTTATATTTGTGAGAGTCTTGTTTAAGCATGACGTCTCGCCTATTACCTTGGGCATTTTGGAACCTTGGCAACTTTTAGCACTTAGCATCTTCGACAATAGTCATAAAAACAGATTATCATGATAAAAATTTTAATTAGTCTAGAATACATCTTGAGGAGAAGTCATCTCACCAAACTTTTAAAATTTTAGTTCATCTCAAATGTGGCATAAGCTAGGTGGTGAGGAATCATAAACTAAAAAAAAGGTCAAATACAATGTTATTTATATATATATAGTCCGATATAAGATCAAGATACAAGCTTACTTCTAAAGTTACTTCACAGTAGAAAGCTTAGATTGAAGCAGTAATACAAAGAGAGCACAAGTAATTACAAAATGTTAGCATAACTTAACTATAGTATTAAGAAAAAGCCATAGCAAAGTTAAATTATTCTCACATTGAAATGACAGACTCACTAGGATTTATCATTTTAAAACCAAAATTTTATTTTCCAATGCACAAAATGAGAGGTTTCAAATGATAAAAAGGGTAAAAAAATAAACTAACCGATTATATAAATAGTAACAAGACCTTTTCTTCATGGCAATAAGATTCATATGCTACTTGACATCTGATTTAGCTTTGTTTGTGACATAACTGCCTCAACATGTTTTGCTCTTTTAATCATGTCGATGTACTAAATGATTTGATAATTTTATAATATCATGCTTCACGTTGAACAATGCTTAAATTTCAAATCATCAAATATCATGATTCAAGATCTCGAACAGGACTTGCACTAACCTACACCTAATTTGACTAGGATTAGGTATGAAACATATTTACAATTTTTTTTTTTACTTTTAAACTACAAGACAGGAGTATTATATTAGCCACATGAAAAAAATGACAATTTGTCTTATTTTTTCGATACTATTAAATTAGAATATGACATCTAATTTGTTAAATAATGACCTTCATGATCGATTAGAGACTATATTGTCAGTAAAAATTGTTCGAGAAAATTTCATAGACCTTGACTTGCAAATACGCCATTAACCTAGTGCTTTCAATATAATAGAGTATGACACATAATAAAATAGAGAAAGTGTAATCAGAAAATTAAAAAGTGAACAAGAATAGATTTAGAAATTATCTTAATTCAAAGTAAATAACAAAGAATTAACATTAGTGTAAATCTCGGAGAAGTTGGACTGTTTGGTTTGTAAGATACCATCCAATATTTCAACCATTTATGAGTACATTCAGTAGATAGTGGCGGTTCGCATTAGAACCAAGACAACTTACATTTACTAGAAGAAAAGTTCTCAAATAATTAGATAATATTTTTTAACAAGTAAACAAAGACAAAATTCATTTAGAACGAGGATTTCATAAACAAGATGGTTACCATTTGAGATATTTATATCTTGCAAAAAAACATTGATTTAACACCAACCAACTAAAATTTTTTTCGTAATTCTGTTAACACTTCAAGGATATATATATATATATATATATATATATATATAAAGAAAATCTTCACCTACTAATTCAATTTTGGCATCATCAATGGTTTAAATTATTCAGATAATGTTTTTATAATAAGACCAAACATGATAATAGCTTCAATGCTTAAACCAACGTTTACAATATCGTATCGTACCATTCGTTACAATTGGAACATATCGATCCAATAGACTAAGATATTCGATGACTCCAGTATAAGTATGCTGTACAATTACGCACTGCATCAACAACGATCGATATGTTAGTATGACAAGATTAAGAACCTTGTCTTAAATTCCAAGTATTGTTTCACAATGGCTTGTTTACCTTTACCAACACAATAACAATTAAAACCCGAATTTTTCATCAAGGTTGAACTATTTGACTATAATCAAGATGGTGATAACGTAATATGCATTTATCAAATTTTGAGAATGATCAACATCACTTTGGTAATATATAGCACAATCGAGTAAAAGTTAGTCACTATGATATAAATTTTATCCCAAAACATAACAAATTCATGTCAATGCTACGATAAGTTATAGATGTAATGAGATCATACAAGAAGCTATAGATGTAATGGAATTATCTTGTATGCAAGAGGCAAGTATACATCGAGGACAAGTAAGCTTAAAGGCAAAAATATCTACAATCAATTGAAGATAGCATGTAGGTCGACAATAGTATATATTGTGTTTATACATATGGAACATAGCATAGCATGCAGTACTTTCAAAATAATCATGCTTAATTAGTATCAATCAAGCATGCACCCAAATCTGAAAGCATAGGATTGGGTTGTACCTTTATCATAAAATTTAGCATAGTTGCTTTGTCCATCTTAATTGCACTCATGTTAAATATGATCCCATCAGTATGCAATGATTGTCTTGGGGCATTGTGGACCTATATGGATACAAATATGGAGCAAAAAGAACATGTAGATCATTGTTCTGAAGTAGATATTTTGTTTATGGGTTTATGCAATGAGATGAGCAACTCTCAACTTCAAGCTCTATAGATTAATCCGTGAACTTCAACTATTATTTCAAAACATCCAATATGGTAATCGATTAGAGGTGGTATGATAATGTAGGAAACCTATGAAAGAGTGTACACGAATACAACCGATCGAGTTCATCACGAAGAACAAGTCAGAATAGCCCAAAAGTAATATCAAGAAATTCAAATTTGAAATTTAAATGATATAAAGAACAGTTATTGACTAGTATAAGATTTTCTTTTATGGAATCCTAAACTCATTGCATATTTATCTTACTTGTTTCCATAATATTTTATATGCAACCATATTGTAACCATGATAATGAATGTTTATAAATAGGAATGGTAGATAAACACAAAATGTATAACAATATAGTAGAAAGAGAATACAATTGGCAATTTGAGATTCTTCGCTATTCTTGTCTTGATCTAAAGCATGGGAATTGCTAAATGTCGATCGCCATGAAAAGAATGATATCAAATTTAGCTCATTTGACAAGACAAACAAGATTTTAAATAATATATTCTCAAATATTAACATCTCTTTCACAAAATTAAATAAAAGCACATATTAAACAAAAGACATCAATCACAAGCAACATTTATTTATCGAATAATAATTTGCAAAGATATTAGAAATTACAAAAGAGAAGTATCACCGAATACAACCTTTGAAAATACCGAATTTCAACTCATGAGACAAAGCACGAGAACATGAATCGAGCATTTGTAATTAGATCATTGGAACTTTACGGTATAGTGTATCAACCTTACCATCGCATAATATGTTAAACAAAGAACGTTGTTTTGCAAGGATTGTTGTACCACGAAATGGTATAGTTTAAGCGTTACACATGGTCCCGAGCATAGACCAATGGGGACCACCCCATTTCGATGGTCCGATTAAACTAATAAAATTAATCAAAGAGAGGGTTGCCCCTGTCAACTCAACGTTAAAAAGAATATAAAAAGCAAACTACGACCACAAACGTGAGCCCTCTTATCGCATAAGAACAGGCCTCATTGTGATGCGGCTACCTCATCACCGCACGATGGTGCCTCTTTGCGATGCCGCTGCCATCAATCTTCACCACTACCACCGACACTACGATGTTGTTGCTTCACCGCAATGCCATTGCTTCCACTGCATTTCTTCGCCTCTTCTTTTTTCCTCTTCTTCCTTCTTCCTTCCTCCTTTCTCCTTTATTGTTCCGCTGCCCTTTCCTGTTCACCCTCGTTTTCCTCCTTGTCGAAATATCGATGCCCACTAGTATACCGTGTGTCAATACATCGATACACCGCATACCATGTCGATACATCGACGCATTGGCATCCCTGTGATGATACACTAGCATGCACAAGACAACTAGTCGACAGATTGCCAAAATGGGTCCGATGCAATAATCCTTGGTGTACAAATACATTGTACACTAGTATATAAGGGTCACTCAAAGAGGAAGAAGGAGAAGAGAAAGGCGATGGAGGCAGAGGAGGAGAAAACAAGGGAGGAAGGGAAGGAAGAAGAGGTGGAAAAGGAGAGGAGGAGAAAGTGGAAGGAGACAAATGATAAATGATTACTATTACTTTTAGAATATCCTAAATAAAGTAAATTCAAGTAAAAAGATAAAGTATTTTTTCTTGCATAAAGGAATATTCTACCAATCCACGTTACTTGCCCAATATAAAGTTTAATAAGAGAGAGTTTCACAAAATGCATACTCAAGGCTCAAGCAAAGCCATAAAGCAAAATAAACCAATACAAGAATACGACCAAAAATATGTTGGTACCATCAAAAATTCACAATGAGAGTGATTCTTGGTGTCACAATAAAGTTCCTCTCTTAAACTTAGATGGTCGAGATTCACACAAAGCATATATGAGTAAGGTCATATTTACCAACCTTTATAACCCACATCAACAACAGCTGAACATTTTTCACCAATAATATTTTCACAGAGAGCATTCTTGTAGACAACAATATGATGTGACCTACCACACATTCTCTGCTAAGTTTCTTAGCATATTTTACACACTTCTGATTATTTTAAAGTTTCAATAACATATTATTTTGCTCGAACAAATAACAATAACATAAGGGAAAATGAAAAAAATTAAGAAGTTAAGTCATTCAAACATATTCTAAAAGTTGGCCAAGCTTAGACAAAAAAAGGCATCATGGGTAACCACTTAAATGCCAAACGTATGAGTAGACTGACTTAAAATAGATTAAAAGTGATAAACGATGAAACAGTGAAGATCAAGCAAAGGATTGCTGCAGCATTATTTTAGTTTAAGCATACAGAAAAAGCATTTATATGTATATGGTGCAAACAAGACAAGTTTGGTGACCAGAGAACTGAAAAAAGAGGATTCAGAAAGATGAAAAAAAAATATATCAATATTATACTTAACCCAAACTAATAAGCAAGAGATCATATCATGACTCCAACACCCATTTAACACTATTTAGGTCAATAACAATTAACTCATTCAACTGCAAGAAAAGCAACAGTGAAGCCTTTTAAAGAGATGGATAAAACCTAAATTTTCTTCAAATATTATGTTCTAACAACTATTCAAATAATTTAATCAAAAAGTCAAAAGTAGAGACTGAAACTAATGACAAATAAATGAAAACATTTATCCAACTTACAACAATTAAACTCAACCATTCTAGATGAAAATGGTCCTGGAAGCTAATCTTGTGCATGAACGACAAGGTAGTCGACCGATCAATCCCTAGCAAAAGGCGTATGGGCCAAGATTGACATATGCAATCGAACTGCAATCATCAAGCTATTGAGAGCAAGGATTGACATACTCAGACGATGTGCCAACATTTTGTTGGTACAGATGATCTGTAGCCGGTCGTACAAGGCATCGATATATTAAATATATTATAATATTTTATAATATAATATAATATTAAAATATATTTAAAAAAGGGAACGTCGCCGAACTCTCCCGTGGGAGAAAAATCACCACATGACATGGCGACCAGTGAGTCGCCGCTGTATGCATTCTACTTCTTCTTCTTCTTCTTCCTCTTCTTCTTCTTTCCTTTTCTTCCTCGATCGCCGACGATCGATTTCTCCTTAAATCGATCGCAACGTGAATCGACCATCGCCGCGAAATCGATTCCACAGATCGGTCACCACCGGACGCAGAAAATGGCGGTACGGTCTTACCGCTTCTAAGGAAAACCTTGATTGAGAGTAAGAAAAATATAAAGAGTATAAAAGATTAGTAAATGGCCAACGGAACTCTATGCAATATTAAAATTCATAGAAAAGCAAGAAAAGTCATTATTGTAGTCTTTATCAAAAAAACCATAGGAGTTATTTCTAATGCTCATATGGGCAACGACCAAACTCTGGAGGCAATCGATTGTGCCAACTAGACTTCTGCTAATGATTTATTGGCCCATATTATTGGATGGTCCCACCCATGACTTATGTGGTGGGACCATGGAGATTAATTAAAAATCATAATCCTAATCTTATATGACTTAGATGAGAAACAACTTAAAAGGTAACTGAAACAGGAAAGAAAGGAGGCTTTCATCTTGGGAGAAGAAAGATTCAACAATTGGTTGGTGAAAATGGTTCGGATTATTATAACTTTCTAGTATGCTAATCTATACATCATGCTCTCTGAATTGATAGATCTTTAAAAATTTTTCTTCTGCTCAGTTTTTCTCCTTGGTTTCTTGAAACTCTAAGTACCAGATTTCATATGATATTCGATATCTTTTGGTTAGTCCATAGAGAATGAACTTTGTAATCTCATTATTTCAAAGTGGAAGTTTGATCTAGTTTCCTCGTGATTTTTTGCCTTCACGTTGAAGGAGTTTTACACGTAAATCTTTTCTTGTGATTTGCTTAGTATTCTATCACTAACCTGATTGGCATACACTTCTTCACAATATATTTGATGTTCAATTATATCGTGTTTAATTCACATAAAGAGGAATAAAAAGGATTCTAGTGTTTGTTGATTCAGGACTCGATATCTAAACTTTTCCCTAACACATATCTGAGTCATCATCAAAATCTACAAAATGACAATAAAAACTATTTTATTTAATTAAATCCATATCAACAAAATATTGCCTTTGCAATAAAAGATATATAAAAAATAAAGGAGGAATCAGTATCTAATTTTCAAACAAAAACAATCATACCCCGGAGTAAGATTCTTATAAATGGCCAAGTTTGTTGGACTTCATTTCCTCGGACCAAGGATATCTTAGTCCAAGTTTTATCAGTACCAAGTCATATCCAGATATTGTATATGGCAAATTTGTTTAGCATTCCATGACCAAACCACTTATAAAAGTCTAGCAACCAGGATATTCTAGAAACTAATAACATTTACACATACGATGAGAAACTAATAACATTTTATATCCCTTATAAGTTAGGTTGTTCTAAAAGTAATTTTCACAACATCGGCTATACTCAACAACAACATATATCTTCTTATAACTGGACAAACAAAATATACCGAGTAGTCGTAGTCTTATATAGAGTGGACAAAATTGTTAAAACAATTAGAAGCAAATCTTATAGCTAAACTGCACAAAAGAAGGATATAGTATATTATCACATGTAGACCAAAACTATACATCAATTAGTATGATTATATCTATAACATAAAGAGTTATAGGACAACAAAGCATGACAAGTGTTATGTATTTGTATCAGTGTATGAGATCCTTAGAGTAACTAACATCATTCATACGGATATTCATATGGACGCCTATCCCATCTGACAAGTTATCTAAAACGAGAATTCTCAATCTTTGAAGATAGCACTATAATCATCAGAAGCCAAAATATAATTAAAAAACTAATTGCTATGGACCTTTACTTGCTAGCACCTTGCCGATAGATTCATGGTCGCATATTCGCAATATATCAAATACTAGTTGATACCAGTTAGAATAATAAGAGAAGCCACATAGAACTAGATAAATACCAATTATGCTTCACCAAATCATTAATAATAACAAAATGAATGAAAGAAATATCATTATTGTAGTAATTTCTAATCATTATATGAAACATATCAGTATATAAGAGACATATCTGATATAAGGTCAAATTTTAGTCTAAATTTGTTCTTAAATACCCATATAAAACAACACCATAGTTTTGTCCTAACTCTTGTCTCTCACACACTCACTTACACATAAATAAGGGGCCAAAATAAAAGGTTGACCTTATTTAGCACTGCAACAAATTTAGTGACAGGCAACACATACAAAAAAATATATAAAGAAGATATCAAGAATGTAAAAATAAGTAAATGGAGATATAACAAAAAAAGAAAGCTCACCTGCAATAGCTACATGACGTGAATCTTAAATATTTATTTACACCTCTGTATGATGGTTCCATAAATTAACACATAACCAATAGCTAAAAAAAGATAAATACCATTATTTTGTAGAACTGCTAGATTCAAAACATCACTAGGAATGCAAAGAGCTCTATCATATAAAGGTTAGGACACCAAGTAATTAAGAATATTATTTTGACATATGTGAAAATCTGAACTAGGTAAATGGAGATATAAAGAAAAAAGAAAAAGCTCAATTATCATTAGGGATCTAATACCAAAAACGAATAAACAGTTTCAGGAAGTCATCATAAAGCACCAACAATGCAACATGGAGTATCATCTTCATCCAATTCCTTGCCCTAACCCATAAACAGAACAAAAGAAAATAAGAGATGAAGGCACAAGATCAAAAAAAAAAAAAATTGCAAGTGGATATAATAAGAGAAGCTAGAAGAAACCCTCATGAGCAAAGATAACTATGGCCACTACAAAAGAAACAACATTATTTTCATCAAATAATTATCAAATTTTACTCACTTGAACATAACCAACGCTACCCCTGAAGAAACATCATTTTTCTATCAAATAATCATTATTTTAACTTCAAAAAATCAAGAAAACCACCAATCCAAATAAATATCAGCTATTGGTAGTTGACCGATAATCACACTCTTCCAGCAAAAAGACATTAACCAACTTATATCATTTGAATATCAGTAGGTCTTCCAACCAAGTAATATAGTAATTAATAACTAAGTAAAGGATACTCCAAGTAAACCAAATTACTCTCTAGTCCGTAACATATAGTCAAAAATCCAGATGAAACTTTAAAGAAAAAATAATTGACTCCATTGAACTGACCCAAAATATAATGAAAAGTGGAAAGATGTAATAAACTAAATTCCCTATACCTAAGATACACTAGATTTGATCAAATTGCATAAGCTAAGGTTGTTCCGAATTGCATAAGCTCAAAAACAAGGATGCAAATAAAGAAGTGCAAATGAAAGAACAAACTCTTCCTAGATAGTTGCAACAACTTATCATACTCAAATCTAATACATCTAATGTATGACTCTCAACAACAAGACAAAACATGCAACAACAACCACAATAACAACAACAAGAAGCCATATTGTCATGACTATCTAAACCCAGCTACATAGTTTTCTCCCCACCATTTATGTAAGACTAGTTCATGACCAAGAATATGAAAAAAATCAACAGATATAAATCACAAGAACTAGCAATCACATAGTTGAAGTACACAGAAAGGAAAGTTCGGCAGTCTCGCCAATGATAGTATAGGACATTATATGTAGTGTTACCTTTGATATCGAAAGTCGACTAAACTCGATGGCCACCCCAAGTCACAAAAAGACACTAGTAGCATCAAGGCTAAATCTCAAAGCCTATGAAAGATGAACTACTAAATAACAAAAAACAACCAAAATCATAGGCATTGGCTCTTCGTCTTGATAAATGCAAAACAATTTTTTCTAACCAACTCTTTGGTAAACGATGACTAGGTCATCTTCCTACACTATTTTGAGGACTTTTGGTTCTCCTATATTTGTTATTCTCACACATTATTCTTACACAACAGTATAACTAATTAGCTTCATCAAGGTAAAACAGTAACATATGCACTGTATTCTTAGAACAACTAAATCTCATGCATATGAATAAAAGAATTTTTAGAGAAATAACTGTATACAAAATGTAATAGGATATGATAATAAATCTCACAACTCTTCTGTAAATCCAATTTTTTTAGTAAATAATTATATACAAAATGGAAATATGACTATGATAAATATGAAACATAGAATTTTAGAGGAAACCAAAAGTCCTCTAAAAATTATTTTGCATTTATCAAGACACTGCTTGCTTTGACGAAGAATAAAATGCACTGTTAATCAAAGCAACATATGAAAAAATGCACTTAATCATGGAACTGAAAATGGAAATGATTAACGCATAAGACATTCATAAACTTCTAAGAATAAAGAATAAGAAATAGATCAAATTGTCCAGAAAAACCTAGATTAGCAAAGACAACCATGACAAGAATAATATATATATATATAGACTTAAAGGACCAAGGATGCTCTAGGATTTGGGGTATTAGGAGAATTATACATAAATACAAAATGTTTGTGGATCAACACGAAAAACCAAACTCAAGAAGAGAAACTAAAGAGGCAAACGACAACACTTTCAATTTTCAAGTATAGTCCCACCCTTAAACAAGACCAAGGCTGAAACATATCTTGAAGTTTTGTCATCTCCGTAGTGTCATCTTAATGAACTTTTCCATCCTAAACCTCAATTTTACGAGTTAAGAAACCATGTTCACAACGCTTGCGATAAAATTCAAGAAAAGGCAACAAAAGAAAGAAAGGGATCGGAGAAATTTAAAAAGGAGTGGAAATTGTTTCTTGAATGCTTCTCGAGGATACCACCTTGATCCCAAATCGAAATCATGTTCAAATCTCGAACATAGAACCAAACTCTCGAACCATAATCTTCAACATAGTTTCTTGAATGCTTCTCCAAGCATATTACCTTTGATCTCTGTTTCACTGAAACCTCAAAATAACCCGCAAGGATATTGAGGATAAAAGCATCTTTAGAACAAAAACAAAGAATCGAGAAGTATCACCTTCAAGAAATCTTGCGAAAGTTTCTTGAGTGCTTCCCTCGATGTCACAACATATCCCTATTCCACTTCAAGTCTCAAAGCATCGAAAAAGAAAAGAATATGGATCTTGCATGAAGCCTTTCTAACCCAAAATCCATTGGAAGAATAGAAAGAACTATCACCTTCAAGACATCTTGGACAAATTTTGAGTACTCAATATCCATCTCTTGAGGTCTATTCGACTCGTAAATACAATCCGATAGAGTTAACCGTGTTGGAAATCTTGCACATAAACCATCTCCAACCCAAAAACCATGAAAACGAAAAAATAAAAATAACCATCACCTTAAGGGTATATAGAGGTCTCTGTATTATATTAGACAAATGAAAAAATGACAAATGAAAAAATGACAATCATCTTATTTTTCATTATCCTTTAAATTAGAATATGACATCTAATTTGTTAAATAATGACATCTAGAAAATTTATACATACATACCTAAGTGTACTATGTGTCCATTCAGACAACTTGATATGTCTGTATCGATAATCGATCGATATGTTACTATGGTACAAGATTAGGAACGTTGGTTTAAATTCCATGTATTATTTTACAATGGCTTGTTTACCTTTACCAACACGATAACGATTAAAACCCAGAATTTCTCATCAAGGTTGAACTATTTGACTATAATCAAGATGGTGATAACTTAATATGCATTTATCTGATTTTGAGAATGATCAACATCACTTTGGTAATATGTAACACAAATCTGAGTAACAAGTTAGTCACTATGATGTAAATTTTATCCCAAAACATAACAAATTCATGTCCACGCTACGCTATGTCAAAAACGAAATTTCTTTAACATTCTTTAAACTCGATACATAGAAATATAAAAGATATTGAATATCATATATAAAATTTATTAATCGCTAATTTTTTAACTAGCCAATGAGAAAAGTCATAATTTCTTATTGATGATGAACTACTTGTATTACAATCTTCATGATCAAAACTTTCAACCATTTCGAACAGATAACCTTCATTTCAATCAAGAAATTCTCAGAACATAAAATCATGATAATTGTTAGGAGATATTCCAAGGAAAAGAAATAACAATAAGAGACCCACCTCATCTTAGCATAAAGAACATCTCGAGTTAACCCCATCCAAAATATTCATAATACTATCAAAGAATTATTAGAGGCAAGAGCTACTCTCAAACATCAATGACAAGAGTACACCGTACATTTCACTTTTATATTAGTGAGAGTCTTGTTTAAGCTTGGGCAAGTGTCTCGCCAAATACCTTGGGCATTTTGGAACCTTGGCAACTTTTAGCACTTAGCATCTTTGACAATAGTCATAATAATAGATTATCATGATAAAAATTTTAATTAGACTAGAATAAATCTAGGGATAAGTCATCTCACCAAACATTTAAAATTTTAGCTCATCTCAAATGTGGCATAAGGTAGGTGGTGATGAATCATACACTTAAAAAGGACAAATACAATGTTAATTATATATATATATATATATATATATATATATATATATATATATATAATATCTAGTCTTATACAAGAGCAAGATACAAGCTTACTTCTAAAGTTACTTCACTTGAAAGCTCGGATCAAGCGAATACAAAGAGCACAAGTAATTACAAAATGTTAGCATCACTTAACTATAGTATCAAGAAAAAGCCAAAGCAATATTGAATTATTCTCAAATTGAAATAGCGGACTCACTAGGATTTATCATTTTCAAACCAAAATTTTCTTTCAATGCACAAAATGAGAGGTTTCAAATGATGAAAAGGGTAAACAAAACAACTAACCAATTATATGAGCGATATAAGACCTTTTCTTCATGGCGAAGATTCATATGCTACTTGACATCGATTTAGCTTTGTTTGTGACATAACTGCCTCAACATGGTTGTGCTCTTTTAATTGCGTCCATGTCAATGTACTATATGATTTGATAATTTTATAATATCACGCTTCACGTTGAACAATGCTTGAATTTTCATATCATCAAATATCATGATTCAAGATCTCTAGAACACAAGACTTGCACTAATATACACCAAATTTGACTAGGATAAGGTATGTAACATATTTGTGTTTTTTACTTTTAAACTACAAGCCAGGAGTAATATATTAGACAAATGAAAAAAAGGACAATTTATCTTATTTTTTCATTATCCTATTAAATTAGAATATGACATTTAATTTGTTAAATAAATGACCTTCATTGATCAGCATTAGAGACTATATTATGCTGTAAGAAATTGTAAAGAGTAAATTTCATAGTTACCGACTTGCAAATCGAATCAACCTAGTGCTTTAAATATGAGTATAACACATAATAAAATAGAAAGTGTAATCAGAATATTAAAAAGTGAACAAGAATAGATTTAGGAATTATCTTAATTCAAAGTAATTAAAAAATATTTAACATTAGTGTAAATCTCAGAGAAGCAAAACCTGTTTGGTTTGTATGATACCATCCAATATTTCAACCATTTATGAGTAGATTCCGTAGAGTAGATTGCAGCAGGTTCGCGGTTGCAGCAACCAAGACAACTTACATTTACTAGAAGAAAGGTTCTCAAAAAATTAGATAATATTTTTATTAACAGCAAGTAAACATAACAAATTCATGTCAATGCTACGCTATGTCAGAAACAAACTTTCATTAACATTCTTTAAACTAGACGCTATGTCAGAAACGAACTTTCATTAACAATCTTTAAACTAGATATATAGAAATAAAAAATATATTGAATAATATATGTACAATTTATTAATTGCTTATCTTTTAAATAGTCAATGAGAAAAGCCATAATTTATTATTTATGTTGATCTTCTTGTAGTACAATCTTCATGATCAAAACTTTCAACCATTTCGAACAGATAACCTTAATTTCAATCAAGCAATTCTTAGAACAAAAAATCATGATAATTGTTAGGAGATATTCCAGCAAGGAATAGCAATAATAACAATAAGGAGACCCACCTCATCTTATCATAAAGAACATCTCGAGTTAACCCCATCCAAAATATTCATAATACTACCAAAGAATTAGTAGAAGCAAGAACTACTCTCAAACATCAATGACAAGAGTACATTTTATTTTTATATTTGTGAGAGTCTTGTTTAAGCATGATGTCTCCTGCCTATTACCTTGGGCATTTTAGAACCTTGGCAACTTTTAGCACTTAGCATCTTCGACAATAGTCATAAAAACAGATTATCATGATAAAAATTTTAATTAGCCTAGAATACATCTTGAGGGGAAGTCATTTCACCAAACTTTTAAAATTGTAGCTCATCTAAAAGGTGGCATAAGCTAGGTGGTGAGGAATCATACACTAAAAAAAAGGACAAATACAATGTTATATATATATATATATAGTCCTATATAAGATCAAGATACAAGCTTACTTCTAAAGTTACTTCACAGTGGAAAGCTCAGATTGAAGCAGTAATACAAAGAGAGCACAAGTAATTACAAAATGTTAGCATAACTTAACTATAGTATTAAGAAAAAGTCATAGCAAAGTTGAATTATTCTCACATTGAAATGATAGACTCACTAGGATTTATCATTTTAAAACCAAAATTTTCTTTTTCAATGCACAAAATGAGAGGTTTCAAATGATAAAAAGGGTAAAAAAACAAACTAACCAATTATATGAACAGTAACAAGACCTTTTCTTCATGGCAATAAGATTCATATCATATGCTACTTGACATCTGATTTAGCTTTGTTCGTGACATAACTGCCTCAACATGTTTTTGCTCTTTTAATTGCGTCCATGTCAATGTACTAAATGATTTGATAATTTTATAATATCATGCTTCACGTTGAACAATGCTTGAATTTTCATATCATCAAATATCATGATTCAAGATCTCCAGAACACAGGACTTGCACTAACCTACACCTAATTTGACTAGGATTCGGTATGAAACATATTTACAATTTTTTTTTTTACTTTGAAACTACAAGACAGGAGTATTATATTAGCCACATGAAAAAAATGACAATTTGTCTTATTTTTTCTGTATACTATTAAATTAGAATATGACATCTAATTTGTTAAATAATGACCTTCATTGATCAGCATTAGAGACTATATTGTGCTGTAAAAAATTGTTCAGAGAAAATTTCATATTGTAAAATAGTGCTTTCAATACGACAGAGTATGACACATAATAAAATAGAGAAAGTGTAATCAGAAAATTAAAAAGTGAACAAGAATAGATTTAGGAATTATCTTAATTCAAAGTAAATAACAAAGAATTAACATTAGTGTAAATCTCAGAGAAGCTGGACCTGTTTGGTTTGTAAGATACCATCCAATATTTCAACCATTTATGAGTACATTCCGTAGAGTAGATTGTGGCAGGTTCGCAGTTGCAGCAACCAAGACAACTTACATTTACTAGAAGAAAAGTTCTCAAATAATTAGATAATATTTTTTTAACAGCAAGTAAACAAAGACAAAATTCATTTAGAACGAGGATTTCATAGACAAGATGGTTACCATTTGAGATATTTATATCTTGCAAAAAAACATTGATTTAACACCAACCAACTAAAAATTTTTTCGTAATTCTGTTAACACTTCAAGGATATATATATATATGAAGAAAATCTTCACCTACTAATTCAATTTTGCAGTGCATCATTGAAGCAATGGTTTAAATTATTCAGATAATGTTTTTATAATAAGACCAAACATGATAATAGCTTCAATGCTTAAACCAACGTTTACAATATCGTATCGTACCGTTCGGTACACTTGGAACATGAATTTGTTATGTAAATTTTATCCCAAAACATAACAAATTCATGTCAATGCTACGATAAGTTATAGATGTAATGAGATCATACAAGAAGCTATAGATGTAATGGAATTATCTTGTATGCAAGAGGCAAGTATACATCGAGGACAAGTAAGCTTAAAGGCAAAAATATCTTGCAATCAATTGAAGATAGCATGTAGGTCAGCACAATAGTATATATTGTGTTTATACATCTGGAACATAGCATAGCATGCAGAGTACTTTCAAAATCGTCATGTGCTTAATTAGTATCGATCTGCAAGCATAGCATGCACTCCAAATCTGAAAGCATAGGATTGGGTTGTACCTTTATCATAAAATTTAGCATAGTTGCTTTGTCCATCTTAATTGCACTCATGTTAAATATGATCCCACGCTGTATGCAATGATTGTCTTGGGGCATTGTGGACCTATATGGATACAAATATGGAGCAAAAAGAACATGCATAGATCGTTGTTCCGTGAAGTAGATATTTTGTTTATGGGTTTATGCAATGAGATGAGCAACTCTCAACTTCAAGCTCTATAGATTAATCCGTGAACTTCAACTATTATTTCATAACATCAAACATGGTAATCGATTAGAGGTGGTATGATAATGTAGGAAACCTATGAAAGAGTGTACACGAATACATCCGATCGAGTTCATCACGGAAGAACAAGTCTAGAGAATAGCCCAAAAGTAATATCAAGAAATTCAGCTGAAATTTAAATGGTATAAAGAACAGGTTATTGACTAGTATAAGATTTTCTTTTATGGAATCCTAAACTCATTGCATATTATCTTACTGTTTCCATAATATTTTATATGCAACCATATTGTAACCATGATAACAGTAATGTTTATAAATAGGAATGGTAGATAAACACAAAATGTATAACAATATAGTAGAAAGAGAATACAACTGACAATTTGAGATTCTTGCTGCTATTCTTGTACTGATCTAAAGCATGGGGAATTGCTAAATGTCAGACTGCTTGCCATGAAAAAGAATGATATCAAATTTAGCTCATTTGACAAGACAAACAGTATTTTAAATAATATATTCTCGAATATTAACATCTCTTTCACAAAATTAACTTCCTTCATCCATTTCAGTCTACTGTAAGCATAAAGCACATCTGCACAGTCAAGAAAATAGCTAGTTTGAAACATCTGTACCTTTAAATTCAAGATTTTGTAAACTGAACCCATCAACTGCATACACACACAAAAATTTGCACACTTTTTTTTTTTGAACTCAAAGTTCAAGAAACTACATCTTTGGTTCCTTGTTCTGTGCTGTTGCTGCCTACCACACTTGGTAATAGTTTGGTTATCTTTAGCTTCTGTCTCCAACTAAAGAAAGAAATATTTAGGGCAGTTTGACATTCTATGTTACTCTTTCTTCTTCGTTTTCTTTTTTTGGGACATCCTCTTCTAGGTTATCTAATTTGCAACTTTGTGTGAGGACCATTTCAAACTACCAGATAGCAGCATAATAACAATACTTACTGAAATGTTTAGACACCAACAATGGACAGAAAGAATTAGACTCCAGTGTGCAGCTTCTTACATGTCCAGAATGAAGAATTCTGTCACATTTCAACCGATTGGACCACTTCTCATGATCTCCTACATCATCCCTGTAGGAAACGTCTGGTGATGAAGACCATGCTTCTCAAGAGAAGCAAACTATTACAGAAACATATAAAATTCCAAAGCTAACATTGTGGGGGAGGGGGGAGGGGAGGTCCATGGTTGTCAGTGAATGAGCCAGATGGCCCTAATGTCTATGGGACTTTACATTTCTTGATCATTATTTAACAGTGCCCAAAACTTAAAAAAGAAGTTTCCATCAACATACTTGTGAGTCAAAAACATGGAGCTTACTCCTCCAAGCCTCTCGATCTGCCACTTTACCGCTGCAATGCTGCCTCTTCACCACTACCACTGACACTACGATGTTGTTGCTTCACCGCAACAGCCACTGCTTCCCCGGTATGTTACTACTGCATTTCTTCGCCTCTTCTTTTTTCCTCTTCTTCCTTCTTCCTTCCTCCTTTCTCCTCTATTGTTCCGCTGCCCTTTCCTGTTCACCCTCGTTTTCCTCCTTGTCGAAATATCGATGCACACTAGTATACCGTGTGTCAATACATCGGTATACACTGGCATACCATGTGTCGATACATCGACGCATTGGCATCCTGTGATGATACACTAGCACAGACCGTACAAACTAGTCAGATTGCCAAAATGGGTCCGATCCGAAAAACAATCCTTGGTGTACAAATACACTGTACACTAGTATATAAGGATCACTCAAAGAGGAAGGAGAAGAGAAAGGCGATGGAGGCAGAGGAGGAGAAAACAAGGGAGGAAGGGAAGGAAGAAGAGGTGGTGGAAAAAGGAGAGGGAGGAGAAAGTGGAAGGAGACAAATGATAAATGATTACTATTACTTTTAGAATATCCTAAATAAAGTAAATTCAAGTAAAAACAGTATAAAGTATTTTTTTTCTTGCATAAAGGAATATTCTACCAATCCACCCGTTACTTGCCCAATATAAAGTTTAATAAGAGAGAGTTTCAGTTACAAAATGCATACTCAAGGCTGAAGCAAAGCCATAAAGCAAAATAAACCAATACAGCAATACCTGACCAAAAAATATGTTGGTACCATCAAAAAATTCACAATGAGGGTGATTCTTGGTGTCACAATAAAGTTCCTCTCTTAAACTTGGATGGTCAGAGATTCAGTCACAAAAGGGGCAACCTGCATATATGAGTAAGGCTGCACATATTTACCAACCTTTATAACCCACATCAACAACATCAGAACATTTTTCACCAATAATATTTTCACAGAGAGCATTCTTGTAGACAACAATATGATGTGACCTACCACACATTCTCTGCTAAGTTTCTTAGCATATTTTACACACTTCTGGTTATTTTAAAGTTTCAATAACATATTATTTTGCTCGAACAAATAACAATAACATAAGGGAAAATGAAAAAAATTAAGAAGTTAAGTCATTCAAACATATTCTAAAAGTTGGCCAAGCTTAGACAAAAAAAGGCATCATGGGTAACCACTTAAATGCCAAACAGATTGTAAAAGTTGGACAAGCTTAGAAAAAAAGGGCTTGTGTAACCACTTAGATGCCATCAGACATGTATGTTAGATTTGGGATTAACATATACCATCTAAAAATTTAATCACATTAAGTACAAGGAATTTAAAATTGCTTGCAGACGTATGAGTAGACTGACTTAAAATAGATTAAAAGTGATAAACGATGAAACAGTGAAGATCAAGCAAAGGAATGTTGCAGCATTATTTTAGTTTAAGCATACAGAAAAAGCATTTATATGTATATGGTGCAAACAAGACAAGTTTGGTGACCAGAGAACTGAAAAAAGAGGATTCAGAAAGATGAAAAAAATATATATCAATATTATACTTAACCCAAACTAATAAGCAAGAGATCATATCATGACTCCAACACCCATTTAACACTATTTAGGTCAATAACAATTAACTCATTCAACTTCAAGAAAAGCAACAGTGAAGCCTTTTAAAGAGATTGATAAAACCTAAATTTTCTTCAAATATTATGTTCTAACAACTATTCAAATAATTTAATCAAAAAGTCAAAAGTAGAGACTGAAACTAATGACAAATAAATGAAAACATTTATCCAACTTACAACAATTAAACTCAACCATTCTAGATGAAAATGGTCCTTGAAGCTAATCTTGTGCATGAACCACGGTGACAAGGTAGTCGACGATCAATCCCTAGCAAAACCGTGCGTATGGGCCGATGTTGACATATGGTCCATCGATCGTGCAATCATCAAGCTATTGAGAGCAAGGATTGACATATATGTCGATGTGCCAACATTTTGATGGTACGTATGATATTGGTCTTGGTGGTATGCGGTCGTATGATATATTAAATATATTATAATATTTTTATAATATAATATAATATTAAAATATATTTAAAAAAGGCGTCGCCTCGAACTCTCTCCTCGTGGGAGAAAAATCACCCAGGGCGGCGGCGACCCTCGGTGAGTCGCCGCTAGCGGCATGAGGTACTTCTCCTCCTCTTCTTCTTCTTCTTTTCCTCTTCTTCTTCTTTTTTTTCTCGATCGACGATCGATTTCTCCTTAAATCGATCGCGCGGAAATCGACCATCGATCGAAATCGGTACCACTCGATGAGTAGGTCCGTCGGTCATTCTTGGGACGGTATGTCAGCGATGCGGGTCTTCGCTCGGTAAGGAAAACCTTGATTGAGAGTAAGAAAAATATAAAGAGTATAAAAGATTAGTAAATGGCCAACGGAACTCTATGCAATATTAAAATTCATAGAAAAGCAAGAAAAGTCATTGTTGTAGTCTTTATCAAAAAAACCATAGGAGTTATTTCTAATCCTCATATGGGCAACGACCAAACTCTGGAGGCAATCGATTGTGCCAACTAGACTTCTGCTAATGATTTATTGGCCCATATTATTGGATGGTCCCACCCATGACTTATGTGGTGGGGCCATGGAGATTAATTAAAAATCCTAATCCTAATCTTATATGACTTAGATGAGAAACAACCTAAAAGGTAACTTAAACAGGAAAGAAAGGAGGCTTTCATCTTGGGAGAAGAAAGATTCAACAATTGGTTTGTGAAAATGGTTCGGATTATTATAACTTTCTAGTATGCTAATCTATACATCATGCTCTCTGAATTGATAGATCTTTAAAAATTTTTCTTCTGCTCAGTTTTTCTCCTTGGTTTCTTGAAACTCTAAGTACTAGATTTCATATAATATTCGATATCTTTTGGTTAGTCCATAGAGGATGAACTTTGTAATCTCATTATTTAAAAGTGGAAGTTTGATCTAGTTTCCTCGTGATTTTTTGCCTTCACGTTGAAGGAGTTTTACACGTAAATCTTTTCTTGTGATTTGCTTAGTATTCTATCACTAACCTGATTGGCATACACTTGTTCACAATATATTTGATGTTCAATTATATCTTGTTTAATTCACATAAAGAGGAATAAAAGGGATTCTAGTGTTTGTTGATTCAGGACTCGATATCTAAACTTTTCCCTAACACATATCTGAGTCATCATCAAAATCTACAAAATGACAATAAAAACTATTTTATTTAATTAAATCCATATCAACAAAATATTGCCTTTGCAATAAAAGATATATAAAAAATAAAGAATGAATCAGTATCTAATTTTCAAACAAAAACAATCATACCCCGGAGTAAGATTCTTATAAATGGCCAAGTTTGTTGGACTTCATTTCCTCGGACCAAGGATATCTTAGTCCAAGTTTTATCAGTACCAAGTCATATCCAGATATTGTATATGGCAAATTTGTTTAGCATTCCATGACCAAACCACTTATAAAAGTCTAGCAACCAGGATATTCTAGAAACTAATAACATTTACACATACGATGAGAAACTAATAACATTTTATATCCCTTAGAAGTTAGGTTGTTCTAAAAGTAATTTTCACAACATCGGCTATACTCAACAGTCAACATATATCTTCTTATAATCTGGACAAACAAAATATACCAGAGTAGTCTGTAGTCTTATATAGAGTGGACAAAATTGTTAAAACAATTAGAAGCAAATCTTATAGCTAAACTGCACAAAAGAAGGATATAGTATATTATCACATGTAGACCAAAACTATACATCAATTAGTATGATTATATCTATAACATAAAGAGTTATAGGACAACAAAGCATGACAAGTGTTATGTATTTGTATCAGTGTATGAGATCCTTAGAGTAACTAACATCATTCATACGGATATTCATATGGACGCCTATCCCATCTGACAAGTTATCTAAAACGAGAATTCTCAATCTTTGAAGATAGCACTATAATCATCAGAAGCCAAAATATAATTAAAAACTAATTGCTATGGACCTTTACTTGCTAGCACCTTGCCAGCATAGATTCATGGTCGCATATTCGCAATATATCAAATACTAGTTGATACCAGTTAGAATAATAAGAGAAGCCACATAGAACTAGATAAATACCAATTATGCTTCACCAAATCATTAATAATAACAAAATGAATGAAAGAAATATCATTATTGTAGTAATTTCTAATCATTATATGAAACATATCAGTATATAAGAGACATATCTGATATAAGGTCAAATTTTAGTCTAAATTTGTTCTTAAATACCCATATAAAACAACACCATAGTTTTGTCCTAACTCTTGTCTCTCACACACTCACTTACACATAAATAAGGGGCCAAAATAAAAGGTTGACCTTATTTAGCACTACAACAAATTTAGTGACATACAACACATACAAAAAAATATATAAAGAAGATATCAAGAATGTAAAAATAAGTAAATGGAGATATAACAAAAAAAGAAAGCTCACCTGCAATAGCTACATGACGTGAATCTTAAATATTTATTTACACCTCAGAATGATGGTTCCATAAATTAACACATAACCAATAGCTAAAAAAAGATAAATACCATTATTTTGTAGAACTGCTAGATTCAAAACATCACTAGGAATGCAAAGAGCTCTATCATATAAAGGTTAGGACACCAAGTAATTAAGAATATTATTTTGACATATGTGAAAATCTGAACTAGGTAAATGGAGATATAAAGAAAAAAGAAAAAGCTCAATTATCATTAGGGATCCAATACCAAAAACGAATAAACAGTTTCAGGAAGTCATCATAAAGCACCAACAATGCAACATGGAGTATCATCTTCATCCAATTCCTTGCCCTAACCCATAAACAGAACAAAAGAAAATAAGAGATGAAGGCACAAGATCAAAAAAAAAAAAAATTGCAAGAGAAGCTAGAAGAAACCCTCATGAGCAAGAGAAGAAGGACAAAGATAACTATGGCCACTACTAAAGAAACAACATTATTTTCATCAAATAATTATCAAATTTTACTCACTTGAACATAACCAAGGCTACCCCTGAAGAAACATCATTTTTCTATCAAATAATCATTATTTTAACTTCAAAAAACCAAGAAAACCACCAATCCAAATAAATATCAGCTATTGGTAGTTGACCGATAATCACACTCTTCCAGCAAAAAGACATTAACCAACTTATATCATTTGAATATCAGCAGGTCTTCCAACCAAGTAATATAGTAATTAATAACTAAGTAAAGGATACTCCAAGTAAACCAAATTACTCTCTAGTCCGTAACATATAGTCAAAAATCCAGATGAAACTTTAAAGAAAAAATAATTGACTCCATTGAACTGACCCAAAATATAATGAAAAGTGGAAAGATGTAATAAACTAAATTCCCTATACCTAAGGTACACTAGATTTGATCAAATTGCATAAGCTAAGGTTGTTCTGAATTGCATAAGCTCAAAAACAAGGATGCAAATAAAGAAGTGCAAATGAAAGAACAAACTCTTCCTAGATAGTTGCAACAACTTATCATACTCAAATCTAATACATCTAATGTATGACTCTCAACAATAAGACAAAACATGCAACAACAACCACAATAACAACAACAAGAAGCCATATTGTCATGACTATCTAAACCCAGCAACATAGTTTTCTCCCCACCATTTATGTAAGACTAGTTCATGACCAAGAATATGAAAAAAATCACCAGATATAAATCACAAGAACTAGTAATTACATAGTTGAAGTACACAGAAAGGAAAGCTCAGTGCACAGTCTCCTGCCAATGATAGTATCGGTAAGGACATTATATGTAGTGTTACCTTTGATATCAGAAAGCTGACTCAGAAACTTGATGGCCACCCCAAGTCACAAAAAGACACTATTAGCATCAAGGCTAAATCTCAAAGCCTATGAAAGATGAACTACTAAATAACAAAAAACAACCAAAATCATAGGCATTGGCTCTTCTTCAAAGCAAGCAGTGTCTTGATAAATGCAAAACATCTTTTTCTAACAAACTCTTTGGTAAACGATGACTAGGTCATCTTCCTAAACTATTTTGAGGACTTTTGGTTCTCCTATATTTATTATTCTCACACATTATTCTTACACAACAGTATAACTAATTAGCTTCATCAAGGTAAAACAGTAACATATGCACTGTATTCTTAGAACAACTAAATCTCATGCATATGAATAGAGAAATAAATGTACACAAAATGTAATAGGATATGATAATAAATCTCACAACTCTTCTGTAAATCCAATTTTTTTAGTAAATAATTATATACAAAATGGAAATATGACTATGATAAATATGAAACATAGAATTTTAGAGGAAACCAAAAGTCCTCTAAAAATTATTTTGCATTTATCAAGACACTGCTTGCTTTGACGAAGAATAAAATGCACTGTTAATCAAAGCAACATATGAAAAAATGCACTGTTAATCATGGAACTGAAAATGGAAATGATTAACGGGCATAAGACATTCATAAACTTCTAAGAATAAAGAATAAGAAATAGATCAAATTGTCCAGAAAAACCTAGATTAGCAAAGACAACCATGACAAGAATAATATATATATATATAGACTTAAAGGACCAAGGATGCTCTAGGATTTGGGGTATTAGGAGAATTATACATAAATACAAAATGTTTCAGGGATCAACACAGAAAAAACCAAACTCAAGAACAGAGAAACTAAAGAGGCAAACGACAACACTTTCAATTTTCGAAGTATAGTCCCACCCTTAAACAAGACCAAGGCTGAAACATATCTTGAAGTTTTGTCATCTCCGTAGTGTCATCTTAATGAACTTTTCCATCCTAAACCTCAATTTTACGAGTTAAGAAACCATGTTCACAACGCTTGCAGATAAAATTCAAGAAAAGGCAACAAAAGAAAGAAAGGGATCAGGAGAAATTTAAAAAAGGAGTGGAAATTGTTTCTTGAATGCTTCTTGAGGATACCACCTTCTGATCCCAAATCTGCCCGAAATCATGTTCAAATCTCAAACATAGAACCAAACTCTCAGAACCATAATCTTTAACATAGTTTCTTGAATGCTTCTCCAAGCATATTACCTTTGATCTCTGTTTCACTCTGAAACCTCAAAATAACCCGCAAGGATATTGAGGATAAAAGCATCTTTAGAACAAAAAACAAAGAATCGAGAAGTATCACCTTCAAGAAATCTTGCGAAAGTTTCTTGAGTGCTTCCCTCAGATGTCACAGTCATATCCCCTATTCCACTTCGAAGTCTCAAAGCATGCCGAAAAAGAAAACAGAATATGGATCTTGCACATGAACTGTCTTTCGGAACCCAAAATCCATTGGAAGAATAGAAAGAACTATCACCTTCAAGACATCTTGGACAAGTTTTTGAGTACTCCAATATACATCTCTTGAGGTCTATTCGACTCCAGAAATACAGAACAATCCGATAGAGTTAACCGTGTTGGAAATCTTGCACATAAACCATCTCCCAGAACCCAAAAAACCACGAAAACGAGAAAAAAATAAAAAATAACCATCACCTTAAGGGTATATTGCAGAGGTCTCTCGGGTAGTTCTCCGACATATCGCCTTTGATCCTTGTTCTACTTCAAAACCAACCGTAAAAAGGCAAGCATGTCCAAATCTTTCACATGAAACTACCTCCGGGACCCACAAAACCCATCAAAGCAAGGGAAGAAGAGAGAAAGGAGCAAGGCTTCTTGATATTTTACCTCCCCGAAGTGGAGGCCCATCTCTGGCAGTATGGAGATGAGGATGATGACAGCACACGCGACGACGGCAGCCCACTTCGGGGTGTGGTCGAGCTCTCTCGAGTTCCCACCTCCGCCTCCGGCCATCCCGAGACAAGGCTTGAAAAGTTTTCTCTGTCCAACCAAACCCATTGATACAGAGATGGCTGGGGCCAACGGCGCTGCCAGGTATCCCACGAGAAAGGCATTCGTAGATCGTCGGGCCAAAGGCGCTGCCAGGAATCCCCACGAGAGGTGAGCCTTTTGAGAAGTCGGGCATCGGAAGGCAGACTCGGAAGAGACGGGAAGGGTTTTCCTCTCTTTTCCTCTTCCGAGTCTTGCGTCGGAAGTTTGGGTTTTATCGAAGCGCAGGGTATGAATGACGTCGTCTCACGTGGCGTTGGGACAGCTGAGATGCAGTTGTGGGTCTACTTTCTGTGTGGTTTTCCTTTCTTGTTTTTGAATAATTTTAAAAATTATTATTAGAATATCCTTATAATTAAGGATAAGGTGTCCTTTAAAAAATTATTATTAGGATATTATACCTTTGTCTTTATACATTAAAATTATAATCCATACTCGAAGAGTTAAATTCATTCGATAGTTGATTATTTTAAAAAATTATACATGTATAAATATCTTAATCTTTCATGTATTTTATATCATTCAGAAACTTTTATTTTTCATCTAATAAACTATTAATTTTATGAAACACAAACTGGATTCAACTATTTGTTATTATAAGCTTAAGTATATTTTTTTTTATAAAACAAATTGAGTGGTAATTTCAAGTGCCTTTTATTTTTTAAACAAAATAAGAAGATATAATTTTTATTTTCTTATATTTTATCTAATTTTATATCTTACTATCATAAATCTCATTAATGATAAATTCTTTGTCGGATAAGTTTGGATGCACATGAAATCTTTTAGATATTATGTTTAGCTGCACATGAAATCTTTTAGACATTATGTTTAGCTCTACTACAATTATCTTACGCTTAAAAATATTTTTATCTATGAGTCCTTATAACTTTGATAACATTAATTACGATACACTTAAAAAGATGTTTATCTATGTTAATAATATTTAAATGATTTGAGAGACTTAAAAAAGTATGTGACATATGATATTTTATTTTTTTAAAAAATAAAATTTTTAAGATCATTAATAATCTAATCAAAATATTGATTATGCTATTAATAACTTTGAGATCATTAATAACTTTCTGGGTGATTTTTTTTCTTCCTTTGCTTTCAATTTTAGATAATTTTTATAAAAATTACCTTTAGGATATTCTTATAATTGAGGATGTGATATCTTGTATGATGCTTTTCTCTTTATACATTGAAATTATAATCCATAATCTTCATCTAAGAGTCAAATTCATTTTGGTTAAAAATATTTACTACATGTATAAATATCTTAACCTTTCATTTATTTTATATTATTCATGAAGTTTATTTTTTATCTAATAAACTATTAACTATTATGAAACTCAAAACTCTTTGGGATTCAACTATCTGTTATTTAATAAGCTTAAGTGTATTTTGTAATTTTTTATGAAACAAATTGAGTGGTAATTTCAAGTGCCTTTTATTTTTTAAACAAAAGAAGAAGATATAATTTTTTTATTTTCTTATATTTAATCTAATTTTATATCTTACTATATCTTATGGCTGAGTTTCAAAGCACATAAAATATTTTATAAAAATAAGAATTAGTATACTTGTCTTAAGTATTAAAACCACTTAAAACTATAAAAAAATGGATATTGCGTCTAGCCCTACTATAATTATCTTACACTTGATAACATGTTTATCTATAAGTTTGTATAACTTTGATAACATTGATTGCGTTACACTTAAAAAGATGTTTATCTATGTTTGAGAGGAAACAAATGAGTGTTGTAGTTAATAATTTTGGCAATATATTTATATAAATCAAAGCATATAACTAAAAATGATTGATAATATTTAAATGATTTGAGAGATTTAAAAAATTATGTGACATATGGCATCTTAATTTTCTTTAAAAAATTAAGATTTTTGAGATCATTAATAATCTAATTAAAATATTTATTATGCTATAAGAGGAGGCCAGAGTTTGAATCTATGTTTATATCTCTTTATCTAGTTTGATGATCAATCTACATAGTTGTCATGCCTTTCTCCTTAACTAATATAAAATTTATACTGACCCTTCTCTATTTTCGATAAGTATTTAGTTAATACTTCTATTTAGATTTGACAAATGAATAGAACTCAAATGGAAGGTACAAGTCAAATAAAGAAAATTATATTATACAAGTATTCAGTATGCATCAAAGGTTTAAAACTTACAGCATGCTCTAGTACCATCTTACATAAATATTTTAATTGGATGATCATTAATCCCTCATTATTTTACCTAGTGTTCTATCAATATTTGTGTACTCCTTAATTAGCTTACAATGAAAAATTTTTCACATGTAAGGATCCTTTGCCAACAAGTTAAGCTATTGTAATTTTTTACCATCGAAATTGAAACATTGATTTGGTGTTGGCTTGTTCGTAATAGATCATTTTTTGTCCCTCTCAGATGAATCCCTCCAAAGGAATGGTCTCGCTAACCAATATGGCAGACTTTAAAGTTAGCAACTGTAACTTTTTTCTTCTTACATCATGAAAGCATATAAAATATTCTCATTTTAAACAAGAACAACATCTGATCCTTTTAGTCATTGTAACATTACCATCTTGTTTATATTTCTGGATCTACTTTTTTTTAGCATCATTTAGGCCAAACTTTGTGACTTTGTGACTCTACAATCTCATGATATCACGAGACTATTCCTAAATTTTACTACATATAAAAGCTTGCATATATATAAAATTTTCAACCTTATCATAGCGGTGAAGGACATTATTTCTCCCTACCAAAATTTTAACATATTTAAAACTAAAAAAATAAATTAATAAATAAATATACATTTCCCTCGTATGGTAAGAGTCAACTATAAGGAGTTCAATGAGATGTCCATCTTTAATGCAGCATCATCATCATTAATTTTTCCTTACTCAATTAACTATATGAAGAAAACCTTTAATATATTTATATGGCAGAATTAATTGAAATTATATCTTATTAAACTTTAGGAACTCCTAAGTTTCATAGATAAATACCTTTTACAAAATTCCAACAATATCATGGGTACTTCTTTTGATATTTTTGCTATCAATAGTTCCATCATCCATCTCTATATTTGTACCTGTTTGACCACCATTGGGTTCAAACTTATTAAGTAAGACGTCCTGCTCATCAAGCTTCATTGGGACTTTTTTCTGAGTTTGAATTTGTAATTTCATTTTGTATCATGATTTCATATCTATTATTGAAGACATTAGTTGAGTAACTTTTAGTACGTGGAATAATATATGAAAGCTTTGCTACCAAAATCTTATCACCAATAGCCAATAGAGATTTTTTGTCTTTAACACTGGTATTATCTTTAAAGTGAAATGCTTTGACATGTAAGTGAATTCAAACTTTCTATATATCTCCATCTACTGTTTTGGCTTCCTTGAACATGAAGTGATGTTTTGTTTATTCCTGAACCATCCCAATTAGACCTATTTTTTTAAACAAAAAAAATATCTATTAGGAACTACTGAGACTAAAATGATAGGAACAGTGTGCTACAGTTAAAAATTGCACAGAAGAACCCTCATGGGTTCTTCTCTGATTTGTTAACATGTGAATATTTGTATTATAATTCCTCCTAATGTATGATTCAAAACTTTAATTTAACAAGCTAAATTCAAAATGTCTTATGTAAGGCTTTCACAAACCAAGAAATACATACTAAACCTGTTACTTAAAATCTAAGTAAACTCTCAGTCTTTCTGCCTTCAGTCTTTATTCTATGGAAGTCACCCATGATAGTTATAGCTTTCTTAAATTAGTGGATTATCTACCATATAGTTGTATATTCTGCATCTATGATCCACCCTCCTGATTAGAGACTTAACACTAGCTTAATGGATATGGGAGTAGCAATTATTCTTATTTACCTGAAGTCGAAGTGTTTGCTACCACTATCAGAAATACTTCTTTATAAAAAGGACCATTCTTCCGAAAGCCAACTAACATCAAGCTATCACATTTTTCTTTGTCAAATTGAAACAGTCATATAATCTTATCCCAGATCATATCTACAAACCCGCACCAATGTGTTTAACAGATTATTCACAGATCTTACACATCAGATATAGCATGATTTTAGAGTGGATAATACTGACTATATGACAGAGTATGACACATAATAAAATAGAGAAAGTGTAATCAGAATATTAAAAGTGAACAAGAATAGATTTAGTAATTATCTTAATTCAAAGTAATTAAAAAATATTTAACATTAGTGTAAATCTCAGAGAAGCAAAACCTGTTTGGTTTGTATGATACCATCCAATATTTCAACCATTTATGAGTAGATTCCGTAGAGTAGATTACGGCGGGTTCAGTTGCGAACCAAGACAACTTACATTTACTAGAAGAAAGGTTCTCAAAAATTAGATAATATTTTTATTAACAGCAAGTAAACAAAAGACAAAATTCATTTAGAACACGATTTCATAGACAAGATGGTTACCATTTGTATCTTTCAAAAATCATTAATTTAACACCAACCAACTAAATATCTTTTTCGTAATTCTCCTAACACTTCAATGATATATATATATATATATATATATACATGAAGAAAATTTTCACATACTATTTCATACGATTGCATCATTTAAGCAATGGTTTAAATTATTCTGATAATGTTTCTATAATAAGACCAAACATAATAATAGCTTCAATGGTTAAACCAACGTTTACAATATCGTATTGTAACATTCGGTACACTTGGAACATACCGATCCAATAGAGTACCAGTATATTCGGTACAGCTCGGTACCTAAGTGTACCATGTGTAAGTATGCCTAGTACAACTCGATACGTACCTACCAATAACTGATCGATATTTTAGTACGGCATAAGTTTAAGAACCTTGGTTTAAATTCTAATTATTGTTTTACAATGGCTTGTTTACCTTGACCAACACAATAACGATTAAAACCCAGAATTTTTCATCAAGGTTGAACTATTTGACTATAATCAAGATGGTGATAATATGCATTTATCAGATTTTGAGAATGATCAACATCACTATGGTAATATATAGCACAAATCTGAGTAACAAGTTAGTCACTATGATCTAAATTTTATCCCAAAACATAACAAATTCATGTCAATGCTACGCTATGTCAGAAACAAACTTTCATTAACATTCTTTAAACTAGACGCTATGTCAGAAACGAACTTTCATTAACAATCTTTAAACTAGATATATAGAAATAAAAAATATATTGAATAATATATGTACAATTTATTAATTGCTTATCTTTTAACTAGTCAATGAGAAAAGCCATAATTTACTATTTATGTTGATCTTCTTGTAGTACAATCTTCATGATCAAAACGTTCAACCATTTCGAACAGATAACCTTCATTTCAATCAAGAAATTCTCAGAACATAAAATCATGATAATTGTTAGGAGATATTCCAGCAAGGAAAAGCAAAAATAAAAATAAGGAGACCCACCTCATCTTATCATAAAGAACATCTCGAGTTAACCCCATCCACAATATTCATAATACTACCAAAGAATTAGTAGAAGCAAGAGCTACTCTCAAACATCAATGACAAGAGTACACCGTACATTTTATTTTTATATTTGTGAGAGTCTTGTTTAAGCTTGGGCAGGCGTCTCCTGCCTATTACCTTGGGCATTTTAGAACCTTGGCAACTTTTAGCACTTAGCATCTTCGACAATAGTCATAAAAATAGATTATCATGATAAAAATTTTAATTAGCCTAGAATACATCTTGAGGGGAAGTCATCTCACCAAACTTTTAAAATTTTAGCTCATCTCAAATGTGGCATAAGCTAGGTGGTGAGGAATCATACACTAAAAAAAAGGACAAATACAATGTTATATATATATATATATATAGTCCGATATAAGATCAAGATACAAGCTTACTTCTAAAGTTACTTCACAGTAGAAAGCTCAGATTGAAGCAGTAATACAAAGAGAGCATAAGTAATTATAAAATGTTAGCATAACTTAACTATAGTATTAAGAAAAAGCCATAGCAAAGTTGAATTATTCTCACATTGAAATGACAGACTCACTAGGATTTATCATTTTAAAACCAAAATTTTCTTTTCCAATGCACAAAATGAGAGGTTTCAAATGATGAAAAGAGTAAAAAAACAAACTAACCAATTATATGAATAGTAACAGGACCTTTTCTTCATGGCAATAAGATTCATATGCTACTTGACATCTGATTTAGCTATGTTCGTGACATAACTGCCTCAACATGTTTTTGCTCTTTTAATTGAGTCCATGTCAATGTACTAAATGATTTGATAATTTTATAATATCATACTTCACGTTGAACAATGCTTGAATTTTCATATCATCAAATATCATGATTCAAGATCTCCAGAACACAGGACTTGCACTAACCTACACCTAATTTGACTAGGATTAGGTATGAAACATATTTACAATTTTGTTTTTTACTTTTAAACTACAGGAGTATTATATTAGCCACATGAAAAAAAAATGACAATTTGTCTTATTTTTTCTGTATACTATTAAATTAGAATATGACATCTAATTTGTTAAATAATGACCTTCATTGATCAGCATTAGAGACTATGTTGTGATGTAAAAAATTGTTCAAAGAAAATTTCATAGTTCTGACCCTGACTTGCAAATACGCCATCAATCTAGTGCTTTCAATATGACAGAGTATGACACATAATAAAATAGAGAAAGTGTAATCAAAAAATTAAAAAGTGAACAAGAATAGATTTAGAAATTATCTTAATTTAAAATAAATAAAAAAGAATTAACATTAATGTAAATCTCAGAGAAACTGGACCTGTTTGGTTTGTAAGATACCATCCAATATTTCAACCATTTATGAGTACATTCCGTGGGGTAGATTGTGGTAGGTTCACGGTTGCAGCAACCAAGACAACTTACATTTACTAGAAGAAAAGTTCTCAAATAATTAGATTATATCTTTTTAACAGCAAGTAAACAAAGATAAAATTCATTTAGAACGAGGATTTCATAGACAAGATGGTTACCATTTGAGATATTTATATCTTGCAAAAAAACATTGATCGAACACCAACCAACCAAATTTTTTTTCTTAAATCTGTTAACAATTCAAGGATATATATATATATATATATATATATATATATATATATATATATATATATTTCACCTACTAATTCAATTTTGCAATACATCATTGAAGCAATGTTTTAAATTATTCAAAAAATATTTTTATAATAAGACCAAACATGATAATAGCATCAATGCGTACACCAACGTTTACAATATCGTATCGTACCATTCGGTACACTTGGAACATACCGATCCAATAAAGTACCGGTACATATGGTATAGCTTGGTACCTAAGTGTACCATGTGCTGTATGCTCGGTACAGCTCGATACGTACCGTAGAAACAACTGATCGATATGTTAGTCCGGTACAAGATTAGGAACCTTGGTTTAAATTCCAAGTATTGTTTTACAATGTCTTGTTTACCTTTACCAACACGACAACGATTAAAACCCAAAATTTCTCATCATGGTTAAACAATTTGACTATAATCAAGATGGGGATAACTTAATATGCATTTATCAGATTTTGAGAATGATCAACATCACTATGGTAATATGTAGCACAAATCTGAGTAACAAGTTAGTCACTATGAGGTAAATTTTATCCCAAAACATAACAAATTCATGTCAATGCTACGATATGTCAGAAACGAACTTTCATTAACATTCTTCAAACTAGACGTATAGAAATATAAAAGATATTGAATAACATATATACAATTTATTAATTGCTAATATTTTAACTAGTCAATGAGAAAAGTCATAATTTCTTATCGATGTTGAACTTCTTGTAGTACAATCTTGATGATCAAAACTTTCAACCATTTCGAACAGATAACCTTCATTTCAATCAAGAAATTCTCAGAACATAAAATCATGATAATTGTTAGGAGATATTCCAGCAAGGAAAAGCATAAATAACAATAAGGAGACCCACCTCATCTTATCATAAAGAACATCTCGAGTAAACCCCATCCAAAATATTCATTATACTACCAAATAATTAGTAGAAGCAAGAGCTACTCTCAAACATCAATGACAAGAGTACACCGTACATTTTACTTTTATAATAGTGAGAGTCTTGTTTAAGCTTGGGCAAGCGTCTCCTGCCTATTACCTTGGGCATTTTGGAACCTTAGGAACTTTTAGCACTTAGCATCTTCGACAATAGTCATAAAAACAGATTATCATGATAAAAATTTTAATTAGACTAGAATACATCTTGAGGGGAAGTCATCTCACCAATCTTTTAAAATTTTACCTCATCTCAAATGTGGTATAAGCTAGGAGGTGAGGAATCATACACTAAAAAAAAGGACAAATATAATCTCGTGCGGGTCTCGAAGGACTTGCAAAAAGAGAAGTTAATTAGTTTTGAAGACAAGCGACGAACAAGTCCCGACATCTTGTAAAGAAGGCAGCTCTTACATGCAATTTATTAAACACCTTGAGTACAATAGAAAAGAAGAGAAAGAGAGTGAAATAGGACTTTAAATGACTATAAGAATGGTCACAAGTCCATAAACGATGGTTCCCAAGGGTGTCAGATGCAAACACTTTAACTTGTTTTGAAAGCTCATGCTTGACTACTATCCCGAAGTCTCATCTAGCCCTGTGCCACCCAGAGGGGGTTCCAAAGGGCTGAGATTGCTGATATTCCATGCTGCTCAAAAAGCTTATTGCAACATGTAAAAATGGCCTAAAATTGGGCAATTTTGGGCTGTTTTGGTTCTACACACTGAATGATCGTTCTGTTGCCTTCCAAACTATTTCTGCTTGTATTTCTTATGCAAAAACACTTAAAAACAAGGTAAAATAGACTACCAAACAACTATAGAAGGAAACAAAAGCGACAGACAGTCTGTTGAGCGAAGGTGATGCGGTTGTGACGTCCGTGATAGGTAGGATGATACTGTTTTGGATAATCATATAGTTTAGTATTGTATACCCAAAAGTTGCAACACTATTTCATAATGATAGTGTCATTCCTCTATAAATAATTTTGTGTAAATGTTAAATATATCAATATTTCACATAAGCATAAAATCGAGATAATATTAATAGTTAAATATTTACTAAACTACTCAAATAACAATACTTCTTTTATTATATTTTTATAAATGTCCGTATATTGAATTAAATTATTATAAATGGCTTGAGTATATACAATTTATACTAAGTGTGTTAGATCTTAATCATACTAGTTGAAAGGATCACATATAAAACTATTAAAAAATTTTATGGATTAAATAATTGAGATAAATAATCATGAAATGTCTAAACGACTTAGTTTTATGATAATTACTAATAATATTTAAACTGTATTATAGTGTACAACTAACATGCTAAAATATTTAAATATTAATTTAAATTTACTAATAAGTTATAGGTTGATATATTAATAAAAGATCTGACTAAGATTTAGTATACTAATAGTTGAGAAATTCAATATTATACCTTCAATATGACTAATAAATTTATAAGGTCAAGAATATTGGGCATGAATATAGTTGAGTTTTTTCTCATATAATTTATTATTAATTCTATTTCTTCTTAGTTTGACTCATTTAAAATTACTAAAATAAAATTAAAGATAATTTGAAACTTAAATGAACTAATAAGTATACGTGTATAGGAAGAACTAAGACTTAAATAGGAAAAACTCATAATATTTTGAGTCTTACTTGAGGAGTAGATAATAATAAAAAAATTTAAAAATAAATCATTTGAGTTTATAAATATTATATAAACTCATAAAAATATTTATAGTAAAGTGCTACGTCTATGGTAAGAAAGGTCATGTGAAGAATGATTATAAGGTTTTGGTTCGAAGGATTATATATTTCAAATTAAATATTATAGAAGTTTTTTTTAATATTTAGTAGATTAATTCTAATGCTTCGCTTATGTTACCAATAATAGAGTTTTATTTTAATATAGAAACCAAAATAGTATGAAATATTTATCATTATATGGAATTATATTAAAGTGAAGGTGATAGTAGTGTGTACCTATCGCTTATGCCTAGAGATGATTCATTTGATGAATCTCAAGGATGCATGTTATATTCCTATAATTTTAGAAACTTAAGTTTTTTATCTAGAATTATTAAGATATTATTTTTCTTTTATTGGTGGCAAACTCATCATAATTTAATAATTTTTAATTATATATGATGATTTATATAGAATTAATATGAAATTTGAGTTTGCAATAATCTTATAACAAAATATTAGAATGAAAATAGTTTCATAAACTCCTTGAGATTATATATGCTTACATTTGTGGGTTACTCTATATTCTCTGTTTTAGTAAAAAGAGACATTTTATCACTCTTATAGATAACCTATTAGGATATGACTATATATATATATATATATACAATTTATATAAAGTCTTATACTGTTAACACTTTTTGGTGTACTGATAATTATATAGAAAAGATAAAATTATTAGGCTTGATATGGGTGGTAAATTTTATGATAATTATGATAAATATGATTAGAATTCAATTCTTTCTCTAAATTCATAAAAAGGGGGTATTTATACTCAATATATTTTAACAAATGTGTTGTAGTAGAACGAAATTGTTAAAATTTTTAGAAGCATGATGAGTTATTCTTCTATATCTGAATCAGTGTGAGGAAAAGCTCTAAGGATAATTATGTATATCTTAAATAAGATTCATAGTAAGTTAATTTTATTAACTTTTTTTGAAGTTATGAACTCGTAGGAACCCAATTTAAGACATTTACATATTTGAGATTGTCCTGAAGAGATACATGTCTTCAATTCACTTAAAAGGAATTTAGATTTAAAGACTATTTTTAATATTTTATTATTTATCCAAAAAAATTAAGAGGGGTACAAATTGTATTGCCCTAATTATAGTACAAATAGTTAAATCTAGTAATATAAGAAAAATAACAAAATAGTAAGAATAAAAATCCTAAAATTTTATTTTGATATTGAGACAAGACTATATCATTTTATATTCGAGAAATTATTATTCCTTAAGTCACTAAAAAAATTGATGAGGGCGAACATTGATAAACTCTCACATAAGTTTGGGCGATGATACAAGCAGTTCAGCCACCGAGAGCCACCCAAAAGTTTGGGCGATGATGGTACATCCACCGCTCACCAGCGGTTTACCCGCCAGAATCTCTGAAAAAGTGGTTTCCTTCACTTTTCGAATTTCGACTTGAACCTGATGTTCACCAATTCTTTACTCAACTGATTGGGCTCAACCTAAGCTCAATCAGACCCCATAGTAGACCCGGTTGCCTCATTGAATAAATTTGGATTCCTTCCAAATTCAACTCAATTAGGACTCAAACCCTAACTACGACTCAATGATTACAACTCTTAATGACCAACAAGCTTAAAGAAGACTTAACTCCCACGTACTCTGATAGCCTCCGACATTCTTGCGGTGAGTCCTATGGTCTTTTTCCGACGATCTCCCGACGTGTTCCCAGCTTCCCGATCCCGGTGAATCCCCGAACGAACTCCGGTGAGAACCCGCATCGTCAATCCGGCCCGATGCCCAAGCTTGATCTTGGCCTATCATCTAGTAGTAACTCAATTGCTCTTGTCATAGTTAGAGCTGCAATTCTTCCTCTAACACACATGTTAGATTAAACACTCATCAATTAATTGCATCATCAAAATCTGAGATTCAACAGGTTCTACTACCGGAAGCGCATGCACCAGGGGTGTCTCCTCATTCGGGGGTGGATACTTCATGAAGGCATCTCAGTCGGTGTTAATTTGGAATTTATACTAAACCCACATGAATAGTGAGGATGAGCATTTCCAAGCTTTGTTAATGACCTACTCGAGGGGGTGTTGGGTATGTGTCTCAAGCCACGTTGGCCGAGATTGATGATCGAGACTCGGGTATGGTCGGACGATGCCTCCACCACAACTTATGAGTGAGGAGCCTTGTGCCCGGGGATAGCGAAGCAACTCTATGGCTCGACATGCAAGGTGTTGATTAAGATGGTCACCAAATCCTTGATCTAGGTGTGGATGTTTCTCCTTTTTCTTTATATTTCCCTCTTCTTCAGTGTTTCTTCAACCCATTGATGTCTACCTTTGCTATGTAGAATCTGCACTACTAGATGGCACTGATAGATTAGGTCAATGATGTGGATTGGGTGATCAGCAGCATGGGAGACGAGATCTCCAAGCTCCAGAGCCAAATAGCAGAGCTAAAGGCTGGGGCCGCACCCGAGGCTGTTGTAGTAGTCAAGCAATGGACGATTGAGCTAGAGGCTAAGATTGTGCAGATGAAGTCAAAGCCCAAGGAGTCTGAACGACACCTCGAGGAGTCTCAATGGTTGCTAAAGGAGTCTCACGACAAATTTCGATTAATGGAAGATCAGCTACTGAAGCTATTATAGGACATAGCGAAGGTCCGATATAAGGCAGAGAAGGTAGAAGAGGCCCTTGCCGAGGAGACCCGAGCTGTTCTCGAGAAGGCGATGAAAGTGTTGAGGAGTACAAGGAGTTGCAAGGGTTTTAACTCAGACTCTGGAGGTCGGGGCAGGCGACATGAATATGGGTACCGAGTTGCATTGGCTAGATTTCGAGCTCGGTACCCAATCTGGAAATCAAAGAAGATCCATTCACCAGCCTTCCTGAGGATGATAATGCGAGATGTCAAATGAGGTTCCTTTCAACAAAATCCCTGACCTTCCTTCGATCTAAAGTCTTGTCATATGTATTTTAATTTTTGATAGTTGGTCGAATTTTATTTTGTTGTGAAGTTATGACCGATCATAGTGTAATTCCTCTACTCATGAATGAATTTATTTATTCCATCTGAAATCGTTGAACAACTTGTGTCTTTTTTTGAGAAATTGATTGCTTTCTCCCTTACTCAATGAGCTCCTCGGCGTCAAACATTTCCTTTCAAAACAAAAGGAAATGCACAAGGAGAGGTGGAGAAATATAAAGCACGATTGGTCACAAAGGGATATAAATAACAATATGGGATCGACTATGAAGAAGTATTCGCACCAATTGCTCAATTGGAGATAGTAAGATTACTTATCTCCCCCAGCAGCTCAAATGAAATAGAAAATTTTGCATATGGATATCAAATCAGTATTCCTTAATGGAGTTCTTGAAGAAGAGGTATATATTCAACAACCCCTTGGTTTTATTATTTATGAATAAGAAGATAAAATATACAAGTTAAAGATAGCTCTTTATGGGCTTAAACAAGCTTCACGAGCATGAAATTCTCGGATATATGCTTATTTTATTCAAAACGATTTTTCTAAATATCCACATGAAATGCTCTCTATATGAAATCTAACTCTGATGGAGATATCATATTTATATGCCTATATGTAGATGATTTAATATTTATAGGCAGTAGTAGCTCCATGATTAAAGATTTTAAACTCTATGAAGAAGGAGTTTGAGATGGCCGACTTGGGCCAAATGACTATTTACTTACTATTAAAGTTATACAAGACAATGAAGGAATTTTTATCTTATAAGGAAATTATGCAAAAGTGGTTCTAAAGAAGTTCTCTATAGAAGATTGTCATCCTACATATACATCTACTGAATATGGCACCAAGTTGACCAAGGAAGGTAAAGGTAAATACATTAATCCAAGTTATTACAAAAGTCTAGTTGGATATTTAAGATATTTGATATGCACTTGACCTGATATACTATTTGGAGTTGATTTAGTAAGTAGATACATGGAAGCTCCTAAGACTTCTCATTAAATGTTGCTAAAAGAATTTTATGATATATTAAAGGAATAATTGAGTATGAAATATTTTATTCATCATCAAAAAGATTGGATCTAATTAGATATAGTGACAGTGATTGGGCTGGAAGTTATGCCGATCGAAAGAGTACAACTGGTTTTGTAATTTATTTTGGTAAAGTTGTATTTACTTGGTCTTCAAAAAAATAGCGTATCGTTGCACTATCAAGTTATGAAGCATAATATATAGTAGTATCTTCCTGTGTTTGTCATGCAATATGGTTAAGAAGATTACTTTAGGAACTTCATATGCCATAGAAGAAATCAATGAAGATTTATGTTGATAATAAATCAGCTATTGCCTTAGCCAAAAATCTAGTCTATCATGAAAGATCGAAGCATATTGATACAAGATTTCATTTTATAAGAGATCATGTCAAAAACAAAGAAGTGGAGCTACATCATGTCAAGACAAGTGAACAAGTGACCGATATAATTATAAAGCCTCTCAAATTTCAAATATTTCAACAACTTCGAAAGAAACTTGGTATGTTGGATGTAACAAGTTTAAGGGGAGAGAATGTTGAAATTAAACTTGTTCAAGTATCATAAAGAGATAAATTTCATCACAGGAAAGGTGCATTTCATCAAGAGAAAATATTTATGGAAGGATAAGTCAAATTGGCTATTGATTCTTGAAAGAGTTTCTTGAAAGAGAGAGATTTATTCTTAATACATTAATGTAATATATCTCTGGGGACTATATAAACCCCATAAGTTGAGTTATGAAAGATAAAGAGTTTATAAAATTATAAAAAAATATTGAGAGAAACACAGAAGATTTAGTCTTCTTTTACTATTCCTTAGTGTGATAACCCTATCCCTTCTTTCTATCGATTTCGACACTGATAATACTAAGGACTAAGAATTAAGCTACTCATACTAGGATTGAACTCGATAAACAGACTTGTTACTACCTTTTAGAATCAGTAGTGCTTATAATACTTACAATACTCCAAGTCGAACACATGGACTACTATGAGAATTGGACTCAGCTTCCCAAGCCTTACTTATACACTGCCCTATCCTAGGTACCTCTAATACTTGGACTCGGAACAGGGAAATAAACCAGTAAAGAGATAATCTAACTAATAATTAGGAAATTGACTACTCTACACAGGACTTTAGCTAGCAACCGACAATCCTACTACGACTGATGAAACTGCTATTCTTGCCCATGAGCCTGTCACTCTTTTCTTTGATTCCACCATTCCTCACCTCAGATCTGTAGTCCACCTATCCTACTTATAATACTTGAAATTAGAACTAGGAATCGATCTACTCTATTAGAATAGAACCTACTTGCTTCATAGACTTGGACTAGTACTTCTCAGAATCGAACTTACTATTAGTAGAAGTAGTCAAAGAATGGAGAGCCGATCAGGAACAACACTACCACGTAACAATAGCAGTTACTTGGTGAACTATAGTGCTAACAAGACCTACTCTTCACTTTCACTCTCCTACTATGCCTACTCAGCCTATCTCTATTAGCTATCAAACTCAAACTACTGTAAGTTAGCCTACCCTTCTTGTCTTTGATTCTTTTACGCTTACTTCGCATCCTTGCTTGCTCAACCCTAGGCCCCTTGCTCGCATCGCGTAGCTCCACTATAGTATAAGGCTTAGGCTCCCTACTTAAATAGTGTATTCCAACTGGGAGTCTGTCACTGCTGACCACAAAACGAACTAATTGCATGCAGGTACAAGCCTTACTTGCTCACTTCACTCTTTTAGTTGCCCTTTTTCAACCCTTGTTTCATGCTTTGATTTGCCCTTCCTGGTCTTGTATGCCCTTGTTCTACACTTGGTTATCGGTGGTTTCATTCTACCTAGTGATAGTGGAATTCTTTGCATCATCTTTTATTATTATATTATCAGTAGCTCAGCTCAATTCTAATAAGTACCATTTTTTTAATTCTTCCAGGTAGTAGTAAGCTTGTTTGCTTCTCAAGGTTACAGGCAGGAAAGTAATCCTCTAGCTCGGACATGAGCATTGAGTTACTAAGTCTAGGCCAGCTATTTACTAAGGCTACAAAGTAATGGGTTATTTATAGTTATTACAAGTTATGTGTTTGTGTTGCGCGTAAGTGACAGTATATAGAACTGCATAATTGAATAAGAAAGTGGAAGCCCCTGGCTCTAGTAGTATCTAGTTTCAATCTATTAGGGTAGTGCTTTAGTCCATGATAGAAGAAAAAAGGAATAGAATAACGAAGTGTTTAAGGCGGAAGGTTTGAGGTCAATAGCTCTACAGTCTCATCAACACACAGCGGTTCGATTCTTACGATTAGTGGTTGGGGAGCTAGAGACAGGAAGGGCACCCTAAACCCAACAAGCCAAGGCTTAGAGAGAGGAGAGGTGGAGTCACCCTAAGAGAGGTGAGGATGCAAAGAACGGATATCGGAATGAGAGCTAGGGGAAGTAAGACTTAAGTGGAGCAAATACAGTTTAGAGTTAGGCGTGGAATCCTTGGTTCTGTGCGTTAAAGTCCCGTCGGCGGTAGGTCAATTCTTTTTTGTTACTAGTTAGTTTGGTTCTGATTCTGTTGAGTGAGGTTCCAACGACTACTACTACCAGTATAGGCCTTATAGCTTAGTGATCTATGAATGTAAGGCGGGAGCCTAAGAGTAAGAAACGAGCGGGCAAAAGCGTGGAGAATGATAGACTAACTAACAGATGAAATAAAGTATACCGATCGGTAGTTATAGAATCAGAGACAGGATGATGGTAAGAGTTAGAGTATCACTCATTAGCCCAAGCCTTACTTTTGTCCACCTCGCTCTTGTACTTGTCCTTCGGATATTGATTCTTTTACTTCCCACCTCAATGCCGATGTTCGAGTTTGACTCCGCTATTCTTGTCTTTTAGTCTTATATCAATGAGTTCGATCCTATTTCCTTGACATAAATTATCATTCTTCATTTGTTCCATCAATGCCTATACTCTAGTTTTAATATTCCTTTACTCACTTTCAACCTCAACCTACTGTTTCTCGGAATGAAACTACGCTACTAAGTTGAACTGGAATGCATCCACGGCTTCTAGTGATGAAACAACCTGCTAACAAGAAAGGCAGCTACTGGTAGTCGAAATAAAACTTATAGAATTTAACTAGTACTTATTAGACTTGTCCTTCTACCTATATCCTTCCGCACTTTTCAGACTTACTTTCATACAAGCTATTGCTCGACCTAATTTTTAATACTTTGTATTCCAATTTAACTGTTGATGTTTGCATAAAATTTCAGAAATAAAGAGAAAATAATAATAGAGAATATCAGGAATATTTTCAATGAATATTTTCAATCATTAGTTTACAATACTTTTGAACGAACTAAAAGTATATTTTCATATTAATTAAAAGATAAAATATAAATATTTTAAAATACTAGAAAATCTATCATATCAAACCAAATTCATCATCATCTAAACTAAACTAGATCTATCATTTATTTTATTCCATCATAACTAATTAAATTGATCCTAACTAATTGAATTAATCTTAACACAATTCTAACTATTTGAATTATTTCCAACACCCCCCTTAATTCAAGTAGTTATGATTTAAAATTATATTCAGAGAAATATTTTTCTTCGCTAAAAATTTGTGTGAAGATGTCGACGAGCTGATCTTCGGTGTTGCAGCGGTTGTATTATACTTCTGCTTAGGTTGATAATTTGAACTTTTTCACTTTAACATCCTTTTCTGATGATTTGATGGTGGCTTAGTATTTATAGGAACAAATCCTTTTGAATGCAGAAGCTTTCTCGTTTTTTTTTTCTCTTACCTTTCTTCACATCATCATATATTTTTACCAACCCTGTATGTGTACTTTCATTATTGTCCTTGGAGTTTATATTTTCACCCCATTTCTATACATGTATGTCATCAACATTATGACTTGCAATATCTGAGATAGTTTATATAGATTTACACAAATTTAAATTATCATAATTTTTTTGTTATAATGTTGATTCATCAGTAGGAGTAGCAAAATCCAAAAATAATAAGGGAAACACTTTATTTTTTGTCATCCTTGTCGTTGCTATTAATTTTTTAATTTTCTTATAATGAATAAATCATTTTTTTATTATAAAAAATAACATAATATCTTTTTTCTCATTAGTTGTCCTATACAAATAAGATTTTATTTTAAATCAAGAATGAAAAATACATCATTAATAACTTTTTTTACCAGATTTGATCTTCACAACAACTGTTACTTTTTCTTTCACTTGAACTTTGTTGTCATTTAGTAGATCTGACTGAATCATCAAGCCTTTGAAATAAATTTTTATCCCCTGTTATTTGATTACTATATCCACCAACCAAAAACCAAATAGATCTAAAATATTCTTCAGATGCTATAAAGAAAATATTCTCTTCATATCTTTTGTCATCATTATTTTCATCATAATAATTTGTTTGATTTTATTCCAACAGTCTTTTTCAAGATGTTCATATTTTTTATAATAAGAACATAAAGGAATATTTAGATTTTTATTTTTATACCAATAATCTTTTTCAATATGCCCAACTTTTTTACAACAAAAACATCGATGAGTTTCTTTGTTACCTTCATTTAATCGGCCTCGTCCTTTGCCATTTGATCTCTCCCTTAAGAACTGGTTTCTAAATTTTTCTTTTGTTCTTTTTTATGATCTATTTTCATTTGAAAATCATGTTCTGAAACCTCATTTGAATATTTGTTCATTTTTTGTTCATGAATTAAAAGAGAACCCATTAATTCATCAACAGATAATATGCTTATATCTTTAGTTTCTTCTATAGCAGTAGAGATCATATCAAATTTTGAAAATAAACTTCGTAAAAATTTTTCTACTACAATTTGATATTTTAGCTTTTTACTGTAAGATCTCATTTAATTCACAATAGAAGAAACTTTTGAAAGGAATTCAGTTATCGATTTCAAATCTTTCATCATTTGAGTTTCGATTTCACGACGAAGAATTTGAAGCTTTGAAACTTTTACTTCTTCTATGCTTCTAAGCACACATTTTAATACCTTTGCTTACTTTCATTCTCGTACTGCTTCTTCTTATTCGTGGACTACTATTCCGCATTCTAATAAGCCTAAAGGGAGTTCTTTCTGGTAGTTACTTTGTGGAACGATAGGCTTTAAGGCAGGCGTGGAAGTATAGAACTAAAGGTTGAACAACCAGGTTTTCTTTCTTTTATTTTAATGAGCTCAATTATTAAAGGAAGGGTTGGTATATTTTGATAGCTAGGGAAGATAGTTAGAGAGGGGCGTTTTAGCTTGAAAGTAATTAATACTTATGTGGGAAGGTAGTGAGGTCCGAGGGCAATAGTTGATTTCTTGTTATCCAGTAGGTGCGTTAGATCACACCTGTATTCTCTATTCTTTGTTTTACTCTAATAGTAGTTATCGACAATGAGTTCTTTTGAATAACTTAAACTCACAAGCAAGGCTAAAAGAAAGGAAGGTAAGACCGTATTAAAGACAAAAGCTGGGATAGTAAGCCTTATGGGCAGGGAAGGTGGACTAAGAGAGGGAAATGGTAGACTTACAGGTGAAATAGGTGATCCAAATCAGTAGTGTTAGTCTCATAGTTGGTGTTCGTATTCTCGCTCCGGGTGATTTCATTCTAATAAGGGGTATCGATCATACCATAAATTATATTCTTCGAACTGGTATGGTACTTTGATTCTTGGCGTGATAGGGTTAATTCTCCTATTGGCTTGTTTGATTCCCCCTATAAGTATCTTTCTTAGTATTCCTACTAGTCTCCCCTTAGACTACTATTAGTTTTGACTACTAGAAGCAAGAGTAAGAGAAAGGAAAGGGAGAATAAGAGAAAAGAGTGCTAGTTTGCTGGTTAGAGACACTGCACTAGGTTGTTTGGCAAAGAAATGAGAGAAGGTTGATCAAGGCAAGGCAGTAATGAGTTTGTAGTTAAAGAAATGATTACATAATTTAGTTTGATAGCGTTGGTTGTCTAGAAGTTTTAATATTGTTGTTGTGATTGATATTTTTTGTTATGATATCGGTGTTAGCATCCTTACTTTTATTCTTTTATTTCGAACTAGACCTATAAACTTACCTCACCGAACTAGTAGACCTGTAATTATAATGTTTTATGGAAACCTCTACGGTACCTTAAACTAGAGCACCAACCTCGGATTCCTATTAATTATTCTTATTCATTACCTAGGGCTAGACTCTATACTTAAAAACTTCCACTAGCATCTTCAATTCTTAAATGACTAGCTGACTATGTCATTGTTGCCTATGAGCCTCCCTTTTCACTCTCTTAAACATGAACCGCTGATTCGTATCCTGACCTACTCGCTTTTGAAACTAGTGTGACTGTATTGGATCCCTACTCGCTTATATGGTATCTCAGACCTTATCCCCTGTTGTAGTCTCTAGCTCTTGTCTTTGAGCTTGTGCCACTACCCATTGAAATTCCTTTGGACCTGCTGCTACCCTCGATATTGTAGTTTCGTGTTCAATCAACATATATAGAATTTCTTCCAGCCATAAGTGCAATACATAATTCTAATAATGCGTATGGAAGCCCCACCACTTTCGGTTCATCTTGAAGATATCTCTCATCTTATATAAGGTATAGAAAGCATGTAAAGATACTAACTACATTTTCTCCTACTCGTGATCCTAATCCAGCTTCTTATCACCAGCATCTAATCCTTCATATATGATCTAGCTTCTTCTTGTGTATGGGATTCAACTCGAACAGTCTTTTTCATAAGCTTCCGCTGCTACCACATAAAGAAAGGTTCATCATACAAATCACTACGATACTAGGTCAAGCCATGCATGCAAAGGCAAAGGGAAAGCAAAGAACCCATACTAAACTCGCACCAAAAGAAACTCCATAAGCTTACTTCTCCGTTAGCGCATAGGAAACCAAGAAAAGATTGGAATTGAGTTTATCGAGCACAAGGTATAGAGTTAATAAATAAACAGCTTATCCTTCTTTTAAATCTGATTTTTTTTTTTTTTTGTTTACCGATCTCGCTTATGCCCCTTCGATCCATCATCTTGAACACATTACAACAGAACGATACTCGGTGCCACAGGAATATGCTTATTAACAACATTTATGGAGTTTGGGCTGTAAGAGAGTACCTAGCTCTTGCTGCTTATTTGCCAAACTGAAACAACTCCTCTTACCTTTTTACTACTTCTTCTATCGGAGACAAAACAAAGAGAGCATTCGAACTGTAATTATACTTAAAGGGCACAGATGCGCTTGATGCTGTTCCTTGAGACTTCACAACTGAGTAGAGTAGGTATTCTCCTCGACTTCTGGAACTAAACTTAAGGACTTAATGAGACTTGAGACTGCTATTGATATGGAAACTTCTTATTGATTTATCGTAATACCTTCCATTGATTACCTTGTTGACCCATCCTCTACTTTCAGTTCTTATCCAGCTCCTTACTCTCTACTTGAAATAATCTATTACGGTGCAGATGCGAAAAAAAAAACAGAATGAATGAATCTATTATAACTCCTTTAGTGTGGATCCTATCTTATTCTTCTATAGTCAGATGAAACTCTAAAGTCAGAATGGAACGAAACCACGCTTCGCTTCAACCGATACTCGGGATTCAACAGAGACCACCTAACCTATACTTAAAAAGTTAGTTAATCACCGCTTACTGCATAGCCAATAACTGATCTTTTGAAGACTTAGAACCAATAAAAAAAAGCAACGTATAGACAACCGGATCATATACTAATTGGCCTCAATGGAGATGGAGCTTCGACGCCTATACCATCTTCTCCCGTAACTCCCACTTCCATTGCTTAACACACACAAGTACCCGGCCCTACATCTATTTTTTCTTTCCCGCTTACCTTTTTATACTCTTCCTTTACTTGGGCGGGCATTCATTGATTCTCTTCGGCTTCTACATTGGAAATAGAATAAATTGCCTTTGCACGCAATATTAAGTAGAAATGATTCTGACCTGACCTAAAACTCGATTGAGACTTAACTGACGTAAGCTTAGTATACGTATTCTTATCCTTAGGCATGATCCTCGACTTCAGCTTCATATACGTATTCTTCTCCTCTTGAAATAGTATCTAGTTCATTCTCCTACAGCAAGGGTTGATCCAAGGAGGGATCCGCCCTTACCCCAGACGTTGTGTTGCTTACGATCATTGATGGCCATGCTTAAATAGGATTGGGGGCTCACCACCTGCGGTGCTCCCACTAAAGCAATTGTAGCAACCGTAGACCCTGTTGTGCATCAGTGGTCGATTCTTTTTAGAATGGTACTTACTGTTAGTTTTTCTGTAAAATTTCAGAGATAAGGAGAATAAAATAGTAGAGTACACCAGAATTATTTTCAATCATCAATTTAGTATTTTGGAATAAACCAAGAGTACCTTTTTATATTGATTAAAAGATAGAATTTAGATATTTTAAAACACTGAAAAATATATCACATCTAAATAAATCTTACCATCATCTAACTAATCACATCCTCATCTAAATTAGATTTAGATTTAAATCTTTATATAATCCTAATTACTTAACTTTATCTTAATTACTTGAATTATTTCCAACATACCCCCTTAATTCAAGTAGTTAAGATTTAAAAATTATTTTCAAAGAATTTTTTCCAACTATCTTATATTTTTTTTCTGTCCATGGATCTTTGAGAACTTATGATATGAAATCTTCTATCCTTTCTCTTAACTTTTTTCTCTTCAGTAGTCATCTTTGCTGATATGATGGAGACTTTATATTTATAGGATTGAATCCCTTTGTATACGGAAGTTTTCTATTTTATTTTTTTCTCTTAGTTTTTTTCACATCATATAACCTTCTACCAACCCTGTATGAGTATTTTCATTATTGTTCTTAGAGTTTAGAGCTTCACCCCTTTTATGTACATGTGTATCATCATCATTATGACCAGTATTATCTGAGATAGTTTGCATAGATCCACACAAATTTAGATGATCATAATTTTTTATGTCATAATATTGATTCATCAATAGGAGTAGCAAAATCTGAAAATAATAAGGCAAACATTTTATTTTTTGTCATCCTTATAGTTACTATCAATTTACCAATTTTATATCATAAATCAGGTGTTTTTCATCATAAAAAATAATATAATATCCTTTTCTCATTAATTATCTTATACTAATGATATTTTATTTTAAATTAGAAATAAATAATACATCATCAATAATTTTTTATCAGATTTTGTGTTCACAACAACTGTTCCTTTTCCTTTTACTTGAACCTTTTTACTATTTTCCATATACACAGTAGATTTGACCGAATCATCAAGCTTCTAAAACAGACTTTTATCCCATGTCATATGATTACTGCATCCACTATCAAAAAACCAAACAGATCTAGAATATTTTTATCAGATGCTATAAAGAAAATATTTTCTTCATCTTTTTTATCATCATTACTTTCCTCGTGATAGTTAGTTTAATTTTTATTCCAACAATTTTTTTCAAAATGTTTATATTTTTCACAATAAGAACATAGAGGAACATTTGAATTTTTATTTTTATACCAGCAATCTCTTTCCATATGTCTTATTCTTTTGTAATAAAAGCATTGCCGAGTTTCTTTATTACCTTCATTTGATCGACCTCTTCCTCTTCCATTTTGGTCTCTCCTTTGAGATCTGGTTTCTTAATTTTTCTTCTATTCTTTTTCTCAGTATGATCTCATTTGATTCACAATAAAAGAAACTTTTGAAAAGAAATCAGTGATCGATTTTGAATCTTTCATCATAAGAGTTTCAAACTTACGATGAAGAATTTGAAGCTTTGAAAATTTTATATTTTCTATGCCTCCAAACACACATTTTAATATCTTCCAGGCTTCTATTGATGTTGATGCCATCATGATTCGGGGAAATAAGGAATCATCTATTGATTGTTGTAGCATGTAAAGGGCTTTTGCATCTCTTTGCATATTTTCATTCATTTGATCCTTAGTAATTTTAGGATCCTATAGATCATACTCAACAAAATTATTTTCTATCAAATTCCATAATCCTTGTGAAATAAGTAGAGTTTTCATTTTAACAGTCCAAAATTGATAATTATCATCTTTGAAGATAGGAAGAAGCTGATTGATCTACTAGTCTTTCCTTCCTTTTGACTGATGTGCTCCTTTTGATTTTTCTTTGAACCAAGCTCTGATACCACTATTGACCTTTTTACAGAACTTCAAGGTGATTGACTTTTCTATAGAATTTCAGGGAGAATGAGAAGAGAATAGTAGAGGACACCACGAGTACTTTCAACCAGCAATTTATAGTGATTTGGAATGAACCAAGAGCACCTATTTATATTGATTGAAAGATAGAATACAGATATTTTAAAATACTAAAAAATCTATCACATCTAAATAAATCTTACTCTCATCTAAAGTAATCACATCCTCATCTAAACTAGATTTAGATTTAAATCTTTATCTAATCCTAATTAATTAATTTTATCTTAACTACTTGAATTATTTCCAACACTTACGTTTGTTATGATGAAATCATCTGCTTTTACAATAGAATTATAGGATTGGGTACGACGCGAATCGACAAGTCTCAATGCAATCCAGTTGGCTGTAGACAATGATCAATTATGATTATAGAATTAGGACCATAGACAAGCTACCTTCTGTGGTGAAGAAAGCCCTTATGCCTCGTATTATTCGGTGAATATTAATGGATACGGCCCGCCCTCGGATACAATGCTTGGAGCTTAGTACAGAAGCATCTTCCTCTACAATAGCTTGGGAAACCTGTTTGAAATGCTTTGGATAACTAAGAGGCGGTAGAAGCACCCCTCGGGGAACCAATACAAGTTTTCCTATGAGTGCTTAGCCCTTTTGTACCGATTGAGACAAGGAAGAATGGCTAAGAATTCCATGTATTTTCCTTTCATATGAGAAAAAAACAAAGAGGCTTTGATCAACAGATTGTGTCACCTCTGTATTTATGCTGCTAACCACTACTGAGTAAATGATTGTACTAACAAAATAGAATATAAAATAAAACGTCTATAAAGCATTGCGCTTTACCTTGCCCAGATGTTCGCCTTTATAAGGTGAAGTAATGGTTACCCGTCGCCTTGTAACATTTGACGACTACTTACAAGCAACGAGAGGAGGACTTTGCCTCCTTGGAAGAAGAGATGTGAACGATGATCACCACTAGTCCTAAGCTATGATTCTTTGTGGATTACAACTCTTTACTCCAAAGAATAAAATATAAAATCTTATAACATTATGTAACCTAACATCACTACTAACTTCTCAAGCTACAACAGTAGGGCCTGTGCTCACAAAGAATTAATAAAAATATACAGGTAAGAATTGTTAATAAGTAAGTAATATAGAATTATGTAACAACACTAAATCACTTAATATAGAAAGAGTATAACCCTCGCAACTTACTGCTGACTTAAAAGAGCTTACTTGAAAGAGTCATCATAAAAACTTACTGCTTACTCAACACTTAAGGGCGGGCTTCTCTAACTCTTCTTCAGGGCCCAAGGAAAGAATGTTGTAGATAACGTCTCTCTTACTTTTGTTGTATTGAAATTAATGAAATAGAACTCATTCTGCTTGCAGTAAAATAAAGTAAAAAAAAAAAATAGAATGGAGGTGCACACACACACACATATATATATATATATATATATATATATATATATATATATATATATATATATATATATATATATAATAGAAACATAATAACCAACACAAAACTCCTTGACAAGAATGGAAATGGAAGTGTAAACATATTATAGAAAACATAGTAACCAACACCGCTGACTTAAATAGAACTGTAAAGTGCACATGTCCATAAGCAGATAACCTGACAGCATTGCTTCGTTTAATCACTTTTATCAGCGTACTCAAAACTCTGTTGTGCTAACGTTAGTTTCGGAGTGTTAGGATATAAGAATTATATTAAAAAAAGAAAAGAATGTGAGTAAGTAACAGGATTTGAAAGCAGGAGTGAGATGGAATTAAAGCCTAATTAAATAAGCAGTGTTTTTCATAAGAAAGCAATATGTTACACGCTATCAATCAAATATGAAATAAGCCTGAAAGTTAGCTAATGCAAAATCTAGAAAGGGGTAATTGAGCTCTAGTACTTGTTTGCTAATTCCCTTGCCCATACTGAAAAAAATCTCTATTACACAATTTCCCATAGGATAACTGAACTCTTAAACTCAACAAACACAACTTCTTGCTCTAGCACACAACGTCTGTCTTTCTTGCTTCCCTTACAATACTCACTACTTACTCTCTCTCTCTCTCTCTCTCTCTCTCTCTCTCTCTCTCTATATATATATATATATATATATATATATATATATGTATATATATATATATATATATATATGTATATATATATGTATATATATATATATATACTAAAACATTATAATAGAGACATATACACCGTAATAACCTTATTCCTTCTTTAGTAGTTGAACTATCTTGTTTGTTTATGTTTGTTTTAGTTCTCAAATGATTATTGAAGACTATTAGGTTGGGTGTAGATATTATTAGATATGATGATTTTGTTGGAATTAAACTTGTATAATTATCATGAAGAGATTAATTTCATCAGAAGAAATATTCATTTCTTGAAAAAAAAATATTTATGGAAGGACAAGTCAAATTGGTTATTGATTCTTGAAAGAGTTTATTGAAAGAAAGATTCATTCTTACTGCATAAATCTGTATAAATGTAATGTATCTTAGGAACTATATAAACCCCATATGTTGAGTCATGAAAAATATAGAGTTTATGAAATTATAAAAATATTGAGAGAAATACAGAAGATTTAGCCTTCTGTTACTCTTCTTTAGTGTGCTAACTCTATCCTTTCTTCCTATCAACTTCAACAATTGGTACCAGAACTATGGCTTCATCCTCAAGCACCTTCCAACTCAAAATCCCTAGATTGATAAAAAAAATTATGACATATGGTGCATCCAAATGAAGGTTCTTTTAGGCTCCCAAGATATATGGGAGTTTGTAGAAGATGGATTTGTTGAACCAAGTCCAGCAGAAGAAGGACTGATGAATGCAAAAGCAAAAGAGCAACTCAAAGAAAGAAGAAAGAAGGAGAAAAAGGCCTTGTTCACAATCTACCAAGGGCTTGATGATACGATGTTCAAGATTATCGCTCCAACAAATACTTCAAAAAAGGCTTAGAAAATACTTTAAAAAGCATTTGGTGTTGTTGATAAGGTAAAAAAACTCCATCTACAAGTTTTACGAGTCGATTTTAAAACATTACAACAAGGTACCTCTGAAACTATTTTTGATTATTTCACAAAAGTTATTTCTGTTGTTCATCAAATGAGAAGAAATGGTGAACAAATAAGTGATCAAAGAGTGATAGAAAAGATACTAAGATCACTAGATTCAAAATTTAATTTTATTGCTGTTGCAATTGAAGAGTCCAAAGATTTGGAAGAAATGTCTTTAGAACAACTTATGGGTTCCCTTCAAGTTCATGAACAAAGGATTACAAAAAGAGCAGAAGAAAGAACTGTGGAACAAGCACTACAGACCAAGCTTACTCTTGAAAATAAAAGTGAATTAAATTTTCACAGAGGAAGAGGTCGTGGACAAAGAGGAAGAGGTGGCAAAAATCAGACCTATCAAGAATCTCCAAACAATGAAGGAGGTAGAGAAAATTCTAGCCAAAAGGGCCGAGATTATGGTCGAGGACGTGGCCGAGGCCGTGGACATGGCCAAATTTCTAAAAGGTCTGAAATATAATGCTATATTTGCAAAAGGTATGGACATTACTACTTTGAATGCTATTATAATCCTAACAATCAAGGTGATAAAGCAAATTTTATTGAAAAAGAAGAGAAGAATGAAAATCAAATTTTATTAATGACTTATGATAATTTGAAGGAAGATCAGTCTATGACATAGTATCTAGATACAAGAGCTTCAAATCACATGTGTGGCATTAAAAAATTATTTTTAGAAATAAATACAAGCTATTCTGAAAATATTACATTTGGTGATCTATCTCAAAGTCCAATAAGAGGTAAAGGTAAAATTATTTTTGGACTCAATAATAGCAAAGAGTTATGCATTTCAGATGTTTATTATGTGCCTGATATGAAAAATAATATGGGACAATTACTTGAAAAAGGTCATAATATTGAGATGAAAGATATGACTCTTTCAATTTATGATAAGACTAAGACATTAATCTCACATGTGAAAATGGCGAAGAATAGAATATTTCCTCTATATTTATGTATTTTTGATCGATCAAATTGTTTTAAGACTGATATTGAGGATATTTCTATATTATGACATCTTAGATATACACACTTACATTTTGAAGCTTTAAAACTTCTAGAGAAGTTTAATATAGTGACAGGAATGCCAAGAATTGATCGCCCATCAAAATTATATGAAGTATGTGTTATGGATAAGCAAGAAAGAAAGCCTTTCAAAATCAATAGAACAGAAAGAGTATGACATCGACTTGATTTGGTACACTCGGATGTTTGTGGCCCTATTAGCCCAGTATCACTTGGAGGAAGCAGGTATTTTCTTACCTTCACTAATGATCATAGTGGCAAAACTTGGGTCTATATTTTAAAGGAAAAGAAAGAAGTGTTAAACAAATTCAAAGAATTTAAAGACTTAGTTGAAAGACAAACTTATTGCAAGATTAAATGTTTACGAATAGATAGAGGTGGTGAATATGCATCAAATGAATTTGAAAGTTTTTATAGAAATAATGGAATTTTACATCAATTTACTATATCATACATACCTTAACAAAATGGTGTTTCAGAAAGGAAAAATAGGACTATACTTAATATGGTCCAATGCATGTTAAAGGAAAGAAAGATTCCTAAACAATTTTGGGGGGATGATGTTGCTTGTGCAGTTTATTTGCTTAACAGGTTTTCAACAAGGCGAATTGATAATTCTACACCAGAAGAAGTATGGAGCCTGCAAAAACCAAGAGTTGATCATTTAAGAATTTTTGGAAGTGTTGCATTTGCCAAGATACTAGAAGAAAAAAGAACAAAACTTGAAGATAAAAGTCAGAAATGCATTTTATTAGGTTATGCTGAGAATTCCAGTGGATACAAACTCTACAATCCTATCACAAATAAAATTGTGATGTCAAGAGATGTTGTGTTTAATGAACAACAGATTTGGGACTGGAAAAGTACTGAACAGTATAGAAAAGCTATATCATCAGAAGAGGATGATATAATACAAGCAAGTACATAAGAGGCTTTACTAGAATCATCACAAAGATCAGCTACGTCACATAATTCAAGAAGTCCGATTATAAGAAGGACAAGACCGATCCAGGAGCTATATGATGTGACTCAAAGAATTGATACTAATAATGTTGAACTTTCTCTATTTTGTCTTTTTATAGGATATGATCCATTAACTTTTGAAGAAGCTTGTAAAGAAGAAAAATGGAGACAAGCTATGAAGGAAGAGATTAATGCAATCAACAAAAATGATACATAGGAGCTTACTACACTTCTAGAAGACCACCAAGCGATCGGTGTTAAGTGGATCTTTAAAACAAAACAAAATGCACAAGGAGAGGTAGAGAAATATAAAGTACGATTGGTCACAAAGGGATATAAACAATAATTTGGGATCGACTATTAAGAAGTATTCGCACCAATTGCTCGATTGGAGACAATAAGATTACTTATCTCCCTAGCAGCTCAAATGAAATGAAAAATTTTACAAATGGATGTCAAATCAGCATTCCTTAATGGAGTTTTTGAAGAAGTAAAATTTTTATTTCATAAGGAAATTATGCAAAAGAGGTTCTCTAGAAGTTTTCTATGGAAGATTGTTATCCTACAGATACACCTATTGAGTATAACACCAAGTTGCCAAAGAAGGCGAAGGTAAATATATTAATCCAACTTATTACAAAAGTCTAGTTGGATGTTTAAGGTATTTGACATGCACTCGACCTGATATATTATTTGGAGTTGGTTTAATAAGTAGATACATGGAATCTCCTAAGACTTCTCATTTAAATGTCGCTAAAAGAATTTTATGATATATTAAAGGTTCAATTGAGTATGAAATATTCTATTCATCATCAAAAGGACCAGATCTTATTGGATATAGTGACAGTGATTGGGCTGGAAGCTACGATGATCGAAAGAGTACAACTGGATTTGTATTTTATTTTGGTGGAGCCACATTTACTTGGTCTTCAAAAAAATAACATATAGTTACTCTATCAAGTTGTGAAGCAGAATATATAGTAGCATCTTCTTGTGTTTATTATGGAATATGGCTAAGAAGATTGTTTCAGGAACTTTATATGCCACAGGAGAAGTCAACCAAAATTTATATTGATAATAAATCAGTTATTGCCTTAGCCAAGAACCCAGTCTACCATGAAAGATCAAAGTATATCGACACAAGATTTTATTTTATAAGAGATAATGTCAAAAACAAAGAAGTGGAGCTACACCATATCAAGACAAGTGAACAAGTGGCTGACATTTTTACAAAACCTCTCAAAATTAAAATATTTCAACATCTTCGAAGAAAACTTGGCATGTTGGATGGAACAAGTTTAAGGGGGGAGAATGTTGGAATTAAACTTGTGTAATTATCATGAAGAGATTAATTTCATCAGAAGAAAGGTTCATTTCTTTAAGGAAAAATATTTATGGAATGACAAGTCAAATTGGTTATTGATTCTTGAAAGAGTTTATTGAAAGAAAAATTCATTCTTACTGCATAAATCTACATAAATGTAATGTGTCTTGGGAAACTATATAAACCCCATATGTTGAATCATGAAAAATATAGAGTTTATGAAATTATAAAAATATTGAGAGAAATACAGAAGATTTAGCCTTCGCCTACTCTTCCTTAGTATGCTAACTCTATCCTTTCTTTCTATCAATTTCTTAGGTTACCAGTAGTTATTTTCACTATACTTCATAAATGACAAGGCAAGGGGTGGGACGGACTTAAGTATATAGGTTCCTCAGTTCGTATCTTGAACATGCCGATGGTAGTCTTATTGAGGTTCCTTTGTTCACTTCTATGTAGATGGGATCATTGTTTATCGGTTAAGGCAAGGTAAGGAGCCATAGGGGAAGTACTTCATAACGTATCTTGGGATCATGGTTCTGATATGTGATATTAGACATACTGGTTCGAGTGTATAATAAAGAGTGTAGATGTTTGTGTAGGAGCTAAGCTGTGTCATTAAATGTTTTTTTAGGTCTAGATAGGTAGTCTATCCATCTCTTTATTCTCTTATTGGGCAGATGAATGCTCCTCTCTTATTTGAATCGAGTAAGACCTCTCTTATTTGAGTTGCAGCTTATATTCTTTTGAAGCACAAAGGAAATCATTTAGTATCTCATTAAGGTACACGTATTGGACACTTAGGCCTATTTGATAGCTATATTCTTGATGTTATGATTAGTCCGTCCCTTTCTTTCCTAGCGCCTATCCTTTCCCTTCAAGCGGTTAGTCCATCCCAAGATGCTTTCAAAGTCGCCCGACCCTCTATTTCTGCAATTAAGGAATTACCCCTCCCTTATTTGAATCGAGTAAACCTCTCTTATTTGAATTACAGCTCATATTCTTTTGAAGCGCAAAGGAAATCAATTAGTATCTCATTAAGGTACACTTATTGGCACTCTGGCCTGTCACCCACCTCCCCAGCTTAAGTATAAGTAGTGGCATGCTCTTTTGATAGAACTCTAGGGTTCTATCATAGAGAAAGAAGATAGAAAAGGGGGATAATCGATCTCTTCAAGGGGATCAGGTCTTCTATATCACTTCGAGGGGATCTACCTCCTTGGATTTTGCCTTTTGGCTAAGATTAATACTTCATTCCTTGATTTTTATAAAGAATTTATAGTCTTATTTATAGGGCTTTGGCAAGAGTCCCGTTCAACTTCGACTCTTAACTAACTAATAAGCTCCTAACTGAAAATAATAACTGACTCTATCCCAACCGAAGATAAAAACCAACTCTAACTATTCATAACTAACTTGATGAGGTTTACCCGACCCATAATTGACTTCGACTAATATGACTCAACCTAAATAGATGGACCTAACTTAGCTAGGGTCCTAACAGACCCACTATATTTAAATTAGTCTTATCCTCAAGGCTGAGCAACATTGAACTTCAAGAGCACTTTGGTCTAGAATATTTATCACACATCATAACCCTTTGATCAATCAAATAGGATCTCCACTTGGTGTAAACAATGGGTCGATCTACTGGTGTAGTAGTTATTATAGTCTTCTGAGGATCCTTTTTTATTTGATGGCTAGTGGTCGCATCATGTCTTCTTTTGAGGATCATCACTTTGAAGTCTTCTCGTGGCATCAAAAAAAAATCTATAAGTAATTGTATGTCATGTATAATCAGTATTTCCTTCGAGCACCTGTTATCATAAATTAGGATTCGCCTATTAACTATCTTGTCTTCGAATTTGTCAAAGCTTTCCTGATCAGACTTTACATTATTAATTTTTGATTCCTCCTTAGCTGGTTTAATTGTCAACAGTTTGTCATAGCCTTCATTATCAGACTCGACATTATTAGTTTTTTATTCCACTTTAGTTGGCTCAATTGTCATAAATTGCTCTTATATGTTGACCACTTTAAAATAATCCTTTATTGAATTTTCCTATTTATTAAAGCTTCTATTTCGACGAATGTCCATATTGATTTTTCATTCATGCACGCTGGTGAATGATGTGGTTGCTATCATGATGCGGGAATGGTGAGCTTTAACTTCACACCGAATCTCGGAATTAAGTCCCTCGATAAATTTTCTCACCAGTTATATCTCAGACCAATCTCAGGCTTGGTTCGACAAATGCTCAAATCTACTCTGGTACTCCTATACTGTGGAAGTCTGATAGATTTTGATGAGCTGTCCATTAACATTCTTGTACTCCAATGGTCCGAAATGAATCAGGAGCTCTCTCTTGAACTATCCCCACGAAGGGACTCTGTGATAGGTTTCATACAAATCATACCATTGGATCATATCACCTTCGAGTTGAGTGGAAGATATATATACCATAGATTCCTCCAGAGTCATATAAAAATGAAAAAACTTTTTAACATGTGAGATCCAACCGATTGGATCTTTATCTTCCTATCTGGGAAACTCCACCCTCATGTGTGTGCATCCTGTGTCCTGCCCATGATTATACTTTTCAAATCGACTCCCTTTGGAACTTTCACCATATTGAGTTATGTTAGGGCTCTTTGATCGGCTTCTTCTAAATTTGTGAAGGAATTCTTGGAATCTGTCTTTTATACGGGCCTCGAAGGCTCTAAATCTTGTATTAGTACATCATTCGTAGTTATCAGATACGATTGTACATCAATGATGTTCAATTCTTTTTTCTTATTGTCGAGTCAAGGGCATATGTCGTAGATGTAGTAGGACTTGACCACAACGAGATTATTTATAAAAAAATTTTCAAATGATGATTACATTATTCTCCAGCTATATATTGATGATATACTGATTATTGGTCATGATGTTGGAAAAATTGAGAAGCTTAAGAGGGAACTAAGTAAGTCGTTTGCTATGAAAGACTTAGGATCGATGAGACAAATTCTTGGCATAAAGATTCTTCATGATAGAAATAATGGAAAGATTTGGTTATCTCAGGATACCTACATTGAAAATGTTCATGAAAGATTCAATATGAATAAAACCAAACTAGTTTATTCTCCACTTGTAGATTTCAAGCTGAGTTCAAAATAATGTTCTACAAGTGAAAAAGAAAAAGAAGAAATATCCAAAGTGCCTTACTCATCAATAATTGGCAATTTGATGTATGCTATGGTTTGTATTAGGCCAGATATAGCTTATGCATTTGGAGCTGTCAGTCGATTTCTCTCTAATCCTAGTAAGGAACATTGGACAGTAGTAAAATAGATCTTAAGATATTTAAGAGGTACTACTAGGTTGTATTTATGTTTTGGCATTGGTAAACCTGTGCTAGAGGGTTAATAGATACAGACATGGTTGTTGATATTGATTCTAGGAAATCCACCTAAGGGTTCTTGATGACTTTTTCAGGGGGAGCAGTCTCTTGGCAGTCTAAGTTATAGAATTGTGTTGCTCTATCGACCACAGAAGCATAATATATAGCAATTACTGAAGGAAGTTTTATGGATGAAAAATTTTCTACAGGAATTGGGTTTAAAACAGGAAGGATACACTGTTTATTGTGATAGTCAAAGTGACATCCACCTCTCCAAGAATTCAACATATCATTCTAGATCCAAGCATATTGATGTAAGATATCACTGGATTCGTGATGTACTTGAGATGAAAGAATTATATTTTGAAAAGGTACATATGGATGAGAATGGTTCAAATATGTTAATAAAGTCTATGCCGAAAGAGAAACTTGAAGCATGTAGACAGAGAGCGGGCTTAGTACAACCCACCATATGAGTTGGAGGGGGAGAATTGTTGGGTCCAGCCCATACGTGGGCTTAGACTAGTCAAACTTATTAATAAAAAAAAAGAAAGGAAAAGGTAAAGTTAAAAAACCCTAACCTAAGTGGAGGCTGTGGCGGTGCACGTAAGTTGAAGTCTCTGGCGATAGAAACAGAGGGAGTATAATGAGGAGAAAGAGAAAGAAAAGAATAGGGAGAGAGGAAGTTTTGGCAAGATCAAACGGTAAAACTTCCTCACATTTGGTCCAAATTTTATATGGAGAATCCTTGCAGCAAGCTCTATAATCCTAAATGATATATAATCTATCCTCTTTATGATGATTTCCTACAATACTCACTTAGTGAGTTTTAGTATTTAACTATTGTGAGATCCATATATTTTGATGATACTATGTCATTGGTAACCAAAACATATGTTCTTGATGTTATGCTAATCGTCTAGTTATTCTAGAGAAATTTTATTATAAATCTATTATCAATAGTGGTGATAGTGGAAGTTTAAGTAGACTACGGTCCATAATTTTTTTCGGATTAGATTTTTCATGTTAAAATTTAGTGTCTCACTTTGTGGATGATTTATTATTTTATTATATATATCTTGTTTTGGTTAATATTTACCTTTGGTAACAAGTTGATAAGTTTAGTGAGAACCTTGGCAACTTTTAGCACTTAGCATCTTCGACAATAGTCATAAAAACAGATTATCATGATAAAAATTTTAATTAGACTAGAATACATCTTGAGGGGAAGTCATCTCACCAAACTTTTAAAATTTTACCTCATCTCAAATGTGGCATAAGCTAGGTGGTGAGGAATCATGCACTAAAAAAAAGGACAAATACAATCTCGTGCGGGTCTCGAATGACCTGCAAAAAGAGAAGTTAATTAGTTTTGAAGACAAGCGACGAACAAGTCCCGACATCTTGTAAAGCAGGCAGCTCTTACATGCAATTTATTAAACACTTTGAGTGCAATAGAAAAGAAGAGAAAGCGAGTGAAATAGGACTTTAAATGACTATAAGAATGGTCACAAGTCCACAAACGATGGTTCCCAAGGGTGTCGGATGCAAACACTTTAACTTGTTTTGAAAGCTCATGCTTGATTACTATCCCGAAGTCCCATCTAGCCCTGTGCCACCCAGAGGGGGTTTCAAAGGGCTGAGATTGTTGATATTCCACGTTTTTCTTATATTACAAGAATAGTTAAATCTAGTAATATAAGAAAAATAACAAAATAGTAAGAATAAAAAATCCTAAAATTTTATTTTGATATTGAGACAATACTATATCATTTTATATTCGAGAAATTATTGTTCCTTAAGTCACTAAAAAAATTGATGAGGGCGAATAACAAAATAACATTGATAAACTCTCACATAATATTCATATCATTGATAATGATCTTATAAAACAACCATAACTAACAGCATTTAGAAGATTTTAAAGGAAAATATGACCTAGTATTTTTGATTATATGTGATGTATGTATAAGAATTAGATTATGTTATAAAATAAAAAAATCTCTCATTTTTTTCATAAGTTATGAAAAATAATGATTTTAAAAATGATACAATATAATAAAAGAAGAGTTAAAATTAATACACCAAAATAATATTTGACGCCAGACTTACAAGTCTAGAAAGTTTTAGAAATTTGGTACAATTGGTTATCAGGATTGGTAGCCAACTTTATGAAGGTAATTGAGTGTCAATAGAGGATTATTCACTCTCAGTATTATAAGAAGAATATCTCGTTTATTCTTACTTAGATAAATCTCTAGCCGAGGTTGTTCATATCAAGAGAGAAGTAGTTTTTTATAAGAATCCGATTAGAACGAGACTTAAACGGATTTCGTATTTGGCCTGATAGTACTATACCAAATATACAATCTTTGGGATATTAAATGGATGAGGGACTCTACATACACGGTAATTCAGGACATACAGGTCTAGTGGATTTGATCTCCTGTACTGTATGGGGATTATTGCGTAGTGGCTTAATACATCCATCGATGAGTTGAGTGAATTATCCTGAGATAACAATTAACTGAGTTAGAAGAAGTTCTGATAGGAGGAATTCATGGCCAGCTCGGTATTGGGCCTAGAGGGTCGGTCACACATATATGGTGGATGATTATAACGAGTAGAGGCTTGTATATGAGTTATCTAATTAGCCCCTAATATCATTGGATGAGACCAAACATTGATTGATCCTTTGCATGGGGCACAATTAGAGGCTAATTTAGATTATTGGATAGAGATCTAATAATTTAAGGATTGAGGGTATTGGATGGAGATCCAATGCCCATTAAGACATGATATATTAGGGTTTTAGTGGCTCTCTATAAATAGGAGGTAGGGATGACATAATAGTGATAAGTTGAACCTTTGACCGCCCCTTCCTATTCTCCCCTATCCCTCATCTTCTCAGCCGACCAGCCCCTCCCTACTACGAGAGGACAGCAAAGAAGATAATATATCTTTTTCCATGAGTGCTATAAGAAAGTGCATAAGAGTTAGGGGTTTTTGAGCTGTAATTGGAGGAGCATCACTGCAATGATCTATTATGTGGATACCACTAGAGAGGAGGATACTTGACCTCCTTCATCCTCTTCATTTAGATCTGAAAATTTAAGGATATATGATCTCTCTAGGTAATCAATCTCACACTAGTTGTAGTTTTTGATTTTTGTAATTTTTTGCACACCAATCTTTGTACGACGACATGAGAAACTGATTTTGTTATATTCTTCTACTACACATGTGATCTTTCATGATTTTCCAATGAGCACAACAACTAGGATTTTCTTTTTATGGCTTTTTTTATAGTGTGCGCACAACTACTAATTTTCTTGTAGGGCTAACACCCTCTCTTTGTTTAGTGACTACTCCTATTCGGATAATGACTATCGTAATCTAAATCTTATAAGAACTTAAATTAAGGTGAGAGGCTCATTGTTTCTTAAGCTTAAGCTTTGCCTGATCGAGTAGGGTTGAATAATACTAAAATCATCACTGATTAATCATGGATATATATATATATATATATATATATATATATATATATATATATATATATATATATATATATATATATATAACATTCAGATGATAAGAAAAATAAAAAGTTAAAGTTGGAAAAAGGAAGAGAATAGGCACTAGAAGTTTACTCGATACAAAGAAACTCATTCAGCCTTTTGAAACTCCTGAAGAATTTCAAGTTTAGAAAAGATTTTTTTATAAAATAAATAGGCATGTGAAGGACCTAATATAGCAGGGGTTTTGGTTCTTTCAAAATAAGTAGACTATGTGAGATTTTCCAGTTCTAGGCTATATAGTTGAACCCTCATGGATGGAGTAATGTCAACCTGTTTATGTAAAGGGCTAAAAATTACAAACTAAATATTTTGAAAACACAAGATCCATTAACATGATGAGCTTGAAAACACATCCTCAATTAAAATCTTGATGTTCTGGTCAAGACTCAAGATCCAATATCGGATGTCCATGGCAAGCGATATGTGAGATTGAATTTAGCGATGACTCTATATCGAATGTCTCATGCACTATTCATGAGTAATCCTCCTTTGTTATTTGCATTCACTGTGCCGAGTACTATGACATTGGCTCCTATACCTTTTATTAGGATCCGACCTGATGGACTACTAGCATAATAGACCGATTTGCCTGAAACGAAAATGATCGGGGCACAATGGAGATCACCGAACAGGATATCATATTAATCATATGCGTATCTTTGCAACATTAACCGCAAGATTTGTAACCATTGCTCCAAAGAATATTTGTTAGATTATATGTTTTGCTCCAAACCTTTTTTGAAGTTTACATCGATAGAAGGACCTGTCTAGTACAGATAAAACACCAGAGAGCTACCCATTTTACTCTTACTACCTCCCACCAAGTTACACTACAACACAACAATTTAAATTGCTTGACCTAAACCGTTAAACAATCAAACAAGAGGCACTAGAAGCATCAAGAGAATGCTTTTACTAATTGACTACAGACATCTATATTTTCTTAGTGCAATTTACCTCAGAGAATCAACACCTTCTTAAAACTTCAAGAAATAATGTCAATTATAGAATAAGATCTGTACAGTGAGAATGTCATATGAGACTACCACAGGCGATAGCATCTACGACCAGAAGAGACTAACCACGTAATGGCACACCTCCGTAAGTCTTATCATGACTAGAAATACTGAAATATCAAAGTCTCAAATTAATGAAATCTTGACAAAATCCACAAATCCCTACCAACACTCTTTCTCAGTCCCTACCAACACTATTTCTCAAATTAATGCATGCCTACTGAATTCCTACATATAGATCGGAGTCATGGATTTCCCAACCCGACCCCTTCGAAGATTAAGTTAAAAAAAGAAAAATCTAAATAGTTCCCTTTTTGGTGTTTGTTAGGGGGTTTGCTATATACCTACAGATGGAAGCCCGTGGTACATGGCTTGTTTATAGCTTATGTCACTTTAAGCAATCGGCTCGTACGTCACATATGAGCACCAATCGACCTATAAGAGTTAGTATTGCATGGAGCTGCTTTGAGCTTCTCGGAGTGATCATGTGCTCGTACGTCTCGTATGGGCATCGACTGACCCATATCGGTCGGTCCTATGCAATGCCACTCCAAGCTTTCTGGAGTGACCTTGCAGTGCCGCCTTGTATAGGTTTTGGGCATTTGTACATCCAAGGTGTTGTGCTGACGTAGGTTCACATATCAACATTGAGGCTCCTTGTTGGCGCCTCCACGTTTGATGATTGTTGCCATGGGGGCTATGCTAGAATATGCCATATCATTCTTTCCCCCCCCCAAAAGAGGCATGTCTCGGGTCCCTTGCAAGGGTGATGGCCAGGGGCCTGGCTTAGTACCTTTTGTTGTTGTGTTGAGATTGATGGTATAATTGTTGGTTGATCGAAAACTTTCGTTCGGGGTTGGATTGGTCGAATGGCACAACTCGAGGACTGGATTGGCCAAGTAATACCACTCTGACATTAGACTGGTCGAGTGACACAGTTTGGACGTTGGGCGTAAGACTAGCCGAGGGTTGTAACATAGGCATGCAGCTGGCGGAGTGACGATACTCATATCTTGATGATTAGTTACCAATTCTTCATGGGTGATCATTAGACTTAAGATCAAATGAGCAACACTACTCGGGCATGTATTTGGCCAGGTGACACTGCTCGATCTTGATCTTGGTTAAGCAGCATAGCTCAGGCATATGTTTAGTCGAGCATTATTTTGCAGGGCAATTGATCGTCGAGCAATGCTGTTCAAGCATGTGTTTGGCTAAGCAACACTACTCGGGCACTTACTTGGCCGAGCAACACTACTCGGGCACAAGTGTGGCTAAACAACACTGCTCGGGCATGTGTTTAGTCGAGCAACACTACTTAAGCATATGCTTGGCCGAGCAACAATGCTCGGGCACTTGCTTGGCTAAGCAACACTACTCGAGCACACATGTGGCCGAGCAACAGTACTAGGGCACATGTTTGGTAGAGTAACAATACTTGAGCACTTGCTTGGTTGGCAACACTACTCGGGGACATGTTTAGTCGAGCGACTGGGCACTTGCTTGGCCGAGCAACACTGTTTGAGCACTTGCTTGGCCGAGCAACACTGCTCAGGCCCATGTTTCGTCGAGCAACACTACTCGAGCATACATTCAACTGAGCAACACTACTTAGGCATATGTTTGGCTGAGCAATACTACTCGAGCAAGTGTCTAGCTGAGCAATATTGCTCTAGCACTTGCTTGGCTGAGAAACACTACTCGTGCACTTGTTTGATAAGAGTTTAAGTTAGTTAGGATGTCACCTTCCTCTTCTTCCTTTTCTTCTTCTTCATCGGGTTGGGCAATGCCCGAGGCAGTGGCTTCGACCTCGGGTAGCCCAGGGTTAGAGGTAATAAGTTCATCCTTGGGAGGGATGTCTCTGATGAATAAAAAGGCCACCCAGGCCATTGAAGCCCTAAAATTACTACACATTTTCGATTCAGTTGTGACCGAGCGACTTCTTGGTCTTATGAGGGAGCTCTATAGTATCTCGCCAATTTTGAGTTGCATGTTCTTTGACCTGGGGAACATGCCTATGATATGTTTTCGAATGGGTTTGGTCTAACTCTTGATGCACTCAAGGTGGGGCTTTGATTCCCATTGCATCTGGTGATCGAGGACTACCACGCATGGTGGTGAATTTCGTGGTCGCAAATAGCACTCAACTCATGGTGCTATACGGTGGCTTTCCTTAAAGAATGCCAAAGAGCATGGATTACCTCGATGGAACCCTCTTCTTGTCATGTTTTCAGGTCTCGAAGGAGTGGGGAGCTATTATATATCATCTCAAGGTGGTTTCAGGGTGACCGAGCCACCCTCAAATAATAAAGGGTGGAAAAACCTGATTCTTTTTCATCAGTTGTGGCCGGGGGTGGGATTTTGGTCTTAAATGGGCATCTCAGACCATCAACAACACTCCCCCAGGTTTGTTATATTAAGAGTCCCAACAGGATAGGCACTTGAAGGAGATTGTATCATCTTCTCGCATAACTACAATATGACCAAAGAGTGGTTGGTAGAGGCAGACATCAGTTTGACTCCTCAAGGTATGGCTTGAGCCTGTCCTTGCCATTTTTTGTGCTTGTTAAGTGCCTTACTAAGGTGTATGATTTTCTCTTTTGCTAGGCATGGTGAACCTTAAAGAGATGAAGGGGATGCCTCATGCTTCTTCGGCTCCACATCCTCCCCAACTGAAACCAAGCCCAACCCCCCCCCCCCCCCCAATAGCAGAAACAATGTCTGGAGCACGATCAAGGGACACAGAGCATGATCAACCACGAAAGAAGCAGAAAGTTGTCCGAGGGGCCCATGACTAGGGAAGCAGCTGCTCAAAAAGTTAGTGGCTCAGGAGAGGCATTACGGGGTTCCAAGGTGAAGGTTCTATTCGGATCAATTAGCACTAAGAGGGAGGGAGGGAGGGAGTGAATTAGAAGTGTAAAATTTTTATTTTAAACATGAACTTGTTGACTTTAAGTAAGATAGAAAGATCCAAAGCTTTTCATTTAAATAAATCAAGTGAATGATTACAAGAATATTGCTAAGCTACTTGCATACAAATTACTTAAGAAAGAGCAATGAAATTTAAAAGATAAGTAACGTCATAAGTGAAGTGTTTGACGTGAAAACCTTACCTTTCAAAGAGTAAATGAGATTGGAAGCATCAATATGAAATTAGTAAGCAAGGAAAGCAAAAGATGAACTCACAAGTTTTATAGTGGTTCAGCACCAACGGGCCTACGTCTACTCCCGAGTCCTCCTTCTTAAGGCAAACTGACATCGATTACTAATCTTCTTTGGGTGAAAACCAAACCCCTACACTTTGCTTATAAGAGAGACTTCAAAAATTTTTGAACTCTAAGCGGTCTCCCTTTCCCCTTTTTTTTCTTATAATTTACACACAATCTTTTTTCACATAATGTAAACCAAAAATTATTATGTGGAATGCAAAAATACTTGGGGTATTTATAGGCCCCAATTGGCTTCAGATTTTTGGAGCCAAAAATTAAACTCACCCAAAAAAACTAGGTACGGGCGGTTTACCCGCTGACATGGGAAGTTTACTCGTTGTTAACCGCTCGAAAACCAGGTACGAGCAGTTTACTCGCCTGTCCTGGGCGGTTCAATCGCCCAATTTCTTGGGTACAAGCAGTTCAGCCACCGAGAGCCACCCAAAAGTTTGGGCGATGATGGTACATCCACCGCTCACCAGCGGTTTACCCGCTAGAATCTCTGAAAAAGTGGTTTCCTTCACTTTTCAAATTTCGACTTGAACCTGATGTTCACCAATTCTTTACTCAACTGATTGGGCTCAACCTAAGCTCAATCAAACCCCATAGTAGACCTAGTTGCCTCATTGAATAAATTTGGATTCCTTCCAAATTCAACTCAATTAGGACTCAAACCCTAACTACGACTCAATGATTACAACTCTTAATGACCAACAAGCTTAAATAAGACTTAACTCCCACGTACTCCGATAGCCTCCGACATTCTTGCAGTGAGTCCTATGGTCTTCTTCCGATGATCTCCCCACGTGTTCCAAGCGAGCTTCCTGATCCCTTCGGTGAATCCCCTAACGAACTCCCGGTGAGAACCCACTGTATCGTCCAATCCCGGCCCGATGCCCAAGCTTGATCTTGGCCTATCATCTAGTAGTAACTCAATTGCTCTTGTCATAGTTAGAGCTGTAATTCTTCCTCTAACACACATGTTAGATTAAACACTCATCAATTAATTGCATCATCAAAATCTGAGATTCAACAGGTTCTACTACCGGAAGCGCATGCACCAGGGGTGTCTCCTCATTCGGGGGTGGATACTTCATGAAGGCATCTCAGTCGGTGTTAATTTGGAATTTATACTAAACCCACATGAATAGTGAGGATGAGCATTTCCAAGCTTTGTTAATGACCTACTCGAGGGGGTGTTGGGTAAGTGTCTCAAGCCACGTTGGCCGAGATTGATGATCGAGACTCGGGTATGGTCGGACGATGCCTCCACCACAACTTATGAGTGAGGAGCCTTGTGCCCGGGGATAGCGAAGCAACTCTGTGGCTCGACATGCAAGGTGTTGATTAAGATGGTCACCAAATCCTTGATCTAGGTGTGGATGTTTCTCCTTTTTCTTTATATTTCCCTCTTCTTTAGTGTTTCTTCAACCCATTGATGTCTACCTTTGCTATGTAGAATCTGCACTACCAGATGGCACTGATAGATTAGGTCAATGATGTGGATTAGGTGATCAACAGCATGGGAGACGAGATCTCCAAGCTCCAGAGCCAAATAGCAGAGCTAAAGGCTGGGGCCGCACCCGAGGCTGTTGCAGTAGTCAAGCAATGAACGATTTAGCTAGAGGCTAAGATTGTGGAGATGAAGTCAAAGCCCAAGGAGTCTGAACGACACCTCGAGGAGTCTCAATGGTTGCTAAAGGAGTCTCACGACAAATTTCGATTAATGGAAGATCAGCTACTAAAGCTATCATGGGACGTAGCGAAGGTCCAATATAAGGCAGAGAAGGTAGAAGAGGCCCTTGCCGAGGAGACCCGAGCTGTTCTCGAGAAGGCGATGAAAGTGTTGAGGAGTACAAGGAGTTGCAAGGGTTTCAACTCAGACTCTAGAGGTCGGGGCAGGCGACATGAATATGGGTACCGAGTTGCATTGGCTAGGTTTCGAGCTCGGTACCTAATCTGGAGATCAAAGAAGATCCATTCACCAGCCTTCCTGCGGATGATAACGTGAGATGTCGAATGAGGTTCCTTTCAACAAAAGCCCTGACCTTCCTTCGATCTAAAGTCTTGTCATATGTATTTTAATTTTTGATAGTTGGTCGAATTTTATTTTGTTGTGAAGTTATGACCGATCATAGTGTAATTCCTCTACTCATGAATGAATTTGTTTATTCCATCTGAAATCGTTGAACAACTTGTGTCTTTTTTTGAGAAATTGATTGCTTTCTCCCTTACTCAATGAGGTCCTCGGCGTCAAACATTTCCTTTCAAAATAAAAGGAAATGCACAAGGAGAGGTGGAGAAATATAAAGCACGATTGGTCACAAAGGGATATAAATAACAATATGGGATCGACTATGAAGAAGTATTCGCACCAATTGCTCAATTGGAGATACTAAGATTACTTATCTCCCCCAGCAGCTCAAATGAAATAGAAAATTTTACATATGGATATCAAATCAGTATTCCTTAATGGAGTTCTTGAAGAAGAGGTATATATTCAACAACCCCTTGGTTTTATTATTTATGAATAAGAAGATAAAATATACAAGTTAAAGATAGCTCTTTATGGGCTTAAACAAGCCTCACGAGCATGAAATTCTTGGATATATGCTTATTTTATTCAAAACGATTTTTCTAAATATCCACATGAAATGATCTCTATATGAAATCTAACTCTGATGGAGATATCATGTTTATATGCCTATATGTAGATGATTTAATATTTATAGGCAGTAGTAGCTCCATGATTAAAGATTTTACACTCTATAAAGAAGGAGTTTGAGATGGCCGACTTGGGCTAAATGACTATTTACTTACTATTAAAGTTATACAAGACAATGAAGGAATTTTTATCTTATAAGGAAATTATGCAAAAGTGGTTCTAAAGAAGTTCTCTATAGAAGATTATCATTCTACATATACATCTACTGAATATGGCACCAAGTTGACCAAGGAAGGTAAAGGTAAACACATTAATCCAACTTATTACAAAAGTCTAGTTAGATATTTAAGATATTTGATATGCACTTGACCTGATATACTATTTGGAGTTGATTTAGTAAGTAGATACATGGAAGCTCCTAAGACTTCTCATTTAAATGTTGCTAAAAGAAATTTATGATATATTAAAGGAATAATTGAGTATGAAATATTTTATTCATCATCAAAAAGATTGGATCTAATTGGATATAGTGACAGTGATTGAGCTAGAAGTTATGACGATCGAAAGAGTACAACTGGTTTTGTAATTTATTTTGGTAAAGTTGTATTTACTTGGTCTTCAAAAAAATAGCGTATCGTTGCACTATCAAGTTATGAAGCATAATATATAGTAGTATCTTCCTGTGTTTGTCATGCAATATGGTTAAGAAGATTACTTTAGGAACTTCATATGCCATAGAAGAAATCAATGAAGATTTATGTTGATAATAAATCAGCTATTGCCTTAGCCAAAAATCTAGTCTATCATGAAAGATCGAAGCATATTGATACAAGATTTCATTTTATTAGAGATCATGTCAAAAATAAAGAAGTGGAGCTACATCATTTCAAGACAAGTGAACAAGTGACCGATATAATTATAAAGCCTCTCAAATTTCAAATATTTCAACAACTTCGAAAGAAACTTGGTATGTTGGATGTAACAAGTTTAAGGGAAGAATGTTGAAATTAAACTTGTTCAAGTATCATAAAGAGATAAATTTCATCACAGGAAAGGTGCATTTCATCAAGATAAAATATTTATGGAAGGATAAGTCAAATTGGCTATTGATTCTTGAAAGAGTTTCTTGAAAGAGAAAGATTTATTCTTAATACATTAATGTAATATATCTCTGGGGACTATATAAACCCCATATGTTGAGTTATAAAAGATAAAGAGTTTATAAAATTATAAAAAAATATTGAGAGAAACACAGAAGATTTAGTCTTCTTCTACTATTCCTTAGTGTGATAACCCTATCCCTTCTTTCTATCGATTTCAATACTAATAATACTAAGGACTAAGAATTGAGCTACTCATACTGGGATTGAACTACTGATAAACAGACTTGTTACTACTGCTTTTTAGAATCAGTAGTGCTTATAATACTTATAATACTCCAAGTCGAACACATGGACTACTATGAGAATTGGACTCAGCTTCCCAAGCCTTACTTATACTACTGCCCTATCCTAGGTACCTCTAATACTTGGACTCGGAACAGGGAAATAAACTAGTAAAGAGATGATCCAACTAACAATTAGGAAATTGACTACTCTACACAGGACTTTAGCTAGCAACCGGCAATCCAACTACGACTGATGAAACTGCTATTCTTGCCCATGAGCCTGTCACTCTTTTCTTTGATTCCACCATTCCTCACCTCAGATCTGTAGTCCACCTATCCTACTTATAATACTTGAAATCAGAACTAGGAATCGATCTACTCTATTAGAATAGAACCTACTTGCTTCATAGACTTGGACTAGTACTTCTCAGAATCGAACTTACTATTAGTAGAAGTAGTCAAAGAATGGAGAGCCGATCAGGAACAACACTACCACGTAACAGTAGCAGTTACTTGGTGAACTATAGTGCTAACAAGACCTACTCTTCACTTTCACTCTCCTACTATGCCTACTCAGCCTATCTCTATTAGCTATCAAACTCAAACTACTGTAAGTTAGCCTACCCTTCTTGTCTTTGATTCTTTTACGCTTACTTCGCATCCTTGCTTGCTCAACCCTAGGCCCCTTGCTCGCATCGCGTAGCTCCACTATGGGGCTTTGATTCCCATTGCATCTGGTGATCGAGGACTACCACGCATGGTGGTGAATTTCGTGGTCGCAAATAGCACTCAACTCATGGTGCTATACGGTGGCTTTCCTTAAAGAATGCCAAAGAGTATGGATTACCTCGATGGAACCCTCTTCTTGTCAGGTTTTCAGGTCTCGAAGGAGTGGGGAGCTATTATATATCATCTCAAGGTGGTTTCACGGTGACCGAGCCACCCTCAAATAATAAAGGGTGGAAAACCTGAGCCACCCTCAAATAATAAAGGGTGGAAAAACCTGATTCTTTTTCATCAGTTGTAGCCGGGGGTGGGATTTTGGTCTTAAATGGGCATCTCAGACCATCAACAACACTCCCCCAGGTTTGTTATATTAAGAGTCCCAACAGGACATGTTTAGTCGAGCGACTCTGCTTGGGCACTTGCTTGGCCGAGCAACACTGTTTGAGCACTTGCTTGGCCGAGCAACACTGCTCAGGCCCATGTTTCGTCGAGCAACACTACTCGAGCATACATTCAACTGAGCAACACTACTTAGGCATATGTTTGGCTGAGCAACACTACTCGAGCAAGTGTCTAGCTGAGCAATATTGCTCTAGCACTTGCTTGGCTGAGAAACACTACTCGTGCACTTGTTTGATAAGAGTTTAAGTTAGTTAGGATGTCACCTTCCTCTTCTTCCTTTTCTTCTTCTTCATCGGGTTGGGCAATGCCCGAGGTAGTGGCTTCACCCTGTAGCCCAGGTTAGAGGTAATAAGTTCATCCTTGGGAGGGATGTCTCCGATGAATAAAAAGGCCACCTGTGCCATTGAAGCCCTAAAATTACTACACATTTTCGATCTCCAGACCGAGCGACTTCTTGGTCTTATGAGGGAGCTCTATAGTATCTCGCCAATTATGAGTTGCATGTTCTTTGACCTGGGGAACATGCCTATGATATGTTTTCGAATGGGTTTGATCTAACTCTTGATGCACTCAAGGTGGGGCTTTGATTCCCATTGCATCTGGTGATCGAGGACTACCACGCATGGTGGTGAATTTCGTGGTCGCAAATAGCACTCAACTCATGGTGCTATACGGTGGCTTTCCTTAAAGAATGCCAAAGAGCATGGATTACCTCGATGGAACCCTCTTCTTGTCATGTTTTCAGGTCTCGAAGGAGTGGGCAGCTATTATATATCATCTCAAGGTGGTTTCAGGGAGACCGAGCCACCCTCAAATAATAAAGGGTGGAAAACTTGAGCCACCCTCAAATAATAAAGGGTGGAAAAACCTGATTCTTTTTCATCAGTTGTGGCCGGGGCTGGGATTTTGGTCTTAAATGGGCATCTCAGACCATCAACAACACTCCCCCAGGTTTGTTATATTAAGAGTCCCAACAGGATAGGCACTTGAAGGAGATTGTATCATCTTCTTGCATAACTACAATATGACCAAAGAGTGGTTGGTAGAGGCAGACATCAGTTTGACTCCTCAAGGTATGGCTTGAGCCTGTCCTTGCTATTTTTTGTGCTTGTTAAGTGCCTTACTAAGGTGTATGATTTTCTCTTTTGCTAGGCATGGTGAACCTTAAAGAGATGAAGGGGATACCTCATGCTTCTTCGGCTCCACATCCTCCCCAACTGAAACCAAGCCCAACCCCCCCCCCCCCAATAGCCGAAACAATGTCTGGAGCACGATCAAGGGACACAGAGCATGATCAACCGCGAAAGAAGCAGAAAGTTGTCCGAGGGGCCCATGACTAGGGAAGCAGCTGCTCAAAAAGTTAGTGGCTCAGGAGAGGCATTACGGGGTTCCAAGGTGAAGGTTCTATTCGGATCAATTAGCACTAAGAGGGAGGGAGGGAGGGAGTGAATTAGAAGTATAAATTTTTATTTTAAACATGAACTTGTTGACTTTAAGTAAGATAGAAAGATCCAAAGCTTTTCATTTAAATAAATCAAGTGAATGATTACAAGAATATTGCTAAGTTACTTGCATACAAATTACTTAAGAAAGAGCAATGAAATTTAAAAGATAAGTAACGTCATAAGTGAAGTGTTTGACGTGAAAACCTTACCTTTCAAAGAGTAAATGAGATTGGAAGCATCAATATGAAATTAGTAAGCAAGGAAAGCAAAAGATGAACTCACAAGTTTTATAGTGGTTCGGCACCAACGGGCCTACGTCTACTCCCGAGTCCTCCTTCTTAAGGCAAACTGACATCTATTACTAATCTTCTTTGGGTGAAAACCAAGCCCCTACACTTTGCTTATAAGAGAGACTTCAAAAATTTTTTGAACTCTAAGCGGTCTCCCTTTCCCCTTTTTTTTTCTTATAATTTACACATAATCTTTTTTCACATAATGTAAACCAAAAATTATTATGTGGAATGCAAAAATACTTGGGGTATTTATAGGCCCCAATTGGCTTCAGATTTTTGGAGCCAAAAATTAAACTCACCCGAAAAAACTAGGTATGGGCGGTTTACCACGACTTGGGCTTACTCGTTGTTAACCGCCGAAAACCGTGTACGAGCAGCTTTACTCTGTCTGGCGGTTCAATCGCCCAATTTCTTGGGTACAAGCAGTTCAGCCACCGAGAGCCACCCAAAAGTTTGGGCGATGATAGTACATCCACCGCTCACCAGCGGTTTTCCCGCCAGAATCTCTGAAAAAGTGGTTTCCTTCACTTTTCAAATTTCGACTTGAACCTGATGTTCACCAATTCTTTACTCAACCGATTGGGCTCAACCTAAGCTCAATCAAACCCCATAGTAGACCCAGTTGCCTCATTGAATAAATTTGGATTCCTTCCAAATTCAACTCAATTAGGACTCAAACTCCAACTACGACTCAATGATTACAACTCTTAATGACCAACAAGCTTAAACAAGACTTAACTCCCACGTACTCTGATAGCCTCCGACATTCTTGCGGTGAGTCCTATGGTCTTCTTTCGACGATCTCCCGACGTGTTCCCAGCGAGCTTCCTGATCCCTTCGGCGAATCCCCTAACGAACTCCCGGTGAGAACCCAGATCGTCAATCCCCGATGCCCAAGCTTGATCTTGGCCTATCATCTAGTAGTAACTCCATTGCTCTTGTCATAGTTAGAGCTGCAATTCTTCCTCTAACACACATGTTAGATTAAACACTCATCAATTAATTGCATCATCAAAATCTGAGATTCAACAGGTTCTACTACCGGAAGCGCATGCACCAGGGGTGTCTCCTCATTCGGGGGTGGATACTTCGTGAAGGTATCTCAGTCGGTGTTAGTTTGGGATTTATACTAAACCCACATGAATAGTGAGGATGAGCATTTCCAAGCTTTGTTAATGACTACCTACTCGAGGGAGTGTTGGGTATGTGTCTCAAGCCATGTTGGCCGAGATTGACGATCGAGACTCGGGTATGGTCGGACGATGCCTCCACCACAACTTATGAGTGAGGAGCCTTGTGCCCGGTGATAGCGAAGCAACTCTATGGCTCGACATCCAAGGTGTTGATTAAGAAGGTCACCAAGTCCTTGATCTAGGTGTGGATGTTTCTCCTTTTTCTTTATATTTCCCTCTTCTTTAGTGTTTCTTCAACCCATTGATGTCTACCTTTGCTATGTAGAATCTGCACTACGAGATGGCACTGATAGATTAGGTCAATGATGTGGATTGGGTGATCAGCAGCATGGGAGACGAGATCTCCAAGCTCCAGAGCCAAATAGCAGAGCTAAAGGCTGGGGCCGCACCTGAGGCTATTGTAGCAGTCAAGCAATGGACGATTGAGCTAGAGGCTAAGATTGTGCAAATGACATCAAAGCCCAAGGAGTCTGAACGACACCTCGAGGAGTCTCAATGGTTGCTAAAGGAGTCTCACGACAAATTTCGATTAATGGAAGATCAGCTACTAAAGCTATCATGGGACGTAGCGAAGGTCCGATATAAGGCAGAGAAGGTAGAAGAGGCCCTTGCCGAGCAGACCCGAGCTGTTCTCGAGAAGGCGATGAAAGTGTTGAGGAGTACAAGGAGTTGCAAGGGTTTCAACTCAGACTCTAGAGGTCGGGGCAGGCGACATGAATATGGGTACCGAGTTGCATTGGCTAGGTTTCGAGCTCGGTACCCAATTTGGAGATCAAAGAAGATCCATTCACCAACCTTCCTGAGGATGATAATGTGATATGTCAAACGAGGTTCCTTTCAACAAAAGCCCTGACCTTCCTTCGATCTAAAGTCGTCATATGTATTTTAATTTTTGATAGTTGGTCGAATTTTATTTTGTTGTGAAGTTATGACCGATCATAGTGTAATTCCTCTACTCATGAATGAATTTATTTATTCCATCTGAAATCGTTGAACAACTTGTGTCTTTTTTTGAGAAATTGATTGCTTTCTCCCTTACTCAATGAGGTCCTCGGCGTCAAACACTTCCTTTCAAAACAAAAGGAAATGCACAAGGAGAGGTGGAGAAATATAAAGCACGATTGGTCACAAAGGGATATAAATAATAATATGGGATCGACTATGAAGAAATATTCGCACCAATTGCTCAATTGGAGATAGTAAGATTACTTATCTCCACCAGCAGCTCAAATGAAATAGAAAATTTTACATATAGATATCAAATCAGTATTCCTTAATAGAGTTCTTGAAGAAGAGGTATATATTCAACAACCCCTTGGTTTTATTATTTATGAATAAGAAGATAAAATATACAAGTTAAAGATAGCTCTTTATGGGCTTAAACAAGCCTCACGAGCATGAAATTCTTGGATATATGCTTATTTTATTCAAAACGATTTTTCTAAATATCCACATGAAATGATCTCTATATGAAATCTAACTCTGATGGAGATATCATGTTTATATGCCTATATGTAGATGATTTAATATTTATAGGCAGTAGTAGCTCCATGATTAAAGATTTTAAACTCTATAAAGGAGTTTAAGATGGCTGACTTGGGCTAAATGACTATTTACTTACTATTAAAGTTATACAAGACAATGAAGGAATTTTTATCTTATAAGAAAATTATGCAAAAGTGGTTCTAAAGAAGTTCTCTATAGAAGATTATCATCCTACATATACATCTACTGAATATGGCACCAAGTTGACCAAGGAAGGTAAAGGTAAATACATTAATCCAACTTATTACAAAAGTCTAGTTGGATATTTAAGATATTTGATATGCACTTGACCTGATATACTATTTGGAGTTGATTTAGTAAGTAGATACATGGAAGCTCCTAAGACTTCTCATTTAAATATTGCTAAAAGAAATTTCTGATATATTAAAGGAATAATTGAGTATGAAATATTTTATTCATCATCAAAAAGATTGGATCTAATTGGATATAGTGACAGTGATTGGGCTAGAAGTTATGACGATCGAAAGAGTACAACTGGTTTTGTAATTTATTTTGGTAAAGTTGTATTTACTTGGTCTTCAAAAAAATCGTTACACTATCAAGTTATGATGTATAATATATAGTAGTATCTTCCTGTGTTTGTCATGCAATATGGTTAAGAAGATTACTTTAGGAACTTCATATGCCATAGAAGAAATCAAAGAAGATTTATGTTGATAATAAATCAGCTATTGCCTTAGCCAAAAATCTAGTCTATCATGAAAGATCGAAGCATATTGATACAAGATTTCATTTTATAAGAGATCATGTCAAAAACAAAGAAGTGGAGCTACATCATGTCAAGACAAGTGAACAAGTGGCCGATATAATTATAAAGCCTCTCAAATTTCAAATATTTCAACAACTTCGAAAGAAACTTGGTATGTTGGATGTAACAAGTTTAAGGGGAGAATGTTGAAATTAAACTTGTTCAAGTATCATAAAGAGATAAATTTCATCATAGGAAAGGTGCATTTCATCAAGAGAAAATATTTATGGAAGGATAAGTCAAATTGGCTATTGATTCTTGAAAGAGTTTCTTGGAAGAGAGAGATTTATTCTTAATACATTAATGTAATATATCTCTGGGGACTATATAAACCCCATATGTTGAGTTATGAAAGATAAAGAGTTTATAAAATTATAAAAAGATATTGAGAGAAACACAGAAGATTTAGTCTTCTTCTACTATTCCTTAGTGTGATAACCCTATCCCTTCTTTCTATCGATTTCAACACTGATAATACTAAGGACTAAGAATTGAGCTACTCATACTGGGATTGAACTACTGATAAACAGACTTGTTACTACTGCTTTTTAGAATCAGTAGTGCTTATAATACTTATAATACTCCAAGTCGAACACATGGACTACTATGAGAATTGGACTCAGCTTCCCAAGCCTTACTTATACTACTGCCCTATCCTAGGTACCTCTAATACTTCGACTCGGAACAGGGAAATAAACTAGTAAAGAGATGATCCAACTAACAATTAGGAAATTGACTACTCTACACAGGACTTTAGCTAGCAACCGGCAATCCAACTACGACTGATGAAACTGCTATTCTTGCCCATGAGCCTGTCACTCTTTTCTTTGATTCCACCATTCCTCACCTCAGATCTGTAGTCCACCTATCCTACTTATAATACTTGAAATCAGAACTAGGAATCGATCTACTCTATTAGAATAGAACCTACTTGCTTCATAGACTTGGACTAGTACTTCTCAGAATCGAACTTACTATTAGTAGAAGTAGTCAAAGAATGGAGAGCCGATCAGGAACAACACTACCACGTAACAATAGCAGTTACTTGGTGAACTATAGTGCTAACAAGACCTACTCTTCACTTTCACTCTCCTACTATGCCTACTCAGCCTATCTCTATTAGCTATCAAACTCAAACTACTGTAAGTTAGCCTACCCTTCTTGTCTTTGATTCTTTCACGCTTACTTCGCATCCTTGCTTGCTCAACCCTAGGCCCCTTGCTCACATCGCGTAGCTCCACTATAGTATAAGGCTTAGGCTCCCTACTTAAATAATGTATTCCAACTGGGAGTCTGTCACTGCTGACCACAAAACGAACTAATTGCATGCAGGTACAAGCCTTACTTGCTCACTTCACTCTTTTAGTTGCCCTTTTTCAACCCTTGTTTCATGCTTTGATTTGCCCCTCCTGGTCTTGTATGCCCTTGTTCTACACTTGGTTATCGGCGGTTTCATTCTACCTAGTGATAGTGGAATTCTTTGCATCATCTTTTATTATTATATTATCAGTAGCTCAGCTCAATTCTAATAAGTACCGTTTTTTTAATTCTTCCAGGTAGTAGTAAGCTTGTTTGCTTCTCAAGGTTACAGGCAGGATAGTAATCCTCTAGCTCGGACATGAGCATTGAGTTACTAAGTCTAGGCCAGCTATTTACTAAGGCTACAAGGCAGGAAAGTAATGGGTTATTTATAGTTATTACATGTTATGTGTTTGTGTGGCCGTGATGATATAGAACTGCATAATTGAATAAGAAAGTGGAAGCCCCTGGCTCTAGTAATATCTAGTTTCAATCTATTAGGGTAGTGCTTTAGTCCATGGTAGAAGAAAAAAGGAATAGAATAACGAAGTGTTTAAGGCTGAAGGTTTGAGGTCAATAGCTCTACAGTCTCATCAACACACAGCGGTTCGATTCTTACGATTAGTGGTTGGGGAGCTAGAGACAGGAAGGGCAGCCTAAACCCAACAAGCCAAGGCTTAGAGAGAGGAGAGGTGGAATCACCCTAAGAGAGGTGAGGATGCAAAGAACGGATATCGGAATGAGAGCTAGGGGAAGTAAGACTTAAGTGGAGCAGATATAGTTTAGAGTTAGGCGTGGAATCCTTGGTTCTGTGTGTTAAAGTCCCGTCGGCGGTAGGTCAATTCTTTTTTGTTACTACTTAGTTTGGTTCTGATTCTGTTGAGTGAGGTTCCAACAACTACTACTACCAGTATAGGCCTTATAGCTTAGTGATCTATGAATGTAAGGCGGGAGCCTAAGAGTAAGAAACGAGCGGGCAAAAGCGTGGAGAATGATAGACTAACTAACAGATGAAATAAAGTATACCGATCGGTAGTTATAGAATCAGAGACAGGATGATGGTAAGAGTTAGAGTATCGCTCGTTAGCCCAAGCCTTACTTTTGTCCACCTCGCTCTTGTACTTGTCCTTCGGATATTGATTCTTTTACTTCCCACCTCAATGCCGATGTTCGAGTTTGACTCCGCTATTCTTGTCTTTTAGTCTTATATCAATGAGTTCGATCCTGTTTCCTTGACATAAATTATCATTCTTCATTTGTTCCATCAATGCCTATACTCTAGTTTTAATATTTCTTTACTCACTTTCAACCTCAACCTACTGTTTCTCGGAATGAAACTACGCTACTAAGTTGAACCGGAATGCATCCACTGCTTCTAGTGATGAAACAACCTGCTAACAAGAAAGGCTCGGTAGTCGAAATAAAACTTATAGAATTTAACTAGTACTTATTAGACTTGTACTTCTACCTATATCCTTCCGCACTTTTCAGACTTACTTTCATACAAGCTATTGCTCGACCTAATTTTTAATACTTTGTATTCCGATTTAACTGTTGATGTTTGCATAAAATTTCAGAAATAAAGAGAAAATAATAATAGAGAATATCAGGAATATTTTCAATGAATATTTTCAATCATTAGTTTACAGTACTTTTGAACGAACCAAAAGTATATTTTCATATTAATTAAAAGATAAAATATAAATATTTTAAAATACTAGAAAATCTATCATATCAAACCAAATCCATCATCATCTAAACTAAACTAGATCTATCATTTATTTTATTCCATCATAACTAATTAAATTGATCCTAACTAATTGAATTAATCTTAACACAATTCTAACTATTCGAATTATTTCCAACACCCCCCTTAATTCAAGTAGTTATGATTTAAAATTATTTTCAGAGAAATATTTTTCTTCGCTAAAAATTTGTGTGAAGATGTCGACGAGCTGATCTTCGGTGTTGCAGCGGTTGTATTATACTTCTGCTTAGGTTGATAATTTGAACTTTTTCACTTTAACATCCTTCTCTGATGATTTGATGGCGACTTAATATTTATAGGAACAAATCCTTTTGAATGCAGAAGCTTTCTCTTTTTTTTCTTTCTCTTACCTTTTTTCACATCATCATATATTTTTACCAATCCTGTATGTGTACTACTAGAAGCAAGAGTAAGAGAAAGGAAAGGGAGAATAAGAGAAAAGAGTGCTAGTTTGCTAGTTAGAGACACTGCACTAGGTTGTTTGGCAAAGAAATGAGAGAAGGTTGATCAAGGCAAGGCAGTAATGAGTTTGTAGTTAAAGAAATGATTACATAATTTAGTTTAATAGCGTTGGTTGTCTAGAAGTTTCAATATTGTTGTTGTGATTGATATTTTTTGTTATGATATCGGTGTTAGCATCCTTACTTTTATTCTTTTATTTCAAACTAGACCTATAAACTTACCTCACCGAACTAGTAGACCTATAATTATGATGTTTTATGGAAACCTCTACCGTACCTTAAACTAGAGCACCAACCTCGGATTCCTATTAATTATTCTTATTCATTACCTAGGGCTAGACTCTATACTTGAAAACTTCCACTAGCATCTTCAATTCTTAATTGACTAGCTGACTATGTCATTGTTGCCTATGAGCCTCCCTTTTCACTCTCTTAAACATGAACCGTTGATTCGTATCCTGACCTACTCGCTTTTGAAACTAGTGTGACTGTATTGGATCCCTACTCGCTTATATGGTATCTCAGACCTTATCCCCTGTTGTAGTCTCTAGCTCTTGTCTTTGAGCTTGTGCCACTACCCATTGAAATTCCTTTGGACCTGCTCCTACCCTCGATATTGTAGTTTCGTGTTCAATCAACATATATAGAATTTCTTCCAGCCATAAGTGCAATACATAATTCTAATAATGCGTATGGAAGCCCCACCACTTTAGGTTCATCTTGAAGATATCTCTCATCTTATATAAGGTATAGAAAGCATGTAAAGATACTAACTACATTTTCTCCTACTCGTGATCCTAATCCAGCTTCTTATCACCAGCATCTAATCCTTCATATATGATCTAGCTTCTTCTTGTGTATGGGATTCAACTCGAACAGTCTTTTTCATAAGCTTCCGCTGCTACCACATAAAGAAAGGTTCACCATACAAATCACTATGATACTAGGTCAAGCCATGCATGCAAAGGCAAAGGGAAAGCAAAGAACCCATACCAAACTCGCACCAAAAGAAACTCCATAAGCTTACTTCTCCGTTAGCGCATAGGAAACCAAGAAAAGATTGGAATTGAGTTTATCGAGCACAAGGTATAGAGTTAATAAATAAACAGCTTATCCTTCTTTTAAATCTGATTTTTTTTTTTTTGTTTACCGATCTCGCTTATGCCCCTTCGATCCATCATCTTGAACACATTACAATAGAAGGATACTCGGTGCCACAGGAATATGCTTATTAACAACATTTATGGAGTTTGGGCCGTAAGAGAGTACCTAGCTCTTGCTGCTTATTTGCCAAACTGAAACAACTCCTCTTACCTTTTTACTACTTCTATCGGAGACAAAACAAAGAGAGCATTCGAACTGTAATTATACTTAAGGGCACAGATGCGCTTGATGCTGTTCCTTGAGACTTCACAACTGAGTAGAGTGGGTATTCTCCTCAACTTCTGGAACTAAACTTAAGGACTTAATGAGACTTGAGACTGCTATTGATCTGGAAACTTCTTATTGATTTATCGTAATACCTTCCATTGATTACCTTGCTGACCCATCCTCTACTTTCAGTTCTTATCCAGCTCCTTACTCTCTACTTGAAATAATCTATTACGGTGCAGATGCGAAAAAAAAAACAGAATGAATGAATCTATTATAACTCCTTTAGCGTGGATCCTATCTTATTCTTCTATAGTCAGATGAAACTCTAAAGTCAGAATGGAACGAAACCACCTCTGCTTCTGCTTCAACCGATACTCGGGATTCAACAGAGACCACCCAACCTATACTTAAAAAGTTAGTTAATCACCGCTTACTGCATAGCCAATAACTGATCTTTTGAAGACTTAGAACCAATAAAAAAAAGCAACGTATAGATAACCGGATCATATACTAATTGGCCTCAATGGAGATGGAGCTTCGACGCCTATACCATCTTCTCCCGGAACTCCCACTTCCATTGCTTAACACACACAAGTACCCGGCCCTACATCTATTTTTTCTTTCCCGCTTACCTTTTTATACTCTTCCTTTACCTGGGCGGGCATTCATTGATTCTCTTCGGCTTCTACATTGGAAATAGAATAAATTGCCTTTGCGCGCATTATTAAGTAGAAATGATTCTGACCTGACCTAAAACTCGATTGAGACTTAACTGACGTAAGCTTAATATACGTATTCTTATCCTTAGGCATGATCCTCGACTTCAGCTTCACATACGTATTCTTCTCCTCTTGAAATAGTATCTAGTTCATTCTCCTACAGCAAGGGTTGATCCAAGGAGGGATCCGCCCTTACCCCAGATGTTGTGTTGCTTACGATCATTGATGGCCATGCTTAAATAGGATTGGGGGCTCACCACCTGCGGTGCTCCCACTAAAGCAATTGTAGCAGCCGTAGATCCTGTGCACCGGGTCGATTCTTTTTAGAATGGTACTTACTGTTAGTTTTTCTATAAAATTTCAGAGATAAGGAGAATAAAATAGTAGAGTACACCAGAATTACTTTCGATCATCAATTTAGGATTTTGGAATAAACCAAGAGTACCTATTTATATTGATTAAAAGATAGAATTTAGATATTTTAAAACACTGAAAAATCTATCACATCTAAACAAATCTTACCATCATCTAACTAATCACATCCTCATCTAAATTAGATTTAGATTTAAATCTTTATCTAATCCTAATTACTTAACTTTATCTTAATTACTTGAATTATTTCCAACATACCCCCTTAATTCAAGTAGTTAAGATTTAAAAATTATTTTCAAAGAATTTTTTTCGCCAACGGCTGTCTTATATTTTTTTTCTGTCCATGGATCTTTGAGAACTTATGATATGAAATCTTCTATCCTTTCTTTAACTTTTTTCTCTTCAGTAGTCATCTTTACTGATATGATGGAGACTTTGTATTTATAGGATTGAATCCCTTTGTATACGGAAGTTTTCTATTTTATTTTTTTCTCTTAGTTTTTTTCACATCATATAACCTTCTACCAACCCTGTATGAGTATTTTCATTATTGTTCTTAGAGTTTAGAGCTTCACCCCTTTTATGTACATGTGTATCATCATCATTATGACCAGTATTATCTGAGATAGTTTGTATAGATCCACACAAATTTAGATGATCATAATTTTTATGTCATAATATTGATTCATCAATAGGAGTAGCAAAATCTGAAAATAATAAGGCAAACATTTTATTTTTTGTCATCCTTACAGTTACTATCAATTTACCAATTTTATTATCATAAATCAGGTATTTTTCATCATAAACAATAACATAATATCCTTTTCTCAATAATTATCTTATACTAATGATATTTTATTTTAAATCAAAAATAAATAATACATCATTAATAATTTTTTATCAGATTTTGTGTTCACAGCAACTGTTCCTTTTCCTTTTACTTGAACCTTTTTACCATTTTCCATATGCACAGTAGATTTGACCGAATCATTAAGCTTCTAAAACAGACGTTTATCCCATGTCATATGATTACTGCATCCACTATCCAAAAACCAAACAGATCTAGAATATTTTTATCAGATGCTATAAAGAAAATATTTTCTTCATCTCTTTTACCATCATTACTTTCCTCGTGATAGTTAGTTTAATTTTTATTCCAACAATTTTTTTCAAAATGCTTATATTTTTCACAATAAGAACATAGAGGAACATTTGAATTTTTATTTTTATACCAGCAATCTCTTTCCATATGTCTTATTCTTTTGTAATAAAAGCATTGTCGAGTTTCTTTATTACCTTCATTTGATCGACCTCTTCCTCTTCCATTTTGGTCTCTCCTTTGAGATCTGGTTTCTTAATTTTTCTTCTATTCTTTTTTCTTTATCTATCTTCATTTAGAGAGCATGTTCTGAAACCTCATTCAAGATATGTTCACTTTTGTTCATGAACTAAAAGAGAACCCATTAATTCATTAATATATAATATTATTGTATCTTTAGCTTCTTCTATGGTAGTAGAGATCATATCAAATTTCAAAGATAAACTTTGTAAAACTTTTTCTACTACAATTTGATCTTTTAAGTTTTCACTGTATGATCTCATTTGATTCACAATAAAAGAAACTTTTGAAAAGAAATCAGTGATCGATTTTGAATCTTTCATCATAAGAGTTTCAAACTTACGATGAAGAATTTGAAGCTTTGAAAATTTTATATTTTCTATGCCTCCAAACACACATTTTAATATCTTCCAGGCTTCTATTGATGTTGATGCCATCATGATTCGGGGAAATAAGGAATCATCTATTGATTGTTGTAGCATGTAAAGGGCTTTTGCATCTCTTTGCATATTTTCATTCATTTGATCCTTAGTAATTTTAGGATCCTATAGATCATACTCAACAAAATTATTTTCTATCAAATTCCATAATCCTTGTAAAATAAGTAGAGTTTTCATTTTAACAGTCCAAAATTGATAATTATCACCTTTGAAGATAGGAAGAAGCTGATTAGGAACGCTTACTATAAGCTCGCTATCTTCTTATTTTTCTTTTCTTTTTTTTTGGATCTACTAGTCTTTACTTCCTTTTGACTGATGTGCTCCTTTTGATTTTTCTTTGAACCAGGCTCTGATACCACTATTGACCTTTTTACAGAACTTCAGGGTGATTGACTTTTCTATAGAATTTCAGGGAGAATGAGAAGAGAATAGTAGAGGACACCACGAGTACTTTCAACCAGCAATTTATAGTGATTTGGAATGAACCAAGAGCACCTATTTATATTGATTAAAAGATAGAATACAGATATTTTAAAATACTAAAAAATCTATCACATCTAAATAAATGTTACTCTCATCTAAAGTAATCACATCCTCATCTAAACTAGATTTAGATTTAAATCTTTATATAATCCTAATTAATTAATTTTATCTTAACTACTTGAATTATTTCCAACACTTACGTTTGTTATGATGAAATCATCTGCTTTTACAATAGAATTATAGGATTGGGTATGACGCGAATCGACAAGTCTCAATGCAATCCAGTTGGCTGTAGACAATGATCAATTATGATTATAGAATTAGGACCATAGACAAGCTGCCTTCTGTGGTGAAGAAAGCCCTTATGCCTCGTATTATTCGGTGAATATTAATGGATACGGCCCGCCCTCGGATACAATGCTTGGAGCTTAGTACAGAAGCATCTTCCTCTACAATAGCTTGGGAAACCTGTTTGAAATGCTTTGGATAACTAAGAGGCGGTAGAAGCACCCCTCGGGGAACCAATACAAGTTTTCCTATGAGTGCTTAGCCCTTTTGTACCTATTGTGACAAGGAAGAATGGCTAAGAATTCCATGTATTTTCCTTTCATATGAGAATAAAACAAAGAGGCTTTGATCAACGGATTGTGTCACCTCTGTATTTATGCTGCTAACCACTCGAGTAAATGATTGTACTAACAAAATAGAATATAAAATAAAACGTCTATAAAGCATTGCGCTTTACCTTGCCCAGATGTTCGCCTTTATAAGGTGAAGTAATGGTTACCCGTCGCCTCGTAACATTTGACGACTACTTACAAGCAACGAGAGGAGGACTTTGCCTCCTTGGAAGAAGAGACGTGAACGATGATCACCACTGGTCCTAAGCTATGATTCTTTGTGGATTACAACTCTTTACTCCAAAGAATAAAATATAAAATCTTATAACATTATGTAACCTAACATCACTACTAACTTCTCAAGCTACAACAGTAGGGCCTGTGCTCACAAAGAATTAATAAAAATAATACAGGTAAGAATTGTTAATAAGTAAGTAAGTAATATAGAATTATGTAACAACACTAAATCACTTAATATAGAAAGAGTATAACCCTCGCAACTTACTGCTGACTTAAAAGAGCTTACTTGAAAGAGTCATCATAAAACTTACTGCTTACTCAACACTTAAGGGCGGGCTTCTCTAACTCTTCTTCAGGGCCCAAGGAAAGAATGTTGTAGATAACGCCTCTTACTTTTATTGTATTGAAATTAATGAAATAGAACTCACTCTGCTTGCAGTAAAGTAAAAAAAGAAAATAGAATGGAGGTGCGCACACATATATATATATATATATATATAATAGAAACATAATAACCAACACAAAACTCCTTGACAAGAATGGAAATGGAAGTGTAAACATATTATAGAAAACATAGTAACCAACACCGCTGACTTAAATAGAACTGTAAAGTGCACATGTCCATAAGCAGATAACCTGACAGCATTGCTTCGTTTAATCACTTTTATCAGCGTACTCAAAACTCTGTTGTGCTAACGTTAGTTTCGGAGTGTTAGGATATAACAGTTATATTAAAAAAAGAGAAGAATGTGAGTAAGTAATAGGATTTGAAAGCAGGAGTGAGATGGAATTAAAGCCTAATTAAATAAGCAGTGTTTTTCATAAGAAAGCAATATGTTACACGCTATCAATCAAATATGAAATAAGCCCGAAAGTTAGCTAATGCAAAATCTAGAAAGGGGTAATTGAGCTCTACTACTTGTTTGTTAATTCCCTTGCCCATACTGAAAAAAATCTCTATTACACAATTTCCCATAGGATAACTGAACTCTTAAACTCAACAAACACAACTTCTTGCTCTAGCACACAACGTCTGTCTTTCTTGCTTCCCTTACAATACTCACTACTTACTCTCTCTCTCTCTCTCTCTATATATATATATATATATATATATATATGTATATACTAAAACATTATAACAGAGACATATACACCGTAATAACCTTATTCCTTCTTTAGTAGTTGAACTATCTTGTTTATTTATGTTTGTTTTAGTTCTCAAATGATTATTGAATACTATTAGGTTGGGTGTAGATATTATTAGATATGATGATTTTGTTGGAATTAAACTTGTATAATTATCATGAAGAGATTAATTTCATCAGAAGAAATATTCATTTCTTAAAAAAAAAATATTTATGGAAGGACAAGTCAAATTGGTTATTGATTCTTGAAAGAGTTTATTGAAAGAAAGATTTTCATTCTTACTACATAAATCTGTATAAATGTAATGTATCTTAGGAACTATATAAACCCCATATGTTGAGTCATGAAAAATATAGAGTTTATGAAATTATAAAAATATTGAGAGAAATACAGAAGATTTAGTCTTCTCTTACTCTTCTTTAGTGTGCTAACTCTATCCTTTCTTCCTATCAACTTCAACAATTGGTACCAGAGCTATGGCTACATCCTCAAGCACCTTCCAACTCAAAATCCCTAGATTGACAAAAAAATTATGACATATGGTGCATCCAAATGAAGGTTCTTTTAGGCTCCCAAGATATATGGGAGTTTGTAGAAGATGGATTTGTTGAACCAAGTCCAGCAGAAGAAGGACTGATGAATGCAAAAACAAAAGAGCAACTCAAAGAAAGAAGAAAGAAGGAGAAAAAGGCCTTGTTCACAATCTACCAAGGGCTTGATGATACGATGTTCAAGATTATCGCTCCAACAAATACTTCAAAAAAGGCTTAGGAAATACTTCAAAAAGCATTTGGTGTTGTTGATAAGGTAAAAAAACTCCATCTACAAGTTTTATGAGCCGATTTTAAAAAATTACAACAAGGTACCTCTAAAACTATTTTTGATTATTTCACAAAAGTTATTTCTGTTGTTCATCAAATGAGAAGAAATGGTGAACAAATAAGTGATCAAAGAGTGATAGAAAAGATACTAAGATCACTAGATTCAAAATTTAATTTTATTGCTGTTGCAATTGAAGAGTCCAAAGATTTGGAAGAAATGTCTTTAGAACAACTTATGGGTTCCCTTCAAGTCCATGAACAAAGGATTACAAAAAGAGCAAAAGAAAGAACTGTGGAACAAGCACTACAGACCAAGCTTACTCTTGAAAATAAAAGTGAATTAAATTTTCACAGAGGAAGAGGTCGTGGACAAAAGAGGAAGAGGTGGCAAAAATCAGACCTATCAAGAATCTCCAAACAATGAAGGAGGTAGAGAAAATTATAGCCAAAGGGGCCGAGATTATGGTCGAGGACGTGGCCGAGGTCGTGGACATGGCAAAATTTCTAAAAGGTCTGAAATATAATGCTATATTTGCAAAAGGTATGGACATTACTACTTTGAATGCTATTATAATCCTAACAATCAAGGTGATAAAGCAAATTTATTGAAAAAGAAGAGAAGAATGAAAATCAAATTTTATTAATGACTTATGATAATTTGAAGGAAGATCAGTCTATGACATGGTATCTAGATACAAGAGCTTCAAATCACATGTGTGGCATTAAAGAATTATTTTCAGAAATGAATACAAGCTATTCTGAAAATATTACATTTGGTGATCTATCTCAAAGTCCAATAAGAGGTAAAGGTAAAATTATTTTTGGACTCAATAATGGCAAAGAGTTATGCATTTCAGATGTTTATTATGTGCCTGATATGAAAAATAATATGGGACAATTACTTGAAAAAGGTCATAATATTGAGATGAAAGATATGACTCTTTCAATTTATGATAAGACTAAGACATTAATCTCACATGTGAAAATGGCGAAGAATAGAATATTTCCTCTATATTTATGTATTTTTGATCGATCAAATTGTTTTAAGACTGATATTGAGGACATTTCTATATTATGACATCTTAGATATACACACTTACATTTTGAAGCTTTAAAACTTCTAGAGAAGTTTAATATAGTGACAGGAATGCCAAGAATTGATCGCCCATCAAAATTATATGAAGTATGTGTTATGGATAAGCAAGAAAGAAAGCCTTTCAAAATCAATAGAACAAAAAGAGTATGACATCGACTTGATTTGGTACACTCGGATGTTTGTGGCCCTATTAGCCTAGTATCACTTGGAGGAAGCAGGTATTTTCTTACCTTCACTAATGATCATAGTGGCAAAACTTGGGTCTATATTTTAAAGGAAAAGAAAGAAGTGTTAAACAAATTCAAAGAATTTAAAGACTTAGTTAAAAGACAAACTTATTGCAAGATTAAATATTTACGAATAGATAGAGGTGGTGAATATGCATCAAATGAATTTGAAAGTTTTTATAGAAATAATGAAATTTTACATCAATTTACTATATCATACATACCTTAACAAAATTGTGTTTCAGAAAGGAAAAATAGGACTATACTTAATATGGTCCGATGCATGTTAAAGGAAAGAAAGATTCCTAAAGAATTTTGGGGGGATGATGTTGCTTGTGCAGTTTATTTGCTTAACAGGTTTTTAACAAGGCGAATTGGTAATTCTACACCAGAAGAAGTATGGAGCCTGCAAAAACCAAGAGTTGATCATTTAAGAATTTTTGGAAGTGTTGCATTTGCCAAGATACTAGAAGAAAAAAGAACAAAACTTGAAGATAAAAATCAGAAATGCATTTTATTAGGTTATGCTGAGAATTCCAGTGGATACAAACTCTACAATCCTATCACAAATAAAATTGTGATGTCAAGAGATGTTGTGTTTAATAAACAACAGATTTGGGACTGGAAAAGTAATGAACAGTATAGAAAAGCTATATCATCAGAAGAGGATGATATAATACAAGCAAGTACACAAGAGGCTTTACTAGAATCATCACAAAGATCAGCTACGTCACATAATTCAAGAAGTCCGATTATAAGAAGGACAAGACCGATCCAGGAGCTATATGATGTGACTCAAAGAATTGATACTAATAATGTTGAACTTTCTCTATTTTGTCTTTTTGTAGGATATGATCCATTAACTTTTGAAGAAGCTTGTAAAGAAGAAAAATGAAGACAAGCTATGAAGGAAGAGATTAATGCAATCAACAAAAATGATACATAGGAGCTTACTACACTTCCAGAAGACCACCAAGCGATCGGTGTTAAGTGGATCTTCAAAACAAAAAAAAATGCACAAGGAGAGGTAGAGAAATATAAAGTACGATTGGTCACAAAGGGATATGAACAATAATTTGGGATCGACTATTAAGAACTATTCGCACCAATTGCTCGATTGGAGACAGTAAGATTACTTATCTCTCTAGCAACTCAAATGAAATGGAAAATTTTACAAATGGATATCAAATCAGCATTCCTTAATGGAGTTGTTGAAGAAGTGAAATTTTTATTTCATAAGGAAATTATGCAAAAGAGGTTCTCTAGAAGTTTTCTATGGAAGATTGTTATCCTACAGATACACCTATTGAGTATGGCACCAAGTTGTCAAAGAAGGCGAAGGTAAATATATTAATCCAACTTATTACAAAAGTTTAGTTGGATGTTTAAGGTATTTGACATGCACTCGACCTGATATATTATTTGGAGTTGGTTTAATAAGTAGATACATGGAATCTCCTAAGACTTCTTATTTAAATGTCGCTAAAAGAATTTTACGATATATTAAAGGTTCAATTGAGTATAAAATATTCTATTCATCATCAAAAGGACCGGATCTTATTGGATATAGTGACAGTGATTGGGCTGGAAGCTACGATGATCGAATGAGTACAACTGGATTTGTATTTTATTTTGGTGGAGCCACATTTTCTTGGTCTTCAAAAAAATAACATATAGTTACTCTATCAAGTTGTGAAGCAGAATATATAGTAGCATCTTCTTGTGTTTGTTATGGAATATGGCTAAGAAGATTGCTTCAGGAACTTTATATGCCACAGGAGAAGTCAACCAAAATTTATATTGATAATAAATCAGCTATTGCCTTAGCCAAGGACTCAGTCTACCATGAAAGATCAAAGTATATCGACACAAGATTTTATTTTATAAGAGATCATGTCAAAAACAAAGAAGTGGAGCTACACCATGTCAAGACAAGTGAACAAGTGGCTGACATTTTTACAAAACCTCTCAAAATTAAAACATTTCAACATCTTTGAAGAAAACTTGGCATGTTGGATGGAACAAGTTTAAGGGGGGAGAATGTTGGAATTAAACTTGTGTAATTATCATGAAGAGATTAATTTCATCAGAAGAAAGGTTCATTTCTTTAAGGAAAAATATTTATGGAATGACAAGTCAAATTGGTTATTGATTCTTGAAAGAGTTTATTGAAAGAAAAATTCATTCTTACTGCATAAATCTACATAAATGTAATGTGTCTTGGGAAACTATATAAACCCCATATGTTGAATCATGAAAAATATAGAGTTTATGAAATTATAAAAATATTGAGAGAAATACAGAAGATTTAGCCTTCTCCTACTCTTCCTTAGTATGCTAACTCTATCCTTTCTTTCTATCAATTTCTTAGGTTACCAGTAGTTATTTTCACTATACTTCATAAATGACAAGGCAAGGGGTGGGACAGACTTAAGTATATAGGTTCCTCAGTTCGTATCTTGAACATGTCGATGGTAGTCTTATTGAGTTTCCTTTGTTCACTTCTATGTAGATGGGATCATTGTTTATCGGTTAAGGCAAGGTAAGGAGCCATAGGGGAAGTACTTCATAACGTATCTTGGGATCATGGTTCCGATATGTGATATTAGATATACTGGTTCGAGTGTATAATAAAGAGTGTAGATGTTTGTGTAGGAGCTAAGCTGTGTCATTAAATGTTTTTTTAGGTCTAGATAGGTAGTCTATCCATCTCTTTATTCTCTTATTGGGCAGATGAATGCTCCTCTCTTATTTGAATCGAGTAAGACCTCTCTTATTTGAGTTGCAGCTTATATTCTTTTGAAGCACAAAGGAAATCATTTAGTATCTCATTAAGGTACACGTATTGGACACTTAGGCCTATTTGATAGCTATATTCTTGATGTTATGATTAGTCCGTCCCTTTCTTTCCTAGCGCCTATCCTTTCCCTTCAAGTGGTTAGTCCATCCCAAGATGCTTTCAAAGTTGCCCGACCCTCTATTTCTGCAATTAAGGAATTACCCCTCCCTTATTTGAATCGAGTAAACCTCTCTTATTTGAATTGCAGCTCATATTCTTTTGAAGCGCAAAGGAAATCAATTAGTATCTCATTAAGGTACACTTATTGGGCACTCTGGCCTGTCACCCACCTCCCCAACTTAAGTATAAGTAGTGGCATGCTCTTTTGATAGAACTCTAGGGTTCTATCATAGAGAAAGAAGATAGAAAAGGGGGATAATCGATCTCTTCAAGGGGATCAGGTCTTCTATATCACTTCGAGGGGATCTACCTCCTTGGATTTTGCCTTTTGGCTAAGATTAATACTTCATTCCTTGATTTTTATAAAGAATTTATAGTCTTATTTATAGGGCTTTGGCAAGAGTCCCGTTCAACTTCGACTCTTAACTAACTAATAAGCACCTAACTGAAAATAATAACTGACTCTATCCCAACCGAAGATAAAAACCAACTCTAACTATTCATAACTAACTTGATGAGGTTTACCCGACCCTTAATTGACTTCGACTAATATGACTCAACCTAAATAGATGGACCAAACTTAGCTAGGGTCCTAACAGACCCACCATATTTAAATTAGTCTTGTCCTCAAGGCTGAGCAACATTGAACTTCAAGAGCACTTTGGTCTAGAATATTTATCACACATCATAACCCTTTGATCAATCAAATAGGATCTCCACTTGGTGTAAACAATGGGTCGATCTACTGGTGTAGTAGTTATTATAGTCTTCTGAGGATCCTTTTTTATTTGATGGCTAGTGGTCGCATCATGTCTTCTTTGGAGGATCATCACTTTGAAGTCTTCTCGTGGCATCAAAAAAAAATCTATAAGTAATTGTATGTCATGTATAATGATTTCCTTGAGCACTGTTATCATAAATTAGGATTCGCCTATTAACTATCTTGTCTTCGAATTTGTCAAAGCTTTCCTGATCAGACTTTACATTATTAATTTTTGATTCCTCCTTAGCTGGTTTAATTGTCAACAGTTTGTCATAGCCTTCATTATCAGACTCGACATTATTAGTTTTTTATTCCACTTTAGTTGGCTCAATTGTCATAAATTGCTCTTATATGTTGACCACTTTAAAATAATCCTTTATTGAATTTTCCTATTTATTAAAGCTTCTATTTCGACGAATGTCCATATTGATTTTTCATTCATGCACGTTGGTGAATGATGTGGTTGCTATCATGATGCGGGAATGGTGAGCTTTAACTTCACACCGAATCTCGGAATTAAGTCCCTCGATAAATTTTCTCACCAGTTATATCTCAGACCAATCTCAGGCTTGGTTCGACAAATGCTCAAATCTACTCTGGTACTCCTATACTGTAGAAGTCTGATAGATTTTGATGAGCTGTCTATTAACATTCTTGTACTCCGATGGTCCGAAATGAATCAGGAGCTCTCTCTTGAACTATCCCCACGAAGGGACTCTGGGATAGGTTTCATACAAATCATACCATTCGATCATGTCACCTTCGAGTTGAGTGGAAGATATATACACCATGGATTCCTCCATAGTCATATAAAAATGAAAAAACTTTTTAACATGTGAGATCCAACCGATTGGATCTTTATCTTCCTATCTGGGAAACTCCACCCTCATGTGTGTGCATCCTATGTCCTGCCCATGATTATACTTTTCAAATCAACTCCCTTTGGAACTTTCACCATATTGAGTTATGTTAGGGCTCTTTGATCGGCTTCTTCTAAATTTGTGAAGGAGTTCTTGGAATCTGTCTTTTATACGGGCCTCGAAGGCTTTAAATCTTGTATTTAGTACATCATTCGTAGTTATTCAATTCTTTTTTCTTATTGTCGAGTCAAGGGCATATGTCGTAGATGTAGTAGGACTTGACCACAACGAGATTATTTATAAAAAAATTTTTAGATGATGATTACATTATTCTCTAGCTATATATTGATGATATACTGATTGTTGGTCATGATGTTGGAAAAATTGAGAAGCTTAAGAGGGAACTAAGTAAGTCGTTTGCTATGAAAGACTTAGGATCGATGAGACAAATTCTTGGCATAAAGATTCTTCATGATAGAAATAATGGAAAGATTTGGTTATCTCAGGATACCTACATTGAAAATGTTCATGAAAGATTCAATATGAATAAAACCAAACTAGTTTATTCTCCACTTGAAGATTTCAAGCTGAGTTCAAAACAATGTTCTACAAGTGAAAAAGAAAAAGAAGAAATATCCAAAGTGCCTTACTCATCAATAATTGGCAATTTGATGTATGCTATGGTTTGTATTAGGCCAGATATAGCTTATGCATTTGGAGCTGTCAGTCGATTTCTCTCTAATCCTAGTAAGGAACATTGGACAGTAGTAAAATAGATCTTAAGATATTTAAGAGGTACTACTAGGTTGTATTTATGTTTTGGCATTGGTAAACCTGTGCTAGAGGGTTAACAGATACAGACATGGTTGTTGATATTGATTCTAGGAAATCCACCTTAGGGTTCTTGATGACTTTTTCAGGGGGAGCAGTCTCTTGGCAGTCTAAGTTATAGAATTGTGTTGCTCTATCGACCACAGAAGCATAATATATAGCAATTACTGAAGGAAGTTTTATGGATGAAAAATTTTCTACAGGAATTGGGTTTAAAACAGGAAGGATACATTGTTTATTGTGATAGTCAAAGTGACATCCACCTCTCCAAGAATTCAACATATCATTCTAGATCTAAGCATATTGATGTAAGATATCACTGGATTCATGATGTACTTGAGATGAAAGAATTATACTTAGAAAAGGTACATATGGATGAGAATGGTTCAAATATGTTAATAAAGTCTATGCCGAAAGAGAAACTTGAAGCATGTAGACAGAGAGCGGGCTTAGTACAACCCACCATATGAGTTGGAGGGGGAGAATTGTTGGGTCCAGCCCATAAGTGGGCTTAGACTAGTCAAACTTATTAATAAAAAAAAAGAAAGGAAAAGGTAAAGTTAAAAAACCCTAACCTAAGTGGAGGCTGTGGCGGTGCGAAGGTGAAGTGCTAAACAGAGGGAGTATAATGAGGAGAAAGAGAACGAAAAGAATAGGGAGAGAGGAAGTTTTGGCAAGATCAAACGGTAAAACTTCCTCACATTTGGTCCAAATTTTATATGGAGAATCCTTGCAGCAAGCTCTATAATCCTAAATGATATATAATCTATCCTCTTTATGATGATTTCCTACAATACTCACTTAGTGAGTTTTAGTATTTAACTATTGTGAGATCCATATATTTTGATGATACTATGTCATTGGTAACCAAAATATATGTTCTTGATGTTATGCTAATCCTCTAGTTATTCTAGAGAAATTTTATTATAAATCTATTATCAATAGTGGTGATAGTGGAAGTTTAAGTAGACTACGGTCCATAATTTTTTTCGGATTAGATTTTTCATGTTAAAATTTAGTGTCTCACTTTGTGGATGATTTATTATTTTATTATATATATCTTGTTTTGGTTAATATTTACCTTTGGTAACAAGTTGATAAGTTTAGTGAGAACCTTGGCAACTTTTAGCACTTAGCATCTTCGACAATAGTCATAAAAACAGATTATCATAATAAAAATTTTAATTAGACTAGAATACATCTTGAGGGGAAGTCATCTCACCAAACTTTTAAAATTTTACCTCATCTCAAATGTGGCATAAGCTAGGTGGTGAGGAATCATGCACTAAAAAAAAGGACAAATACAATCTCGTGCGGGTCTCGAATGACCTGCAAAAAGAGAAGTTAATTAGTTTTGAAGACAAGCGACGAACAAGTCCCGACATCTTGTAAAGCAGGCAGCTCTTACATGCAATTTATTAAACACTTTGAGTGCAATAGAAAAGAAGAGAAAGCGAGTGAAATAGGACTTTAAATGACTATAAGAATGGTCACAAGTCCAAAAACGATGGCTCCCAAGGGTGTCGGATGCAAACACTTTAACTTGTTTTGAAAGCTCATGCTTGACTACTATCCCGAAGTCCCATCTAGCCCTGTGCCACCCAGAGGGGGTTCCAAAGGGCTGAGATTGTTGATATTCCACGTTTTTCTTATATTACAAGAATAGTTAAATCTAGTAATATAAGAAAAATAACAAAATAGTAAGAATAAAAAATCCTAAAATTTTATTTTGATATTGAGACAATACTATATCATTTTATATTCGAGAAATTATTGTTCCTTAAGTCACTAAAAAAATTGATGAGGGCGAATAACAAAATAACATTGATAAACTCTCACATAATATTCATATCATTGATAATGATCTTATAAAACAACCACAACTAACAGCATTTAGAAGATTTTAAAGGAAAAGATGACCTAGTATTTTTGATTATATGTGATGTATGTATAAGAATTAGATTATGTTATAAAATAAAAAAATCTCTCATTGTTTTCATAAGTTATAAAAAATAATGATTTTAAAAATGATACAATATAATAAAAGAAGAGTTAAAATTAATACACCAAAATAATATTTGACGCCAGACTTACAAGTCTAGAAAGTTTTAGAAATTTGGTACAATTGGTTATCAGGATTGGTAGCCAACCTTATGAAGGTAATTGAGTGTCAATAGAGGATTATTCACTCTCAGTATTATAAGAAGAATATCTCGTTTATTCTTACTTAGATAAATCTCTAGCCGAGGTTGTTCATATCAAGAGAGAAGTAGTTTTTTATAAGAATCCAATTAGAACGAGACTTAAACGGATTTCGTATTTGGCCTGATAGTACTATACCAAATATACAATCTTTGGGATATTAAATGGATGAGGGACTCTAGATACACGGTAATTCAGGACATACAGGTCTAGTGGATTTGATCTCATGTACTGTATGGGGACTATTGCGTAGCGGCTTAGTACATCCATCGATGAGTTGAGTGAATTATTCTGAGATAACAATTAACTGAGTTAGAAGAAGTTCTGATAGGAGGAATTCATGGCCAGCTCGGTATTGGGCCTAGAGGGTCGGTCACACATATATGGTGGATGATTATAACGAGTAGAGGCTTGGATATGAGTTATCTAATTAGCCCCTAATATCATTAGATGAGACCTAACATTGATTGATCCTTTGCATGGGGCACAATTAGAGGCTAATTTAGATTATTGGATAGAGATCTAATAATTTAAGGATTGAGGGTATTGGATGGAGATCCAATGCCCATTAAGACATGATATATTAGGGTTTTAGTGGCTCTCTATAAATAGGAGGTAGGGATGACATAATAGTGATAAGTTGAACCTTTGACCGCCCCTTCCTATTCTCCTTTATCCCTCATCTTCTCAGCCGACCAGCCCCTCCCTACTACGAGAGGACAGCAAAAAAGATAGCATATCTTTTTCCACGAGTGCTATAAGAAAGTGCATAAGAGTTAGCGGTTTTTGAGCTGTAATTGGAGGAGCATCACTGCAATGATCTATTATGTGGATACCACTAGAGAGGAGGATACTTGACCTCCTTCATCTTCTTCATTTAGATCTGAAAATTTAGGGATATATGATCTCTCTAGGTAATCAATCTCACACTAGTTGTAGTTTTCGATTTTTGTAATTTTTTGCACACCAATCTTTGTACGACGACATGAGAAACTGATTTTGTTATATTCTTCTACTACACATGTGATCTTTCATGATTTTCCAATGAGCACAACAACTAGGATTTTCTTTTTATGGCTTTTTTTATAGTGTGCGCACAACTACTCATTTTCTTGTAGGGCTAACACCCTCTCTTTGTTTAGTGACTACTCCTATTCGGATAATGACTATCGTAATCTAAATCTTATAAGAACTTAAATTAAGGTAAGAGGCTCATTGTTTCTTAAGCTTAAGCTTTGCCTGATCGAGTAGGGTTGAATAATACTAAAATCATCGCTGATTAATCATGGACATATATATATATATATATATATATATATATATAACATTCAGATGATAAGAAAAATAAAAAGTTAAAGTTGGAAAAAGGAAGAGAATAGGCACTAGAAGTTTACTCGATACAAAGAAACTCATTCAGCCATTTGAAACTCCTGAAGAATTTAAACTTTAGAAAAGATTTTTTTTTATAAAATAAATAGGCATGTGAAGGACCTAATATAGCAGGGGTTTTGGTTCTTTCAAAATAAGTAGACTATGTGAGATCTTCCAGTTCTGGGCTATATAGTTGAACCCTCATGGATGGAGGAATGTCAACCTGTTTATGTCAAGGGCTAAAAATTACAAACTAAATATTTTGAAAACTGGGTACGGGCGGTTTACCCGCTGACTTGGGTAGTTTACTCGTTGTTAACCGCTCGAAAACCAGGTACGAGCAGTTTACTCGCCTGTCTTGGCGGTTCAATCGCCCAATTTCTTGGGTACAAGTTCAGCCACCGAGAGCCACCCAAAATTTTGGGCGATGATGGTACATCCATCACCGGTTTACCGCTAGAATCTCTGAAAAGTGGTTTCCTTCACTTTTCGAATTTCGACTTGAATCTGATGTTCACCAATTCTTTACTCAACTGATTGGGCTCAACCTAAGCTCAATCAAACCCCATAGTAGACCCGGTTGCCTCATTGAATAAATTTGGATTCCTTCCAAATTCAACTCAATTAGGACTCAAACCCTAACTACGACTCAATGATTACAACTCTTAATGACCAACAAGCTTAAAGAAGACTTAACTCCCACGTACTCCGATAGCCTCCGACATTCTTGCGGTGAGTCCTATGGTCTTCTTCCGACGATCTCCCGACGTGTTCCCAGCGAGCTTCCTGATCCCTTCGGTGAATCCCCTAACGAACTCCCGGTGAGAACCCACTGCATCGTCCAATCCCGGCCCGATGCCCAAGCTTGATCTTGGCCTATCATCTAGTAGTAACTCAATTGCTCTTGTCATAGTTAGAGCTGCAATTCTTCCTCTAACACACATGTTAGATTAAACACTCATCAATTAATTGCATCATCAAAATCTGAGATTCAACAGGTTCTACTATCGGAAGCGCATGCACCAGGGGTGTCTCCTCATTCGGGGGTGGATACTTCATGAAGGCATCTCAGTCGGTGTTAATTTGGGATTTATACTAAACCCACATGAATAGTGAGGATGAGCATTTCCAAGCTTTGTTAATGACTACCTACTCGAGGGGGTGTTGGGTATGTGTCTCAAGCCACGTTGGCCGAGATTGACGATCGAGACTCGGGTATGGTCGGACGATGCCTCCACCACAACTTATGAGTGAGGAGCCTTGTGCCCGGGGATAACGAAGCAACTCTATGGCTCGACATCCAAGGTGTTGATTAAGAAGGTCACCAAGTCCTTGATCTAGGTGTGGATGTTTCTCCTTTTTCTTTATATTTCCCTCTTCTTCAGTGTTTCTTCAACCCATTGATGTCTACCTTTGCTATGTAGAATCTGCACTACCAGATGGCACTGATAGATTAGGTCAATGATGTGGATTGGGTGATCAGCAGCATGGGAGACGAGATCTCCAAGCTCCAGAGCCAAATAGCAGAGCTAAAGGCTGGGGCCGCACCCGAGGCTGTTGCAGTAGTCAAGCAATGGACGATTGAGCTAGAGGCTAAGATTGTGCAGATGAAGTCAAAGCCCAAGGAGTCTGAACGACACCTCGAGGAGTCTCAATGGTTGCTAAAGGAGTCTCACGACAAATTTCGATTAATGGAAGATCAGCTACTAAAGCTATCATGGGACGTAGCGAAGGTCCGATATAAGGCAGAGAAGGTAGAAGAGGCCCTTGCCGAGGAGACCCGAGCTGTTCTCGAGAAGGCGATGAAAGTGTTGAGGAGTACAAGGAGTTGCAAGGGTTTCAACTCAGACTCTAGAGGTCGGGGCAGGCGACATGAATATGGGTACCGAGTTGCATTGGCTAGGTTTCGAGCTCGGTACCCAATCTGGAGATCAAAGAAGATCCATTCACCAGCCTTCCTGAGGATGATAATGTGAGATGTCAAATGAGGTTCCTTTCAACAAAAGCCCTGACCTTCCTTCGATCTAAAGTCTTGTCAAATGTATTTTAATTTTTGATAGTTGGTCGAATTTTATTTTGTTGTGAAGTTATGACCGATCATAGTGTAATTCCTCTACTCATGAATGAATTTGTTTATTCCATCTGAAATCGTTGAACAACTTGTGTCTTTTTTTGAGAAATTGATTGCTTTCTCCCTTACTCAATGAGGTCCTCGGCGTCAAACATTTCCTTTCAAAACAAAAGGAAATGCACAAGGAGAGGTGGAGAAATATAAAGCACGATTGGTCACAAAGGGATATAAATATAATATGGGATCGACTATGAAGAAGTATTCACACCAATTGCTCAATTGGAGATAGTAAGATTACTTATCTCCTCAGCAGCTCAAATGAAATAGAAAATTTTACACATGGATATCAAATCAGTATTCCTTAATGGAGTTCTTGAAGAAGAGGTATATATTCAACAACCTCTTGGTTTTATTATTTATGAATAAGAAGATAAAATATACAAGTTAAAGATAGCTCTTTATGGGATTAAACAAGCCTCACGAGCATGAAATTCTTGGATAGATGCTTATTTTATTCAAAACGATTTTTCTAAATATCCACATGAAATGCTCTCTATATGAAATCTAACTCTGATGGAGATATCATGTTTATATGCCTATATATAGATGATTTAATATTTATAGGCAGTAGTAGCTCCATGATTAAAGATTTTAAACTCTATGAAGAAGGAGTTTGAGATGACCGACTTGGGCTAAATGACTATTTACTTACTATTAAAGTTATACAAGACAATGAAGGAATTTTTATCTTATAAGGAAATTATGCAAAAGTGGTTCTAAAGAAGTTCTCTATAGAAGATTATCATCCTACATATACATCTATTGAATATGGCACCAAGTTGACCAAGGAAGGTAAAGGTAAATACATTAATCCAACTTATTACAAAAGTCTAGTTGGATATTTAAGATATTTGATATGCACTTGACCTGATATACTATTTGGAGTTGATTTAGTAAGTAGATACATGGAAGCTCCTAAGACTTCTCATTTAAATGTTGCTAAAAGGATTTTATGATATATTAAAGGAATAATTGAGTATGAAATATTTTATTCATCATCAAAAAGATTGGATCTAATGGATATAGTGATAGTGATTGGGCTGGAAGTTATGACGATCGAAAGAGTACAACTGGTTTTGTAATTTATTTTGGTAAAGTTGTATTTACTTGGTCTTCAAAAAAATCGTTACACTATCAAGTTATGATGTATAATATATAGTAGTATCTTCCTGTGTTTGTCATGCAATATGGTTAAGAAGATTACTTTAGGAACTTCATATGCCGTAGAAGAAATCAATGAAGATTTATGTTGATAATAAATCAGCTATTGCCTTAGCCAAAAATCTAGTCTATCATAAAAGATCGAAGCATATTGATACAAGATTTCATTTTATAAGAGATCATGTCAAAAACAAAGAAGTGGAGCTACATCATGTCAAGACAAGTGAACAAGTGGCCGATATAATTATAAAGCCTCTCAAATTTCAAATATTTCAACAACTTCGAAAGAAACTTGGTATGTTGGATGTAACAAGTTTAAGGGGAGAGAATGTTGAAATTAAACTTGTTCAAGTATCATAAAGAGATAAATTTCATCACAGGAAAGGTGTATTTCATCAAGAGAAAATATTTATGGAAGGATAAGTCAAATTGGCTATTGATTCTTGAAAGAGTTTCTTGAAAGAGAGAGATTTATTCTTAATACATTAATGTAATATATCTCTGGGGACTATATACACCCCATATGTTGAGTTATGAAAGATAAAGAGTTTCTAAAATTATAAAAAAATATTGGGAGAAACACAGAAGATTTAGTCTTCTTCTATTATTCCTTAGTGTGATAACCCTATCCCTTCTTTCTATCGATTTCAACACTGATAATACTAAGGATTAAGAATTGAGCTACTCATCGGGATTGAACTCGATAACAGACTTGTTACTACCGCTTTTAGAATCAAGAGTGCTTATAATACTTATAATACTCCAAGTCGAACACATGGACTACTATGAGAATTGGACTCGACTTCCCAAGCCTTACTTATACTCGCCTATCCTAGGTACCTCTAATACTTGGACTCTAGAGGAAATAAACTAGTAAAGAGATGATCCAACTAACAATTAGGAAATTGACTACTCTACAGGACTTTAGCTAGCAACCGCAATCCAACTACGATCGATGAAACTGCTATTCTTGCCCATGAGCTGTCACTCTTTTCTTTGATTCCACCATTCCTCACCTCGGATCCGTAGTCCACCTATCCTACTTATAATACTTGAAATCAGAACTAGGAATCGATCTACTCTATTAGAATAGAACCTACTTGCTTCATAGACTTGGACTAGTACTTCTCAGAATCGAACTTACTATTAGTAGAAGTAGTCAAAGAATGGAGAGCCGATCAGGAACAACACTACCACGTAACAATAGCAGTTACTTGGTGAACTATAGTGCTAACAAGACCTACTCTTCACTTTCACTCTCCTACTATGCCTACTCAGCCTATCTCTATTAGCTATCAAACTCAAACTATTGTAAGTTAGCCTACCCTTCTTGTCTTTGATTCTTTTACGCTTACTTCGCATCCTTGCTTGCTCAACCCTAGGCCCCTTGCTCGTATCGTGTAGCTCTACTATAGTATAAGGCTTAGGCTCCCTACTTAAATAATGTATTCCAACCGAGTCTCACTCGACCACAAACGAACTAATTGCATGTCGGTACAAGCCTTACTTGCTCACTTCACTCTTTTAGTTGCCCTTTTTCAACCCTTGTTTCATGCTTAATTTGCCCCTCCTGGTCTTGTATGCTCTTGTTCTACACTTGGTTATCGGCGGTTTCATTCTACCTAGTGATAGTGGAATTCTTTGCATCATCTTTTATTATTATATTATCAGTAACTCAGCTCAATTCTAATAAGTACCGCTTTTTAATTCTTCCGTAGTAGTAAGCTTGTTTGCTTCTCAAGGTTACAGGCAGGAAAGTAATCCTCTAGCTCGGACATGAGCATTGAGTTACTAAGTCAAGGCCAGCTATTTACTAAGGCTACAAGGCAGGAAAGTAATGGGTTATTTATAGTTATTACAAGTTATGTGTTTGTGTTGCGCGTCAGTGACAGTATATAGAACTGCATAATTGAATAAGAAAGTGGAAGCCCCTGGCTCTAGTAGTATCTAGTTTCAATCTATTAGGGTAGTGCTTTAGTCCATGATAGAAGAAAAAAGGAATAGAATAACGAAGTGTTTAAGGCGGAAGGTTTGAGGTCAATAGCTCTACAGTCTCATCAACACACAGCGGTTCGATTCTTACGATTAGTGGTTGGGGAGCTAGAGACAGGAAGGGCAGCCTAAACCCAACAAGCCAAGGCTTAGAGAGAGGAGAGGTGGAGTCACCCTAAGAGAGGTGAGGATGCAAAGAACGGATATCGGAATGAGAGCTAGGGGAAGTAAGACTTAAGTGGAGCTAATACAGTTTAGAGTTAGGCGTGGAATCCTTGGTTCTGTGTGTTAAAGTCCCGTCGGCGGTAGGTCAATTCTTTTTTGTTACTACTTAGTTTGGTTCTGATTCTGTTGAGTGAGGTTCCAATGACTACTACTACCAGTATAGGTCTTATAGCTTAGTGATCTATGAATGTAAGGCGGGAGCCTAAGAGTAAGAAACGAGCGGGCAAAAGCGTGGAGAATGATAGACTAACTAACAGATGAAATAAAGTATACCGATCGGTAGTTATAGAATCAGAGACAGGATGATGGTAAGAGTTAGAGCATCGCTCGTTAGCCCAAGCCTTACTTTTGTCCACCTTGCTCTTGTACTTGTCCTTCGGATATTGATTCTTTTACTTCCCACCTCAATGCCGATGTTCGAGTTTGACTCCGCTATTCTTGTCTTTTAGTCTTATATCAATGAGTTCGATCCTGTTTCCTTGACATAAATTATCATTCTTCATTTGTTCCATCAATGCCTATACTCTAGTTTTAATATTCCTTTACTCACTTTCAACCTCAACCTCTGCTTCTCGGAATGAAACTACGCTACTAAGTTGAACCTAATGCATCCACGCTTCTAGTGATGAAACAACCTGCTAACAAGAAAGGCAGCTACTGGTAGTCGAAATAAAACTTATAGAATTTAACTAGTACTTATTAGACTTGTACTTCTACCTATATCCTTATGCACTTTTCAGACTTACTTTCATACAAGCTATTGCTCGACCTAATTTTTAATACTTTGTATTCCGATTTAACTGTTGATGTTTGCATAAAATTTCACAAATAAAGAGAAAATAATAATAGAGAATATCAGGAATATTTTCAATGAATATTTTCAATCATTAGTTTACAGTACTTTTGAACAAACCAAAAGTATATTTTCATATTAATTAAAAGATAAAATATAAATATTTTAAAATACTAGAAAATCTATCACATCAAACCAAATCCATCATCATCTAAACTAAACTAGATCTATCATTTATTTTATTCCATCATAACTAATTAAATTGATCCTAACTAATTGAATTAATCTTAACACAATTCTAACTATTTGAATTATTTCCAACACCCCCCTTAATTCAAGTAGTTATGATTTAAAATTATTTTCAGAGAAATATTTTTCTTCGCTAAAAATTTGTGTGAAGATGTCGACAAGCTGATCTTCGGTGTTGCAGCGGTTGTATTATACTTCTGCTTAGGTTGATAATTTGAACTTTTTCACTTTAACATCCTTCGCTGATGATTTGATGGCGGCTTAGTATTTATAGGAACAAATCCTTTTGAATGCAGAAGCTTTCTCTTTTTTTTCTTTCTCTTACCTTTCTTCACATCATCATATATTTTTACCAACCCTGTATGTGTACTTTTATTATTGTCCTTGGAGTTTATATTTTCACCCCATTTCTATACATGTATGTCATCAACATTATGTCTTGCAATATCTGAGATAGTTTATATAGATTTACATAAATTTAAATTATCATAATTTTTTTGTTATAATGTTGATTCATCAGTAGGAGTAGCAAAATCCAAAAATAATAAGGGAACACTTTATTTTTTGTCATCCTTGTCGTTGCTATTAATTTTTAATTTTCTTATAATGAATAAATCATTTTTTATTATAAAAAATAACATAATATCTTTTTTCTCATTAGTTGTCCTATACAAATAAGATTTTATTTTAAATCAAGAATAAAAAATACATCATTAATAACTTTTTTTACCAGATTTGATCTTCACAATAATTGTTACTTTTTCTTTCACTTGAACTTTATTGTCATTTAGTAGATCTGACTGAATCATCAAGCCTTTGAAATAAATTTTTATCCCCTATTATTTGATTACTATATCCACCATCCAAAAACCAAATAGATCTAAAATATTCTTCAGATGCTATAAAGAAAATATTCTCTTCATATCTTTTGTCATCATTATTTTCATCATAATAATTTGTTTGATTTTATTCCAACAGTCTTTTTCAAGATGTTAATATTTTTTATAATAAGAACATAAAGGAATATTTAGATTTTTATTTTTATACCAATAATCTTTTTCAATATGCCCAACTTTTTTACAACAAAAACATCGATGGGTTTCTTTGTTACCTTCATTTAATCGGCCTCGTCCTTTGCCATTTGATCTCTCCCTTAAGAACTGGTTTCTGAATTTTTCTTTTGTTCTTTTTTATGATCTATCTTCATTTGAAAATCATGTTCTGAAACCTCATTTGAATATTTGTTTATTTTTTGTTCATGAATTAAAAGAGAACCCATTAATTCATCAATAGATAATATGCTTATATCTTTAGTTTCTTCTATAGCAGTATAGATCATATCAAATTTTGAAAATAAACTTCGTAAAAAAATTTCTACTACAATTTGATATTTTAGCTTTTTACTGTAAGATCTCATTTAATTCACAATAGAAGAAACTTTTGAAAGGAATTCAGTTATCGATTTCAAATCTTTCATCATTTGAGTTTCGATTTCATGACGAAGAATTTGAAGCTTCGAAACTTTTACTTTTTCTATGCTTCTAAACACACATTTTAATACCTTTGCTTACTTTCATTCCCGTACTGCTTCTTCTTATTCGTGGACTACTATTCCGCATTCTAGTAAGCCTAAAGGGAGTTCTTTCTGGTAGTTACTTGGTGGAACGATAGGCTTTAAGGCGTGGAAGTATCGAACTAAAGGTTGAACAACCGGTTTTCTTTCTTTTATTTTAATGAGCTCAATTCTTAAAGGAAGGGTTGGTATAGTTTGATAGCTAGGGAATATAGTTAGAGAGGGGCGTTTTAGCTTGAAAGTAATTAATACTTATGTGGGAAGGTAGTGAGGTCCGAGGGTAGTAGTTGATTTCTTGTTATCCAGTAGGTTCGTTAGATCACACCTGTATTCTCTATTCTTTGTTTTACTCTAATAGTAGTTATTGGCAAGGAGTTCTTTTGAATAACTTAAACTCACAAGCAAGGCTAAAAGAAAGGATGGTAAGACCGTAGTAAAGACAAAAGCTGGGATAGTAAGCCTTATGGTGGAAGGTGGACCAAGAGAGGGAAATGGTAGACTTACAGTGAAATAGGTGATCCGAATCAGTAGTGTTAGTCTCATAGTTGGTGTTCGTATTCTCGCTCCGGGTGATTTCACTCTAATAAGGGGTATCAATCATACCATAAATTATATTCTTCGAACTGGTATGGTACTTTGATTCTTGGCGTGATAGGGTTAATTCTCCTATTGGCTTGTTTGATTCCCCCTATAAGTATCTTTCTTAGTATTCCTACTAGTCTCCCCTTAGACTACTATTAGTTTTGACTACTAGAAGCAAGAGTAAGAGAAAGGAAAGGGAGAATAAGAGAAAAGAGTGCTAGTTTGCTAGTTAGAGACACTGCACTAGGTTGTTTGGCAAAGAAATGAGAGAAGGTTAATCAAGGCAAGGCAGTAGTGAGTTTGTAGTTAAAGAAATGATTACATAATTTAGTTTGATAGCGTTGGTTGTCTAGAAGTTTCAATATTGTTGTTGTGATTGATATTTTTTGTTATGATATCGGTGTTAGCATCCTTACTTTTATTCTTTTATTTCGAACTAGACCTATAAACTTACCTCACCGAACTAGTAGACCTATAATTATGATGTTTTATGGAAACCTCTACCGTACCTTAAACTAAAGCACCAACCTCGGATTCCTATTAATTATTCTTATTCATTACCTAGGGCTAGACTCTATACTTGAAAACTTCCACTAGCATCTTCAATTCTTAAATGACTAGCTGACTATGTCATTGTTGCCTATGAGCCTCCCTTTTCACTCTCTTAAACATGAACCGCTGATTCGTATCCTGACCTACTCGCTTTTGAAACTAGTGTGACTGTATTGGATCCCTACTCGCTTATATGGTATCTCAGACCTTATCCCCTGTTGTAGTCTCTAGCTCTTGTCTTTGAGCTTGTGCCACTACCCATTGAAATTCCTTTGGACCTGCTCCTACCCTCGATATTGTAGTTTCGTGTTCAATCAACATATATAGAATTTCTTCCAGCCATAAGTGCAATACATAATTCTAATAATGCGTATGGAAGCCCCACCACTTTAGGTTCATCTTGAAGATATCTCTCATCTTATATAAGGTATAGAAAGCATGTAAAGATACTAACTACATTTTCTCCTACTCCTGATCCTAATCCAGCTTCTTATCACCAGCATCTAATCCTTCATATATGATCTAGATTCTTCTTGTGTATGGGATTCAACTCGAACAGTCTTTTTCATAAGCTTCCGCTGCTACCACATAAAGAAAGGTTCACCATCCAAATCACTACGATACTAGGTCAAGCCATGCATGCAAAGGCAAAGGGAAAGCAAAGAACCCATACCAAACTCGCACCAAAAGAAACTCCATAAGCTTACTTCTAGCATAGGAAACCAAGAAAAGATTGGAATTGAGTTTATCGAGCATAAGGTATAGAGTTAATAAATAAACAGCTTATCCTTCTTTTAAATCTGATTTTTTTTTTTTTTACCAATCTCGCTTATGCCCCTTCGATCCATCATCTTGAACACATTACAACAGAAGGATACTCGGTGCCACAGGAATATGCTTATTAACAACATTTATGGAGTTTAGGCTGTAAGAGAGTACCTAGCTCTTGCTGCTTACTTGCCAAACTGAAACAACTCCTCTTACCTTTTTACTACTTCTTCTATCGGAGACAAAACAAAGAGAGCATTCGAACTGTAATTATACTTAAGGGCACAGATGCGCTTGATGCTGTTCCTTGAGACTTCACAGCTGAGTAGAGTAGGTATTCTCCTCGACTTCTGGAACTAAACTTAAGGACTTAATGAGACTTGAGACTGCTATTGATCTGGAAACTTCTTATTGATTTATCGCAATACCTTCCATTGATTACCTTGCCGACCCATCCTCTACTTTCAGTTCTTATCCAGCTCCTTACTCTCTACTTGAAATAATCTATTACGGTGCAGATGCGAAAAAAAAAAACAGAATGAATGAATCTATTATAACTCCTTTAGTGTGGATCCTATCTTATTCTTCTATAGTCAGATGAAACTCTAAAGTCAGAATGGAACGAAACCACCTCTGCTTCTGCTTCAACCGATACTCGGGATTCAACAGAGACCACCCAACCTATACTTAAAAAGTTAGTTAATCACCGCTTACTGCATAGCCAATAACTGATCTTTTGAAGACTTAGAACCAATAAAAAAAAGCAACGTATAGACAACCGGATCATATACTAATTGGCCTCAATGGAGATGGAGCTTCGACGCCTATACCATCTTCTCCCGTAACTCCCACTTCCATTGCTTAACACACACAAGTACCCGGCCCTACATCTATTTTTCTTTCCGCTTACCTTTTATACTCTTCCTTTACTTGGGCATTCATTGATTCTCTCTTCTACATTGGAAATAGAATAAATTGACTTTGCCGCATTATTAAGTAGAAATGATTCTGACCTGACCTAAAACTCGATTGAGACTTAATTGACGTAAGCTTAATATACGTATTCTTATCCTTAGGCATGATCCTCAACTTCAGCTTCACATACGTATTCTTCTCCTCTTGAAATAGTATCTAGTTCATTCTCCCACAGCAAGGGTTGATCCAAGGAGGATCCGCCTTACCCGACGTTGTGTTGCTTACGATCATTGATGGCCATGCTTAAATAGGATTGGGGCTCACCACTGCGGTGCTCCCACTAAAGCAATTGTAGCAGAGATCTGTTGTGCACCGTGGTCGATTCTTTTTAGAATGGTACTCTTCGTTAGTTTTTCTATAAAATTTCAGAGATAAGGAGAATAAAATAGTAGAGTACACCGAATTACTTTCGATCATCAATTTAGGATTTTGGAATAAACCAAGAGTACCTATTTATATTGATTAAAAGATAGAATTTAGATATTTTAAAACACTGAAAAATCTATCACATCTAAATAAATCTTACCATCATCTAACTAATCACATCCTCATCTAAATTAGATTTAGATTTAAATCTTTATCTAATCCTAATTACTTAACTTTATCTTAATTACTTGAATTATTTCCAACATACCCCCTTAATTCAAGTAGTTAAGATTTAAAAATTATTTTCAAAGAATTTTTTTCGCCAACGGCCATCTAATATTTTTTTTCTGTCCATGGATCTTTGAAAACTTCTGATATGAAATCTTCTATCCTTTCTCTTAACTTTTTTCTCTTCAGTAGTCATCTTTGCTGATATGATGGAGACTTTATATTTATAGGATTGAATCCCTTTGTATACGGAAGTTTTCTCTTTTATTTTTTCTCTTAGCTTTTTTCACATCATATAAACTTCTACCAACCCTGTATGAGTATTTTCATTATTGTTCTTAGAGTTTAGAGCTTCACCCCTTTTATGTACATGTGTATCATCATCATTATGACCAGTATTATCTGAGATAGTTTGTATAGATCCACACAAATTTAGATGATCATAATTTTTATGTCATAATATTGATTCATCAATAGGAGTAGCAAAATCTGAAAATAATAAGGCAAACATTTTATTTTTTGTCATCCTTACAGTTACTATCAATTTACCAATTTTATTATCATAAATCAGGTATTTTTCATCATAACAAATAACATAATATCCTTTTCTCATGAATTATCTTATACTAATGATATTTTATTTTAAATCAGAAATAAATAATACATCATCAATAATTTTTTATCAGATTTTGTGTTCACAGCAATTGTTCCTTTTCCTTTTACTTAACCTTTTTACCATTTTCCATATACACAGTAGATTTGACCGAATCATCAAGCTTCTAAAACAGACTTTTATCCCATGTCATATGATTACTGCATCCACTATCCAAAAACCAAACAGAACTAGAATATCTTTATCAGATGCTATAAAGAAAATATTTTCTTCATCTCTTTTATCATCATTACTTTCCTCGTGATAGTTAGTTTAATTTTTATTCCAACAATTTTTTTCAAAATGTTTATATTTTTCACAATAAGAACATAGAGGAACATTTGAATTTTTATTTTTATACCAGCAATCTCTTTCCATATGTCTTATTCTTTTGTAATAAAAGCATTGTCGAGTTTCTTTATTACCTTCATTTGATCGACCTCTTCCTCTTCCATTTTGGTCTCTCCTTTGAGATCTGGTTTCTTAATTTTTCTTCTATTCTTTTTTCTTTATCTATCTTCATTTAAAGAGCATGTTCTGAAACCTCATCTGAAGATATGTTCACTTTTTGTTCATGAACTAAAAGAGAACCCATTAATTTATCAATATATAATATTATTATATCTTTAGCTTCTTCTATGGTAGTAGAGATCATATCAAATTTCAAAGATAAACTTTGTAAAACTTTTTCTACTACAATTTAATCTTTTAAGTTTTCACTGTATGATCTCATTTGATTCACAATAAAAGAAACTTTTGAAAAGAAATCAGTGATCGATTTTGAATCTTTCATCATAAGAGTTTCAAACTTATGATGAAGAATTTGAAGCTTTGAAAATTTTATATTTTCTATGCTTCCAAACACACATTTTAATATCTTCCAGGCTTCTATTGATGTTGATGCCATCATGATTCGGGGAAATAAGGAATCATGTATTGATTGTTGTAGCATGTAAAGGGCTTTTGCATCTCTTTGCATATTTTCATTCATTTGATCCTTAGTAATTTTAGGATCCTATAGATCATACTCAACAAAATTATTTTCTATCAAATTCCATAATCCTTGTAAAATAAGTAGAGTTTTCATTTTAACAGTCCAAAATTGATAATTATCACCTTTGAAGATATGAAGAAGCTTATTAGGAACACTTACTATAAGCTCGCGATCTTCTTATTTTTCTTTTCTTTTTTGGATCTACTAGTCTTTCCTTCCTTTTGACTGATGTACTCCTTTTGATTTTTCTTTGAACCAGCTCGATACCACTATTGACCTCTTTACGTAACTTGTGGTGATTGACTTTTTGTAGAATTTCAGGAGAATGAGAAGAGAATAGTAGAGGACACCACGAGTACTTTGAACTAGCAATTTATAGTGATTTGGAATGAACCAAGAGCACCTATTTATATTGATTAAAAGATAGAATACAAATATTTTAAAATACTAAAAATCTATCACATCTAAATAAATCTTACTCTCATCTAAAGTAATCACATCCTCATCTAAACTAGATTTAGATTTAAATCTTTATCTAATCCTAATTAATTAATTTTATCTTAACTACTTGAATTATTTCCAACACTTACGTTTGTTATGATGAAATCATCTGCTTTTACAATAGAATTATGGGTTGGTACGACGCGAATCGACAAGTCTCAATGCAATCCAATGTAGACAATGATCCATTATGATTATAGAATTAGGACCATAGACAAGCTTCGTGGTGTAGAAAGCCCTTATGCCTCGTATTATTCGGTGAATATTAATGGATACGGCCCGCCCTCGGATACAATGCTTGGAGCTTAGTACAGAAGCATCTTCCTCTACAATAGCTTGGGAAACCTGTTTGAAATGCTTTGGATAACTAAGAGGCGGTAGAAACACCCCTCGGGGAACCAATACAAGTTTTCCTGTGAGTGCTTAGCCCTTTTGTACCGATTGAGACAAGGAAGAATGGCTAAGAATTCCATGTATTTTCCTTTCATATGAGAAAAAAACAAAGAGGCTTTGATCAACGGATTGTGTCACCTCTGTATTTATGCTGCTAACCACTACTGAGTAAATGATTGTACTAACAAAATAGAATATAAAATAAAACGCCTATAAAGCATTGCGCTTTACCTTGCCCAGATGTTCGCCTTTATAAGGTGAAGCAATGGTTACCCGTCGCCTCGTAACATTTGACGACTACTTACAAGCAACGAGAGGAGGACTTTGCCTCCCTGGAAGAAGAGACGTGAACGATGATCACCACTGGTCCTAAGCTATGATTCTTTGTGGATTACAACTCTTTACTCCAAAGAATAAAATATAAAAGCTTATAACATTATGTAACCTAACATCACTACTAACTTCTCAAGCTACAACAGTAGGGCCTGTGCTCACAAAGAATTAATAAAAATAATACAGGTAAGAATTGTTAATAAGTAAGTAAGTAATATAGAATTATGTAACAACACTAAATCACTTAATATAGAAAGAGTATAACCCTCGCAACTTACTGCTGACTTAAAAGAGCTTACTTGAAAGAGTCATCATAAAAACTTACTGCTTACTCAACACTTAAGGGCGGGCTTCTCTAACTCTTCTTCAGGCCCAAGGAAAGAATGTTGTAGATAACGTCTCTCTTACTTTTATTGTATTGAAATTAATGAAATAGAACTCACTCTGCAGTAAAGTAAAGTAAAAAAAGAAAATAGAATGGAGTTTCACACACACACACATATATATATATATATATATATAATAGAAACATAATAACCAACACAAAACTCCTTGACAAGAATGGAAATGGAAGTGCAAACATATTATAGAAAACATAGTAACCAACACCGCTGACTTAAATAGAACTATAAAGTGCACATGTCCATAAGTAGATAACCTGACAGCATTGCTTCGTTTAATCACTTTTATCGGCGTACTCAAAACTCTGTTGTGCTAACGTTAGTTTCAGAGTGTTAGGATATAATAGTTATATTAAAAAAAGAAAAGAATGTGAGTAAGTAACAGGATTTGAAAGTAGGAGTGAGATGGAATTAAAGCCTAATTAAATAAGCAGTGTTTTTCATAAGAAAGCAATATATTACACACTATCAATCAAATATGAAATAAGCCCGAAAGTTAGCTAATGCAAAATCTAGAAAGGGGTAATTGAGCTCTACTACTTGTTTGCTAATTCCCTTGCCCATACTGAAAAAAATCTCTATTACACAATTTCCCATAGGATAACTGAACTCTTAAACTCAACAAACACAACTTCTTGCTCTAGCACACAACGTCTGTCTTTCTTGCTTCCCTTACAATACTCACTGCTTACTCTCTCTCTCTCTCTCTCTCTCTCTCTCTATATATATATATATATATATATATATATATATATATATATATATATATATACTAAAACATTATAACAGAGACATATACACCGTAATAACCTTATTCCTTCTTTAGTAGTTGAACTATCTTGTTTGTTTATGTTTGTTTTAGTTCTCAAATGATTATTGAATACTATTAGGTTGGGTGTAGATATTATTAGATATGATGATTTTGTTGGAATTAAACTTGTATAATTATCATGAAGAGATTAATTTTATCAGAATAAATGTTCATTTCTTGAAAAAAAAATATTTATGGAAGGACAAGTCAAATTGGTTATTGATTCTTGAAAGAGTTTATTGAAAGAAAGATTCATTCTTACTGCATAAATGTAATGTATCTTGCGAACTATATAAACCCCATATGTTGAGTCATGAAAAATATAGAGTTTATGAAATTATAAAAATATTGAGAGAAATACAGAAGATTTAGCCTTCTCTTACTCTTCTTTAGTGTGCTAACTCTATCCTTTCTTCCTATCAACTTCAACAATTGGTACCAGAGCTATGGCTTCATCCTCAAGCACCTTCCAACTCAAAATCCCTAGATTGACAAAAAAAATTATGACATATGGTGCATCCAAATGAAGGTTCTTTTAGGCTCCCAAGATATATGGGAGTTTGTAGAAAATGGATTTGTTGAACCAAGTCCAGCAGAAGAAGGAGCGATGAATGCAAAAGCAAAAGAGCAACTCAAAGAAAGAAGAAAGAAGGAGAAAAAGGCCTTGTTCACAATCTACCAAGGGCTTGATGATACGATGTTCAAGATTATCGCTCCAACAAATACTTCAAAAGAGGCTTAGGAAATACTTCAAAAAGCATTTGGTGCTGTTGATAAGGCAAAAAAACTCCATCTACAAGTTTTACGAGCCGATTTTAAAAAATTACAACAAGGTACCTCTGAAACTATTTTTGATTATTTCACAAAAGTTATTTCTGTTGTTCATCAAATGAGAAGAAATGGTGAACAAATAAGTGATCAAAGAGTGATAGAAAAGATACTAAGATCACTAGATTCAAAATTTGATTTTATTGCTGTTGCAATTGAAGAGTCCAAAGATTTGGAAGAAATGTCTTTAGAACAACTTATGGGTTCCCTTCAAGTTCATGAACAAAGGATTACAAAAAGAGTAGAAGAAAGAACTGTGGAACAAGCACTACAGACCAAGCTTACTCTTGAAAATAAATGTGAATTAAATTTTCACAGAGGAAGAGGTCGTGGACAAAGAGGAAGAGGTGGCAAAAATCAGACCTATCAAGAATCTCCAAACAATGAAGGAGGTAGAGAAAATTCTAGCCAAAGGGGCCGAGATTATGGTCGAGGACGTGGCCGAGGCCGTGGACATGACAAAATTTCTAAAAGGTCTGAAATATAATGCTATATTTGCAAAAGGTATGGACATTACTCCTTTGAATGCTATTATAATCCTAACAATCAAGGTGATAAAGCAAATTTTATTGAAAAAGAAGAGAAGAATGAAAATTAAATTTTATTAATGACTTATGATAATTTGAAGGAAGATCAGTCTATGACATGGTATCTAGATACAAGAGCTTCAAATCACATGTGTGGCATTAAAGAATTATTTTCAGAAATGAATACAAGCTATTCTGAAAATATTACATTTGGTGATCTATCTCAAAGTCCAATAAGAGGTAAAGGTAAAATTATTTTTAGACTCAATAATGGCAAAGAGTTATACATTTCAGATGTTTATTATGTGCCTGATATGAAAAATAATATGGGACAATTACTTGAAAAAGGTCATAATATTGAGATGAAAGATATGACTCTTTCAATTTATGATAAGACTAAGACATTAATCTCACATGTGAAAATGGCGAAGAATAGAATATTTTCTCTATATTTATATATTTTTGATCGATCAAATTGTTTTAAGACTGATATTGAGGATATTTCTATATTATGACATCTTAGATATGCACACTTACATTTTGAAGCTTTAAAACTTCTAGAGAAGTTTAATATAGTGACAGGAATGCCAAGAATTGATCACCCATCAAAATTATATGAAGTATGTGTTATGGATAAGCAAGAAAGAAAGACTTTCAAAATCAATAGAACAAAAAGAGCATGGCATCGACTTGATTTGGTACACTCGGATGTTTGTGGCCCTATTAGCCCAGTATCACTTGGAGGAAGCATGTATTTTCTTATCTTCACTAATGATCATAGTGGCAAAACTTGGGTCTATATTTTAAAGGAAAAGAAAGAAGTGTTAAACAAATTCAAAGAATTTAAAGACTTAGTTGAAAGACAAACTTATTGCAAGATTAAATGTTTACGAATAGATAGAGGTGGTGAATATGCATCAAATAAATTTAAAAGTTTTTATAGAAATAATGGAATTTTACATTAATTTACTATATCATACACACCTTAACAAAATGGTGTTTCAGAAAGGAAAAATATAACTATACTTAATATGGTCTGATGCATGTTAAAGGAAAGAAAGATTCCTAAAGAATTTTGGGGGGATGATGTTGCTTGTGCTTTTATTTATGTGTTTTCAACAAGGAATTGGTAATTCTACACCAGAAGAAGTATGGAGCCTGCAAAAACCAAGAGTTGATCATTTAAGAATTTTTGGAAGTGTTGCATTTGCCAAGATACTAGAAGAAAAAAGAACAAAACTTGAAGATAAAAGTCAGAAATACATTTTATTAGGTTATGCTGAGAATTCCAGTGGATACAAACTCTACAATCCTATCACAAATAAAATTGTGATGTCAAGAGATGTTGTGTTTAATGAACAACAGATTTGGGACTGGAAAAGTAATGAACAGTATAGGAAAGCTATATCATCAGAAGAGGATGATATAATACAAGCAAGTACAGAAGATGCTTTACTAGAATCATCACAAAGATCAACTAGGTCACATAATTCAAGAAGTCCGATTATAAGAAGGACATGACCGATCCAGGAGCTATATGATGTGACTCAAAGAATTGATACTAATAATGATGAACTTTCTCTATTTTGTCTTTTTGTAGGATATGATCCATTAACTTTTGAAGAAGCTTGTAAACAAGAAAAATGGAGACAAGCTATGAAGGAAGAGATTAATGCAATCAATAAAAATGATACATAGGAGCTTACTACACTTCCAGAAGACCACCAAGCGATTGGTGTTAAGTGGATCTTCAAAATAAAAAAAAATGCACAAGGAGAGGTAGAGAAATATAAAGTACGATTGGTCACAAAGGGATATAAACAATAATTTGGGATCGACTATTAAGAAGTATTCACACCAATTGCTCGATTGGAGACAGTAAGATTACCTATCTCCCTAGCAGCTCAAATGAAATGGAAAATTTTACAAATGGATGTCAAATCAGCATTCCTTAATGGAGTTGTTGAAGAAGTGGAATTTTTATTTCACAAGAAAATTATGCAAAAGAGGTTCTCTAGATGTTTTCTATGGAAGATTGTTATCCTACAGATACACCTATTGAGTATGGCACCAAGTTGCCAAAGAAGGCGAAGGTAAATATATTAATCCAACTTATTACAAAAGTCTAGTTGGATGTTTAAGGTATTTGACATGCACTCGAACGATATATTATTTAGAGTTGGTTTAATAAGTAGATACATGGAATCTCCTAAGACTTCTCATTTAAATGTCGCTAAAAGAATTTTACGATATATTAAAGGTTCAATTGAGTATGAAATATTCTATTCATCATCAAAAGGACCGGATCTTATTGGATATAGTGATGTTGATTGGAAGCTACGATGATCGAAAGAGTACAACTGGATTTGTATTTTATTTTGGTGGAGCCACATTTACTTGGTCTTCAAAAAAATAACATATAGTTACTCTATCAAGTTGTGAAACAGAATATATAGTAGCATCTTCTTGTGTTTGTTATGGAATATGGCTAAGAAGATTGCTTCAGGAACTTTATTTGCCACATGAGAAGTCAACCAAAATTTATATTGATAATAAATCAGCTATTGCCTTAGCCAAGAACCCAGTCTACTATGAAAGATCAAAGTATATAGACACAAGATTTCATTTTATAAGAGATCATGTCAAAAACAAAGAAGTGGAGCTACACCATGTCAAGACAAGTGAACAAGTGGTTGACATTTTTACAAAACCTCTCAAAATTAAAACATTTCAACATCTTCGAAGAAAACTTGGCATGTTGGATAGAACAAGTTTAAGGGGGGAGAATGTTGGAATTAAACTTGTGCAATTATCATGAAGAGATTAATTTCATCAGAAGAAATGTTCATTTCTTTAAGGGAAAATATTTATGGAATGACAAGTCAAATTGGTTATTGATTCTTGAAAGAGTTTATTGAAAGAAAAATTCATTCTTACTGCATAAATCTACATAAATGTAATGTGTCTTGAGAAACTATATAAACCCCATATGTTGAATGATAAAAAATATAGAGTTTATGAAATTATAAAAATATTGAGAGAAATACAGAAGATTTAGCCTTCTCCTACTCTTCCTTAGTATGCTAACTCTATCCTTTCTTTCTATCAATTTCTTAGGTTACCAGTAGTTATTTTCACTATACTTCATAAATGACAAGGCAAGGGGTGGGACGGACTTAAGTATATAGGTTCCTCAGTTTGTATCTTGAACATGCCGATGGTAGTCTTATTGAGGTTCCTTTGTTCACTTCTATGTAGATGGGATCATTGTTTATCGGTTAAGGCAAGGTAAGGAGCCATAGGGGAAGTACTTTATAACGTATCTTGGGATCATGGTTCCGATATGTGATATTAGACATACTGGTTCGAGTGTATAATAAAGAGTGTAGATGTTTGTGCAGGAGCTAAGATGTGTCATTAAATGTTTTTTTAGGTCTAGATAGGTAGTCTATCCATCTCTTTATTCTCTTATTGGGCAGATGAATGCTCCTCTGTTATTTGAATCGAGTAAGACCTCTCTTATTTGAGTTGCAGCTTATATTCTTTTGAAGCACAAAGGAAATCATTTAGTATCTCATTAAGGTACACGTATTGGACACTTAGGCCTATTTGATAACTATATTCTTGATGTTATGATTAGTCCGTCCCTTTCTTTCCTAGCGCCTATCCTTTCCCTTCAAGCGGTTAGTCCATCCCAAGATGCTTTCAAAGTCGCCCGACCCTCTATTTCTGCAATTAAGGAATTACCCCTCCCTTATTTAAATCGAGTAAACCTCTCTTATTTGAGTTGCAGCTCATATTCTTTTGAAGCGCAAAGGAAATCAATTAGTATCTCATTAAGGTACACTTATTGGGCACTCAGGCCTGTCACCCACCCCGCCAGCTTAAGTATAAGTAGTGGCATGCTCTTTTGATAGAACTCTAGGGTTCTATCATAGAGAAAGAAGATAGAAAAGGGGGATAATCGATCTCTTCAAGGGGATCAGGTCTTCTATATCACTTCGAGGGGATCTGCCTCCTTAGATTTTGCCTTTTGGCTAAGTTTAATACTTCATTCCTTGATTTTTATAAAGAATTTATAGTCTTATTTATAGGGCTTTGGCAAGAGTCCCGTTCAACTTCGACTCTTAACTAACTAATAAACTCCTAACTGAAAATAATAACTGACTCTATCCCAACCGAAGATAAAAACCAACTCTAACTATTCATAACTAACTTGATGAGGTTTACCCGACCCATAATTGACTTCGACTAATATGACTCAACCTAAATAGATGGACCTAACTTAGCTAGGGTCCTAACAGACCCACCCTATTTAAATTAGTCTTGTCCTCAAGGCTGAGCAACATTGAACTTCAAAAGCACTTTGGTCTAGAATATTTATCATGCATCATAACCCTTTGATCAATCAAATAGGATCTCTACTTGGTGTAAACAATAGGTCGATCTACTAGTGTAGTAGTTATTATAGTCTTCTGAGGATCCTTTTTTATCTGATGGCTAGTGGTCGCATCATGTCTTCTTTTGAGGATCATCACTTCGAAGTATTCTCGTGGCATCAAAAAAAAATCTATAAGTAATTGTATGTCATGTATAATCAGTATTTCCTTCGAGCACCTGTTATCATAAATTAGGATTCGCCTATTAACTATCTTGTCTTTGAATTTGTCAAAGCTTTCCTGATCAGACTTTACATTATTAATTTTTGATTCCTCCTTAGCTGGTTTAATTGTCAACAGTTTGTCATAGCCTTCATTATCAGACTCGACATTATTAGTTTTTATTCCACTTTAGTTGGCTCAATTGTCATAAATTGCTCTTATATGTTGACCACTTTAAAATAATCCTTTATTGAATTTTCCTATTTATTAAAGCTTCTATTTCACGAATGTCCATATTGATTTTTCATTCATGCACGGTGAATGATGTGGTTGCTATCATGATGGGAATGGTGAGCTTTAACTTCACAATCGAATCTTGGGATTAAGTCCCTCGATAAATTTTCTCACCGCTATATCTCGGACCAATCTCGTGCTTGGTTCGACAAATGCTCAAATCTACTCTGGTACTCCTATACTATAGAAGTCTGATAGATTTTGATGAGTCGTCCATTAACATTCTTGTACTCTGATGGTCCAAAATGAATCAGGAGCTCTCTCTTGAACTATCCCACGAAGGGACTCGTGATAGGTTTCATACAAATCATACCATTCGATCATGTCACCTTCGAGTTGAGTGGAAGATATATATACCATGGATTCCTCCATAGTCCACTGCAACGGTTGGTAGTGGTGAGGGCTACAACAGGGGATGGCGAGGGCTACGGTAGGGGACAATGGTACAGTTATGTGGCAAGTGAGGCTGCGATTAACAAGAAAGGTAGCTACGTAGGTGCAGGAAGAAGAGAAGCTGAAGGAGAGAGAGCGTGGTTATGACCGAGAGGTTTTGGTTGCGACTACGATTATTAAGGAGAAAGGTAGTTGTGGCAAGCAAGGGCAGCAGGAAGCAGAGGAGGTTGAAGGGGAGAGAAGAAACAGAGGTGGCCGACGAGTGCTGTAGTGTTTGGGGTAGCTGATGGCACTGAAGTGGTTGAGGAGAGGACCAGCGGGGTCCTGAGAGGAAGAGGAAGCAAGGTAGCAACAGGGGGAGGAAGATGCAGCAGCAAGGATGGAAGGGGCGGTGGGGCAGCACTAGAGGGAGTAGAAACGACAATGCTGGATTCGCAGTGTAAGTCGCGAAGGCGATCAAGTCGTGGCGAAGAGGAAGAGGGCAGCGATAGTCACCGGCCGACGGCAAAGTGGGGAGGAGAGGAAGAAGAACAGGCGGGCCATGGTGGCACAGAGGAGGAGCAGAGGGTGATGGCGGTGTTGTGGTTGGCTACCTTTCGCAGAGCGGGAAGAAGAAGGGGTAGTGGGGTCCGACGAGGGTCCGGGAAGGCGGGATCTTGGCAGCTGGGGCACCATCGATGTGGTTGAGCGTGGTTAGTAGTAGCGACAAGGTGATGGCCGAGGATTGGAGAGGGAGGAGGCGTGGCGTTAGTGTAAGGAGCACCAGTGGTTATGGTTGAGAGCAAGGGAGGCAACGGCTGAGGTGGCACTGGAGGAGAAAGGGAGATGGTGGCCAGCGGTAGGAGCAGGAGAGGAAGAAGGGGTGGCAGCGATGGCAGCAACAATAAGTAGTGGGGAGGAGAAGGGTAATGGTGGTGGTTGCGGCCAAGAAGGCTGCCGCAAATGAGGGATGAGAGGAAAGCGGTGGGCAACGAGGATGAAGGCAACGACAACAGCTACTGCGTCAGGGGAGTTAGGGAAGAGCAGCGTGGCAACGGTGCTCTTCTTCTTTTTCTCTTTCCTTCCGCCCTCTTCTTCTTTTTTTTCTTTTTTTTATTTTTTTACCTAATGATAGCTACGACAAAGATGAAATAGATGAACATCAATGTTGTATATGGCAGCACGGAGATGAGAAGAGGCGGTGTGGAAGATGGTGATGACGACGATGGCAAGAGTGATGAACGGTAGCAGTGAAGTATTGAGGAACGCTGTTCTAATACCAAATGATAGAACTATAGAGTTCTATCGTAGAGGAAGAGGATAAGCGATCTCTTCGAGGGGATCGGGCCTCCTAGATCACTCGAGGAGATCTACCTCCTAAGGTCTTGCCTTTTGGCTAAGACTAATACTTCATTCCTTGATTTTTCATAAAGAATTTACAACCTTATTTATAGGGCTCTACTAAGAGTCCTATTCAACTTCGACTCTTAACTAATTGATAAACTTTTAACTGAAAATAATAACTAACTCTATCCCAACCGAAGATAAAAACCAACTCTAACTACTCATAACTGATTTGATTAGGTTTACCTGACCTATAACTAACTTTGACTAATATGATTCAACCTAAATAGATGAACCCGATTTAGCTAGGGTCCTAACAACTTTTCTTTTTAGCGATAGGGCTTATTTTTCTTAGAGTCAGTTACCAATCAATGTTCTATTCAATGTATAAAAACTAGATTCATTAGCCAAGTGTACCGAGAGAGCACAAAAATTTAAGCGAGAAGAAAGGCAAAAGGAAGCTAATCCGTCTTTGAAGCCTAGGCTCGAATAATAGTATTTCTTTGTTTCAGCCTAGAAAGCTTTAGATAATTGTTTGAATCTGCACCTGAACCTCCTTCTTGGTCACAGGATTTTAAACGAATATACCCGACAATATGGTTTATTTTCGCCTTGGCTTAGTGAGTGTGCACACCTTTCTTTTGATAGTAAGGATTGGGTCAAAGTTAAAATTCTTACTTTTAGGCCCGCGGAGTGGCAATAGCCTCTACTATAGCCTCTTGAGTGAGTCTAGGTATTGGAGCCTTATTAATGTAATAGTGGATCAGAGCTGAAATAAGTTGACCTGAAAATCGAATGAATGGAAGAACCTAAATTGGAACTACATTTCCCGAAGAATCATTCCACTTGCAGACATAAATAAGTTTCCTTTCCTTTTACGTAAGTGTTTGTTTATAGGATGAAAGAAGATTAGATACCCACTAATGATTCTCTAGTTGTGGCAAATGGAAACTCACTAAAGGTTCTCTGGTTGTGACAAGAGGAAAGAAGCAGAACTCCTTTTATGTTATAGAGACTAAGCTACACAAAGAAGAGATTAATGCAATCCAAAAGGATAAAAGTATAGATCTTTGGCATAAAATGTTTGGTCATATCAATGAGAAGGGACTTCAAACTCTTACTAGAAAGCAGTTCTTACCAAAGCTATAAGGTACATCTCTTAAATCTTGTGATCATTGCCTAGCTGGAAAAACACATAGAGTTACCGTTCATACTTATCCATCATCTAAAAGATTAAATGTCATTGATTTGATTCACACCGATGTCTGTACTATGCAAACTAGAACTCTTGGAGGTGCTCTTTATTTTGTTACTTTTATTGATGACCATTCTAGAAAAGTTTGGGCTTTTGCTTTAAAATCTAAAGACTAGGTACTTAATGTTTTTAAAGAGTTTCACGTTAGTATTGAAAGAGAAATAGGAAGAAAATTGAAGTGTGTTAGAGCAAATAATGGGGGTGAGTACAGGGGTTCTTTTGAGAATTATTGTAGGTTTCATGGTATCAGGCTTGAGAAGACAGTTCCTAAAACTCCCTAGCAAAACGATGTAGCAGAAAGGATGAATAGAACTATTAAAAAAAAGATTAGGTACATGATTTCCCATGACAAGCTACCTAAGTCTTTTTGGGGGGAGGCTATGAGAACTACAATTGATCTGATAAATCTTTCTCTATCAGTTCCTCTGAATGGTGATGCTCAGAGGAACTATTCAAAAAAGGATTATGTGCATGCTTTCCCATGCCAAGCTACCTAAGTCTTTTTGGGGGGAGGCTATGAGAACTACAGTTGATCTGATAAATCTTTCTCCATCAGTTCCTCTGAATGGTGATGTTCCAGAGAGAGTATGAAAAGGGAAAAATGTATCTTATGATCACTTGAGAGTCTTTGGGTGTAAAGCATTTATTCATATTTCTAAAGATGAGAGATCCAAGCTTGATAATAAGGTAAAAGTATGTATTTTCTTAGGATATAGTCATGAATAGTTTGGTTACAGATTATGGGATCCAGTAAATAAAAATATTATCAGAAGTAGAGACGTCATGTTTCTTGAAGACAAATTATTTGAAGATGGTGATAATGTTGAGAAGTAAAATACATCTATTTATACTCCTTGGAGTTTGAGCCAAGTTCCTCCGCCTATAGTTCATGATGATTAAGGGGGAGATGGACAGGAAGATGGTGGTGAGAATGTTAGTGATGATAATACTCCTACAGTTGATGAAGTTGATCCAACTGAACAAACTGAGCAAGCACCCCCACCACCAGATGAGATTTCACTGAGAAGATCTACAAGAGAGAGAAGACGATCTACAAGATATCCTCCACGTGATTATGTTATGTTGACTAATGGTGGATAACCAGAAACTTACCAAGAAGCTATTCTACATGAGCATAAAAATAAGTAGGTTAAAGCCATGTAAGAAGAGATGAAATCCTTGCTTGAGAACCACACCTATGACTTGGTAAAGTTACCTACAGGGAAGAAAGCTATCAAGAATAAATGAGTTTATAAATTGAAGACTAAAAATAATAGCTCACAACAAAGATATGAGGCACAATTAGTTATGAAGGATTCAGTCAAAAAAAGGGTATTGATTTTGAAGAAATATTTTCTCCTATGGTGAAAATATCTTCTATCAGAGTTGTTCTTGGTTTAGTTGCCCGCTTGAATTTATAAGTAGAGTAACTTGATGTGAAAACTACATTTTTATATAGTGACTTAGAAGAAGAAATTTATATGGAGCAACCAGAAGGTTTCAAAGTCAAAGGAAAAAAAAATCTAGTGTGTAAGATTAAGAAAAGCTTATATAGACTCAAAAAGGCACCTAGATAGTGGTACAAGAAGTTTGATTCATTTATGATGAACCACGAGTACAATAAAATCACATCTGGCCATTGCGTGTTTATAAAAAAATTTTCAGATGATGATTACATTATTCTCCAGCTATATATTGATGATATACTGATTGTTGGTCATGATGTTGGAAAAATTGAGAAGCTTAAGAGGGAACTAAGTAAGTCGTTTGCCATGAAAGACTTAGGATCGATGAGACAAATTCTTGGCATAAAGATTCTTCATGATAGAAAGAATGGAAAGATTTGGTTATCTCAGGATACCTACATTGAAAATGTTCATGAAAGATTCAATATGAATAAAACCAAACTAGTTTATTCTCCACTTGTAGATTTCAAGCTGAGTTCAAAACAAATGTTCTACAAGTGAGAAAGAAAAAGAAGAAATATCCAAAGTGCCTTACTCATCAATAATTGGCAATTTGATGTATGCTATGGTTTATATTAGGCCAGATATAGGTTATGCATTTGGAGCTGTCAGTCGATTTCTCTCTAATCCTGGTAAGGAACATTGGACAGTAGTAAAATAGATCTTAAGATATTTAAGACGTACTACTAGGTTGTATTTATGTTTTGGCATTGGTAAACCTGTGCTAGAGGGTTAACAGATGCAGACATGGTTGTTGATATTGATTCTAGGAAATCCACCTTAGGGTTCTTGATGACTTTTCAAGTGGAGCTCTGCCTAAGTTATAGAATTGTGTTGCTCTATCGACCACAGAAGCATAATATATAGCAATTACTGAAGGAAGTTTTATGGATGAAAAATTTTCTACAGGAATTGGGTTTAAAACAGGAAGGATACACTATTTATTGTGATAGTCAAAGTGTCATCCACCTCTCCAAGAATTCAACATATCATTCTAGATCCAAGCATATTGATGTAAGATATCACTGGATTCGTGATGTACTTGAGATGAAAGAATTATACTTAGAAAAGGTACATATGGATGAGAATGGTTCAGATATGTTAATAAAGTCTATGTCGAAAGAGAAACTTGAAGCATGTAGACAGAGAGCAGGCTTAGTACAGCCCACCATATGAGTTGGAGGGGGAGAATTGTTGGGTCCAGCCCATAGGTGGGCTTAGACTAGTCAAACTTATTAATAAAAAAAAAAGAAAGGAAAAGGTAAAGTTAAAAACCCTAACCTAAGTGGAGGTTGTGGCGGTGCACGAAGTTGAAGTCTATGGCGACAAAAACAGAGGGAGTATAATGAGGAGAAAGAGAAAGAAAAGAATAGGGAGAGAGGAAGTTTTGGCAAGATTAAACGGTAAAACTTCCTCACATTTGGTCCAAATTTTATATGGAGAATCCTTGCAGCAAGCTCTATAATCCTAAATGATATATAATCTATCCTCTTTATGATGATTTCCTACAATACTCACTTAGTGAGTTTTAGTATTTAACTATTGTGAGATCCATATATTTTGATGATACTATGTCATTGGTAACCAAAATATATGTTCTTGATGTTATGCTAATCCTCTAGTTATTCTAGAGAAAATTTATTATAAATCTATTATCAATAGTGGTGATAGTGGAAGTTTAAGTAGACTACGGTCCCATAATTTTTTTCGGATTAGATTTTTCATGTTAAAATTTAGTGTCTCACTTTGTGGATGATTTATTATTTTATTATATATATCTTGTTTTGGTTAATATTTACCTTTGGTAATAAGTTGATACGTTTAGTGAGAATCTTATTTTAATACATAAAGAGAAAAAAAATATTTTTTCATATTCAATAATTTTTTTTCAATATTAAATAATTAACAAGGAGATATGATACTATCAGACCTCTTTGGCGTAAATGGAAACTCGGTAATCTATGAATGTACACCCTAAAATTGAGTTGGCTAAAATACTACTCGCTCTTTCTTTTCGTCCACTTCACCGAAAAAATTAGCAAGAGTTTAGTTCCTCGTGTCATCATGACTCGCTCATTTGGCTCGGACCATTCCAACAAGCTTCTTGCTCTCTCATGACCTCTACTCAAATCAAATAAATAAAGGCCCCCCATCCGCTTTTGGGGACATCGCCTTCACCGGAAAAGATCCATCAAAAGTTGCTTAAACCGGTGATTCAGAACTCCTCTGCCTTGTGCTTCCTTTTTGTTTCATGTTGTCAAACAGTTGACTTAATGTCGGCGACCGATCAGTAGCCGCTTATTGATCCTTCTAGTCTCTTTCAACAAGTAAAAGGTATGAACCCCAGCCTATCTAGCATAGAAATAGATTATTGTCTTCTATCAATTAGTCAATTACGTATTGATGGTTTCATTCGGATAGTGATGGTTGTCGATCGTATTAACGCTTTCCCTGTCACTCGACTTCAGTATTCTACTTAGGTTATGAGTTTCCTATACGATATATCCTTCCACAGGAAATATCCATAGTAATGCCTCTTGCGTCAACTCTTACTTTAGAATTGCATCATGTATTCCTAGCCCATGCCACGAGTTGTTACTTCTTTGTTTTGCCCTGGATGCACTACATCGTACCTATGAGTATAAGAATCAAAGACGAAATACGGGTTTTAAGTAAGTGAAAATAGACTCATATGCGATACAGGGAGATTAAATAAACGAACAAAGAAATCAACTGGTGCTTCTTTCCTACTGAAATTATTTCCATCGGACTCAATCAAAAACAGCTACGGTTATTCTATATTGAACGGTGGAGCTATGGATTGGGTGTTATGTCAAAGTAGCGAATCAAACTAAGTAGTACAAGAGTCAAAACCGAGTATGGTAATACAACCAGCTTTACACTACGTGCAACTATGCCTATCATAAAAGAATAGGAGGTAAACCAATCCCTCTAGCTTTAAAACCATATCGCTTTAATCTACCTCTCTTTACTTTATTTCTTTAACCATAGGAGTGGAACCTTTCTTTATTGCCCATGAAGCCCATGTCTCCGACCGAAGCCGCCTTTACTTGCTTTGATTCAAAGACTGATCGTGTTTTCATTCTTACCACCTTTGCTTTAAAGCTTGCACTACCTATTTGTATTCTTGAGTTCAGTCGGCTTACTACCCTTTTGTTTTGATTCTAAGACTCCGATCTCGATCCAACACCCGCACTTTCAAACCGGACATTCTCCTTACTTGATAAGCTCTAGCTATGGTAAGTCTACTCTCATTCATTCTTTAAGTAACTCACTAGTTGACTTCTTTCTTGCCCACCCGAAGCACCTCCTCTGCTAAAGAGAACAACAAGTATAGGCACTCCAAATAGTGATAGGTAGTAAATAGAGAGAAAGAGAGAATAGGAAGTATTAGGTAGAGCCAAATAGCGATAAGAAGAAATAGTTGAACACCGAGCTTTAGTTTTAGGCTTAAACACCATCTTTGGGCTCTAAATGGAAAAATGAAGAATGAGACTTTCAAGTCGAATACGGATCTTCAGCTTAGATACCCGTTAGGTATCCACCAAAGTATACTTTCAAGTCCACTCTTAAAGCAATGGTTTCAAATCCACTCGATAATCAAAAGGTGAAAGAAGAAGAAGAACTCATATCAGAATCGGGAATAAGCCTTAGCCACCCCGAGCAACAACTCCCTAATATCACTTCCAAAACTCCGTATGCAACAACATTGAGCTCCATTAGCTGTCAAGAGATACCATAGGGCAATCCAAAAGAATTTGTTTAAATAATCCCTTCCAAGATTGCTTTAAGAGAGTATCGCATCTAAGATTTGATCGATTATTACCAAGTTCTATACGATCTAACGATCTTCTCAAGAATCAAGGGGAATATACTTAGCGAAATGTGTGTACAATCGATTGATAGTCACCAACACCGATACCATGGCTTTTCCTTCACTAACCTTTACATGGTCGTTCTTACTATAATGTTTAGAGAGAAAGATATTCTCTTTCAATATGAAGTCATTCACTCGAATATAAAGAGATAACACTAATTAAACGTGGCATGGGCTTGAGAAAATGAATTCTTCCCGATCGACACTTGAAGTTAAGAATTGCATATGACCTGACGAGTGCAAGATACAACACTTTATACCTAATCGCTTCTACTCCATCTTCTTTACCCTTTTTATCTAGAATACTGCTAACACTTATCAAGTTGATCTACCGATACAAACTCTATTGATCTGGTTCATGCCGACTCTTAAGCAAAGCAATAGATACCTAAATCATGATATTCGGTAACTAATTAAAGAACTAATGTAAAAGCTATAGTTTGGAGCTCATCGACAATGGAACCTCACGCGTAAGGATGGGAAGGACACTTTAATGGAAATAAGTAACTCTACATTAGAACAACCTAACATGGTATGGGGAAATAAATAAAGATTCCCAATTCGACTATTGGTAAGTAAAGTTGTTTTCATCCTTTATTAACTCATCAATGAACAAGTAACGAAACAAGATCGAGAGGCCACCTCTTATCTCCAATGATGGGAATAAAAGGAATAAACTTTGTACGAACAAATACTAGTGTCACACAAAATAGAATTAAACATAAATCATAATTAAATAAACATCAAGATTTATGTGAAAAACTCCTCCAACTCAAGGGTAAAAATCACGAGATAAACAAGAGAAAATCCACTATCAAAATAACGAATATCAGATCTCAAAGCTTTTGCCTAAACTCAAGTAACATCCACGGAGAATCACATAGATATAAGGACTATATTACTATTCACAATATCTAAAATATTCCCAAGTGATCGCAGAAGAATCCACTATAAACTTATCTAACGAGATATGGATAATTAAGAATAGTCTTTCTCTCATTGTCTTCTTTCATTTTTGAATCTCTTGTTTTTACCTTCTATTGTCAATTTGCTTCTTTCTCTCCCACGTTTTCAACGATGCCCTCTTTTCCATAACCCTAGCCACCAAATCTAGGTTTAGATTAAGATAAATGAAGATTAAGGTTGTGGACTTCACTAAAGCCTATTATTGAATCTAGGCCATATGCCCATCGCCCAACAACCTCCCGCTCACCCGATAAGGAGGTTATCTCATGACTCCTCAATGTGAATCCATGTCGATCACAAGACATCTCTTGTCTCTTTTTCTAAAGTTTTTGTCAACATGTCTGCCCAATTATCATATGTCTGAATTTTTTGAAGTTGTAATTGCTTCTCTTCAAACATACTTCTAATATAGTAATATATGATATTTATATGCTTTGACTTGGAATGTAATGTTGGGTTCTTGCACAAATGGATGACACTCTAACCGTCACAATATACTACATAGTTTTCCTATTTAAGCCCCAATTCTTGTAAGAATCCTTTCATCCATAATATTTCTTTGTAAACCTTTATAGTGCCTTTGTGGTTGAAAGAGTAATACACCTTTACAATCTGGATTGTTATAACATAGCTCCCCCTACAAAAGTGGACTTCCTTATGTCAATATCTCTTGTCATATCTACATCTATGTAACTTGTCAATATAGGTGGTCCACATCCAAAGCTTAAACAAACGTTAGAATTTCCTATGAGATATATAAAAATCTACTACACTATTGCCTAGTGCTCTTTGCTTGGATTTGCAAGAAATATGCTAGCAACACCCACTACATATGCGATGTCCGGCCTCCTATATACCGTCGCGTATATCAAACTTCAAACTGCTGAAGCATAAGGAACCTTTTGCATTTTCTCCTTCTCCTCATTACTTGACAGACTCTGCTTTGAGCACAACTTGAAGTGACCTGTAAAAGGAGAACCAACTGGCTTTGCATTGCTCATATTAAATCTATCCAATACCTTCTCAATATATTTCTCCTATGACAACCAAATCTTCATGTTTCTTCTACCATGAGAAATCTACATGCCCAGTATTTGCTTTGCTGGCCCCATGTCCTTCATTGCAAAATACTCACTCAGTTCCTTCTTCAATATATCAATTATGGACATATCTTTCCCAAGGATAAGTATATCATTAACATAATATAAGAGAATACTAAAATCCTCACCAAACTGTTTAATGTACACATAATGATCTGAAGCTATTCTTTTGTATCCATTTTCAACCATAAATGAATCAAACTTTTCATACCACTATCTTGGAGTTTGCTTTAGCTCATACAACCTCTTTCCCTTTGACTTTGAAGCCTTCTGATTGCTCCATATAAATTTTCTCCTCCAAATCACCATGAATGAAAGCTGTCTTCACATAAAGTTGTTCAACCTCTAAGTCCAGGTTAGCAGTAATACCAAGAGCAACATGGATAGAAGATATTTTAACAACATGAGAAAAAATCTCTTCAAAGTCAATATATTTCTTTTCACCAAAGCCTTTCACAACCAATATAGCTTTGTACTTTGGTTGAGAACAATATTCTTGAGTCTTTAACCTGAAAACCCACTTGTTTTTCAAGGCCTTACTTCCCTCTAGTAGTTGCACCAAATCATATGTGTGGTTCTTCAGAGAATCCATCTCGCATAACAACAAACCACTTTTTTTCTCACTTTCACTGCTCGGTAACTCTGGTTTACTTACATCAGTAAGCATCATATACTAATATGTAGAGTATCTTCTGGAAGGTTGATATGGTCTAGAAGATCTTTTCAACTGAGATTACGTGGGAACTTGCTCCCTTTCTTCTTCCTACTCAACATGTCTTGCAAGTAGATCAATATATGGCTCTGCACCATCTTTCTGCACATCTCCCCCATCACCCTGATATACTAGAGGAATAACTGGGTCACAATCTATAAATCCCACTATAGAAGTCTTAATTGATGCCTCCTTCAAATCCTCAATGATTTGATCCTCAAAGAAGATAATATCTTTACTACTGAACATCTTCTACTTTTCTAGATCCCAAGCCTATAACCAAATTGATCATATGAGTAGCCATGAAAAATACACTCTTTTGTCTTACCATCTAGCTTGGACTTCTCATTGTCTAGAACATATGCAAATGCACGATAACCAAATACTTTCAAGTACTTATAGGATACATCCTTCCTTTACCATACATGCTCTACAACATCACTATCTAGAGCTATACAGGGTGATAAGTTGATCACATCAACTGCAATCCTCAAAGCCTCATCCAAAAACCTTTTTCGTAGCTTGGCTTGTGAAAGCATATATATGATTTTTTTCATGATGGTGCGGTTCATCATCTCTGTAATTGCATTATGCTAAGGTGTACTAAGAACTGTCAACTCATGCTAGATGCCATGTGACCTACAATAATCATTAAATAATCTTATATACTTACCACCATTATTTGATCTTATTAAATTGTCTTTCTGTTTTCCTTTCAACTATGGCATAAAACTCCTTGAAGACATTAATAACCTGATATTTAATCTTTAAAGCATAGGCTCAAACTTTTTTGAAAAAGTCATTTATAAAAGTGACAAAATAAAGTACATCACTGATACTAGGAATATTAACAGATCCACCAGGATTTTTGTCCTCAAAGGACCACACAAAGAATGAGGATTACCCACTTCTTGCTTACCACAACACTGCTCGTGCACCCTACGACTTATCTTGGAGACTAGGATGAAAGGCTTGAACACCTGATTGAGAGCTAATCTATCTAATCCTCATCTATTCTTTATATAAGAGAACTTTGACCCGCCTTCAAGATACTCTGTTGATTATGGCAACAAAGCCTTTTCTCATTAAAGAAAATAATCTGACAAGCAACCTGCTATCTGAGGGTACTTCTTTGATTAGACCCCTCCCCTCTGGTTCATTCAACTAAGTCAGATCTTGAGTCCGCAACTATGTATTACCACTTCTATCGCTTCTGCTTACACCTCTTCTTCTTAAAACGATGAAACTAGAAGGGACGGACGTAGCTTGATCGCATAGAGGACAGACAACCTTTTTAGTATGGGAGCTATAGGGCGAGGAAAGGGAAGTACTAATACTTTAGTAGTTATAAAAGTTTGAAGTAACTCACCACTAACTCTGGCTCATATCATCTACCTCAAGCAACTAAGCACAATCAGTTTAGTTGCGACCATAAAACTACAGAAGTTGTGTTAGAGTGCATTTGAAACCCATATATGAGAATGAAAATTGATACTAGCAAGCAATCCTTCAAGAAAGGTAGGCTCACAATTCCCACTTTTACCAGATGCCTTTCACACAAACTTTTACCATTGCATTCACTTCTGTTGTCGATGTAGAACTTAACTGATTGATAACAATGCATTTATATACTATAATACAAATATGTAACTGACAAGGAAGCACAGTGTGTTAGAGTTCTTAGTTGGAACACAGAACAATAAGGAGTTGAGAATAAGGAGTTTAGTTGAGAACAAGAAGCATCACTGTGAGTTGAGAATAAGGAGTTTAGTTGAGAGTGGAATTGCATAAATTTCATACTGGCCTAGCCGGTGTTGGGCGGCAAGCGAGAAAAAGAACAATAAAGATGATAGGATAATATGAAGTAGAACATCGGATAGAAGTACCCTCACTCAATAGATGCTTTGTCATCAGCTCTGTTGAACAGGGGTAAAACAACGATAAAGAGGGCTTCAACACCAAATCGCCAAGTCAACAAGTAACTAATACTACTTTAAGAAAAGAAGATGGAATGCCATAATAGGAGTCAAATACATAACTTGTAATACAAAATCCTACAGCTACTGTTTTCTTGAATAATTAAAAACTTCCTATTGACCTGAGGCTTTTACTTTTACTTTTGTTGAAGTCGATAGGAAGAAGGAATAGAGTTATCACACTAAAGAAGAGTAGGAGAAGGTTAAATTTTCTGTATTTCTTTCAATATTTTTTATAATTTCACAAACTCTATATCTTTCATGACTCAACATATGAGGTTTATATAGTCCGTAAAGATATATTACATTAATGTATTAAGAATGAATCTATCTCTTTCAAGAAATCCTTTCAAAAATCAATAGTCATTTGACTTGTCCTTCCATAAATATTTCCTCTTGATGAAATGAACCTTTCTTGTGATGAAATTAATCTCTTTATGATACTTTAATAAATTTAATTCTAACATTCTCCCCCCTTAAACTTGTTCTATCCAATATGCTAAGTTTTTTTCGAAATTGTTGAAACATTTAAAATTTGAGATGCTTTCTAAGTATATCAGCCACTTGTTCACTTGTCTTGACATGATGTAACTCTACTTCTTTATTTTTGACATGATCTCTTATAAAATAAAATTTTGTATCAATATGCTTCGATCTTTCATGGTAGACTGGATTCTTGGCTAAGGCAATAACTGATTTATTATCAACATAAATCTTAGTTGACTTCTTATATGGTATATGAAGTTCATGAAGTAATCTTCTTAGTCATATTGCATAACAAACACAGGAAGATGCTACTATATATTCTGCTTCACAACTTAATAGTGCAACGATATGCTATTTTTTTTAAGACCAAGCAAATGTAGCTTTACCAAAATAAAATACAAAACCCGTTTTATTATTTCGATCATCATAACTTCCAACCCAATCACTATCACTATATCCAATTAGATCCAATTTTTTTGATGATGAATAAAATATTTCATACTCAATTATTCCTTTAATATATCACAAAATTCTTTTAGCAACATTTAAATAAGAAGTTTTAGGAGCTTCCATGTATCTACTTATTAAACCAACTCCAAATAGTATATCAAGTCGAGTGCATATCAAATACCTTAAACATCCAACTAGACTTTTATAATAAGTTGGATCAATGTATTTGCCTACGCCTTCCTTGGTCAACTTGGTCCCATATCAATAGGTGTATATGTAAGATGACAATCTTCCATGGAGAACTTCTTTAGAACCTCTTTTGTATAATTTCCTTGTGAGATAAAAATTCCTTTATTATCTTGTATAACTTCAATACCAAGGAAATAAGTCATTTGACTCAAGTTGGTCATCTCAAACTCCTCCTTCATAGAGTGTTTGAAAATCTTTAATCATGAAGCTACTACTGTCTGTAAATACTAAATCATCTATATACAGGTATACAAACATGATATCTCCATCAGAGTTAGATTTCGTATAGAGAGCATGTTCATATGAACATTTAAAAAAACTATAAATAAGTATCTATCTGATAATTTCATGCTCATGGGGCTTATTTAAGCCCATAAAGAGCTCTCTTTAACTTATATACTTATATACTAATTTAACATCCATTTATAAAATTTTCATTTCATTTGAGGTGCTAGGGAGATAAGTAATCTTATTGTCTCCAATTATAAAATTTTCATTTCATTTGAGGTGCTAGGGAGATAAGTAATCTTATTGTCTCCAATCGAGCAACTAGTGTGAACACTTCTTCATAGTCAATCCCATATTGTTGTTTATATCCCTTTGTGACCAATCGTGCTTTATATTTCTCCACCTCTCATTATGCATTTCTTTTTATTTTGAAGATCAACTTAACACCGATCACTTGGTGGTCTTCTAAAAGTGTTGTAAGCTCCTATATATCATTTTTGCTGATAGCATTAATCTCCTCCTTCATAGCTTGTCTCCATTTTTCTTCAAAGCTTCTTTGAAAGTTAATGGATCATATCCTACAAAAAGATAAAATAAAGAAAGTTCATCATTGTTAGTATCAATTCTTCGAGTCATATCATAATAGCTCCTAAATCGGTCTTGTCCTTCTTTTAATCGGACTTCTTGAATCATATGACCTAGCTGATCTCGATGATGATTCTGATAAAGCATCTTTTGTGCTTACTTGTATTATATCCTTTTATGATGATATAGTTTTCTTATGCTGTTCATTACTTTTCCAATCTCAAATCTGTTATTCATTAAACTCAACATCTCTTGACATCATAACTTTATTTGTGATAGGATTATAGAGTTTGTAACAATTGAAATTCTCAGCATAACCTAATAAAATATATTTTTATCTTTTATCTTCAAGTTTTGTTCTTTTTTCTTCTGGTATCTTGGCAAATGCAACACTTCCAAACATTTTGAAATGATCGACTCTTGGTTTCTATAAGCTTCATACTTTTTCTAGTATAAAATTACCAATTCACCTTGTTGGAAACCTGTTAAGCAAATAAACTGCACAAGCAACAATATCTCCCCAAAATTCTTTAGAAATTTTTCTTTCCTTTAACATGCACCAGACTATAGTAAGTATAGTCCTATTTTTCCTTTCTAAGATACCATTTTGTTGAGGTGTGTGGCATTGTAAATTGATATAAAATTTTATTATTTATACAAAAACTTCTAAATTCGTTTGAAGTATATTCACCACCTTTATCTGTTCGTAAATATTTAATCTTGCAACCACTTTGTCTTTCAACTTAGTTTTTAAATTCTTTGAATTTATTTAATACTTTTTTTATTTTCCTTTAACATGTTGACCCAAGTTTTGCCACTATGATCATAAGTGAATGTAAGAAAATACATGCTTCCTTTAAGTGATACTGAGCTAATAGGGCCATAAACATCTGAGTGTACCAAATCAAGTCGATGTCATGCTCTTTTCATTCTGCTGATTTTGAAAGACTTTCTTTCTTTCTTACCCATAACACATACTTCACATAATTTTGATGGGCGATCAATTATTGGCATTTCTGTCACCATATTAAACTTCTCTAAAAGGTTTAAAGCCTCCAAATTTAAGTGTGTATATCTAAGATGCCATAATGTAGAAATATCCTCAAGATCAATCTTAAAATAATTTGATCAATAAAAAATACATAAATATAGAGGAAATATTATGTTCTTTGTTATTTTCATATGTGAGATTAATGTCTTATTCTTATCATAAATTGAAAGAGTTATATCTTTCATCTCAATATTATAACCTTTTTCAAGTAATTATCCCAAGCTAAGAATATTATTTTTCATATTAGGCATACAATAAACATCTGAAATGCATAATTCTTTAGAGTCTAAGAATAATTTTACCTTTGGCTCTTACTAGTCTTTGAGACAGATCACCAAATGTAATATTCCCAAAATAATTTGTATCCATTTCTGAAAACAATTTTTTGATGCCACACATGTAATTTAAAGCTCCTGTATCTAGATAGCATGTCATAGACTAATCTTCTTTCAAATTATCATAGTTTATTAGCAAAACTTAATTTTTATTATTCTTTTTTTAATAAAATTTACATAATCTCCTTGATTGTTAGGATTATAATAACATTCAAAGGAGTCATGTCCATACCTTTTGCAAATATAGCATTGTATTTCAGACCTTTTAGAATTTATGCCACGTCCACCACCACGTCCTCGACCATAACCTCGGCCTCTTTGGCTAAAATTTTATCCACCTCCTTCATTGTTTGGAGATTCTTAATAGATCTGATTTCTACCACCTCTTCCTTTTTGTCCACAACCTCTTCCTCTTTGAAAATTTGATTCACTTTTATTTTCAAGAGTAAGCTTGGTCTGTAGTGCTTGTTCCATAGTTTTATCTTCTACTCATTTTGTAATCATTTATTTATGAACTTGAAGGAAACCCATAAGTTGTTCTAAAGACATTTTTTCTATATCTTTAGAGTCTTCATTCGCAACAATAATAAAATCAAATTTTGAATCTAGTGATTTTAGAACCCATAAGTTGTTCTAAAGATATAGAAAAAATGTCTTTAGAACTTGAAGTGAACCCACAAGTTATTCTAAAGACATTTTTTCTATATCTTTAGAATCTTCAACCGCAACAATAATAAAATTAAATTTTGAATTTAGTGATTTTAGCATCTTTTCAATCACTCTTTAATTACTTATTTGTTTATCATTTCTTCTCATTTAATAAACAATAGAAATAATTTTTATGAAATAATTAGAAATAGTTTCAGAAGTACATTGTTGTAATTTTTTAAAATTAGCTCGTAAAATTTGTAGAGGGAGTTTTTTTTACCTTAAATCTTTTCTATTTTTTTCAATATTTTTTATAATTGAAAAAACTCTACATCTTTCATGACTCAACATATGGGTTTTATATAGTCCCCAAAGATATATTACATTAATATATTAATAATGAATCTATCTTTTTCAAGAAATCCCTTCAAGAATCAATAGTCAATTTGACTTATCCTTTCATAAATATTTTATCTTAATGACATAAACCTTTCCTATGATAAAATTAATTTCTTTATCATACTTTAACAAGTTTAACTCCAACAACTTTCACAACGACCTCAACAAGACTTGCCCCATCTATTGATGAAGATACTAATTCCAATGTTCCTTGTTGACGAAGACTCAACCAACTTTCACATCCAGCCAGAGCACCTCCGCAAAGCTTCTTTTTAAAATACGATTAAAAGCGTCGGGTCAACCACAGGAAAGAAAATAAATAACTGATGACTTAGCCTAATCAAAAAGGACTTTACGCACTTATTAACTGCGGGTAAAAGACCGCTGCTCCCTCCGTTGAAACTACAATAACAGCTTACTTTAGATTGGATTCTGACTCAAACTTGGACTTTTTAAGTTCAGAGCTGGATCCTTCTCTTGCTTCATATCTTTTTGATGCTTCAGATACATATTAGGCTTCTTCATAAACTTGTTATCTTGCCACCTGGGATAGATTTGAGCAAAGACACTGCTCTAACTGCAGATTCTCTAGTCGACTTTCCTTTCCATTAGCATCCCGAGTTGTTTACTACTTGTCTTTATCTTATATTTATTTATGTGTACGAGTTCGTAACCTCACCTAACTAAACTCCTGACGCACCTAAGAAGTAAGCGTTAGCACACCTAAATTAGCAGGCCAATTCCTTCTTTAGAGGCAGAGGTACTGCATCGAAATCACTCTTTATACTTGCTTTTTGACTCCAACCCAATAAATACCTATAAAGAAAGGACAGGTGAGTGCTCAGTATACCAATAGAACAGTAAACCAATGGAATAAGCACCCTTCTAACGAAGCACCCCGTACCCCGATCAAAAAGTTAATGCTTGAAATGACTCCATAAGCACAATGCTAACAACTTGATTCGTTGCTTGTTCGTTACGTGTTAGGTAGCTTTAAGAGTGGTTCCTGTTTTCGGAATAAACTCCACTTTAATTTCCTTCCCTTACTTTAGACTCTTATCTCGTTTCTCATTTGCCAATCTCTTATCTATATTTCATATTCAACTCTAGTATTTTGCATTCTGATAATCCTTCTCTTGAAGCTAGAGCAATAACAAGAGCGGATGAAAGCAGGTAATATTCACAAAAGAAAGTAAAGGTGTGGGTTGACTCTGTTCTCTACCTGATGCTCTTCAATTCCATTCCTCATTTCAAGTCAAGTTTTGAAGTCATAAACAATTACTAATATAAGTTGATAGTTTCAGTTTCAATAGTGTTTCTAGGTATTTCGTCGTGTCCAAGGAGTCAGCACAGTGAAGGTTCGGCCTGTAAGTGCAATAGGAGGCCCAACGTGATGTGGAGTCCGGGGAAGGGGCGCTCTAGTACTTGGTTTGAGTTGTCGCCTTGATGCGGGCCTTTCTCCCGATCCCGTCAGGTTGGTCCTACAAAGAAAGACCTTCGCCTCGGTGGTGGGTCCCTAGGGAGATCCCTCTGATGGCTAAGTTAGTGTTGTCCTTGAGAGTGTAGTCTGGTATCCCTTTTTCAGACGCCGGAGCTTTTTCTCTCTTTTGGAATTGAAGTGATGCCGCCCTCCAGAGTTGCCCCTGGGGTGGCCTTTTATACTTGTACATTGGCACCTGGTCACATTGCACCCTGATCATAATTCTAACGCTCAGAAGCTGTTTAACAGCATCATGCGTCGGCCGCCGGTGAGGGCGTTGCATCGCTTCCACTTCTATCGTACAGTCATTTTAGATCTTTTAGAGATCCGATGACGATTGCATGGCGCCCGATGTCGTAAAACATTGAGCACATCCGCCTGTTTATGACATGTCACTCGTGTGGGTCAGAGGACGTAGTTTATCTTAGGCCACGTTATTTGGTCTAAGGAGGGGCCGGGCCCACTATTACCTCTATCATTTGCCGCCCCCCCCCACAACCCCCCTCCTCTCTCTCTCTCTCTATCTCTATCTCTCTCTCTCTTGGAGGAGGAGGAGACTTTTCCGAGGCATTTTTGAAGGCAAGGGGAAGGGTCCTTCGGGTTCGAGGTAGGTATGACGGAGGGATTTGCATGCGTGCTTGAGGTTGTGTCGCTTCAGCCGCCTCGTCGATCCCTTAGGCAAGAGCTTCATTGTAGGTAGTCGAGATTGAGAGCCCTTAAGTGAGGTAGAGAGCTAGCTTGTAGATGATCGGGACTAAAAGCCCTTGGGCGAGGCTGAGAGCTCGCTTGAAGATGATCGAAACTAAAAACCCTCGGGCGAGATTGAGCTCGCTTGAAGATGATCAGGACTGAAAGCCCTTGGGTGAGGCTAAGAGCTCGCTTGAAGATGATCGGGACTGAAAGCTCTCAAGCGAGACAGAAAGCTTGCTTGAAGATGATCAGGACTGGAAGCCCTCGGGCAAGGCTTAGAGCTCGCTTAAAGATTATCAGGACTGAAAACCCTTGGGTGTGGCTGAGAGCTCGCTTGAAGGTAATTCGGGTTGAAAGCCCTTGGGCGAGGCTGAGAGCTCACTTGCAGATGATTGGGATTGAAAGCCCTTGAGCATGTTGAATCTCGAAATTTGATGATAAAATTAGTTGATGAGTTTTTGATCTAACATGGATTATTAGAAATTGATGATCATAATTAGCATCATGTAGGACTAACTATGACAGGAGCAATAGAGTTACAACCAGATGATGGGCTAAGATCAAGCTTGAGCATTGGGCCGGAGTTCGGACGATGTAGTGGGATCTCGCCGAAGTTCGTTAGGAGATTCACCGAAGGGATTGGGAAGCTTGCTGGGAACATGCCAAGAGATCGCCGGAAGAAGACCGGATGACTTACCACAAGAATGTCGAAGGTTACCGAATTGGCGAAAGTTGAGTCTTAGTTGAAGCTTATGGTCTTTAAGTGTTGTAATCATTGAGTCGTAGTTAGAAATGAGTCCTAATTGAGGTGTATTTGAATAAAATCCAAATCAACTCAATAAGGCAACTGGGTCCACTATTAGGGTTTGATTGAGCTCAATTGATTGACCAGAGGGTTGGTCAACATCAGATTCAAGCTGGAATTCGAAAAGTGGAGGGAACCACTTTTGCGAAAATTCCAATGAGTAAATCGCCGGTGAGAGGCGGGTGTACCACCGCCACCCAAGCTTTCGAGTGGTTGATGATGGCTGACCCGCCCAGGTTGGGTGGTTTAACCGCTCGTATCTAGGAATCTGGGTACTTTCAGTGATTCGCCCGCCTAGGTCGGCGAATGAACCGCCCGTACCCGGATTTTTCGGATACGACTAGATTTTGGCTCCAGTTTTGAAGCCAATTTGGGGCCTATAAATACCCCAAATTTTTTTACATTCTATATAACAATTTTGGGAATTATATTCTGAGAAAATATTATGTGAGAATTGTAAGAAAAGAAAAGGGGTAAGGGAATAGTCAAAGAGTGTAATCTTGTATTTATTGTAAGCAAAGTATAAAGGTTTGGTCTTCATCCAAAGAAGATTGGTAGTAGACTCCAATATACCTCAAGAAGGAGGACTTGAGAGTAGACGTAGGCCGTTGGTGCCCAACCACTATAAAAATTATGAGTCATCTTTTGCTTTTCTTATTAATGCTTTCGATCTTATTTACTCTCTGAAAGTAAACATTTTACTTACGATGTTTCTTATCTTTTGGATTTCCTTACTCTTTCTTAAGTAATTAGTAAGCAAGTAACTTAGTAATTTTCCTATCATTCACTTGCTTTATTTCAACAACAAGCTTTGGATCTTCCTATCGTGCTTTTTTAAACAAAAATATTTTTGTTTAAAATGAAAAATTTACACTTGCCCCGCCCCCCCCCCCTCTTAGTGCAAATTGATCCTAACAATTGGTATCAAAGCCTCGGTTTTTCTCATTTGGTTTAACACCCAAGAGAAATGGCTCTTATTGGCTTTCAAGAGGTTTTTTCTATCATTCATCCTCCCATATTCAATGGAACGGACTACACTTATTGGAAAACTCGGATGAGAGTTTCCTTGCTTTCTTTAGACCTTGATTTATGGACGGTTATTGAAAATGGATTTAAAATGTCTTCACTTTCAATGAACAATTGGAATGATTTGGAGAAGACTTTCTTTTTATATGCCAAGGCTATAAATGCCTTGTTTTGCGTCTTAGATAAAAATGAATTTGATCGGGTTTCTTGTTTTGATTAGCATGCATTAGAAATAACATATGAAAGCACACTTAATATAAATGAATTATTAAATAAAATACTTTTAAAAATAAACAAGAAGAACACCTTCCTAAGAACTACAAGGAATGTGAACCGAGAAGAACATATGACTTCTCGAGTGAAATCTCGAGTGATGAAGACTTTGAACATTTGACAAATAAACTGAAAAAATTAATCAACATAAACTATAAAAATGATTTAAATATGGACAAAACCTCTTGCTATGAATGCAAGAAGCCAAGGAGCTCCAAAGATTAAATGCACAACCAAGAAGTGGAGAACCTTACTCTTATGACCATCAATAATGAGGTTAGTGATTCATTAAGTAATTCTTTTTCAGAATTATTGAATATGCTTCATGATTTGTTTGATGAATTTAAAAAACTTGGTAAATCTTTTAAGTTGTTTAAACATGAACATGATTTGTTAGTTGGTAAAGTTGATGAAATCCATGAGTTATTAGCATCACACAATCCTAGTTCTAAATGTGAAATGCTAGACAATATTAAAGAAAAAATATCATAATTAAGACAATGTTAGAAAATTTTAAAATTAGTAATAAATCCTTGAATTTGATCCTTGTCAATACGGGTTATATTAATAGAAAAAATAAAATAAGTTTTGTGGGCAATACCCAACAAAAGCTAACTATTTTTGTTGAATACCAACAAAAGTCAACTATTTTTGTTAAAGGACCAACTTTAAATGTGCCACCAAGATTTAAGTATAATTTTTATGGTAGATTATGGTATATGGCTTACAAATGTCTACTTAAAAACTATAGTCTTCATAAGTTAGTTTCGGTTACTAAAGGAACTATAAACAATCATATGTAATTAGAGAAAATGGGAAGAACATGTCATGAAGGACCCAATGTCAAATGGGTACATAAATCAAAACCTCCCATAATATAAAGTTGCATCATAACAAGGCTAAGATCACTAAGTAATATTTTGAAAGTACATGCTCAAGGCACATGCTTTGAGATCTAATACTCTTTCAAAGCTCACTGGCCTAAGTAAATAAAAAAAATTATTGAAAATAAAATTATTGGTAATGAATCTTAAGGATGATTCTTTGTTATAATTAATCTTGATTACTCTCAATGATGCATAATCTTTGCATAGCTAGAAACTGCTAGAATTAGAAAGGAGAAAGTTTAGTTAAATAAAAGTCATATGTATGAAAGAAAGATTTCGATGATGTTTATTGTATTGATATGCATTAACTTGTGTTGATGATTTGTGCTGTTTTTGAACCTAGAAATAATATATAAAATCATATTTCTTTAAAAGAAAAACTTCTTGATAACATGATAGAATCTTCCAACGTACAAAAATCATTTGATTCAAAAATAAATCGAAGCTTTTGTTTGAATATATTTTATTGTAATGATCGTAATGAAAATTTATTTTTGACTTTAAATGTCATTGAAATAAATTTCAAAAGAAGGATAATTCTTCTTGAAAGAATTTTTATCCCATGAATTCTTCAATAAAGATAACATGATACATTTATTGTTGAATCTCTTTAACTACAAAAATGAATTAGAAAACTTTAGCTATTTTCTTTTGGAAAACAATCTATGATGACTTTATTAAAATATTTTGAAAAGTGATTTTTTATTATGATTTTGGATATGTTTTTTAATGATTTTATTTAAAAGAATGGATATGTTTGAATCTATCCAACATTATTGATATTTTGATAATTTAAATCATGACCATGAAATCTTAAAAATTAAAATTGAGATCTTTATATAAACCAAGATTGTTTACCAAGATTCCTTCTTTTTATTAAAGAAAAGCTTTCATCCTAATCATGAACTTGATTTGTCAATATTTATAACTTGATATTTCTATAACAAACAAGATCCTTTTTTTGATCTCCTAAAATTTCAAAAGTTTTGAAATTACATCTAGAAAAATGTGTCAAAATAAATCATGTTCTTGGCATTTATGATTTGATAATAATATTCTTCATGATATGATTACTTATGATATTCTTCTTAGTATAACTTATCACTAAAATTAATATTTCTTAAATTTGTGATAAGTTAAAAATTGAAAAAGATTTGTATTATCATGAATATTCTCTTAATTTCTTGACTTTGACTTTTACGTTATGGGAATCACGTTATTGATCTTTATAATTTTCTCTTTTTAATAAAAATGAGATTTATAATCTTAACAATAATAATTAAAATTTTCATTAAGATCATTTTTCTTTATTAAAAAGATTTATCTTGGATGAATTGAGATTATCCCCTAAGACTCATTTTATTATTCATAAAAAAAAGAGAAAAGAAACTTATTAAATAAATTCATATCTTTTGATATTCAAAAATTTGATTTTATCTTTAATGACATGATCTTCTTATACTTTTTGGTATAATTTGAATATGAATGCCAAAAAGAAATTATGTCATCATATTTCTTTATTGACAATAACAAAAAGGGAGAGATAAAATTATTAATATGATTAGAAGTAAATTAGATATGATAACCTTAAATGAGAAACAGTTTGCTTAGAAGAAAATTTAGACTTTTTTAAATGCATGCAAAATACTTAATTTACAATTTGAGCTTAATCTACTATCATGCCTTCTTTTGAAATTCTTGATGTTTTTTATCAAAATTTACAATAGATGATTTTTTGCTTTACTTGAAATTATATAAGATGATTTTAAATGCATGAGGATCTCTTAAACTTTTGACTCTCCTTTAATATCTTGATGTTTTGAGCTAAATTTTGAAATTCACATCTATAAAATTTACATCTTTAAAATTGAGTATTTTTGTAATATGATATTTTTCATTTCTCTACCTTGATACTACCTTTTTGCTCACATAAGTGGAGAAAGAAAATCACTAGCATTTCAATAGACTAATAAGTCAATTACATTTTGAATCTCTTGAAAGTGATTTTGATGATTTTGAAATTGAATGAGTGATTTATCTATATCGTGGTTTTGATTTCTTGGAATTATAACTTGAAATCTTTTATGAATCAAAATCTTTTATTATGTGTCTTCATATTATTTAAAAGGAAATTTTTATATAAATCATGAACTTGATATCTTAAGATTTCTTATGGATAAATTAAGAGATTTTATTTGTTTCTCCTATGACTTGTCTCTTGATATTCATAATTTATTTTCATAAATTGAATATCTCATCACTATATTAATTTTTCATAATATATTTCATGTGATGATTGGTATATTTCTTAATTTATTTCTTAAAAAATAATATAATAGAAAAATTTATGCACTATTCTAACCATCTTTGGTTTTGACAATGACAAAGTAGGAGCAAAACTTGTTAGCTTATAAATTTACTATATTGCACTTCTCAAAAGAGAAGAATGAATTCACTGGCTTGCATGTTCTAAAGTAACGAAAAATTTGTTAAATTTCTAAGCTTTCATATATCAAAAACTTGCTAATTGCGCTTCTCCTTTTGTTGATGACAAAGAGAGAGAAGGTATAATGATGTAAAATTATGTATGATGATTATACATGTAATGATGATTTTGAAAATCTACATAAAGATAATGATTTATTATTATTCGAATTTATTTACTACATTTTCTTGAAATTTACATGAGAAAATTTTGTTGAGCTCTTCTTCAAAATTTTATAAATACAAGATTGAGGTTGAGACCTAGAAATGTTAATCATAAAAATTTATAAATTACTAATATATATTTCATGAAATGAAGTCTTTTGTGATAACTTTTTTTTTTTGAAAACTTTCTCTATGTTTTATATTATTATTTTCAAAAAAAGAAAAAAGATTGCATGAAGATGTGCCACATTTAAAATTTATAAGAGAAAATTTTTGATATTAAGAGATAACTTTTGCTATATTTGAAATACATAAGTAATTTTTAAATCTCTTGAACTTTTGAGCTCATCTTAGTATTACGTTTAAAATTTATTAAGAGTTCTTCTCTATGATGAAATTATTCAACAGTGCCTCCCTTATTTCTCTCCTTATTAAAGGGGAAGAAAATTTTATAATGTATATACTAAGGGAGAATAATGTCATCTTATGCTTTGAAATTATTAGCTATATTTCACCTTTTTGTTGATGACAAAGGGGAAGAAATATATATTGATGATACATGATCTTGTTGAAATATATGGATATCTTGGATAAAGATATGAATTGGACATCTTGGATATAGATAATTTATTCTTTTTTACTTATGAGTTGATGACTTGATGCAAATTTATGTTGAAATTTGCATATAATGTTGATTGCTTGAATTTAAGAATGTGTGCTTCTCTTAAATTTAAGTGAATGGATTTATAAGAAGTTAGGATTAACTCCTGTCATCAATTGATTGTCATCATCAAATAGGGAGAGATTGTTGAATCTCATATTGTGATGATGAAATCAATTGATGGGTTTTTGATCTACCATGGATTGTTAGAAATTGATTGATGTAGGATTAATTACGACAAGATGATTATTACAATTAGGATTGGCCAAGGTCAAGTCCATGCATCAGGTCGATGCAGTTGGGAATTTGCTAGGAGTACGTCGAGAGCTCGCCGAGGGTATCGAGAGTTTGCTAGGATGGCAGAAGGGAGTTCGCTAGAAGAAGACCGAGACTCACAAGAAGATTGTTGGGGGTAGCTGAAAAGATTATCGAGAATTAGGATGGTCTTGTAATAGATGTTTGACAATTATGATTATATTTAATTAAGTTATAATTAGCATCGTATAGGACTAATTAGGACAAGAGCAATGAAATTACAACCAAATGATGGGCCAAGATCAAGCTTGAGCATCGGGCCGGGGTTTGGACGATGTAGTGGGATCTCATCGAAGTTCGCTAGGAGATTCATCGAAGGGATTGGGAAGCTCGCTAGGAACACGAGAGATCAGGAAGAAGGAGGTCTTCAAGAATATCGGAGGTTACCAAATTAGTGGAAGTTGGGTCTTAGTTTAAGCATGTGGTCTTTAAGCGTTGTAATCGTTGAGTTATAGTTAGAAATGAGTCCTAATTGAGTTATATTTGAATGAAATCCAAATCAACTTAATAAGGCAACCAGGTCCACTATTGGGGTTTGATTGAGCTTAAGTTGAGCTCAATTGGTTGACCAGAGGGTTGGTCAACATCAGGTTCAAGCCGGAATTCGAAAAGTGGATGGAACCATTTATGCAGAAATCTCGACAGGTAAACCGCCGGTGAGCCGTGGGACCCATGCTTTCGAGCGGCTGATGGTGGTTGACCCGCCTAGGCTAGGCGGTTGAACCGCCCAAACCCAGGAATTTGGGTACTTTCAGCGGTTGACCCGCCCAGGCCGACGGGTGAACCACCCGTACTTGGATTTTCGGATACAGTTGTATTTTGGCTTCAGTTTTGAAGCCAATTTGGAGCCTATAAATACCCTAAGTTTTCTTACATTCTATACAATAATTTTTGGATTATATTCTGAGAAAATATTGTGTAAGAATTGTAAAAAAAAGAAAAAGGGTAAGCGAGTGATCAAAGAGTGTAATTTTAAGGGTTTTGTCTTCACCCAAAGAAGATCAGTAGTGGACGCCGGTGTGCCTCAAGAAGGAGTACTTGGGAATAGAGGTAGGTCGTTGGTGTTGAACCACTATAAAAATTATGACTCATCTTTTACTTTTCTTATTAACGCTTCCAATTGTATTTACTCTTTGAAAGCAAATATTTCACTTACGATGTTTCTTATCTTTCAGATTTTCTTGCTCTTTCTTAAGTAATTAGTAAGCAATTAACTTAGCAATCTTCTTATCATTCACTTGCTTTATTTAAACAACAAACTTTGGATCTTCCTATCGTGCTTAAACCTAAATGTTTTTTGTTTAAAATGAAAAATTTACACTTGCACTAATTTAAGTGAAAGCCCTTAAGCGAGGCTGAGAGCTCGCTTGTAGATGCTTAGGGAGACTTTTCTTGGGATTGATGATGATCTATTTGTTGATCGAAATCCTCTGTGAGGTGACACGTGTCCTGCATGGTAACTTATCGAGTGTCGAGTGCGAGGCATCATGATGAGCTATCCCACTTTTTGGGGGAGGCGGAGCGCCAACTGACACTGGGGTAAGGTATTAATCCCTCCCGATTGCTTTACAGCCATCCTTTACTTTTGTTCACTGCTTCTCCGTTGTTGCTGCCGCTTTTTGTTGACTCTGGCGCCAGCTACGCAAACATTGTTGACCTTCATCCCCTCCTTTTTCCCCCGACGGTTTCTCGAGCACGTCGGATGTCTTCCGCCTCCTCCCACTCCAAGTCTCGATCGGCCAACTAGGCCTCATTCATGTCCTTCACCCCCCTTGAAATGGAAAGGATCCCCTGGAGAATCTCGACTAGTTCGGTCTCATCACCAAAAGCAAACAGGCATTCACCGTCCGAGAGGTCCACCCGGTTGGGAAGCTCTAGCCCTCGCGGCAGGAATAAAGAAAAAATGTGACTTCCAACTTTTGTTGCTAGAAGATGTACTGTTCACATGGAATCCACTGCGAGCGGCTAAGTACCAGCCCCTCGGGGTATGTTTTTTCTCGTTTTTGTATCAGGCTCGAGTTTTTCTTAATCATACTATAGAGATGTTCAACCTCGGTAAGTCCGACGGAGCGTAGTGGATCAGCGTAGGTAGCTAGCGTGCCCTCTGGGGATGCCGGCGTCCATAGGAGAAGCGCCCTAGTTCGAGTGGGCGGGTTTGAGGAAGCGCTTGTGGAAGGCAGCCGCCGAACAACTTGTAGATGCTTCAGGAAGCACCGCGAGGACCTCTACCGACAAGGGCAAAGGGATAGTAGAACTTGAGGAGGTCCCCGAGTGGGGGTACCATATGGGAACTTTATGAGGTTGAGGACCGAGCGGGGGTGGATAAGTACTTTGCCTCCATTATGACACTACTGAGGTGCGTCGATAGTGAGGACCCTCTGGTGCCGAGATGGTCGACCATCTCCGGATCAAGCTAGTTTTGGACTGAGGGTCCGTTGTCCAGGGAGTACTTGCGGGGGGTTCTACTCCCCATCCTAGTGAAGCAAGTATATGAATGCTCCTCCGAGGAGCTCATGAACCAGGCCGACAAGTCGGTTGTCTAGGTAAGGGACACCTCTTTTCCTCGTTTCTTATTCTCCCTTCAAACTTAACTTCCCTTTGCTTGCAAGGGCTTCACTTCGTCAACGCCATTCTCAATCGGGTCCATGACATGGGCCGACTGGTTCGGAGCCAACATGAGAAGATCCTGACTCTTTAGGCAGGAGCTAAAGGTAGGAGTCGGCCAAGAGTTAGTCGAGTGTCGAGTGAAAGAGCCGGAGGGTGAGATTGAGAAGATGCGGAGCTGGAGTCCCTTAGGAGAGCCGAAGGAGCTTGAGCGAAGTCGTGTGCTCTAGTTTGGATGGGGCTTGGAATGGCTGAGCTCACTTGGAGGGTGACATCATCTCGTTGAGTGGCGTTCCTCGAGGCCGAGTCAAGGCCGAGAGTCCGAAGCTGGTGGCCACCTACAAAGCATCCCGAGGGTTCAAGTTAGGCCTCGAGAAGATAGGGAGGGTCAGCTATGAGTTCGGGTACCAGGTGGCACTCAAGCAACTTTGGGGGAAGCACCCCGAAATAATGATCGAACGGGACCCCTTTGTCGAATGTCCCGAAGATGCTAATGTCGAGATGGACCTCGACTAGCCTTTCGACGACGGCACCCCCTCCGAGAAGCAGCTGACCTTATAATAATTTTTTGGAGTATTGGGCATTTTAAGATTTGATTCCTCCTGTTTTGCCTAACCATTTTGTAACTTTTCTCTATCAACTGAAGTTTCTTTTCTAAACATTTCGCTTTATCTGAATGGCCTCAAATACCGAGTCAACACTGTTGTACTAGACATAAAATTTTTTCAAATTGACATGCCAAGTCGAGGGTGTCTTCCCTTGCATTGTCGATAGGGTGTATGTTCATCGAACAACTTAGGTGACGATCTCCCCTCCCATCTCGGGTGAGTTTTGTGCGCCTAAGGTTGCCGACCTCGACCTTTCTCGTGACTAGATCCCCTCGCCAGGTCGGGTCGAACCCTCCGATTATAAAGTCGAGCAACTACCCTATGGTAGTGCAGTCTTTAGGTGTGCCTTGGCGACCAATGATCGCATTGTACATGGAGGGAAGGTCGACCACCATAAAAGGAACCATGAAGGTCTTGGTTCTTGGTTCGTCCGAAATCATAGGGAGAGTTGCGATGCCCATTGGAGTTATCGCGTCCTCGGTGAATCCTATCAAAGTTGAAGTCATAGGGATGAGATCCCGATTAGTCATTCCGAGTTTTGGAAAGCGTTAAGGTAGAGTATATCGATGGAGCTCCCTGTCGATCATGATGCACCTAACGCGGTGTTTCACCGGCTCATCATCGTGGTATCATCGTGATCCGGATATTTGTTCTCGGACTCAAAGGTGATCCTGTGGCCTAAGGCTCGAGGCCTCTTCTAGACTTTGCATGGGCGTAAGCCTTCCTCGCCAAGTAGCTATCGCTCACGTCGCGACCAACAATAATCTCTACCTGCCTCTCCACTGGTCCTTTCGGGCGGAGGGATGCCTCATGTGGCTTTCTTGTGTATATGTCTAGGTGGCCATGGCATATGAGGTCCTCGATCTGGTTCTTTATATCATAGCACTCCTTTGTGTCGTGCTCATAGTCACGGTGGAAGCGGCAATAATGTCCATGGTCCCGATCCTCGGGCCGAGACTTCATCGAGTTAGGGGTTTTGAGGAGCCCTTTCTCCCGGATTTGGAGGAAAATCTCCGTTCAGGTAGAGTTGAGTGGAATGTTGGCGGTTATGGAATGGTCTAATCAGCTCTTTCCATTCTCCTCCTTGGGAGCTCGGGAGGTGGACCCTAAGAAAGCTTAGCCTGGAGGCGCTTTATATCCTCACGTTTTTCTACCACCAGAGCCTGAATGGCGACATATTGGTTGACCCTCTGCAGCATTCCTGGCATGATCGTCGGGGGTCGCTCCACGAGCGACCAAAAGACGCAGGAAGGTCTAATCCCGATCATGAAGGCTTGAATAACCAATGATGGGTGCATGTCAGGAATGACCCTAATCTCCTTTGCAAAATAGGCAAGGTATTGACCGAGGTGCTCATCCTCCTTTTGCCTCATCCTGAGGAGGGATGCGGCAGTTGGCTTCGGTCATGCGCTTGCGAGGAAGTTGGCCTCAAACTCCCTCGCGAGCTGATCAAAAGAGTGAATGGAGGAGGGTGGCAATTGGCCATACCATCCTCGAGCGATTCCTAAGAGAGTCGTCAGAAAAGCCTGACACATTATGGCATCTGACGTGCCACACAGGACCATAAGCACCCGGAATGCGGCCATGTGCTCTATTGGGTCGGAGCCACCATCATACGCCTCAAGTATCGGGAGCCGAAAGTACTATGGAACAGGTGTGTCTTGGATTTCTTGGACGAAGGGAGAGCCACAAAGAGAACTCTCTACACGCTTGTCCTTCGTCTTGATTGTCTTATGGACGTCATTGATCCTTTGGTTCACGAGCCGTTCGCCCTCGAGTCGATGGAATCGAGGAGTGTCGGGATCCAGCTACCGATGAACTGGGTGTAGGTGCCGGTAGCTACATCGCCTAAAAGGGTTGGTCGATTATGGGGAGGACAGGTTGGTCACGGACCGAGTTGCTAGAGGCTTTTTGTGGCGATCGCTCCTATCCGGGCGGGAGGCTAGAGGGCTCGGCTCGGAGCGAGTGGAATGTAGGGATAATTGCTTGAAGCATCTGGTTATAGCTTGAACCTAGTTGGCGAGCCCTTGGAAGGCCTCAGGGGTCACCACCGGGGTTCCGAGATTCGGTGGGGGCGGAGTTAGCCCGGGATCATTGAGCAGGTGCCAGTATTGTCCTGGGGTGTGCAAAGGCAAGTTACCATCTCCGAACAAAGGGAGCGGGGTTGCGGGGCTTCTCCAGGTCGGTTGCATCTCGAGAGGGACATTTTCTCCGAGGTTGCGGACCGAGCATTCTTGCGACATCGGGCCCTCCATCTAGTGCCAAAAATATTGTTGGGTATTCCATGTCCGAGGAGTTAGGATAGCGGGGTTGAGGCCCAACATGACGTGGAGTCCGGGAAGGGGTGCTTGAGTACTTGGTTCGGGTTGTCGCCTTGATGCGGATCTTTCTCCCCCCGTGTTGCTCCAAAGAACCCTCCAATGGCTAAGTTAGCGTTGCCCCTAAGGGTGTAGTCCAGTGTCCCTTTTGGACGTCGAGCTTTTCTCTCTTTTGGAATTGAAGTGATGCCGCCCCAAAGTTGCCCCGGGTGGCCTTTTATACCTACACATCGGCATATGGTCACACCGCACCCTCATCATCGTCGACGCTCTCCGACTGTTTAATCTAGGCACCACCGGTATTCGTCTTGGTGAGGGCATTGCCCGCTCTGTTGTCGTATAGTCTCTTCGGATCTTTTGGAGATCCAATGGCAACTTCATGACACCCGATGTCATAAAACCTTGAGCACATCCTTTGTTTGTGACATGACTCGTGTGGGTCAAAGGACGATTTGTCTTGGACCACGTTGTGAGAGGCCAACTATTACCCCTATCAAGTAGCAAGTTGAGTAAAGTAATTATGAAAGTGACATTATAGCATTCCATTAGCGATGAGATCATATGCTAGATCATCAACTATGCTAAAGTAAGGTGTTTGGTGCAAGTAAAAGGTGACAAGCAAGTCCGATTCGGGAAATTGGTTTCTTCTGAGACTTCTATAAGCGGTGCTCAATACGAAAGAGTTAATTCTCACTTAGGAGTTATAGTAGGAAGAAAGAGACTCTGTTGGATCAAGGAAGTCAACTACATTTGGTTCTTAATATCGAGGGTTGGGTGCTCAAACAAAAGATTATGGATCGGTCGAGTGCTTTAGTGCTTGTTCAAACATTCATGTATAATAATACAATAATGAATGAATAAACTTCTATTAGAATTGGTTTTCATATACAATATTCTCTAGTTGTTTGCCTATAGGCCGAGCACCAGGACACTACTAGATTCCAAGCTACTACTAACGACCAAGCGCTAAGACGCGGAGGACCAAACAAGGTGACAAGTAACTACTAGACAAGATGACAAGTAAGCAACGTAAGATGCTTGTGTGTTAGCAACCTTATAACGGTTATTTATATTTATTAATACGATTAAGAACTAGTGTCGCGACAGAGACTGTAGCGTCGATTCGTGTCTCGACGGTGGAACCACCAAGTAACTGCTAATGTTACGCGGTAGTGACTAACGTTGTGCAGTAGTGAGTTAAACGACAGTTGGATCTAATGTTACGCATCAGCGAATTAAGCGGCAGAGACTATTAGTTGTGCGGCTGGGGCCGCTACACTATTTTGGGTTCTTTTTCTAGCATTCGAGAATAAGTTGTGCAAGTAAAGGATTATAGTAAGTAATGCAACTTCTTGTCCCTGAGGGGCTCTTTTCTATTCTTGTTTTCACGGGCGCTAAGCAAGAAATAGAATATTCACATGTCTGATCAATCGAAAGAAACCTGATTGCCCTCCTTAGATAAGTGCCCTACTTTTCCGTCTATATTATTAATAATAAGTGCACTATAACAGCATTACGGTAGCTTGATGGTTAGTTAATTTGCCATTATCAGAGTGTAAACCCGCCTTAAACAACGATAAAAAAGCCTTACTGCCCTGCCCTTAACCTGCGAGGATCTTGTAATGCTTTGACGCCCAGAATCTTTACTTTTGAACTCCCTTTATGGGCCTTGTTAACCAATAAAATCTTTGGATTTAGTATATCGAGCACCCTTACTCTAGGACAACAAATATATAACCGCATTTTGCTTCAAGAATTGATGATTCCCCCTTCCCTTTATTCTAAACTTGAAGAATTAACAATAATGTATTTTATTTAGCATAGAACTACTAAGTAAATAATATTTCGTATCGTATCTATTCTCTTTTCAAATTCCCTATTTCTCTTTGCCTGTTTGAATTCCCTATTCTGCTCGAGTTCCCGCATCTTATCTTATTTCTCCGGACATTTATATCTGTTGCTTCAATTGAAACTCTTACGGCTGATTACTCCAAACAAGTGGTTACTGCCTTCTTCCGCAGCTTAATATTTTGTACCTACTACTACTTCTTATGACCCCTTTTATCGATCTATATTCCGCTTCTTACTTTTGCATCAATCTTAATTCTGCCTGCTCGACCAGTTCCTGCTCTAGCTAACCCTGTTACCAACTCCTGTATATTCTATTCATTCCATTGGTTTTTGAATCTATTTATTCTATTTTATTTGTTTAAGCCTTTTCTATAGGTGGGATTTACTACTATTAGGACTTTGCAGCTCCAAAAGTTCTCTACTATACTTCAACCCAGGCGACCTCTCCTATACTTCAAAAGTGTATCATCACCGCTACTACTCGAAATAACATATCTTGGATTCTTTTTTCTTGGTTTAGATCCAATGGGATCTTTCTTGCAACTAGTATATCCATATATCCATAAATAATCTATGAAACTAAAAAAACACTTTCCTTTCGAAGACCCTCCTTTAATTTTAGAAGAAGATAGAATATGATGTATACATGTTTGTTAATGTTATTAAGTAACTGGACTACAAGCACCTAGAGGAGCAGCGCAAGGAATAAGGTCCCAATATTTTGTATATAAACTCGATAATAAGAGGGACGAGCAAGTGTTGTCGACTCAAATCTCAGTTATAGTTATCCTTTCCTTGTCGAGTATGATCCGGCTTATGGTGTTATTTACTACTAGCTTAAATCACATAATATTTATCGGAATGGTACGTAGTATCCTTGTTCGAGCATGTGTGCTCGGAGTAGAGTAGAGCTATGTCAAATGGATCGCAAGATACTTTTATTCTATAGATCACAAAGGCTTTTTCTCATACCTAATCGAGACTTAGATGTTTGGACACTGGGTACGTTATTTTGTTTCATATGTTTCAATTATATTGGGTAGTTCAAGCAGACAACAGTCGCCCATTCATTCTCCACTTTCCTTAAGCCACCTACGGTTTGCAAACGAACGACAAACCGAGTCTAACAAGAACCTATTTGGTTATGGTTCAACATTAAAGATTAGGGCATTAAGCAAGACCACAAAGATGTGTGTTTGATGTTGTATGTTGAATCAAGCGATCCCTGAAAGGAGTGCGTAGGCGCAATTGAATGGTTCTTGTACATGCTTGCTTTCCAACCAACATGACCCTTCTTTCTTATACATTAAACCCTAAACATGGCAAATGAAGCCAATCTTATTGGTTGTTACGGACCAACTCGATACTTGCTTTCGTAGGGTAAAAATGGCGCGAGTGGTGTATAGTGCTGCATCATTTTCACTCAATCTCTTTTTCGGGTCCCTTAGTGAATGAACGTAGGAATTGGATCAATGACTCACTCTCTCTTGAATTAGATGATGTAAAACTGGTCTTCAAAGCCCTCTTTTTCTTTTAGATTGGATGCAACACCTGGAAATGACGAGCTACCAGCTACAGGCTACACATCAAAAGTGAAGAAAGCACAGACCCATCTCCGGCTAACTCTCCTTTCTTGGTCACCGAAACACACAAACACACGAGGGCTTCTCTTACCTTATGAAACCCTTTCTTTAGGTCAGGATCAACAGGATTGGTTGGGTGGCTGGAATAGTATAGTATACTTGCCGAGGAGTCGATGTCAATTGTTGCTTGTTCCTTCCGCCAAGCGGGACCCTATTCTCTATCCCAGAGTGTAAGTTCTCTCAAAGCTCCCTGTTCCCACTTAGTTGCTGCTTGGTTGCCGATGCGAGTCAAAAGTTTTACCTTGAGTCAATTCACATTGTGTTCGTTCGGATTCTTTCTTTTTCTCTAGATCGAATTAAGGAAAATGCAGGAATAACCTTCACTGCCTCTTTCTTATGCACCTCTTTGTGATGAGAGGGTGTTTTCACTGTTAACATACGCTATTTACACCATTTCAATAGGAGGGGGCTTGCTCCTCCTTCAAGCTAAGATTGAGAGATACAAATCCGCCATGGAGTTCAACTCTTAAAAGAGGACGTCCACTACGACTACATAGAAGAGAAGACCTTATTTCCGATTTCTAAGAAGGACTAACTTTGGGATAATCATACCTTTTTTGTTGGCTCATTTGGACTTCACCGAGTGGATGTAAAGACGGCTTTTCTCAATGGGGTATATATCCATGAGGAAGTATACATGGACCAACCTTTTTGCTTCTCGCATGATTATACTTTGGGATAATCATAACTTTGCTTCTCGCATGAGGGCTACGTTAAATACCAAAGTAATCCAAGCATAGAGTAGTGGAAAGTAGCCTTCAAAGTCGTAAGATATCTTCTGGGTACCATAGACTAAATAATCACATACCAACGATTTGATATACTGGAGTAGACCGATTATGCTAGGTGCCCGGACACCAGGAAATCGACATACGCAAAGAAACATGCTTGTCGACGGATCTAACTCTTTGAATAAATTGCTTATAGTAACTCTAGAGGAATGCTTGCTATCAGTGCATTAGATGTCATAGTTGTCTACAATTCGCGATTGACCAAGTGAGCGCTTCCCCTTCTTTTCTTCTATTGGCTGGCGTCGTAGGATAGGATTGACTACTTATTTCCTTGAGTTCATCCCTCTACGTTGGGTAAAGAAATCTCCGTCATTTGACCTTTCACATGGGATAAATTCCTGCAAGCCTACTTCGTATCCATCTTGTGTTTTGTACCCTACTTGTAAGTAAGCTAAGTGATGAGAACTTATCTACCCTCGTTGTGGTGCTATAGTCTTTTTTCCATCTAGAGCTAGTAAGGTGATTCCGCACCCTTCCCTTTTAACCTGACCAACTATCCTCTATAGGAGAACCAGTGAGTGGATATTCTATTGAATTACAAGGTTTTATACTATAGCAAGGATATATAGGGACCCTTGTTTTAATGTTAGAGAGCTCTTTTCAATAATTCTCTAATGTCGTATGAGTGGGAATAAGTAAATCTAAAATTCTATTTTGTTAAAGTCCCCATGGGGATCTCATAAAGAATTAGAGAATAAGGTAAGGGTGCGAATAGAATAGTGATAGTAAGCGTGTTCAATCCACTCTTATAGTAGTAAGCCTTAAAGCTAGTGATAGCACTATAGTTACCCTTTCTTTCTTTTGCCAACCCCAGATTCCGTCGTTGTATGAGTTACCCTTGCCCCACTCTCCTCAACCCTTATTCTACTTAAAAAAAAGTAGAACTTCCCAAGGCTTAGGCAGGTCAGAGCATGGTACCTAGGATTTGGTTGAAATACCTTTTAGTGCTCTCAGCTCAAATTCACTTTCTTCTTTCGGCTCCAGGAGGTTAAACTAAACAATCAATCTAATAACCCGAGATAAGTGGTATAAAAACAATGGAAATAGTTTCTTTCCTCTGTGGAATAATGCATTTCTTATTTGCCCTTTTCTCTCTAGTACATGAGTAGATAGATCCACCTTACCTCCCAGTAAATAAAAACATTGGATAAACGAAGCACACTCCCATCATTCCGATTACTCCATTAACTATGAAATCTAGAAATTCGGGATGGTTGAGAAGAGTAGGGACAACGAATTTCTACTACGACTGTAGCTCCACAGGAAGAGTTTGGCCTAGCCCTATTATAAGGCCCTGTTCAGACAATTGTTGACAGACAAATATCTCTTCCGCGAGCTAGAAGTTGTCCAAGTCCGATTGGATTCAAATATCTCATGTAAAAGAGAGAGAGAGAGAGAGAGAGAAAATCGAGTTTGGCTCAAAATCTTACTTTCGAATTGAGTGAGCCTTCCAATAATATTTGGTAGCAGGCATTTGAAGAGAATCGAGTTTGGTGTTAAGGATCCATAATTCATATATTCTTTATTACCCCGACTCATCTTCCTTTGCTATGTTCCTTGCATGCACCTTTGTTAACAACCTAAGAGACTCTCCTTCTCAAGCCAACCCCCCAGGTCGGGAGGATACTTTCTTTGAAGCTACTGGGGAGCTACTTTCTACCCTAGATCTTTTCATTGGATTCAAAAGGAATGCTTATTCGAAGCGAAAGCCCCTGTTCAACTAGCGTAGCTGCAGCTTAGGCTTTAAAAGCCATCTCGAGGTCGAAACGGGAAAGAGGAGATATGCGAGGACGAATCAGTGCTCCAAGGACAGGACGATCCATCTTTTAAAGCGTTCTTCAAAAGACACCGATTCAAAGCGATCTCAAATGAAATGCCTATGATTGTATAGTTAACCACATATATGACGATTCGATCAATGATTTCAAAGTGAGAAGTGCACCTGTAATGTAATCATAGTAAAGTCAAACAAAGAATAGCCCAAAAAAAAATAAAAAATAAAAAATAAAAAAACAAAAACTACCCTTTCTTTTCGACCTTTATATGATGATGAGTTGCTCACCCGCAACGCTTAATAGTGCACCCAAGATTTATTCCATGAAATAGGTAGGCACTTGGAAATTAATAAAGAAAAGCCTAGGTAGTGCACCCAACAAGATTTCATTTTTTGAACTCACTTTCATTCTCCCTTTTTCTTTAGAAAGCTCAGGAACAATTGAATAAGAATGTACTCCTGCTAAGAGGGGGGAGCCATTCAAGGGCGCTGCTGCTTTTCCCTTATGTATGAAGGATGCCTCTCTCTCTCTCTGTGTAGGAGTACATGTTCATAGACGACTTGACCCTTATCGCTAGTCCTGCTTTCGTATCTCTAGCTGCACGCCACTTAGAGAAGTATTGAAACTATATGCTGACTCCTCTACTTACTCATCGAAGGATCCCTAACCACTGTATAAATAAATGCATTTGAGCCTAATCAAAAACTTTGTTACCCTAATGTTTGAATGACTCCGATAACGCCTCTTAGTAACTTACTGGACTAACAACGACTTTCACAGAGCAGACACCCTCACTAAGACTAATAGTGCTTGGCTTTATGTAGGTAGATAGAGGTTAAAGTTGTGTCATGGAGTTATTTCATCTACGGTAAGTGTTTGGCTTGATTGCCTTAAACTTCAATTTGATTATGGCCTTGCCTTCTAGAGCGCAAAGTAGATTCCTTTACCTGTTAGTAGAGTATCATCTCATAACTTGTGTTATTCTTAATTTCTTATGGAACTATGCCCCGGGTTATTCATAGAGGTTTTAAGCAAAAGAGAACCGAGAAGCCTTAGACAAATTGAAGTCGATAATTATCATATATATATATATATATATATATATATATATGCCTTGCCCCTAAAGGCTACTTGCAACTCTACTCTAGTACGTTCAATATAGCGTCTGTGATCTATAGAATAAAATGACCTTCTAAAGGGTGCTTGCAACCTTGGTGAAACCATCGATTGGCCAAGGAGTCCGCATGGGTAACTCTAGCGATCGAGATTTCCTAGTCGCATGTGATAACCCTACGACTAGCGATTCTTGACCGCAGAGGGCAGCATGGCGACCAAGGCTTTGTTGGTCACCCATGGTAGATTGCAACCAAACCTCATGGCTACAAGGGACACCTTGGCTGAGGGCTCGATATACTGCACCAAAAATGGATTAGCTATTGGCCATAAAAAAATAATAATAAAAAATAAGATATCATTTTTCTTAAAAAAAATTAAACATATTAACCCAATCTCGACACCTATATCGTGTGGGTCAGAATTTGAGTACGGGATATGAAAAATAATGTGGTAAAATTATTAATCCTGAGCAACACTTATGTGAAATCAATTAAGACAAAATATAGTGAACTAATTGTAATCTGCTCTAAATTTTGATGTTATACCATGATAATATTGTTGTTTCACATCAGGAACTTAGATAAGAAATTTGGATACTGAAGTTGGACATATAGTTAAGGGAGTTCTACTCAACTCACGTTTTTACAATACAATCGTCCTCAAAGTGTAAGAGTTGACAAGTATCCAATATACTAATGAAGCATATTTGATAAAATTAGAAGTCTTCCAAAAAATATACTACCATTTTTAATGAAAACATCATCAAGAAGATTATTTTGTAAGATAGTTGACATGAAAATATAGTACAAATCTGGCTTCTGGTAGCTAGGTATAGTTCAAATTAGAATTATATTCAAAATATAATTTAATCATTAATTAGAACATCAGATCCATGCCAAACTAAGCTTGCAATGTAATACCAATAAGATACTGAGATCAATCTACAGAATACAAGATTACTTGGATAAATATCTAGTCCTATACAAGATCAAGATACAAGCTTACTTCTAAAGTTACTTCACAGTGCAAAGCTTAGATTGAAGCAATAACACAAAAAGAGCACAAGTAAAATTACAAAATGTTAGCATCACTTAACTATAGTATCAAGAAAAAGCCATAGCAAAGTTGAATTATTCTCACATTGAAATGACAGACTCACTAGGATTTATCATTTTAAAACCAAAATTTTCTTTTCCAATGCACAAAATGAGAGGTTTCAAATGATGAAAAGGGTAAAAACAACCAACCAATTATATAAGCGAATAAAGACCTTTTCTTCATGGCAATAAGATTCATAAGCTACTTGACATCAGATTTAGCATTGTTTATGGCATAACCGCCTAAACAAGTTTGTACTCTTTTAATTGCATCCCATGTCAATGTATTAGATGATTTGATAATTTTATAATATTATGCTTCATGTTGAACAATGTTTGAATTTTCATATCGTAAAATATCATGATTTAAGATCTCTAGAACACAGGACTTACTCTAATCTACACCTAATTTGACTAGGATAAGGTATGAAACATATTTATAATTTTCTTTTAACTTTTAAACTACAAAACATTAGATAAATAAAAAAAATGACAATGTCTTTTATTTTTTCATTATCCTATTAAATTAGAATATGACATCTAATTTGTTAAATAATGACCTTCTCGTTCATTAGAGACTATATTATCTCAGTAAGAAATTGTACACAGTAAATTTCGTAGTTCTGACCCTCACTTGCAAATACTCCATCAACCTAGTGCTTTAAATATGATAGAGTATGACACAATAAAATAGGGAAAGTGGAATCAGAAAATTAAAAAGTGAACAAGAATAGATTTAGTAATTATCTTAATTCAAAGTAATTAAAAAAAATTAACATCAGAGGACGTGTTTGGTTTGTAAGATACCATCCAATATTTCAACCATTTATGAGTAGATTATGTAGTGTAGATTGTGGCAGGTTCGGGGTTGCAGCAACCAAGACAACTAACATTTACTAGAAGAAAAGTTTCCAAATAATTAAATAATATTTTTATTAATAGCAAGTAAACATAGACAAAATGCATTTAGGTCAACGATTTCATAGACAAGATGGTTACCATTAGAGATATTTATATCTTCCAAAAAAATTAATATACCTCCAACCAACTAAATATTTTTTGTTGATACTGTTAACACTTCAAGGATATATATATGAAGAAAAAATTAATCTACTAATTCAATTTTGCAGTGCATCATTGAAGTAATGTTTTAAATTATTCAGATAATATTTTTATAATAAAACCAAATATGATAATAGCTTTAATATTTAAACCAAGGTTTACAATATTGTATCCAATAGAGTACAGATACATTCGGTATAGCTCAATATGCTCGATATAGCTCGATATGTACCATACCAATAACTGATCGATACATTAGGACGGTACAAGATTACGAACCTTGATTTAAACTCAAAAATATTTATTTACAATGGCTTGTTTACCTCTACCAACATGATAATGAGTAAAACCCATCATTTCTCATCGAGTTTGAACTATTTGACTATAATGTCAGAAACGAACATTCATTAACATTCTTTATACTAGATATATGGAAATATAAGATGTTGAATAACATATATACAATTTTTTACTTGCTTATCTTTTAACTAGTCAATGAGGAAAGTCATAATTTCTTATTGATGTTGAACTTCTAGTAGTACAATCTGGATGATCAAAACTTTGAACTTTCATGTATTTTTTATTATATAAGCCAATGAGTAGCATTGCTTGGTTTACGCAAAATATAAATTTGATTAACAGATCATTCCCTTGGGAAAAAAGAAAAAGAGTTTAGATATCTCCTTTCACATGACAAATAGATGTCAGTGCACACCTTTCTTACAAGCTAATGTCATTAACATTTTTTAAGTATGGATATATAGCAATAACAAAAGAGTTACTACACTCACAAAGATTAAAAAGGTAAAACTCATTTTCATATATGTTAATTAAGCAACATTGACGGAGAAGGAATACAAACCTCAGTTTGACTATAGAAGTTGCATAAATTATCTTAAATATCAAAAAACAAGTACGGGAGTTGCAACCACAACTATATCCTGCATGGGATCAGAGGCATTCATGGACAATGGTCACAGTCAATGAAATTATAGTGAATCACTTTCACCAATAATAAAAATCTAATTTTTTGGGGAAAAGAATTTAGAAAACTATTTCTTCCACATTCACTTTCCACAATGATGTCTTTAAATTCTTTATACCCATATACTTCTGTGGTTTATCCACCTAGATTTCAATAGGTATTATTCATTATAATTACCATCGAAATCTCGAAGGGTAGGCACATCAATTAGACAGAAAGAGCTACGCATATGATCAAATAATGAATTTACTTTTATATCTTATCTTAACTATGCATGTTTACAAAGGTAAAACATGTATTTTTTATATGAAATACATCTATTCTTATGATAGTTTATGGATTATCAATAGAGTACAAGGCAAATTTAATAGCAATATAGTTCACCAATTAGCAGTATAAATATAGAATGTAACACAAGATTTGTGATTAGAGGACAAGCAGCAAGAAGAAGCAAGGTTAATATTATACAAAGAGAATGTGTTGCTTCGTAGTCAATAAATAAATAGGAAATTTAACGCACCAATTTATAGTTCGAGAAGCGAGACAAATTAACAATACCATGCATACCTCACAACTGATGGATTTTTATCCTCAATTGCTTGATTCTCGTCAAAATACAATTGATGACATAGATACTCATGTTTCAAACCCCACAAGCATGAAATGTCATCAAGACTAAAGAAAGGATAAGATGAATAGTTCACCAATAACATGAAATCTTATAAAAGGGAAATATGACCATATTGGCAAGCAAAAAGCTTAAATGAATCTTGTATTACATAATGTACTAATTAAAGTCAAATATCCATTCATGGGAAGATCAGGGAATAGTATAGCAGCTTGATTAATATGACTGGCCTTGATTTTATCATGGTTGATATGATTGGCTCTTTGATATTTCATGGCTAATGTTGCATTCATGGCTCTTTGATATTTTATCCTGTATTAAAATATTATACAAATATAATAAGATGAATAATGCTCAAATAAAAATAACATCATGGGCTGCCCAAAAATTGAATAGATAAGTATATTTGTTGTAAGAAATAAAATATATAAAAATTATAAATATGTTGATCGACTAGACAAAATATAAGTTAGTTCTATATCTCAATAAATGAACTTAGAGAAAATATCCTGATCAGATTTTAGGTCAGATTACAAAGATGATAAATTAAACATAACATAACAGATGCTCCATGCATCACATTATGGAAACCATCACAAAAAAAGATAGTTTAAGAAATAAAATATTATTATTGGATTTCATGCTGGCAAGATAAAAAATTTTAAAAAATCAAAAAAAGATATTCCAAGAGTACCACAAAATCAGAAACAAAGCTCAGGTCATTCATCACTATGCATCAAAGATTCTGTTGTGTATAATGTAAGAGGAAGAAACCAAAATCAAAAGGAGTGGCTAAACTTCAAAGTGTCATTATAGCATTTCACTAGACTGACGCTTCCAAGAACCTCATGCAGGATTCAAGGTCTTGACCATTCAAGAGAATAATAATCAAATGTGTGTCATAAGCAAAAAGATAGTTGAAATAGTACAACACAAAATCCATGAGAAAAAGAAGTGCAACCGAATTAAGATTCTATAAGCTAAAATAATTGAACTCAAATTATAATGTATGCGAAGCAGTGTGATTTGAGATAGTATGAGTTCCATTATAAGAGGTGTTGTGTTTAACTAAGTATATAGCCAGCAAGAGCTGTAAGATAGTAGACAGAAAAATGCTATAAGCATTAGGATTCCGAGTCAGAAACAACCTTACATATTACAAAAGATCATCTCATAAAACCAAAGTCAAGCGGAAGTGCAAGAAAAGAATACAAGAAGACATAATGGCAAGAGGCAATGAGTCAGAAAAAAAAACAAGAATGAAAACGAGGAAACATTCACAAGAATAGAATATAGGATAAAGAGAAATTCATAGGAGAAAAATAGTCAAGAATCCACTAGAAGAACCCAACTGAATTAGAAAGAGGTTAAATATCATATCAAGAGCATTACCTTATCTCTAGGAAAATAAGTATGAAAAAAAATTATTGATTTCTTTGTAAACAATAAGAGATCTAAGAGGACTTATTTGTAATTTAGGATATAAAGACACTACTAATCAAAATCTTACTTACCAAACTAAGTTGGATAATATAATCAAAGAATTTAGAAGTGATAAGAGAGTCCACATGGTCTCCATCATAAGATTCTATCCACCTAATCTCTATATAACATATTCTCCTAATCATCATTTTATGCTCTAAACTGATCTAACTCAATTTCGAGATCAATCCAAACATGATTAAAATCTTTTTTGACATAACTGTACAAATTTTTTGAAATTAATATATTGATTTCAATAAGGACAATTATTGAATCTAACTCCACCTTGAATAATCCTTTAGCTCTTGCTCTCGATACCATGAAATCTTAAAAAGTAATCTAACATTATTTTTTTATAAAACAAATGCTTAGTAGATAATAGGACAGAGTTCAAATGAAGCACATAGCAATATACTGTAATTACAAGTGTCTATGTGATGCATGAGTATTGCATCAACAAAAAGGATTCACTATTTAACAAGACTATGTCCTGTATAAAACTTTTAACAATAAATTATTCATAATTACCATGTATTGATCATATATTGATGCCACAAAAAGCAATGATGCATTATGCATGCTTTCTAAAATATTTATTTTAATTTGAGTCGGCAGCAGAATAAAACATAGCCCAAGTTTGCAGTATTCAATAGGATTGAAGTTGGGTTAGAGTTGAACCCATTAGAAGGCCAAACGCATGACCTAACTGCTTGGAGGCAATAGTACCATCAGGACCAAGCAGTAATACCATCTAAGTCATCCAACAAGGACAATTGTACTCTATCAATGATTTTGGCGATGGTACTACCTACAACATTTCATGTCAAAAGTTACAATGGTAGTATCGTTCAGAGTCAACGATAGTACCGCTCATACCTTGAAAAATGCTTGGTATACAGGTTCCCTCCGAAGCTTGGAAAAGAAATAAGTTGTAATAAGAGTAATTAAACTTCATCCGTTACAAATAATGATTTCTAGAGGAATCCAATGGCCTCCAGGATAGATGAATTTGGTGTGGACATAGGTCGAGAAGACCACACCACCATAAAATGATTTGTCATTCCTTCTCTTATGATTTTTGTTCGTGATTACTTATCATCATTCAATTTACCTGTAATTCTTACTTGCACTCAATTTCTGATTAATCATATTTTCAATACATATTTTTCTCAATAAAAATTTAAAGTTGGTTAAAATTTGTTATAGTACTAATTAACCTTCCCTTAGCCCCCCACTGTTTTTTCTTTTTCTTAGTGTTATTAAGATCTTAATACATATTTTTCTTAATCAAAATTTAAGATCAATTTAAATTTATAATAGTAATAATTAGCCCTCTCACCCCCTTGGATATAACCCAAGAGAACAAGCAATATAGTGTAAGATCATTATCCTTCTTGTTAGTAGATGTTAACGAAGAATTGGCTACAAAAGAAATCAAATTTTTACACAGAATAATGTTGTAGAGCTATTGTCTCATATGTTCAAGTGGTTTTGGGAATGTAGGAAGCAAAATCAGAACAAATCAAGTCTTACTTCTCAATATCATGAAGAATAATGATGCATAGTTGGGATTTGTAAGCATCTTCAAAATCTATTAGGCAAGAATAAATTGTACCTTGAAAAAGAAAACCATCAACAACCAAACTAACTAGATTCAATAGCTACCATAAAAAAGTAGGCTAGAACAAGCAAAATCAGAGGAATAAAAAGATCCATATTCTCTTACTAGGAATTCAAATGATTTAAACTTCAACAAGATACAAATACAGGCATGATGACCCGATCCAAACAAAATGACCAGAAATGGGCACTTCATCCAGTTTGATTTACTAATTAGATCATGTAGACCTTAAAAATAGTAAAATACCCTCGATTCCATTTGTTTTCAAAGATATTTGAATATTTTCAAAGGGCATTTAAATCTTTTATCATTAGGATGAAGACAGTGAAATCCTCACTCATTTTATGCACATTCCTACTTTTGTAATTTCAATCATATAACTACTTTATAACAATTATTTCTATGAGATTAGTTATATATTCTTTAATTTTAACATAACATATATGCTCTAATTCAAAATTTCAAAAAAATATATGAATCCTAAAGTCCGACTAGTTCATCCAATTCAACTCATGATCTAGTGATTTTGATGACTATACAAGCTAATTCTACAGGTACAATATCATACTAATAGTAAGAAACCTTGTTAACATGTGCATACTTTCTTCATCAAGACCACAATCATTATTTTTACATAGATATATATCACAAAAGAGATTATTACCATGAGGAAACCACAAGCGAACATTGACCCTATAAAATTGAAGCGATTACAGTAATGACAAATGGAAAATTGTGCTCAATCCTAATCATTATTACCATTTTAATTTTTCCACTAACATAAAAAATTATTATTAAACATAATTAAATGTAATCATTTCAGAGAACGTGTCATAGACTTAGTTGACGCTTGGACTGTCCTATGGCATGTACAAGTGTGCTATCTTGACTTTGGCTTACTCCACGAGAAGCTCTTTCACAACAATCCAGCAAAAGAAGGAAAAAAGAATTATTATCCAATAAACACGGGGGAGAGATGTGAAACTCATAGCGAGTTGATCAATCAGCAGACAATTTACATAACTATTTGACTTGCAAAAATAGAAAGAAGAAAAAAGTTGACGAATGTATAGTAAACGCATGTTCAAAGCTTAGGAGATTATATTAATAAGGAGAAATCCAAGGTTCGCCATACCGATCCATACCGACATACCGAGTTTATCTCAATATAATATAATATAATATATATTAAAAAAATTGAAAACATACAAGGTGTCGCCTCACCTTGCGGGAGAACGACGCCTCGTCTCCAGCAGGAGAATGAGGCAATGCCACGTTCCCACGTGAGGAGACGAGGCATTGCCTCGTTCTCCTATTAGAAGACGATGCAGTGCCTCGTTCTCACTTACACATAAATAAGGGGCCAAAATGAAAGGTTGACCGTATTTAGCACTGTAACAAATTTAGTGACAGGCAACACATACAAAGATATCAAGAATGTAAAAATAAATAAATGCCTGAACAAGATAGAGTTACTTAGTAACAAAGAAAGAAAGCTCACTTACAATAGCTTCATGATGTGAATCTTATATATTTGTTTATCCCTCAGAATGATGGTTGCATAAATTAACACATAACCAATAGCTAAAAAAAAATAAATACCATTATTTTGTAGAAATGCTAGATGACAGACATCACTAGGAATGAAAAGAGCTCTATCATATAAAGGTTAGGACATCAAGTAATTAAGAATATTATTTTGACATAGGTAAGGCCATTATATGTAGTGTTACCTTTGATATCAGAAAGGTGACTCAGAAACTTGATGGCCACCCCAAGTCACAAAAAGAAACTAGTAGCATCAAGGCTAAATCTCAAAGCCTATGAAAGATGAACTACTAAATAACAAAAAACAACCAAACCCATAGGCATTGGTCTTCTTCAAAGCAAGCAGTGTCTTGATAAATGCAAAACAATTTTGTCTGACAAACTCTTTGGTCAACAATGACTAGGTTATCTTCCTAAACTATTTTGAGGACTTTTGGTTCTCCTATATTTGTTATTGTCACACATTATTCTTACACACAACAATATAAATAATTAGCTTCATCAAGGTAGAACAGTAATATATGCGCTGTATTCTTAGAACAACTAAATCTCATGCATATGAATAAAAGAATTTTTAGAGAAATAATTGTATACAAATGTAATAGGATATGATAATAAATCTCACAACTCTTCTGTAAATCCAATTTTTTTAGTAAATAATTATATACAAAATAGAAATATGACTGATAAATATGAAATCATGATAATTGTTAGGAGATATTCCAGCAAGGAAAAGCAGAAATAACAATAAGAGACCCACCTCATCTTAGCATAAAGAACATCTCGAGTTAACCCCATCCAAAATATTCATAACACTATCAAAGAATTATTAGAGGCAAGAGCTACTCTCAAACATCAATGACAAGAGTACACCATACATTTCACTTTTATATTAGTGAGAGTCTTGTTTAAGCTTGGGCAAGTGTCTCCTGCCAAATACCTTGGGCATTTTTGGAACCTTGGCAACTTTTATCACTTAGCATCTTTGACAATAGTCATAATAATAGATTATCATGATAAAAATTTTAATTAGACTAGAATAAATCTTCGGGATAAGTCATCTCACCAAACATTTAAAATTTTAGCTCATCTCAAACGTGGCATAAGATAGGTGGTGATGAATCATACACTTAAAAAAAGGACAAATACAATGTTAATTATATATACATACATATATATATATATATATATATATATATATATATCTAGTCTTATACAAGAGCAAGATACAAGCTTACTTCTAAAGTTACTTCACATGAAAGCTCAGTTGAGATGTCAAAGGAGCACAAGTAATTACAAAATGTTAGCATCACTTAACTATAGTATCAAGAAAAAGCCAAAGCAATGTTGAATTATTCTCAAATTGAAATGACAGACTCACTAGGATTTATCATTTTAAAACCAAAATTTTCTTTTCCAATGCACAAAATGAGAGGTTTCAAATGATGAAAAGGGTAAACAAAACAACTAAACAATTATATGAACAGTAACAAGACCTTTTCTTCATGGCAGTAAGATTTATATGATAATTGACATCTGATTTAGCTTTGTTTGTGACATAACTGCCTCAACATGTTTGTGCTCTTTTAATTGCGTCCATGTCAATGTACTAAATGATTTGATAATTTTATAATATCACGCTTCACGTTGAACAATGCTTGAATTTTCATATCATCAAACATCATGATTCAAGATCTCTAGAACACAAGACTTGCACTAATATACACCAAATTTGACTAGGATAAGGTATGTAACATATTTACAGGTTTTTTTTACTTTTAAACTACAAGACAGGAGTATTATATTAGCCACATGAAAAAAATGACAATTTGTCTTATTTTTTCTGCATCCTATTAAATTAGAATATGACATCTAATTTGTTAAATAATGACCTTCATTTATCAGCATTAGAGACTATATTGTGCTGTAAAAAATTGTTCAGAGAAAATTTCATAGTTCTGACCCTGACTTACAAATACGCCATCAACCTAGTGCTTTCAATATGACAGAGTATGACACATAATAAAATAGAGAAAGTGTAATCAGAAAATTCAAAAGTGAACAAGAATAGATTTAGGAATTATCTTAATTCAAAGTAAATAACAAAGAATTAACATTAGTGTAAATCTCAGAGAAGGACTGTTTGGTTTGAGATACCATCCAATATTTCAACCATTTATGAGTACATTCGTAGAGTAGATTGTGGCGTTAATTCAGACAAGACAACTTACATTTACTAGAAGAAAAGTTCTCAAATAATTAGATTATATTTTTTAACAGAAGTAAACAAAGACAAAATTCATTTAGAACGAGAATTTCATGACAAGATGGTTACCATTTGAGATATTTATATCTTGAAAAACATTGATTTAACACCAACCAACTAAAAATTTTTTTAATAACACTTCAAGGATATATATATATATATATATATATATATATATATATATATATATATATATATATATATATATATATGAAGAAAATCTTCACCTACTAATTCAATTTTGCATCATCAAAGCAATGGTTTAAATTATTCGATAATGTTTTTATAATAAGACCAAACATGATAATAGCTTTAATGCTTAAACCAACGTTCTAATATCGTATATCAGATTGATCTTGAAACATATCGATCCAATAGAGTAAGATATTTGACTCGATTTTCATGTAGTGTAAGTATAAAACTACCAATCGTATCGTACAAATACGATATGTTAGTAGCAAGATTAAGAACCTTGTTTTAAATTCCAAGTATTGTTTCACAATGGCTTGTTTACCTTTACCAACACAATAACAATTAAAACCGAATTTTTCATCAAGGTTGAACTATTTGACTATAATCAAGATGGTGATAATGTAATATGCATTTATCAAATTTTGAGAATGATCAACATCCTTTGGTAATATATAGCACAACCGAGTAACAAGTTAGTCACTATGATGTAAATTTTATCCCAAAACATAACAAATTCATGTCAATGCTACGATAAGTTCTGATGTAATGAGATAGAAGAAGCTATAGATGTAATGGAATTATCTTGTAAGAGGCAAGTATACATCGAGGACAAGTAAGCTTAAAGGCAAAAATATCTTGCAATCAATCAAGATAGCATGTAGGTCGACAATAGTATATATTGTGTTTATACATCGAACATAGCATAGCACAGTACTTTCAAAATCTTGCTTAATTAGTATCAATCATAGCATGCACTCCAATCTGAAAGCATAGGATTGGGTTGTACCTTTATCATAAAATTTAGCATAGTTGCTTTGTCCATCTTAATTGCACTCATGTTAAATATGATCCCATTGCAATGATTGTCTTGGGGCATTGTGGACCTATATGGATACAAATATGGAGCAAAAAGAAATGCATAGATCCTTGTTCCGTGAAGTAGATATTTTGTTTATGGGTTTACGATGAGATGAGCAACTCTCAACTTCAAGCTCTATAGATTAATCCGTGAACTTCAACTATTATTTCATAACATCAAACATGGTAATCGATTAGAGGTGGTATGATAATGTAGGAAACCTATGAAAGAGTGTACACGAATACATCCGATCGAGTTCATCAGAACAAGTCTAGAATAGCCCAAAAGTAATATCAAGAAATTCAAATTTGAAATTTAAATGGTATAAAGAAGTTATTGACTAGTATAAGATTTTCTTTTATGGAATCCTAAACTCATTCATATTATCTTACTGTTTCCATAATATTTTATATGCAACCATATTGTAACCATGATAACGAATGTTTATAAATAGGAATGGTAGATAAACACAAAATGTATAACAATATAGTAGAAAGAGAATACAACTGCAATTTGAGATTCTTCGCTATTCTTGTCGATCTAAAGCATGGGAATTGCTAAATGTCGCTTGCCGTGAAAAGAATGATATCAAATTTAGCTCATTCGACAAGACAAACAGATTTTAAATAATATATTCTCGAATATTAACATCTCTTTCACAAAATTAAATAAAAGCACATATTAAACAAAAGACATCAATCACACAAGCAACATTTATTTAGCGAATTGTAATACGTAATTTGTAAAGATATTAGAAATTACGAAAAGAGAAGTATCACCGAATACAACCTTTGAAAAATACCGAATTTCAACTCATGAGACAAAGCACGAGAACATGAATCGAGCATTGTACAATTAGATCATTGGAACTTTCCGGTATAGGTGTATCAACCTTACCATCATAATATGTTAAACAAAGAACGTTGTTTCGTGCAAGGATTGTTGTACCACGAAATGGTATAGTTTAAGCGTTACACATTGGTCCCGGCATAGACCAATATGTGGACCACCCCATTTCGATGGTCCGATTAAACTAATAAAATTAATCAAAGAGAGGGTTGCCCGTCAACTCAACGTTAAAAGAATATAAAGCAAACGAGGGCCACAAACGTGAGCCCTCTTGTCGTAAAGGCCATCGGCCCTTGCGTGATGCGGCGGCTCACCGCACGATGTTGCCTCTTTGCGATCGCCACTTTGCATCGCCTCTTCACCACTACCGACACTACGATGTTGTTGCTTCACCGCAATGTACCTTCCGATATGTTACTCGCATTTCTTCGCCTCTTCTTTTTCCTCTTCTTCCTTCTTCCTTCCTCCTTTCTCCTCTATTCAGCCCTTTCCTGCTCACCCTCGTTTTCCTCCTTGTCGAAATATCGATGCCCACTAGTATCTGGTGTCAATACATCGATACACGGCATACCCGATGTCGATACATCGACGCATTGGCATCCTATGTGATGATACACATGCAGACAAACTAGTCGACAGATTACCAAAATGGGTCCGATGCAGAAAGGCAATCCTTGGTGTACAAATACATACACTAGTATATAAGGATCACTCAAAGAGGAAGAAGGAGAAGAGAAAGGCGATGGAGGCAGAGGAGGAGAAAACAAGGGAGGAAAGGGAAGGAAGAAGAGGTGGTGGAAAAGGAGAGGAGGAGAAAGTGGAAGGAGACAAATGATAAATGATTACTATTACTTTTACAATATCCTAAATAAAGTAAATTCAAGTAAAACAGATAAAGTATTTTTTCTTGCATAAAGGAATATTCTACCAATCCAGTTACTTGCCCAATATAAAGTTTAATAAGAGAGAGTTTCACAAAATGCATACTCAAGGCTCAAGCAAAGCCATAAAGCAAAATAAACCAATACAAAGAATACCGACCAAAAATATGTTGGTACCATCAAAAATTCACAATGAGGGTGATTCTTGGTGTCACAATAAAGTTCCTCTCTTAAACTTAGATGGTCGAGATTCATCACAAAGGGCAACTGCATATGAGTAAAACGCATATTTACCAACCTTTATAACCCACATCAACAACAGTAACATTTTTCACCAATAATATTTTCACAGAGAGCATTCTTGTAGACAACAATATGATGTGACCTACCACATTCTCGCTAAGTTTCTTAGCATATTTTACACACTTGGTTATTTTAAAGTTTCAATAACATATTATTTTGCTCGAACAAATAACAATAACATAAGGAAAATGAAAAAATTAAGAAGTTAAGTCATTCAAACATATTCTAAAAGTTGGCCAAGCTCGACAAAAAAGGCATCATGGGTAACCACTTAAATGCCAAACAGTTGTAAAAGTTGGACAAGCTTAGAAAAAAGGGCTTGTGTAACCACTTAGATGCCATCGACATGTATGTTAGATTTGGGATTAACATATACCATCTAAAAATTTAATCACATTAAGTACAAGGAATTTAAAATTGCTTGCACGTATAGAGTGACTTAAAATAGATTAAAAGTGAAAAACGATGAACATGAAGATCAAGCAAAGGAATCTGTAGCATTATTTTAGTTTAAGCATCTGAAAAAGCATTTATATGTATATGGTGTAGACAAGACAAGTTTGGTGACCAGAGAACGAAAAAGAGGATTCGAGAAGATGAAAAAAATATCAATATTATACTTAACCCAAACTAATAAGCAAGAGATCGTATCATGACTCCAACACCCATTTAACACTATTTAGGTCAATAACAATTAACTCATTCAACTTCAAGAAAAGCAACAGTGAAGCCTTTTAAAGAGATTGATAAAACCTAAATTTTCTTCAAATATTATGTTCTAACAACTATTCAAATAATTTAATCAAAAAGTCAAAAGTAGAGACTGAAACTAATGACAAATAAATGAAAACATTTATCCAACTTACAACAATTAAACTCAACCATTCTAGATGAAAATGGTCCTGGAAGCTAATCTTGTGCATGAACCACAGCTGACAAGGTAGTCGACCGTATCAATCCCTCAAAGTGCGTATGGGCCAAGATTGACATATGGTCCATCGTGCAATCATCAAGCTATTGAGAGCAAGGATTGACATACGTCAGACGTGTGCAACATTTTGTTGGTCGTATGATCTTGATCTTGGGTGGTATGCATCGTGCCGATATATTAAATATATTATAATATTTTATAATATAATATAATATTAAAATATATTAAAAAAAGGCGACGCCTCGAACTCTCTCCCGCTCGCGTGGGGAGAAAAATCACCCACGGGCGGCGACGGCTCGCGGGCGACCCTCAGGCGGAGTCGCCGCTAGGGCGGCATGAGGTACTTCTCCTCCTCTTCTTCTTCTTCTTCTTCTTCTTTTCCTCTTCTTCTTCTTTCCTTTTCTTCCTCAATCGATCGCCGACGATCGATTTCTCCTTAAATCGATCGATCGCGGAATCGACCATCGACCAAATCGATCGGTACCACTCGAGTATCCAGCGTCTTCAGATCTTGGGGCCATGTCATAAGCAGATCTTCTGCTCTAAGGAAAACCTTGATTGAGAGTAAGAAAAATATAAAGAGTATAAAAGATTAGTAAATGGCCAACTAACTCTATGCAATATTAAAATTCATGAAAAGCAAGAAAAGTCATTGTTGTAGTCTTTATCAAAAACCATAGGAGTTATTTCTAATGCTCATACGGGCAACGACCAAACTCGAGGCAATCGATTGTGCCAACTAGACTTACGCTAATGATTTATTGGCCCATATTGGATGGTCCCACCCATGACTTATGTGGTGGGACCATGGAGATTAATAAAAATCCTAATCCTAATCTTATATGACTTAGATGAGAAACAACCTAAAAGGTAATCAAACAGAAAGAAAGGAGGCTTTCATCTTGGGAGAAGAAAGATTCAACAATTGGTTGGTGAAAATGGTTCGGATTATTATAACTTTCTAGTATGCTAATCTATACATAATGCTCTCGAATTGATAGATCTTTAAAATTTTTCTTCGCTCGGTTTTCTCCTTGGTTTCTTGAAACTCTAAGTACCGATTTCATATGATATTCGATATCTTTTGGTTAGTCCATAGAGGATGAACTTTGTAATCTCATTATTTCAAAGTGGAAGTTTGATATAGTTTCCTCGTGATTTTTGCCTTCACGTTGAAGGAGTTTTACACATAAATCTTTTCTTGTGATTTGCTTAGTATTCTATCACTAACTGATTGGCATACACTTGTTCACAATATATTTGATGTTCAATTATATCTTGTTTAATTCACATAAAGAGGAATAAAAGGATTCTAGTGTTTGTTGATTCAGACTCGATATCTAAACTTTTCCCTAACACATATCGAGTCATCATCAAAATCTACAAAATGACAATAAAAACTATTTTATTTAATTAAATCCATATCAACAAAATATTGCCTTTGCAATAAAAGATATATAAAAATAAAGGAGGAATCGATCTAATTTTTAAGAAACAATCATACCGAGTAAGATTCTTATAAATGGCCAAGTTTGTTGGACTTCATTTCCTCGGACCAAGGATATCTTAGTCCAAGTTTTATCGATCAAGTCATATCCAGATATTGTATATGGCAAATTTGTTTAGCATTCCATGACCAAACCACTTATAAAAGTCTAGCAACCAGGATATTCTAGAAACTAATAACATTTACACATACGATGAGAAACTAATAACATTTTATATCCCTTATAAGTTAGGTTGTTCTAAAAGTAATTTTCACAACATCGGCTATACTCAACCAACATATATCTTCTTATAACTGGACAAACAAAATATACGAGTAGTCGTAGTCTTGTATAGAGTGGACAAAATTGTTAAAACAATTAGAAGCAAATCTTATAGCTAAACCGCACAAAAGAAGGATATAGTATATTATCACATGTAGACCAAAACTATACATCAATTAGTATGATTATATCTATAACATAAAGAGTTATAGGACAACAAAGCATGACAAGTGTTATGTATTTGTATCGGTGTATGAGATCCTTAGAGTAACTAACATCATTCATACGGATATTCATATGGACGCCTATCCCATCGACAAGTTATCTAAAACGAGAATTCTCAATCTTTGAAGATAGCACTATAATCATCAAAAGCCAAAATATAATTAAAAACTAATTGCTATGGACCTTTACTTGCTAGCACCTTGCCAAGATAGATTCATGGTCGATATTAGCAATATATCAAATACTAGTTGATACCAGTTAGAATAATAAGAGAAGCCACATAGAACTAGATAAACACCAATTATACTTCACCAAATCATTAATAATAACAAAATGAATGAAAGAAATATCATCATTGTAGTAATTTCTAATCATTATATGAAACATATCAAGATATAAGAGACATATCGATATAAGGTCAAATTTTAGTCTAAATTTGTTCTTAAATACCCATATAAAACAACACCATAGTTTTGTCCTAACTCTTGTCTCTCACACACTCACTTACACATAAATAAGGGCCAAAATAAAAGGTTGACCTTATTTAGCATGCAACAAATTTAGTGAGCAACACACACAAAAAATATATAAAGAAGATATCAAGAATGTAAAAATAAGTAAATGAAGATATAACAAAAAAGAAAGCTCACAATAGCTACATGATGTGAATCTTAAATATTTATTTACACCTCGAATGATGGTTCCATAAATTAACAGATAACCAATAGCTAAAAAAGATAAATACCATTATTTTGTAGAACTGCTAGATTCAAAACATCACTAGGAATGCAAAGAGCTCTATCATATAAAGGTTAGGACACCAAGTAATTAAGAATATTATTTTGACATATGTGAAAATCAACTAGGTAAATGGAGATATAAAGAAAAAGAAAAAGCTCAATTATCATTAGGGATCCAATACCAAAATGAATAAACAGTTTCAGGAAGTCATCATAAAGCACCAACAATGCAACATGGAGTATCATCTTCATCCAATTCCTTGCCCTAACCCATAAATAGAACAAAAGAAAATAAGAGATGAAGGCACAAGATTAAAAAAAAAAAAAAAATTGCAAGTGGGTATAATAAGAGAAGCTAGAAGAAACCCTCATGAGCAAGAGAAGAAGGATAAAGATAACTATGGCCACTACTAAAGAAACAACATTATTTTCATCAAATAATTATCAAATTTTACTCACTTGAACATAACCAAGGCTACCCCCGAAGAAACATCATTTTTCTATCAAATAATCATTATTTTAACTTCAAAAAATCAAGAAAACCACCAATCCAAATAAATATCAGCTATTGGTAGTGATCGATAATCACACTCTTCCAAAGAAAAGACATTAACCAACTTATATCATTTGAATATCGGTCTTCCAACCAAGTAATATAGTAATTAATAACTAAGTAAAGGATACTCCAAGTAAACCAAATTACTCTCTAGTCAGAATATAGTCAAAATCCGGATGAAACTTTAAAGAAAAATAATTGACTCCATTGAAATGACCCAAAATATAATGAAAAGTGGAAAGATGTAATAATCTAAATTCCTATACCTAAGGTACACTAGATTTGATCAAATATAAGCTAAGGTTGTTCTGAATTGCATAAGCTCAAAAACAAGGATGCAAATAAAGAAGTGCAAATGAAAGAACAAACTCTTCCTAGATAGTTGCAACAACTTATCATACTCAAATCTAATACATCTAATGTATGACTCTCAACAATAAGACAAAACATGCAACAAATCTGAGTAACAAGTTAGTCACTATGATCTAAATTTTATCCCAAAACATAACAAATTCATGTCAATGCTACGCTATGTCAGAAACAAACTTTCATTAACATTCTTTAAACTAGACGCTATGTCAGAAACGAACTTTCATTAACAATCTTTAAACTAGATATATAGAAATAAAAATATATTGAATAATATATGTACAATTTATTAATTGCTTATCTTTTAAATAGTCAATGAGAAAAGCCATAATTTATTATTTATGTTGAACTTCTTGTAGTACAATCTTCATGATCAAAACTTTCAACCATTTCAAACAGATAACCTTCATTTCAATCAAGAAATTCTCAGAACATAAAATCATGATAATTGTTAGGAGATATTCCAGCAAGGAAAAGCAATAATAACAATAAGGAGACCCACCTCATCTTATCATAAAGAACATCTCGAGTTAACCCCATCCAAAATATTCATAATACTACCAAATAATTAGTAGAAGCAAGAGCTACTCTCAAACATCAATGACAAGAGTACACCGTACATTTTATTTTTATATTTGTAAGAGTCTTGTTTAAGACGTCTCCCTATTACCTTGGGCATTTTGGAACCTCGCAACTTTTAGCACTTAGCATCTTCGACAATAGTCATAAAAACAGATTATAATGATAAAAATTTTAATTAGCCTAGAATACATCTTGAGGGGAAGTCATCTCACCAAACTTTTAAAATTTTAGCTCATCTCAAATGTGGCATAAGCTAGGTGGTGAGGAATCATACACTAAAAAAAAGGACAAATACAATGTTATTTATATATATATAGTCGTATATAAGATCATGATACAAGCTTACTTCTAAAGTTACTTCATGGAAAGCAGTAATACAAAGAGAGCACAAGTAATTACAAAATGTTAGCATAACTTAACTATAGTATTAAGAAAAAGTCATAGCAAAGTTGAATTATTCTCACATTGAAATGACTGACTCACTAGGATTTATCATTTTAAAACCAAAATTTACTTTTCCAATGCACAAAATGAGATGTTTCAAATGATAAAAAAGGTAAAAAAATAAACTAACCAATTATATGAACAGTAACAAGACCTTTTCTTCATGACAATAATATTCATATGCTACTTGACATCTGATTTAGCTTTGTTCGTGACATAACTACCTCAACATGTTTTTGCTCTTTTAATTGCGTCCATGTCAATGTACTAAATGATTTGATAATTTTATAATATCATGCTTCACGTTGAACAATGCTTGAATTTTTATATCATCAAATATCATGATTCAAGATCTCCAAAACACAGGACTTGCACTAACCTACACCTAATTTGACTAGGATTAGGTATGAAACATATTTACAAATTTTTTTTTTTTTTACTTTTAAACTACAAGACAGGAGTATTATATTAGCCACATGAAAAAAATGACAATTTGTCTTATTTTTTCTGCATACTATTAAATTAGAATATGACATCTAATTTGTTAAATAATGACCTTCATTTATCAGCATTAGACACTATATTGTCTGTAAAAATTGTTCGAGAAAATTTCATAGTTCCTCGACTTGCAAATACGCCATCAACCTAGTGCTTTCAATATGACAGAGTATGACACATAATAAAATAGAGAAAGTGTAATCAGAAAATTCAAAAGTGAACAAGAATAGATTTAGGAATTATCTTAATTCAAAGTAAATAACAAAGAATTAACATTAGTGTAAATCTCAGAATCGGACTGTTTGGTTTGTAAGATACCATCCAATATTTCAACCATTTATGAGTACATTCCGTAGAGTAGATTGTGGCGGGTTCGCGATTCCAAGACAACTTACATTTACTAGAAGAAAAGTTCTCAAATAATTAGATTATATTTTTTTAACAGCAAGTAAACAAAGACAAAATTCATTTAGAACGAGGATTTCATAGACAACATGGTTACCATTTGAGATATTTATATCTTGCAAAAAAACATTGATTTAACACCAACCAACTAAAATTTTTTTCGTAATTCTGTTAACACTTCAAGGATATATATATATATATATATATATATATATATATAAAGAAAATCTTCACCTACTAATTCAATTTTGCAGTGCATCATTGAAGCAATGGTTTAAATTATTCAGATAATGTTTTTATAATAAGACCAAACATGATAATAGCTTCAATGCTTAAACCAACGTTCTGATATAATATCGTGCCGTTAACACTTGGAACATATCGATCCAATAGAGTAGGATATTTGATAGCTCTACTATGTGTACCAAGTGTAAGTATGCGGTCTGACGCAATCGTCAGTACCCAAGATCGATATGTTAGTACGGTACAAGATTAAGAACCTTGTTTTAAATTCTAAGTATTGTTTCACAATGGCTTGTTTACCTTTACCAACACAATAACAATTAAAACCCAGAATTTTTCAGCAAGGTTGAACTATTTGACTATAATCAAGATGGTGATAACGTAATATGCATTTATCAAATTTTGAGAATGATCAACATCCCTTTGGTAATATATAGCACAAATCTAAGTAAAAAGTTAGTCACTATGATGTAAATTTTATCCCAAAACATAACAAATTCATTTCAATGCTACGATAAGTTAGAGATGTAATGAGATCATACAAGAAGCTATAGATGTAATGGAATTATCTTGTATGCAAGAGGCAAGTATACATCGAGGACAAGTAAGCTTAAAGGCAAAAATATCTTGCAATCAATTGAAGATAGCATGTAGGTCAGCACAATAGTATATATTGTGTTTATACATGGAACATAGCATAGCATGCGAGTACTTTCAAAATCTTGTCATGTGCTTAATTAGTATCAATCATAGCATGCACTCAAATCTGAAAGCATAGGATTGGGTTATACCTTTATCATAAAATTTAGCATAGTTGCTTTGTCCATCTTAATTGCACTCATGTTAAATATGATCCCGTATGCAATGATTGTCTTGGGGCATTGTGGACCTATATGGATACAAATATGGAGCAAAAAGAACATGCATAGATCCTTGTTCCCGTGAAGTAGATATTTTGTTTATGGGTTTATGCAATGAGATGAGCAACTCTCAACTTCAAGCTCTATAGATTAATCCGTGAACTTCAACTATTATTTCATAACATCAAACATGGTAATCGATTAGAGGTGGTATGATAATGTAGGAAACCTATGAAAGAGTGTACACGAATACATCCGATCGAGTTCATCACGGAAGAACAAGTCTAGGCATGCAAAAGTAATATCAAGAAATTCAGCTGAAATTTAAATGATATAAAGAACAGGTTATTGACTAGTATAAGATTTTCTTTTATGGAATCCTAAACTCATTGCATATTTATCTTACTTGTTTCCATAATATTTTATATGCAACCATATTGTAACCATGATAACAGTAATGTTTATAAATAGGAATGGTAGATAAACACAAAATGTATAACAATATAGTAGAAAGAGAATACAATTGGCAATTTGAGATTCGTGCTGCTATTCTTGTACTGATCTAAAGCATGGGGAATTGCTAAATGTCAGACTGCTTGCCAAAAAGAATGATATCAAATTTAGCTCATTTGACAAGACAAACAGTATTTTAAATAATATATTCTCGAATATTATCATCTCTTTCACAAAATTAACTTCCTTCATCCATTTCAGTCTACTGTAAGCATAAAGCACATCTGCACAGTCAAGAAAATAGCTAGTTTGAAACATCTGTACCTTTAAATTCAAGATTTTGTAAACTGAACCCATCAACTGCATACACACACAAAAATTTGCACACTTTTTTTTTTTGAACTCAAAGTTCAAGAAACTACATCTTTGGTTCCTTGTTCTGTGCTGTTGCTGCCTACCACACTTGGTAATAGTTTGGTTATCTTTAGCTTCTGTCTCCAGCTAAAGAAAGAAATATTTAGGGCAGTTTGACATTCTATGTTACTCTTTCTTCTTAGTTTTCTTTTTTTGGGACATCCTCTTCTAGGTTATCTAATTTGCAACTTTGTGTGAGGACCATTTCAAACAATACTTACTGAAATGTTTAGACACCAACAATGGACAGAAAGAATTAGACTCCAGTGTGCAGCTTCTTACATCTCCAGAATGAAGAATTCTGTCACATTTCAACCGATAGGACCACTTCTCATGATCTCCTACATCATCCCTGTAGGAAACGTCTGGTGATGAAGACCATGCTTCTCAAGAGAAGCAAACTATTACAGAAACATATAAAATTCCAAAGCTAACATTGTGGGGGAGGGGGGAGGGGAGGTCCATGGTTGTCAGTGAATGAGCCAGATGGCCCTAATGTCTATGGGACTTTACATTTCTTGATCATTATTTAACAGTGCCCAAAACTTAAAAAAGAAGTTTCCATCAACATACTTGTGAGTCAAAAACATGGAGCTTACTCCTCCAAGCCTCTGGATCTGCCACTTTACCGCTGCAATGCTGACTCTTCACCACTACCACTAACACTACGATATTGTTGCTTCACCGCAACAGCCACTGCTTCCCCGGTATGTTACTACTGCATTTCTTCGCCTCTTCTTTTTTCCTCTTCTTCCTTCTTCCTTCCTCCTTTCTCCTCTATTGTTCCGCCGCCCTTTCCTGTTCACCCTTGTTTTCCTCCTTGTCGAAATATCGATGCCCACTAGTATACCGTGTGTCAATACATCAGTATACACTGGCATACCATGTGTCGATACATCGGTACACATTGGCATCCTGTGTGATGATACACTAGTACTGCAGAGACAAACTAGTCGACAGATTGCCAAAATGGGTCCGATACCCGAAAAGGCAATCCTTGGTGTACAAATACACTGTACACTAGTATATAAGGGTCACTCAAAGAGGAAGAAGGAGAAGAGAAAGGGCGATGGAGGCAGAGGAGGAGAAAACAAGGGGAGGAAGGGGAAGGAAGAAGAGGTGGTGGAAAAAGGAGAGGGAGGAGAAAGTGGAAGGAGACAAATGATAAATGATTACTATTACTTTTAGAATATCCTAAATAAAGTAAATTCAAGTAAAAACAGTATAAAGTATTTTTTTCTTGCATAAAAGAATATTCTACCAATCCGCCCGTTACTTGCCCAATATAAAGTTTAATAAGAAAGAGTTTCAGTTACAAAATGCATACTCAAGGCTCAAGCAAAGCCATAAAGCAAAATAAACCAATACAACAATACCTGACTAAAAAATATGTTGGTACCATCAAAAAATTCATAATGAGGGTGATTCTTGGTGTCACAATAAAGTTCCTCTCTTAAACTTAGATGGTCAGAGATTCAGTCACAAAAGGGGCAACCTGCACATATGAGTAAGGCTGCACATATTTACCAACCTTTATAACCCACATCAACAACAGCAGAACATTTTTCACCAATAATATTTTCACAGAGAGCATTCTTGTAGACAACAATATGATGTGACCTACCACACATTCTCTGCTAAGTTTCTTAGCATATTTTACACACTTCTGGTTATTTTAAAGTTTCAATAACATATTATTTTGCTCGAACAAATAACAATAATATAAGGGAAAATGAAAAAAATTAAGAAGTTAAGTCATTCAAACATATTCTAAAAGTTGGCCAAGCTCAGACAAAAAAAGGCATCATGGGTAACCACTTAAATGCCAAACAGATTGTAAAAGTTGGACAAGCTTAGAAAAAAAGGGCTTGTGTAACCACTTAGATGCCATCATACATGTATGTTAGATTTGGGATTAACATATACCATCTAAAAATTTAATCACATTAAGTACAAGGACTTTAAAATTGCTTGCAGACGTATGAGTAGACTGACTTAAAATAGATTAAAAGTGATAAACGATGAAACAGTGAAGATCAAGGAAAGGAATGTTGCAGCATTATTTTAGTTTAAGCATACAGAAAAAGCATTTATATGTATATGGTGCAAACAAGACAAGTTTGGTGACCAGAGAACTGAAAAAAGAGGATTCAGAAAGATGAAAAAACAATATATCAATATTATACTTAACCCAAACTAATAAGCAAGAGATCGTATCATGACTCCAACACCCATTTAACACTATTTAGGTCAATAACAAGTAACTCATTCAACTTCAAGAAAAGCAACAGTGAAGCCTTTTAAAGAGATTGATAAAACCTAAATTTTCTTCAAATATTATGTTCTAACAAGTATTCAAATAATTTAATCAAAAAGTCAAAAGTAGAGACTGAAACTAATGACAAATAAATGAAAACATTTATCCAACTTACAACAATTAAACTCAACCATTCTAAATGAAAATGGTCCTGGAAGCTAATCTTGTGCATGAACCACGGTGACAAGGTAGTCGACCGTATCAATCCTCAAAGAAACCAGACGTATGGGCGATTGACATATGGTCCATCGAATCGGTGCAATCATCAAGCTATTGAGAGCAAGGATTGACATACGGTCAGACGGTGTGCCAACATTTTGTTGGTACCGGTATGAATCGATCGGGTGGTATGCATGATCGCATATATTAAATATATTATAATATTTTTATAATATAATATAATATTAAAATATATTAAAAAAAGGCGACGCGAACTCTCTCGCGTGGGAGAAAAATCACGCATGGCCATGCGGCGACCGAGTCGCCGCTAGGCGGCATGAGGTACTTCTTCTTCTTCTTCTTCTTCTTTCTTCTTCTTCTTTCCTTTTCTTCCTCGATCGCCGACGATCGATTTCTCCTTAAATCGATCGCAAACGCGAAATCGACCATCGAAAATCGACCGTGCACCACTCAGAATAGGTCCACGATCGTCACCGGACGTAGGTACAAGCAGACGGTCTAACCGCTCGAAGGAAAACCATGATTGAGAGTAAGAAAATATAAAGAGTATAAAAGATTAGTAAATGGCCAACGGAACTCTATGCAATATTAAAATTCATAGAAAAGCAAGAAAAGTCATTGTTGTAGTCTTTATCAAAAAAACCATAGGAGTTATTTCTAATGCTCATATGGGCAACGACCAAACTCTGGAGGCAATCGATTGTGCCAACTAGACTTCTGCTAATGATTTATTGGCCCATATTATTGGATGGTCCCACCCATGACTTATGTGGTGGGACCATGGAGATTAATAAAAAATCCTAATCCTAATCTTATATGACTTAGATGAGAAACAACCTAAAAGGTAACTGAAACAGGAAAGAAAGGAGGCTTTCATCTTGGGAGAAGAAAGATTCAACAATTGGTTGGTGAAAATGGTTCGGATTATTATAACTTTCTAGTATGCTAATCTATACATAATGCTCTCTGAATTGATAGATCTTTAAAAATTTTTCTTCTGCTCAGTTTTTCTCCTTGGTTTCTTGAAACTCTAAGTACCAGATTTCATATGATATTCGATATCTTTTGGTTAGTCCATAGAGGATGAACTTTGTAATCTCATTATTTCAAAGTGGAAGTTTGATCTAGTTTCCTCGTGATTTTTTGCCTTTACGTTGAAGGAGTTTTACACGTAAATCTTTTCTTGTGATTTGCTTAGTATTCTATCACTAACCTGATTGGCATACACTTGTTCACAATATATTTGATGTTCAATTATATCTTGTTTAATTCACATAAAGAGGAATAAAAAGGATTCTAGTGTTTGTTGATTCAGGACTCGATATCTAAACTTTTCCCTAACACATATCTGAGTCATCATCAAAATCTACAAAATGACAATAAAAACTATTTTATTTAATTAAATCCATATCAACAAAATATTGCCTTTGCAATAAAAGATATATAAAAAATAAAGGAGGAATCAGTATCTAATTTTCAAACAGAAACAATCATACCCCGGAGTAAGATTCTTATAAATGGCCAAGTATGTTGGACTTCATTTCCTCGGACCAAGGATATCTTAGTCCAAGTTTTATCAGTACCAAGTCACATCCAGATATTGTATATGGCAAATTTGTTTAGCATTCCATGACCAAACCACTTATAAAAGTCTAGCAACCAGGATATTCTAGAAACTAATAACATTTACACATAGATGAGAAACTAATAACATTTTATATCCCTTAGAAGTTAGGTTGTTCTAAAAGTAATTTTCACAACATCGGCTATACTCAACAGTCAACATATATCTTCTTATAATCTGGACAAACAAAATATACCAGAGTAGTCTGTAGTCTTGTATAGAGTGGACAAAATTGTTAAAACAATTAGAAGCAAATCTTATAGCTAAACTGCACAAAAGAAGGATATAGTATATTATCACATGTAGACCAAAACTATACATCAATTAGTATGATTATATCTATAACATAAAGAGTTATAGGACAACAAAGCATGACAAGTGTTATGTATTTGTATCAGTGTATGAGATCCTTAGAGTAACTAACATCATTCATACGGATATTCATATGGACGCCTATCCCATCTGACAAGTTATCTAAAACGAGAATTCTCAATCTTTGAAGATAGCACTATAATCATCAAAAGCCAAAATATAATTAAAAAACTAATTGCTATGGACCTTTACTTGCTAGCACCTTGCCAGCATAGATTCATGGTCGCATATTAGCAATATATCAAATACTAGTTGATACCAGTTAGAATAATAAGAGAAGCCACATAGAACTAGATAAACACCAATTATACTTCACCAAATCATTAATAATAACAAAATGAATGAAAGAAATATCATCATTGTAGTAATTTCTAATCATTATATGAAACATATCAGTATATAAGAGACATATCTAATATAAGGTCAAATTTTAGTCTAAATTTGTTCTTAAATACCCATATAAAACAACACCATAGTTTTGTCCTAACTCTTGTCTCTCACACACTCACTTACACATAAATAAGGGGCCAAAATAAAAGGTTGACCTTATTTAGCACTGCAACAAATTTAGTGACAGGCAACACACAAAAAAAAATATATAAAGGAGATATCAAGAATGTAAAAATAAGTAAATGGAGATATAACAAAAAAAGAAAGCTCACCTGCAATAGCTACATGATGTGAATCTTAAATATTTATTTACACCTCAGAATGATGGTTCCATAAATTAACAGATAACCAATAGCTAAAAAAAGATAAATACCATTATTTTGTAGAACTGCTAGATTCAAAACATCACTAGGAATGCAAAGAGCTATCATATAAAGGTTAGGACACCAAGTAATTAAGAATATTATTTTGACATATGTGAAAATCTGAACTAGGCAAATGGAGATATAAAGAAAAAGAAAAAGCTCAATTATCATTAGGGATCCAATACCAAAAACGAATAAACAGTTTCAGGAAGTCATCATAAAGCACCAACAATGCAACATGGAGTATCATCTTCATCCAATTCATTGCCCTAACCCATAAATAGAACAAAAGAAAATAAGAGATGAAGGCACAAGATCAAAAAAAAAAAAAAATTGCAAGTGGGTATAATAAGAGAAGCTAGAAGAAACCCTCATGAGCAAGAGAAGAAGGACAAAGATAACTATGGCCACTACTAAAGAAACAACATTATTTTCATCAAATAATTATCAAATTTTACTCACTTGAACATAACCAAGGCTACCCCCGAAGAAACATCATTTTTCTATCAAATAATCATTATTTTAACTTCAAAAAATCAAGAAAACCACCAATCCAAATAAATATCAGCTATTGGTAGTTGACCGATAATCACACTCTTCCAGCAAAAAGACATTAACCAACTTATATCATTTGAATATCAGCAGGTCTTCCAACCAAGTAATATAGTAATTAATAACTAAGTAAAGGATACTCCAAGTAAACCAAATTACTCTCTAGTCCGTAACATATAGTCAAAAATCCAGATGAAACTTTAAAGAAAAAATAATTGACTCCATTGAAATGACCCAAAATATAATGAAAAGTGGAAAGATGTAATAATCTAAATTCCCTATACCTAAGGTACACTAGATTTGATCAAATTGCATAAGCTAAGGTTGTTCTGAATTGCATAAGCTCAAAAACAAGGATGCAAATAAAGAAGTGCAAATGAAAGAACAAACTCTTCCTAGATAGTTGCAACAACTTATCATACTCAAATCTAATACATCTAATGTATGACTCTCAACAATAAGACAAAACATGCAACAACAACCACAATAACAACAACAAGAAGCCATATTGTCATGACTATCTAAACTCAGCTACATAGTTTTCTCCCCACCATTTATGTAAGACTAGTTCATGACCAAGAATATGAAAAAAATCAACAGATATAAATCACAAGAACTAGCAATTACATAGTTGAAGTACACAGAAAGGAAAGCTCAGTGCACAGTCTCCTGCCAATGATAGTATAGGTAAGGACATTATATGTAGTGTTACCTTTGATATCAGAAAGCTGACTCAGAAACTTGATGGCCACCCCAAGTCACAAAAAGACACTAGTAGCATCAAGGCTAATCTCAAAGACTATGAAAGATGAACTACTAAATAACAAAAAAACAACCAAAATCATAGGCATTGGCTCTTCTTCAAAGCAAGCAGTGTCTTGATAAATGCAAAACATTTTTTTCTAACAAACTCTTTGGTAAACGATGACTAGGTCATCTTCCTAAACTATTTTGAGGACTTTTGGTTCTCCTATATTTGTTATTCTCACACATTATTCTTACACAACAGTATAACTAATTAGCTTCATCAAGGTAAAACAGTAACATATGCACTGTATTCTTAGAACAACTAAATCTCATGCATATGAATAAAAGAATTTTTAGAGAAATAACTGTATACAAAATGTAATAGGATATGATAATAAATCTCACAACTCTTCTGTAAATCCAATTTTTTTAGTAAATAATTATATACAAAATGGAAATATGACTATGATAAATATGAAACATAGAATTTTTAGAGGAAACCAAAAGTCCTCTAAAAATTGTTTTGCATTTATCAAGACACTGCTTGCTTTGACGAAGAATAAAATGCACTGTTAATCAAAGCAACATATGAAAAAATGCACTGTTAATCATGGAACTGAAAATGGAAATGATTAACGGGCATAAGACATTCATAAACTTCTAAGAATAAAGAATAAGAAATAGATCAAATTGTCCAGAAAAACCTAGATTAGCAAAGACAACCATGACAAGAATAATATATATATATATAGACTTAAAGGACCAAGATGCTCTAGGATTTGGGGTATTAGGAGAATTATACATAAATACAAAATGTTTCAGGGATCAACACAGAAAAAACCAAACTCAAGAACAGAGAAACTAAAGAGGCAAACGGCAACACTTTCAATTTTCGAAGTATAGTCCCACCCTTAAACAAGACCAAGGCTGAAACATATCTTGAAGTTTTGTCATCTCCGTAGTGTCATCTTAATGAACTTTTCCATCCTAAACCTTAATTTTACGAGTTAAGAAACCATGTTCACAACGCTTGCAGATAAAATTCAAGAAAAGGCAACAAAAGAAAGAAAGGGATCGGGAGAAATTTAAAAAGGAGTGGAAATTGTTTCTTGAATGCTTCTTGAGGATACCACCTTCGATCCCAAATCTGAAATCATGTTCAAATCTCGAACATAGAACCAAACTCTCGGAACCATAATCTTCAACATAGTTTCTTGAATGCTTCTCCAAGCATATTACCTTTGATCTCTGTTTCACTCTGAAACCTCAAAATAACCCGCAAGGATATTGAGGATAAAAGCATCTTTAGAACAAAAACAAAGAATCGAGAAGTATCACCTTCAAGAAATCTCGAAAGTTTCTTGAGTGCTTCCCTCGATGTCACATCATATCCCTATTCCACTTCAAGTCTCAAAGCATGCCGAAAAGAAAAGAATATGGATCTTGCACATGAACTGCCTTTGAACCCAAAATCCATTGGAAGAATAGAAAGAACTATCACCTTCAAGACATCTTGGACAAGTTTTGAGTACTCAATATACATCTCTTGAGGTCTATTCGACTCAATACAGAACAATCCGATAGAGTTAACCGTGTTGGAAATCTTGCACATAAACCATCTCCCAGAACCCAAAAAACCACGAAAACGAGAAAAAAATAAAAAATAACCATCACCTTAAGGGTATATTGCAGAGGTCTCTCGGGTATTATATTAGACAAATGAAAAAAATGACAAATGAAAAAACTGACAATCTGTCTTATTTTTTCATTATCCTTTTAGATTAGAATATGACATCTAATTTGTTAAATAATGACATCTAATAGAGACATTCTTGATGTACCTAAGTGTACCATGTGTTCGTATGCTTCGTACAACTTGATATGTACCGTATCGATAACTGATCGATATGTTACTATGGTACAAGATTAGGAACCTTGGTTTAAATTCCATGTATTGTTTTACAATGGCTTGTTTACCTTTACCAACACGATAACGATTAAAACCCAGAATTTCTCATCAAGGTTGAACTATTTGACTATAATCAAGATGGTGATAACTTAATATGCATTTATCTGATTTTGAGAATGATCAACATCACTTTGGTAATATGTAGCACAAATCTGAGTAACAAGTTAGTCACTATGGTGTAAATTCTATCCCAAAACATAACAAATTCATGTCCACGCTACGCTATGTCAAAAACGAACTTTCTTTAACATTCTTTAAACTCGATACATAGAAATATAAAAGATATTGAATATCATATATAAAATTTATTAATCGTAAATTTTTTAACTAGCCAATAAGAAAAGTCATAATTTCTTATTGATGTTGAACTACTTGTACTACAATCTTCATGATCAAAACTTTCAACCATTTCGAACAGATAACCTTCATTTCAATCAAGAAATTCTCAGAACATAAAATCATGATAATTGTTAGGAGATATTCCGAAGGAAAAGCGAAATAACAATAAGAGACCCACCTCATCTTAGCATAAAGAACATCTCGAGTTAACCCCATCCAAAATATTCATAATACTATCAAAGAATTATTAGAGGCAAGAGCTACTCTCAAACATCAATGACAAGAGTACACCGTACATTTCACTTTTATATTAGTGAGAGTCTTGTTTAAGCTTGGGCAAGTGTCTCCTGCCAAATACCTTGGGCATTTTTGGAACCTTGGCAACTTTTAGCACTTAGCATCTTTGACAATAGTCATAATAATAGATTATCATGATAAAAATTTTAATTAGACTAGAATAAATCTTCGGGATAAGTCATCTCACCAAACATTTAAAATTTTAGCTCATCTCAAATGTGGCATAAGATAGGTGGTGATGAATCATACACTTAAAAAAAGGACAAATACAATGTTAATTATATATATATATATATATATATATATCTAGTCTTATACAAGAGCAAGATACAAGCTTACTTCTAAAGTTACTTCACAGTTGAAAGCTCGATCAAGAATACAAAGATAGCACAAGTAATTACAAAATGTTAGCATCACTTAACTATAGTATCAAGAAAAAGCCAAAGCAATATTGAATTATTCTCAAATTGAAATGACAGACTCACTAGGATTTATCATTTTAAAACCAAAATTTTCTTTTCCAATGCACAAAATAAGAGGTTTCAAATGATGAAAAGGGTAAACAAAACAACTAACCAATATATGAACAGTAACAAGACCTTTTCTTCATGGCAGTAAGATTCATATGCTACTTGACATCTGATTTAGCTTTGTTTGTAACATAACTGCCTCAACATGTTTGTGCTCTTTTAATTGCGTCCATGTCAATGTACTAAATGATTTGATAATTTTATAATATCACGCTTCACGTTGAACAATGCTTGAATTTTCATATCATCAAATATCATGATTCAAGATCTCTAGAACACAAGACTTGCACTAATATACACCAAATTTGACTAGGATAAGGTATGTAACATATTTACAGGTTTTTTTTACTTTTAAACTACAAGCCAGGAGTAATATATTAGACAAATGAAAAAAAGGACAATTTGTCTTATTTTTCATTATCCTATTAAATTAGAATATGACATCTAATTTGTTAAATAAATGACCTTCATTGATCAGCATTAGAGACTATATTATGCTGTAAGAAATTGTAAAGAGTAAATTTCATAGTTACGACTTGCAAATACGCCATCAACCTAGTGCTTTAAATATGAGTATGACATAATAAAATAGAAAGTGTAATCGAATATTAAAAAGTGAACAAGAATAGATTTAGGAATTATCTTAATTCAAAGTAATTAAAAATATTTAACATTAGTGTAAATCTCGGAGAAGCAAAACTGTTTGGTTTATATGATACCATCCAATATTTCAACCATTTATGAGTAGATTCGTAGAGTAGATTAGGGTTCGCTTGCGAACCAAGACAACTTACATTTACTAGAAGAAAGGTTCTCAAAAATTAGATAATATTTTATTAATGAAGTAAACAAAAGACAAAATTCATTTAGAGCAGCGATTTCATAGATAAGATGGTTACCATTTGAGATATTTATATCTTGCAAAAAAACATTGATTTAACACCAACCAACTAAATATATTTTTCGTAATTCTGTTAACACTTCAAGGATATATATATATATATATATATATATACGAAGAAAATTTTCACATACTATTCCAGTTATGCAGTGCAAAATTGAAGCAATGGTTTAAATTATTCCGATAATGTTTCTATAATAAGACCAAACATAATAATAGCTTCAATGGTTACAATATCGTACGGTTTACAATATCGGTTATTGTGCGACGACTCGTTTACAATATCGTATCGCATCGTTTCGACACTGGAACATACCGATCCAATAGAGTACCAATATATTCGATACAGCTCGGTACCTAAGTGTACCATGTATAAGTATGCCTAGTACAACTCGATACGTACCGTACCAACAACTGATCGATATTTTAGTACGGTACAAGTTTAAGAACCTTGGTTTAAATTCCAAGTATTGTTTTACAATGGCTTGTTTACCTTGACCAACACAATAACGATTAAAACCCAGAATTTTTCATCAAGGTTGAACTATTTGACTATAATCAAGATGGTGATAATATGCATCGATTTTGAGAATGATCAACATCACTATGGTAATATATAGCACAAATCTGAGTAACAAGTTAGTCACTATGATCTAAATTTTATCCCAAAACATAACAAATTCATGTCAATGCTACGCTATGTCAGAAACAAACTTTCATTAACATTCTTTAAACTAGACGCTGTCAGAAACGAACTTTCATTAACAATCTTTAAACTAGATATATAGAAATAAAAAATATATTGAATAATATATGTACAATTTATTAATTGCTTATCTTTTAAATAGTCAATGAGAAAAGCCATAATTTATTATTTATGTTGAACTTCTTGTAGTACAATCTTCATGATCAAAACTTTCAACCATTTCAAACAGATAACCTTCATTTCAATCAAGAAATTCTCAGAACATAAAATCATGATAATTGTTAGGAGATATTCCAGCAAGGAAAAGCAATAATAACAATAAGGAGACCCACCTCATCTTATCATAAAGAACATCTCGAGTTAACCCCATCCAAAATATTCATAATACTACCAAAGAATTAGTAGAAGCAAGAGCTACTCTCAAACATCAATGACAAGAGTACACCGTACATTTTATTTTTATATTTGTGAGAGTCTTGTTTAAGCTAGACGTCTCCGCCTATTACCTTGGGCATTTTGGAACCTTGGCAACTTTTAGCACTTAGCATCTTCGACAATAGTCACAAAACAGATTATCATGATAAAAATTTTAATTAGCCTAGAATACATCTTGAGGGGAAGTCATCTCACCAAACTTTTAAAATTTTAGCTCATCTCAAATGTGGCATAAGCTAGGTGGTGAGGAATCATACACTAAAAAAAAGGACAAATACAATGTTATTTATATATATATATAGTCCTATATAAGATCAAGATACAAGCTTACTTCTAAAGTTACTTCACAGTGGAAAGCTCAGATTGAAGCAGTAATACAAAGAGAGCACAAGTAATTACAAAATGTTAGCATAACTTAACTATAGTATTAAGAAAAAGTCATAGCAAAGTTGAATTATTCTCACATTGAAATGACAGACTCACTAGGATTTATCATTTTAAAACCAAAATTTTCTTTTCCAATGCACAAAATGAGAGGTTTCAAATGATAAAAAGGGTAAAAAAACAAACTAACCAATTATATGAACAGTAACAAGACCTTTTCTTCATGGCAATAAGATTCATATGCTACTTGACATCTGATTTAGCTTTGTTCGTGACATAACTGCCTCAACATGTTTTTGCTCTTTTAATTGCGTCCATGTCAATGTACTAAATGATTTGATAATTTTATAATATCATGCTTCACGTTAAACAATGCTTGAATTTTTATATCATCAAATATCATGATTCAAGATCTCCAGAACACAGGACTTGCACTAACCTACACCTAATTTGACTAGGATTAGGTATGAAACATATTTACAAATTTTTTTTTTTTACTTTTAAACTACAAGACAGGAGTATTATATTAGCCACATGAAAAAAATGACAATTTGTCTTATTTTTTCTGCATACTATTAAATTAGAATATGACATCTAATTTGTTAAATAATGACCTTCATTTATCAGCATTAGACACTATATTGTCTGTAAAAATTGTTCGAGAAAATTTCATAGTTCGAACGACTTGCAAATACGCCATCAACCTAGTGCTTTCAATATGATGACACATAATAAAATAGAAAGTGTAATCGAAAATTTAAAAGTGAACAAGAATAGATTTAGGAATTATCTTAATTCAAAGTAAATAACAAAGAATTAACATTAGTGTAAATCTCAGAGAAGCTGGACCTGTTTGGTTTGTAAGATACCATCCAATATTTCAACCATTTATGAGTACATTCCGTAGAGTAGATTGTGGCAGGTTCGCAGTTGCAGCAACCAAGACAACTTACATTTACTAGAAGAAAAGTTCTCAAATAATTAGATTATATTTTTTTAACAGCAAGTAAACAAAGACAAAATTCATTTAGAACGAGGATTTCATAGACAAGATGGTTACCATTTGAGATATTTATATCTTGCAAAAAAACATTGATTTAACACCAACCAACTAAAAATTTTTTCGTAATTCTGTTAACACTTCAAGGATATATATATATATATATATGAAGAAAATCTTCACCTACTAATTCAATTTTGCAGTGCATCATTGAAGCAATTGTTTAAATTATTCAGATAATGTTTTTATAATAAGACCAAACATGATAATAGCTTCAATGCTTAAACCAACGTTTACAATATCGTATCGTACCGTTCGGTACACTTGGAACATATCGATCCAATAGAGTATTTGATAAATTTACTATGTGTACCAAGTGTAAGTATGCGGTACATCACGCATACCAACAACTGATCGATATGTTAGTACGGTACAAGATTAAGAACCTTGTTTTAAATTCCAAGTATTGTTTCACAATGGCTTGTTTACCTTTACCAACACAATAACAATTAAAACCCAGAATTTTTCATCAAGGTTGAACTATTTGACTATAATCAAGATGGTGATAACGTAATATGCATTTATCAAATTTTGAGAATGATCAACATCGCTTTGGTAATATATAGCACAAATCTGAGTAAAAAGTTAGTCACTATGATGTAAATTTTATCCCAAAACATAACAAATTCATGTCAATGCTACGATAAGTTATAGATGTAATGAGATCATACAAGAAGCTATAGATGTAATGGAATTATCTTGTATGCAAGAGGCAAGTATACATCGAGGACAAGTAAGCTTAAAGGCAAAAATATCTTGCAATCAATTGAAGATAGCATGTAGGTCAGCACAATAGTATATATTGTGTTTATACATCTGGAACATAGCATAGCATGCAGAGTACTTTCAAAATACTGTCATGTGCTTAATTAGTATCAATCTGCAAGCATAGCATGCACTCCAAATCTGAAAGCATAGGATTGGGTTGTACCTTTATCATAAAATTTAGCATAGTTGCTTTGTCCATCTTAATTGCACTCATGTTAAATATGATCCCACGCTGTATGCAATGATTGTCTTGGGGCATTGTGGACCTATATGGATACAAATATGGAGCAAAAAAGAACATGCATAGATCCTTGTTCCCGTGAAGTAGATATTTTGTTTATGGGTTTATGCAATGAGATGAGCAACTCTCAACTTCAAGCTCTATAGATTAATCCGTGAACTTCAACTATTATTTCATAACATCAAACATGGTAATCTGATTAGAGGTGGTATGATAATGTAGGAAACCTATGAAAGAGTGTACACCAGAATACATCCGATCAGAGTTCATCACAGAAGAACAAGTCTAGACAGAATAGCCCAAAAGTAATATCAAGAAATTCAGCTGAAATTTAAATGGTATAAAGAACAGGTTATTGACTAGTATAAGATTTTCTTTTATGGAATCCTAAACTCATTGCATATTATCTTACCTGTTTCCATAATATTTTATATGCAACCATATTGTAACCATGATAACAGTAATGTTTATAAATAGGAATGGTAGATAAACACAAAATGTATAACAATATAGTAGAAAGAGAATACAACTGGCAATTTGAGATTCTTGCTGCTATTCTTGTACTGATCTAAAGCATGGGGAATTGCTAAATGTCAGACTGCTTGCCATGAAAAAGAATGATATCAAATTTAGCTCATTTGACAAGACAAACAGTATTTTAAATAATATATTCTCGAATATTATCATCTCTTTCACAAAATTAACTTCCTTCATCCATTTCAGTCTACTGTAAGCATAAAGCACATCTGCACAGTCAAGAAAATAGCTAGTTTGAAACATCTGTACCTTTAAATTCAAGATTTTGTAAACTGAACCCATCAACTGCATACACACACAAAAATTTGCACACTTTTTTTTTTTGAACTCAAAGTTCAAGAAACTACATCTTTGGTTCCTTGTTCTGTGCTGTTGCTGCCTACCACACTTGGTAATAGTTTGGTTATCTTTAGCTTCTGTCTCCAGCTAAAGAAAGAAATATTTAGGGCAGTTTGACATTCTATGTTACTCTTTCTTCTTCGTTTTCTTTTTTTGGGACATCCTCTTCTAGGTTATCTAATTTGCAACTTTGTGTGAGGACCATTTCAAACTACCAGATAGCAGCATAATAACAATACTTACTGAAATGTTTAGACACCAACAATGGACAGAAAGAATTAGACTCCAGTGTGCAGCTTCTTACATCTCCAGAATGAAGAATTCTGTCACATTTCAACCGATTGGACCACTTCTCATGATCTCCTACATCATCCCTGTAGGAAACGTCTGGTGATGAAGACCATGCTTCTCAAGAGAAGCAAACTATTACAGAAACATATAAAATTCCAAAGCTAACATTGTGGGGGAGGGGGGAGGAGAGGTCCATGGTTGTCAGTGAATGAGCCAGATGGCCCTAATGTCTATGGGACTTTACATTTCTTGATCATTATTTAACAGTGCCCAAAACTTAAAAAAGAAGTTTCCATCAACATACTTGTGAGTTAAAAACATGGAGCTTACTCCTCCAAGCCTCTCGATCTGCCACTTTACCGCTGCAATGCTGCCTCTTCACCACTACCACTGACACTACGATGTTGTTGCTTCACCGCAACAGCCACTGCTTCCCCGGTATGTTACTACTGCATTTCTTCGCCTCTTCTTTTTTCCTCTTCTTCCTTCTTCCTTCCTCCTTTCTCCTCTATTGTTCCGCCGCCCTTTCCTGTTCACCCTCGTTTTCCTCCTTGTCGAAATATCGATGCCCACTAGTATACCGTGTGTCAATACATCGGTATACACTGGCATACCATGTGTCGATACATCGGTACGCATTGGCATCCTGTGTGATGATACACTAGTACAGACCAGTACAAACTAGTCTGACAGATTGCCAAAATGGGTCCGATACCCGAAAAGGCAATCCTTGGTGTACAAATACACTGTACACTAGTATATAAGGGTCACTCAAAGAGGAAGAAGGAGAAGAGAAAGGGCGATGGAGGCAGAGGAGGAGAAAACAAGGGGAGGAAGGGGAAGGAAGAAGAGGTGGTGGAAAAAGGAGAGGGAGGAGAAAGTGGAAGGAGACAAATGATAAATGATTACTATTACTTTTAGAATATCCTAAATAAAGTAAATTCAAGTAAAAACAGTATAAAGTATTTTTTTCTTGCATAAAGGAATATTCTACCAATCCACCGTTACTTGCCCAATATAAAGTTTAATAAGAGAGAGTTTCAGTTACAAAATGCATACTCAAGGCTCAAGCAAAGCCATAAAGCAAAATAAACCAATACAGCAATACCTGACCAAAAAATATGTTGGTACCATCAAAAAATTCACAATGAGGGTGATTCTTGGTGTCACAATAAAGTTCCTCTCTTAAACTTAGATGGTCAGAGATTCAGTCACAAAAGGGGCAACCTGCACATATGAGTAAGGCTGCACATATTTACCAACCTTTATAACCCACATCAACAACAGCAGAACATTTTTCACCAATAATATTTTCACAGAGAGCATTCTTGTAGACAACAATATGATGTGACCTACCACACATTCTCTGCTAAGTTTCTTAGCATATTTTACACACTTCTGGTTATTTTAAAGTTTCAATAACATATTATTTTGCTCGAACAAATAACAATAACATAAGGGAAAATGAAAAAAATTAAGAAGTTAAGTCATTCAAACATATTCTAAAAGTTGGCCAAGCTCAGACAAAAAAAGGCATCATGGGTAACCACTTAAATGCCAAACAGATTGTAAAAGTTAGACAAGCTTAGAAAAAAGGGCTTGTGTAACCACTTAGATGCCATCAGACATGTATGTTAGATTTGGGATTAACATATACCATCTAAAAATTTAATCACATTAAGTACAAGGAATTTAAAATTGCTTGCAGACGTATGAGTAGACTGACTTAAAATAGATTAAAAGTGATAAACGATGAAACAGTGAAGATCAAGCAAAGGAATGTTGCAGCATTATTTTAGTTTAAGCATCAAAGCATTTATATGTATATGGTGCAAACAAGACAAGTTTGGTGACCAGAGAACTGAAAAAAGAGGATTCAGAAAGATGAAAAAAAAAATATCAATATTATACTTAACCCAAACTAATAAGCAAGAGATCGTATCATGACTCCAACACCCATTTAACACTATTTAGGTCAATAACAATTAACTCATTCAACTTCAAGAAAAGCAACAGTGAAGCCTTTTAAAGAGATTGATAAAACCTAAATTTTCTTCAAATATTATGTTCTAACAACTATTCAAATAATTTAATCAAAAAGTCAAAAGTAGAGACTGAAACTAATGACAAATAAATGAAAACATTTATCCAACTTACAACAATTAAACTCAACCATTCTAAATGAAAATGGTCCTGGAAGCTAATCTTGTGCATGAACCACGTGACAAGGTAGTCGACCGTATCAATCCTCAAAGAAACCGCGTATGGGCGATTGACATATGGTCCATCGAATCGGTGCAATCATCAAGCTATTGAGAGCAAGGATTGACATCGGTCAGACGGTGTAACATTTTGTTGGTACCGGTATCGGCACGTATCGCCGATATATTAAATATATTATAATATTTTTATAATATAATATAATATTAAAATATATTAAAAAAGGCGGCGACGTCAACTCTCTCGCGTGGGAGAAAAATCACCACTCGCGGCGACCCTCGTGAGTCCGCTAGGCGTACTTCTCCTCCTCTTCTTCTTCTTCTTCTTCTTCTTTCCTTTTCTTCCTCAATCGCGATCGATTTCTCCTTAAATCGATCGGAAATCGACCATCGACCGCAAAATCGCACTCTGAGAATGCCGTCATCGGTCAGGACGGATGTATGCGGGTCTTACCGCTCGGTAAGGAAAACCTTGATTGAGAGTAAGAAAAATATAAAGAGTATAAAAGATTAGTAAATGGCCAACGGAACTCTATGCAATATTAAAATTCATAGAAAAGCAAGAAAAGTCATTGTTGTAGTCTTTATCAAAAAAACCATAGGAGTTATTTCTAATGCTCATATGGGCAACGACCAAACTCGAGGCAATCGATTGTGCCAACTAGACTTACGCTAATGATTTATTGGCCCATATTATTGGATGGTCCCACCCATGACTTATGTGGTGGGACCATGGAGATTAATAAAAATCCTAATCCTAATCTTATATGACTTAGATGAGAAACAACCTAAAAGGTAATCAAGAAAGAAAGGAGGCTTTCATCTTGGGAGAAGAAAGATTCAACAATTGGTTGGTGAAAATGGTTCGGATTATTATAACTTTCTAGTATGCTAATCTATACATCATGCTCTCGAATTGATAGATCTTTAAAAATTTTTCTTCCAGTTTTCTCCTTGGTTTCTTGAAACTCTAAGTACCGATTTCATATGATATTCGATATCTTTTGGTTAGTCCATAGAGGATGAACTTTGTAATCTCATTATTTCAAAGTGGAAGTTTGATCTAGTTTCCTCGTGATTTTTTGCCTTTACGTTGAAGGAGTTTTACACGTAAATCTTTTCTTGTGATTTGCTTAGTATTCTATCACTAACCTGATTGGCATACACTTGTTCACAATATATTTGATGTTCAATTATATCTTGTTTAATTCACATAAAGAGGAATAAAAAGGATTCTAGTGTTTGTTGATTCAGGACTCGATATCTAAACTTTTCCCTAACACATATCTGAGTCATCATCAAAATCTACAAAATGACAATAAAAACTATTTTATTTAATTAAATCCATATCAACAAAATATTGCCTTTGCAATAAAAGATATATAAAAAATAAAGGAGGAATCAGTATCTAATTTTCAAACAGAAACAATCATACCCCGGAGTAAGATTATTATAAATGGCCAAGTTTGTTGGACTTCATTTCCTCGGACCAAGGATATCTTAGTCCAAGTTTTATCAGTACCAAGTCATATCCAGATATTGTATATGGCAAATTTGTTTAGCATTCCATGACCAAACCACTTATAAAAGTCTAGCAACCAGGATATTCTAGAAACTAATAGCATTTACACATACGATGAGAAACTAATAACATTTTATATCCCTTAGAAGTTAGGTTGTTCTAAAAGTAATTTTCACAACATCGGCTATACTCAACAGTCAACATATATCTTCTGGACAAACAAAATATACCAGAGTAGTCTGTAGTCTTATATACAGTGGACAAAATTGTTAAAACAATTAGAAGCAAATATTATAGCTAAACTGCACAAAAGAAGGATATAGTATATTATCACATGTAGACCAAAACTATACATCAATTAGTATGATTATATCTATAACATAAAGAGTTATAGGACAACAAAGCATGACAAGTGTTATGTATTTGTATCAGTGTATGAGATCCTTAGAGTAACTAACATCATTCATACGGATATTCATATGGACGCCTATCCCATCTGACAAGTTATCTAAAACGAGAATTCTCAATCTTTGAAGATAGCACTATAATCATCAAAAGCCAAAATATAATTAAAAAACTAATTGCTATGGACCTTTACTTGCTAGCACCTTGCCAGCATAGATTCATGGTCGCATATTAGCAATATATCAAATACTAGTTGATACCAGTTAGAATAATAAGAGAAGCCACATAGAACTAGATAAATACCAATTATGCTTCACCAAATCATTAATAATAACAAAATGAATGAAAGAAATATCATCATTGTAGTAATTTCTAATCATTATATGAAACATATCAGTATATAAGAGACATATCTGATATAAGGTCAAATTTTAGTCTAAATTTGTTCTTAAATACCCATATAAAACAACACCATAGTTTTGTCCTAACTCTTGTCTCTCACACACTCACTTACACATAAATAAGGGGCCAAAATAAAAGGTTGACCTTATTTAGCACTGCAACAAATTTAGTGACAGGCAACACACACAAAAAAATATATAAAGAAGATATCAAGAATGTAAAAATAAGTAAATGGAGATATAACAAAAAAAGAAAGCTCACCTGCAATAGCTACATGATGTGAATCTTAAATATTTATTTACACCTCAGAATGATGGTTCCATAAATTAACAGATAACCAATAGCTAAAAAAAGATAAATACCATTATTTTGTAGAACTGCTAGATTCAAAACATCACTAGGAATGCAAAGAGCTATCATATAAAGGTTAGGACACCAAGTAATTAAGAATATTATTTTGACATATGTGAAAATCTGAACTAGGCAAATGGAGATATAAAGAAAAAAGAAAAAGCTCAATTATCATTAGGGATCCAATACCAAAAACGAATAAACAGTTTCAGGAAGTCATCATAAAGCACCAACAATGCAACATGGAGTATCATCTTCATCCAATTCATTGCCCTAACCCATAAATAGAACAAAAGAAAATAAGAGATGAAGGCACAAGATCAAAAAAAAAAAAAAATTGCAAGTGGGTATAATAAGAGAAGCTAGAAGAAACCCTCATGAGCAAGAGAAGAAGGACAAAGATAACTATGGCCACTACTAAAGAAACAACATTATTTTCATCAAATAATTATCAAATTTTACTCACTTGAACATAACCAAGGCTACCCCCGAAGAAACATCATTTTTCTATCAAATAATCATTATTTTAACTTCAAAAAACCAAGAAAACCACCAATCCAAATAAATATCAGCTATTGGTAGTTGACCGATAATCACACTCTTCCAGCAAAAAGACATTAACCAACTTATATCATTTGAATATCAGCAGGTCTTCCAACCAAGTAATATAGTAATTAATAACTAAGTAAAGGATACTCCAAGTAAACCATATTACTCTCTAGTCCGTAACATATAGTCAATAATCCAGATGAAACTTTAAAGAAAAAATAATTGACTCCATTGAACTGACCCAAAATATAATGAAAAGTGGAAAGATGTAATAAACTAAATTCCCTATACCTAAGGTACACTAGATTTGATCAAATTGCATAAGCTAAGGTTGTTCTGAATTGCATAAGCTCAAAAACAAGGATGCAAATAAAGAAGTGCAAATGAAAGAACAAATTCTTCCTAGATAGTTGCAACAACTTATCATACTCAAATCTAATACATCTAATGTATGACTCTCAACAATAAGACAAAACATGCAACAACAACCACAATAACAACAACAAGAAGCCATATTGTCATGACTATCTAAACTCAGCTACATAGTTTTCTCCCCACCATTTATGTAAGACTAGTTCATGACCAAGAATATGAAAAAAATCAACAGATATAAATCACAAGAACTAGCAATCACATAGTTGAAGTACACAGAAAGGAAAGTTCAGTGCACAGTCTCCTGCCAATGATAGTATAGGACATTATATGTAGTGTTACCTTTGATATCAGAAAGCTGACTCAGAAACTCGATGGCCACCCCAAGTCACAAAAAGACACTAGTAGCATCAAGGCTAAATCTCAAAGCCTATGAAAGATGAACTACTAAATAACAAAAAACAACCAAAATCATAGGCATTGGCTCTTCTTCAAAGCAAGCAGTGTCTTGATAAATGCAAAACATTTTTTCTAACAAACTCTTTGGTAAACGATGACTAGGTCATCTTCCTAAACTATTTTGAGGACTTTTGGTTCTCCTATATTTGTTATTCTCACACATTATTCTTACACAACAGTATAACTAATTAGCTTCATCAAGGTAAAACAGTAACATATGCACTGTATTCTTAGAACAACTAAATCTCATGCATATGAATAAAAGAATTTTTAGAGAAATAACTGTATACAAAATGTAATAGGATATGATAATAAATCTCACAACTCTACTGTAAATCCAATTTTTTTAGTAAATAATTATATACAAAATGGAAATATGACTATGATAAATATGAAACATAGAATTTTTAGAGGAAACCAAAAGTCCTCTAAAAATTGTTTTGCATTTATCAAGACACTGCTTGCTTTGACGAAGAATAAAATGCACTGTTAATCAAAGCAACATATGAAAAAATGCACTGTTAATCATGGAACTGAAAATGGAAATGATTAACGGGCATAAGACATTCATAAACTTCTAAGAATAAAGAATAAGAAATAGATCAAATTGTCCAGAAAAACCTAGATTAGCAAAGACAACCATGACAAGAATAATATATATATATATAGACTTAAAGGACCAAGATGCTCTAGGATTTGGGGTATTAGGAGAATTATACATAAATACAAAATGTTTCAGGGATCAACACAGAAAAAACCAAACTCAAGAACAGAGAAACTAAAGAGGCAAACGGCAACACTTTCAATTTTCGAAGTATAGTCCCACCCTTAAACAAGACCAAGGCTGAAACATATCTTGAAGTTTTGTCATCTCCGTAGTGTCATCTTAATGAACTTTTCCATCCTAAACCTTAATTTTACGAGTTAAGAAACCATGTTCACAACGCTTGCAGATAAAATTCAAGAAAAGGCAACAAAAGAAAGAAAGGGATCAGGAGAAATTTAAAAAAGGAGTGGAAATTGTTTCTTGAATGCTTCTTGAGGATACCACCTTCTGATCCCAAATCTGCCCGAAATCATGTTCAAATCTCGAACATAGAACCAAACTCTCGGAACCATAATCTTCAACATAGTTTCTTGAATGCTTCTCCAAGCATATTACCTTTGATCTCTGTTTCACTCTGAAACCTCAAAATAACCCGCAAGGATATTGAGGATAAAAGCATCTTTAGAACAAAAAACAAAGAATCGAGAAGTATCACCTTCAAGAAATCTTGCGAAAGTTTCTTGAGTGCTTCCCTCAGATGTCACAGTCATATCCCCTATTCCACTTCGAAGTCTCAAAGCATGCCGAAAAAGAAAACAGAATATGGATCTTGCACATGAACTGTCTTTCGGAACCCAAAATCCATTGGAAGAATAGAAAGAACTATCACCTTCAAGACATCTTGGACAAGTTTTTGAGTACTCCAATATACATCTCTTGAGGTCTATTCGACTCTAGAAATACAGAACAATCCGATAGAGTTAACCGTGTTGGAAATCTTGCACATAAACCATCTCCCAGAACCCAAAAAACCACGAAAACGAGAAAAAAATAAAAAATAACCATCACCTTAAGGGTATATTGCAGAGGTCTCTCGGGTAGTTCTCCGACATATCGCCTTTGATCCTTGTTCTACTTCAAAACCAACCGTAAAAAGGCAAGCATGTCCAAATCTTTCACATGAACTACCTCCGGGACCCAGAAAACCCATCAAAGCAAGGGAAGAAGAGAGAAAGGAGCAAGGCTTCTTGATATTTTACCTCCCCGAAGTGGAGGCCCATCTCCGGCAGTATGGAGATGAGGATGATGACAGCACACGCGACGACGGCAGCCCACTTCGGGGTGTGGTCGAGCTCTCTCGAGTTCCCACCTCCGCCTCCGGCCATCCCGAGACAAGGCTTGAAAATTTCTCTGTCCAACCAAACCCATTGATATAGAGATGGCTGGGGCCAACGGCGCTGCCAGGTATCCCACGAGAAAGGCATTCGTAGATCGTCGGGCCAAAGGCGCTGCCAGGAATCCCCACGAGAGGTGAGCCTTTTGAGAAGTCGGGCATCGGAAGGCAGACTCGGAAGAGACGGGAAGGGTTTTCCTCTCTTTTCCTCTTCCGAGTCTTGCGTCGGAAGTTTGGGTTTTATCGAAGCGCAGGGTATGAATGACGTCGTCTCACGTGGCGTTGGGACAGCTGAGATGCAGTTGTGGGTCTACTTTCTGTGTGGTTTTCCTTTCTTGTTTTTGAATAATTTTAAAAATTATTATTAGAATATCCTTATAATTAAGGATAAGGTGTCCTTTAAAAAATTATTATTAGGATATTATACCTTTGTCTTTATACATTAAAATTATAATCCATACTCGAAGAGTTAAATTCATTCGATAGTTGATTATTTTAAAAAAATTATACATGTATAAATATCTTAATCTTTCATGTATTTTATATCATTCAGAAACTTTTATTTTTCATCTAATAAACTATTAATTTTATGAAACACAAACTGGATTCAACTATTTGTTATTATAAGCTTAAGTATATTTTTTTTTATAAAACAAATTGAGTGGTAATTTCAAGTGCCTTTTATTTTTTAAACAAAATATGAAGATATAATTTTTATTTTCTTATATTTTATCTAATTTTATATCTTACTATCATAAATCTCATTAATGATAAATTCTTTGTCGGATAAGTTTGAATGCACATGAAATCTTTTAGACATTATGTTTAGCTCTACTACAATTATCTTACGCTTAAAAATATTTTTATCTATGAGTCCTTATAACTTTGATAACATTAATTAAGATATACTTAAAAATATGTTTATCTATGTTAATAATATTTAAATGATTTGAGAGACTTAAAAAATTATGTGACATATGATATTTTAATTTTTTAAAAAAATAAGATTTTTAAGATCATTAATAATCTAATTAAAATATTGATTATGCTATTAATAACTTTGAGATCATTAATAACTTTCTGGTGGTCTTTTTTCTTCCTTTGTTTTCAATTTTAGATAATTTTTATAAAAATTACCTTTAGGATATTCTTATAATTGAGGATGTGGTATCTTGTATGATGCTTTTCTCTTTATACATTGAAATTATAATCCATAATCTTCATCTAAGAGTCAAATTCATTTTGGTTAAAAATATTTAATACATGTATAAATATCTTAACCTTTCATTTATTTTATATTATTCATGAAGTTTATTTTTTATCTAATAAACTATTAACTATTATGAAACTCAAAACTCTTTGGGATTCAACTATCTGTTATTTAATAAGCTTAAGTGTATTTTGTATTTTTTTATGAAACAAATTGAGTGGTAATTTCAAGTGCCTTTTATTTTTTAAACAAAAGAAGAAGGTATAATTTTTTTATTTTCTTATATTTAATCTAATTTTATATCTTACTATATCTTATGGCTGAGTTTCAAAGCACATAAAATATTTTATAAAAATAAGAATTAGTATACTTGTCTTAAGCATTAAAACCACTTAAAACTATAAAAAAAAATGGATATTGCGTCTAGCCCTACTATAATTATCTTACACTTGATAACATGTTTATCTATAAGTTTGTATAACTTTGATAATATTAATTGCGTTACACTTAAAAAGATGTTTATCTATGTTTGAGAGGAAACAAATGAGTGTTGTAGTTAATAATTTTGGCAATATATTTATATAAATCAAAGCATATAACTAAAAATGATTGATAATATTTAAATGATTTGAGAGATTTAAAAATTATGTGACATATCGCATCTTAATTTTCTTTAAAAAATTAAGATTTTTGAGATCACTAATAATCTAATTAAAATATTTATTATGCTATAAGAGGAGGCCAGAGTTTGAATCTATGTTTATATCTCTTTATCTAGTTTGATGATCAATCTACATAGTTGTCATGCCTTTCTCCTTAGCTAATATAAAATTTATATTGACCCTTCTCTATTTTCGATAAGTATTTAGTTAATAGGTATAAGTCAAATAAAGAAAATTGTATTATACAAGTATTCAGTATGCATCAAAGGTTTAAAACTTACAGCATGCTCCAGTACCATCTTACATAAATATTTTAATTGGATGATCATTAATCCCTCATTATTTTACCTAGTGTTCTATCAATATTTGTGTACTCCTTAATTAGCTTACAATGAAAAATTTTTCACATGTAAGGATCCTTTGCCAACAAGTTAAGCTATTGTAATTTTTTACCATCGAAATTGAAACATTGATTTGGTGTTGGCTTGTTCGTAATAGATCCTTTTTTGTCCCTCTCAGATGAATCCCTCCAAAGGAATGGTCTCGCTAACCAATATGGCAGACTTCAAAGTTAGCAATTGTAACTTTTTTCTTCTTACATCATGAAAGCATATAAAATATTCTCATTTTAAACAAGAACAACATCTGATCCTTTTAGTAATTGTAACATTACCATCTTATTTATATTTCTGGATCTACTTTTTTTTAGCATCATTTAGGCCAAACTTTATGACTTTGTGACTCTACAATCTCATGATATCACGAGACTATTCCTAAATTTTACTACATATAAAAGCTTGCATATATATAAAATTTTCAATCTTATCATAGCCGTGAAGGACATTATTTCTCCCTACCAAAATAAAATTTTAACATATTTAAAACTAAAAAAAATAAATTAATAAATAAATATACATTTCCCTCATATGGTAAGAGTCAACTATAAGGAGTTCAATGAGATGTCCATCTTTAATGCAGCATCATCATCATTAATTTTTCCTTACTCAATTAACTATATGAAGAAAACCTTTAATATATTTATATGGCAGAATTAATTGAAATTATATCTTATTAAACTTTAGGAACTCCTAAGTTTCATAGATAAATACCTTTTACAAAATTCCAACAATATCATGGGTACTTCTTTTGATATTTTTGCTATCAATAGTTCCATCATCATCTCTATATTTATACCTGTTTGACCACCATTGGGTTCAAACCTATTAAGTAAGACGTCCTGCTCATCAAGCTTCATTGGGACTTTTTTCTGAGTTTGAATTTGTAATTTCATTTTGTATCATGATTTCATATCTATTATTGAAGACATTAGTTGAGTAACTTTTAGTACGTGGAATAATATATGAAAGCTTTGCTACCAAAATCTTATCACTAATAGCCAATAGAGATTTTTTGTCTTTAACACTGTTATTATCTTTAAAGTGAAATGCTTTGACATGTAAGTGAATTCAAACTTTCTATATATCTCCATCTACTGTTTTGGCTTCCTTGAACATGAAGTGATGTTTTGTTTATTCCTGAACCATCCCAATTAGACCCATTTTTTTAAACAAAAAAGATATCTATTAGGAACTACTGAGACTAAAATGATAGGAACAGTGAGCTACAGTTAAAAATTGCACAGAAGAACCCTCATGGGTTCTTCTCTGATTTGTTAACATGTGAATATTTGTATTATAATTCCTCCTAATGTATGATTCAAAACTTTAATTTAACAAGCTAAATTCAAAATGTCTTATGTAAGGCTTTCACAAACCAAGAAATATATACTAAACCTGTTACTTAAAATCTAAGTAAACTCTCAGTCTTTCTGCCTTCAGTCTTTATTCTATGGAAGTCACCCATGATAGTTATAGCTTTCTTAAATTAGTGGATTATCTACCATATAGTTGTATATTCTGCATCTATGATCCACCCTCCTGATTAGAGACTTAACACTAGCTTAATGGATATGGGAGTAGCAATTATTCTTATTTACCTGAAGTCGAAGTGTTTGCTACCACTATCAGAAATACTTCTTTATAAAAAGGACCATTCTTCCGAAAGCCAACTAACATCAAGCTATCACATTTTTCTTTGTCAAATTGAAACAGTCATATAATCTTATCCCAGATCATATCTACAAACCCGCACCAATGTGTTTAACAGATTATTCACAGATCTTACACATCAGATATAGCATGATTTTAGAGTGGATAATACTGACTATATGACAGAGTATGACACATAATAAAAAATAGAAAGTGTAATCAGAATATTAAAAAGTGAACAAGAATAGATTTAGGAATTATCTTAATTCAAAGTTATTAAAAAAGATTTAACATTAGTGTAAATCTCAGAGAAGCAAAACATGTTTGGTTTGTATGATACCATCCAATATTTCAACCATTTATGAGTAGATTCCGTAGAGTAGATTGCGGCAGGTTCGCGGTTGCAGCAACCAAGACAACTTACATTTACTAGAAGAAAGGTTCTCAAAAAATTAGATAATATTTTTATTAACAGCAAGTAAACAAAAGACAAAATTCATTTAGAACGACGATTTCATAGACAAGATGGTTACCATTTGTATCTTTCAAAAAATCATTAATTTAACACCAACCAACTAAATATCTTTTTTCGTAATTCTCCTAACACTTCAATGATATATATATATATATATATATACATGAAGAAAATTTTCACATACTATTTCAGTTATACAGTGCATCATTTAAGCAATGGTTTAAATTATTCTGATAATGTTTCTATAATAAGACCAAACATAATAATAGCTTCAATGGTTAAACCAACGTTTACAATATCGTATTGTAACATTCGGTACACTTGGAACATACCGATCCAATAGAGTACCAGTATATTCGGTACAGCTCGGTACCTAAGTGTACCATGTGTAAGTATGCCTAGTACAACTCGATACGTACCGTACCAACAACTGATCGATATTTTAGTACGGCACAAGTTTAAGAACCTTGGTTTAAATTCCAAGTATTGTTTTACAATGGCTTGTTTACCTTGACCAACACAATAACGATTAAAACCCAGAATTTTTCATCAAGGTTGAACTATTTGACTATAATCAAGATGGTGATAATATGCATTTATCAGATTTTGAGAATGATCAACATCACTATGGTAATATGTAGCACAAATCTGAGTAACAATTTAGTCACTATGATCTAAATTTTATCCCAAAACATAACAAATTCATGTCCACGCTACGCTATGTCAAAAACGAACTTTCTTTAACATTCTTTAAACTCGATACATAGAAATATAAAAGATATTGAATATCATATATAAAATTTATTAATCGTAAATTTTTTAACTAGCCAATAAGAAAAGTCATAATTTCTTATTGATGTTGAACTACTTGTACTACAATCTTCATGATCAAAACTTTCAACCATTTCGAACAGATAACCTTCATTTCAATCAAGAAATTCTCAGAACATAAAATCATGATAATTGTTAGGAGATATTCCAGCAAGGAAAAGCAGAAATAACAATAAGAGACCCACCTCATCTTAGCATAAAGAACATCTCGAGTTAACCCCATCCAAAATATTCATAATACTATCAAAGAATTATTAGAGGCAAGAGCTACTCTCAAACATCAATGACAAGAGTACACCGTACATTTCACTTTTATATTAGTGAGAGTCTTGTTTAAGCTTGGGCAAGTGTCTCCTGCCAAATACCTTGGGCATTTTTGGAACCTTGGCAACTTTTAGCACTTAGCATCTTTGACAATAGTCATAATAATAGATTATCATGATAAAAATTTTAATTAGACTAGAATAAATCTTGGGGATAAGTCATCTCACCAAACATTTAAAATTTTAGCTCATCTCAAATGTGGCATAAGGTAGGTGGTGATGAATCATACACTTAAAAAAAGGACAAATACAATGTTAATTATATATATATATATATATATATATATATATATATATATATATATATATATATATATCTAGTCTTATACAAGAGCAAGATACAAGCTTACTTCTAAAGTTACTTCACAGTTGAAAGCTCAGATTGAAGCAGTAATACAAAGAGAGCACAAGTAATTACAAAATGTTAGCATCACTTAACTATAGTATCAAGAAAAAGCCAAAGCAATGTTGAATTATTCTCAAATTGAAATGACAGACTCACTAGGATTTATCATTTTAAAACCAAAATTTTCTTTTCCAATGCACAAAATGAGAGGTTTCAAATGATGAAAAGGGTAAACAAAACAACTAACCAATTATATGAACAGTAACAAGACCTTTTCTTCATGGCAGTAAGATTCATATGCTACTTGACATCTGATTTAGCTTTGTTTGTGACATAACTACCTCAACATGTTTGTGCTCTTTTAATTGCGTCCATGTCAATGTACTAAATGATTTGATAATTTTATAATATCACGCTTCACGTTGAACAATGCTTGCATTTTCATATCATCAAATATCATGATTCAAGATCTCTAGAACACAAGACTTGCACTAATATACACCAAATTTGACTAGGATAAGGTATGTAACATATTTACAGGTTTTTTTTACTTTTAAACTACAAGCCAGGAGTAATATATTAAACAAATGAAAAAAAGGACAATTTGTCTTATTTTTTCATTATCCTATTAAATTAGAATATGACATCTAATTTGTTAAATAAATGACCTTCATTGATCACCATTAGAGACTATATTATGCTGTAAGAAATTGTAAAGAGTAAATTTCATAGTTCTGACCCTGACTTGCAAATACGCCATCAACCTAGTGCTTTAAATATGACAGAGTATGACACATAATAAAATAGAGAAAGTGTAATCAGAATATTAAAAAGTGAACAAGAATAGATTTAGGAATTATCTTAATTCAAAGTAATTAAAAAATATTTAACATTAGTGTAAATCTCAGAGAAGCAAAACCTGTTTGGTTTGTATGATACCATCCAATATTTCAACCATTTATGAGTAGATTCCGTAGAGTAGATTGCGGCAGGTTCGCGGTTGCAGCAACCAAGACAACTTACATTTACTAGAAGAAAGGTTCTCAAAAAATTAGATAATATTTTTATTAACAGCAAGTAAACAAAAGACAAAATTCATTTAGAACGACGATTTCATAGATAAGATGGTTACCATTTGAGATATTTATATCTTGCAAAAAAACATTGATTTAACACCAACCAACTAAATATATTTTTCGTAATTCTGTTAACACTTCAAGGATATATATATATATATATATATATATATATATACGAAGAAAATTTTCACATACTATTCCAGTTATGCAGTGCAAAATTGAAGCAATGGTTTAAATTATTCCGATAATGTTTCTATAATAAGACCAAACATAATAATAGCTTCAATGGTTACAATATCGTACGGTTTACAATATCGGTTATTCAGGTACGGTACGATACGTTTACAATATCGTATCGTACCGTTCGGTACACTTGGAACATACCGATCCAATAGAGTACCAGTATATTCGATACAGCTCGGTACCTAAGTGTACCATGTGTAAGTATGCCTAGTACAACTCGATACGTACCGACCAACAACTGATCGATATTTTAGTACGGTACAAGTTTAAGAACCTTGGTTTAAATTCCAAGTATTGTTTTACAATGGCTTGTTTACCTTGACCAACACAATAACGATTAAAACCCAGAATTTTTCATCAAGGTTGAACTATTTGACTATAATCAAGATGGTGATAATATGCATTTATCAGATTTTGAGAATGATCAACATCACTATGGTAATATATAGCACAAATCTGAGTAACAAGTTAGTCACTATGATCTAAATTTTATCCCAAAACATAACAAATTCATGTCAATGTTACGCTATGTCAGAAACAAACTTTCATTAACATTCTTTAAACTAGACGCTATGTCAGAAACGAACTTTCATTAACAATCTTTAAACTAGATATATAGAAATAAAAAATATATTGAATAATATATGTACAATTTATTAATTGCTTATCTTTTAAATAGTCAATGAGAAAAGCCATAATTTATTATTTATGTTGAACTTCTTGTAGTACAATCTTCATGATCAAAACTTTCAACCATTTCAAACAGATAACCTTCATTTCAATCAAGAAATTCTCAGAACATAAAATCATGATAATTGTTAGGAGATATTCCAGCAAGGAAAAGCAATAATAACAATAAGGAGACCCACCTCATCTTATCATAAAGAACATCTCGAGTTAACCCCATCCAAAATATTCATAATACTACCAAAGAATTAGTAGAAGCAAGAGCTACTCTCAAACATCAATGACAAGAGTACACCGTACATTTTATTTTTATATTTGTGAGAGTCTTGTTTAAGCTTGGGCAGACGTCTCCTGCCTATTACCTTGGGCATTTTGGAACCTTGGCAACTTTTAGCACTTAGCATCTTCGACAATAGTCATAAAAACAGATTATAATGATAAAAATTTTAATTAGCCTAGAATACATCTTGAGGGGAAGTCATCTCACCAAACTTTTAAAATTTTAGCTCATCTCAAATGTGGCATAAGCTAGGTGGTGAGGAATCATACACTAAAAAAAAGGACAAATACAATATTATTTATATATATATAGTCCTATATAAGATCAAGATACAAGCTTACTCCTAAAGTTACTTCACAATGGAAAGCTCAGATTGAAGCAGTAATACAAAGAGAGCACAAGTAATTACAAAATGTTAGCATAACTTAACTATAGTATTAAGAAAAAGTCATAGCAAAGTTGAATTATTCTCACATTGAAATGACTGACTCACTAGGATTTATCATTTTAAAACCAAAATTTTCTTTTCCAATGCACAAAATGAGAGGTTTCAAATGATAAAAAGGGTAAAAAAACAAACTAACCAATTATATGAACAGTAACAAGACCTTTTCTTCATGGCAATAAGATTCATATGCTACTTGACATCTGATTTAGCTTTGTTCGTGACATAACTGCCTCAACATGTTTTTGCTCTTTTAATTGCGTCCATGTCAATGTACTAAATGATTTGATAATTTTATAATATCATGCTTCACGTTAAACAATGCTTGAATTTTTATATCATCAAATATCATGATTCAAGATCTCCAGAACACAGGACTTGCACTAACCTACACCTAATTTGACTAGGATTAGGTATAAAACATATTTACAAATTTTTTTTTTTTACTTTTAAACTACAAGACAGGAGTATTATATTAGCCACATGAAAAAAATGACAATTTGTCTTATTTTTTCTGCATACTATTAAATTAGAATATGACATCTAATTTGTTAAATAATGACCTTCATTTATCAGCATTAGACACTATATTGTGCTGTAAAAAATTGTTCAGAGAAAATTTCATAGTTCTGACCCTGACTTGCAAATACGCCATCAACCTAGTGCTTTCAATATGACAGAGTATGACACATAATAAAATAGAGAAAGTGTAATCAGAAAATTTAAAAGTGAACAAGAATAGATTTAGGAATTATCTTAATTAAAAGTAAATAACAAAGAATTAACATTAGTGTAAATCTCAGAGAAGCTGGACCTGTTTGGTTTGTAAGATACCATCCAATATTTCAACCATTTATGAGTACATTCCGTAGAGTAGATTGTGGCAGGTTCGCAGTTGCAGCAACCAAGACAACTTACATTTACTAGAAGAAAAGTTCTCAAATAATTAGATTTTATTTTTTTAACAGCAAGTAAACAAAGACAAAATTCATTTAGAACGATGATTTCATAGACAACATGGTTACCATTTGAGATATTTATATCTTGCAAAAAAACATTGATTTAACACCAACCAACTAAAAATTTTTTCGTAATTCTGTTAACACTTCAAGGATATATATATATGAAGAAAATCTTCACCTACTAATTCAATTTTGCAGTGCATCATTGAAGCAATTGTTTAAATTATTCAGATAATGTTTTTATAATAAGACCAAACATGATAATAGCTTCAATGCTTAAACCAACGTTTACAATATCGTATCGTACCGTTCGGTACACTTGGAACATATCGATCCAATAGAGTACCGGTATATTCGGTACAGCTCGGTACCTATGTGTACCAAGTGTAAGTATGCCAGGTACAACCCAATACGTACCGTACCAACAACTGATCGATATGTTAGTACGGTACAAGATTAAGAACCTTGTTTTAAATTCCAAGTATTGTTTCACAATGGCTTGTTTACCTTTACCAACACAATAACAATTAAAACCCAGAATTTTTCATCAAGGTTGAACTATTTGACTATAATCAAGATGGTGATAACGTAATATGCATTTATCAAATTTTGAGAATGATCAACATCGCTTTGGTAATATATAGCACAAATCTGAGTAAAAAGTTAGTCACTATGATGTAAATTTTATCCCAAAACATAACAAATTCATGTCAATGCTACGATAAGTTACAGATGTAATGAGATCATACAAGAAGCTATTGATGTAATGGAATTATCTTGTATGCAAGAGGCAAGTATACATCGAGGACAAGTAAGCTTAAAGGCAAAAATATCTTGCAATCAATTGAAGATAGCATGTAGGTCAGCACAATAGTATATATTGTGTTTATACATCTGGAACATAGCATAGCATGCAGAGTACTTTCAAAATAGGGTCATGTGCTTAATTAGTATCAATCTGCAAGCATAGCATGCACTCCAAATCTGAAAGCATAGGATTGGGTTGTACCTTTATCATAAAATTTAGCATAGTTGCTTTGTCCATCTTAATTGCACTCATGTTAAATATGATCCCACGCTGTATGCAATGATTGTCTTGGGGCATTGTGGACCTATATGGATACAAATATGGAGCAAAAAAGAACATGCATAGATCATTGTTCCCGTGAAGTAGATATTTTGTTTATGGGTTTATGCAATGAGATGAGCAACTCTCAACTTCAAGCTCTATAGATTAATCCGTGAACTTCAACTATTATTTCATAACATCAAACATGGTAATCTGATTAGAGGTGGTATGATAATGTAGGAAACCTATGAAAGAGTGTACACCAGAATACATCCGATCAGAGTTCATCACAGAAGAACAAGTCTAGACAGAATAGCCCAAAAGTAATATCAAGAAATTCAGCTGAAATTTAAATGGTATAAAGAACAGGTTATTGACTAGTATAAGATTTTCTTTTATGGAATACTAAACTCATTGCATATTATCTTACCTGTTTCCATAATATTTTATATGCAACCATATTGTAACCATGATAACAGTAATGTTTATAAATAGGAATGGTAGATAAACACAAAACGTATAACAATATAGTAGAAAGAGAATACAACTGGCAATTTGAGATTCTTGCTGCTATTCTTGTACTGATCTAAAGCATGGGGAATTGCTAAATGTCAGACTGCTTGCCATGAAAAAGAATGATATCAAATTTAGCTCATTTGACAAGACAAACAGTATTTTAAATAATATATTCTCGAATATTATCATCTCTTTCACAAAATTAACTTCCTTCATCCATTTCAGTCTACTGTAAGCATAAAGCACATCTGCACAGTCAAGAAAATAGCTAGTTTGAAACATCTGTACCTTTAAATTCAAGATTTTGTAAACTGAACCCATCAACTGCATACACACACAAAAATTTGCACACTTTTTTTTTTTGAACTCAAAGTTCAAGAAACTACATCTTTGGTTCCTTGTTCTGTGCTGTTGCTGCCTACCACACTTGGTAATAGTTTGGTTATCTTTAGCTTCTGTCTCCAGCTAAAGAAAGAAATATTTAGGGCAGTTTGACATTCTATGTTACTCTTTCTTCTTCGTTTTCTTTTTTTGGGACATCCTCTTCTAGGTTATCTAATTTGCAACTTTGTGTGAGGACCATTTCAAACTACCAGATAGCAGCATAATAACAATACTTACTGAAATGTTTAGACACCAACAATGGACAGAAAGAATTAGACTCCAGTGTGCAGCTTCTTACATCTCCAGAATGAAGAATTCTGTCACATTTCAACCGATTGGACCACTTCTCATGATCTCCTACATCATCCCTGTAGGAAACGTCTGGTGATGAAGACCATGCTTCTCAAGAGAAGCAAACTATTACAGAAACATATAAAATTCCAAAGCTAACATTGTGGGGGAGGGGGGAGGGGAGGTCCATGGTTGTCAGTGAATGAGCCAGATGGCCCTAATGTCTATGGGACTTTACATTTCTTGATCATTATTTAACAGTGCCCAAAACTTAAAAAAGAAGTTTCCATCAACATACTTGTGAGTCAAAAACATGGAGCTTACTCCTCCAAGCCTCTCGATCTGCCACTTTACCGCTGCAATGCTGCCTCTTCACCACTACCACTGACACTACGATGTTGTTGCTTCACCGCAACAGCCACTGCTTCCCCGGATCTGGCCCTAATGTCTATGGGACTTTACATTTCTTGATCATTATTTAACAGTGCCCAAAACTTAAAAAAGAAGTTTCCATCAACATACTTGTGAGTCAAAAACATGGAGCTTACTCCTCCAAGCCTCTCGATCTGCCACTTTACCGCTGCAATGCAGACTCTTCACCACTACCACTAACACTACGATGTTGTTGCTTCACCGCAACAGCCACTGCTTCCCCGGTATGTTACTACTGCATTTCTTCGCCTCTTCTTTTTTCCTCTTCTTCCTTCTTCCTTCCTCCTTTCTCCTCTATTGTTCCGCTGCCCTTTCCTGTTCACCCTCGTTTTCCTCCTTGTCGAAATATCGATGCCCACTAGTATACCGTGTGTCAATACATCGGTATACACTGGCATACCATGTGTCGATACATCGGTACGCATTGGCATCCTGTGATGATACACTAGACCAATACAAACTAGTCTGACAGATTGCCAAAATGGGTCCGATACCCGAAAAGGCAATCCTTGGTGTACAAATACACTGTACACTAGTATATAAGGGTCACTCAAAGAGGAAGAAGGAGAAGAGAAAGGGCGATGGAGGCAGAGGAGGAGAAAACAAGGGGAGGAAGGGGAAGGAAGAAGAGGTGGTGGAAAAAGGAGAGGGAGGAGAAAGTGGAAGGAGACAAATGATAAATGATTACTATTACTTTTAGAATATCCTAAATAAAGTAAATTCAAGTAAAAACAGTATAAAGTATTTTTTTCTTGCATAAAGGAATATTCTACCAATCCACCCGTTACTTGCCCAATATAAAGTTTAATAAGAGAGAGTTTCAGTTACAAAATGCATACTCAAGGCTCAAGCAAAGCCATAAAGCAAAATAAACCAATACAGCAATACCTGACCAAAAAATATGTTGGTACCATCAAAAAATTCACAATGAGGGTGATTCTTGGTGTCACAATAAAGTTCCTCTCTTAAACTTAGATGGTCAGAGATTCAGTCACAAAAGGGGCAACCTGCATATATGAGTAAGGCTGCACATATTTACCAACCTTTATAACCCACATCAACAACAGCAGAACATTTTTCACCAATAATATTTTCACAGAGAGCATTCTTGTAGACAACAATATGATGTGACCTACCACACATTCTCTGCTAAGTTTCTTAGCATATTTTACACACTTCTGGTTATTTTAAAGTTTCAATAACATATTATTTTGCTCGAACAAATAACAATAACATAAGGGAAAATGAAAAAAATTAAGAAGTTAAGTCATTCAAACATATTCTAAAAGTTGGCCAAGCTTAGACAAAAAAAGGCATCATGGGTAACCACTTAAATGCCAAACAGATTGTAAAAGTTGGACAAGCTTAGAAAAAAAGGGCTTGTGTAACCACTTAGATGCCATCAGACATGTATGTTAGATTTGGGATTAACATATACCATCTAAAAATTTAATCACATTAAGTACAAGGAATTTAAAATTGCTTGCAGACGTATGAGTAGACTGACTTAAAATAGATTAAAAGTGATAAACGATGAAACAGTGAAGATCAAGCAAAGGAATGCTGCAGCATTATTTTAGTTTAAGCATACAGAAAAAGCATTTATATGTATATGGTGCAAACAAGACAAGTTTGGTGACCAGAGAACTGAAAAAAGAGGATTCAGAAAGATGAAAAAAAAATATATCAATATTATACTTAACCCAAACTAATAAGCAAGAGATCGTATCATGACTCCAACACCCATTTAACACTATTTAGGTCAATAACAATTAACTCATTCAACTTCAAGAAAAGCAACAGTGAAGCCTTTTAAAGAGATTGATAAAACCTAAATTTTCTTCAAATATTATGTTCTAACAACTATTCAAATAATTTAATCAAAAAGTCAAAAGTAGAGACTGAAACTAATGACAAATAAATGAAAACATTTATCCAACTTACAACAATTAAACTCAACCATTCTAGATGAAAATGGTCCTGGAAGCTAATCTTGTGCATGAACCACAGCTGACAAGGTAGTCGACCCGTATCAATCCCTAGCAAAACCGGTACGTATGGGCCAGTATTGACATATGGTCCACTGAACTGGTGCAATCATCAAGCTATTGAGAGCAAGGATTGACATACCGGTCTGTATCGGTGTGCCAACATTTTGTTGGTACCGGTATGATACTGGTACTGGGTGGTATGCACAGTGCGTATCGCCCGATATATTAAATATATTATAATATTTTTATAATATAATATAATATTAAAATATATTTAAAAAAAAAAGGGGCGACGTCGCCTCGAACTCTCTCCCGCTCGCGTGGGGAGAAAAATCACCCACGGGCGGCGACGGCTCGCGGGCGACCCTCAGGCGGAGTCGCCGCTAGGGCGGCATGAGGTACTTCTCCTCCTCTTCTTCTTCTTCTTTTCCTCTTCTTCTTCTTTCCTTTTTCTTCCTCAATCGACTGCCGACGATCGATTTCTCCTTAAATCGATCGCAAACGGCGGAAATCGACCATCGACCGCGAAAATCGACCGTCGGTACCACTCGACGGTCGGTCCAGCGTCACGTCGGACGATGTATGCAGACGGTCTTACCGCTCGGTAAGGAAAACCTTGATTGAGAGTAAGAAAAATATAAAGAGTATAAAAGATTAGTAAATGGCCAACGGAACTCTATGCAATATTAAAATTCATAGAAAAGCAAGAAAAGTCATTGTTGTAGTCTTTATCAAAAAAACCATAGGAGTTATTTCTAATGCTCATATGGGCAACGACCAAACTCTGGAGGCAATCGATTGTGCCAACTAGACTTCTGCTAATGATTTATTGGCCCATATTATTGGATGGTCCCACCCATGACTTATGTGGTGGGACCATGGAGATTAATAAAAAATCCTAATCCTAATCTTATATGACTTAGATGAGAAACAACCTAAAAGGTAACTGAAACAGGAAAGAAAGGAGGCTTTCATCTTGGGAGAAGAAAGATTCAACAATTGGTTGGTGAAAATGGTTCGGATTATTATAACTTTCTAGTATGCTAATCTATACATCATGCTCTCTGAATTGATAGATCTTTAAAAAATTTTCTTCTGCTCAGTTTTTCTCCTTGGTTTCTTGAAACTCTAAGTACCAGATTTCATATGATATTCGATATCTTTTGGTTAGTCCATAGAGGATGAACTTCGTAATCTCATTATTTCAAAGTGGAAGTTTGATCTAGTTTCCTCGTGATTTTTTGCCTTCACGTTGAAGGAGTTTTACACGTAAATCTTTTCTTGTGATTTGCTTAGTATTCTATCACTAACCTGATTGGCATACACTTGTTCACAATATATTTGATGTTCAATTATATCTTGTTTAATTCACATAAAGAGGAATAAAAAGGATTCTAGTGTTTGTTGATTCAGGACTCGATATCTAAACTTTTCCCTAACACATATCTGAGTCATCATCAAAATCTACAAAATGATAATAAAAACTATTTTATTTAATTAAATCCATATCAACAAAATATTGCCTTTGCAATAAAAGATATATAAAAAATAAAGGAGGAATCAGTATCTAATTTTCAAACAGAAACAATCATGCCCCGGAGTAAGATTCTTATAAATGGCCAAGTTTGTTGGACTTCATTTCCTCGGACCAAGGATATCTTAGTCCAAGTTTTATCAGTACCAAGTCATATCCAGATATTGTATATGGCAAATTTGTTTAGCATTCCATGACCAAACCACTTATAAAAGTCTAGCAACCAGGATATTCTAGAAACTAATAACATTTACACATACGATGAGAAACTAATAACATTTTATATCCCTTAGAAGTTAGGTTGTTCTAAAAGTAATTTTCACAACATCGGCTATACTCAACAGTCAACATATATCTTCTTATAATCTGGACAAACAAAATATACCAGAGTAGTCGTAGTCTTATATACGATGGACAAAATTGTTAAAACAATTAGAAGCAAATCTTATAGCTAAACTGCACAAAAGAAGGATATAGTATATTATCACATGTAGACCAAAACTATACATCAATTAGTATGATTATATCTATAACATAAAGAGTTATAGGACAACAAAGCATGACAAGTGTTATGTATTTGTATCAGTGTATGAGATCCTTAGAGTAACTAACATCATTCATACGGATATTCATATGGACGCCTATCCCATCTGACAAGTTATCTAAAACGAGAATTCTCAATCTTTGAAGATAGCACTATAATCATCAGAAGCCAAAATATAATTAAAAAACTAATTGCTATGGACCTTTACTTGCTAGCACCTTGCCAGCATAGATTCATGGTCGCATATTCGCAATATATCAAATACTAGTTGATACCAGTTAGAATAATAAGAGAAGCCACATAGAACTAGATAAATACCAATTATGCTTCACCAAATCATTAATAATAACAAAATGAATGAAAGAAATATCATCATTGTAGTAATTTCTAATCATTATATGAAACATATCAGTATATAAGAGACATATCTGATATAAGGTCAAATTTTAGTCTAAATTTGTTCTTAAATACCCATATAAAACAACACCATAGTTTTGTCCTAACTCTTGTCTCTCACACACTCACTTACACATAAATGAGGGGCCAAAATAAAAGGTTGACCTTATTTAGCACTGCAACAAATTTAGTGACAGGCAACACACACAAAAATATATATAAAGAAGATATCAAGAATGTAAAAATAAGTAAATGGAGATATAACAAAAAAAGAAAGCTCACCTGCAATAGCTACATGATGTGAATCTTAAATATTTATTTACATCTCAGAATGATGGTTCCATAAATTAACACATAACCAATAGCTAAAAAAAGATAAATACCATTATTTTGTAGAACTGCTAGATTCAAAACATCACTAGGAATGCAAAGAGCTCTATCATATAAAGGTTAGGACACCAAGTAATTAAGAATATTATTTTGACATATGTGAAAATCTGAACTAGGTAAATGGAGATATAAAGAAAAAAGAAAAAGCTCAATTATCATTAGGGATCCAATACCAAAAACGAATAAACAGTTTCAGGAAGTCATCATAAAGCACCAACAATGCAACATGGAGTATCATCTTCATCCAATTCATTGCCCTAACCCATAAATAGAACAAAAGAAAATAAGAGATGAAGGCACAAGATCAAAAAAAAAAAAAAATTGCAAGTGGGTATAATAAGAGAAGCTAGAAGAAACCCTCATGAGCAAGAGAAGAAGGACAAAGATAACTATGGCCACTACTAAAGAAACAACATTATTTTTCATCAAATAATTATCAAATTTTACTCATTTTAAAACCAAAATTTTCTTTTCCAATGCACAAAATGAGAGGTTTCAAATGATGAAAAGGGTAAAAAAACAAACTAACCAATTATATGAACAGTAACAAGACCTTTTCTTCATGGCAATAAGATTCATATGCTACTTGACATCTGATTTAGCTTTGTTCGTGACATAACTGCCTCAACATGTTTTTGCTCTTTTAATTGCGTCCATGTCAATGTACTAAATGATTTGATAATTTTATAATATCATGCTTCACGTTGAACAATGCTTGAATTTTCATATCATCAAATATCATGATTCAAGATCTCCAGAACACAGGACTTGCACTAACCTACACCTAATTTGACTAGGATTAGGTATGAAACATATTTATAATTTTTTTTTTTACTTTTAAACTACAGGAGTATTATATTAGCCACATGAAAAAAATGACAATTTATCTTATTTTTTCTGTATACTATTAAATTAGAATATGACATCTAATTTGTTAAATAATGACCTTCATTGATCAGCATTAGAGACTATATTGTGCTGTAAAAAATTGTTCAAAGAAAATTTCATAGTTCTGACCCTGACTTGCAAATACGCCATCAATCTAGTGCTTTCAATATGACATAGTATGACACATAATAAAATAGAGAAAGTGTAATCAGAAAATTTAAAAGTGAACAAGAATAGATTTAGGAATTATCTTAATTTAAAATAAATAAAAAAGAATTAACATTAATGTAAATCTCAGAGAAACTGGACCTGTTTGGTTTGTAAGATACCATCCAATATTTCAACCATTTATGAGTACATTTCGTAGGGTAGATTGTGACAGGTTCGCGGTTGCAGCAACCAAGACAACTTACATTTACTAGAAGAAAAGTTCTCAAATAATTAGATTATATTTTTTTAACAACAAGTAAACAAAGACAAAATTCATTTAGAACGACGCTTTCATAGACAAGATGGTTACCATTTGAGATATTTATATCTTGCAAAAAAACATTGATTGAACACCAACCAACCAAAATTTTTTTCTTAAATCTGTTAACAATTCAAGGATATATATATATATATATATATATATATATATATATATATATATATATATATATTTCACCTACTAATTCAATTTTGCAATGCATCATTGAAGCAATGTTTTAAATTATTCAGAAAATATTTTTATAATAAGACCAAACATGATAATAGCATCAATGCGTAACGTTTACAATATCGTATCGTACCATTCGGTACACTTGGAACATACCGATCCAATAGAGTACTGGTACATATGGTATAGCTCGATACCTAAGTGTACCATGTGCTGTATGCTCGGTACAGCTCGATACGTACCGTAGAAACAACTGATCGATATGTTAGTCCGGTACAAGATTAGGAACCTTGGTTTAAATTCCAAGTATTGTTTTACAATGGCTTGTTTACCTTTACCAACACGACAACGATTAAAACCCAAAATTTCTCATCATGGTTAAACAATTTGACTATAATCAAGATGGTGATAATTTAATATGCATTTATCTGATTTTGAGAATGATCAACATCACTATGGTAATATGTAGCACAAATCTGAGTAACAAGTTAGTCACTATGATGTAAATTTTATCTCAAAACATAACAAATTCATGTCAATGCTACGATATGTCAGAAACGAACTTTCATTAACATTCTTTAAACTAGACATATAGAAATATAAAAGATATTGAATAACATATATACAATTTATTAATTGCTAATATTTTAACTAGTCAATGAGAAAAGTCATAATTTCTTATCGATGTTGAACTTCTTGTAGTACAATCTTGATGATCAAAACTTTCAACCATTTCGAACAGATAATCTTCATTTCAATCAAGAAATTCTCAGAACATAAAATCATGATAATTGTTAGGGGATATTCCAGTAAGGAAAAGCATAAATAACAATAAGGAGACCCACCTCATCTTATCATAAAGAACATCTCGAGTAAACCCCATCCAAAATATTCATTATACTACCAAATAATTAGTAGAAGCAAGAGCTACTCTCAAACATTAATGACAAGAGTACACCGTACATTTTACTTTTATAATAGTGAGAGTCTTGTTTAAGCTTGGGCAAGCGTATCCTGCCTATTACCTTGGGCATTTTGGAACCTTAGGAACTTTTAGCACTTAGCATCTTCGACAATAGTCATAAAAACAGATTATCATGATAAAAATTTTAATTAGACTAGAATACATCTTGAGGGGAAGTCATCTCACCAATCTTTTAAAATTTTACCTCATCTCAAATGTGGTATAAGCTAGGAGGTGAGGAATCATACACTAAAAAAAAGGACAAATATAATCTCGTGCGGGTCTCGAAGGACTTGCAAAAAGAGAAGTTATTTAGTTTTGAAGACAAGCGACGAACAAGTCCCGACATCTTGTAAAGAAGGCAGCTCTTACATGCAATTTATTAAACACCTTGAGTACAATAGAAAAGAAGAGAAAGAGAGTGAAATAAGACTTTAAATGACTATAAGAATGGTCACAAGTCCATAAACGATGGTTCCCAAGGGTGTTAGATGCAAACACTTTAACTTGTTTTGAAAGCTCATGCTTGACTACTATCCCGAAGTCTCATCTAGCCCTGTGCCACCCAGAGGGGGTTCCAAAGGGCTGAGATTGCTGATATTCCATGCTGCTCAAAAAGCTTATTGCAACATGTGAAAATGGCCTAAAACTGGGCAATTTTGGGTTATTTTGGTTCTACACACTGAATGATCGTTCTGTTGCCTTCCAAACTATTTCTGCTTGTATTTCTTAGGCAAAAACACTTAAAAACAAGGTAAAATAGACTACCAAACAACTATAGAAGGAAACAAAAGCGACAGACAGTCTGTTGAGCGAAGGTGATGCGGTTGGGCGACGACCGTCCGTGATAGGTAGGATGATACTGTTTTGGATAATCATATAGTTTAGTATTGTATACCCAAAAGTTGCAACACTATTTCATAATGATAGTGTCATTCCTCTATAAATAATTTTGTGTAAATGTTAAATATATCAATATTTCACATAAGCATAAAATCGAGATAATATTAATAGTTAAATATTTACTAAACTACTCAAATAACAATACTTCTTTTATTATATTTTTATAAATGTCCGTATATTGAATTAAATTATTATAAATGGCTTGAGTATATACAATTTATACTAAGTGTGTTAGATCTTAATCATACTAGTTGAAAGGATCACATATAAAACTATTAAAAAATTTTATGGATTAAATAATTGAGATAAATAATCATGAAATGTCTAAACGACTTAGTTTTATGATAATTACTAATAATATTTAAACTGTATTATAGTGTACAACTAACATGCTAAAATATTTAAATATTAATTTAAATTTATTAATAAAAGATCTGATTAAGATTTAGTATACTAATAGTTGAGAAATTCAATATTATACCTTCAATATGACTAATAAATTTATAAGGTCAAGAATATTGCATGAATATAGTTGAGTTTTTTCTCATATAATTTATTATTAATTCTATTTCTTCTTAGTTTGACTCATTTAAAATTACTAAAATAAAATTAAAGATAATTTGAAACTTAAATGAACTAATAAGTATACGTGTATAGGAAGAACTAAGACTTAAATAGGAAAAACTCATAATATTTTGAGTCTTACTTGAGGAGTAGATAATAATAAAAAAATTAAAAAATAAATTATTTGAGTTTATAAATATTATATAAACTCATAAAAAATATTTATAGTAAAGTGCTACGTCTATGGTAAGAAAGGTCATGTGAAGAATGATTATAAGGTTTTGGTTCGAAGAATTATATATTTCAAATTAAATATTATAAAAGTTTTTTTTAATATTTAGTAGATTAATACTAATGCTTCAGCTTATGTTACCAATAATAGAGATTTATTTTAGTATAGAAACCAAAATAGTATGAAATATTTATCATTATATGGAATTATATTAAAGTGAAGGTGATAGTAGTGTGTACCTATCGCTTATGCCTAGAGATGATTCATTTGATGAATCTCAAGGATGCATGTTATATTCCTATAATTTTAGAAACTTAAGTCTTTTATCTAGAATTATTAAGATATTATTTTTCTTTTATTGGTGGCAAACTCATCATAATTTAATAATTTTTTTAATTATATATGATGATTTATATAGAATTAATATGAAATTTGAGTTTGCAATAATCTTATAACAAAATATTAGAATGAAAATAGTTTCATAAACTCCTTGAGATTATATATGCTTACATTTGTGGGTTACTCTATATTCTCTGTTTTAGTAAAAAGAGACATTTTATCACTCTTATAGATAACCTATTAGGATATGACTATATATATATATATATATATATATATATATATATATATATATATATATATATAAAATTTATATAAAGTCTTATACTGTTAACACTTTTAGGTGTACTGATAATTATATAGAAAAGATAAAATTATTAGGCTTGATATGGGTGGTAAATTTTATGATAATTATAATAAATATGATTAGAATTCAATTCTTTCTCTAAATTCATAAAAAGGGGGTATTTATACTCAATATATTTTAACAAATGTGTTGTAGTAGAACGAAATTGTTAAAATTTTTAGAAGCATGATGAGTTATTCTTCTATATCTGAATCAGTGTGAGGAAAAGCTCTAAGGATAATTATGTATATCTTAAATAAGATTCATAGTAAGTTAATTTTATTAACTTTTTTTTAAGTTATAAACTCGTAGGAACCCAATTTAAGACATTTACATATTTGAGATTGTCCTGAAGAGATACATGTCTTCAATTCACTTAAAACGAATTTAGATTTAAAGACTATTTTTAATATTTTATTATTTATCCAGAAAAATTAAGAGGGGTACAAATTGTATTGCCCTAATTATAGTACAAGAATAGTTAAATCTAGTAATATAAGAAAAATAACAAAATAGTAAGAATAAAAAATCCTAAAATTTTATTTTGATATTGAGACAATACTATATCATTTTATATTTGAGAAATTATTGTTCCTTAAGTCACTAAAAAAATTGATGAGGGCGAATAACAAAATAACATTGATAAACTCTCACATAATATTCATATCATTGATAATGATCTTATAAAACAACCACAACTAACAGCATTTAGAAGATTTTAAAGGAAAAGATGACCTAGTATTTTTGATTATATGTGATGTATGTATAAGAATTAGATTATGTTATAAAATAAAAAAATCTCTCATTGTTTTCATAAGTTATGAAAAATAATGATTTTAAAAAATGATACAATATAATAAAAGAAGAGTTGAAATTAATACACCAAAATAATATTTGACGCCAGACTTACAAGTCTAGAAAGTTTTAGAAATTTGGTATAATTGGTTATCAGGATTGGTAGTCAACCTTATGAAGGTAATTGAGTGTCAATAGAGGATTATTCACTCTCAGTATTATAAGAAGAATATCTCGTTTATTCTTACTTAGATAAATCTCTAGCCGAGGTTGTTCATATCAAGAGAGAAGTAGTTTTTTATAAGAATCCGATTATAACGAGACTTAAACGGATTTCGTATTTGGCCTGATAGTACTATATCAAATATACAATCTTTGGGATATTAAATGGATGAGGGACTCTAGATACACGGTAATTCAGGACATACAAGTCTAATGGATTTGATCTCATGTACTATATGGGGACTATTGCGTAGTGGCTTAGTACATCCATCGATGAGTTGAGTGAATTATTCTGAGATAACAATTAACTGAGTTAGAAGAAGTTCTGATAGGAGGAATTAATGGCCAGCTCGGTATTGAGCCTAGAGGGTCGGTCACACATATATGGTGGATGATTATAACGAGTAGAGGCTTGGATATAAGTTATCTAATTAGCCCCTAATATCATTGGATGAGACCTAACATTGATTGATCCTTTGCATGAGGCACAATTAGAGGCTAATTTAGATTATTGGATAGAGATCTAATAATTTAAGGATTGAGGGTATTGGATGAAGATCCAATGCCCATTAAGACATGATATATTAGGTTTTAGTGGCTCTCTATAAATAAGAGGTAGGGATGACATAATAGTGATAAGTTGAACCTTTGACCGCCCCTTCCTATTCTCCTCTATCCCTCATCTTCTCAACCGACCAGCCCCTCTCTACTACGAGAGGACAACAAAGAAGATATCATATCTTTTTCCACGAGTGCTATAAGAAAGTGCACAAGAGTTAGGGGTTTTTGAGCTGCAATTGGAGGAGCATCACTGCAATGATCTATTATGTGGATACCACTAGAGAGGAGGATACTTGACCTCCTTCATCTTCTTCATTTAGATCTGAAAATTTAGGGATATATGATCTCTCTAGGTAATCAATCTCACAGTAGTTGTAGTTTTCGATTTTTGTAATTTTTTGCACACCAATCTTTGTACGACGACATGAGAAACTGATTTTGTTATATTCTTCTACTACATATGTGATCTTTCATGATTTTCCAATGAGCACAACAACTAGGATTTTCTTTTTATGGCTTTTTTTATAGTGTGCACACAACTACTAATTTTCTTGTAGGGCTAACACCCTCTCTTTGTTTAGTGACTACTCCTATTCGGATAATGACTATCCTAATCTAAATCTTATAAGAACTTAAATTAAGGTGAGAGGCTCATTGTTTCTTAAGCTTAAGCTTTGCCTGATCGAGTAGGGTTGAATAATACTAAAATCATCACTGATTAATCATGGACATATATATGTATATATATATATATATAACATTCAGATGATAAGAAAAATAAAAAGTTAAAGTTGGAAAAAGGAAGAGAATAGGCACTAGAAGTTTACTCGATACAAAGAAACTCATTCAGCCATTTGAAACTCCTGAAGAATTTCAAGTTTAGAAAAGATTTTTTTTATAAAATAAATAGGCATGTGAAGGACCTAATATAGCAGGGGTTTTGGTTCTTTCAAAATAAGTAGACTATGTGAGATTTTCTAGTTCTAGGCTATATAGTTGAACCCTCATGGATGGAGGAATGTCAACCTGTTTATGTCAAGGGCTAAAAATTACAAACTAAATATTTTGAAAACACAAGATCCATTAACATGATGAGCTTGAAAACACATCCTCAATTAAAATCTTGATGTTCTGGTCAAGACTCAAGATCCAATATCGGATGTCCATGGCAAGCGATATGTGAGATTGAATTTAGCGATGACTCTATATCGGATGTCTCATGCACTATTCATGAGTAATCCTCCTTTGTTATTTGCATTCACTGTGCCGAGTACTATGACATTGGCTCCTATACCTTTTATTAGGATCCGACCTGATGGACTACTAGCATAATAGATCGATTTGCCTGAAACGAAAATGATCGGGGCACAATGGAGATCACTGAACAGGATATCATATTAATCATATGCGTATTTTTGCAACATTAACCGCAAGATTTGTAACCATTGCTCCAAAGAATATTTGTTAGATTATATGTTTTGCTCCAAACCTTTTTTGAAGTTTACATCGACAGAAGGAGTCGTCTAGTACAGATAAAACACCAGAGAGCTACCCATTTTACTCTTACTACCTCCCACCAAGTTACACTACAACACAACAATTTAAATTGCTTGACCTAAACCGTTAAACAATCAAACAAGAGGCACTGGAAGCATCAAGAGAATGCTTTTACTAATTGACTACAGACATCTATATTTTCTTAGTGCAATTTACCTCAGAGAATCAACACCTTCTTAAAACTTCAAGAAATAATGTCAATTATAGAATAAGATCTGTACAGTGAGAATGTCATATGAGACTACCACAGGCGATAGCATCTACGACCAGAAGAGACTAACCACGTAATGGCACACCTCCGTAAGTCTTATCATGACTAGAAATACTGAAATATCAAAGTCTCAAATTAATGAAATCTTGACAAAATCCACAAATCCCTACCAACACTCTTTCTCAGTCCCTACCAACACTATTTCTCAAATTAATGCACGCCTACTGAATTCCTGCATATAGATCGGAGTCATGGATTTCCCAACCCGACCCCTTCAAAGATTAAGTTAAAAAAAGAAAAATCTAGATAGTTCCCTTTTTGGTGTTTGTCAGGGGGTTTACTATATACCTACAGATGGAAGCCAGTGGTACATGGCTTGTTTATAGCTTATGTCACTTTAAGCAATCGGCTCGCATATCATATATGAGCACCAATCGACCTATAAGAGTTAGTATCGCATGGAGCCGCTTTGAGCTTCTCGGAGTGATCATGTGCTCGTACGTCTCGTATGGGCATCGACTAACCCACATCGATCGGTCCTATGCAACGCCACTCCAAGCTTTCTGGAGTGACCTTGCGGTGCCGCCTTGTATAGGTTTTGGGCATTTGTATATCCAAGGTGTTGTGCTGACGTAGGTTCACATATCAACGTTGAGGCTCCTTGTTGGCGCCTCCACGTTTGATGATTATTGCCATGGGGGCTATGCTAGAATATGCCATATCATTCTTTCCCCCCCCAAAAGAGGCATGTCTCGGGTCCCTTGCAAGGGTGATGGCCAGGGGCCTGGCTTAGTACCTTTTGTTGTTGTGTTGAGATTGATGGTATAATTGTTGGTTGATCGAAAACTTTCGTTCGGGGTTGGATTGGTCGAATGGCACAACTCGAGGACTGGATTGGCCGAGTAATACCACTCTGACATTAGACTGGTCGAGTGACACAGTTTGGACGTTGGGCGTAAGACTAGCCGAGGGTTGTAACTTAGGCATGCAGCTGGCGGAGTGACGATACTCATATACTGACAGTACTTAGTTACCAATTCTTCATGGGTGATCATTAGACTTAAGATCAAATGAGCAACACTACTCGGGCATGTATTTGGCCAGGTGACACTGCTCGATCTTGATCTTGGTTAAGCAGCATAGCTCAGGCATATGTTTAGTCGAGCATTATTTTGCAGGGCAATACTGATCTGGCGCATGTTCGGTCGAGCAATGCTGTTCAAGCATGTGTTTGGCTAAGCAACACTACTCGGGCACTTACTTGGCCGAGCAACACTACTCGGGCACAAGTGTGGCTAAACAACACTGCTCGGGCATGTGTTTGGTCGAGCAACACTACTTGAGCATATGCTTGGCCGAGCAACAATGCTCGAGCACTTGCTTGGCTGAGCAACACTACTCGAGCACACATGTGGCCGAGCAACAGTACTAGGGCACATGTTTGGTAGAGTAACAATACTTGAGCACTTGCTTGGTTGGCAACACTACTCGGGGACATGTTTAGTCGAGCGACTCTGCTTGGGCACTTGCTTGGCCGAGCAACACTGTTTGAGCACTTGCTTGGCCGAGCAACACTGCTCAGGCCCATGTTTCGTCGAGCAACACTACTCGAGCATACATTCAACTGAGCAACACTACTTAGGCATATGTTTGGCTGAGCAACACTACTCGAGCAAATGTCTAGCTGAGCAATATTGCTCTAGCACTTGCTTGGCTAAGAAACACTACTCGTGCACTTGTTTGATAAGAGTTTAAGTTAGTTAGGATGTCACCTTCCTCTTCTTCCTTTTCTTCTTCTTCATCGGGTTGGGCAATGCCCGAGGCAGTGGCTTCGACCTCGGGTAGCCCAGGGTTAGAGGTAATAAGTTCATCCTTGGGAGGGATGTCTCCGATGAATAAAAAGGCCACCCAGGCCATTGAAGCCCTAAAATTACTACACATTTTCGATTCAGTTGTGGTCGAGCGACTTCTTGGTCTTATGAGGGAGCTCTATAGTATCTCGCCAATTATGAGTTGCATGTTCTTTGACCTGGGGAACATGCCTATGATATGTTTTCGAATGGGTTTGGTCTAACTCTTGATGCACTCAAGGTGGGGCTTTGATTCCCATTGCATCTGGTGATCGAGGACTACCACGCGTGGTGGTAAATTTCGTGGTCGCAAATAGCACTCAACTCATGGTGCTATATGGTGGCTTTCCTTAAAGAATGCCAAAGAGCATGGATTACCTCGATGGAACCCTCTTCTTGTCATGTTTTCAGGTCTCGAAGGAGTGGGGAGCTATTATATATCATCTCAAGGTGGTTTCAGGGTGACCGAGCCACCCTCAAATAATAAAGGGTGGAAAACCTGAGCCACCCTCAAATAATAAAGGGTGGAAAAACCTGATTCTTTTTCATCAGTTGTGGCCGGGGGTGGGATTTTGGTCTTAAATGGGCATCTCAGACCATCAACAACACTCCCCCAGGTTTGTCATATTAAGAGTCCCAACAGGATAGGCACTTGAAGGAGATTGTATCATCTTCTCGCATAACTACAATATGACCAAAGAGTGGTTGGTAGAGGTAGACATCAGTTTGACTCCTCAAGGTATGGCTTGAGCCTGTCCTTGCTATTTTTTGTGCTTGTTAAGTGCCTTACTAAGGTGTATGGTTTTCTCTTTTGCTAGGCATGGTGAACCTTAAAGAGATGAAGGGGATGCCTCATGCTTCTTCGGCTCCACATCCTCCCCAACTGAAACCAAGCCCAACCCCCCCCCCCCCGCCAATAGCAGAAACAATGTCTGGAGCACGATCAAGGGACACAGAGCATGATCAACCGCGAAAGAAGCAGAAAGTTGTCCGAGGGGCCCATGACTAGGGAAGCAGCTGCTCAAAAAGTTAGTGGCTCAGGAGAGGCATTACGGGGTTCCAAGGTGAAGGTTCTATTCGGATCAATTAGCACTAAGAGGGAGGGAGGGAGGGAGTGAATTAAAAGTGTAAATTTTTATTTTAAACATGAACTTTTTGACTTTAAGTAAGATAAAAAGATCCAAAGCTTTTCATTTAAATAAATCAAGTGAATGATTACAAGAATATTGCTAAGTTACTTGCATACAAATTACTTAAGAAAGAGCAATGAAATTTAAAAGATAAGTAACGTCATAAGTGAAGTGTTTGACGTGAAAACCTTACCTTTCAAAGAGTAAATGAGATTGGAAGCATCAATATGAAATTAGTAAGCAAGGAAAGCAAAAGATGAACTCACAAGTTTTATAGTGGTTCGGCACCAACGGGCCTACGTCTACTCTCGAGTCCTCCTTCTTAAGGTAAACTGACATCTATTACTAATCTTCTTTGGGTGAAAACCAAACCCTTACACTTTGCTTATAAGAGAGACTTCAAAAACTTTTGAACTCTAAGCGGTCTCCCTTTTCCCTTTTTTTTCTTATAATTTACACACAATCTTTTTTTACATAATGTAAACCAAAAATTATTATGTGGAATGCAAAAATACTTGGGGTATTTATAGGCCCCAATTAGCTTCAGATTTTTGGAGCCAAAAATTAAACTCACCCGAAAAAACTGGGTACGGGCGGTTTACCCGCTAACTTGGGCAATTTACTCGTTGTTAACCGCTCGAAAGCAGTGCACGGTTTACTACTTTGTCTGGCGGTTCAATCGCCCAATTTCTTGGGTACAAGCAGTTCAGCCACCGAGAGCCACCCAAAAGTTTGGGCGATGATGGTACATCCACCGCTCACCAGCGGTTTATCCGCTAGAATCTCTGAAAAAGTGGTTTCCTTCACTTTTCGAATTTCGACTTGAACCTGATGTTCACCAATTCTTTACTCAACTGATTGGGCTCAACCTAAGCTCAATCAAACCCCATAGTAGACTTGGTTGCCTCATTGAATAAATTTGGATTCCTTCCAAATTCAACTCAATTAGGACTCAAACCCCAACTACGACTCAATGATTACAACTCTTAATGACCAACAAGCTTAAACAAGACTTAACTCCCACGTACTCCGATAGCCTCTGACATTCTTGCGGTGAGTCCTATGGTCTTCTTCCGACGATCTCCCGACGTGTTCCCAGCGAGCTTCCTGATCCCTTCGGCGAATCCCCTAACGAACTCCCGGTGAGAACCCACTGCATCGTCCAATCCCGGCCCGATGCCCAAGCTTGATCTTGGCCTATCATCTAGTAGTAACTCAATTGCTCTTGTCATAGTTAGAGCTGCAATTCTTCCTCTAACACACATGTTAGATTAAACACTCATCAATTAATTGTATCATCAAAATATGAGATTCAACAGGTTCTACTACCGGAAGCGCATGCACCAGGGGTGTCTCCTCATTCGGGGGTGGATACTTCATGAAGGTATCTCAGTCGGTGTTAATTTGGGATTTATACTAAACCCACATGAATAGTGAGGATGAGCATTTCCAAGCTTTGTTAATGACTACCTACTCGAGGTGGCGTTGGGTATGTGTCTCAAGCCACGTTGGCCGAGATTGACGATCGAGACTCGGGTATGGTCGGACGATGCCTCCACCACAACTTATGAGTGAGGAGCCTTGTGCCCGAGGATAATGATGCAACTCTATGGCTCGACATCCAAGGTGTTGATTAAGAAGGTCACCAAGTCCTTGATCTAGGTGTGGATGTTTCTCCTTTTTCTTTATATTTCCCTCTTCTTCAGTGTTTCTTCAACCCATTGATGTCTACCTTTGCTATGTAGAATCTGCACTACTAGATGGCACTGATAGATTAGGTCAATGATGTGGATTGGGTGATCAGTAGCATGGGAGACAAGATCTCCAAGCTCCAGAGCCAAATAGCAGAGCTAAAGGCTGGGACCGCACCTGAGGCTGTTGCAGTAGTCAAGCAATGGATGATTGAGCTAGAGGCTAAGATTGTGCAGATGAAGTCAAAGCCCAAGGAGTCTGAACGACACCTCGAGGAGTCTCAATGGTTGCTAAAGGAGTCTCACGACAAATTTCGATTAATGGAAGATCAGCTACTGAAGCTATCATGGGACGTAGCGAAGGTCCGATATAAGGCAGAGAAGGTAGAAGAGGCCCTTGCCGAGGAGACCCGAGCTGTTCTCGAGAAGGCGATGAAAGTGTTGAGGAGTACAAGGAGTTGCAAGGGTTTCAACTCAGACTCTAGAGGTCGGGGCAGGCGACATGAATATGGGTACCGAGTTACATTGGCTAGGTTTCGAGCTCGGTACCCAATCTGGAGATCAAAGAAGATCCATTCACTAGCCTTCCTGAGGATGATAATGTGAGATGTCAAATGAGGTTCCTTTCAACAAAAGCCCTGACCTTCCTTCGATCTAAAGTCTTGTCATATGTATTTTAATTTTTGATAGTTGGTCGAATTTTATTTTGTTGTGAAGTTATGACCGATCATAGTGTAATTCCTCTACTCATGAATGAATTTGTTTATTCCATCTGAAATCGTTGAACAACTTGTGTCTTTTTTTGAGAAATTGATTGCTTTCTCCCTTACTCAATGAGGTCCTCGGCGTCAAACATTTCCTTTCAAAACAAAAGGAAATGCACAAGGAGAGGTGGAGAAATATAAAGCACGATTGGTCACAAAGGGATATAAATAACAATATGGGATCGACTATGAAGAAGTATTCGCACCAATTGCTCAATTGGAGATAGTAAGATTACTTATCTCCCCCAGCAGCTCAAATGAAATAGAAAATTTTACATATGGATATCAAATCAGTATTCCTTAATGGAGTTCTTGAAGAAGAGGTATATATTCAACAACCCCTTGGTTTTATTATTTATGAATAAGAAGATAAAATATACAAGTTAAAGATAGCTCTTTATGGGCTTAAACAAGCCTCACGAGCATGAAATTCTTGGATAGATGCTTATTTTATTCAAAACGATTTTTCTAAATATCCACATGAAATGCTCTCTATATGAAATCTAACTCTGATGGAGATATCATGTTTATATGCCTATATGTAGATGATTTAATATTTATAGGCAGTAGTAGCTCCATGATTAAAGATTTTAAACTCTATCAAGAAGGAGTTTGAGATGGCCGACTTGGGCTAAATGACTATTTACTTACTATTAAAGTTATACAAGACAATGAAGGAATTTTTATCTTATAAGGAAATTATGCAAAAGTGGTTCTAAAGAAGTTCTCTATAGAAGATTATCATCCTACATATACATCTACTGAATATGGCACCAAGTTGACCAAGGAAGGTAAAGGTAAATACATTAATCCAACTTATTACAAAAGTCTAGTTGGATATTTAAGATATTTGATATGCACTTGACCTGATATACTATTTGGAGTTGATTTAGTAAGTAGATACATGGAAGCTCCTAAGACTTCTCATTTAAATGTTGCTAAAAGAAATTTATGATATATTAAAGGAATAATTGAGTATGAAATATTTTATTCATCATCAAAAAGATTGGATCTAATTGGATATAGTGACAGTGATTGGGCTAGAAGTTATGACGATCGAAAGAGTACAACTGGTTTTGTAATTTATTTTGGTAAAGTTGTATTTACTTGGTCTTCAAAAAAATAGCGTATCGTTGCACTATCAAGTTATGAAGCATAATATATAGTAGTATCTTCCTGTGTTTGTCATGCAATATGGTTAAGAAGATTACTTTAGGAACTTCATATGCCATAGAAGAAATCAATGCAGATTTATGTTGATAATAAATCAGCTATTGCCTTAGCCAAAAATCTAGTCTATCATGAAAGATCGAAGCATATTGATACAAGATTTCATTTTATAAGAGATCATGTCAAAAACAAAGAAGTGTAGCTATATCATGTCAAGACAAGTGAACAAGTAGCCGATATAATTATAAAGCCTCTCAAATTTCAAATATTTCAACAACTTCGAAAGAAACTTGGTATGTTGGATGTAACAAGTTTAAGGGGAGAATGTTGAAATTAAACTTGTTCAAGTATCATAAAGAGATAAATTTCATCACAGGAAAGGTGCATTTCATCAAGAGAAAATATTTATGGAAGGATAAGTCAAATTGGTTATTGATTCTTGAAAGAGTTTCTTGAAAGAGAGAGATTTATTCTTAATACATTAATGTAATATATCTCTGGGGACTATATAAACCTCATATGTTGAGTTATGTAAGATAAAGAGTTTATAAAATTATAAAAAAATATTGAGAGAAACACAGAAGATTTAGTCTTCTTCTACTATTCCTTAGTGTGATAACCCTATCCCTTCTTTCTATCGATTTCAACACTGATAATACTAAGGACTAAGAATTGAGCTACTCATACTGGGATTGAACTACTGATAAACAGACTTGTTACTACTGCTTTTTAGAATCAGTAGTGCTTATAATACTTATAATACTCCAAGTCGAACACATGGACTACTATGAGAATTGGACTCAGCTTCCCAAGCCTTACTTATACTACTGCCCTATCCTAGGTACCTCTAATACTTGGACTCGGAACAGGGAAATAAACTAGTAAAGAGATGATCCAACTAACAATTAGGAAATTGACTACTCTACACAGGACTTTAGCTAGCAACCGGCAATCGAACTACGACTGATGAAACTGCTATTCTTGCCCATGAGCCTGTCACTCTTTTCTTTGATTCTACCATTCCTCACCTCAGATCTGTAGTCCACCTATCCTACTTATAATACTTGAAATCAGAACTAGGAATCGATCTACTCTATTAGAATAGAACCTACTTGCTTCATAGACTTGGACTAGTACTTCTCAGAATCGAACTTACTATTAGTAGAAGTAGTCAAAGAATGGAGAGCCGATCAGGAACAACACTACCACGTAACAATAGCAGTTACTTGGTGAACTATAGTGCTAACAAGACCTACTCTTCACTTTCACTCTCCTACTATGCCTACTCAGCCTATCTCTATTAGCTATCAAACTCAAACTACTGTAAGTTAGCCTACCCTTCTTGTCTTTGATTCTTTCACGCTTACTTCGCATCCTTGCTTGCTCAACCCTAGGCCCCTTGCTCGCATCGCGTAGCTCCACTATAGTATAAGGCTTAGGCTCCCTACTTAAATAATGTATTCCAACTGGGAGTCTGTCACTGCTGACCACAAAACGAACTAATTGCATGCAGGTACAAGCCTTACTTGCTCACTTCACTCTTTTAGTTGCCCTTTTTCAACCCTTGTTTCATGCTTTGATTTGCCCCTCCTGGTCTTGTATGCCCTTGTTCTACACTTGGTTATCGACGGTTTCATTCTACCTAGTGATAGTGGAATTCTTTGCATCATCTTTTATTATTATATTATCAGTAGCTCAGCTTAATTCTAATAAGTACCGTTTTTTTAATTCTTCCAGGTAGTAGTAAGCTTGTTTGCTTCTCAAGGTTACAGGCAGGAAAGTAATCCTCTAGCTCGGACATGAGCATTGAGTTACTAAGTCTAAGCCAGCTATTTACTAAGGCTACAAGGCAGGAAAGTAATGGGTTATTTATAGTTATTACAAGTTATGTGTTTGTGTTGCGCGTCAGTGACAGTATATAGAACTGCATAATTGAATAAGAAAGTGTAAGCCCCTGGCTCTAGTAGTATCTAGTTTCAATCTATTAGGGTAGTGCTTTAGTCCATGGTAGAAGAAAAAAGGAATAGAATAACGAAGTGTTTAAGGCGGAAGGTTTGAGGTCAATAGCTCTACAGTCTCATCAACACACAGCGGTTCGATTCTTACGATTAGTGGTTGGGGAGCTAGAGACAGGAAGGGCAGCCTAAACCCAATAAGCCAAGGCTTAGAGAGAGGAGAGGTGGAGTCACCCTAAGAGAGGTGAGGATGCAAAGAACGGATATCGGAATGAGAGCTAGGGGAAGTAAGACTTAAGTGGAGCAGATACAGTTTAGAGTTAGGCATGGAATCCTTGGTTCTGTGTGTTAAAGTCCCGTCGGCGGTAGGTCAATTCTTTTTTGTTACTAGTTAGTTTGGTTCTGATTCTGTTGAGTGAGGTTCCAACGACTACTACTACCAGTATAGGCCTTATAGCTTAGTGATCTATGAATGTAAGGCGGGAGCCTAAGAGTAAGAAACGAGCGGGCAAAAGCGTGGAGAATGATAGACTAACTAACAGATGAAATAAAGTATACCGATCGGTAGTTATAGAATCAGAGACAGGATGATGGTAAGAGTTAGAGCATCGCTCGTTAGCCCAAGCCTTACTTTTGTCCACCTCGCTCTTGTACTTGTCCTTCGGATATTGATTGTTTTACTTCCCACCTCAATGCCGATGTTCGAGTTTGACTCCACTATTCTTGTCTTTTAGTCTTATATCAATGAGTTCGATCCTGTTTCCTTGACATAAATTATCATTCTTCATTTGTTCCATCAATGCCTATACTCTAGTTTTAATATTCCTTTACTCACTTTCAACCTCAACCTACTGTTTCTCGGAATGAAACTACGCTACTAAGTTGAACCGGAATGCATCCACTGCTTCTAGTGATGAAACAACCTGCTAACAAGAAAGGCAGCTACTGGTAGTCGAAATAAAACTTATAGAATTTAACTAGTACTTATTAGACTTGTACTTCTACCTATATCCTTCCGCACTTTTCAGACTTACTTTCATACAAGCTATTGCTCGACCTAATTTTTAATACTTTGTATTCCGATTTAACTGTTGATGTTTGCATAAAATTTCAGAAATAAAGAGAAAATAATAATAGAGAATATCAGGAATATTTTCAATGAATATTTTCAATCATTAGTTTACAGTACTTTTGAACGAACCAAAAGTATATTTTCATATTAATTAAAAGATAAAATATAAATATTTTAAAATACTAGAAAATCTATCATATCAAACCAAATTCATCATCATCTAAACTAAACTAGATCTATCATTTATTTTATTCCATCATAACTAATTAAATTGATCCTAACTAATTGAATTAATCTTAACACAATTCTAACTATTTGAATTATTTCCAACACCCCCCTTAATTCAAGTAGTTATGATTTAAAATTATTTTCAGAGAAATATTTTTCTTCGCTAAAAATTTGTGTGAAGATGTCGACGAGCTGATCTTCGGTGTTGCAGCGGTTGTATTATACTTCTGCTTAGGTTGATAATTTGAACTTTTTCACTTTAACATCCTTCTCTGATGATTTGATGGCGGCTTAGTATTTATAGGAACAAATCCTTTTGAATGCAGAAGCTTTCTCTTTTTTTTCTTTCTCTTACCTTTCTTCACATCATCATATATTTTTACCAACCCTGTATGTGTACTTTCACTATTGTCCTTGGAGTTTATATTTTCACCCAATTTCTATACATGTATATCATCAACATTATGACTTGCAATATCTGAGATAGTTTATATAGATTTATACAAATTTAAATTATCATAATTTTTTTGTTATAATGTTGATTCATCAGTAGGAGTAGCAAAATCCAAAAATAATAAGGGAAACACTTTATTTTTTGTCATCCTTGTCGTTGCTATTAATTTTTTAATTTTCTTATAATGAATCAATCATTTTTTATTATAAAAAATAACATAATATCTTTTTTCTCATTAGTTGTCCTATACAAATAAGATTTTATTTTAAATCAAGAATAAAAAATACATCATTAATAACTTTTCACAACAACTGTTACTTTTTCTTTCACTTGAACTTTATTGTCATTTAGTAGATCTGACTGAATCATCAAGCCTTTGAAATAAATTTTTATCCCCTATTATTTGATTACTATATCCACCATCCAAAAACCAAATAGATCTAAAATATTCTTCAGATGCTATAAAGAAAATATTCTCTTCATATCTTTTGTCATCATTATTTTCATCATAATAATTTGTTTGATTTTTATTCCAACAGTCTTTTTCAAGATGTTCATATTTTTTATAATAAGAACATAAAGGAATATTTAGATTTTTATTTTTATACCAATAATCTTTTTCAATATGCCCAACTTTTTTACAACAAAAACATCGATGGGTTTCTTTGTTACCTTCATTTAATCGGCCTCGTCCTTTACCATTTGATCTCTCCCTTAAGAACTGATTTCTGAATTTTTCTTTTGTTCTTTTTTATGATCTATCTTCATTTGAAAATCATGTTCTGAAACCTCATTTGAATATTTGTTCATTTTTTCTTCATGAATTAAAAGAGAACCCATTAATTCATCAATAGATAATATGCTTATATCTTTAGTTTCTTCTATAGCAGTAGAGATCATATCAAATTTTGAAAATAAACTTCGTAAAAATTTTTCTACTACAATTTGATATTTTAGCTTTTTACTGTAAGATCTCATTTAATTCACAATAGAAGAAACTTTTGAAAGAAATTCAGTTATCGATTTCAAATCTTTCATCATTTGAGTTTCGATTTCACGACGAAGAATTTGAAGCTTTGAAACTTTTACTTTTTCTATGCTTCTAAACACATATTTTAATACCTTTGCTTACTTTCATTCCCGTACTGCTTCTTCTTATTCGTGGACTACTATTCCGCATTCTAATAAGCCTAACGGGAGTTCTTTCTGGTAGTTACTTGGTGGAACGATAGGCTTTAAGGCAGGCGTGGAAGTATCAAACTAAAGGTTGAACAACCGGGTTTTCTTTCTTTTATTTTAATGAGCTCAATTCTTAAAGGAAGGGTTGGTATATTTTGATAGCTAGGGAAGATAGTTAGAGAGGGGCGTTTTAGCTTGAAAGTAATTAATACTTATGTGAGAAGGTAGTGAGGTCCGAGGGCAGTAGTTGATTTCTTGTTATCCAGTAGGTGCGTTAGATCACACCTGTATTCTCTATTCTTTGTTTTACTCTAATAGTAGTTATCGACAAGGAGTTCTTTTGAATAACTTAAACTCACAAGCAAGGCTAAAAGAAAGGATGGTAAGACCGTAGTAAAGACAAAAGCTGGGATAGTAAGCCTTATGGGCAGGGAAGGTGGACTAAGAGAGGGAAATGGTAGACTTACAGGTGAAATAGGTGATTCGAATCAGTAGTGTTAGTCTCATAGTTGGTGTTCGTATTCTCGCTCCGGGTGATTTCATTCTAATAAGGGGTATCGATCATAACATAAATTATATTCTTCGAACTGGTATGGTACTTTGATTCTTGGCGTGATAGGGTTAATTCTCCTATTGGCTTGTTTGATTCCCCCTATAAGTATCTTTCTTAGTATTCCTACTAGTCTCCCCTTGGACTACTATTAGTTTTGACTACTAGAAGCAAGAGTAAGAGAAAGGAAAGGGAGAATAAGAGAAAAGAGTGCTAGTTTGCTAGTTAGAGACACTGCACTAGGTTGTTTGGCAAAGAAATGAGAGAAGGTTAATCAAGGCAAGGCAGTAATGAGTTTGTAGTTAAAGAAATGATTACATAATTTAGTTTGATAGCGTTGGTTGTCTAGAAGTTTCAATATTGTTGTTGTGATTGATATTTTTTGTTATGATATCGGTGTTAGCATCCTTACTTTTATTCTTTTATTTCGAACTAGACCTATAAACTTACCTCACCGAACTAGTAGACCTATAATTATGATTTTTTTATGGAAACCTCTACCTTACCTTAAACTAGAGCACCAACCTCGGATTCCTATTAATTATTCTTATTCATTACCTAGGGCTAGACTCTATACTTGAAAACTTCCACTAGCATCTTCAATTCTTAAATGACTAGCTGACTATGTCATTGTTGCCTATGAGCCTCCCTTTTCACTCTCTTAAACATGAACCGCTGATTCGTATCCTGACCTACTCGCTTTTGAAACTAGTGTGACTGTATTGGATCCCTACTCGCTTATATGGTATCTCAGACCTTATCTCCTGTTGTAGTCTCTAGCTCTTGTCTTTGAGCTTGTGCCACTACCCATTGAAATTCCTTTAGACCTGCTCCTACCCTCGATATTGTAGTTTCATGTTCAATCAACAGATATAGAATTTCTTCCAGCCATAAGTGCAATACATAATTCTAATAATGCGTATGGAAGCCCCACCACTTTAGGTTCATCTTGAAGATATCTCTCATCTTATATAAGGTATAGAAAGCATGTAAAGATACTAACTACATTTTCTCCTACTCCTGATCCTAATCTAGCTTCTGATCACCAGCATCTAATCCTTCATATATGATCTAGGTTCTTCTTGTGTATGGGATTCAACTCGAACAGTCCTTTTCATAAGCTTCCGCTGCTACCACATAAAGAAAGGTTCACCATCCAAATCACTACGATACTAGGTCAAGCCATGCATGCAAAGGCAAAGGGAAAGCAAAGAACCCATACCAAACTCGCACCAAAAGAAACTCCATAAGCTTACTTCTCCGTTAGCGCATAGGAAACCAAGAAAAGATTGGAATTGAGTTTATCGAGCACAAGGTATAGAGTTAATAAATAAATAGCTTATCCTTCTTTTAAATCTGATTTTTTTTTTTTTTACCAATCTCGCTTATGCCCCTTCGATCCATCATCTTGAACACATTACAACAGAAGGATACTCGGTGCCACAGGAATATGCTTATTAACAACATTTATGGAGTTTAGGCTGTAAGAGAGTACCTAGCTCTTGCTGCTTACTTGCCAAACTGAAACAACTCCTCTTACCTTTTTACTACTTCTTCTATCGGAGACAAAACAAAGAGAGCATTCGAATTATACTTAAGAACAGATGCTTGATCTTTCCTTGAGACTTCACAGCTGAGTAGAGTAGGTATTCTCCTCGACTTCTGGAACTAAACTTAAGGACTTAATGAGACTTGAGACTGCTATTGATCTGGAAACTTCTTATTGATTTATCGCAATACCTTCCATTGATTACCTTGCCGACCCATCCTCTACTTTCAGTTCTTATCCAGCTCCTTACTCTCTACTTGAAATAATCTATTACGGTGCAGATGCGAAAAAAAAAACAGAATGAATGAATCTATTATAACTCCTTTAGCGCGGATCCTATCTTATTCTTCTATAGTCAGATGAAACTCTAAAGTCAAAATAGAACAAAACCACCTCTGCTTCTGCTTCAACCGATACTCGGGATTCAACAGAGACCACCCAACCTATACTTAAAAAGTTAGTTAATCACCACTTACTGCATAGCCAATAAATGATCTTTTGAAGACTTAGAACCAATAAAAAAAAGCAACGTATAGACAACCGGATCATATACTAATTGGCCTCAATGGAGATGGAGCTTCGACGCCTATACCATCTTCTCCCGGAACTCCCACTTCCATTGCTTAACACACACAAGTACCCGACCCTACATCTATTTTTTCTTTCCCGCTTATCTTTTTATACTCTTCCTTTACTTGGGCGGGCATTCATTGATTCTCTTCGGCTTCTACATTGGAAATAGAATAAACTGCCTTTGCGCGCATTATTAAGTAGAAATGATTCTGACCTGACCTAAAACTCGATTGAGACTTAACTGACGTAAGCTTAATATACATATTCTTATCCTTAGGCATGATCCTCGACTTCAGCTTCACATACGTATTCTTCTCCTCTTGAAATAGTATCTAGTTCATTCTCCTACAGCAAGGGTTGATCCAAGGAGGGATCCGCCCTTACCCCAGACGTTGTGTTGCTTACGATCATTGATGGCCATGCTTAAATAGGATTGGGGGCTCACCACCTGCGGTGCTCCCACTAAAGCAATTGTAGCTAGTAGATCTGTTGTGCACCGGGTCGATTCTCTTTAGAATGGTACTTACTGTTAGTTTTTCTATAAAATTTCAGAGATAAGGAGAATAAAATAGTAGAGTACACCAGAATTACTTTCAATCATCAATTTAGTATTTTGGAATAAACCAAGAGTACCTATTTATATTGATTAAAAGATAGAATTTAGATATTTTAAAATACTGAAAAATCTATCACATCTAAATAAATCTTACCATCATCTAACTAATCACATCCTCATCTAAATTAGATTTAGATTTAAATCTTTATCTAATCCTAATTACTTAACTTTATCTTAATTACTTGAATTATTTCCAACATACCCCCTTAATTCAAGTAGTTAAGATTTAAAAATTATTTTCAAAGAATTTTTTTCGCCAACGGCTATCTTATATTTTTTTTCTGTCCATGTATCTTTGAGAACTTCTGATATGAAATCTTCTATCCTTTCTCTTAACTTTTTTCTCTTCAGTAGTCATCTTTGCTGATATGATGGAGACTTTATATTTATAGGATTGAATCCCTTTGTATGCGGAAGTTTTCTCTTTTATTTTTTCTCTTAGCTTTTTTCACATCATATAAATTTCTACCAACCCTGTATGAGTATTTCATTATTGTTCTTAGAGTTTAGAGCTTCACCCCTTTTATGTACATGTGTATCATCATCATTATGACCAGTATTATTTGAGATAGTTTGTATAGATCCACGCAAATTTAGATGATCATAATTTTTATGTCATAATATTGATTCATCAATAGGAGTAGCAAAATCTGAAAATAATAAGGCAAACATTTTATTTTTTGTCATCCTTACAGTTACTATCAATTTACCAATTTTATTATCATAAATCAGGTATTTTTCATCATAAAAAATAGCACAATATCCTTTTCTCATTAATTATCTTATACTAATGATATTTTATTTTAAATCAGAAATAAATAATACATCATCAATAATTTTTTATCAGACTTTGTGTTCACAGTAACTGTTCCTTTTCCTTTTACTTGTACCTTTTTACCATTTTCTATATACACGATAGATTTGACCGAATCATCAAGCTTCTAAAACAGACTTTTATCCCATGTCATATGACTACTGCATCCACTATCCAAAAACCAAACAGATCTAGAATATTTTTATCAGATGCTATAAAGCAAATATTTTCTTCATCTCTTTTATCATCATTACTTTCCTCGTGATAGTTAGTTTAATTTTTATTCCAACAATTTTTTTCAAAATGTTTATATTTTTCACAATAAGAACATAGAGGAACATTTGAATTTTTATTTTTATACCAGCAATCTCTTTCAATATGTCTTATTCTTTTGTAATAAAAGCATTGTTGAGTTTCTTTATTACCTTCATTTGATCGACCTCTTCCTCTTCCATTTTGGTCTCTCCTTTGAGATCTGGTTTCTTAATTTTTCTTCTATTTTTTTTCTTTATCTATCTTCATTTAGAGAGCATGTTCTGAAACCTCATCTGAAGATATGTTCACTTTTTGTTCATGAACTAAAAGAGAACCCATTAATTCATCAATATATAATATTATTGTATCTTTAGCTTCTTCTATGGTAGTAGAGATCATATCAAATTTCGAAGATAAACTTTGTAAAACTTTTTCTACTACAATTTGATCTTTTAAGTTTTCACTGTATGATCTCATTTGATTCACAATAAAAGAAACTTTTGAAAAGAAATCAGTGATCGATTTTGAATCTTTCATCATAAGAGTTTCAAATTTACGATGAAGAATTTGAAGCTTTGAAAATTTTATATTTTCTATGCCTCCAAACACACATTTTAATATCTTCCAGGCTTCTATTGATGTTGATGCCATAATGATTCGGGGAAATAAGGAATCATCTATTGATTGTTGTAGCATGTAAAGGGCTTTTGCATCTCTTTGCATATTTTCATTCATTTGATCCTTAGTAATTTTAGGATCCTATAGATCATACTCAACAAAATTATTTTCTATCAAATTCCATAATCCTTGTAAAATAAGTATAGAATTTTACATTTTCTATCAAATTCCATAATCTCTTTGCTTTTGCATCTCAACACTTACGTTTGTTATGATGAAATCATCTGCTTTTACAATAGAATTATAGGATTGGGTACGACGCAAATCGACAAGTCTCAATGCAATCCAGTTGGCTGTAGACAATGATCCATTATGATTATAGAATTAGGACCATAGACAAGCTGCCTTCTGTGGTGAAGAAAGCCCTTATGCCTCGTATTATTCGGTGAATATTAATGGATGCGGCCCGCCCTCGGATACAATGCTTGGAGCTTAGTACAGAAGCATCTTCCTATACAATAGCTTGGGAAACCTGTTTGAAATGCTTTGGATAACTAAGAGGCGATAGAAGCACCCCTCGGGGAACCAATACAAGTTTTCCTGTGAGTGCTTAGCCCTTTTGTACCGATTGAGACAAGGAAGAATGGCTAAGAATTCCATGTATTTTCCTTTCATATGAGAAAAAAACAAAGAAGCTTTGATCAACAGATTGTGTCACCTCTGTATTTATGCTGCTAACCACTACTGAGTAAATGATTGTACTAACAAAATAGAATATAAAATAAAACGCCTATAAAGCATTGCGCTTTACCTTGCCCAGATGTTCGCCTTTATAAGGTGAAGTAATGGTTACCCGTCGCCTTGTAACATTTGATGACTACTTACAAGCAACGAGAGGAGGACTTTGCCTCCTTGGAAGAAGAGACGTGAACGATGATCACAACTAGTCCTAAGCTATGATTCTCTGTGGATTACAACTCTTTACTCTAAAGAATAAAATATAAAATCTTATAACATTATGTAACCTAACATCACTACTAACTTCTCAAGCTACAACAGTAGGGCCTGTGCTCACAAAGAATTAATAAAAATAATACAGGTAAGAATTGTTAATAAGTAAGTAAGTAATATAGAATTATGTAACAACACTAAATCACTTAATATAGAAAGAGTATAACCCTCGCAACTTACTGCTGACTTAAAAGAGCTTACTTGAAAGTGTCATCATAAAAACTTACTGCTTACTCAACACTTAAGGGCGGGCTTCTCTAACTCTTCTTCAGGGCCCAAGGAAAGAATGTTGTAGATAATGTCTCTCTTACTTTTATTGTATTGAAATTAATGAAATAGAACTCACTCTGCTTGCAGTAAAGTAAAGTAAAAAAAGAAAATAGAATGGAGGTGCGCGCGCGCACACACACACACACACATATATATATATATATATATATAAGCAGTGTTTTTCATAAGAAAGCAATATGTTACACGCTATCAATCAAATATGAAATAAGCCCAAAAGTTAGCTAATGCAAAATCTAGAAAGGGGTAATTGAGCTCTACTACTTGTTTGCTAATTCCCTTGCACTTGTTTGCTAATTCCCTTGCCCATACTGAAAAAAATCTCTATTACACAATTTCCCATAGGATAACTGAACTCTTAAACTCAACAAACACAACTTCTTGCTCTAGCACACAACGTCTGTCTTTCTTGCTTTCCTTACAATACTCACTGCTTACTCTCTCTCTCTCTCTCTCTCTCTCTCTCTCTCTCTCTCTCTCTATATATATATATATATATATATATACTAAAACATTATAACAGAGACATATATACACCGTAATAACCTTATTCCTTCTTTAGTAGTTGAACTATGTTTATGTTTGTTTTAGTTCTCAAATGATTATTGAATACTATTAGGTTGGGTGTAGATATTATTAGATATGATGATTTTATTGGAATTAAACTTATATAATTATCATGATGAGATTAATTTCATCAGAAGAAATGTTCATTTCTTGAAAAAAAAATATTTATGGAAGGACAAGTCAAATTGGTTATTGATTCTTGAAAGAGTTTATTGAAAGAAAGATTCATTCTTACTACATAAATCTGCATAAATGTAATGTATCTTGGGAACTATATAAACCCCATATATTGAGTCATGAAAAATATAGAGTTTATGAAATTATAAAAATATTGAGAGAAATACAGAAGATTTAGCCTTCTCTTACTCTTCTTTAGTGTGCTAACTCTATCTTTTCTTCCTATCAACTTCAACAATTGGTACCAGAGCTATGGCTTCATCCTCAAGCACCTTCCAACTCAAAATCCCTAGATTGACAAAAAAAATTATGACATATGGTGCATCCAAATGAAGGTTCTTTTAGGCTCCCAAGATATATGGGAGTTTGTAGAAGATGGACTATACCTCTTGACCTTTCATTACTATATTACTTATATTTTTCTGTTGGAGTCTCTGATTTATGTAACACTAGATTCATTAGAAAATAGGCTCATAGATCTTTCATTTGATATTAGGACTGAAAGATTGGAGTCAAAATGACTATTGTAATCTCTATTTTGTTAGACCTATGGATTCTATAAAACAGGGATCATAAATCCTGACCTTTGGTTGCGAAATCATTAATAACTCTTTGTAGATACATTCACTTTGCATGAAACCTATTTTATTTAAAACTAGATTGATTTATCTTCCTAATAAAACCTTTCATGAGTAATTCGGAGTATGATTGCCTATTTAAATAATTTATGAAATATGATTTTAAAATTTTATTAGAATGCAACCTTTGTCGATTTTGCCTATTCTTGTTCACTCCTTTGGTAATCGATTTCTAGCTAAAATCCATACTTCCATTGAGCTTTACATTATTGGTTTGAAATCTTGAATACTTTTGTCCTTAGATAATTTGCATACTTGAATCAATTATATGATATTTACGCTTGTCTGGTATTGTTTCGTCTAGGCGCATGCATGTTCATTGTTTTGTATGCGCTTCCAATATATGTCATTTTTATTACTCATGTCCTTTTGTACTTTGGTGTTTGTGGGATATTCTGGACCTTTGCCAGAAATGATAAAGGGTATGGTATGCTTGGAGCCTATGGTGCTCTATTATATTTGGTGGTCAAATGAATCACATTATGTTTGTGATCATACTTTACCATCTATATTTTTGATATGTTATCATATTATATTCTATCTGTGTCACACCCCTGAATTAAATCACATTCGAGAGGTGTAACCATGTCATAAATTGATAATTTTAATCATTACAATCCATCCAGGATCCAATTAAACATTTGAGGATATCGAGAAAATATTCATACTTCAAAATTCACATATATAAAACATGTACAATTTATAGTCAAACATCGCATCACTCAAACATTTATGAAACTCAAAACCAACTTAATAGATATTAACTACACTTATGATTCAGTAACAAAAGAATCTATGCAATCACTATACTAACCATTTATCACAAATTCACTTCATCGTAAACAACACCCAACATTCCAAATTAACTCCATACGTAGGAGGTCATTTAAAACTTTTACATGATACATCAATCAAATTCATCGACAATATTTCATATACATGAAATATAATTATACCAGAACCATAATAAATCATCCAATAATACTTGCTAATAATCTGTATAGCTCTCCACTGCCTCAGCACAATCTTAACATTCAATGAGTGTCAAGCTGATCTAAAAGATTTGATAACAACGGAGTGAGCTAGAAAGCTCAACAAGCGTTTAACAAATCCAAGATAAGAGCGAATGACATACAAACAAGCTGGTATCAAGATACAAAGCTGAGATACAAGAAATTATGGATATCAACTCATTAGATACAGGAGTTCAAATGTCATTTCATTCAAAATATATTTGGTTCATAACAAACAAAATACAGAGTAATTGGAGCATATCAATGACGTAAACATATTTTCAAAGCATATCAAGGCACATAGGACATTTTCAGAATATATTAATGGCAAATGAAACATTTCAGAACATATAAATAGAGTGTGAAATGTTTCGGAACATATCAATAGCAATTAAAATATTTCGGAATATAACAATGACATATAGAATATTTCGAAGCATGTCAAGGATGTAAACATATTGCGAATCATATTAATGGTGAATGGATAATATCAAAGCTTATCAAGTGCACAAATGAGAAACAGAAGCTCAATATCATATCAAGCATAACATTCATTTCATTCTTATCCAAAGCGCACAAATAATTCAAAAGCAATGCTTTGGATATCATATCAAAGATAATGAGGGTGAAGTAGGACCATAAGCATAATGTTGAACATCCATCACTGAATTACCATCAAACATAAGTCTCCCACGTCTGGGAGCTCCATCCATCCACGTCTGAGTGAAGTCATAGGGGTCGGCAAGAGCGTAGTTGGCTCTGAACATAATATCCTTTACCATTTCTGGCAAAGGTCCATAAATATCCTACAAACATCGGAGTACAAAAGGACATGAGTAATAAAAGTGGCATATCTTAGAAGCACATGCGGAATAACGAAATATACATATGCCAACATAAAGCAAGTACCGTGTCAACATAAACATTCACAATTTACATTCAGATAAGCAAAGCATGAAGAACAAGAATGCAAAAGAATTTAGAACAATAATGTAAGACTCAATTAAAGAGAGGGTTTAATTGGATCATAGATAAAATATGATCCGATGGCATATCAAAAACATAGATAGTGATATGGGATCATAAACATAATATGGTTCATCTGACCATCAAACATAATAGAGCATCACAGGCTCCAAGCATAACATACTCTTTGACATTTCTGACAAAGATCCATAATATCCCACAAATACTGGAGTACAAAAGGATAGGTGCAATAAAAATGGGCATATATCGGAAGCACATGCAGAACAATGAAAAATACATGTACTAGTATAAAACAGTAAGAGTTAAACACAAACTTTTACATAGAGCATTTGGATAGGCAAGGAATAAGAGTTAAGAGTTCAAAGCTCAATTAAAGAAGAATTTATTTTCAAAAGATAGACAAGAAGCGAAGATCAACAAATACATGATTCCAATAGAATTTTAAGAGGCATATAACATAAAATATTTAGATAATTAATTATGCTCCAAATTATTCAAGATAGTATGGACAGAAGGGTATGCGAGTCTTATTTCTCATAAAATAGATTTTGCATAAATCAGAGTTTCCAACATGAAGTTATGAGCAATTAAGTGAACAAAAGTCAAAATATCGAAACTAGACAGTCTTTATATCCAAGCAAGAAAGATTCCAATTATAAGGTCGTAACAATCAATTGAATCATATCAAGATGAATATAAAGATTAAGATGTCAATACAAAAGGATTGAGACATTTGCAAGGTTATAATAGCTCAATTTATTGTATCAAGATACAATCAAAGATAGAGAGTGCAATAGGAAAGATCAGGATACTTGCAAAATTATAATAATTCAATCGATCATAACAAGATAGAAGCAAGACTAGGACACTTGCAAGGTTATAACAATTCAATTGATCATATCAAGATAAAAGCAAGGATAGATGCAAGGATTGAAATAATTATAAGGTTATAACAATTAAGTTAATCAATAACAAGATAAAGTAAGACTAGAACACTTGCAACACTTGTTTTTTCATGATTTCGATTCAAAATCATTAAGCTCCATTCTCTTTTCCTTGTTTTCTTATCTTCTTTCCTCTTTCACAATTACAGCTCATGAACGTACGAAGGTAGAATCACCTACTCAATCCCTCTTATGTCCCTTCTTTTCTTTCTCCCACAATCACAGTCTTTCTCTTCTCCCTTGCTTCCTCCCCTTCTTTTTTTTTTTTTTTTCTTATTTCCCCCAGCAGCAGCATTCTCTACTTTTCCACTTTACTTTACTTTTCTCCTATTCATCCTTTCTTCTTTCCCAGCCGCAGCCCTAGCTGCAGCCTTCTCCCCCTTTTTTCCTCCTTTCCTCTCTTTTCCCTCTTCTCCTTCCTCTATTCTTCTTCTCTTCTTTTTATTTCCTCTTCTTCTCTCCCCCCTTCTTCTTTCCCAGCCGCAGCTGCCATAGCTGCAGCCGTCTTCTTCCCTCTCTTCTCTCCTTCTCTCTTCCTCTTCTTCTTTCTCTTCTTTCTCTTCTCCTCTTCTTCCCTTCTCTTCCCCATCGCACAGCACCTCCTCTGTTTTCTCTGCAGGAAAACAGAGGTGCTGCCCCCTTTCTTCCTTCCTTCTTTCCTCTCTCTTCCTCTTCCTCCCACTTCTTCTTTCCCTACCGCAGCTGCCACAGTGGTAGCAAGAGCCACAGCCACACCCTTTCTGTTCTTTCCCTTATTTCCCTTCTTTCCCTTGTTCTCTTCTTCCTCTTCCTTCCTCTTCTTCTCTTCTTCCTTTCTCTTCCCCAACTCACTGCACCTCCTCTGTTTCCTCTGCAGGAAACAGAGGTGCAGTAACAACAGCTGCAACCTCCTTTCTCTCTTCCTCTTCTTCCCTCTCTTTTCCCTCTTCTTCCCTTCTTCTTCTCTTTTAGCTACAGCCCTAGCCGCAGCTTCCATTTTCTTTTCTCTTCTGTTTCTTTCTTCTCCTCTTTCCTTTCTCCACCGACGCACCTCCTCTACAAAAGGCAGAGAACAGCAGCCCCATCTCTTCTTCTCTCTTTCCCTCTTCTATTTCTCCTCCTCTCTTCCCTTCTTTTATTCTACCTGCAGCCCCTTCTTTTCTTCCTTTCGTCTTCTTTTCCCAGCCGAGTCTTTAGTCTTTTTTAAAATTCTGGAGGAAAATATAGTACTCAAAATTTTTAAAATTATTAAAGATATTTAAAGATTTATGTAAAATGAGACAGAGTTAGAATTTTTTAAATTTTGAGGGACATAATCATTTTTTTCTTAAAAATATGCCCTAGCCCTCTATCCTCATTGTGCTGTCGCTTTCATCGCTACCCCTGCACAAGCAGCGGCTGCCATACCAAGGGGTGGCCACCCCTATAGGCGCGGCCGTGCCCACGAGCATCAAGGCTCATGGCAATTGTCGCCTCAGGGAGGCTTGGCCACAGCCGACCACCCCTTTGTAGGGGGCCTTGATCACAACCAGTCGTCCCTTTGTGGGGGCTGACTGTGGGTAGCCACCCCTATAGATGGCCTGGCCATGGTCAATTGCCCAATTTCCTTGCTGCGTTTGCTACAAAAATAAAGCAAGGATGCGTAGAATAATTCTATGCGATTCAATCTCATCACACATAGTTTAAAACTAATCTACGCATGAAGTCCTTGGCTTTGATACCACTGTTGGCATACCTCAGCGAGAGCATTATATGCGCACTTGAAAATTAAACCAAAATAGGTTTTCCATGTAGATCAAATCATCGTGCAAAGATTGGGTCACGAGAAAGTTACAAAAACTAAAAAAATTACATCATGTGAGTTCCAAATCCGGATGGAGATGATGAAGGAAGTCAAGCGTCTTCCTCTCTAATGGTATCCACACGATGGATCTCTACAACGAATCTCCTCTAATTTGATCTTACAACTCTTGTAGAGGGAAGAAGAAGAAGAATGGGAGAGGGAGGCTAAGGCAACCTATTAACCATGAGTCTCCCCTCCTATTTAGAGAGAGCCACCAAAACCCCAGGGGTACTGTCTTAGTGGGTATTAGATCTTCATTCGATAAATCACTAATATTGTATTATTTAATCTCTATCTAATAATCTTCTTATGCCTCTAATTGGGCCTTAAGGAAGGAGCCCATCAGGATAAGGTCTCATCTAATGAGAATATGGGCTAATTGGATCTCCATCCAATCCTCTATTCGCTGAAGCATCCATCATATGTGTTTGACTCTCTAGGCCTGATATCGAGCTGGCTGTGAGTCGCTCCAATCATAACTCCTTCTGATATAGTGAATTATTATCTCCATAATAATTCACTCGACTCATCGACTATGGATGTACTAAGCCACTACGCCATAGTCCCTAGACGGTATAGGGGATCAAATCTATTGGACCTGTTTATCCATAGTTACTGTGTATCTATAATCCCTCATTCAACTAATATCCCAGAGATCGTATATCGGACATGGTACTGTCATGTTACATATGAAATCAGTTTATCTTGCTCTAATCGGATTCTACCGGAGAATTCTTTCTTTCAATCCGAATGACCCTGGTCAAGGATTTGTCTGAGCAAGCACATACTGGATATTCCTCTCGTGATACCAAGAGTGGATGATCTTTTATTGACACTCAATTGATTTCGTAAGGTTGGCTACCAATCTCGATAACTAATTATACCAAATCTGAAACTTTCAAAGCCTGTAAGTCTGGCGTCAAAGAAAGGAGTACTCTAATAAGGCATCCTTGGTGTCTCAAGTCTAAGGACCAGATACACAATTGAGACTATGAAATTGCTATCATACATTAGGTATCATTAACCATATAGTATTCCACAAGCAGGTCAATCAGTGAACTCATTCTCTAATGAGTACATGTACTATATCCTCAGTGTCTCCATATAAGTGGCTATGGGACCGGTCGCCTCCATCATATGGATGGGTTTACAGTACACTAATCTGGTCGGTTATCTCGATGTCTCTCTCAAGTAACTTATGATCAGGATTATTTAGGATTTATGTTTAAAGGTGAATCGATCTCATTATCATGATCTCATTATAATTTGATTCCCATTGAACAAAACTAAGGACATCACAATATATACATATAACAGATAATATAATGTGAGAATATATCAATAATAATAATAAGCAAAAAGATCGTGTAGTGTGTCACACGTGTCATCACTCATGTAATTGGCTTGCAAGACACCTGTAACTAGTAGGAACTAGAGAAAGAGAATCATTGGGTTGTTGGAACTCATTCATATATATATAGTCCTATGTTAACTCAGGCTATAGGTGGTTACTCATACTGCATTACATTCATTGACGATGTCTCTAGGTATGGATATATGTATTTGATGAAGTACAAGTCCAAGGCCTTCAAGAAATTTAGGGAATATAAGAATGAAGTAGAGAACCAAATTGGAAAGAGTATTAAGACTTTGTAATCAGATTGAGGAGGAGAATACTTGAGTATAGAGTTCACCCATTTTCTCAGGAACCATGGAATTCTATCCTAGTGGACACCTCCTTATACACCTTAGCTCAATGATAGATCAGAAAGGAGGAATCATACACTGTTAGACATGGTGTGGTCTATGATGAGTTTCGCTAATCTATCCGTCTCATTTTGGGGATACACCCTAAAGACCATAGCTTATCTTTTGAACATAGTTTCATATAGGTCAATAGTCTATAATATATGAGATCGGGGAAAGGGAGAAAGTAAAATCTTAAGGTTGTTAAGATTTGGGGCTATCATACCCACGTTAGAAGACATAACCTTAACAAGTTAGAATCAAGGACGGAATGAAGCAAATTCATGGGATACCCAAGAAAACTTGGGGGTATTATTATTATGATCAATTAGTAATAAGAGAGCGGGGGGGTAGGTTTGGGGGTAGAGGGTGGGGGGTAAATTAGTGTGAGAGTTAAAAAAACCTTAGTTTTGAAAGACTTGCTCAAAATAAAATAAAAATTTAGAACTATTTTGTTTAAGTCAAGTGCATGAGCAACTAAACCTCGAACAATGCTAAGTTACTATCTTGCTTACAGAAAAGTTGAGTGAAAATAGATAAACTCAAAAAATAAAGTTAGAAGGTTCATAATTTATAATGGTCCACTTTTTAGAGTCCTCCTTGAGGCCTATCGGTGTCCACTAATGACATTCTTCATGTGAAGATCAAACCCTTATACTAGTCATTTTCTCCTTTTTACAGGTTTAAGAGAGGAATCTTATAAGTATTTCACTTACAACTCACAAGGGGATTCTTTAAGACTTTTACAAGGTTTTCACAATGATTATGACCATTTTCTTGCTCACTCCCTTGCCCCATTTCTTTCTTACTTTCTTGTATAATTTTCTTCTCAGTTTTCTAATCAATTTTCTTGCTCTCAATAGACCCTAATTGGTTTTAGAAAATAGAGTAAAAAATATATATATTTAAAAAATTCGGGTATGATGAGACTATTGTCAATGCTAGTAGTACTACCACTGAAAGCTACCCTAAAAATAGTACAGTGATGGTACTACCACTAACTTGGGTGGTACTACCGTTGCCTACTGATGGTATTACCATCGGGAATCCCGAAAAGGTGTTTTCTACACTTTTCAATTCCTGACTTTCACTTTCAATTGATCCTTTCCAAGGTCAACCAAATGAGCTCAACCCAAACCCAAAGTGGACCCGATTTGCCCCACTTGAGTTAATTTGAATTTCTTCCAAAATTAACTCAATTAGGACTCAAAACTAACTATGACTCACTAATTACAACCATACAAGATCATCAAGTTTAACAATCAACCTAACCCTCGATAATTCGACAACCTTCAGTAATCTTCTATCAAGTCTTATGGTCTTCTTCTGATGATCTCCCGTCGTATTCCCAATGAGCTTCCTGATCCCTTCGGCGAACTCCTAACGAACTCCCGACGAACTCCCACTGTATTGTCCAAACCATTGCCCGGTGCCTGAACTTGATTCTCACCCAACATCTGGTTATGATTCCTTTTCACTGTCGTAGTTAACCCTGCATTACTTTCTCTAACACATATATTAGATCAAAAATCCATCAATTGATTTTATTATCAAAATATGAGATTCAACAACTCCCCCTTCTTGATGATGACAACTAATTGATGATGAGAGTTAACCTTTACTCCCCCTATGTCTATGCCATAATCCAAATAAAGTAAATTTAAATTCAAATGAACCAAACACTCTTAAATTCAAGTATCATGATATAATATTTCAAATAATTTTCATCAATACATCAAAGATGCAGCATTACATTCATACATCAATTTCAGAAATGATATAACATTAATTTTAAACATTTTTACCTTAAGTCATCAACCATCAACTCATCAAAGATTTTCAAAGTATACAACATTACATTCAAATTTATGCATCAGCTATACATTAGTATGAAATTCTCTCCCTTAAGTTATCAATCATTTCTCCCCTTTTGTTTATTAACAAAAAAGAGAAATGCCCATTTTATTATTTATTATATGTGCCATCAATATGTTATTTCTCCCCCTTTGTCTTCAACAAAAAGGTGAAATATTAGCAAATAATTTCAAGACACATAATCTCATTATGTGTCAATTTTTTTCATATTTGTTAAAAAATAAATATTGATTATATATCTAAACATTTAGTGCATAAAGAAGTTGTTTCATTGCTCTCCCTTAGTAAAATAGGATAAGAGATATAATTTTCTCATTAAAAATTTTCTCCCCTTTATGAATAAGAATGAAGAAGAAACGAGGGAGGGGTGTAAAAATATCACATCACTTATAGATGTAAAATTTTGAAAAGATTATTTCAAAGATAAGCTCAAAAATCCAAGAAAGCCAGAAAATATTCAAGAAATCCATAAAATAACAAATTAAGATAGTTGCACATTATGCATTTGGGTGAATCAGTATTCCTAACTCTCTTCTAATAAAATCAAATTATTTTTCATTTAATGGTTTAGTGAAAATGTTTGCTAATTGATACTTAATATCAATAAATTCCAATAATATGCCATGATTATTCATAAGATCTCTAATGAAGTAATACATAATATCAATATGTTTAGTTCTTAACTATTGAATGAGATTTTTTGTTAAACATATTGCACTAGTATTGTTACATTTTATAGGGATATTTTTTTAATGAATTTCATAATCTTCTAAGATGTTTTTCATCCAAATAACTTGGATATAACATGCACCAGCTACAAAATATTCAGCTTTAATTGTAGATAAAGCAATCAAATTTTATTTCTTAGAAGACCAAGAAACAACAGCATGCCCTAAAAATTGACATGTCCTGATAGTACTTTTCTATCTATTCTACAACCTCCAAAATCAGCATCCGTATATGCAAATAAATTAAAGTTTTTAGATTTAGGATACCATAAACCTAAATCAGAGGTTCCTTTTAAATATATAAATATCTGTTAAACTGCTTTAAAGTGAGAAAGGAGGAGATTGTTAGAATTAACTTTTCTTCCTTTCCTCTTCCAAGCCAAGATGACGGAAGGGACATCGGTTGAGAATGATGTCCTAAAGATGATAGAGTGGATCGAAAAACTCACAATTCTAGGAATAGTTCTAGAGGATAACCTGTGCATTGATCTTATACTTTAGTCCCTATCGGATTCCTTTTCTCACTTTATCATGAATTTTAACATGAGCAAGTTTGAGGTGACTCTCCCTGATCTCCTCAATATGTTGAGGGAAGCTGAGAGTGCCATCAAGAAGGAGAAGTCAGTTCTCTATATTGGTGAGACCACAAAGAAAAGAAAGGCCAGCAAGATCTTTAAGAAGGGCAAGGGTAAAGGAAGATCGGGTAAGGCAAAAGTTGCCAAGAAAGACCTGGTAAAAGATAAATGACAGTGCTTCCACTATGGCCAAGATGGGCATTGGAAGAGGAACTGTAAGGACCACCTTGTAGAGAAGGCGAAATAGAAGCTTAGTGAAGCTTCAGGTATATTCATGATCAGTCTTCACTTGTCAAATTTTCATAATAACACACGGGTATTGGATACCGAGAGTGTTTATCATATCTGTAATTTATTACAGATTCTGACAAGACTTAGGAGATTGGCTGGAGGCGAGATTGATCTCAAGATTTCAATGGAGCAAGAGTTACTACAATTGATGTTGGGGAGGTCATCCTACATTTGCCTGGTGGGGCTATTATTGTATTAGATGCATGTTATTTTGTCCCTTCCATTATCAAAAGCATTATTTCCATATTTTGTTTGATAATTAGTGAATATAAATTAATTTTTGAGAACAATAGTTATTCAATAATTATGGATGATGAATATAAATACATCTAAAAGGAAAAGAGATCAAGTAAATAATGCATACCTATGGTATTGTAGGCTAGGTCATATTACATAAAGGAATGATTCAAAAGTTGCTGGAAGATGGATACTTAAATTCATTTAACTATGAGTCATATGCAACTTATGAACCTTGCCTTTATAAGGAGATGACCAACTCTCCTTTTAGTGGAACTCTCCTTTTAGTGGAACTCGTACATAGTGATGTATGTAGTCCCATGTCGACTCAAGCTATATGTAGTTACTCATACTTCATTATATTCACTGATGATTTCTCTAGGTATGGACATATGTACTTGATGAAGTATAAGTCCAAGACCTTTGAGAAATTCAGGAAATATAAGAATGAAGTTAAGAACCAGATTGGAAAGAGTATTAAGACTCTTCGATCAGATCGAGGAGGAGAGTACTTGAGTACGGAGTTCATCCATTTCCTCAAGAACAATAGGATTCTATCCCCGTGGACACCTCCTTATACACCTCAGCTTAATGTTATATCAAAAAGGAGGAACCACACATTGTTAGATATGGTGTGATCCATGATGAGTTTCGCTGACCTACCCGTCTTATTATAGGGATATGGCCTAGAGATCACAGCTTACCTTCTGAACAAAGTTCCATCAAAGTTGGTAGTGTCTATACCATATGAGATACGGAAAGGAAAGAAGCCTGATCATAAGATAGTTAATAATTGGGGCTATCCTGTCTTCTAACAAAGTTAGTAGTGTTTATACCATATGAGATATGGAAAGAAAAGAAGTCTGATCTTAAGATAGTTAACATTTGAGGCTATCCTACCCACATTAGAAGACACAACCTTGATAAGATGGAATCAAGGACAGAATGGTACATATTCATGGGATACCCCAAGGAAACTTATGGGTATTACTTTTATCATCCAGAGGACTAAAAGGTCTTTGTTGCCAAGAGAGCTATGTTCCTTGAGAAGGAACACATTCTTAGTAAAAATAGTTGGAGTAAGATAGAGTTGAGCAAGGTTAGAGAACCTAACTCAAACATCATTCTAGAGCCCAAGTCTGTTCAGGTACATAGCACATAAGTTTCAACTTTGCACAGGTCTAACAGAGTATCTCACCCTCTTGAAAGATACGTGGGACACAATGGAGAGGACTCTCAGGATATTGATCTTTAAACCTACGAGGAGGCTATTATGAGTATATACTCTAGGAAGTGGTAGGAAGCCATGAATTCTAAGATGAATTTCATGTACTCTAACAAGGTTTAGAATCTTGTGAATGCACCTGAGGGTATAGTATCCATCGAGTGCAATTGGATCCTCAAAAAGAAGATCAGAGTAGATAGAAAGGTGGAGACCTATAAGATAAGGCTAGTAGCTAAAGGATATCGTCAAAGACAAGGAATTGACTATGACAAAACTTTTTCACTTGTAGTAATGCTTAAGTCCATTAGAATTTTTTTAGTCATTGTAGCACACTACGACTATGAGATCTCGCAGATGGATGTCAAAACAGTATTCCTCAATGGCAACCTCGAGGAGGAGGTGTATATGATACAACCAGAGGGATTTATATCCACAAAGAGTCTAGATAAAGTGTGCAGGTTGCTCAAGCCCATTTATGGACTAAACAAGCTTCCCAAAGTTAGAACATGAGATTTGATGAGAGGATCATATTTTATGACTATGTTAAGAACGAAGATGAACCTTTTGTGTACAGAAGGTAAGTGGGAGCACTATCACCTTCTTGGTGTTGTATATGGATGACATCCTAATTATTAGGAATGATGTCGGAATGCTCTACATAGTAAAAGCTTGACTATTAAGAAACTTTTTCATAAAAAACTTAAGGGAAGTATCCTATATTTTGGTGATCTAGATCTATAGAGATAGATCCAAGAGGATACTTGGCTTATCCCAATTTAGGTATATAGACTCCATTGTCAAAAGGTTTGACATGAAAAATTTCAAAAGATATCTCATACCGATGAGACATGGAATATCACTTTCTAGGAGTATGTCCATAAAGACTTCTGAAGAAAGGGTAAACATGTATAAGATATCATATGCCTTAGCGATAGGGTCTATCATTATACTATGTTATGTACCATGCCTGATATAGTGTATGCTTTGAGTATCACGAGCATGTATCAGGCGAATCCTGGTTTAGAACACTAGAAGACAGTAAAGTGTATCCTTAAGTACTTAAGAAGGACTAAGGATCTTTTATTGGTATATGGAGGAGGTAGCCTCCAGGTTGAGGGCTACACAAACTCGAGTTTAGTCTAACATCGATGATAGTAAGTCAAATTCAGGGTATATTTTCACCCTAAGTGGAGGAGCAATAAGCTGGAAGTGTTCGAAGCAAGATACTACTACTGACTCGACCATAGTTGCAGAATACATTGCTGCAGCAAAAACAGCAACAGAAGGGATGTGGAGAAAAAGTTCATCAGAGATTTGAGAAACGTACCAAGCAGTGTGGAGTCGATTCCCATATATTGTGACAATAACGGAGCGATCGCTCTAGCAAGGGAACGCGAGTCCCATCAGAATTATTTTGGAAGGTTCCATCTAATTAGAGCGATCATGACTCGAAAAGATATAGCAATGGAAAGAGTTTCATTTAAAGATAACATTGTAGATTCACTAACAAAGCTACTGGCTCATATTGTATTTAAGCGTTACAAGGGTCTGATGGGGATCAGACACATAAGTGATTGGCTTTAGGTCAAGTGGGAGATTACTAGTTACAGGTGCCCTACAAGCCAATCACGTGAGTGATGGCACGTGTGACACACTACGCGATCTTTTTGCTTATTATTATTGGCATATTCTCTCATTATATTATCTGTTGCATATATATATTATGATATCCTTGGTTTTGTCCAATAGGAATCAGATCATGATGAGATCACAATAATGAGATCGATTCACCCTTAAACACAGATCGTAAATAATCCCGATCATAGGTTACTTGAGAGGGACATCGAGATAATTGGACAGATTGGTGTACTATATACTCATCCATATGATAAAGACGGTTGATCTCATAGCTACTTATGTGATACACTAAGGATCTAGTACAAGTACTCATTAGAGAATGAGTTTACTAATTGATCTACTTATGGAATGTTGTATGGTTAATAATACCTTATGTTAGACAGCAATTCCATAGTCTTAGTTGTGTATCTGGTCCCTAGACTTGAGACACCAATGATGTCTTGTTATAGTACTTCTTTCTTTGATGCTAGACTCACAGGTTTGAAAAGTTTCAAATATAGTACAATTGGTTATTGGGATTTGTAGCCAACCTTACAATTGCAATTAAGTGTCAATAAAGGATCATCCACTCTTGGTATTGTGAGAGGAATATCTTATATGTGCTTGCATAGACAAATCCCTAGCCAGGGTCACTCGGATTGAGAGAGAAAGAATTCTCTGGTAAAATCCAATTTAGAGGAAGACAAACTGATTCAATATATGACCAGACAATACCATGTCCAATATACGGTCTATAGGATATTAGTTGGATGAGGGATTATAGATACACAGTAACTATAGACAAACAGGTCTGATAGATTTGATCCCCTTGTACCATTTGGGACTATGACGTAATGGCCTAGTACGTCTATAGTCGATGAGTCGAGTGAATTATTATAGAGATAATAATTCACTATATCAGAAGACGTTCTGATGGGAGCGACTCACGGCCAGCTCGGTATCAAGCCTAGAGGGTCATACACATATGGTGAATGCTTCAGCGAATAGAGAATTAGATAAAGATCTAATTAGTCCCTATTTTCATTAGATGAGATCCTATGCTGATGGGTTCCTTGCTTAAGGCCTAATTAAAGGTCTAAGGAGATTATTAGATAGAGATCTAATAATGTAAGATTAGTGGGTAATTGGATAAAGATCCAATACCTACTATGGCAGGAGCCCTAGAGTTTTCGGTGGCTCTCTATAAATAGGAGGGGAGACTCATGGTTGATAGGCTACAACTTTGGCCTCCCCCTCCTATTATCCTCCCTCTCTCTACACAAGAGTTGCGAGATTAGATTTGAGGAGTCTTGTTGCAGAGATCCATCGTGTGGATATCACTAGAGAGGAGAACGCTTGACCTCTTTTGTCCTCTCCATCCGAATATGAAAATACAAGGATATATGATCTTCCTAGGTAATCAATCTATCACATGACATGGTTTTATCAGTTTTTATGGCTTTCTCGGGACCCCAATCTTTTGCACAATGATTTGATCTTTGTGGGAAACTGATCTTTTGCTTTTGATTTTTGTTACGCATGTGATGCTCCTAGTGAGGTTTCCCAATAATATTTGCCTACAATTGTTGTAAGAATAGTAGAACAATTCTACATGATTTAATCTCATTACACGTAGTTTAAAAGCTAATCTTTTGCATAAGCAATTGGCTCTGTTACCACTGTTAGAAACCATGAAAGAGCATCACATACGTAGTGAAAGAATAAAACAAAATCGATTTCCAACAATTATCACATCATCATGTAAAGATTGGTATGCTAAAAATTATAAAAATAAAAGACTATGATACATAAGAGATTAATTATCTAGGGAGATCGTATATCACTAAAATTTCATATCTAGATAGAGAGTATGAAGTAGGTCAAATTCCTCCTTTCTAATAGTATCCACATGATATATCATTATAGCGATGCTCCTCGTATCATAGCCGAAAAACTCGTAACTCTTGCACACCTTCTAGTAGCCTCCTCATAGCAGTAAAAGAATAGTCAATTAAGAAGATGATGGAGGGAGGAGAATATGAAGGGATGGCCAAAGGTGTAGCCTATCACTATTGTGTCGCCCCTGCCTCCTATTTATAGAGAGCTACCAAAACCCTAATGGACCTTACCTTAGTGGGTATTGGATCTTCATCCAATTACTGTCACTCCTTAGATTATTGGATCTATATCCAATAATCTTAATTGGCTTATAATTTGGCCTTATGCAAGGGATCCATCAATGTTGGGTCTTATCCAATGAGATCAGGGGCCAATTGGATAACTCATATCAAATCCTCTATTCGCTGCATCTACCATATGTGTGTAACCTGGTATGCCTAATACTGAGCTAGCTATAAGTTCCTATTGGGCATGGTACTACTACCAGGTCATATACAAAATCCGTCCGAGTCTTCCTCTAATTGGATTCTCCTAGAGAACTCATTTCTCAATACGAAAGACCCTAGTCAAGGATTTGCCTAAACAATAATACACGTGATATTACTCTCATAATACTGAGAGTAGATGATCCTCTATTGACACTCAATTGTCTCAATAAGGTTAGCTACCAATCCCGACAATTGGCTGTATCAAATCTGAAACTTTCCAGACTTATAAGTTCAACATCAAAGAAAGGAGTATTCAAACAAGGCATCTTTGGTGTCTCAAGTTTGAGAACCAAATACACAATTGGGACTACAGAATCGATGTCTGATATTAGGTATAATTAACCATTTAATATTCCGTAAATGGGTCAATTAGTGAACTCATTCTCCATTGAGCACCTGTATAGTACCCTTAGTGTCCCCACACAAGTGGGTATGAGACCAGCCACCTTCATCATATGGATAAGTATGTAGTACATCGATCTATATGGTTATCTCGATGCCCTTCTCGAGCAACCTATGACCCGGATTATTTAGGATTTGTATCTAAAGGCAAAATAGTCTCATTATCATGATCTCATTATGATCTAATTTTCAATGGATATTATAATATATATATATAACAGATAATATAATATGAGAATATACTAATAATAATAATAATATAACAAGATTATGTAGCATATCATACGTGTCATCATTCATATGATTGGCTTGTATGACATTTGTAACCAACACCCCCTAGTCACGCACCTAGTGATGAATGCTTGAGGGTCATCCCTTGGACAAATAAAAGTTAGAAAAACTCTCTCGCAAACTAGGTATCTTGGTGTGAAACTAAAAGGGATACACCTAGGCCAAGCCTCCATGCTCTCTCTAACCAAACACTCAATATGAAGACCCTAAGGTTAGCCAACTCTCGATGCCTCTACCAAAGGTATTAATCAGAATAAGAATACAGTAGTGCACCCTCCGAAGAAAGACTCTAGTGGACACCCTTTCGAGAGGGGTAAATAATAGAGATAAATTTGGTATCCATCAGCTCATTCACCATAAAGACTAATACCTAAACAAAGCTCCATCTCATCAGTACAAGAATAACTCTGCAACCACCCTATCTTATCATAATTCAAGTTCAGGGTGATCAGTTTGTTAGATCACCAATAAGATCAGGTATAAAAGAGCCTCATGCTCTTTGAACACAAGTTACACCCTTTTATACTCTTTCCTTTTATCCATAGTCTATGTCACTATGTCTTCTCTCTCCCTCTACTAACTTAGGCATTGAAGGGGTTGCACTAGGCAACCCTAACATCGACTTGGCATGCAAGATCATTTGATCTCTTCTAATAGATGCCGAGAAGGCCCTAACTTTGAAGGAGAAACTCAATAGCTTAAAGGACCCTCGGTCCATCTACTCAAGCTACTCAGAGTCAAGTACTCACCATACAATGACATCTGTAATGGCATCGCACACCTACCAAACTTCAGCATCAACTAGGAAGGAGCCTCAGAGTGAGCCTGCACCTTTAGTAGAGAACCAACTAGGCTGACTCAATAATCAACGATACTCATGACACCATCAAGTACCTTTGAAACTTTTTAATTCTTAGGTCATGTACTTGTTTCTTGATCATCCAAAGAGCAAAACTCTTTCACACTATCTAAAATTGAAGCTAAATATGTTGTGACAAGTGCAAGTTGTGTACAATTAATGTAGATGAATAATACTTAAGAACATTATGGACTTTACCTAAAAAACCATCCCTATAAACTGTGATATTACTAGTGTAATTTATATAATAAAATCCTATTCAATATTCTATAAAAAATAATATTAGACATCATTTTATTAGAGATTATGATAGCAATCATGATATATCCCTAAATTTAATTAATATTAAACATCAATTAGTAGACATTTTTAATAAATCATTGTGTAAAATATAATTTGATTTTATTAGAAGAGAATTAGACATGTTGAATTTTTCAAATGCATGATTAATGACTTTTTGATATTTATCCTTATATGATTCTTTATCCAAATGAATCATTATCTTTCATTTGACTTCTCAGTATTTATGACTTGAGATTTATTTTGTGACTCTTTTGTATCCATGACTTGTATGTTCTGTTATTTTTGTTGATGATGAAGGGGGAGAAGAAGTAACTCATATTTTTTATTGATGAACAAGAGAGAAAAGTAATGATTCATACCTAGCTTATGTGTTAACAATGAGACATATGATGATTTTATAACTTTTTATTAGAAGTAAATCATGCCTAGTTTTTGTTAATTATTTTTTAAAATTTAAAATCTGATTGAATATTTGGGCTTACAATGATAATATCAAAAAGATAAAATTTATTTTAACTTGGCTACTATCAAAAGATTATTCTTTTGAATTCAAGTTCATCATATTTTTAAGAAAACATGTAGATAGGGTATATTGTTAAGACCCCATTATCAATTAACTATTTAGTATCAATAATTTGAACTTATCTTTGATGGGAAATTGGGATCCTTCATGTATCATGATACTAAAGTAATTTTTATTTTTACATAATTAAATCATCGATATACTCCCTTCTTTTTGCTAATTACAAAGGGGGGAGAAGTAGTAAGTCATGTTTTTTTTGTTATTGACAAAGGGGAAGAAGTAATTACTCATGAATAGGAAGAATCACAATGTCATACTTATGAATTTTTTGTTATAATACAACTCATGTTTGATTTATGTAAATGGTTAACTTACAATTATATTTTGATTGATATTATATATTGATAATAGTTGAAATTTGTAACTTAAAATGATTATCATTATAACTTAAAATTTAAAACAGATTGAACACTATTTTTATACTTAAATGATTGAATCATAATATTGATAAAATCATTTCTTTTTTAAATTGAATTCAGTATAAGCATTTAAAAATATCTATGATCATTTGAGTTTAAGTTTATCATAACTTTTTAAAATAATATATAGATGAGAGTTTATTAAAAGTCTCATTATTAATTGATTGTCATCATAAAAAAGGAATATATTATTGAATCTTGAATTTTGATGATGACACCAATTGATGAGTTTATTGGACTAATATGCTTTTGAGATATATAACATAGAAAATACTTAGATTACAAACTCAAACCACTGTAGGGTCAAATGTCAAGCAAGAAAGTCAGATATTATGAAAAAATTATTGCGCCAAAAATTGGATGTCGAGTTGAAGGATTGATCGACATACCAAAGATCATACTTTGTGCTATAAATTAGGACATCATATAAGAAGGATTGAATATTGAACTGGAAGATTAGATATCATGGAAAAGTTAACATGCTAGTGGAATAAGTTATATGTCAAAGGAAAGGGCAATATCTCAGAGGTTCCAACAAAGTATCGAAAAATCAAACAACATGCCGAAAGAGTATACAATATGTTGTATGGTTAATTTATCAAACTCTTGAACAAGATTATTTTGGGACAATTTAAGTTGGTAAAAAGCCAAACCAGAGGCCATAAGTTGAATTGGGCTAATTCAAAGGTCAAATTGATAGCCTAAATCAGGTTACCAATAACCAACTATTTATGCTTTGTCAACTTTTTCAACGATGGTACCGCTTATGGTGATATTAGTATCGCTTAGGGTGGTAATAGTACCACTCAAAAGTTTAAAAATTATGATGATAATATCGCTAAAGCCCAGAATTATGGTTATATCAAAAGTTACAACGATAGTATCATCCAATATTAATAGTAGCATCACCCAATATTAATAGTAGCATCACCCATTTATAGTTCTACTAATGTAATAATATATGCTAGTATACTGTCAATAAAAGCACTAGTAATAGTTTAGTTACTACAGCCAGGACAAAAATAATAAGTAAAGAGGAAAATTAATATCATTAGACTTTTATTAGGATTTTGGATCAATGCGAGTCTTAAAATGATGTCTCATCTTGGAAGGAGAGGAGTCATCAGAATTGAAGAAACGGAAAAGGACGTGCGGGTAGAAAATATTCTATGTCAATTTTTCGTTATGATTTCTTAATAATTATGGTTTATAATGTATCTATATCTATAGTTTCATACACACATATATATATATATATAATATAACTGTCTTTGCCTAATTTAATGTCACTCTCAAAACTTGTTTCTATTCAGCATAAAATTTAATTTATTATTTTAAATAAAAATTCTAATTGCACTTTGACTTATCATATTACTACCCCTGATTACCTATCATTATCTTAAGTCCGGTTAAATCCAATTCGATGTCTAGTTGAGCAATCTAATATAGTAAATCACCAAACTGCCCTGATATATATGTACGTTAAATAGCGTAACAATTGGGTGAGACCGCATCACAAATACACCGCAGTCACTTCCATGTGGTTGCAATGTTGTCATCGCAATTAATGTAAGTATGTCGCAAAACGATAATATTATCGAAATATGGCTTAATTCTTCCAAAATTTGTTACAATTATTTTAAATAGAGGGTAAATTTATGATTTCTAGATGAAACTATGTTATTAAATAATGTAATTTCAAGGGTGTAATGCTATCACTACTTGCCAAAAGACGTGAAATGAGTGACCCTTTGCTAGATGCACATATTAAACCCGATGTAGTTTTGTGAATGATTTATCATGTTAGCAAAACCTATCTTAATTATTTGCGACATCCATGATGGCTTAATATTTTTCTTGGTAATTTTTTGTGTACCTTCCTTCTTGATCATATCGGTTGAGAAAGAGAAACCATGTTTCTGGGGAAGAAGCACAACAAATATGAACACCTTCGTCTAACTGGACGAGGCCTTCATTACCCAACTTTCATTAAAAATAGACAAAAATATAAGAGAGAGCGAGAGAAAAAGAAGAAAAATAAGTGTCAATTCGCCAGTTCCATAAAATTATACTACATATATTACTATTAGTCGACAACTTTATTTTTTAATCTTTTATATATATTTTAAATTCTGTGTAATCATCTTATAGCTTTTAAATAAAAAGTGGAAATCTTATAAATAAATGCTAAGTCAATAATATATTATGGATATAAGTATTAAATGATTAAATATATATATATATATATATATAAATTTATATGCAAGAATGTTAAGTGGCAGGTATGTAGGCTTTAAAAGATAAAAAAATATTCTTTCATATGTAATTAGGTATAAATTAGACAGAAGATAAAACCAAGTGAGTAGCTCACGGTGATATGAACATGTACTAACAAGACCTATAACGATGTTAGTAATAAATTATCGACTTTAGCATGTCATGTTTTCAGTTTTTTTTTAATATTTTCAAATGGATGTAGGTGTTTGATAATTAAAAAATAATATATATAAAAGACATTTTATATTATTGAGATGAGAATATTTTATGGGTGGATAGAGTATTTTAAAAAGATGAAAAGAAAAATCAGGTTTGAATGATTTAATATGACTTACATAGAAGATAAAATGAGGAAATCTTGCTTACTATGGGATGAACATATAACAAGTGGATTTATGGATAACGGTAAAAGTTTATACGACAATTAGTATTAATGGTGTAAGAAAAGATAGAGGCCTCACTAAAGAGTATAAAAAAAGTTATAAATAATTGAACTTAACTAAAAGTATTATTTTTTATCGAATAGGTGGAACATTACGAATTGTACCTGATTTTTTTTAATGCCACATAATGCTCTGCTTAATTAGGCACCAGTCCTAATATTACATTCTAAAAAGAGTCTAGCAATGGCACAAACACAAGCATTTGGATTGTCATCCTACCAATGGGTAGGAACCATCAGCTCTAGTGAAAATTTATTTTCGATGCAAATGATGTAGGTCTCATCGAGGAACTCAGATCCAAACAAAGCAAGATAATAGTACTACGTGCAAGTAGAAATGGATCAACCCAAGGTTAATTAGATCTATATAGCCTACTTGGTGAATTCTATGATCCAAGAACCAGCAAACACATATATGAAATTGAATCTTGAGAAGCCAGCCTCCCTTGCCAAGTCTTGGAACTCCTCTTCGGTTCTCTCTCGGCCTCCAGGATTGGCAGTCAACATCACAATATCTACAATACAAACATTTTGGGCTTCTGGCGTCGGCTTTGGCACTACTGGTACAATACTTTCCACCACTATCACTTTTCCATTCTGCGGCAAAGCTTCCCAACAGTTCTTCAATAACTTTAAGCAGTGCTCGTCAGTCCAATCATGAAGAATCCACTACATATATCAACGGATGTTAGAATCAGGTGCCTTCTAATATATGATAAGAAACTCCAACGTAGAAACGAAACGAAAAGTTCTAAAAGTAAAATTATAATTTTAATGTATAGTGCTGAGAATTTTGAGTGCTCTGATACAGCTACTATAGTCGAATAAAAAATATATATTGAGTAGTTTTAGTAATTTTTTTATTTTAAGGTAAAATTACACATGCATTTATATTCCTTCACTATTTTTTCTTTAAATTTAACAAATATATTTTTTTAAAAAACATTTATTACATCGATTTACGTATATGATCTTTATACATGGACTCGAATCTAAGATCTATCACTTGTGTAACAAAACATCAATTAATCAGCATGTCTCAATTTAACTAATATATCAACCAATACCTTGGGAACAATAATTAAAGAGTCATTTATGAGCACAAGAAGAGAAGACCTTGATAAAAATGGCGTCCCCGCTTGGGACGCTCTCAAACATGTTTCCACTGACATGCTCTATGCCTGCAACAAGTTAATACATCTTAAGAATGTAAGCCAACTAATTGCAAAGAGCTGCAGCTGCTGCTTCTATTTCCAAGTCAGTACTATATGGTGGACCTGGGCAGGGAGGTGCGTTGGAAATGACATGAGGGAGGTCGAAGTTGACGCCCTTGATGTGGGGGTTCTCGGAGATGATCAAGCGGAGGGTGCCGCCAGTGCCGCCGCCGACGTCGACGAGCACCTTGACGTCGTCGAAGCCGCGGTAGATTAGGAGCAGCTTCCCGATGAGGATGGTGGAGTGGCTTCTCATGGCCTCGTTGAACACCCTGTTGAACCGAGCGTCAGTGCCCATGTACTCGAACGCCGTCATCCCGTAGGCCTTGTAGAAGGGGATAACACCCTCCAACACCGCGTCCTTCAAGTAGCACCTGCCATCATTTTGTGAGGTAATACCAATCGATGTGCAGTTTCACTGATAGAAGTCATCTACATATTACCAGCAATCCATGAGGACCTTGTCGTGGACCATCAAACCCAGAGGGGTGATGGACACACCGTCCTCGTTCTTGGTCAAATACTTGCAGACTGACGCGGCGCCATACTTTCGCAAGGCTCGACCACCGTCGCCGGCCTCGACGGTACAGCTGACCACGCGGAAGGCCGCGAGCAAGCGGAGGATGCGGTCCACCATGACGGCCGTCTGCGGGTTCTCGGTGGGCAGCTGGGCGGCGATTTCGGCGGCGCTCAGCACGGCCCCGGGACCGGCCCTGACGATGATCTCGAGAAGCTTCAGCTCGACGGCCACCATGAGGGTCATGGGGAGGACGCTGCCGCCCGCCAGATTTAGCGCGTACAGGAACGCCTCCTCGTCCTCCTCGGGAGTCAGCTGCAGCACGTCCTTGATGGTTCCCATGTTGGCCGAGAGTCACAGAGGAAGTGAAGATTTGGTGGTGATAGCTGAGGCGGATTTGAACTACGAACTATATGGATCCTTGGGTTCTGTAAATCACAGGCTTCCGCAACCAAGAAGAGCACTGAGCCACATTTAATTTCCGTAAGCACAGGTGCTTTATTGTGTCATCTCGATCGAATACCCGTAAGCACAGTGCACCACCTGTTGGGATACGTGTGTGATGATGATAATAAGAAAATTGATTATAATTTAATATATGTTATTAAAGATAAGAATGCCAGCTATCTTAGTTGGTAATTCGACTAATTATATTAGTCTTTGATAATTTGACTTTTTCAATACCATGAATCAGTCAATACCATTCGAGTCATTCCGGAGGCTCCTCAGGAGAGTTTTAAGGATCTGTATGGTTCTTATGGAAGAGAAAGTTTTGCTTTTATATTCTCTCATTTATAAAAAAAATAAAAAGATATTTATCCTTTTTTCTAAAATAATTAACTTTCTTTGGTCTGTAATTGCTATATTTGCTTCAGTTACTACGTTGGCTATTAATGGCAGTCTAAATGTTGACTGCTTTTTCTTGTTATTCTTCTCGGATTGACCATGGCTTATCTCGTTGACTTGGAAGGTAAGCGTGGAGATTAAGAAGCAAAGATGCTTCCAATATTAAGCCAAAACCAATACCGATCAGCATGTTTGTTTTGCCATGTACTCCAAGACATCAACCATGCATGAGATGAGAAACATAAATAAATAGACTAGAAGCTAGCTTGTATGTCATGCACCTACGAGTGCAACGGCGTCACTGATAGCTTTTATTTCATGCACTTAAGGATTTAACTTCGAAAATATAATGTTAAAATTCAGAGAAAAAAAATGATGATGCTAATATAAAGATAATCGCTATTCAAGATTTAAAAGTTATAAGACCCCATAAATTTTCTATAATAACAAAAGTTAGATACGTAGATAGATGAGTGAGTTGATAAGATTGGTTTCGTATTACGAGATTAGTTCAAGAAATGTAATAGAATTAGTTTGAGATAAATCAGTATTTTATAATTAATCAACACAAAAGAGATGGAGAACATGAATGATTATTTTGGATTTAAAAGTTACAAGACCCCAGAAATTTTCTATAATAAAAAAGTTAGATATGTAGATAGATGAGTATGTTGATAAGATTGGTTTGTTTGGTATTAGGAGATTAGTTCAAGAAATGTAATAGAATTAGTTTGAGATAAATCAGTATGTTATAATTAATCAAGACAAAACAGATAGAGAACATGAATGATTATTTTGGATTGCATGATTCAAAATTTAAAGAAATAAAAAAAATACAGAAAGTAATGACATCGAATTATGTTACATCAAGTTTCAAGACTTTTGATATTATTTAAAAAAAACTTAATTTAAGGGAAGATGTTGAAATATTAACTTAAATTATGGGATCAATTAAAAATTTCAATTAAGAATCTTAATCAAGCTAAGAGTGTTTATTATAGTTAAAATTAAAATTTTATAAATAAAAGACTAATATAATGCATCAGATATAACAACAATAAGATGAGAAGAGATGTGGTAGAGGAGTAAAGTTGGTTTTATAGATTTGTAAATTATTAACACGAATAAAAGTATTTAGTTTCATGTTTCTCGATTCTCTACTCACCTCCTCTGTTCTCATCTTCTTTATGTCTTTTTGTGCCCACCTCATTCTCGATGAATTTTATATCAACCTTGTCAAGTCTAACACATCAACTGAGCACCTTGTCTGGTGGACATATAACATTAATTATACCATTTGGTGATTCGAGTGATTCATCACGTCCAATAACCTCGCCCATATGCTTTTACTAACACTTTAGTTAATCCTAACGTTTGCAGAGGCAATATTATCAAGAATATACTCTTCAAGCCCCTACTTACTATATTATGTTCTCACCTGCCGATCGTTCGAGAGCTCAAGGGGCATATAAATAACTATCAACAAGGTATTTTAATTATTTTAAATTTAAAAAATAGAAAAGATAAATTTGCCGATAAATTTGCCCTTTCAATATTTAAATAACAATTAGTTTTAAGAGTATTTTAAAAAAACTCTCTCAAAATTCCTATAAATACTCTCAAACCCCCATTCTTCCTAAATAAGCATTCATAATACTCTCTTAAATTCCCTTGAAGCTCTCGTATGCTCCTTAACGCTCCCTGATTCTTCTCTTTCGTTCTCTTCCTAATTTCGATGACGAATGAAAGCCACCGTTTCATACCCGAGGAAAGTAAAGCTTAATCACAGCAATCTAAGAAAGCCAACCAATCACCCGTAACCCGGAGGAATTTGATATGTTCGAAGTGATTTACAACTACAGCTCTCAAATTTTTAAATTTAAAGGAGGAGGTTATTGAATCTAGGATTTTGATAATAAAATTAATTAATAATTTTATAGACTAATATATTTTTGAAATAAGTGACATAAAAAATATTTTGATTATAGATTTGAAGTATCAAAAGGTAAATTATCAAAGCAGGAGAATTAGACATTATGTCAAAAAATATATCAAGTCAAAAATTAGACATTTTGCTAGAGGATTGATCGACATGCTGAAGATTGAATTTTATGCTATAAGTTCAAGCATCATGTTGGAAGGATCAAATATTACACCAAAAGATTAGATATTATGAGAAAGTCAATATGTCGATGATCGAATAATATGCTGAAGGAAAGGACGATGCATCAGAAGTTCTAACACTTCAAATAACATACCGGAATGTTGGACAACATGTTGAAAACTTTAGGATTGTGCTAGATATATGGTTGGATTATTTAAGTCTTGATTGAGGTCTTTTAGGATAAATATTATTGGTATTGGGTTTAAATCATCTCAAGTTGTTAAGAAAGCTAACGAGCTTAGACTAGGGCTAAATTGGGCAAGTTAGAAGGCCAAATCAATGGCCTTTAACAAGCCTAGGTGGTGGTACTGTTAGGCCTAGGCAGTTGTACCATTTGAGTCAATCGATAGACACTGTTTGTGCTTGTCAGCATTGTTGATGGTGGTACCACTTGTGTAGGTGGTGGTACCGCCTAGGGTAGCGATAATACCACCCATAATTTAAAAATTATAGCAGTAGTACTACCCAAAAGTTTAAAATTACAATGTCAAAAGTTACGATTGTAGGATCATCCAAATCATAAATTTTTTAATGATTTAAATTTTTTGATGATTTAAATTTTTTGGCTCTATTTTGAAGTCATTTAGGGCTATAATTATGCCCACCAAAGCTTGATTGGAGCAAGAAAATAAGCAGTGAAGTTTGTAAGGGTTGTACCTCTCTTTGAGATTGGTTGAGTCTTTTCCTCCTTTAGTTCTCAATTATAGGAGGTGTGAGGTCTCTTGTAAAACAGTGAGTTTAGAGGTTCTCTCCTATGTTTGTTAAAAGGAGAAGAGTTGTAATAAGAATAGTTGATCTTTGCCAATTAGAAAGAAAATCGGTAGTAAAAGTCGATGGCATTAAGAGAAGAGGAATCAAGAGTGGACATAGGTCAGGATGATCGAATAATTATAAATCGATTTACATTCTTTCTTTTACCTTAATTTATTATTACATACTGGTTTACTTACAATCTTTACTCGCTCTATTTGCAAATCACATTTATGATATAAATTTATCGATCAAACTTTTAAAATCGGATAAAATTTTCTATAACACTAATTCACTCCCCCCGCCCCCTCCCCTACTCTTACTGTCATTACGATCTTAGCAATTAGTATCAGAGCCTAGTTCTCTAAGTTGGATTAATACTCAAGAGAGATAGCTTTCTCAGGCAACTAAGAGGGTCACTCCATCATTCATCCTCCTATATTCAATTGGATGGACTACACTTATTGAAAAATACAAATGTCGATTTTATTACTTTTCATAAATTTTGATCTATGAAACATCGTTGAGTTTTATTTTTTTAAATCTTCTAAATCGATAAATGAGTGTAATGATTTTGAGAAGAAAATATTTTCTTAAATGCTAAAGTTATAAATACTTTATTTTGTGCTTTAGACAAAAATGAGTTTAATTGTGTATCTACTTATGACACCGTATATGATATTTAACATACACTTGAAGTTATTTATAAAGGAATAACTAGAATAAAAGAATCTAAAATCAATCTTGTAGTACATAGTTATGAATTATTTAAAATAAAGCCAAGTTAAACCATTAGTGACATATACATCCATTTTATGGATGTTGTCAATGGTTTAAAAACTCTTGGTAAAAACTATACTAATCTTGAATTAGTAAATACGATAATAAGATATCTTCCTAAAAGTTAAGATCCAAAGATAACAACTATCCAAGAAGCAAAGGACTTGAATAACTTTCCTCTTGAAGAACTTATAAGATCTTTAATGAATGACCTACGAAATGACTTGCAAAGCTCATTATGAAGAAGAGGAAAACCTTTTAATGAATAGGAAGGATATAACTCTTAAATCCAAAGAAGACTATTTAATTAAAAGCTCAAGTGACGATGATGATATTACATTCCTTACAAGAAGATTCAAAAAGTACATGAGGAGAAATACGAGACTAATTCTATAAGACAATGAGGTAAGAATAAAAGTGAATATAATAAAGATATAATCATATATTATGAATGTAAAAAGTCAAAGTACTTAAAAACTAAGTGTCCATAACTAAAAAAAAAGCTACCAACCTAAAAGAAGAAGAAAATATTTAAGATAATAATGTGAGATGAATCAAGTGAATTAGAAGTCAAAGAGCAAATCAATGACGAAGTGGCAACCTATGCTTTTGGCCTTCAACAACAAGGTATTTGACTCTCCTGAATATCTTTATCTTATAATAAATTACTTAATACATTTTACGATTTATATGATGAATTAAAAAAATTAGTAAAAAATATAATTTGCTAAAAAAGTATCATGTCTCTCTTTATAATGAATTTGATGAATTAAAAAATAAGTATGACAATTATTTGTTAACATCTTGAATTAAATGTGAAGAGTTAAATTCACTTAAAAAGAAAAAAATATTATTATAACATACATTTTAAAATTTAAAATTTAAAATAAATCATTGAATATGATTCTTGCTCATCAAGGTTGTATATCATGAAAAGAAGGAATTGGCTTCGTGAGTAGTAACACATATCAAAAGCTAATAAAATTTGTAAAAAGACCCACACTACATATTCCTCCTAAAGTTAAATAATTTTTTTAATAAAAAATTTGGTCATCATGCTTATACATGCTTTCTTAGAAAATATAATTCTCATAAATTAGTTTGTATTTTTAAAAGAATTATAAATGATTTGATGTTAAAAGTTAAAAAATATAAATTTAACTATGAATGACTCAAAGTTAAATAGGTATATGATAGGACTCCAACAGAGTTGAGTCCTAATCACCTTAAAAGTAATCAATAAGAATCCTATGAGATTATAATAAAACCCCATCTAGTCACTTCTATCCTATAAAGAAGTATGGCTAGGGTTTATTTTAGGGCCTTAAGACTTCCTAGCCGCCACCCCCTTACTGGACTGGTCGACTAGGGTTTCTAACAGAGGGGCGTGGCTTATGCAGCCACTTAGGCTGCCGCCCCCTTTATCTATGAATGGTAGCTATATGAGGGGCAAAAGGAGGAATTCACTTAGGAAACACCCTTAGGGCTAGGGTTTGGAGCCCTATATAAGCATGTAGCCTCCACCTCTTTTTATCAAGTAAGATCAATCTATAATTTAGCCATATGGTCGACTACTAGGAGGGAGGAACCCCTATGACATTCCAAGGGTTGATCCCCCTTAAAGATCAAAATCTGTATAGCTCCATCTGGGGCTCTATCATATGGTATCAGAGTCGCGTTACTGCTGCCCTGTAGCCATCTCAGCCACCTCTATCTTTCAAGTAATTCCCATAATAGCTTTTGACGTTACCTTCATCCACCGACGCCCACTAAGCCGCAAATCCATCAATCTACTATCGTCCTCTACGTCAACATCATAGATTTGGAGATCTAGTATATTTTTATCAGCCATGCCTCTTCAATACTGCAAGAACCTTTATCTTACAAGTTGAAGAATTTCACCAAATTTTATCCACTACAAATTTCGTTCATTGCAATCATCATTATTGCAAATGCAAAATGCTATAGAAACTTTCAGCCGCATATTTGCCTTTTGAAATCAGGTTATTTCTTATCCTTTTTGGTCGAAATTTTTACACAATTTCACATATCAACTTAGCTTTCATCTAAGATTAATTTCTAGGAAAAATTCCTTCTAGAATCGATTTTGTTGTGCCTTCTTTCATCATCACGCAATGCTGGAATTTTTGTTCATCCTTTTTAGTCGAAATTTTTACACAAATTCATAGATCTTATTAGCTTTCATCTAAGACTGATATCTAGAAAAGACTCCTTCTGGATCTGGACTTATAGTGCTGTAATCCTTCATTACATAGTGTTGAAATTTTACGACGAGAATTCTATCCTCCACTTATTGACATCTTGAAACTGAACTTTTGTTCATCCTTTTTAGCCAAAATTTTTACACAAATTCATAGATCTTCTTAGCTTTCATCTAAGACTGATATCTAGAAAAGACTCCTTCTGGATCTGGACTTATAGTGTTGTAATCCTTCATTACATAGTGTTGAAATTTTACGATAAGAATTTTATATTTTTTACAACAATTTTTCTACCATTATGTTGCTAAAATTTTCTTGATCCACATTACTACTACTATCACCATTTGAACTAAGATTCTGATATTGAAATTCTTCATAAATTTCTCAGATTTTTGCTGGAATTAATGTTGAGATATTATAGCTTCTTTGACGAGAATTCTGTTCGATAGTACAGCATATACCGCAATGATCTTTTGCTGAAATTTTATTAGATCTTATAGCAATTTGAGACTCCCCCTCTCATCTTCAAATTCCTACTATTACTCCCTAAAAAACCCTAAAAAAATAATAGCTAAATAGCCATCCCAATCAGCCCTAACCGTAGCCTACTTCCTTATCGATCCACTTACCTTTTCAGCCAACTTTCCTTACCGATACACCTACCTTTGCTGCCATCTATCTTAGATCTAAAATCTATTTTCCTAACCTTCATCTATTGCTATCACAATCCTAAAATCACACCAATTCACAGCCTCAGCTCCACAAAACCACAGCCCCAAATTGCACTTAAAACAGCCATAAACCACACCTAAAAATCGTAGCCTTCGGTCCACCAACCTTTCAGCTGCCCAATCTCCCTTATCCCTTCAATCGTAGTATGCATCTTTCACTACCCAATGCTGCTAACAATGACCTCTTGCTACCATCCTCCTTGATCATAGCCAGTAGCGATCCTTGCGGCAAAAAGCTACTAGCAGCGATCTTTCATTGCAATCTATTTACATCACAGCCCGTAACAATCGTTCGCTACCAACTATCTTGATCGTGGACATCAACAAATTGAACACAATAGCAGTTGTATCTCGTTCCATACCACTGCTGCCCTCTTTTGCAACAGCCATGTACATCGTTGCCTCGTCTGCAACCGACTCCACCTACAGCCATGAAGTCGCATCGCAACTGTAGCCAAAGTTACTACTGCCCTCTTCTTCCTCTGCCATCGTTGCTGCCTTCCAACTCAGATCTCTTGGCTGCTATCTTTTGATAAATATCAGTCACCTAAAAAATCATAGCCTCGATGACATTGAAGCATAAACATTATAGCATCACCGAAGGACCACAACCGATGTTACTGCTGCCATTTTCTTCCTCCACCGTTACTGCTACCCTTGGTTGTCATCCTCCACTTAGAGACTTCACCACCACAGCCCTAACATCACTACCATAGTTGCCTTCAACCTAAAGGTTACAACTACACTCTTTAATCAGTTTAATTTGACAAGATGGAGATCCTTACGTCATGACATCGATGGGCTTATTCGAAGCCAAATTGGAGGCTCTTGAGATACGTATGGATATTAAATTACCTGCTCTCTTTGAGGAGTTTAGATTGGGCTTATCACCGAGCCCAATAAGATCACAACGTGGTGCAAATTTAGATTACAAGAAGAACCTTAGCGAAGAACTAGCGATGATCCGTCAAACCTCCACCATCCAATAGTATCAAACCAGGTTTGAAAGGTTATCTAATCAAACTTATGATTGGTTTGAAAAATAGATATTGAGGACTTTTATTGAGGGCTTGAAGCCAGAGATTTAGGAAGAAGTTAAAGTGCGATAGTCGTACACACTTAAGGAAGTCATCCGCTTTGCATGACATCAAGAGGGCGATTGAACTATGAAGCTCGAAAGACTAGAGTTGCTCCCCGACCAGTAGCACCAAAGCTTTCACGTCCTCCTACTATCAGCTGACCCCCTCAACCACAGAAATTAATAAGAGAAGACCTTCATGATGTATCGACAAAGGGCCTATGTGGGTGTTGTGATAAACTGTGGAGCCTAGACTGAAGAACCCAAACTTGAAGATACAACTCTCGAGCCCAAGGAGAAGGATACACCACAACCGGACACCCGCATGGTCCCTACCTTAGCCGGCTACACTAACCTTAAAAATTAAAGATCGAAGGGTTTCTCGAGCAACAGTCCATTATCTTCCTCATCGACGCCGGGAGCACACACAACTTTATGAGCAGTAAGTGCAAACAGAAGTGCCCATAGGTAAAACTGATCCTAGTTGCTGATTTTTTCCTCCTCCCTCTCGATGGTGTTGATATAGTGCTCAATATTGATTGGTTGTCCATAATTGAAGATGTTTTCTGGAATTTTTCAAAGCTAACCATAAAATTTTTCAGAAAAGAAAAACAGGTGATTCTACGAGAGAGCCCAACAACTACAACTACAACACAACACTTGGAGGGGGCACCAAAAGAAGAATCCTGTAGTTTCCCAATTCAAATTCAAGAGTTTTATCAGATTGAAGATAAGAACCCTCTTCCACAGCTTATTGAAATTTTGGGCATCTCCACCAAACCGAGCCGATTACCTCATCTAAAACTGTCCGACCCCCCTATGCTGAACTGGCCAAAACTTCTACCAGCTATTGCTCGGCCAGATTGCTTTATTGAAGATAAAAGGGTCATCCAAGAGATGACAGAGACATGGATTATTCAACCATGCTTATTTCCTGCTACGACATATCTCTACATTCTTTTCCCCGAAGATAAGCTACTTCTAAAGTATTACATCCCACCGAACTCACTATGGTTGCTGATGCAGCACTTCTAGATCTCAGGTAACTTCCATGACTTTCCCTAGGATTGGACCATGATGCTTCAAGACTTCCTTGATGATGACCTCCAATCTAAGGCCCAAGATTGCGAGAAAATTGAGCCCCTCCAGTGGCAAAATCAGAAAAGGAGAAGGATCATTCGCAGGACTCAACGAAGCATAAACAACATCCCTCTTATTATAAAAAAAGATGCACCATCTTAGCCGAGTGAAACTATAGCCCTTACGACTACGATGTTGTCCACACCAAATCATGACCAGATGTTTATTATTGGAGCTAACACATCCAGAGTGGGGGGTCAGCATTATCTTCATGTAAGATGGTAAACAGCACGAAGAAGTGACAATGGGGCCCGAAAAATCACCACTCCTACCTACCTCAGACTCAAATAAGGCTCATACCACTAGAAATTTTATTAGAGGATAGTCCTCACTCTAAAAGAAGGCACGACAACTATTACAGAGCAATCACGTGACAACCCATGCAAGGAAGAAACTTTCCCCTAACAAACGCTAGAGCAGAAGAAAGTTTCCTGAGAAAGATCAAGTCCCCTTTCATCTTCAGCTCCACCAACATGAAATTCAAGCCTCAAGAAAGTGGTCTCCCTATTTCTTTGGACCTTGTAAAATTGAGGATCACATTGTGGCCTTAACATAGAGATCAGATCCGTGCACCCGATCAATATTATAGTTGATCCTCCAAGTGTCCCAGCTTAAATGAAAATTTAAAGAAAACTGAGTCCAAATCCTTCCAACTAACACCCAAGTTGATAAGGAGGGCAATGTTCAGTTGATGATAGCATGAGAATCATATAAGGAGCTGAAGACCTAGTTCCCTGAGTTCATGGAACCTCAACCTTGAGAATAAGACTGATTTTAAGAGGGCGGGTTTGATAGAACTCCAATAGAGTTGAGTCTTAATCATCTTAGAAGTAATTAATAAGAACCCTGTGAGATTATAATAAAACCTCTGCTGGTTACAGGTGCCCTACAAGCCAATCACGTGAGTGATGACACCTGTGACACGTTGTGTGATCTTTTTATTTATGATTAATATTGGCATATTCTCATATTATATTATTTGTTACATATATATTGTGATGTCCTTGGTTCTATGTAATGGGAATCGAATCGTAATGAGATCGATTCACCTTTAAACATAGATCCTAAATAATCCTGGTCATAGGTTACTCAAGAGGGACATTGAGATAACTGGATAGATCAATGTACTATGTACTCATCCATATGATGGAGGCAGCTGGTCTCATAGCCACTTGTGTGGAGACACTAAGGATATAGTACAGGTGCTCACTAGAGAATGAGTTCACTGATTGATTCGCTTGTAGAATGTTATATGGTTAATGATACCTAATGTCAAACAACGATTCTATAGTCCAGTTGCGTATCTAGTCCTTCGACTTGAGACACCAAGGATGCCTTGTATGAGTACTCCTTTCTTTGATGCCAGACTTATAGGTTTAGAAAGTTTTAGATCTGGTACAATTGGTTATCGGGATTGGTAACCAACCTTACGAAGACAATTGACTGTTACTCTCGGTATCATGAGAGGAATATCCCATATGTGTTTGCTCAGACAAATCCCTGACCAGGGTCATTCGGATTGAGAGAGGAGTTCTCCGGTAGAAACTGAATAGAGCAAGACAAACTGATTCCGTATGTGACCTGATAGTACCATGTCCAATATACGATCTCTGGGATATTATTTGGATGAGGGATTATAAATACATGGTAATTATGGACAGATAAGTCCGATGAATTTCATCCCCCCTATACCGTCTGGGGACTATAGCGTAGTGGCCTAGTACGTCCATAGTTGATGAGTCAAGTGAATTATTATGAGGATGATAATTCACTATATTAGAAGGAGTTCTGATAGGAATGACTTACAGCCAGCTCGGTATCGGGCCTAGAGGGTCACACACATATGGTGGATGCTTCAGCGAACAGAAGATTGAATGAAGATCCAATTAGCCTCTATTCTCATTAGATGAGACCCTATGTTGATGGGCTCCTTAATTAAGGCCCAATTATAGGCCTAAGAAGATTATTAGATAGAGATCCAATAATATAAGATTAGTGGGTTATTGGATGGAGATCCAATACCAACTAAGGAAGGAGCCCTAGGGCTTTGTTGGCTCTTTATAAATAGGAGGGGAGACTCATGGTTGATAGGCTGTAGCTTTAGCCACCACCTCCTATTCTCCTCCCTCCCTTGAGAGCAAGAGTTGCAAGATCAGATTGGAGGAGTTTCGCTATAGAGATCCATTGTATGGGTACCGTTAGAGAGGAGGATGTTTGACCTCTTTCATCTTCTCTATCTGGATCTGGAATACAGGGATATACGATCTTCCTAGGTAAAATCAATCTCTCACATGTCATGATTTTATCGATTTTTATGTTTTTTTCACGACCCCAATCTTTTGCACGATGATTTGATCTGCATGGGAAATCGAATTTTATTTTGATTTTCGCTACGCATGTGATGCACCCGCTGAAGTTTCCCAACAACCTCACCTAGTCACTTCTATCCTATAAAGAAGTGTGGCTAAGGTTTATTATGAGGCCTTAGGGCTTCCTAGCTGCCACCCCCTTTACTGGGTTGGTCGGCTAGGGTTTCTAGCAGAGGGGCGTGGCTTGTGCTGCCACTTAGGCTGCCACCTCCTTTATCTATGCATAGTAGCAATATGAGATGTAAAATAGGGAATTCACTTAGAAAACACACTTAGGGCTAGGGTTTGAAGTCCTATATATGCATGTAGCCTCCACCTCTTTTCATCAAGCAAGATCAATCTACAATTCAGCTATATGGCCGATTACTAGGAGGGAGGAACCCCTATAGTATTCCAAGGGTTAATCCCACTTAAAGATCAAAATCTATAGAGCTTCATCTAGGGTTCTATCAGTACATAAACTAAACCCTTCTTTCTTATATGTATGTCTCTTAACAAGAGCTAGTAACAAAGGACGATATCTTGATAGTAGATGCTCAAGACACATGACCAGAGATCCAATATATTTTTCAAAACTCACTAGTCGAGATGGAAGATATATAACTTGCGGAGACAAAAATAAGGGAATATTGAAAATATTGGTAAAAATTGAGTCTTTTGATTGGAGATATTCTTTTAGTAAATGGTTTGAAGCATACCTTAATAAGCATTAGTCAACTTTATAATAAGAGATATAATGCTAAATTTAAATATAATACTTGTATCATAGAAATATCAAATAAAAATAAATCTATGATTGTTTTAAGAAGCAATAAATGTTTATACTATTGATCTTGATAATTTTTGTGATGAAACTTGCTTTTCGATTTTAAATGATGATGCATAGCTTTGGCATAGAAGACTAGGATATATAAGTATTAAATTAATCTCACAAATTAGAACTAAAGAACTTATAATAGGAATTCTTAAAATTAAATTTATCAAAGATAAAATTTATGATGCATGCCAACTAGGAAAATAAATAAAATATAGCTTTAAACCTAAAAATCGAGTACCTCTAGATCATTACAATTAATTCATATAGATTCATATGATTAGAGTAAATATACTTGGACATACTTCTTGACATATAAAAGTGATTATTTTAAATATTTTACCAAGTTTTAGAAATAAATTAAAAATAAGAAAAGTTTTATGATTTATTCTATTCATAGTGATCATGGTAGTAAATTTAAAAATTATAATTTTTAAATTTTATGATTCAAATGGGTATGACTATAATTTCTCTACTCTAAGAAATTCACAACAAAATGGAATTATTGAGAGAGAATGTGTTTATAAGATATGGCAAGAACTATGCGTAATGAATATAGCCTACTTAAATGCTTTTAGTCCAAAACTATTAACACGATATACTATGTCATAAATAGGTGTTCTCATAAGACCTTAGCTATATAAAACCCTCTATGAATTGTAGAATAATAAAAGACATAATATTTTATATTTTAAAGTTTTTGGATGTAAATATTTTATTTTAAATGAAAAGGATGCCTTAGGAAAATTTAATATAAAATTTAATAAAGGTATTTTTCTTGGATATTCCTCTATTTCTAAAGTTTATAGAGCTTTTAATACGAGAACCTTAGTTATTGAGGAATCTATCTATGTTATTATTAATGAATCTCCTGAAGTTAAGCAAAATGATTATGATGATAATTTTGAATTTGATAAATTGAATTTGAATAAGAATTCTCCTCCCCAAGGTAATTTGGATATATCTACTTCCAAAGAAACCTTACCCAATGAATGAAAGTATGTAGATGCACATCCTAAGGAGCTAATTATTAGAGATGCATTAAAAGATATTAAAACTCATTCTTTATTAATATATATATTGTCTTTTTAGTTAAATTCAACATAAATGCATTAATGATACTCTCAAAGATGACAAAATGGGTTTGGACAATGCATGAAGAATTAAATCAATTTGAAAGAGAAAGTTTGGATGATTGTTCATGGACCTAGTGATCATTTTGTTGAATCTCGAATTTTGATAATGAAATCAATTGACGAGATTATGGACTAATAAGATTTTGAAGATAAGTGATGCAAGAAAAACTTCAATCATGGACACAGACTATTATAGGATAAATTATCGAAGTAAGAGAATAAGACATTGGGTCAAAAAGTACCATTTGGAGATTAAACATAGGGCCAGAGGATTGGTCAACATGCCCAAGGATAAATTTTGTGCCATAAGTTTAGGCATCAGGCCGAAAAGATCAGGTTTTATGCCAAAAGATCATATATCATGGGAAGTCAATATGCCGATAGATCGAGCGATATGTTGACAGAAAGGTTAATGCGCTGGAGGTTCGGACGAAGTATCGGATGATCCGATGAACATGCTAAAATGTTGGACAATGTGCTAAAAGCTTCGTAATTATGCTAGATATGTGATTAAAGTAGTTAAGTCATGATCAAGGTTATTTGGGGTCAATTGAGTTGGTATTGGGCTGAAACTATGCCAACTTAATTAGAAGCCCATTGGGCTTGAACCAGAGCTGAATTAAGCCTGTTGGAAGGCTAATTCGATGACCTAAGGTTGGCCTAGGTGGTGGTACCATCAGGGCCAGGCGGTGGTACTGCATGAGAGCCAAAAAGCATTGTTTATGCTTTTTTCGAGAGTTTCAACGATGGTACTACCCATGGTCGGTGGTGGTACCGCCCAGAGTGATAGTGATGTCACTTAGGCTAGTGGTGGTACCACTAGAGCCAGGATTAATGACTCTATTTCTATGTTAGTACCACCCACCGTCAGTGGTAGTACTATTAGTACCTTGAAATCGAGTATTTAAATTTTGACTCCACTTTTGAAGCCTTTTGGGGTCCATAAATATTCTACTCATGCTTGCTTGATGCAAGAATAAGTATTCTAAGTGTTGTAAACTAATATTTGAGCATTGGTTGAGTCTTCTTCCTTCTTTTTGAGTTTAGAAATATTTTTAAATTATGGGAGGATTGAGATCTATTGTAAAAGAGATAGAGATATGTAAATGTTCTCTCCTAAGCTTATTAAAATAAGAAGGGTTGCAACAATGGCAGTTGATCTTTGTTCATTAGAAAGAAAGTTGGCAGTGAAAATCGATGACCTCGAGGAAAGAGAAATTAGGAGTGGATGTAGGTCGGAAAGATCAAACTATTATAAATCATATATATAAGAAGGTCTTAGATATCTTAAAACTTTTCATGCTTCTATTAAGCATACTATTTCATTCTTGTGGCGTCATCCATAAAAAATAAAATAGTGAATCACATTTTACAAATCAAATGATAAACGACACAAAAGATTATAAGGGTCATTCCCATCCGATGAAATTCAACTTACGAATTGTTTAATAAAAAAATATAAAGAATTATTAATTACTTTTATTATAAATAAAGTTAAACAAGTAAATTTATATGCACAATATTGGAATGTTTGTGAAAAAAATTTAAAAATTTCAAGTGTTCAATGATTACTTGTATGTTACCTGGTGTTTATTATCCTTCTGATCATATATTTTGAATTGTATGCTATTGGAGCTTTTGTAGAATACGAACATGACTAAGATTTAAACATGACCATCATGGCAAAAATAATAATAATAATAAATGGATAAATTATTTTCTTAATCTTCCATCAATTTATCTTATTGCTTCTGTTTTTATCCTTGTATTAGAATATATAGTTTATGTGATTACTAAAAGTTTTGGATTAGATGTTGATGTTGGTGAAAAAAAATAGAGAAATAAAAAAAGGTCATTAACTTATATGACCATGATTGTGAAAATTATAGTGTACAATAAACTCTCTCCCAAACCTTTCTATCTACCGATTAAATCAGCAAGAGTAATAGAACAATAAGGGAGAAACATTATTATTGCAAAGACTAAAAAAATTGTAGAGATTAATAAGCTTGAACTCCGATATAGTTTTTCAATATATCGATATAGTTTTTCAATTCTTGAATGATGGGAATAATATATAGTAATATTTTTAATTTTGACGATGATTGCAAGATAAATATTAACAACTCCAATGTTAACAATAGTTGCAAAACAAACTTTCAAGGGATGCATCCAGAATGAAATATATTCGAATATGATACTTGAATCAATTAATGGTCAAATATGCATTGACGATTGAATGAAGGCGTATAAGTGGAAACAAGAGGTCATCCACGAAGATAATAAATATTTAGTTAATCTCTCAACCGTATACATTTATTTTTCAAAACTTATAAATAAAATTATGCGTTTTTATATTTTAAATTATTTTAATAAAATTTTTTTGAAAACTAGCCATTTGAAAGAACTAGAATGTCAAAATGGAATCACCGATTCCAGAACCGCCTTATGTTGTTTTATTCTGGTTTTCAATTTTTAAAACCTAAAATTATTGGTTCTGGAATCAAAATTAGGTTATTTGTTAGTACATTGTGGATGTAGTTTTATAAGACTCCTTCCGAACGAAGTCATCTCGTGATATCACGATTTTGACAAGGCTCAAATGAGAACCAAAATTTGCGAGCAAAGGCACTGTTAAAAATTTTAACAAATCATTATAATATCTTGGGATCAAAATCTACCTTCATTACTTACCCCGGCATCGAAAATACATGTAAACACACTTAAAATATGCAAGGGGGCTCTATAAGATAAAAGACCCTTTGTTAGAGGCACATCTGTGCCGTAACGAATGACACACATTATCTCCTAAACCTTTTGTACAACTGCTTCTCAAGGAAATACATTTCATAGATCATTGTTAGTAAATACATCTTGATTATTTATCATGAGTTCATGCCGACTTGATTTTATTCTAGTAGAAACGACTCCATCATAATCGGATTAGTCCAAAGATTCATCCAAGAAAGAACATGTTTTCACAGGTTATAAATGTTCCATAGACGGGACCAACAAACAGGATATCATCGAGCCAACTCCAAGAGGCCTTCATCACCCACCTTGCAACCAAAAACAATCAGAACGAGAAAACAAAAAAAAAAAAAAAAAATCAGCCAAATCCATAAGGGTGGGACCATATAAATTTTGGTGTTAGTCTTCGACTTTAGAATTTGAAGTTTTTGGATTTTTTTTAATATTCTTTGTGCTTTTCGTGCATCTTTTAGATTAAGAATAAACAAATAGAAGATAATTGTTACTCCAACAATATTTTATGGATCTCAACATTGGATGATTAAATAATAATCTATATAAAAAAATATATTGTTGAACATATGAAGTTATTAGGTAAGATTAATAAAAATTATATTTATGAATAATTAGGTATAACTTCAATATAAAATAAAATGAGAGAATAGTACATCACCATGTCATAAATGACTTATAGATAGATAGTATACTTACAAGAAAAGGATGACCAATGATAATGGTATAATGGGAGATAGAGAGATCGATAAGATATAAATGAATATGTATAAAAAAAATTATTTATTTAAAGATTTTATTTTTTTGTAAAGTTCAATAACGATAAAAAAAAAATCCATGTAGCTGATATAAACTAGGAGGGATATTTTGAATTCTTATTCTAGCTTCTTTTAACTTAAGAGAACGCCAGATTAATTTAGCTATAGTGATAATTATTTAGGAAGTATCATGTCTTGGAATTATTCATTCTGGATATAAGGTGCAGATAGGTGTGATCAAGGAACCCCAAGCAAAACAAGCAAGTAGAGAATACTCGACTGACAATAGAACTTTTACGACCAACTTGGTGAATTCTATGACCCAAGAACCAGCAAACACGTAAGTGAACTTGAATCCTAAGAATCCAGCCTCCCTTGCCAGGTCTTGGAACTCCTCCTCGGTCCTCTCTCGGCCTCCGGGATTGTATGCCAACATAACAAGATCCGATACGCAAGCATTCTGAGCTTTTGGAGTTGGCTCTGGTACTACTGGTATGACACTTTCCACCACCATCACTTTTCCGTCTTCCGACAAAGCTCGCCAACAATTCTTCAGTAGCTTTAAGCAGCGCTCGTCGCTCCAATCATGAAGAATCCACTGCAATGTCATTACTAGCTAATCGATGTTAGTATCAGGTGGTTTCTGATATATAATATTCAAACTAGAAAGAAAAGCTATGAATATATACTATCATTTCTTTGTGTGATGCTGGAAGATTCTAAGCTCGTAAGCAAGTCGGTCTTATCTTTTTAATTTAAGTTTTGCATATAGAGCCTTGTAAAATCCAAAAATTTATGCATATCTCATTGCCCCATTAGTTGGAACCCTAATTGACAAAATTATTCTTTAAAAAATCATTAATATTCGAAGAATTGTATTTATTGTATATCTTTATATGCTTTAAAAAAAACCTAAATTAAATAACTTAGGTGACAAAAATGAGTTAAGTTGTTCTCAAGCAGCTAAATGTTTGGCTCGTGAAAAGCTCGCCTGAGCCTCGTAATGAGGACTATGAAATTAATCTTAAGATTAATTGTATAATTTAGCTTTTAAATAAGATAAGACTGAAATCAATAGTGCTAGTACTACTTAAGCTTGCGAACAAGCTCGGTTGTCGATTCATGATCGAGCTTATTTATATACATGTTAGTTTATAAGCTGACGAATTAATAAAGACTCATTATACATAGATTTCTTATCAAATTATTTAACAAATTGAAAACGAGAGGCCTATAAATCAAATCACTAATACCGTATATATTTAAGCATATAAATTAAAGTGTTAAAAAAATTAAGAATTAATTCTCTAATACATAACTTTATTTTTATATTGTATTTATTTTTATCAACAAATATTGAGTATATATCTTGGTTATCAAGAACTTAAATCTTGATAGCAGATTTTGGGTTTTAATTTTATCTAAAAAAATAAATTCTTATAGCTGAGCGAGTAAAGTGGACCAATCTGATCCTGCAACGGACCGAGAACCTGGATCGAGGCCGGGCTTGAGAAAGATATGGACAAGAATATTTATATGAAAGGAGAGGAATAATTTAGCCTTATCTAACTGTGGGGAAGTAATGGGGCAGAAGGTCAAACTTTCTGACCCAAACATCCGGCTCATTGATCAGGTGAAAAAAAGGACACTCATGCAGGGATTGAGCCGATTCACAATCTCATTAGAGAATCTACCATAGATTTTCTCCAGATCACAGGCGCTGAAGGAGAAAAAGGAGCGGGTATTGGATGCTTCCGTCGTGAATAAAAACTAATGAGAGGCACTTCTGCAAGATTCCCTTACCTTTCTCAGAGCTAAAATTGTGTGGTTGTGGACAGGAATCGATGACTCTGCCAGTTGCAGTCATATCAAAATGGCGACCACGCGAACGTGAACGGTAATGTATCCAGCATCTATTTGATGTCTCATGTATTTGTAATAAGCTTTAGACAACTACGTAGTATCAAACCAAGACTTTCTACGTATTGACCTTAAAATCTGTAAGCAGAATCCAAAGTAATTATGAGGAGAAGAAAAGCTGACCTTCACAAAAATGGCGTCTCCTCCGGTTGGTACGCTCTCAAACATGTCCCCGCTGACGTGCTCTACACCTGCAGTGAGCCAGTACATCTTAAGAATGTGACCCAGCTGATTCCAAACAGCCGCTGCTGCTTCTATTTCCGTGTCTAGTACTAAATCGTGGACCTGAGGAAGGTGGTGCGTCGGAGATGACATGAGGGAGGTCGAAGTTGACGCCCTTGATGTGAGGTTGCTCAGCGGTGATCATGCGGAGGGTGCCGCCGGTGCCACCGCCGACGTCGACGAGCACCTTGATGTCGTCGAAGCCGCGGTATTTCTGGAGCAGCTTTCTGGTGAAGATGGTGGAGTGGTTCCTCATGCCTTCGTTGAACACCTGGTTGAACCGGGCGTCGGTACCGGGGTACTCGAACGCCGTCATCCCGTAAGCCATGTTGAAGGGGATACCGCCCTCCAACACCGCGTCCTTCGAGTAGTACCTGCCATCATTTCCTGGCGCGTTAAAGGAAAACCGACCAATGTGCGGCTTCGGGTGCCAGCGCGAATGATACGAAGTCTGTGAATTACCAGGATTCCATAAGGACTTTGTCGTGGGTCGCCAAGCCCAGAGCGGCGATGGACACGCCGTCCTCGTTCTTGGTCAAGTACTTCAAGACAGGCGCCGCACGGTACTTGCGCGAGGCTCGGCCACCGTCGCCGGCCTCGACGGTACAGCTGACCACGCGGAAGGCGGCGAGCAGTCGGAGGATCCGGTCCACCATGACGGCCGCCTGCGGGTTCTCGGTGGACAGTTGGGCGGCGATTTCGGAGGGGCTCAGCACGGCTCCAGGGCCGGCCCTGACGATGGTCTGGAGAAGCTTGAGCTCGACGGCGGCCTTGAGGGTCATCCGGAGGACAGGGCCGCCAAGCAGCTGCATGGCGTGCAGGCACGCCTCCTCGTCCTCGTCGGGGGTCAGCTGCAGCACGTGCTTGATGGATCCCATGTCGTCCAAGAGTCCCGGAGGAGGTGAAAGATTACTGGCGATAGCTGAGGACCTTAACGATGGTCTTATATGGATCGTCGAGAGTGGCCAACACATGCCTTTGATTCATTATACGACGGGCGTCCGTCCGCGACAAATTACATCGATCACAGTGACATTTATTGTTCGTGAGGTCATGTGGTTTGCTGTGTCATCTCCATCGAAGACAGCGACACTTCTGTAGCCGTCGTCTTAAATAGTGCCGTCCATCCACGAGGTGTTGACAATAGCATCCAATTTAAGCTGTCATTTGTTACCTTATGAAGAGTACCAAATATTGAAGCGTGTGATTAATGATCTATAGCCGGCTCCTTTGTGATGCATGCTACGGTTATGTATCTCTCAATAGCAGATTTGGAAGTATAACCTTTTTACTTGTTGGGTTGGGTTTCGTTTTCGTCACATTATGGCAATAATGTTGCTTGTGCGGATTGTCCTTGCTCCTTATCACATTGTGACAGAAATGTTGTTTGCTAGGTTTTGGCCTTGGTTTTCGGCACATAATGTGGTTGGTCCTCACCACATTCAAGAGTCTAGGAGGTTTCCCATGTGGCTGTCAGATGGGAAAGAAGACCCGATAGAAGTTGGCACAAACTCAATAGTGATGATTCTTGCAAACAAAAGGGGTAAAGTGATGAATTTTTTGGTTAGAAATGCTTATGATAGTTGTTTGATTACAGGTTAGAATTTTGCCACAAATGTCATCAGCTTATTTTGCGAAGCAGTTGCAGCTAGAGAGTGACTACACCTGGCTTTGCAGGAAGGCATTTCGATTATTTATATTGAGGTCGACTCCACTCATTTGGTAAACATCCTCAATCGAAAGTTACTCCTTGGAAAGTTTTCAATGTAATCGGAGATATTATATGGAGGCACGATTACCATAATATTCTGCATCCAATCAACCTAACGCTGTTTGAAGCCGTCGTCGTCTTCAAACTAGACTTCCACAGTTTATGCATGTGCTTCAAACTCAAAGCACGTGCAATCGATTCGTGACCTTCTCCAGAAGTACATATCTGAGTTAAGAATAGTTAGGCTCTTCTTTACCCATACTACTAACCTCCATTACCAAACTTTTAACATTAGGCCAGGTCGAATCCAATTAGATTAGGAGACCAAACTGCCCTCACATGTCAGCAACACATTGGTTCCGTGTTATCATGACGACTCTGAGTAAACATGACTAGAACCTAATTTGGCATCCATGATAACATGGTCATGTGCACCAGAGATGTTAAAAATATGTGCAGAACACATGAAACATATGCAACTGTAGAGAGCTGAATAAGACAAGACTTCAAGCAATAGGGTAGTACCAAAATTTATTTTGGATACAAGGTACAGAAGTGATCAAATTAAGCAAGATAATACTAGCAGCATAAGCATGGATGGATTGGCCAACAATAGATATCCTAATCTACTTGGTGAATTCTATGACCCAAGTGGCAACAAACACATAGGTGAAATTGAATCCTGAGAAACCAGCTTCTCTTGCCAAGTGTTGGAATTCCTTTTGGGTCCTCTCTTGGCCTCCTGGATTGTAAACCAACATAACTAGATCTCCAATACAGACACTCTGGTTTATAGGATTGGGCTCTGGCACTACAGGTAGAATACTTTCCACCACTATCACTTTTCCATCCTCTGGCAGAGCCTTCCAACACTTCTTTAGCTTTGCACAGTGCTCGTCGCTCCAATCGTGAAGAATCCACTGCATTAATGCCATTACTATGCTATATCAATGTCTACGTATAAAAAAAAATTTATAATTTACACCTTTGACGGAATTTTTGTCATTATTCATCTAATTAAGGCAAAAAAAAATGTCGCAGAGGCTCAAACTGTTTGATTCATTAACCCGATTCACATATCGTGTACTCCATTATAACATAGACAATTATGATTGATAAATATCTTGAGATTTCTGAAGTCAGTGTTCTATGAGGATAAGGCATCTTAATATGATAAAATCTCCTTGTGAAGAAAAAAAATCTTATAAATTAGTTTATTTTTTATATTAATACCTCATATATAAAACAACCAGTGTCTGTCAGTTCTTATTCCAACTTTAGTTCTTATTCCATCGATTTTGATATATTATTATTTGGTTTTAAATTTTAATATTAAATTTATTTCATATAATAATTTTGTGTTAACATCTTAAACTTCAAATCAAAGACTTTTAGTCGGTATAAGCAGAAGAAGAGTTTACCTTCATAAAGATTGCGTCTCCTCCACTTGGAATGCTCTTAAACATGTCTCCACTGACGTGCTCTACACCTACAGTCAACATATCTCCGACAATGTAAGTCAGCTAATTCTATTGAGCTGTTGTTTCCATGTCTAGTAATTGGCGGACCTGGGCAGGGCGGTGCATCCGATATGACATGAGGGAGGTCGAAGTTGATGCCCTTGATATGAGGGTGCTCAGAGGTGATCATGTGGAGGGTGGCGCCGGTGCCGCCGCCGACGTCGACGAGCACCTTGACGTCGTCGAAACCGCGGTAGTTCTGGAGCAGCTTCTTGGTAAAGATGGTGGAGTGGCTCCTCATGCCCTCGTTGAACACCGGGTTAAACCGGGAGTCGGTGCTTGGGTACTCGAAAGCCGTCATCCCGTAGGCCTTGTTGAAGGGGATGCTGCCTTCCAACACCGCGTCCTTCAAGTAGTACCTGCCATCATTTTCCCAGCCTGGTTGAGGACAAAGCCAATCGAAGTTTGGCGTCGACCAGCGATCGAGAGAACTCTCTTAAGTTACGTACCAGCACTCCATGAGGACTTTGTCTTGGTTTAACAAGGCCAGAGCGGCCAGGGACACGCCGTCCTCGTTCTTGGTCAGGTACTTGCAGACGGGCGCGGCGGCATACTTGCGCGAGGGTCGACCATCGTCGCCGTCCTCGACGGTGCAGCTGACCACGCGGAAGGTGGCGAGCAAACGGAGGATCCGAGCTACCATGACGGCTGCCTTTCCCGAGTTCTCGGTGGGCAGCTGGGCGGCGATGTCGGTAGGGCTCAGCTCGGCTGTGGGTCCAGCCTTGCCGATAGTCTCAAGGATCTGGAGCTCAGTGGCCGCCTTGAGGGCCATGGAGAGGACGGAGCCACCGGACAGTTACATTGTTAACTGAACTAGAAGATCTTGTTTAAGTTGAGAAAAATTATCCCTCAACCCTGTATAAATACCCTGTATAAATAAGCATTGTAACAATGAATAAATCATCTCTTTTGTTCCACATCTCTATCTCAAATATGATATCAGAACCATAATACAGAGATTTTTTCTCTTCTCGCTTTCAAACGACAACACAATAAACTCCTCCCTCGCTGCCTACCGGCAACTACGGCCTTTGCATCAGTGAGCGGTGCTACCTTCCTCTTCTGTACAACGTCCGCTGCCACGTCTATGATGTCTCCTGCTGTTGCGGTCACTGTCCCCTTCATTTCTGTGAGGCGATCAAGCTATCATTTCTAGGAGTTGCTGTCAATCTTGCTTGGGTCTCCCTCATTCCCGAGCTTTGCCATCTCCCATCGAAGAACCTTCATTGCTTTGCGGCATCTCCGTCGAGTTCCATCTTGTCACCACTGTCCCTTGTTTTCAGCAACCTTGGCACCTGCTCTTGTCCTAGTCTCCGACCCCACCATCGATCTGGCAACCTTGTCACCTGCAGTCTCCAGCCCTCTTCGTCAAGTCGTTGCCGATCGCTTCCATCAAAATAGACGCACTACCAGTGACGCGCTTCTGCAGCCCATCTCCCTACCGATGAGCTCAAGAGCTCCAGTGGTGCTAGTTTGTTGACCTTCACATAGATGCCCGACGTGCTCAATAGTCGCCAGGCCGTCACCCAAGAGTTACTGTGGTCTTCACCGAAGAGGAGAAGCAGTCGAGTGTTATTGTGACGGCTGTAGCAACGAGCAAACGGAGTGTCGGTGGTAGGCAACGCTAAGGCCAATAGTGTCGCTGACACCCTCCATTATGCTGCTGACCTCTTCTGCAGCCGCTCCTCCCCCTCTTCGACAGTTCTATCCCCTTAGCTGAGGGTTACACTCCCAGATTTGCTGGAAGTGCGATCTCCTGCTTCCTCCCTCGACACAGACCAGTGATTGCTCTGCGGCCTAGTCAAATTGCATGACTCCACTGTGTCTGGCTGTGTGTGGTAGCCTCCAAAGCTCGGTGAACTGCAACGTACCCTGATGCTTCTCCTTCTTTACCGTGCCTAGAGGAACCACAATCCTTCAGTCTCCCTGGGTCCAAAAGGTAGTCGACCTACCACATTATCCTCCACATCTACCTGCATGTCAAAACAGATATCCAGTGTTCTCAAGATCATAGCAGTTGAATTGATAGATTAAAATCTCGACAATGGCAATATGACGGTCAACTCCAAGAACAAAGAACGCAAATCGCCTCACATTATTACATTTGTCGACTTTGCCATCTAGACCCATTTCATAGAAGTTGACACTACAAGCTGAAACAACAAGTCTCCACCAGTTGCAAGTAATGTTCTGGTTTGTGGCAACTGCTTCTCAATAGCCTTTGCCACCACTGTTGTTTTTAGACTCCAAATCGGATTCAAGGATTGGTTCTAGCAACACCGGCGTGCTGCACCCGGCCTTTCAGATCCAGGAATAGGACTTTGCAGTCTCAGGTGATGGCCACTCTGGTATTCTCCTAAGCTTGTAATACCATAATCACCCATCTGCATCCAAAGGAGGTAACCCTATGGTTCAAGTCTTCATTTTCTGTTCATACCTCATCACTTTGCTTCCTTTGTCGCCTATTTCTTGAACACAAGTTGTGTCATTTTTTTTTCTGTGTTCTTCTCTCGAGTTCTTGGCTACCACGTTTGGTGAGTCTTAAATGACTTCCTCATCAACCTCTGATGTTTCTACTCTGTTTCCTACTAGCACTTCTATTTCCTCTTCGTACTCCAGACCTATTTCTATAAATGCTGCCTCTCTAATCCCCTTTAAACTATCAAAAGGTGGCAACTATGCATCCCGGCGAGCTCAGTTTTCTAATCTTCTATTTGGTTATGATTTATTGGGTTATATTGATGGTTCTCTTAGTTGTCCACCAGCACTAATCCATGTTCCAGGATAACCCAACCCTGTGCCAAACTCTGCATATAAGCTATGGTTACGCCAAGATCGCCATATTCTCCAAGTGATTCAAGCCTCTGTTGATGGCTCTGTCACTTCGCTTGTGGAAGTTTGGACCAAGTTACAAACTACATTCGCGAATCACTCGAGGACTCGCATGCTTAGCCTACTCTCCAGCCTTATGCACTTAAAGTAGGAGAGAAGTAATATTACCAACTACTTACGACATATCAAAATGATTATGGATGACCTAGCTTTGATAGGTCATTCTCTAACTGATTAAGTGGTTCTCATCCACACACTTAATGGACTGGGTGCAGAATTCAAGAAACTGGCAACAACGCTTCGAGCTCACGACTCTCCAATCTCCTTTAAAGAACTTCATGACAAGTTAACTGACTTTCAACCTTACCTAAAGCGTCGCGATATGCCCATAGGATCTCAGCCGGGACCTCCTATCACTGCTAAATTTAACTACAAATCCAAAAGGCCAAACCGCAAATACAACAAGCATGCTTCAAAAGGTGTGGCCAACTTACCTCCTATGGGCACAATACCACCTGTTCCCCCTCCACGGTCTCCAATCTTCAACCATCATCAGAATACTTCCTTCCGGCCACGTCGTCCTCCTCCTGCATTTTATCAGCATGTCATTTGTTAGTTGTGTGAAAAACTCAATCACTCTACAAAGGTTTGCTGGTCTCGGCCTCGTCTTCCAACTCCATCAAACTTGCCTCAGGCGAATGTCATGACTGCTCCATCTGTAAGTCAACCCAATTGGATTGTGGATTCTGGTGCTTCTCATCATATCACTTTCGATCTTCAGAACTTGTCGATCTACAACAACTATGAAGGCAACGAAGGCATTATCATCGGTGATGGTAAAAGAATTATAATCACTCATACTGGTTCTACATCGTTTAATTCACATGACACCTCTTTCACACTCGATGATGTTTTATGTGCACCCCACATTAAAAGAAATCTTATTTCTGTCTTTCAATTCTGCCAATAAAGCCATACCTCTATTGAATTCTTTCTTGATTATTTTGTTGTTAAGGACTTGAACACGGGGGCATCCTTAGTTCGCGGTCCGAATAAAGACAACATCTATGAATGATCGTCAGCCTTATTCCTCACCAGACCTACTGCGAACTCTTCCATTGCTACTTCAGTCGACATTTGACATCAACGTCTTGGTCATCCCTTGACCTCTATTCAACAAAAATTACTTTTTAGCTATTTTATTCTTATTTTTAAATCTAGTAATGTCATTACTCATTGTGATGCTTGTCTTAGCAATAAGAGTCATCAATTACCTTTTGGTGTATCTTCTATTTCCTGCTCTAAACCATTTGAGGTTGTTTATACTGATGTTTGGGGTCCTACATCAGTTGTCTCTTTTGATAAGTTTAGATTCTATGTTATCTTTGTAGACTACTTTACAAAGTATACATGGCTATATCCTCTTCGTTATAAGTCTGACGTCACTACTGTCTTCTCCAACTTTAAGAACTTAGTCGAGAATTACTTTCAGACTTCCATTAGGATTATCTATTCTGATGGTGGGGGTGAATATCAAGCCCTTGCATCCCAGTTGTCCGCTTGTGGTATTCAACATCTCAAATTCCCTCCATACACTCCTCAACTGGTTGGTTCTGCTGAATATAAACATCGACATATTGTTGAAACGGGTCTAACGCTGCTTCATCAGGCTTCCATGCCATCCACTTTTTAGTCTATAACATTTCAAACTGTTGTCTACATTATTAATCGGATGCCTACTCCAATTCTACAATATCAATCACTATTTGAAAAGTTGTTTCATAAACACCCTAATCTACAGACATTAAAATTATTTGGTTGTCTATGTTATCCATGGTTACGTCCCTACAATTCTCACAAACTGCAACCTCGTTCTCGCCCTTGCATTTTCATTGGATACTCTCTAGAACGTAATACATACCATTGTTATAACTCTCACACTGCTAAAATCTTTATTTTCAGGCATGTCACTTTTGTAGAGTCTGTCTTTTCCTTTCGAGATCACAAGCACTTTGTCATCCCATTGGATTCTTACATACATTTTTATCCTCTGACGCATCTCTGTTGGATCCATACTCTCTTGTTACCTTTGTTCCATAGTCTTCTCTCTCCTCACCTCCGGCTCCACCTCTTTCTATACAATTGCCTCTAGAACCGTATCCTTTATCTTCACCTCACCATGAAACATCTATAGTTCATCAGCCTGACTCAAATAACAATAATCCTCTTTCTTTACCCCCCAACCCTATTACAGCCTCCCGGCATCCTATGCAAATTCATTTTAAGAGCGGTGTCTTTAAACCATATTAGGTTCTTGACTTACATACTAGCATTGAGCCATCCTTCAACTCTGTTGAACCAACTTCTTTTTCTCATGCCAAAAAATCTCCATATTGGTGTACAACCATATGTGAGGAGTATGATACTCTCCTTCATAATGCTATATGGACTCTTACTCTTTCTAACTCCAAACAAAATATTATCGGGTGTAAGTGGGTCTTTCAAATTAAGTCGTATTCTGATGGCTCGATTGCTCATTATAAAGCATGACTTGTGACCAAAGGATTTTATCAACGACCTGGTGTTGACTACACCGAGACATTCAGTCTTGTCGTAAAGCTTACTCCAATCCGGATTATCCTAAGTCTAGCAATCTGTAAAGACTGGTGCTTATACCAACTAGATATTAACAATGTATTTTTACAAGGGACTCTCACTGATGATGTCTTCATGGAGCAACCTCCAGGATTTATACATCCTTAATATCCATGGCATGTCTGTAAATTTCACAAGGCCATTTATGGACTTCGTCAAGCTCCACGAGCTTGGTATATTGAGCTTGCTCATTACTTGTCCTCAGTTGGCTGTATCAACTTTAAGTCTTATGTCTCTCTATTTTTACGTCATCAACATGGGGGCACCATCTATCTTCTAGTCTATATCGATGATATTATTGTCACAGGTGACAGTCCTATGGAAGTTCAAGCGTTTATCACACAATTGGCTACCCGATTCTCTCTTAAAGATCTCGATAACCTGAGTTATTTTCTCGGTGTCGAAGCTACATTTACATCCTCTGGCCTCTTCCTTTCCTAGAGAAAGTACATCCAGGATTTGCTATTAAAGACGAACATGCAAGATGCAAATAAGGTCACCACTCCTCTATCTACTAATGAATCATTGAAATTATGTGATGACACTCCTGCTACAGATTCTACTCAGTATCGATAGGTAGTTGGCTCCTTACAATATCTCGCTCTTACCGATCCAGATGTCTCCTTTGAAGTTAATAAATTATCCCATTTTATGCACCAACCGTCTACTTTACACTGGACTGCTGTCAAATGTATTTTACTTTATCTTAAGGGGACCATTGATCATGACATTTCCTCCGCAAGCACTCTCCCTCTCGGCTTCATGCCTTTGCCGATGCAGACTGGGCTGGTAATATTGATGATAGAACTTCTACATCAGGGTATATTATTTTTCTTGGTGCTAATCCAATTAGCTGGAGTTCTAAGAAACAAAAGACAGTTGCTCGATCTACTACTGAAGCAGAATATCGTGCTTTTGCCACTGCTGCTGTTGAACTTAATTAGATTACTAACTTATTTACAGAGCTTCACATTCACTTTGCTTCTACGCCTGTTATTTATTGTGACAACATTGGTGCTACCTATCTTTGTGTTAATCCAGTCTTCCACTCCCACATGATGCATATTGTTATTGATTTTCACTTTGTGCGTGATCAAGTCATCCGCCAGCAGCTTCGTGTTTCTCATGTCCACACGACCGATCAACTTGTAGACTCCCTCATGAAGGCTCTGACTCACAAACTCTTTCTCTTGCATCGATCCAAAATCGGTGTCCTTGATAGCAGCTCAATCTTACGAGGGCATGTTAGCTGAACAATTTTGCTGTTGTAACTGAATGATAAGATCTCGTTTCAGTTGAGGAAAATTCTCCCTCAACCTTGTATAAATAAGCATTATAACAATGAATAAAACATCTCTTTTGTTCCTCATCTATATCTCAAACATGCATCACGTCCTTGAGGGATCCCATGTCCACCAAGGAGTAGTAGAAGAATTGTGGTGATAGCGGAGGCCAAAGAGAAGAGAACTCAAAGTATGATTTATATGGATCCAAAGAAGAGAAGCCCTGTTCTCAATAGCTCGAGAAAGAAAGTAAGTCAGGTAGGTTTTTCATTCAGTAGCTCTAGGTACAAATATAAATATGAGACTGAGGAGTCAAAGAATGAGATAGGGCCCTGGCATAGCCAAACTAAGCAATTGAGGGCATTAGTGGTAGTTTGGGAGCTGTTATTATCAGAATTATCATTAGGGGACGCGTCCCTTCAGGTAATATTTTAAATTCTTAGTTTAATAGTAAGGTTTGTCTCATAAAATTTTTTTTCTATCTGCACCTATATAAATTGATGATAAATCAATGAACTGAATGAACTTTTCTATTTATCTCCAAGACAAATGAACTGGAATTAGAGCTTGGAAGTCTTTAATCCCTCCACATACATAAAAATGAAGCGTGGGGAAACAAACATCAGGTGTTTGGCCGCCAATTATCACCGAAATGTGCACCACCTGTTGAAGGGCAGGCATGTGGAATCATCGAATGGCCTTAAATTAATAGGAGCAAAAAGAGATAAGATTATTTATATGGAATTCAATTCGGAATTTGCTACTCCGATGATTCACTTGCCAAAACTACCAACATCAGCATGGGTTAGTCAAAAGAGATGCTTCTGGGGGCTTCCCCGAAGACTTTTAATACTCTATTGGTTTCTCGAAATAAAATAATTTAATTTTTATTGTTTCGTTGGTTGAAAAACCAAAACAAAGAAAAAAAATCGAGCTGAATTTTTTTTGTAAATCATCCTAAAATTTCTTCTCTACACAAAGATAGAGAAATAGAAGAAAAATTATGTAACTCTTCATAGCTAAAAGAAGCTGAACGTGCTGCTGCATGTCATTGCCATACACATGGAATTCGATCACAGCGAGATGCGTTTGGTAGACAACTCCAGTTTCCACAAATCTGGTACTGTGGTAAGTGTAGAATTAAGCAGCCGTGTCGGGCTTGAGTTTTTCTTTTCTCACATGGACATCGTGCTCTGTCAATCGCAATTTTATGGCTGCTGCTCTTCTTGTTCCTCTTCTGGGTTGGCGACTGTCTCGCCCACTTAATTAAACATCTAATTCTTCTTCTGGGTTGGTGACCGTCGCTCAATATCATGCCGAAATCATCACTCATCAGTATGCGTTATCAAACTGCAGCGGAAGAACAAGAACACGTCAAATTTGACTCGGGATGTTTACAGTGTCACCAGCAAGTTTAAGCACTATTTATTGTGAATAGGGATGACAATTCCAATCAGGAATAGTATAAATTCGATTTGATTCTATCGAGTCGGACTTGATCACAGGTATGACGTGATATCGATGTATAAAAATATCAACTCACCCATCCAATGAAGAAAATACCTCTGATAACTTCAAATAGATATTTTTCATTCTTATACTAAGAAAAATAATCCCAACATATGCCAATGATATTTTATAAGCCCAACATAAAAGTGGTATGAAGCTTGTTTATTTAATCACCATCAAAAGCTTTTCCGAACTAAAATACATCAAGATTTTCCGAAAGAAAAGGCAATGATGGAGACTAGCTCAGTCATTTTTGGAGAAATGGTTGCCGTCTAAATTTCAACACACGCAGTATGCACAAAGTTGTTCTCTTTTTCTAATTCTTACTAATAATCCTCCTACACAGTTCAGAAATGGCAACTCATGAGAAGGAATAGTGAAAAACCCAAAGCCAATATGTTGACTGAGACAACCTTCAAATCCGAGCCCATTGTCTTGGGCTTGTGGACATGTGCTTTAACAACAATGAGTGCGAAAGGTTTTGGGCAATAACAACTTATTTTAAGAAATTGATACAAAGGGTTATGTCCGAACTATTGACATATAACAATAAGATTTTGCATAGATTTCCAAAGACTAAAAAAATTGTCGGAAGTCCCTTTAGTCGATCACAAAAAAGAGAAAAAAAAGAGGAAAATAGAGAGCAAATCTTAGGAGTTTGAAATTTACAGTTTTTAAAGCACTTAATTGATGGTCCGAGGATCCTTCATGGTTCAATATGTTCGTCGGAAGAGAAAGAGAAGCAACCTAAGTCATACAGAAACAATCGCTCTATTGAAGTCGGTGAGACTGACTGCATAAATCAATCTTAGTTTGCATTGCATTTGACGAAAACCTCATGCATGTGCTTGACTATCTTTTCTAAAAGAGAAGACCTTTTGGTAGTAAAGATAAGTAGGACTACTTTTAAGAAACCAATGATGAAGAATGTGACTGCTGGCTGGTGTCGGTGGTCCTCATATCCTTGTGATTCATGGCTGCTCCACCAAGACAACGCCATGAGAACGGAAAAGGCATGGTTAAACTCTCTGTTGCAGTGGCTTCCAATGGTAAACACTTTTCACATTACCATGATACAGATTGTATCAATAAAGAATAGAGAAGAAGAGAAGATGATGATTTGGTGCGTCTATACATATAATTATATATCTATCCTTCTCAAGATTTCTTAGCACTGCTCCACTTGGATGCTGATTTTTAAATGCCAAATATATAAACGCCATTGAGATTGATGAAGAATCCAATACTCTCTGTCATTGATACAATTCCTAGGGAATGGCATTTATGGCATAATCTTATACCCCCCCCCCCCCCCCACCACTTGGTTCTTGGAGCTTTCCACGGCATTAATGGCATAAATTGATAGAACGAGAGGTTACCTTGGTGTTTTGCTTTCTATTCTTTAAGGGCGGCATGGCCTACTGCAAAATCCAGTGTGAGAACAAGCCTTTTCACAAAAAAAAAAAAAAAAAAAAAGGATTGGCATTGACCAAAAAGCTTAACCAGTTCCTTTGGATCGTCAATTTGGTTCTATTCTCGACCTTTTTCTTTTCCTGCTATCGCTGCATTTATTTGTAGACTATACAATGTAGAAGCTGACTTTTCAAAATGATCGCTTCTTTTCTTCTTTCCCAGTACGTGACCAACTTAAAGTTGAAGCAGTAGCTCACTGCTTTCCTTCGAGCTTTTTTTGTGGCTTTAGATTCACTCATGCATCTTTTCTGAACCACCTTCACAACTTCGTCTCCTCCTCTCCATCAGTATTCCTAATCAGCGGAAGTTTCCGAGTACGCCATATAAAGTCCAAGTCCATCTTGCTTTGTCCACACGAACAAGCACCACACAAACATCAGCAAACTTTGGGTCCGGAGGAGTCAATAAGTAAACGCTTTCTTTATTGTGTGTCGTCGATAACGAGCTATACCTAATGTAGGTAAAAGTATAGGCCAGCCTTAAGCTAACATTAATGACAACACTGTGATTCTGATTCCTGCCCTCTATAACTACATATGCTAAGAACTCTACAGCAGCTCATGAACATTTTAATTTATGGAATTCGCCGTTTCAATAAAATGTAAGGTGTCAACTCTATGGAATAAAAGATGAAAATAACTTTTGGTGGAAACATTGTACCCATGCTAGCAAATTGGCGACTGCAGGATTTGTGATCATGGGGAGAGTATAGATGCCTAAAGAGACTGGCAAATCGATCGGGAACTATAGAGTGGGATCTCCTTTTCCAAAATGCCGAACCGTTCATATAGCATCAATGATCTCAAGTGACAGAGTTAGGAACAATTCTGATATGGCCGCTTAGCGTAGCCCGATTCGTAGAAAGGTGCATGTCATTCACTAAATAAATCTTTTGATCAAGATGTTCCAAGTCGATCTGTGCCAAAACTTCAATATATACGTATATTTTTACGTATACCCAAATGGAGAACAAGCAGCCGTGAATTATAATTCTTATACTCCCAATTTTAGTAGGTCAGTAAAAATAATCAATTGCGCAAATGGCCACACTGCAAAAGTCACGGGCGCCACCTCAATGCTGGCGTAATCACGTTGATATCAGCAGTAAAACCTGTGAATCTATCAGCAGTCAGAATAGGATTCCGGTGCTGATGCACTCAGATGACATCAGCACTTGAACGCTAAAAAGCAGTATGTGAGCTGCATAAATAGGCCCCGATCTGATGGTGGAATCCTCACGCCCTTCCCATCACTCACACCGGTAGAGCATTCTAGTGGTGGTTGGCTGGCTGCAAACATGGCCTGTAACTGGAGTGAGTGGAGATCAGTCTTCGCAATGCTGGCAGTGGATGTCATGCTTGCGGTGATGAACACCATGGTCAAGAAGGTGATGGAAGAGGGGATGAATAGGCTTATTCTGATTACCCTCAGACAACTGATAGCAACCTTGTTCATGGCTCCCATCGCCTACTTCCATGAGAGGTATATATATAAACCACTGCCACTGATTCACCTGAGAGATGGAATTGAGCTCTGATTTGCAGTGGATGGTGATTGCAGGAAGACGAGGCCGAAGCTGACGGTCGAGATCTTTGTATATATCTTCTTTAGCGCATTGATTGGGTAACTCGATAGATAGATTTTAGTGAAGCTTTTCTGGCTCAAAGTGCTTTTGCTCAACATATATATATGAGTGGATATGATAGAGAAACAAACTGTGGTTGCAGGGTGTCTCTGATGCAGTTTCTCTTTTTTTTTGGATTGCATTACACCTCCGGGACGTTTGCATATGCTTTCCTCAACGTCTCTCCTGTGTTCACCTTCCTCATATCCTTAGCCTTGCGGTACTTTTCGTGTCCCGGAGCACATATGGTGAACTGTTTCACATAGTTACAAAAAGATGGATGCGAGAAACAACTTTTAACTTTAAATACATCTTCAAGCTACTAGCCCCAAGTCTTCGCTTTTTAATAGAGATAAACTGATTCTAAATTGATGAAGCTTAGGCGTCCTCTTGATAGCACATTCATCTCATGAACTTTAGATAGGGCTATTACTGTGCATGCCACATTCCTTGGAGTTGATGTCGATGTTGCTTCCGCAGGATGGAGTCTCTGAATCCCAAGACCAAGGAGGGAATTGCCAAGGCAATCGGGGCAACAGTGTGCTTCATAGGGGTGATCGTGCTGATGTTCTACAAGGGAGTCGCCTTGAATCATGCACCTCATCGATCGATGGCATCAGCGCAACTGCAGTCACCGCCGCCGCCTGCAATGAGCTACACCTCAAGTACTTGGTTGATGGCGTGTCTTGCGCTTCTCGCCGGTTGTTTTTGTTTGTCGTCGTGGTTCCCTCTGCAATCCAAACTCGGCGAGAAGTATCCGGCTATCTACTCCTGCACTGCACTGATGTTTTTCCTCAGTTTCCTTCAGACCGCCGCCATGAGCTTGGCCACGGTGAGGGGCCCCTCCGTTTGGCTTTTGAGGAAGAAGCTGGAGATCGCTACTGTGATCTTTTCGGTAAGAAACACTTCGCTCAGATTCCATATTTCTTCTTCCTTCTCCTAGATCGATGATTGATCTATCAACTTCCGTTCGACCTAGATCATTGATTAAAATACTTCAATTAAAATCGATAGTAATACACTTATCATTTTCTAAGTTAAACTTATTTTTATCCATTATAAATATGAGATTAATTCGGATGTTACATCTCAAGTTAAGATTGACCAAAAAGATGAAGTCTTTGTTGTCATCTCAGTTTGACATTAGACATTAATCATGAAAAGTTCTAATGACAATGATGTGTGCGGAGGAATATATTCCACTAGCCAGTTCATGAATGATTGTTCAAGGGCCACAGTTAAAACTTAAAAGACATGCTCTAGCGATATGCTAAAACTAAATGATGAGTGCCAATGTATGAGGCTGTACCATCTTTGGAGGCCATAACATTGCCTAGCGATGGTCTTCTCCGGAGTCAAAGAAGCATGGCTTATGGTTGATTTCCTAGATTAATTCTAGCATAGAGAAAAGTGGCCTAATTATAAATATCTAGTGTTCTCTGATACCGTTCTAAGAAAAAGCTACTTACAAATCACTTTGATGAGGAAATTGTTAATTTCTCATCAATTCATTATGTTTTGTCTCAGTTGTTGTAATCGCGGTAAGCTAAAAAGAAGGATCAAGTGGCCAACCCAAACTTTGATTAGAACTAGTCTAAGGAAAAGTTTCAGACACATCCTGCCGCAAAAGTTAGATAAAAAAGACCTTCATTATAGCAGACAAGACTTTATGAGAGGGTAAGGGGAATATATGCTGCCGACCCACTTCTCTTCTGTTCTTTAGGAAAAGAAGAACGCAGCCACCTCCAGTCCGGCATTTGCGTCCACGTCTGCACAAGCAACGCAACGATCCAATCGCTGCTTGAACTTTTAGAGCCTAAACCTTATCAACATACAGGTTAAAGCAATCGACTTCGAATGGGTATTTTGTTTCAAGTCGTTGTGGTGATGGAGTTTCACGTTGATTTAGGGTTTTGTGGGATCTGGACTGGGTTTCCTGGCCATGTCTTGGTGCGTGGAGCAAAGAGGGCCGGTCTTCACTGCAGCATTCATGCCTTTTGTACAGATTTTTGGGGCAGGCATCGACTTCACCATCCTTCATGAGCAGGTTTACCTCGGAAGGTATTGTGGTGTCCTGCAACTCATACTCATCTCTTGCTTTCTTGTGATTACAGTACTGGTTTTACATGCTCTCTTTCGTGGTGTTGGCAGTGTTTTGGGGTCAGTGCTGGTGATTGCTGGCCTCTACTCTCTTTTGTGGGGCAAGAACAAGGAAGCCCGCAGCTGTGCAGCGAAGGCAGCAGAGGGGAATGGAGAGAACCAATTGCAAGTACGACTGCAATCAGTGTGAAAGAAGGCATTTTTTGGAGGACTGACGGCCTCCGTCTTCAACGTACATGTTCTGTAATACTTCTAGCCTATATGCATGCATAAGATCCAAGTCCTTATCTTGTATGTTAAGTTCAAGTTTCCTCGGATAATATTGAGGTCAGGGCAAACTCTGAACAATGCAAGGCTGTTCCAGAAAACTATTGCCTTCCCTATCTTTGTTGTTTTCAGTGAGATCAGAGCCAGACACTTAGTTTATCATATAAAATGTGTTGCTACATGACATCACATGGCACCAAAATGCAAATGTTAAAAATAATATAAATTAAGCCGGTTGGGGCTCACTGCCCCTTAATTTAGTAGCCTCTGGCTAAAATTTTCTTTTAATACAAGTGTTCCTTTTGTTTCAAAAAAAAAAAAAAAAAAAAGGAACGACCATTTCAGGTCTGCAAATTACAATAGAGTTGAGCCCTAAAACCATGTTTTGTGGTTCCAATTTTACACCCTTATTCATCCATATTCCTAGCAGAAATATTAATCAGTATGGCTTGTTGAGAATATAGCTAAAAATGCAAACTGAAATCCCCTAAAAATGTCCTTTTTGAAGCTTGAGCTCAACATAGGCTGACGGTGTAGTACTTTTGAGTTAAGTTAGGGAGAACAAAACATTAGTTTCTTGGTACCTCTCAAGTCCATATGGGACTGGGACTTTGCTTGAAGGTTTAAAAAACTGTCTCATATGAGATTTAAGTATCCCTATCCCTTGGGTTGTCGTAGATGGATAATAAACTAATGGAGTAGCCCGTTCTTTTTGCAAGCAGGAACAAAGCTATATATTCCTCGACTAAACTTTGCAGCACAAAACAGAGTTCGTCTTCAGTGCCTTGTCTTGTCTTTAAATTCCATCATTTTATTAACCTTGTATTCTCTTCAATTCCATCCCTAAGGTTTGCTCTTTATCATATTTAAGCTCTTTGCGAGTGTGACAAAGTGCTAATGGGACAAGAAGCATATGTTTCTTGATTTTTATCTCGCAAGAATGTTTCTTTTTGCAAATGTTCAACTGACCTTTTTACTAATTTCTCTAAGTTATCTTTATCGAGCAAGGAAGGCACTGGTGCTAGTTACTGAGATATGTAAGCAAAAGCCACTAGATAACTCTATCACATCTATGGATATCACTCATATTGATCCTTGCACTATAGTTTTGATTCTCTTTTGACTCTGTAGGCTCCACTTCTTTCATCCTTTTCTCGCTCTTCTTAGGTTGATTACATTAATTTTTATAATATTTTTTTCACTATAATTATAGTAACTAATATATTTTCTTGATCTTGACTTGCTTCTACCCATACGTGAACCACTTATATATTTGGATTTTAACATTTCTTTGTTTTCTGAGACAGATGCTTGTGAATCAATGAGATGTTGAATTCTTTCTCCTCAACTCCTCATTCAATAAGTTGCTTATTACTTGGGTCATGATGATAATACCATCTGGTATAAAATTATTAAAGAAACCACTAATGTCTCCCAATTTCTAATAATGAATTGATAAGTAATAATGCTTGTAACTCATTATCAAGAGACATTTTCATAGAGGATAACTGGTAGTGATATTCTGCATTTCATTCAAATGCTTAGCAATAGAAGCGCCCTCTCTATATTTTATGTTCATAAGTTTTTTGACTAAGAAATGTTTGTTGCTAGTTGTTTTTTTTTTTTCACAGAGACCTTTCAACTTTTTCAAAGAGAGTATGCAGAACTTTTAATAAAAACATGGTAAAAGACACTATCATCGGGTCACTGCTGAATAAATTTGATCATTTTTCGGTCTAATCTCTTCGACTCATCATCTATCATAGTTGCGGGCTTTACACTATCCCCTGCAAAGGTCCAGACAAATCCTTGTAATAGAAAAGAACTTCCATTCTTGGTTTCCATATCATCTAATTATTTTTATTCAAGCTAATTATGTAAGAAACACTACTGGCCTTCATATTCGAACATAAAAAAAATACCATAAAAATATGCTTGGATACCCATGGATAGGATAAAAAAAAGACCTTTATATATGAACAAATACTAGCATGTCATAACACACAATGGGATTAAGCATAAATCAAAATCAAATGAAACATCAAGATTTATGTAAAAAATTTCTCCAACTCATAGGATAAAAATCATAGTGTAAGCCAAAAAAATTTCATCATAAAAATAATAAATATACAAATTTTAAAGTTTCTTGTCCAAAACCCAAGTAATAATAACTAGAGAATGACAAGAATACAAGGATTACGTCACTACGAACAATATCCAAGATCTCTCCAAGTGATCATAGTAAGAATCCACTGTAAATCTGATCTAACCTGAGATAAGAACGCTACTTGGATGATTGAGAATAGTATTTACGTTGTTCTCATCCTTTTCTCTTATCACCTTCTCTTATTTTTCTACCCTCAACTATCATTGTTGCTTCTCCATTTTCTTCAATCACTTTCATAGCCGTCGCTGCCCTTTTTTTTCAGCCCTAGCCACCAAGAGTCTAAGTTAAAAAAGTTAAAGTTTAGATTAAAAAAATTAAGACTATAAATTTTATTAAAGTTCATTATTGGTTGAATAATGTACTATGCCCAATAATCTCTTGGACAAGTACTGTAAGCTAAGCTGGCAATTTTATTTGATAGTGCTTTCTAAAGGCTAAGGTGATGTCTTTATCGAGTGATCAAAACATTATCTCTGCAAGTTTGCCGGAATAGTAATATTGACTTCCAGGATGGCTTACGTACAGTCCTGAAGTGATGTCCCATTGTGCATCAGCTCAGTCAATTATGTGTCCGGCAAATTGCAGTTCTATTCCATGTACCATCTCAAATCTATTCTAATCTATTAGACATACTGAGATTTAACCTTGGAATAAGAAATCAAGCTCTCCCACGTTACCTTGCTATTAGTGAGGAAGAACAGACTCATTGTTTAGGGATTACTAAGCCAATTACAGTTGAGAGAACACTATAACGAATACAAATAGCAAATATTGTTTTCTTGGATTGTTCAGGTTAGGATTCAAGCCGTTCGAGAGTTTAATGGACTTACTTAGAAGGCAGCCAAAGAAAGGAAGAGTAAGGTAAACCTACAGCATTATACCTATTTTACCGAACGAAGTATTCTTGGGTTAATAAGGTAACCCACCATAAATCATGTAATAAGTATTGAAGGATTTCATGATTCAGATAAGTCAATGAACAAGAAGAAACAAGATCTTTCTTCTTGTGGATGAAGCACCGCTTCTAAATATGATGTAAGTCTCAGAGTTTGGACTATTGGAACTGCCAAGTTTAGATTGCCGTGGAAAGTAGACTTATCAAGTTTCTTAAACAAAACATCAAATACAAAGTGGAGGATATATTGTAGTTTATAATATTGTTTGTTATGTTAAAAAAATTTCATCTCAAAGTCTGAAATAAAATAATAATAGATCTAAAAGATTATTACATTATGTACCTTTTGATATTACTATTCATAAAAACTTTCGTCTAATTTGTAAAAACATCATCATCGAATCTAAGATTTGTAACAATATCAATGATTTGTAACAATATCAATATGTAAGGAGAACTAGAATCACCTTCTCCACTCTTCCTATCATTTTATAGGATCACTATGATCGATGGATTCAGGAATACAATAACATGAACTGGAAACTATAATCTCTCATTGACTAGTTCACATGACTAAGAGAGATGGAGAAAAGATATGTAATCTCTCAATCGTGTCACATTTTTTGTGTTCTCATAATCATTCATTGTTATATCCCTAAGAGGTCATGTCTATTTATAGGCGAGAGCAGGGTCTAGAATAAGTAATTATGAGAGTTCCTCTAAGGTGTCTCATAAAGAATCCTACTTTAATTAGACTTCTTTTCTATTGTTCAATAATCATAATTAGAATCTAATCGTATCCATAATATATCTTAATTAAATAGGATTACATAATCTAACATTCTTCCACTTGGCCTATTAATTAGCAAGATACGAAAAGGATTCAAAATTAAAATAAATAAATAAAAATTATTTAAAAATAAGTTTACATAATTGGATTCTGAAAGTATGAAAACTATTTACAAGCATATGATTTTTAAAATAGGTCAATAAATCTAATAAATATAATAATACTACATTAAGTCTGACTAGTAATGCGAGCCATAATAGTTTCAAAAAACTGTTAGCCTTTCCTGATGAAGTCCAAAATGACATCTATAATTTATCTTATTAAGACAATCCATGTTCAACTATAATATGTACATACATAATTGTGAACAAGATAGCATAAGCAAATAACTTTAAGTACGTAAGCAAAATATCAATTATAGTGTCCACTCAAACTTGCATCACTATATCTTTTACGGGTTGCTCATAAACCCAATCACAAGAACATGTTCTTAAATATTAGGCTATAAGTCCTAAGTAAATGGATCAATAATCAGTTAGTGGAACTCAAGTTAGTAATCGACATTAGATAATGATGACTTTGAACTCTTCACAAGAAGTTTTAAAAAGTTTATAAAACATTAATATAAGAATAAAAATAAATAAAAAATGAATACAATAACTTACTATGAATGCAATCGGTTGAAACACTTTAAAAATAAATGTCCCAAATTAAAGAAGAAGCTGCAAAAGAAGAAAAAAGCGATCAAGATGACTTCAGACAAATCAAGTGCATCTGAAGACGAGGAACAAACAAGTGAAGATGAGGCTCACAACAACAAAGTAACTCAAGCAAATCTTCTTTACATTACAATGAATTACTTATGCTTTTCATAAATCGTTTGATGAAAAAAGGTTAGTAAGAAATGTAAATTATATTTTTAAAGAATTAATTATATATAATTAAAACTTAATGATTTTTATTTTTGTTTTAATAAATCTTATTTATGATTTTCATGATAAAGCTTCCTTTTGATTTTAAACATGATGCATAGTTTTGACATATAAAAAAAAATCTTGGGAATACTTGTATGGAATCAATTGCATTAATTGAAACAACTAAAAACTAGAAATTATTTTTCTTAAAAAAATTTAAATCTCTATCTTATCAAGTTTTTAATAAGAGATTGTTAAATCTCTTGAACTAAGAAAGTGATTTTGATAATTTCACAAATTTGAATGATTTTTTTTAGTCATGAACTTTCTCGTGATTTCTTAACTTGAGGTTTCGGGAATTAAATATTTTTGATCTTCTATGATTTCTTCTTTTTATTATTTACTAAAGAGGAGAATAATGATCTTGATAATTATAACTTGAGATTTTTATAAATCAAGATCATTCACTATGATTCTTTTATTTTATTAAAGAGAATTATCTAAATGAATCATGATTTATCTTTTGATTTTTTGGAATTATAACTTGAGATTTTTTATGAATCATGATCTTGATGACTTGAGATTTCTTATAAATGAATGAAGATCTCTTACTATTTGTTCTCATATAATTCTCATATTTAATTAAAGAGAATATTTATCCAAATGAATCATATTGCTTCATTGATTTGTTTTCGATACTCACAACTTGAGATGATGTGCTTTGATGTTTGGAACATTGTATATATAAATAGATTTTTTTCTTCATGTTTTGATACTCCCTTATATTTATGGTTGTATACCTTGTATTATGATTAGAGCATTGTTCTAAAAGAAAAATAATTATAATATTATATTATTCCATTCTTTTTAACAATGACAAAGGGCGAGAAAGTATTACTAGCTTGCACATTTTTAAAGAGAGAAAACATGCTAGCGTGCACATTGTAAAGAGAAGTAAAAAGTTGCTATATCAAGAAGCAAAATTTTACTTAACTTCATATTCTCAAGAATTTGCAAGTTTGTATATCATAAAAGGAAGCAAAGATTTTGCTAACTTGCACATTTCAGGAAGCAAAATCACTACCTTGCACATCTCAAGAATAGCAAAAATTTGCTGAACTTGCACATTTAAAAAATTGCTAGCTTACTTGCTTCAATAACTTGTATATTACACTTTTCTTCTTTTTGTTGATAATAAAGGGGGGGAAGGTATGATGATGATCATGCATTTTTATTTCCTTGGAATTAGCATGATTTATGATGCATGCAATGATGTGATCAATTGATTCTTTTAAGACTTTTAATTTTTTAAATTCAAAGTTTTTATTAGTATGCTATATTGATAGGGGGAGTTTAGTTAAACTCCGTCATCAATTGGTTGTCATCATAAAAAATGAGAAGATTGTTGACTCTCGAATTTTGATGATGAAATCAATCGATAAAGCTATGATCTAATATGCATTGACTAGCTTCGATCAAGGAGAGATAAATCGATTAAAGTAATGGAATCAGATGTTGGGCCGGAATTGAACATGCCAGAAGATTGGATGTCGGGCCGGACGAATGGTTGATGTGCCGGTAGAAGGACTTCATGCCATGAGTTCGGGCATCGAGCCAAAAGGATCGGACATTACACTAAGGAGGTTGGATGTTGCATAGGTCAACATACCGATTGGGCAATATGTCGCAAGAGAGGATGATGCATCGAAGGTTTGGACGAAGCGAAGTGCAGATGAACCAATGACATGTTAGACAACTTATTATTCTTGTTTGTAATCGATTATGTCTAGATTGAAGTAGTTATGATTATAATTAAGGTTTTGGGTATATTCATGCCAACTCAATTAAGGGTCCATTAGGCCTTGATTAAGCCTTAATTGTGGTTGATTTGAGCCTATTAGAAGGCTAATTTCGTTGACCTAAGAGGAGGTATAGCCAGGTCAAATGATGGTATAACTTAGGGTATGAAAAGTACAAAAACATACTTTTTAAGATTCCTAGATGGTGGTACCATTAGCTACTAGCGATAGTACCACTAGTTGGTAGTAGTACCACCTATTCCGGGTGGTATCGCTTGAGCCCAAAATCTTGGGCTCTGTTCGATGGTGGTACCGCTAATATCTCAAAATCTTGGGGATATGAATTTTGACATCAAGATTTGAAGCCATTTGGGGTCTATAAATACTTTAGGTATTCTTGCTTGGAATAAAGAAAAAAAAATAAAAAACTTGTAAGAAAGCCATATTAGAGAGTTGAATTTTCTTTTATAAAAGCTTAGAGGTAGTTCTAAGGGAGAGTATAAGGGGATATTTGTAAATGGTTGTAAAGATTCTTTATTGAGCTTGTGAAAAGGAGAAAATAGTTGTAAGAGGTGGTTAATCTTCACTCGTTGAAAAATATCAGTAGTGAAAACCGGTGGCTTCGAGTGAAGAGGAATCAAAAGTGGAGTAGGTCACATGGACCGAACAACTATAAAATTAGTATACCTTCTCTTCTTTGCTGTTTACTTTTGATGCTTACTTAGCTGCTCACTTCATTTTATACTTATTCTAAGTTAAGCTCACTTTCAATATCAGTTTTCATTGAATGAAGTTTTACAAACTGACATTTTTACAAAAGCACTAATTCATGCCCGCCCCCCCCTCTTAGTACCAATTCGGTATTAACAAAAAACTCATGGTAGATCTATTAATGTTCCTTATATTAGTGGTGCACTTTATTTTATCACTTTTACAGATAACTTTTTAAGAAAAGTTTAGGCTTTTATGCTATGAAGACCAAAGATCAGATTATTAATGTTTTCAAAGAGTTTTATGCTAGAGTTGAAAGAGATTGTTTAATGACTAGAAAATGGTGGTGAGTATATAGGATTGTTTAGTGATTATTATAGGTCACTTAGCATCTAACATGAGATAACAATTCTTGATATGTCTCAGTATAATGCAATTGTAGAGAGGATAAACCACACGTCATGGAAAAAATTAGATGTATGCTTTCACAGGCCAAGCTACCCAAAAAGTTTTGGGATGAGGCTTTGACGACTGCAATTAATTTGATCAACTTATCATCCTGTACAAGTCTAGATGGTGATGTTATAGAGCATGTATGGTCAGGGAAAGATGTCTCCTATAGACACTTGAGAGTGTTTAGTTGTCATGCATTTGCATATATTCCAGACAATGAGAGATCCAAGCTGAATGGTAAAACAAGAGTGTATTTTTATTGGCTACTCAGATAATCAGTTTGGTTATAGGATTTGGGATCCAGAAAAGCAGAAAGTTTTTAGAAGTAGAGATATAATCTTATTTGAGGATCAAACCCTTGAGGATTTGAAGGAGCCACTAACCAAGAGTTATGTAGAATGATTAGTTGATTGTGACCCAGTTACTCCTTTAGTACATCAGGGTGATGGGGGAGATATGTCGGAAGATGGTGTAAAGTCCAATGTTAATCGACCTATAGGACATGTTGAGCAGGAAGAAGATATTGAGCAATTTACTATAGAACCTCAGTTAAGAAGATCTTCTAGACCACGCCAACCTTCCAGAAGAAATTCTATAGATGAGTATGTGATGCTTACTGATGCAAGTGAACCAGAGAGTTACTAGGAAATAGTTGAGAGTGAGAAAAAAAGAAGTGGTTAGTTGCTATATAGGAACAAATGGATGCTCTGTAGAAGAATCACATATATGATTTGGTGCAACTATCAAAGAGAATTAAGGTCTTAAAGAACAAGTGAGTTTTAAATTGAAGACTCAAGAAGAACATTATTCTCAACCAAAGTATAAAGCTAGATTAGTTGTGAAAGGCTTTGGTTAAAAGAAAAGTATTGACTTTGAAGGGATTTTTTCTCCTGTTGTTAAGATGTCTTCTATCCATATTGCTCTTGGTATTGCTACTAACTTGGACTTGGAGGTTGAGTAGTTGGATATGAAGACATATTTTCTTTATGGTGATTTGGAGAAGAAAATTTATATAGCGCAACTAGAAGGCTTTAAAATCAAAGGTAAAGAAAATCTTATTTGCAAGTTGAGGAAGAGCTTGTATGGGCTGAAGCAAGCTATAAGAAAATAGTATAAAATATTTGATTCATTTATGATTACAAATGGATATAAAAGAATGACTTCAAATCATTATGTGTACATCAAATAGTTTGGTGATGATTTTATTATTCTCTTACTTTATGATAATAACATATTTATCCTTGGGAACGATAAATATAATTGATATGTTAAAGAAGGAACTGAGTGAGTCCTTTGCAATAAAGGACATGAGGGCAATAAAGTAAATACTAGGCATTCAAATTTCTCTTGACAGAAAAAAAGAAGATTTGGTTATTACAGGATAAATATATTGCAAATGTATTATATAGGTTCAGTATGATAAATACAAAGCCAGTTGATTCTTCTCTTTTAGGTCACTTCAAGTTGTGCTTAGAGTAGAGTCCATCAAGTGATGAGAAGATGGGGAAAATGCAAAAGATTCCTCATGCTTCAGTAGTCGGAAGTTTAATATATACGATGGTATATATAAGGCTAGACATTGTATATGTAGTGGGTGTTGCTAGCAAATTTCTTATAAATCCAAGCAAAGAGCACTAGGTGGTAGTGAAGTGGATCTTTATATATCTTAGAGGGAGCTCTAAAGTTTGCTTAAGCTTTGGAGGTGGATCATCTATGCTGATAGGTTATACAGATATAGATATGGGAAGAGATATTGATGCGAGTGCTAGTTACAGATGTCCTGTAAGCCAATCACATGAGTGATGACATGTGTGACACACTGTGTGGTCTTTTTGCTTATGATTAATATTGACATATTCTCACATTATATTATTTATAGCATATATAATATGATGTCCTTAGTTTTGTGCAATGAGAATCATATGGTGAGGAGATAATAATAATAAGATCGATTCACCTTTAAACACAGATCTCTTAGTCATAGGTTACTCAAGAGGGACATCGAGATAACCAAACAGACCGGTGTACTATATACCCATTCATATGATGGAGGCGGCTGGTCTCATAGTCATGTGGAGACACTAAGGATATAGTACAGATGCTCATTAGAGAATGAGTTTACTGATTGATCTGCTTATGGAATATTGTATGGTTAATGATACATAATGTCAGACAGTGATTCCATAGTCTCAGTTGTGTATCTGGTCCTTAGACTTAAGAAACCAAGGATGTCTTATATAAGTACTCCTTTCTTTGGCACTAGACTTACAGGTTTGGAAAGTTTCAGATCTGGTATAGTTGGTTATCAGAATTAGTAGCCAACCTTACGAAGGCAATTGAGTGTCAATAGAGGATCATCCACTCTCGATATCATGAGAGGAATATCCCATATGTGTTTGCTCAGACAAACCCATAGTCAGAGTTATTTGGATTAAAAGAGAAAGAGTTCTATAGGAGAATCCGATTAGAGAGAGACTATGATAGATTCCGTATGTGGCCTGATAGTACCATGTCCAATATACGATCTCTGAGATATTAGTTGGATGAGAGATTATGGATATACGGTAACTGTGGATAGATAGGTATGCTGAATTTGATCCCCCATGTACCGTTTGGGGACTATGACATAGTGGTCTAGTAAGTCCATAGTCGATGAGTCGAGTGAATTATTATGGGGATAATAATTCACTATATTAGAAGGAGTTTTGATAGGATGACTCACGACCAACTCGGTATCGGGCCTAGAGGGTCACATATATATGGTGGATGCTTCAGCAAATAGAGGATGGATGAAGATCTAATTAGCCCCTATTCTTATTAGATGAGACTCTATGCTGATGGGCTCCTTGATTAAGGCCCAGTTAGAGGCCTAAGGAGATTATTGGATAGAGATACAATAATATAAGGTTAGTGGGTAATTGGATGGAGATCCAACACTCACTAAGGAAGGAGCCCTAGGATTTTTTTGGTGGCTCTCTATAAATAGGAGGGGAGACTCATGGTTGATAGACTGTAGTTTTAACCACCACCTCTCATTCTCCTCCCTCCCTCTGCACAAGAGTTGCGAGATCAGATTGGAGGAGTTTCGCTGCAGAGATCAATCGTGTGGATACCGCTAGAGAGGAGGACACTTGTCTCCTTCATTTTCTCTATCCAAATTTGGAATACAGGGATATACGATCACTCTAGGTAAAATCAATCTCTCACACAATGTGGTTTTATCGGCTTTTATGTTTTTCTCGTGACCCCAATATTTTACATGATGATTTGATCTACGTTGGGAACCAGTTTTTATTTTTGATTTCCACTACGCATGTGATGCACCCGCTGAGGTTTCCCAATAGTGGTATCAAAGCCAAGGTTATCATGTAAAAGATTGGTTTTAAACTGCTTGTGATGAGATTGAATCGCGTAGAATTGTTCTATGCATTCTTCTTTTTTGAAGGCGAAGGAGGGCGGCCACCCAACCCCATGCGGTGGCCACCACGGCCAGTCACGGCCAAGGCCACTTGAAAGGGAGGCCAATGATGCTTGCAAGGCAGCCACCCATAGGGGTAGCGCTGCAGTAGAAGCGCCACCGCGAGGCGAGTCGCCGCGTGCACGATCGATTGACGACGCCCATAAAGGTGGCTGCGGTGCCCATAAGGGGCTCGCCGCACAAGCACTAGTAGGCAAGGGCAGCCGTTGCTGCGCAAGGGCATCGACGATGGTGAGGGGAAAGAGGGGTTATGGCATCCTTTGGGTAAAAGGATGATCCTACCCCTATGAATTCAAAAAATTCCAAGGACTATCCATGTGTACATAATTCCCATAATACCCTCAATAATTCTAAATTTCTAAGGACTATCCTCTGATCCAGAATTATAATAATACCCATGATAATTTTAAAAATTCTGAGCATATGCTAATTTCTAAAAACTAATTAATTAAATAATTTAACTAATTATTATATATCTAATAATCCTACATATGATGTGACGTACATGTGATGTATGATGTGGATGGATGATCATGAGTTATTTGTTGTGAAGTGTGTAATTGTGATTATTATTATTATTATTGGGCCCTGCGAGTCTCTATTTTTCTTGTTTATTATTGGGCCTACATGCCTGTGATTATTAATAATTATATAGAGAGGGACAGCAGGAGCGTGGAGGTGACAATTGGACCCACGATGCCGTGGTGGGAGATTACAGCACATGTTGATGCAACAGTTCTATAGAACCGATGATGACGAGATTAACAATTACAGGGCATGGAGATGCGCCGATGCACACATAGATCGTATTATAAGTTATTAGGCCCATTGGCTCAGGCTTAATTATATAAGGTGATGGCTCATGATCAACCGATGTGGCTTGCATATGTGATGTGTTATATACCTACTAGATATATGTATATATATATTTGTATATGATATAGATATGTATGTGTGACATAACATATTAGGAGACCGATGCGAAACAAAAATCCCTCATATGATAATATTAAGTCAGTAAGCATGAGGCAATAAGATTGACCCGCGTGGCCTTCCATCGTTATAGGAAGAAATTGAATTATGACATAGGTTGAGTTGGTCGAGTCCCTTGAGACTCAAATATCTATGTGATCGAGATCTTGCCTACGACATAGAGATGTCACCGGTGATCTAAGGGCATCGTATGCTTGGTCGAGTCTCTCGAGGGCATATTATCAAATTAGACTTATCTTGTAACAATGGTGATGACTTAATTGAATATCATGGTTGGTCAAGTCTCTCGAGACCATGATGATTTGGAGGCCAAACGTAATGGGAATCACAAGGAGTTGTGATTGGTAAGAGTTGCCTACCTTTTGGGCTTAGTGTAATAGATCGAGTCCCTCGAGGTTGCATTAAGACGCCAATTGGATCCTGATCTCTACTAGGAGTCTGCTGGAGACTTTTGTCTCACATGTTGAGGGTATCATGTGATTCACTAGGAAAATAATTGGAGTACATTAAGATAAAAGCCCATATCTTAATTAGTATTTTCTACAAAGTCGTATATTATTTATTTATGCTATATCTTGTTTGTCGCTTGTAAAACCCCTATGTGGCATACTTGATGCCAACCGCCTCATTCGTCCAAATGCTCTATAATTTAAGAATTATTCTCACAAAAAAAAAATTATATATGTCCTTAACACGATTGTGCCCACGCTGGAGGAAAGTACAAGCGAGGATGAGATTACTCGCTTTGTGAAGTATAAAGATAGTCTTAAAGGATAACTTGTATGTTGATCTTATACTTCAATCCCTACTAGATTCTTTTTCACTATTCATTATTAATTTTAATTTGAACAAGTTTGAGGTGACTCTACTTGAATTCCTCAATATGTTGAGGGGAGTTGAGAGTACCATCAAGAAAGAGAAGTCAGTTCTTTATATTGGTGAGACCAATAGGAAAAGGAATGCTATTAAAGACCCTTAAGAAGTGCAAGGGTAAAGAAAGACTAGGTAAGGCAAATGTTGCTAAGAGAGACCCGACAAAGAATAAAAGATAGTGCTTCCACTGCGCCAAGATGGGCATTAGAAGAGGAACTGTAAGGACTATCTTGCAGAGAAGGTGAGACAGAAGCTTGGAGAAGCTTCAAGTATATTCATGATCAGTCTCCACTTGTCATATTTTTATGATAACACATAGGTATTGGATACCGAGAGTGTTTATCTTCCCCATCGCACAACACCTCCTCTATTTTCTCTGTAGGAAACAGAGGTGTTGCCCCCTTTCTTTCCTTCTTTCCTTTCTCTTCCTCTTCCTCCCACTTCTTCTTTCCTTGTCGCAACTGCCATAGCTGCAGTCACCCCCTTTCTCTTCTTCCTCTTCTTCTCTTCTTCCCTTCTCTTCCCCAACTCATCACACTTTCTCTGATTTCTCTGCAGGAAACAGAGGTGCAACAACACATGCCGTAGCCTCCTTCCTCTCTTCTGTTTCTTCCCCCTCTTTTCCCTCTTTTCTTAGCTGTAGCCCCTTCTTTTCTTCTTCTCCTTCTCTTCTTCTTCCCTTTCTTCTTCTCCTAATCCTCCCCTTTCTCTTCCTTATCACCACCACCATTGCCTCTTCTCTTCTCTCCTCTGTTTCCTTTGGTAAACAAAGGCATAAAGAAGGTGGTAGAAGTGATGAAACAAGATGGAGGAAGAAAGCTTACTTTATTCCCATGATTCATCATGAATTTATACACTTTGAAGATAAGAATTCTTCAATAGATTAACAACATCTAAATCTTATCTAAACTAAACTTTCTTATATAATCTAAATCTCATCTAATCTTATATGTTTAACATGCCCCCACAAGAGCAAGCTTTTGTCAAGGACGCCGATCTTGGATCTATGCAATGAAAATAATGTACGGGTGAAGTTGATCTATCGTGTGAACATGAGAAACACGTAGTTTCTGGTTGACAACTTGATCTCATCCGAAATGAAAGTCAATGGCTATATGCTTCATACGAAGTGAAATACTAGATTGGCACATAGATATGTAGCTCTAATATTGTTACAGTACATAGTCGGAGTAGTAGTGGAGCAGATGTCAAGTTCTTTGAGTAAATTCATGATCCAATTAAGTTCTATAGCAGTAGTAGCAATGGAACGATATTCAGCTTTAGTTGTCGATCGAGTGACTATCTTTTATTTCTTAGAACTCCAACTGATTAGATTGGCTCTAAGGAAGACAATGTACCCTGATGTAGATGCTCTATCATCAAAGTTTCCAGTCCAATCAGCATCAGCAAAAGCATGAAGTTGAAATGGGGAGTGTTTGCGAAGAAATATACCATAGTTGAGAGTCCCATTAAGATATCGTAAGACCCACTTAACCACTGACCAATGCGTGATAGTTGGTCGATGCATAAATTGTGATAACTTGTTAACTGCAAATGAGATATCTGGTCGGGTGAGAGCTAAGTATTGTAAAGAGCCAAATACTTATCGATATTAAGTAGAATCTATAGTAGGGCTTCCATCATTTAACTTGAGTGATTCACTAGTTGAGAGAGGAGTTAAAATAGCTTTTGCTTCCTGTATATTTGTCTTCAATAGTAAGTCCTGAATATACTTTCGTCGTGAGAGAAAAAGTCCCGAAGAAGTATATGTTGCTTCTACACCCAGAAAATAATTCAAGATACTGAGATCTTTGAGAGAAAATTTATTGGCCAATTGTTTGAGGAACATTGTAATCTTCATAGAATTGTTACCCATCATAATAATATTATCCACATAGACTAGAAGATATATTATACTTCTAGATTGTTGACGGATAAATAAGGAGGTATCAGACTTAGAATTGATGAAACCAACAGACGTAAAAAATGTCCCAAGTTCTGTGTACCAGGCATGTGGAGCCTAACGATGTCCATATATTGCTTTTTGGAGTTTACAGACATACTTTAGATACTGAGGATGAAGAAAACAAAGAGGGTGTACCATGAAGATATCTTCAGTTAAGATCCCTTGCAAAAATGCATTGTTCACATCAAGTTGCCATAAATGCCAGCCTTTTGGATAGCCAAACTCAAAGCAATATATGGACGAAGTCCATATATTGCTTTTTGGAGTTTACAAACATACTTCGGATACTGAGGATGAAGAAAACCAGAAGGTTGTTCCATGAAGACAACTTCAGTTAAGGTCCCTTGTAAAAAGGTATTATTCACATCAAGTTGCTGTAGCTGCCAGCCTTTTGAGATAACCAAATTCAAAATAAGTCAGATTGTTGAACTAGAATAAATGTTTCTGTAAAGTCAACACCAGGACATTGGTGAAAACCTTTAGCCACTAGGCATGCTTTATACCTGTCAATGGACCCATCTAGGTTCCTCTTAATTCGAAAAACCTACTTACACCTGATGATATTTTGTGTAAGATAAAATGAGACTAATGTCCAAGTAGAGTTATGAAGAAGGATTTTTGGGATTGAGTGACTATAGTGGGTTCATTGGTCTTAAGGGAGGAAGTTGCAGTAGTATGTAGATCAAGAACATATTGTGGTTTGAAAATACCACTTTTAGAGCGTGTTGTCATTGGATGTCTAAGAGGTTAAGTTCGTGATTATGGAATGAGTGCCAGGGAAGTACTGGCACAGGGTGGGTTAGATTGAGAAACATCCGTACTATTGGGTTGAGAAGATAATAAAGATAATGACTAGGTTTCCGAAGATCGAATGTTAGCAGTAGGTAATACTTGTGAAAAAGGAAGATGTTGAGCTAGGGGAATATCAAAGTATATATTCAGAGTGGGTGATTCTGTAGAGACTCTTTAGACTAGAGTGACGATGTACTCCACTGGTGTATATTTGTTGGAGCAGCTTGCATGATAGGAGATTTGAAATGATGAAATAGAAAAGATGAATCCACAAAGATAACATGGCGGGACACAAAGACTTTGTGAGTCTGAGGATCATAGCATCGGTGAGCATTATATTCAAGAAAGTATCCGATGAAGACATAAGGCTTAGACCTTGGGTTAAGTTTATGTGATGCATAAGGATGTAGCCATGGATAACAGACACAACCAAAAACCCTAAGTTTTTAAAGATTTGGGGATTTATGAAATAATTTTTCAAATGGTGACTGACAGTGGAGGATTGGGGTAAGCATGCGATTAATGAGATAGACTACCGTCTGAAAGGCTACAAACCAAAAAGTAGATGGCATGGAGGCATGATGGAGAAGTGTGAGACCAGTTTCAACTATATGTCGATGTTTTCGTTCGGCGGAGCTAACTAATTGGGAGTACAGGGAGGAGACTTGAGATGTTGAATACCACAAGCTAAAAGATATAATGTGAGTGCTTGATATTCACCCCTACCATCAGAATAAACTGTTTTAATTATAGACTGAAAAATGTTCTCCATAATCTTTCTGAAGTTAAGAAAGATTGCTGAAACTTTAGACTTATGATGAAGAGAATAAAACCAGATATACTTGGTAAAATAGTCTATAAAGATGATATAAAATCTATACTTGTTAAAGGAAGTGACTGAAGCAGGACCCCAAATGTCAGTATAAAGAATTTCAAAGGGTTTTATGCAAGAAATAGAAGAAATTTTAAAGAGAAGTCGATGACTTTTATTACTAAAATAAGCATCATAGTGATTAAAAATGTAACCATTTCTAGTAGTAGGAAGAGAATAATAAGAGACTAATTGTTGCTGAATTGAGGAAGAGGGATGACCAAGACGACGATGCCACACATCCATTGGAGCAACAACAGACAAAGGAGTAGGCAGTGGGTTGGACGACTGATGCTCACTGGTAGATATTGCCTTTACTCTGTCCCTGAAGTAATGATGCCCCTATGCTCAGATCTTAGACAAGAAAGGAGTCAGAAAAGAATTCAATGGAGGTATTATTTTGTTTATAGAATTGAGAGACAGAGATAAGATTTCATTTAATATGAGGAGCACACAAAACACCATCAAGTGTAAAGTTAAAGCTATGCGAATTAAGCATCATAGAACCAGTATGAGCAATGGGGAGATGCTTACCATCACCAATGATGATGTCATCGTTACCATTATAATTATTGTGTATAGACAAATTCTGAATATCTAAGGTGATGTGATGGGAGGCACCAGAGTTCATAATCCAATTATTTTGATCAGTAGTCAGAGTAGTCATGAGATGTGCTTGAGGTAAGTTAGAGGAGGCCGAAGGCCGTGGGCGAGAGCCACAGGCTTTGGCAGAGTGACTAACCTTACTACATAGTTAGCAAATTGTTATTTGTTGAGTTATGAGATATGGACGCCAGGATGGTGTTGGCCCCACCCGACTCAAACCCTTGGTAACAGACTTATAATATTAATTTGTCTTCCTTTTTGACTTGTGATTGACTTGAGCAGTGATAGGTGGTCCTAGTACCTTATCCTCACGCTTTAAATATGTCTCATAGTTACTTGTCATAGAGTTCTTCAAATGATAGTGGCGAGTCACGTGCCCATATTACTATTAAAATTTCTTTACATTCAACTCCAAGACCATTAAGAGTGTAAATAATAACTTCTTCATCACCAAGGTAATGGTTTATTCAAGTAAATCATTGATCATTAGTTTTATATGTTGAAGATAATCAGCAACAGTAGTACCTTCTTATTTTGTGTTCATGAGATTAGATAGCAGACTGAGTTCACATGTACAGGAACGACTTGCCAAAGTTGTTTGTAACTTACTCCATGCTTCAACAGCAGTATCACACAAGGAGATGACTGGTGTGAGGGATGCAAAGACTGAAGCTTGTATTGCTTGAAGGATAAAATGATCCTGGTGGAACCATAGTTTATACTTTGGATTTGGTACTGGACTAGATGCACTAGGTGGGTTAGTAATCTTTGGTGGAGCATGCGAAGAACCATCAACATAGATCATACCTGAGTAGAAGATTAGAAAACTGGGCACGCCAAGATGCATAATATCCGCTTTTAGATAACTTAAAAGGGATGAGATTTACGGTGTTGATGGAGATGAGGCCTGGAGTAGCAAAAGTAATAGGAGCATCAGATGAAGATGATGAAGACATGGTAATGTACCAATCTGAGGATGAAGCATTATTGAAGTCTATTGAAATCGAAACCAAATGCTAAGCTTGTTGTCGCTCCTTCGAAGCCGCAGGCTAAACTCACAGGAGTAGCGGCAAAGAGCTCGTCGGCAAAGAGCTCTGACGACAACTTCCCGATGGGTATCTCCAGAAGCCAAACTCACAGGAAGCCAAAAGCTTTGATGCCCATGAAGCCAAAAACAAAGCCAAAATTGAGGCTGGCGGTTGTGAGGCCGGAGGGTGTTATAACCCATTGCGGGTGAGGATGGGGCGAGCTCTAATGATGACTTCCCGATGGATTGAGGGCAGCTGAAAGCAACTATTGCTGCTCTATTTTGTCGAGATATAGAGATTCACTGGAGGAGTCGACCGACGACTATGGGTGTGGTACGTAATGGCAGAATCAACAATGGTGGTAGCGAGCAGCCTGGAAAATATGTTGCCGTGAATGGGAAGCAGGGGAAGGATCGATCTCGGTTGGGAAGGAGGACCGAGGGTCGCGATTGAAGGAGAGGCCTAAGATATGGAAAGTTGCAATGAGCATTGTGTCTTCTGAGGTTGGAAGAGCCACGGTGCGGCTGACAGCGAGAAGCTTGCACTGATGGTTTGACAGGCGTAGGAGTCGTCGGGCGAGTAGCCCTTAGAAGTAGTGGCCAAGAGAGGCCGATGGCGCAAAGACAGACTGCTTTGGCAGAGGAAGCAGAGGTCCTCTATTTCTGTTGCACAGAACCCCTACCGGTGCTAGTGGGATGGTCGAGTTCCACGGCTTTTGGTTCTACCACCTAGAGGAGTAAGTTGACGATGAAGAAGGGCCATCACAGATGGAGAAGACAACAACAGTGAGAAGAGAAAGGACTTTTCTCTATATTCGGTGCTTAATGAACGATCGATTGACGACTGTAGCTTTGCAGAAGAGAAGTCGATAGGTGATGGCCCTAGAGAAGCACTGAGACCATGATGAAACAAGATAGAGGAAGAAAGCTTACTTTATTCCCATGATTCATCATGAATTTATACACTTTGAAGATAATAATTCTTCAATAGATTAACAACATCTAAATCTTATCTAAACTAAACTTTCATCTTATATCATCTAAATCTCATCTAATCTTATCTGTTTAACAAGAAGAAGGAATCACACATTCTACTTCTTTCTTTTCTTTTTTTTACAACTTTATAGTTTAGTCCTCGAAAGATTTATATTCGTGATTAGGCTCCCAGAATTTACAAATAGGTCCTTACATAATTTTCAAGAATGAGGGATATTACAAATATTTACATTATCCCATAAATACTAGAGTACAAAAAGGATATTATGAATAATAACATGGCACATATCGGAAGCACATGCAGAACAATAAAATGTATATGTGCCAATATGAAATAACATGATGCAACATAAACTTTTCATAATAGATTCAAGTATGCAAATAATTTAAGGACAAGAGTATATAAAAATTTAAAATAATAATATAAGGCTCAAATGAAGAAAGGACTTTAGCTGAAATCAATTTCCAAAAGATGAAACAATAATAGGTAATATCGACACAAGCTAAATTCTAGCGAAATTTGAGATGTACATTGTATGAATTATTAGGACAACCAATTATGCTCCAAATTACTCAAAAAAGTATCATTAGGAAGCTATATCAGTCTACTTTCAGGTGAATCATAATCTGTAAAGTTTTGTATTTCTAAAAAGGAGACACAAATAATTTAGTATAAAATAGTCAGAATTTATCATCCTTGTTTTGCAGAATCGGTAGGATCAAATAAAACAAATATTTCGGTAGGCAAGTGTGTTGCAAATCCTCCAAATAAAGTATAAAAAGAAAGATATATAAGTATAGTTTCTAATGAAATAGGTTTCTACCATAATTGGATTTTTAAACAAAGAGTTACAAGAATTTTAGTATCTAGAGATCAGATATTATAATATCTATTTTACATATTCTTCAGGGTCAATTGAAACAAGAGTTTAGCTAAGCATATGAACTCTAAAATTTTCAATTATAGTATCAAAAGAAACATCTATGAGTATACTTTCAGATGAAATAGTTTTACCTAAGCCAAAGTTCGGTGTAAAAAGTTATATTAAGAATAAAACAAAAAGGTCAGAATCTCAAAATTTTCAGATTCATAGATTTACAACTGAATGAGAGAGATATTATGTTCTAAACCATAAATCTTTCAAAATCATATCAAACTGAGATGAAATCAAGGATTAATACTACTATAAGATGGCGTTAGAACACTTGTCTTATAAATATTTGATTTCCAAATATGAGCAATTAATCCAAACTTTAAACCAAAGCAAAATCAACTTCAATTCCTCTTCCCTTCCCATTCTCAACGTTGGTTATGTGACAAACTTTTCTCTGTTTTGGGTAAGTTTTCTCCCTTAGTTTCTCTTCTAATTGCTTAGGTTTAGCTAATATAATGATTGTAAGGTGATAAGCATACATGAGAGAAGCTTAGATGTCACCCGTGCAACAAGCATAAGTGGCACCATTATTAGGCTAGCTAGTGACACATGTTTTCATCTTTTTTTTTAACTTAATCTAAATCTTTCACAATTCATATCAAATTTCTAAGATTCACATTTAGGTCCCTAGCAATAAGTTTTTAATATAAAATTATTTAGTCAAGAGGATTATTAAACAATCCTCATATTTATAAATAGATCCTTATAAATAAATTTAAAATAGATCATTACAAATATTTCATAAATAAGGGATATTATAGTATTAGAGCCTGGCTTGAAGAAGACTAGTAGAAGTTCGTTTATTAAAAAAATAGGAGGGACTAATAGATCTAGAATGTGAAAAAAGTAAGAAGATAATAGACATTAGACTAAGTGTTTCTGATTAACTTCTTTCTATCTTCAAAGTTAAAAATTATCAGTTTTGGGCCTTTAAAATAAGAATATTTGAAGGATTAGGAATTTGGTAAAATTGATTTTGTTGAATATGATGGGATCCAAATATTCTTAAAGATCAAAAAGATCAAATAAATTAGAACATGTAGAAAGATGTAAGAGCTCTTTATATGTTACAATAAGCACTAAATGAGTTTTTATTATTTCAAATCATGTCAACATCAATATCAATCAAAGTTTAAAAAATATTTAAAATTGTATTTGAATGTATAGACAAGGTAAACATCTTAAGATTTCAAATTCTTTGATGTGAATTTGAAACTCTTATAATAAAATTTTTTGAATCTATTATTGATTTTTTCTTAAAAGTCTCTTCTATTGTGAATCAAATGAGGTAAACCCTAAAAGATCAAATAGGAGCATAAAAAGTTTTATGAAATTTATCTCCAAAATTTAAAATAATTTGTACTACTATAAAAGAAGCTAAGGATATAAATACATTGTTTGTTGATAAATTAATAGATTCACTTTTACTTCATAAAAAAATAAGTGAATAGATCTTCAGATGACACTTTAGAACATGTTTATTAAATAAAGATAGATCAGAAGGACCAAAAGAAAAATTCAGAAACTAAATATCAATGAAGAGGTCTGAATGATAGAGGCTATATATGATTGAGTGCTCAAGGTAAGGGATATGGCTGATCAAAGAAGAGATAGAGGAATTCTAATGAATATAGCAAAAAACCCATCAATATTTTTGTTACAAAAAATTAGACATTAAAAAGTATTATTGATATAAAATAAAAATCTAAATGTTTCTCTCTGCTCTCACTTTAAAAAATATGACCATCTTGAAAAAATATTAAAAAATCAAGAAAATTATCATGTAAAAATTAATAGTAAAAAACTGATGAAGAAAATAATTTTTCTTCATGGCATTTGATGAAGAATATTCAAGATTTATTTAGTTGTTAGATAATGGATGCAATAATTATTAGGATCTTAATGTCACTAAGAGGGTGGGAGGGGTGAATTAGTGCTATAACAATCATGTTTCAATTTATCAAATTTGATCGATAAAATTCATATCAAAAGTACATTTAACTAAAAGTGTGATAGGACTCCAGCAGGGTTGAGTCCTAATATCCTTAGAAGTAGTTAATAAATCCCTACTAGATTATAATAAAGCCACTCCTATCTTATAAAGGAGTATGACTAGGGTTTAGATTAGCCCTTAGGGCTTAGTGGCCGTTGCCCCCTTTACTGGATTGGTAGGCTAGGGTTTCCCCCTGCTTAGGTTGGCTATAGAGCCAACATAGCGGCCACCTATTCTCTCTAAGGTAGGTAGGCTATAGAAGGGGCAAAAGGATAATTTTAGTTAGGCAAGCACCTCCTAGGGCTAGGGTTTGGAGTCATACATAAGCATAACCCTCCACCTCTTTTTATTAAGCAATTATCAATTTTATTTCAGCCTTGCGTTGAATCTAGGAGGGAGGAACCCCTACAGCATTCTAAGGATAAATCCCCTTCAAGGATCAAAATCTATAGAGCTCCTTCTGGGGTTCTATCATCTGGTATCAAAGCAACGATCTTACTGCCCCTGTAGCCATCTTAGCCACTTCCACCTTCCCAAGTAATTCCCATAATTGCTACGACACGCGCCTCCATCTTCCACTCTAGTAGCAGATCAAATCAGTCTGCCACTGCCCCCTGCATTTGATCTAAAATTCTGGTATACTTTTATCATCCACGCCTCTTCACTACTGCAAGATTCCTTACTTTACATGTTGAAGATTTTTTCCAAATTTTATCCACTGTAAATTTTGTTCGTCGCAAATGTTATCATCGTTGTAAAGGTGAAAACACTGCAAAAATTTTTAGCCGATTGTTGCTTCTTGAAACTAAACTTTTAATCATTCTTTTTGGCTGAAACTTTTATACAATTTCATGGATCGTCTTACCTTTTATCAAAGACTAATCTCCTAAAAAAACTTCTTCTGGATCTAAACTTATAGCACTGTGATTCTTTATTACACAATACTAAAATTTTATAATGCAGAATCTGCCTTCCGTATATTGGCCTCTTGAAACTAAACTTTTGTTCATCCTTTTTAGCTGAAATTTTTACATAGTTCTCAAGATCAAGTTGGCTTTCATAAGATTTAATTTCATAAAAGAACTCCTTATAGAACTGATTTTTTTCTGTAATCTTTGACCATTACGCAGTTCTAGAATTTTACGATAAAGGAATCTGTCTTTCGTCTTTTGCCCTATTTCTATACTGTTATGCTGCTAAAATTTTGTCAAACTTTTTACTGGTATTAGCAACATCTGAACCAAGGGTTTTTATATAATTTTCTTAAACTTTCCTTCAGAATTTATGTTGAAAAGTCATCGTTTCTTCGACGTAAAATCGGTTTAGTAGGATAGCACATCATAACACTACTTTTCACTGAATTCTATCAGATTTGAGTGCTATTTTTGGGAGATTTCAGACTCTCTTTTCCTCATCACCAAACCCTACCATCCTTACCAAAAACCTTTTTAAATATTACCCTAAACTAAATTGAAATAGCCCCTCAAATTAGCCACCCAAATCAGCCTACTTCCTAATCGATCCATTTACCTTTTTAGCCAACTTTCCTTATCGAGACACCTACCTTTGCTGTCATCTATCCCAGATCTAAGATCTATTTTTCTAACCTTTATCTACTACTATCACAGCCCTAAAATCACACTAATTTACAGCCTAAACTCTATGAAACTGTGGCCCCAAATCTGCCCTAAATCGTAGCCTACTTTCATCCAAACTGATTCACCTTCCAACCGGCCACCTCCTTCTCCAAAATTTCCATGCTACTAACCTAACAACAAAAAAGAATATCTTAATATTATAGATCTAGAGGTGTATACTATGGCATTAAAGGAGGCTATCGATATAAAGCTTGAAGCCTTTGAAAACCACATGGAAGAGAATATGCGATCTCCTTTCGCCGAATTCAGCATTAGCCTACCATCGAGCCTGAGGAAATCACAACATAGAGAAACTTCAGATTGGTGAGATGATCCTCAAGAATATGGCTACATCACCTCTGATCTCAATAATCCATGTATGAAGGTTGACTTCCCTAGATGGGAAGAAGGAGACTCGATCGAGTGGATCTTGCGCGCGGAGTACTATTTTCAGTTCTACTAAACCACCGACGCTACACGGGTGGAGATTGCAACCATCCACCTTAAGGGGGATGCTATTTAGTAGTTTAATTGGTTTAAGCAAACCCATGGAGGACTCTATTGGTAGTGATTCAAGGAAGGACTACTAAACCGCTTTGGACCAATCGATTTCATCAACATCGATGGACAATTGACAAAGATTCGTCAAACCTCTATAATACAAGAATACCAAATAAGGTTTGAGTGTTTATCTAACCAAACTGAGAATTGGTCTAAGAAATAACTTTTAAGTACTTTTATCGAGGGCCTAAAGCCGGAGATCCGAGGAGAAGTAAAGGCGTGACAACCGTACACTCTTATGACAGTGATTTCCTTTACGCGTATCCAGGAAGAATAATCGAACCATGAGATATGAAGGACAAGGGTCACTCCCTGACCAGCCATGCTGAGGCCTACTGCCCCCTCTACTACCATCCAAGCCCTTGCACCAAAAAAATTGACAAGAGACGAGCTTTGCGAATGATCGACCAAGGGGTTGTGTTGGCATTATGACGAACCATGGAGTCATGAACATCACTGCAAAAAGGGTTGACTCCTCATGATTGAACCAGTGAAGGATAAGGATAATGAAACATCTAAAGAAGCCCTTGAACCTAAAGAAGAAGCCATGAAAGAAGAGTTCTAACCGACTGATTATGCAGTGCATGCATTGGTCAGTTATTCCAACCCACTGATGATTGCGCTCACTGAAGAACCAAAACTTGAAGATATGACTCTCGAGCCCAAGGAGAAGGATACACCACAACCAGCCACCCACACGGTCCCTACCTTAGCCGGTTACACCAACCTGCAAAAATTGAAGATCGAAGGGTTTCTCGAGCAGCAGTCTATCATCATCCTAATCAACACCGAGAGCACACACAACTTCATGAGTAGTAAGGCTGCTGCCCACGTAATACTCCAAAAAGAAGATTACAATGGGTTTGAAGTTAAGGTAGTTAACGGCCAAATTTTGAAGTACAACCAGAAGTGCCCACGGGTAAAACTGATCTTACAGAAGTAAGATGTAGTTGCTGATTTTTTTCTCCTCCCTCTTGATGGTTTTGATATAATGCTTGGCGTTGATTGGTTGTCCATGATTGGAGATGTTTTCTGGAATTTTTTAAAACTAACCATAAAATTTTTCAGAAAAGGAAAGCAGGTGATTCTACGAGAGAGCCTAGTGACTATAACACTTGGAGGAGATACCAAAAGAAAAATCCAGTGGTTTCCCAATTCAAATTAAAGGGTTTTATGAGATTAAAGATAAGAGCCCTCTCCCACAGCTTACTAAAATTTTGGGCGTCTCCACGAAACTAAGCCGATTACCTCCTCTGCAGTTGTCTGACCACCCTATGCGCTGAACAGGCCAAAACTTCTACCAGTTGTTGCTCGACTAGATTTCTTCCTACAACCTCAGAAGTTCAAAAATAAGAGGGTCGTCCAAGAGATAATAGAGACACAGATTGTTCGGCCATGCTTATTTCCCGCTATGATACATCCCTACATCCTTTTCTCCGGAGATAAGCTATTTCTAAAGTGTTACATCCCATCGAACTCACCATGGTTGCTGATCTCAGGTGACTTCTATGACTTTCCCCAGGATTGGACCATGATACTTAAAGAATTCCTTGATGATGACATCTGATCTATGGCCCAAGACCACAAGAAAATTGAGCCCCTCCAATGGTGAAATCAGAAAAGGGGAAGGATCATTCGCAGGACTCAACGAAGCATAAACATCATCCCTCTGATTATAAAGAAAGATGCACCACCTTGGCCAAGTGGAACTATAGCCCTCATGACCATAATGTCATCCACACCAAATCATAGCTAGGTATTTTTTATTGGAGCAGACACATCCAGAGTGGGGGTCAGCACTATCCTTATGCAAGATGGTCAACAACATGAAGAAGTAAAAAATGGGCCCCTGAAAAATCACCACTCCTACCCACCTTAGACTCAGATCGGGCTCACATCACTAGAGATTTTATCAAAGGACAGCCCTTACTCCAAAAGAAGGTACGACTATTATTACAGAGCAACCACGTGGCAGCCTATGTAAGGAAGAAACTCCCTCCTGACAAACGCCAGAGTAGAAGAAAGTTTCTTAAGAAAGATCAAGTCCCCCTTCATCTCCAGCTCCACTAGCATGAAATTCAAGCCTCAAGAAAGTGATCTCCTTATTTCTTTGGGTCTTGTAAAATTGGGGACCACATTGGGGCCCGAACCTAGAGATCAGATCCATGTACTAGATTAAAATTACAGTTGATCCTCCAAGTATCCCTCCTCAAGTAAAAAAATTTAAAGATGACGACTCAGCTTAAATTCTTCCAATTGACACCCAAGCTGATAAGGAGCTGAAGACCTGGTTCCCTGAGTTCATGGAACTTTAGCTTTGAGAACAAGGTTGATTTTAAGAGGGCGGGTTTGATAGGTCTCCGGTAGGGTTGAGTCCTAATCTCCTTAGAAGTAGTCAATAAAACCCTACTAGATTGTAATAAAGCCACTCCTATCTTATAAAGGAGTATCGCTAGGGTTTAAATTAGCCCTTAGGGCTTAGTGGCCACCACCCCCCTTATTAGGTTGGTAGGCTAGGGTTTCCCCCTACTTAGGTCGGCTATAGAGCAACCTAGCCGCCATTCCCTCTAAGGCATATAGGCTATAAAAGAGGCACAAGGGTAATTTTAGTTAGGCAAGCGCCCCCTAGGGCTAGGGTTTGTAGCCCTATATAAGCATGTAGCCTTCACCTCCTTTTATTAAGTAATTATCAATTTTATTTTAGCCTTATACCGAATCTAGGAGGGAGGAACCCCTACAACGTTCTAAGGGTTGATCCCTCTCAAAGATCAAAATCTATAGAGCTCCATCTAGGATTCTATCAAAGTGTAAGTAAGGGTAGTGAGTAAATAAATTAATATATAATATTAAAGCAAAGATAAGAGAAAGCAAATCGATTTATAGTGGTTTAGTTTTCTCGACCTACGTTCACTCTCGATTTCTCTTCCCCCGAGGCCACCGACTTTCAATATTGATCATCTTTTCAATGGACAAAGATCAACTATCTTCGTTACAACTCCTTTCATTTTACTAGGTTTAGGAGAGAACCTTTGTACTAACTCTTTTATAAAAGACTTCACACCTTAGAATAACATCTTAACTCAAGAAAGAAGAGACTTAATCACTTTCAAATGCGTTTACACACTTCAATTCTCAACATTTCATCCTTGTTCACCCTTGTATCAAACAAGCATGACTGGGGTATTTATATATCCTTAAAGGCTTTAAATATAGAGTCAAAAATTTAAATCTCTGAGTTCTCAGGTTACTATCGTACCACTGCTAGCGCCAAGTGATACTACCATTGAACAGAGCCTAGGAATCCAGGCTTTGACAATACCATCGCTAGCCTACGCGATACCGCCACCGCCTGGGCAGTATCACTGTTACCTGGACGATACCATCGTTGGTTATGGGTGATACCACCACTGGCCATAGGCGGTATTATCGTCGGAAGTCTTGAAAAAGCACAAATAGTATTTTTCGACTCTTTGGACAGTACTATGGCCTGGGCCTAGGGGTATCACCACCTAGGTCTATTTCAAGTCACCAAGTTGGCATTCCAATTGACCCAATTTGACCTAAGTTCAGGCTTAATGGGTTTCTTATCAAGTTAACATGGTTTCGACCCAATATTAACTCAATTTAATTTGAAACGATCATAATCAAAACTTAACCACTTTAATTAAGCCTTCAACATATTGTCTGATATTCCGGCATGTCATTTGTTCATCTGACACATCTACACATCGTCCTTTCCTTTGGTGTATCACCTGATTTATCAGCATATTGACTTCCCACAACATATAATCTTTTGGCATAATAGCCGATCCTTGAACTCCTAGCATGAATTTCATCCTTCGGCATGTTGACCAATCCTCGGGCTCGATGTCCAATATCTGACATGATACAGCTCTGACCCAATGTTTGATTTTTCTACTTCGATAATTTGTCCTCTGATGGTTAAAGTCCATGATTAAAGTTTTTCCTATGTTATTTATCTTAGAAGTATATTAGTCTATAAATTTATCAGTTAATTTTATCATCAAAATATGGGATTCAACAATATCTTCTTTTTGATGATGACAACCAATTGATGATGAAGTTTTATGTAAACTCTCCTTGTTTATATATTATTTTTATAATGATCCCAAATTCAAAAAATAATAACTGCTCAATGCTACTCTTTGGGTTCAAGTCAAAATAATTTTAATCAGAAACCTTAGTGATTTTTAATATTAATCATTATAAAAATCATATGCATAATTTCAGTTAAATAATCACATCATTTTTATATTAAAATGTCAAAATAGTTATATTTTTTAAATATATATAATAAGTTAATATCATCAAATAAAACATGTATAAGAGTCCAACATAGTTGCTACATCATAAAAAAAAAAGAGAAGGATGTCATGTTGTTATGGTGCAACTTCTCTTCATTTACATCAATGTGCCAATTGTAAAACTACTTTGATATCACATGAATAATATTAATATTGAAGATAAGTTCAAGACATGAGAGATTAATTGATCGATGATGGGGTATACAAATCATGAATAAAAAGAAGTCATATGAAATAAATCTCATATCAAGAAATCAAGATAATGATCCATTGGATGAATCTCCTCTTTAATAAAAAAGAAAAGAACTATAGGAGAATAAATAGTAAAAGATCTTGATTGATATAAAATAAATCTCAAGCTATAAATATCGAGAACTCAAGTGAAAAATCATGATTTATTTGGATAAATTTCTTTCTCAGTCATTATTAAATAGAAAAAATTATAGGTGAACAAATATAAAATAAATCTCAAATCTTAAATCTTGAAAAGTCAAGTGAAAAATCATGATTCATTAAAAAAAATCTCTTTCTTAGTCATTAGCGAAAACAAATTATAGGAGAACGAATATAATATAAATCTCAATTCTTAAATATTGAGAAGTTAAGTAAAAAATCATGATTCATTTGAAAAAAAACTCCTCTTTAGTAGAAGAAAGAATCATATGAGAAGAATTAGTAAGATATCATATATTTAAAAGATTCAACATGTCTGATTCTCTAATAATAAAATCGAGTTGTTCCTTATTCAATGGTTTAGTAAAAATATATGCTAATTGATGTTTTATATCAATAAAATCTAAAGAGATATCATGATTACTAATATGATCTCTAATAAAATGATATCTAATATCAATATGTTTTGTCCTAGAGTGTTGAAAAGAGTTCTTTGTTAAATAAATTACACTAGTATTATTACATTTTATAGGATGCTTTTTATGTAAAGTCCATAATATTCTAAAGTATTCTTCATCCAAATTACTTGTACACAATATGACTTGCTGCTACATATTCAGCGTCGGCTATAGATAATGTGACAGAGTTTTACTTCTTAGAAGACTAAGAAATAAGTGCATGACTTAGGAGCAAACATATTCTATAGGTACTTTTTCTATCTTTTTTAGATCTTACAAAGTCTATCTTAACATAAGCAATTAAATCAAAATTTTTAGATTTTGAATACCATAATCCTAGATTGAGAGTTCCTTTTAAGTATATAAAAATCTTTTAATTGCTTTATAGTAAGATTATTTACGATTGGATTGAAATCTTGCACAAAGCCCAACCCTAAATATTATATCAAATCTAGTTACAGTAAGATATAATAAGCTATCTATCATACCTCTATAAGTCGTTTGATCAAAACATTCTCTTTCATTGTCCATATCTAATTTGGAAGAAATGCTCATCAGTGTGTTAATGGCTTTTGCAATATCTATATGAGACCTTTTCAATAAATCCAAAGTATACTTAGTTTAACTAATACAAATTTTATTATTTAGTTGCTTACTTTACAATCCTAAGAAAAATATTAATTCACCCATCAAACTCATTTTAAACTCTTAGCTCATAATCTTGGCAAATGATTCACATAAAGATTCATTAGTAGAACTAAAAATAATATTATGAACATAAATTTAAATAAATAAGTAAATATTTATTGCTTAATAACTAATATGGTATCAACCTTACCTTTTTAAAAAATATTTTGAATAAGAAAAGAGCTAAGCCTCTCATACTAAGCACAAGTGGTTTGTTTCGACCCATAGAGAACCTCATATAATTTGTAAATATGATTTGAAAAAAGATAATTTTTAAATCTGGGTGGTTGCTCAATATAAACTTCTTCTTAAATAAAATAATTAAAAAAATATATTTTTGACATATATTTAAGATAATTTAAAATTTATAAAACATGCATAGGTAAAAAGTATCCTTATGGCTTTAAGTCTTGATTTCTTTATAGTCGATACATTCTTCTTAGTTGAAACCTTTAGCCACTAATCTTGACTTATTTTGAACCATAATACCTTGTTCATCTTGCTTATTCCTAAGGATTGATTTACTGCCAATCACAAGATGATCACTAGGTTTAGGAACAAGCATCCGAACCTTATTTTTTAAATTAATTTAATTCTTCATGCATTGCCATGACCCATGAGTTTTCTTTGAAAGCATCTTCAATGCATTTAGGTTCAATTTGAGATAAAAATGTAGCATTTACATAAATATTTTTAAATAAAGAATGAGTTTGAATACCCTTGGATGTATCTCTAATAATTAGATCCTTAGGATGCACATCTATATACTTCCATTTCATAGGTAAGGTATCCTTGGAAGTAGATGTATCCAAGTTTCTTTGGAGAGGAGAATTTTCATTCAAATTTAAATTATCAAATTCAAAATCATCATCAAAATTATTTTTCTTAATATCAAAAAATTTATTAAAAATAACATGGATAGATTTCTCAATAACTAAAGTTCTTTTATTGAAAACTTGATAAGTTTTACAAATAGAGGAATATCTAAGAAAAATACATTCATCGGATTTTATATCAAAATTCGTTAAGATATTTTTTTTATTTAAAATAAAATATTTATAATCAAAAACTTTAAAATACGAGATGTTGGGTCTTTTATTATTCTATAATTCATAAGTGGTTTTAGATAATAGAGGTCTTATGAGAACCCAGTTTGTGATATAAATTACTAAGTTACTTTGGAGAGGAGAATTTTCATTCATATTTAAATTATCAAATTCAAAATCATCATCAAAATTATTTTTCTTAATATCAAAAAATTTGTTAAAAAATAATATGGATAGATTCATCAATAACTAAAGTTCTTTTATTGAAAACTCGATAAGTTTTACAAATAGAGGAATATCTAAGAAAAATACCTTCATCGAATTTTACATCAAATTTTCTTAAGATATCATTTTCATTTAAAATAAATATTTACAACTAAAAACTTTAAAATACGAGATGTTGGGTCTTTTATTGTTCCATAATTTATAAATGGTTTTAGATAGTAGAGGTCTTATAAGAACCCTGTTCATGATATAACATGATGTGTTAACAGCTTCAGTTTAAAAGTATTTAGGTAGACTATGTTCGTTAAGCATAGTTCTTGTCATCTCTTGTAGACTCCTATTCTTTCTCTCAACAACTCTATTTTATTGTAGATTTCTTGAAGTAGAAAAATTATGATCATACCTATTCGAATCATAAAATTCTTAAAAATTATGATTTTTAAATTCACCAATATGATCACTACGAATAGAAGAAATTATAAAACCTTTTTTATTTTGAAGTTATTTGTAAAACTTCATAAAATATTAAAAACAATCACTTTTTAAATGCCAAGAAGTATGTACAAATATATCTACTATAATCATAAATATACACATGACATCATATAGTCCATGATCATCCATCTATATCATACATCATATGTACACACATCATCATATAGGACTACTAGAGAGATAAGAATGATCAATTAAACCTTTTAATTAACTATATTTTATGAAATTTAGGATATAAAGGGAATTTTTTTGATTTGTGAAGGGCATTCTCAAAATTTGGATAAAAGGATAGACCTCGAGATTTCTCAGATTCATAGAGTTAGAATAATTCTTTCTCTAAAAAACCCTAATTCCCCTATGTTGCCTTCCAATGGGTGTTGCCTTCGTGGCCACATGCGTATGTCACCTCTCTGTAAATATCTTTAAGTATACCAAGAACGTGTATAATAATTCTACGTGATTCAACACAACACACACAGTTAATAGGCCAATCATCACATGATGAACTTGACTCTAATACCGTTGTTGGAAAACCTTATCAGAGCATTACATGCATAATGAAAAAATAAAACAAAAAGGTCTCTTACGTTGGTCAAATCATCATGCAATGATTGATAAGCAAAAAATCATAAAATCAAAAAATCTATGCGTTGTGTTTTAGATGTTTTACCTAGGGAGATCATATATCCCTAAAAAACTAGATCCGGTATAGATGAAGGAGGTCAGATGTCCTCCTCATTAGTAGTATCCACATGGTGGATGTGGCTACCACGCTCCTCGGATCATTGCGGGATCTCCCTCTCCAAGATCTATTGCTGAAAGAGGAGAGAAGGTTGAGGAGAATAGGAGAGACAACTACTAGAAGCTCAAACTTATGAACCCTTTAGCTCCCTCTTAATTATAGAGGTCCCTGTCAACTTAACCCTATTGGATCCTACTATGTATTAGATCTCTATCCAACTACCCAAGCTTCTTAGATTAGTGGATCTCTATCCAATAATCACTTATTAGCTCTTATTGGATCTCATCTATAGGATCCAACAATACAAGGGCTTAGTGGATGTCTAATAAAATAGGGACTTCATGGATATCTCATATCCAAACCTCTACTCGCTGCAACATCCACCATATGTGTCTCACCCTCCAGACCTAATACTAAACTAGTCATGAGTTACACCTGTCATAACTTCTTTTGACTCATAACTCCTTTTGGCTCAGTGAAATGTTATCCCATAACAATTCACTCAACTCATCGATTATGGACATACTAGGCCACTAGGATATAGTTCCAAAATGGTACAAGAAGATCTAATCCATTAGACATGTCTGCCCATAGTTATCATACATCTATAGTCCCTTATTCATCTAATATCCTAGAGATTATATATTAGGTATGGTACTATCAGGCCTTATATGGAATCTATCCGAGTCTCGCTCTAATCAGATTCTCATGAAGAACTCCTCTCTCAATCCGAGTGACTCTGGCTAAGGATTTACCTTAATAAGAACATATGAGATATTCCTCTTATAATATCAAGAGTGGATGATCCTCTATTGACACTCAATTGCCTTCTTAAGTTTCGTTACCAATCCCGATAATTAGATGTACCAGATCTAGAACTTCTAGACCCATATGCTTGGTATAAAAGAAAAAAACTAAAACAAGACATCTGTTGTGTCTCAAGTCTAAGGACCAGACACATAATTAAGACTACATAATTACTGTATGACATCAAGTATCATTAATCATCCATCAGTCTATAAGCGGATCAATTAGTGAACTCATTCTTTAATGACCACTTGTATTGTACCCTTAGTGTCCCACACGAGCAACTCTAAGACTAGTTGCCTTTATCATATGGACGAGTATATAGTATACCAGTCTATCCGATTATTTTGATGTCCCTCTTGAGTAGCCTATGATTGGGATTATTTAGGATCTGTGTTTAAAGATAAATCAGTCTCATTATCGTGATCTCATCACGATCCAATTTTCATTGCACAGATCTAAGGACATCACAATATATATGTAGTAGACAATATATATAATATGAGAAAATATCAATAATAATAATCATGTAAAAAGATTGTGTAATATGTCACACGTGCCATTACTCACGCGACTAGCTTATAGGACACCTATAGCCAGCAACCTATAAGAAAGAGGGGTTTATTTAGGTACATATTTAACTTTAGTCCTTTATGGTTAGATCTACCTCTCTTGACTTTTGGCATCAAAATCATTTATTATTTATTTAGGAAATCAAACTAATTTATGAGAGTTATATTTTTTAAAATAGCATGTATAAGCATAATGACTAAATATTTCACAAAAGTTATATTTAATTTTAGGAGGAATATATAGTGTGAGTTATTTTACAAATTTTGTTGGCTCTTAATGAGTGTTACTACTCAAAAAGTTGATTCCTTCCTTTCTATGTACACCACCTTGGTTACCAAGAATCATGTTTAGTGATTTGTTTGTAATTTTAAACTTTTCTAATATTTGTTGTAATAATATATTTTCCTTATTTTAGTAAGTCGAAATCTTCACATTTAGAGTAAGGAGTACAAGATGTTGATGTTTCATACATAATTTTTAATGTATCAAATTTACTATTAAGTAATGTATTATTTAGTGAATTATATTTCTTACCAATCTTTTTGAGTTCATCATATAAATTATAAAATATATTCAATAATTCATCATAAGATAAAGATGTTTCAGAAGATTTACATACCTCATTGTTAAAAGCCATCAATGCATATTTTGCCACTTAATCTTTATTGATTTGTTCTTCGTATTCTAATACACTTGATTCATCCAAGTTACCTTGAATGCTTTTTTCTTCTTTTGAGTTGACATCTTCTTCTCCAGTTGTCATTTTTGAAGTACATTCATAACATATTATTATATTCTTATATATTTTATTTTTTTCATGAACTTTTTAAGTCTTCTTATAAGAAGTACAATATCATCATCATCATCACTTAAGCTTTCATTCGAGGAGTCTTCTTTGGTTCTAAGTGTGATATCTTACAGTTTTTTGAAAGGTTTTCCTCTTGTTCGTCATATGCTTTCTAGGTTATTTCATAAGTTATTAAAGATCCTATGAGTTTTTTAAGAGGAAAGTTATTTAAGTCTTTTGCTTCTTGGATAATCGTTACTTTTGGATCCCAAATTTTTAGAAGAGATCTTAAAATTTTATTTACTAATTCAATATTAGTATAGTAGTTACCACAAGCTTTTAAACAATTGACAACATTCATAAAACAAGTGTGTATATCAATAATAGTTTCGTTTGGCTTCATTTTAAATAATTTATAACTATATACTAAAAGATTAATTTTAGATTCTTTTACTCTACTTGTGCCTTCATAAGTAACTTCAAGACTGTGCCAAATATCATGTGTAGTGTTATAAGTAGAAACACGATTAAACTTATTTTTTCTAAAGTTTCATAAATCAAAATCCACAGAAATCGAAAAAAATCCTTATTCGTGTTTTCCAATTAGTGTAGTTCATTCTATCGAACATATAAGGACGAGTGATAGAGTGACATTCTTGATTGCTAGAAAAATTCATTAAATCTCACGGGTATTAATCAAATAGAGAGAATATGACTCTGATACTAACTGTTACGATCATAATGGCACTAAGAGGGGAGGGACCCCAAACTAATTTATAAGAGCTATATTTTTTAAAAGAGTATGTATAAGCATAATGACTAAATCTTCTACAAAAATTATATTTAACTTTAGGAGAAATATATTTTATGGGTCATTTTTTAAATTTTATTGGCTTTCGATGAGTGTTACTTCTCATAAACCCGATTTCTTCCTTTCAATATACACAACCTTAGCTCAGAATCACGTTTATGTTGAATCTCAGATTATGATGATGAAATCAATCGATAGGTTTTATGATCTAACTTGTGTGTTAAAGAAAATGACGTAGGATTAACTACGATAGTAAAGGACAGTACAATCAGATGTTGCACCAAAGGTCGACCGAGGTTTGGACGACGTTGTTAGGAGCTCGCGGAGAACTCACCAGAAGTTTACTAGGAAGTTCATCGGGAGTTCGTCGATAGGTTATCAGGAACTCACCGGAAGTTCATCGAAAAAATGCTAGAAGTTCATTGGGAGTTTACCAAAGGAAATTGGGAGCTCACCGGGGATTCATCAAAAGGATACCAGGAGTTTGCGTAAGAGACGATTGGACAATAAATATTATACATTGAGTATCGTAGTTAGCATCATAATGAGAGTTAATTTTACTAATTCAATTAAAGGGTCATTAAGCCTTAAGTGGGACTAATTTGGACTTATTATAAAAGTCATTTCAGTAACCCAAGGTCAGATGAGACACGATCTTCGAAGACATGGTCACCAAGATAACATAGTCTTCGAAGACATGTTAGGTGGTTGACCCACCCAGACACAATCTCCTAGACCGTGTCAGGTGGCTAAATCGCTCAGACACAGTCTGTCAGACTATGTCAGGTGGTTGAACTGCCCAAACCATAGTGTTCAAGACTAGCACCTTAGGAACACTTAAAAATTGATTTTTGGCTCCATTTTCGAAAACATTTGGGGCCTATAAATATCTCACTTATTTTTACTGGAGTAGCAAGCAATCAAGAGCAAAAATCTTGTGAAAATACTATTGTAATTGAGAGCTTTCTCCTCATTTTGTCTTGTAGTCTTTGTTTAAGAGAGAGCTTAGAGACTTGTAAAGGTTATCTCTTAAACCTGTAAAAGGAGAATAAAGTTATAAGAGGGTGGTTGATCTTCACCTATTGAAGGAAGATTTATAGTGGAAGCCAGTAACTTCAATGGAGGACGAATCAGGAGTGGACGTAAGTCACGAGACCGAACCACTCTAAAATCAGTTTGCTTTCTCTTCTTTGCTCTTTATGCTAATTGCTTAATTGTCTACTACCTTTGCTTACACTCTTACACACATCTCTACGCTTCAATGTATTTTTGATATAATTTTTTATTGAGTGAATATTTAAATCGACCTGAAATTTTTATAAGCACTAATTCAACACCCCCCCCACTCTTAGTGCCGCTTTGATCATAACAATTGGTATCAGGGTCATAAGTTCTCTATTTAGCTTAAAATCCAAGAGAGATGGCTTTTGTTGGCAATTAAGAAGGACTTTTTATCACTCATCCTCCCATGTTCAATGGGATGGATTACACGCATTGGAAAACTCAACTAAGAATTTTCCTACTTTCTATGGATTTTGAATTATGGTAAATTGTTGAAAGTGGTTTTGAAAATCTTCCAAACCGATGAATGAATGGAATAATTTAGAAAAGAAGACTTTCTCTTTGAATGCTAAAGCGATGAATGCTTTATTTTACACTCTTGATAAAAACAAATTTAATCGAGTTTCTATATGCGAAACTACACACGAAATTTGGCACACACTCGAAGTTACACACGAAGGCATTAGTCGAGTCAAAGAGTTAAAAATTAATCTTTTGGTGCATAACTATGAGTTCTTTCGTATGAAACCAAATGAGACCATAGGAGACATGTACACCCGTTTTAAGGATGTCGTCAATGGTCTAAAAGCACTTGGTAAAAGTTTTTCTAATTTTGAACTTGTTAACAAAATATTAAGATCCCTTCCTAAAAGTTGGGATCCTAAAGTAACGGCAATACAAGAAGCAAATGACCTAAATAATTTTTCGCTTGAAGAACTAATTGGATCTTTGATGACTTACGAAATGACATGTATAGTACATGATGAACTTTAGAACAACCATCGTAAGAGCAGGAAGGACATAGCACTTAGAACCAAGAAAGACCACTTGGGAGAAAACTCAAGTGACGATGATGATGATGAGGACTTTGCACTTTTTACAATAAAATTCAAGAAATTCTTAAAAATAATTAAAACAAGACAAGATGCAAAGAATAAAAGTGAACTAAAAAAGGACTCAATAATATGTTACGAATGTAAGAAGCCGGGATACTTCAAATACGAATGTCCCCAAGTGAAGAAGAAGCAACCAAAGAAGAAGAATGTGCTCAAACCTACTTGGGACGACTCAAGTTCATCCGAAGATGAAGAGTCAACCAACAAGGAAGAAGTTGCAAATTACACGTTAATGGCATTTGGCAACGAGGTAAGTAATCTAAATGAGTCTTCTTTATCTTATGATGAATTATTTAATGTATTTAATGACTTGTTTGATGATATTAAATTAGTTAGTAATAAGTATAAATTGTTAAAGAAAGATCATGCTTCACTTGCTAATAAGTTTAAAAATTTTAGAAATGAGTATGATGAACATAGGATAGTTCCTTGCAGTAAGTGTGAAGAATTAGATATACTTAAGAAAGAAAATATTTCATTATAAGAATCATTAGAAAAATTTAAAATAGGTAACAAATCCTTAAACATGATTCTTGCTAATAAGGGTCATATTCATAGAAAGGAAGGAATTGGCTTTGTGAGTAACACTCAACAAAAGCCAACCATCTTCGTTAAAGGACCTACATTACATGTTTCACTTAGAAATACATGTAATTTTGTTGGAAGAATTGGATACTATGCTTACAAATGTTCATTTTAAAAGCATAGTCCATAAAAATTAATTTGGATTCCTACAGGAACCATAGATAACTTGATGTCATTAGTAAAATTAGTTAGAATTTTTCATGAGGAACCCAAAGGCAAATGGGTACTTAAACCAAAACCCTCTTTCTTGTAGGTATATCTCCAAACAAAGGCTAGAAGCACTAAATGGTACCTTGATGGTAGATACTCAAGACATATGACTTGAGATCCAACTCATTCTCCAATCTTACTAGCCTAAATGAAGGATTTGTCACCTTCGGAGATAACAACAAGGGAAAAATTATTGGGAAAGAAACCATAGGTAACAAATCAAACCTCTTGATTGAAGACGTATTATTAAACATAACCTACTTAGCATTAGCCAATTGTATGATAAAAGATATATTATTAAATTTGAATCTAATGCTTGTATAATTAAAATACCACATAAAAATAGTTCTATGATTGCCTTAAGAAGTAATAATATGTATACTATTGACATTGATAATTTTTGTAATGAAATGTGCTTTTTGGCCTTAAATGATGATGCGTGGATTTGGCATAGGAGATTGGGACATGCTAGTATGAAACTATTAAACCAAATCTCAACTAAAAATCTAGTAAGAGGAATGTCTAGCATCAAGTTCATAAAAGACAAAGTTTGTGATGCATGTCAACTAGGAAAACAAACAAAAAGTAGTTTCAAATCAAAAAATTAAATAAGCACCTCTAGGCCACTACAATTGATCCATTTGGATTTATTCGGATCAATTGATATTACAAGCTTAGGAGGTAGCAAATATATGTTTGTTATTGTATACGATTATAGTAGATTTACATGGACCTATTTCTTGGTACACAAAAGTGATTTTTTAAATATTTTTCAAAATTTTACAAATTTGTTCAAAACAAAAAGGGTTTTATGATTTCATCTATATATAGTGATCATGGTGGTGAGTTTAAAAATTATGATTTTCAAAATTATTATGACTTAAATGGGTATAATCATAATTTATCTACTCCTAGAAATCAACAACAAAATGGAGTAGTGGAAAGAAAAAATATGAGCTTACAAGAAATGGCTAGAACCATGTTAAACGAACATAGTCATGAATAGGGTTCTCGTAAGACAATTACTCTCCAAAACTCCTTATGAACTATGAAATAATAAAAAATCTAATATTTTATATTTCAAAGTATTTGATTGTAAATATTTTATTTTGAATGAAAAAGATGCCTTAGGAAAGTTTGATGCAAAATCCGATGAAGGCATATTTCTTGGTTATTCCTCAATTTTAAAAGCTTATCGTGTCTTTAATAAAAGAACTCTTGTAATTGAGGAATCCATCCATATTATTTTTAATGAGATTTTCACTTTAAAGAAAATTGACTTTGATGATGATTTTGATTTTGACACTTTAAATTTGAATGATAAACCTCATCTCCAAAATAACTTGGATGCATCTACTTCTAAGGAAGCCTTACCCAAGGAATGAAAGTATGTAGATACTCATCATAAGGAGTTAATAATTAGAGATACATCAAAAGGTATTCAAACTCATTCATCATTTAAGAATTTTTGATCTAACGTCATATTTATATCTTAAATTAAACCAAAATGCATTGAGAAAGCTCTAAAGATGATTTTTGGGTTATTTTAATACATGAAGAGTTAAATCAATTTAAGAGAAATGAGGTGGGAGCTTATTCCTATACCTAATGACCGTTTAGTGATTTGTATTAAATGAGTCTTTAGAAACAAGTAAGATGAAAATGGTATTGTGGGTAGAAACAAGGCTAGATTAGTGGCCAAGGTTTTCAACCAAGAAGAAGGGATCAATTATGAAGAGACCTTCGCTCCTGTGGCTAAACTTAAAGTCATAAGGATGCTCTTTGTCTTTGCCTCTTTTAATAATTTTAAATTATTTCAAACGGATGTCAAAAGTGTTTGTCTTAATGGTTTCATTTACAAAGAAGTTTAGGTTGAATAACTACTCGATTTTAAAAATTATCTTTTTCCTAATCATGTTTTCAAATTATCTAAAACTTTTTATGGATTAAAATAAGCCCCTAGAGCTTGGTATGAAAGACTTAGCTCTTTCCTTATTTCAAATAATTTTTTAAAAGGCAAGGTTTATACCATATGATTTTTTAAGTATTTTAAAAACAATATTATAGTTATTCAAATTTATATTGATGATATTATTTTTGGTTCAACAAATGAATCCTTATGTGAATCTTTTGCTAATAGTATGAGCTAAGAATTTGAAATGAGCCTAATGGGTGAATTAGTCTTTTTCTTAGGATTACAAATAAAATAATTAAATGAAGGTATCTTCATAAGTCAAACTAAGTATGCATTAGATTTGTTAAAACGTTTTAGTATGGACAATGCTAAGGCCATCAACACACCCATGAGCACCTCTACAAAAATAAACTTGGATAATAAAGGTGAAAATTTTGATAAAAAAACATATAGCGGAATGATAGGTAGTTTATTATATTTAACTACTATTAGATCGGACATAATGTTTAGTGTTTGATTGTGTACAAGATTTCAATCCAATCTTAAATCTTCTCATTTAAGACAATTAAACGAATATTTAGATATTTTAAAGGAACTTCTAATTTAGGATTATGGTATCATAAGTCTAAAAACTTTAATTTACTTGCCTATGCGGATGTCGATTTTGGAGATTGTAGAATAGATAGAAACAGTACAACCGGAACATGCCAATTCTTAGGACATGCTCTTGTTTCTTGGTCTTCCAAGAAACAAAATTTGGTTACATTGTCTACAGCCGAAGCTGAGTACATAGCAACTGGAGCATGCTGTGCACAAGTCATTTGGACGAAAAACACCTTAGAAGATTATGAAATTCACTTAAAAAATATTTTAATCAAATACAATAATACTAGTACAATATGTCTAACTAAAAATCTCATTCAACACTCAAAAACTGAACATATTGACATTAGGCATCACTTTTATTAGAGATCATGTAAATAATCATGATATATCTTTGAAATTTATTGATACTAAGCATTAATTGGCTGATATATTCACCAAGCTATTAAATGAAGACCAATTTGACTTTCTTAGAAGAGAGTTAGGAATGTTAAACTATCCAAATGTATGATTATGATTTACCTTTTTTTCTATTTTTTGAGCTTTTGCTTGAACTTTACATGAGATAATTTTTAAATACATGAGTAGCTCTTATAATCTTCTTGACTTTCACTGAATTTTGAGCTCTCTTTCAATATTTTGATTCTTGGATTCATAAATATATATCCCCCCTCTTAATATATATCCCTCTTCTTCTATTTTATTTAAAAAGGGGAAGAAATCAATTTAATACATAATAGATTAAACTCTATTTTTTTTTTAGGGGGAGAAATGGACTAGATTTCTTTCTTTGTGTAATGAATATTTATGAGAAATATGTTGATATATGTTTTAAACACTTAGTATTTAAATGTGTGATGAAAATTTCTCCTTTTTGATAATAAGGAGAAACGACATGATTGATGACATATGATAAATGTATGTTTAAAATTTTATCATAAAATAAATATTTGTTTTGAACAATTGTTTAGAAAAGGTCTGTTGAATATTTCTCCTTTTTGGTGACAAAAGAGGGGTAGATAGTATATTGATGACAAAATTATATGATAAATATTAAAAATAATAAATATTCAAATAATGGATATTTGTGATAAATGTTCAAATATGAATTGAGCATTTCTCCTTTTTATTGATGACAAAGAGGGAGAAATGATATAATTGATGATATAAGAGAGATATTTTGAGATCTTTAAAATAATTGAAATGAATGTTATATCATAATTGATAACATAGTTATATTATAAATATAATGATTAAAATTTTTCTGTGATACCAAGAAAATGAATCTCTAAAAATTTTATCATGTATGATTACATTGTGAAAATTGTTAAAATACTTGAATTCAAAAGTAATGGTGCTTTTGAATTCAAGTTTGTTGTATTTATCCTATGACATATACATAGGGGGAGTTACGGTTAACTCCCATCATCAATTGTTTGTCATCATCAAAAAGGGGGAGATTGTTAAATCTTGGATTTTGATGATAAAATCAATTGATAGATTTTATGATCTAACTTGTGTGTCAAAGAAAATGATGTAGGATTAACTGCGATAATAAAGGGCAGTACAATCAGATGTTGCACCGAAGGTCAGTCGAGGTTCGGACGATGTTATCAGGAGCTCGCCAAGAACTCAACATAAGTTTACCAAGAAGTTCGTCGGGAGTTTGCCGACAGGTTATCGGGAACTTGCCGGGAGTTTGCTGGAAAAATGCTAGAAGTTCATTGGGAGTTCATCGAAGGAAATCAGGAGCTCACCGGGGATTCATCGGAAGGATGTTGGGAGTTCATCTAAGAGACGATCAGATAATAAAGATTGTATATTGAGTGTCATAATTAGCATCATAATGAGAGTTAGTTTTACTAACTCAATTAAAGGCCATTAGGCTTTAATTGGGACTGATTTGGACTTATTATAAAAGTCATTTCAGTAACCCAAGGTCAGATGAGACACGGTCTTTGAAGACATGATCATCAAGATGACACAATCTTTGAAGATATGTCAGGCGATTGACCCGCCCAGACATAGTCTCCTAGACTGTGTCAGGCAACTGAATCGCCCAGAATACAGTGTTCGAGACTAGCATCTCGGGAACACTTAAAAATTAATTTTTGGCTCCACTTTTGAAACCATTTGGGGCCTATAAATACCCCACTCATTCTTGCTAGAGTAGCAAGCAATCATTAGTTACCCTCTACTAATAAGATTTTATTTTAAACCAAGAATAGACATTATATATCAATATATTTTTTATGAGAGTCACAACAATTACTCCTTTCCCTTACACCTATATCTCATTATTATTTCCCATTTGCACTATAGATTAGAGTGAACCTCCAAACCTTTGAAAGAAACTTTTTTTCCTGTATCATATAATTATTGTTTAATCCTGGATTTTGATAATGAAATCAATTGATGAATTTATGGACTAATATACTTTTAAGATAAATAACACAAAAAAAACTTCGATCAAGGACTTGAAACATCGGAGGGCAAATTATTAAAGTAGAAAAATAAGACATTGGATCGAAGTTGTCTCATGTCAGAGAATGGACGTCGGGCTCGAGAATTAGTCAACGTGTTGAAGGATGGACTTTGTGCTATGAGTTTAGGTACTGGAACAGAAGGATCGGGTATTGCACCAAAAGATCGAATATTGTGGGAAGTCAATATGCTAATAGATCGACCGATACTCCAAAGGAAATGAGGATGCATCAAAGGCTCGAACGAACAGATGACATGTCGGAATACTAGACAATATGTTGAAGGCTTCATAATTGAATTTAGAGTGATTAAGCCTTAATCATGATCGTCTCGAGTAAAATTGAGTTGGTATTGGGTCGAAACTATGTCAACTTGATTAGGATCTCATTAGGCTTGAACCAAGGCTAAATTAGGCATATTAGACATGACCTAAAGTAGGCCTGGGTGATGGTATCGCTAGGCCTAAGTGATGGTATCGCCCAAAGAGTTGAAAAGCACCACTGTTTGTGCCTTTTAGGGATTTCCGATGATAGTACCACCCATGGCCAGGCCGACTGTGGTATCGCAAGTGCCTAGATTCCTAAGCTCTGTTTATTAGTAATACCTCCCAACACCGATGGTCGTACCACTAGTAACCCAAAACTTGAAGATTTAAAATTTTACCTCTATTTTTGAAGCCTTTGGGGGTCTATTAATATCTCATTCATGCTTGCTTGATGCAAGGGTGAACAAGAATGAAATATTGAGAATTGAAGTGTATAAACCCTTTTGAAAGTGATTGAGTCTCTTCCTCCTTGAGTTCAGATGTTATTCTAAGAAGGTGTGAGGTCTTTTGTAAAAGAGTTAGTATAAAGGTTCCCTCCTGAGTATGGTAAAAGGAGAAGGGTTGTAACAAGGGTAGTTGATCTTCGTCCGTTGAAAAGAAGATCAATAGTAAAAGCTGGTAGCCTCAAGGGAAAAGATCAATACCCGATCCTTCTATTCCAATACCTAAACTCATAGTACAAAGTCCATCCTTTAACACGTTGACTAATTCTCGAGCCCGACGTCCAATCTCTGACATGAGACAACTTCGACCCAATGTCTTATTTTTCTACTTTGATAATTTGCCCTCCGATGGTTCAAGTCCTTGATCGAAGTTTTTTCTGTATTACTTATCTTAAAAGTATATTAGTCCATAAATTCATCAATTTATTTTATTATCAAAATCCAGGATTAAACAATAATCATATGATACAGGAAAAAAAGTTTATTTCAAAGGTTTGGAGGTTCGCTCTAATCTATAGTGCAAATGGAAAATAATAATGAGATATAGGTGTAAGGGAAAAGAATAATTGCTGTGACTCTAGTAAAAAATATATTGATATATAATGTCTATTCTTGGTTTAAAATAAAATCTTATTAGTAGAGGGTAACTAATGAGAAAATACTATTTGCTATTTTTGATGTTGAAAATTGTGATAATAAAACTAAAAATTGATATCATTTATAAAGATGACAAAAATAAAAGATTTTCTTTATTATTTTTGAATTTCTTCTCATATGTATTCGCGACTACCATTATTGATCAATTGATATTATGACATAAAATATATGGTCATATGAATTATGATGGGCTTGAATTGTTAGATAAAAGAATATGATAGTTGATTTGTTTAAAATTAAGAATAAATATAGAATCTTGTATTTCTGAAAATAATATAGAAATTCAATTTAGACAATTCATTTTTGAAGAGCCAAAAAATAGTTGAAACTTATGCAAGTAGATATTTATGGGGTTATATAAACTATCCCACATGGTGGAAGTAGATTTCTTTTTGTTATATATAGATGTTGCACAAGAATGATGTGGGTATATTTTTGACAAAAACAAAGTTTTCACTATTTTTAAAAATTTCAAAGCATATGTAAAAAAATAAAATATTTTTATTAAAACTCGATGAGTTGAATTCAATTTCAATGATTTTTTATTTTTTTGAAAGAATAAAAACATTTGTAAAGAAGTGACTCTAGTTTGCACCACCAACAAAATATAGTAGAAGAGCACAAGAATCAAATTGTGGTCTAGACTGCTAGGTGTATACTCGAACAAAAAGTAGTATCAAAAGAGTTTGGGATAAAAACGATGAGTATGATAGTATATTTTTTAAATCACTTTCCTGCCAAGACAATACATAAAAACACCTTATGAAGTACAGTTGGATAGAAAGCCAAATGTAAGTTACTTAATAGTATTTGGTTATATTGTTTACTTTTATATTTCTATAAAAATTAGAAGCGAGTTTGATGATAAAAATATTAAATATATATTTATGGAGTATAGTAATGAGACAAAAGATTTTAGACTCTATAATCCTATGACTAAGAACTTGATAATTAGTCATCATGTTATTTTTATTGAAAAAAATTAAAACTCCAAAGCATCTAAAATTTTAATAGTTGTTGGACAAGAAATCAATAACGCATATAACTCATTACCTATTGTTAATTTCTCATTTAAATCTTCTCATACTTTAGATAAATCTAATTTAAGTTGTTCTTGTGATATTGAAACACCTCCAAGAAAATTTCATAGTCATTCAGAAATATATCAGTCTAGTGATCTTATATGTTTTGCTTGGAACTTGTTTTGAAGTTGTAGCTTAAAAAGAAGAATGGGTATCATTAATAAATGACAAATTACAAGTTATTAAAAAGAATAAGATTTGGAAGTTGGTAAATTTTCCCCAAGGAAAAAAAAAGGACTCAAATGAGTATATAAGTTAAAATTTAATACGGATGGCTCATTGCAAAATCATAAAGCTCATTTAATTGTCAATGAGTATGTTCAAATTCATCTATCAACTTAATAGGAACCTGAATGTTTCTATCATAGGAACCTGTTTAGCCATTCTTGATCTCTATAGGGGATCAACCCTATTAGGATTTGGCTACAAGAGTAGAAAATAAATCTGAATTTTTTATTTATGAAAGGAAAAAAGTTTACATGCATATTTATAGGGTTTCAAGTCCAAATCCTAATAGAACTCCTCCTGCTTAAACACTTACTCTAGCCGAGTCCTAGTCCAACTAAGACTTGAACCCTCTTATTCAAATTGATTAATAGCCGAATCACATTAGGTCTAGGCCAACCAAATAGGGTTTAAATCAGTAACATGACTCAGTAGATCAGGACCCAACCCTGCAAGGGTCCGATCAGATCCGTCCTCTTCAATTAAGCATTGTTCTCAAGATTGAGCCTCAATAAACTTTGGAAACGTCAGCTTCAATTCGTCATAGGATTCTCAGGTAGCATCCTCAGTAGGAAAATTAGTCCATTGCACTAGTACTTCCGTGGAAGGGTGTCAGCAGGGCATCATGATCCTGCAGTCCAGTATGATCATCGGCTAGACCTAAACCTCTCCATTAGTTGAGACATCAGGTAGGTGACTCTGGGTTGATTTCTCCTCTCCAAGCTTCAATTAACATATGGAAGACTGGATGAATTTTGGAGTTTACCTGTAGATCCAATTTGTAAGCCACAACTCCAATGAGTTCCACAATTTTGTAGAATCCAAACAAATAGGGAGATAATTTCATAGATGCTTGAGTCCTGATGGATGTCTGCTTGTAAGGCTAAAGGTGAAGGAAGACCCAATCTCCAACATCAAACTCTCTTTCTCTCCTGTGTTTTTCAGCCTGCTGCTTCATTCTTGCTTGTGCAGTCGAGATATTATCCTTCAGAAATTGTAAAATTTTATTCTTATCAATCAATTCCCTGTCCACATGGTCCACCTTTGATGTGTCGGCCACATATTTGGTGATTGCTAGGGGAGGCCGACCATATACAACTTCAAATAGGGTGCATTTGGTGGATCAATGATATGTCATGTTGTACCACCATTCGACCCAGGAAAGTCATTTTGTCCACTCCTTTAATCTGTCACTAGTGAAGTATCTTAGTTAACTCTCCAAGCACTTATTCACCACCTCTGTTTGGCCGTCGTTTGGGGATGGTATGCTATACTCATCTTCAATTGAGTGCCCTTGTAACTTCAAAAGTTTTGTCCAAAACTTGCTGGTGAAAATCCTATCACGATCACTTACAATAGAACGAGGCATCCCATGCAATTTAATGGCATTCACCACAAAAATTCAAGCAATATTAGTAGTGGTATAGGGATTCAGAGATCATAAAAGTGGACATATTTTGTAAGACAATCAACAACAACAAGGATGATACCTTTCCCTTGAGATTTTGGCAGCCTTTCGATGAAGTCCATGGAGATATTGGTCCAAGCTGAATCTGGAATGGGTAGAGGCTACAATTTTACCAGGGTTGTTACCGTCTCTCCTTTGTGCCGTTGATAGGTATCGCACCAAGCCACAAATTTAGCAATGGTCTTCTTCATGCCTCTCCAATAGAAGGCTTGTCGAATTCTCTTAGGGCCAGCCAGTAGTGGCCAGCCTACAAGGGTTGCCGGCAGCCGACGCGAGGGGGGCCGTCGCGGTGGCCGACCCTTGGTAGGGTGGTCATGGCGGCCGCCACGCAGGGCAATGGCGGCGATGGCGCAGTGAGGGTGAAGGAGGGCCATGACATCTTTTGAGAACAAGATGGTTATACCCCTCAGAATTCGAGAAATTCTAGCTCTGTCCCATTTATACAGAATTCCTTAAATGCCCTCAATATTTCTGGAAATTCTGAGGACTGTCCTCTCATCCAGAATTATGAAAATACCCTTGACAATTTTGAAAATTATGAGTATATCCTGATTTCTAGAAAAATAATTAATTAAGTAATTTAATTAATTATTATATATATTTAGTAATCCTACATATGATGTGATGTACATGTGATGTATGATGTGGATGGATGATCATGAGCCCTGTGTTGTGATGTATGTAATTATAATTATTATAATTATTGGGGCCTGCGAGCCTGCGCTTTTTCTCGTTTATTGTTGGGCTTGCGTACCTATGATTATTTATAATTACATGGAGAGGCGTAGCAGGAGCATGGAGGTTACAGCGGGACCCATGATGTTGTGGCGAGAGATCACGATGTATGGTGATACGACGATCCAATAGAATCGATGATGATGAGATCAACAATCACAAGGCATAGAAATATGCCAATGCGCACATAGATCCTATTGTGACTGATTAAGCCCATTGGTTTGGGCTTAATTATATTAGGTGACGACTCATGATCATCTGGTGTGGCTTGCATGTGTGATGTGTTATACACCTACTAGATATATGTATATATATATATATATATATGCATGTGATGTAGATATATATTAAATATATATGTTGTGACATGACATATTAGGAGATCGATATAAAACAAAAACCCCTCCTACGATAATATTAAGTCGGTAAGCATGGGGCAATAAGAATGACCCACGTGACCTTCCATCGTTATAGGAAGAAATTGAATCACGACATAAGTTGAGTTGGTCGAGTCCCTCGAGGCTCACCTATCTACGTGATCAATTATTGCCTATGATATAGAGATGTCACCGGTGACCTAAGGACATAGTATGCTTGGTTGAGTCCCTCATGGGCATATTATCAAATCAAACTCATCTTGTAATAATGGTGATGACTTAACTGAATATCATGGTTGGTCGAGTCCCTCGAGACTTTGATGATTCAGAGGCCGAACATGACAAGAATCACAAGGAGTTATGATTGGCAAGAGTTGTCTACCTTTTGAGCTTAGTGTAATTGGTCGAGTCTCTCGAGGTTGCACTAAGACGCCAATTGAATCATGATCCCCACTAAGAGTCTGCGGGAGACTTCTGTCTCACATGTCGAGGGTGTCGCGTGATTCGCTAAGAAAATAGTGGGAGTACATTAAGATAGAAGTCCATATCTTAATTAGTATTTTTTTATAAAATCTATATGTTATTTATTTAACGTTATATCTTGCTTGTCGCTTACAAAACCCCTACGTGGCATACTTGATTCCAACCGCCTCATTGGTCCAAAAGCTCCACAATTTGAGAATAGTTCTCATGGAAGAGAAAATCATATATGTCCTTAACATGATTGTACTCATACTGGAGGAAAGAATAAGCGAGGATGAGATCGCTCACTTTGTGAAGTATATAGATAGTCCTAGAATGTGTTTTGATCTTATACTTCAGTCCCTATCAAATTCCTTTTCACAGTTCATTATCAACTTTAATACGAACAAGTTTGAGGTGACTCTCCCAGAGCTCCTCAATATGTTGAGGGAAGCCGAGAGTTTCATCAAGAAAGAGAAGTCAGTTCTCTATGTTTGTGAGACTAATAGGAAAAGGAATACTAGTATGACCCTTAAGAAGGGCAAGGGTAAAAAAAGACTAGGTAAGGTAAAGTTTGCAAAGAGAGACCCGACAAAGGACAAAGGACAAGATCACCACTATCGCCAAGATGGACATTGGAAGGACTACTACATGGACTATCTTGCAGAGAGAAGAGGCTTATATTCATGACCAGTCTCCACTTATCAGATTTTCATGATAACACATGAGTATTGGATACCGGGAGTGTTTATCATATCTGTAATTTGTTGCAGGTTCTGGCAAGACCTAGGAGATTGGCTAGAGGCGAGATGGACCTCAAGATGGGCAATGGAGCAAGAGTTGCTGCAGTTGCTGTTAGAGAGGTCACCCTACATCAACTTGGTGGAGCCATTATTGCATTAGATGCATGCTATTTTGTTCCCTCTATTATCGAAAATATTATTTCTATCTCTTATTTAATAATTAATGGATATAAATTAGTTTTTGAGAATAATAGTTATTCAATAATTATGGATGATGAGATCATCACTAGAGGGACACTTATAAATGGCTTATATGTGTTAGACACTTCTCCATATATCATGAATATAAATATGTCTAAAAGAAAAGAAGATAAGGTGAATAATGTATACCTATGGCAGTATAAGCTAGGTCATATACATGAGAGAAAGATTCAAAAGTTGCTGAAAGATAGATACTTAGATCCATTTGACTATGAGTCATATACAACTTGCGAACCTTACTTTCATGGGAAAATAACCAACTCTCATTTTAGTGGAACTAGAGAAAGAGCCATTGAGTTATTGAAACTCATACATATTGATGTATGTGGTCCCATGTCGACTCAAGCTATAGGTGGTTACTCATACTTCATTACATTCACTAATGATTTCTCTAGGTATGGACATGTGTACTTAATGAAGTACAAGTTTGAGGCCTTTAAGAAATTCAGGGAATATTAGAATGAGGTAGAGAACCAAATTGGAAAGAGTATTAAGACTCTTCGATCAGATCGAGGAGAGTACTTGAGTACGGAGTTCACCCATTTCCTCAGGGACAATGGGATTCTATCCCAGTGGACACCTCCTTATACACCTTAGCTCAATAGTGTATCAGAAAGGAGGAATCACATGCTGCTAGACATTATACGGTCCATGATGAGTTTCGCTGACCTACCCATCTCATTTTGGGGGTACACCTTGGAGACTGCAGTTGACCTTATGAACAGAGTTTCATCAAAGTTGGTAGTATCTACACCATATAAGATATAGAAAGGAAAAAAATCTGATCTTAAGATTATTAAGATTTGGGGCTGTCCTACCCATGTTAGAAGACGCAACCCCGATAAGTTGGAATCAAGGACAGAATGGTGCACATTCGTAGGATACCCAAAGGAAACTTGTGGGTATTTTTTTATCATCCTGAGGACCGAAAGGTCTTTGTTGCCAAGAGAGCTGTATTCCTTGAGAATGAACACATTCTTGGTGGAAACAGTAGGAGTGAGATAGAATTAAGCAAGGTTGGAGAACCTAGCTTAAGCACCATTCTAGAGTCCGAGTCTGTTCAGGTGCCTAATACACAAGTTCCAACTTTATATAGGTCTAGTAGAGTATCTCACCCTCCTAAAAGATATGTGGGACATATCAGTAGAGATGACTCTCAGGATGTTGATCCTCAGACCTACAAGAAGGCTATTATGAGTATAGACTCCGGGAAGTAGCAAGAAGCTATGAATTCTGAGATGGATTCTATGTACTCTAACAAGGTTTGGAACTTTGTGGATGCACCTGAGGGTATTGTTCCCATCGGCTATAAATGGATCTTCAAGAAGAAGATCGGAGTGGATGGAAAGGTCTATAAAGTAAGATTGGTAGCTAAAGGATATCGTCAAAGACAAAGAGTTGACTATGATGAAACCTTTTCACTTGTAGCCATGCTTAAGTCCATTAGAATTATTTTGGCTAGCACACTATGACTATGAGATCTGGCAGATGGATGTCAAAATGACATTCCTCAATGGCAACCTCAAGGAGGAGGTGTATATGATACAACCAAAGGGAATCGTATCCAAAGAGAGTCCAGATAAAGTATGTAGATTGCTTAGATCCATTTATTGATTGAAGCAAGCTTTCCGAAGTTGGAATATAAGATTTGATGAGGTAATCAGATCTTATGATTTTGTCAAGAACGAAGATGAGCCTTGTGTGTACAGGAAGGTAAGTGGGACCACTATCATCTTCTTGGTGCTATATGTGGATGACATCCTAATCATTGGGAATGATGTAGGAATGTTCTCCACAGTAAAGGCTTGGTTATCTAGAAACTTCTCCATGAAAGACTTAGGGGAAGCATCTTATATTTTGGGGATCCAGATCTATAGAGATAGATCTAAAAGGATGCTTAACTTGTCCCAATCGAGGTACATAGACTCTATTATTAAAAGGTTTGGTATGGAGAATTCCAAGAGAGGTCTCATACTGATGAGATATGGAATATCACTTTCTAGGAGTATGTCCCCAAAGACTCCTGAAGAAAGAGGCAGACATGGATAAGATACCTTATGCCTCAGCGATAGGGTCTATCATGTATGTGATGCTATGTACCAGGCCTGATATAGCACATGCTCTGAGTGTCACGAGTAGGTATCAAGCAGATCCAGGTTTAGAACACTGGAAGGCAACAGAGTGTATCCTTAAGTACTTGAGAAGGACTAAGGATCTTTTACTAGTATATGGAAGAGGTAGCCTCCAGGTTGAGGGCTACACAGACTCAAGTTTTCAGTCCAATATTAATGATATCAAGTCAAATTTAGGGTTTGCTTTTACCCTGAATAGAGGAGCAGTAAGTTGAAAGAGTTCCATGCAAGATACTACTGCTGACTCGACCATAGAGGTAGAATACATTACTACAACAGAACCAGCAGAGAAAGGGATATGGATGAAGAAGTTCATCAAGGATTTGGGTGTTATACCAAGCAGCATGGAGCTGACTCCCATATATTGTGATAGTGACAGAGGGATAACTCTAGCAAGGGAACCCAGGTCTCATTAGAATTATTCTGAAGAGATTCCATCTGATTAGTGTGAGTGCAAGATACTACTGCTGACTCGACCATAGAGGCAGAATACATTACTACAACAGAACCAGCAAAGAAAGGGATATGGATGAAGAAGTTCATCAAGGATTTGGGTGTTATACCAAGCAGCATGGAGCTGACTCCCATATATTGTGATAGTGACAGAGGGATAACTCTAGCAAGGGAACCCATGTCTCATTAGAATTATTCTGAAGAGATTCCATCTGATTAGTGTGATTATGACCTGTAAAGATATAGCAATGGAAAGAGTTCCATCCGAAGATAACATTACAGATCTACTAACGAAGTTGCAGGCTCAAATTGTATTTGAGCGTCACAGGGGTCTAATAGGGATCTGACACATAGGTGATTGGCTTTTGGTCAAGTGGGAGATTGCTAGTTACAGATGCCCTACAAGCCAATCACGTGAGTGATGGCACGTATAACACGCTGTGTGATCTTTTTGCTTATGATTAATATTGGCATATTCTCATATTATATTATTATTATTATATATATATATATATATATATATATATTGTGATGTCCTTAGTTTTGTGTAATGGGAATCGGATCGTGATAAGATCACGATAATGAGATCGATTTACCTTTAAACACATATCTTAAATAATCCCGGTCATAAGTTACTCAAGAGGGACATTGAGATAACTGGATATATCGGTGTACTATATACCCATCCATATAATGGACGTGGCAGGTCTCATAACCACTTATATGGAGACACTAAGGATATAGTACAAGTGCTCATTAGAGAATGAGTTCACTGATTAATCTGCTTATGGAATGCTGTATAGTTAATGATACCTAATATTAAATAGTAATTCCATAGTCCCAGTTGTGTATCTGGTCCTTAAACTTGAGACATCAAAGATGCCTTGTATGAATACTCCTTTCTTTGACGTTAGACTTATAGGTTTAGAAAGTTTCAGATCTGGTACCACTAGTTATCGGGATTGGTAGCCAACCTTACGAAGGCATTGTGTGTCAATAGAGGATCATCCACTCTCAATATCATGAGAGGAATATCCCATATGTGTTTGCTTAGACAAATCCATAGTTAGAGTCATTCAGATTGAGAGAGGAGTTCTCCTATAGAATCTGAATAGAGTAAGACAAACTGATTCCGTATGTGACCTGACAGTACCATGTCCAATATACAGTATCTGGGATATTATTTTGATAAGGGATTATAGATACATGGTAACTATGGACAGATAGGTTTGATGGATTTTCTCCCCCCTGTACCGTTTGGGGACTATAGCGTAGTGGCTTAGTACGTTCATAGTCGATGAGTCGAGTGAATTATTATGGGGATAATAATTTACCATATCAGAAGGAGTTCTGATGGGAGTGACTCAGGCCAGCATGGTATCAGGCCTAGAGGGTCACACACATATGGTGGATGCTTCAATGAATAGTGGATTGAATGAAGATCCAATTAGCCTCTATTCTTATTAGATGAGACCCTATGTTGATGGACTTCTTAATTAAAGCCCAATTATAGGCCTAAAAAGATTAGTGGATGGAGATCCAATAATGCAAGGTTAGTGGGTTATTGGATGGAGATCCAATACCTACTAAAGAAGGAGCCCTAAGGTTTTAGTGGCTCTCTATAAATAGGAGGAGAGACTCATGGTTGATAGGCTGCAACTTTAGCCACCACATCTTATTCTCCTCCCTCCGTTGGCACAAGAGTTGCGAGATCAGATTGGAGGAGTTGCATTGTAGAGATCTATCATGTGGATATCGCTAGAGATGAAGACGCTTGACCTCCTTTATCTTCTCCATCCGAATTCGAAATATAGGAATATACAATCTTCCTAGGTAAAATTAATCTCTCACACATCATGGTTTTATTGGTTCTTGTATTTTTTTCATGACCCCAATCTTTGACTTGATGATTTAATCTACATGGAAAACGAGTATTTTGTTTTTATTTCTATTACACATATGATGCTCCCGCTGAGGTTTCCCAACAGTGGTATCAGAGCCAAGATTTTTGTGCGAAAAATTGGTTTTAAACTGCGTATGATGAGATTGAATCGTATAAAATTGTTCTACGCACTTGTTACCGTGATTGGCAGTGAAAGTAGGCGTTGCTTGTGGGGGAGGGGCAACCACATGCATGCTGTCTATATGCAGGTGGTGGCTGGCCACGGGCCCCCTACAGGGGCGGGCGGCCATGGCACAGCTACTTGCAAGACGGCCGCAGGGCAACAACCCAGAGTATCAGATATTAGACATGATACTGTCAGGTCACATACGGAATAGAATAAGACAAATTGATTCCATATGTGACCTGACAATACCATGTCCAATATACAGTCTCTAGGATATTATTTGGATAAGGGATTATCGATACATGGTAACTATGGACAGATAGGTTTGATGGATTTGCTCCCCCCTATACCGTTTGGGGACTATAGCATAGTAGCTTAGTACATCCATAGTCGATGAGTCAAGTGAATTATTACGAGGATAATATTTCACTATATCAGAAAGAGTTCTGATGGGAGTGACTCAGGCCAGCTTGGTATCGGGCCTAGAGGGTCACACACATATGATGGATGCTTCAATGAATAGTGGATTGGATGAAGATCCAATTAGCCCCTATTCTTATTAGATGAGATCCTATGTTGATGGGCTCCTTGATTAAGGCCCAATTATAGACCTAAGGAGATTATTGGATAAAGATCCAATAATATAAGGTTAGTAGGTTATTGGATGGAGATCCAATACCTACTAAGGAAGGAGCCCTAGGGTTCTGGTGGCTATCTATAAATAGGAGGGGAGACTTATGGTTGATAGGCTGTAGTTTTAGCCACCACCTCTTATTCTCCTCCCTCCCTTTGCTCAAGAGTTGCAAGATCAGATTGGAGGAGTTTCGCTGCAAAGATCCATCGTGTGGATAATGCTAGAGAGGAGGACACTTGACCTCATTTATCTTCTCTATCTGGATTTGGAATATAAGAATATACGATCTCCCTAGGTAAAATCAATCTCTCCCATATCGCGGTTTTATCGATTTTTACGTTTTTCTCATGACCCCAATCTTTTGCACAATAATTTGATCTGCGTGGAAAACTGGTATTTTGTTTTGATTTCTGCTACGCATGTGATGCTCCCTCTGAGGTTTCCCAATAGGCTAGTCGGCCAGGGTTTCCCCCTACTTAGGTTGACTATAGAGCCAACCTAGTCGCCCTCTGTTCCTACTAAGGCAGGTCACTATCGAAGGGGTAAAGGGATAATTTTACTTAGGTAAGCACCCCATGGGCTAGGGTTTAGAACCCTATATAATAATGTAGCCGCCCCCTCTCTTTTTATCAAGCAAATATCATCTTTTATTTAGCCTTGTGCCAAGTCTAGGAGGGAGGAATCCCTACAACGTTCCAAGGGTTGATCCCCCTCAAGGATCAAAATCTATAGAGCTCCTTCTAAAGTTCTATCACTAACACTGGCATTGATGGTAATACCATGGAAACTGCCAAGAAATTTTAGGCGATGGTGGTACTACCATTGCATGGGTGGTACCATCATCGCTTGGGTGGTACCATCGTTGCCCATCGACGGTACTATCATCGAGATACCCAGAACAATACCTTTTGAGTACTATTTTATATCAAGCATACCTTCTATTAATATCTTTTCATGTTAATGAAATAACCTCTATCATGAGCTCAAATAAAGCCTAAATTAGACTTGGTTGGCTCCTAATTGAGTTAGTAAAATAACTCTAATCATGATGCTAACTTATGACACTTAAGACAAACAATTACAAACATAATCTTTGTTGTCCAACATGTCAATCGAACTTTGAGCAAACTCCCGGCATCCTTCCGGTGAACCCCCGATGAGCTCCCGATCTCCTTCCGACAAACTCCCAGTATCCTTCCAGTGAACTTTGGGCGAGCTCCCGATAACCTTTCGGTGAACTCCTGGCAACCTTTGACGAACCCCTAACGAGCTCCCACCACTTCGTCCGAACCCTAGCCCGATGCTCGATCTTGACTCCAACCCAATGACAGATTCTTCCTTAATTGCTTTATCTTTTCCCAGTCATAGTTAATCCTGCATCACTATTCACTAACACATGGGTTAGATCACAAACATACCAATTGGTTTCATCATCAAAATTTGAGATTCAACATGATCTACATGTCCTGGCAATCGGTCAGTGGGCCTTCGATCCATTTCTAAATGGGTTTGACCTATCAGTCGACACCTTGGAGGTGGGACTGAGGTTCCCTTTTCATCCCTTAATGGTGTCTTGCCTCCAACACTAGATGGTCTCTCCCTCCCAGATAGCGCCGAACTCTTATGATATATAGTGACTTTTATTGTGGAGTGTCGGGTGACTGGAATCGACCCATTGCTTACCTTATTTTTGGCTTGCTTACACCTTGGCAAAGGGCGAGGGAGCTACTACCTGACTTCTAGAAGTGGCATCCATGTGGGCGGTGTGCCTTTCGAGCAATAAGGGGTGGAAATCTTTTTTTTTTCTTTATGAGTGCCTTCAGGTGCTAGGGTTTCGGCCTAAAATGGACTGGTCATGATATCGACAACTCCCCTCCCCTCTTGACGAAGGACGAGGTGGAGCAAGTGGTGCACTTGAGGGGAATCCTCTCTTCCTCCAAAGGCATCAAGTCTATAAGGGAGGACTGGTTGGTGGAAGTGGCCTAAGTCTAGCCCCTAGGGTATGTCATATGTCATCTTCCTTTTCGTGTGTTTTAAGCTTTCGGTCGAGCGCTAATGGATTCTTCATTTTTGTTGGAATGAACCTTAGGGGGATGAAGCAAGCGATCATGGGGCCATGCCCCAGACCTTCCCTATCACAGATCAGCCTTGCCACTGAAGTAAGTGCCACTTGTGAGTTCGGGCGTGCCGCTGAGAAGACGGAAGTGCTTGTTAGTAAGGCACCTTCGAGAGTGGCTCCTTCTCCCACCAATACGACCACCCCCCATCGTTCTCGCTCCCAGAAAGGCACTTCCCTCAGAAGCCCCACGTGGAGAGGGGAGTAGCTAATTGAGGCACAAGACGATGTCCCGGCCCTAGTTTATGCGTGATCTCTACCACGTTCAGGCATGGTCAAGGGATGAGCCCTTCGTAGCCCAGGAGATGGCAAACCTCTCAAAGCCCTCTAGGGAGGGGCCAGTGGATGCCCAGTGGGCCATGCTGACGACCCAGAATCAAGTGTGGGTAGATAGGGCTGAGGCCCAATTGTTCTGTTGGGGACTCCTCTGCCCCCCTCTAGCCAAGGAGGTCTACACCATCTCGTCTGAAGCGCTGCTCAATAATGTAACTAAAAACCTAGTTATAGTAACTTGTTCCCTTCTTTCCTCCTTTTCGTATTTCTCTCGGGGTTCCTACTGACATGTTGACTCTGCAGCACCATCATTTCTCTACGGGCCTTATCGACTGGGTGTGTGACTCCGGGAGAGTCGTCGATGAGCTCTTCAAAATAATTGACGGACTCCGGGCTGAGGTCCGAAAACTTAAGGAGGAGACAAGCCCCATGGTGGTAGTGACCACTAAGGCTCAGGTCAGTGATATGATCCAGTAGCAGGAGGATCTTAAGTCCCAGCTCAGGTAGGCCCAATGCTAAGAGAGGGAGGCCTGGGGGCGTATCCAAATCCACAAGGCTCAACACCAAGGTCTGGGAGTCGTTCTAGATGTCCTTCGAGCCAAGACCAGGGAGGTCGAGTAATCTTTGGCGGCAGCCCAATTGACGCTCTTCCGATGAGTCTCTTGGTCTTCTTCCGGTTAATTCCCAACGCCATCCTAGCAAGTTCGTGATTACCTTCGGCAAGTTCTCGGCGAACTCCCAACAAGCTTTTGATACCTTTGGCAAGCTTACAGTGAACTCTCGGCAAACCTATGATCCCTTCGGTGAACTCTAGCAAGCTTCTGATACCTTTGGTAAGCTTATGGTGAGTCTCTCTATGAGTTCCCACCGTATCGTTCGAACCCCAGCCCGATGCCGGGACTTCACTCTAGCCCACATATGATTGTAATGCTCTCTCTATTGTAGTTAATCTTGCATCAATCATCTCTAACATATATATTAGATTAATAAATCATCAATTGATTTAATCATCAAAATATAAGATTTAACAATCTCCCCCTTTTTTATAATGACAATTAATTGATGACGGGAGTTAAACCTTACTCCCCCTAAATCTATATCATAATTCAAATAAGGAAAACTTAAGTTCAAGAGAACCAAACACTCTTGAATTCAAGTATCAAAATATCCATTTATCAAATGATATACCATGAATTTCAAAAATCATCAATTCATCAATGATATATGATATAACATTAATTTCAACTAACAATAAATTAACAAATTTTCAAAGTATATCACATGAATTTCAAAAATATGCATCAATCATACATTAAGTTGAAATTCTCTTTCTTAAGTTATCAATTTTTTCTCCCCCTTTATTTATCAAAAAAAAGGAGAAATATCTATTTTTTATTTTTCTACATCTGTCATCAATATATCATTTCTCTCCCTTTGTTATCAACAAAAATGTGAAATGTTAGAGCAAATTATTTCACGGCACATGTGTCATTGCTCCCCCTTAGTAAAATAGGATACGAGCAATAATTTTCTCATGAAAAATTTTCTTTCCCTTTGTCACATTTTTCATATTTGTATCATCAATACATTATTTCTCCCCCTTTGTCATCAACAAAAAGAGGTGAAATAATGAACAAATAACTTCATGATACATAAACACATCATATATCAAAATTTTTATATTTTTACAAATATATATTGATTGAATATTTAATACTTCATTGCTCCCCCTTAGTAAAACATAATTTTCTCATGAAAATGTCTTCCCATTTTGTAAATAAGAAACTAGTAGAAACAATGGAGAGGAGTTAAAAAAATCATCACAAAAAAAAAGTTTATATCAAACATCATAAAAGTTTATGTCATATATCAAGATTCATGAAATAAGAATATTCTTTTAAAAAAATTTCATCACAAAAATTTGAATCCCCTTCTTATCTTAATTTTAACGAGAATCATTTCGAAAGTAAGCTAGAAAATCTGAGAAATCCAAGAAGAATTAGGAGCTGCTCATGCATTTATCTTATGTAATCTTCAATAGCAAATCATGTTTTTTGCTTTGTTTATTTTTTTTTAAGATTATCTTCATGTAAATCTTCTTCCTTTTTTATAAACATGAAAGTACAAACAAGGAAAGGAAGTGAAAAACATAATATCACAAAAATATTTAATTTTATAGATATAAATTCTAAAATTCATGAAAAATTAAGAGCTACCCATGCAATTTAATTCATCTTATGAAAATTTCAAGGAAGGTAACAAATCAAGCAAATCATGCATTTTGCATGTAAATTTTGATAAGAAGTGTAATTTATAAAGGCCAAGAAATCTAAAGAAAAATATAATGGTAAATCAAGCTTAATTAATTAAGTATTTCACATGTGTTTTAAAATTCTAAATTTTCTTCTTAGTAAATTATTCCTCATTCAATGCTATAAGATTCATCATATCAATTTTCTTCTAATCATATTGATAATTTTATTTGTTATTGTCAAAAAGAAATATGATAGTTTAGTTTTTCTTTTGCATTCAAGTTTTAAATATGACCATGAGATGGTAAATTTAAGGTAGGTCTTTTAACAAAAATGGTTGATTTTTGTTGAGTATTACCAATAAAGCCTATACCCTTTCTTCTATTAACATTATTCTTATTAGCAAGGATCATATTAAAGAATTTATTTTCTATTTTAAAATTTTATAATCTTTGTTTAAGCATGATATTTTTCTCTTTAACATCATCTAACATTTCACATTTAGAGCAAAGATTATGTGATGATAATGTATCATGCATTTGATCAAATCTACTAATGAATCATGTTCATTTTTAAGCAACTTATAAGATTTACTAATTTTTCTAAATTCATCAAATAAATCATGAAATATATTTAATAATTCAGAAAAAATATTTAAAGACTCGCTTACCTCATTGTTGATGGCCATAAGTACGAGGTTCTCCACTTCTTCTTGATTATGCTCTTCATCTTTGGAGCATCTTAGCTTCTTGCATTTATAGCAAGAGTTTTTCTCCATTTTAAGTTCATTTTTGTTCATATTCATTAAATTTCTTGATTCTTTTGTCAAGAGTTCAAGTTTAAGGTTCTCATCACTCGATGTTTCACTCAATGAGTCATATGTCATTTTTGGTTCACAATCCTTCCTGTTCTTTAGAAGGTGTTCTTCAAGTTCATTTTTATGGATCATTTCATTCAATGATTCACTTGATTTAGTTGTGCTTTTATGTGTCATTTTTGATGTATGTCATATATCGAAAGCCGAATCAAAACAAGAAACTAGATCAAATTCATTTTTATCAAGTGCACAAAATAAAATATTCATTGCTTTTGTATTTAAAGAAAATATTTATTTTTTATAATCATATGTCATTCTCGGTTCACAATCCTTCCTATTCTTTGGAAGGTGTTCTTCAAGTTCATTTTTATGGATTATTTCATTTAATGATTCACTTGATTTAGTTGTGCTTTCATATGTCATTTCTGATGTATGCTATATATCGAAAGCCGAATCAAATAAGAAATCAGATCAAATTCATTTTTATCAAGTGCACAAAATAAAACATTCATTGCTTTTACGTTTAAAGAAAATATTTATTTTTTATAATCATTCAAATCATTTATTAGATTGAATGACTTTTAAAAACTTTTTTCAATAATATACCATAAATCAAAATCTATCGAAATAAAAAGATACATATTATTTCCCTCACTCCCTTACCCCTTTTATTTTCTTATAATTTTAGCATAATTTTCTCATAGAATTTCTAGCCCAATGTTTTGTGCTAAATGCAAGAAATCTTGGGGTATTTATAGACTTCAATTGGCTTCAGAAATAGAGCCAAAATTTAAACATTTCTGTAAATTCAATATACGAGCGGTACTACCACCGGCACCGGCAATACTACCACCGTCAACCACCTAAAAATAGGACTATGATGGTACTATCGTCGCTGGGACAGTACCACCACTGGCCTAGGCGATACCACCACCACCTACTGGTGGTACTACTACTGGGAATCTCGCAAAAGTCACTTTTTTCATACTTTTGCGAACCCAACTTGTATGTCATATTGATCCCTCCCAAGTCAATGTTATGAGCTCAACCTGAGCTCAAATCCAACCCAAAGTGGACCCGGTTTACTTTACTTGAGTTAATTTGGATTCCTTCCAAACCTAACTCAAGTTGAACTCAAACCCAAACTGATGCTAACTATGACTTAGTTAATTACAATCATGTGACCATCAAGTCCAACAAAACCTTCCTGACTCCAGGCAAGCTTTACGACAACCCCCAACGATCTTTCAACGAGTCACTTGGTCTTCTTCTGGTGAACTCCCCACACCATCCTGGCAAGCTCTCGATTACTTTCGACAAGCTCTCGACAAACTTCCAACAAGCTTCTGATACCTTCGGTAAGCATCTGGCGAACTCCCAGCAAACCTCTGATCCCTTCTACGAGCTCCCAGTGAACTCTGGCAAGCTTCCGATATCTTTGGTAAGCTTCTAGCTAGTCTCTCGGTAAGTTCTCACCGCATTGTCCGCACCCCGGCCTAAAGCTCATACTTGACTTTGGCCCACATCTGATTGTAATTATCTCTCTATCATAGTTAATCATGCATTAATCATCTCTAACACACATGTTAGATTAATAAACCATCAATTGATTTCATTATCAAAATCTGAGATTCAACAATGGAGGCCAAGGGTTCAGCCTTAACCCACTTGGGAAAGTAGTCGACAACGACTATGATAAACCTTTGCTGTCCCAAGGCCAAGGGAAAAGGGCCAAGGAGGTCCATCCCTCATTGTGCAAAGGGCCATGTGCCATCGATTAGTGTCAAGGGGACTGTTGGTTGTTGCTATACCCGAGCATGCTTTTGGCACTACAGGCATCGCTGCATATAAGCCAAGGCATTCCAATGCATGGTCAGCCAATAATAGCCCTGCTTGAGGGTTTTAAATGCTAGGGTACGACCGTCGATATGTTCTTCATAGACACCTTCATGGATCTCGGCCAGCATTATTTTCGCTTTTGCAAGAGCGAGGAACTTACCCGAGCCAACCACAAAGATCCATTTGGCAGGGTTGAGCCACATTCGGAATATTCTGAGGGTTCAGAATATCTCGACGAGGTCCTACAAGTGAGCCTCGGCAACATTGCTCCTCACAATCATGTCATCGATATATACCTCCATGTTCCTCCCAACCTGATGCTTGAATATCTAGTTCACCATTCTTTAGTATGTCACGTCGATATTTTTAAGGTCAAATGACATTACCTTGTAATAGTAGAGTCCCCTATCAGTGCTGAAGGCAGTATGTTTCTGGTCCTTTGGAGTCATACGGATCTGGTTATAGCCTAAGAAGGTATCCATGAATGTGTAGAGCTCTTGCCCCAAGGTTTGATCGACCAATTGATCCATCCTCAAGAGGGGATAACAATCCTTTAGGCACGTCGGTTGAGATCGATGTAATCAATACACATTCTCCAGCTTCCATTAGATTCCTTGACAATGACTATATTGGAGAGCCATTAAGGATACTTAGCCTCAATTATAAACCCTATCTATATTAGGTGATCCACCTCATCGTAAATCTCCTTCTATCCGAGCAATTGGAGGTGTGATCCCATTTTATTAGAGAATCTTACCGATACAAATGATGTTATACAACATTCTTAATAAAACATAGAGTGTCTGCTGACCAAACAAACTTACCAGCACACGAATATTGGTAATAATAAAACTCTTTTTTTATTAAAAAAGGTCAACATAAATTAAACAAGAGGTGCATCAAGTTGAATGCGAGAAAAAACAAATAAACGAGTAGGTGAGTGGAAACAGCCCTATAAATTCCTTCAGAAGGTGACTTCCTCCATTTCACAGTTCAAATCCTCCTTCCTCTCTTGCTTCTGCAACTCTTGGCAAGCATGGCATGAGGACATGCAGGCATGGCCTACAGGCTCGTCCTCCCCATGGCTGGTCCGAGGTGCCATGCTCGACCAGACATCACGGCTAATCGCAAACCCGCAAGCGGTAGTCATAGTGGACAGGATCCTCCTGTTGGCATAAAAACTATAATTATGTAATCTATTATGTGAAAAAAAACTATTATGCCAGGATTGAAATCAAATAATACTAGATCTATTTACGATGCGTACATTTAGATAACATGTGCGTGAGATCCAATTAGATCTTCAAGAGCACCGTCAGTCGGATCTGAATAACGTCGAGTATCGATCTACAAGAGAAACTAGAATAGATCTAGACCCCTTCTCCTCTCTTCCTATCCTTTCACAGGACCACCTTAATTGATGGTTTTTGGGAGATCAAGAGGATAACCGTAATCTCTTGATCTAGATTAAGAGAATAACTGTAATCTCTTGATCTATTCACCCCTTTGCACTTCTTTGTTATGCCGTGCATATCCGTGCTATGTCGTACTATGCAGTGCTTAGGTTTAGAATAGGTCAATGTCTATTTATAGGCAAGAGCAGAGGGTCTAGGGTAAGTTATTAGGAGAGTTCCTTCCATCAAGGGCATTCCCTAAAATATCCCAATATAATATGAACTTTATTTAATATTAGCTAATATCTTTTATCGGAATTCAAATAATCGATAATATATCTTATTCAATTAATAAAGGGCCACAAAATCTTACATTCTCCCACTTGGCCCATTAATTGATAAGATATGACAGATATCTAAAATTAAAATAAATAAAAATAAAATTTATTTAAAAATAATTTTATATAATTGGATTCTGAAAATTTTGAAAAGCATTTTATACATGGCCATGATTTTAAAAATAAGCCAATAAGTCCAATAAGCATAATTATACTATATTCAGTCCAACTATCAATGTGAGCCATAGCGGTTGTATGTCATCAATGTCACACTTCCGTCTATGTACTACAACACTGTTAGTCTTTCCTTATATAGTATATAATGACCCCTGTAATTTGTCTTGTCAAGATAATCATATTTCTTGCATTCAACCAAAATATGCATAAACATAAACACAAACAGGATAGCAGAAACAAATAACTTTAATTATGCAAAAGAAATATCAATAATAGCATCCACTTAAACATGCATCACCATATCCTTTATGGCTTTCTCACAAGCCCTATTCTAAGAATATGTTCTTTAAATATTTTACACTGCAAATCTTTAGTAAATGGATCAGCAATCATCATAGTGGTGCTTAAATTTTCAATTGACACTTGTTGTTTCTGGACTCTTTCTCTAACCACCAAGTACTTTATCTCAATGTGCTTAGAACCACTAGAGTACTTGTCATTCTTAGAGAAGAAAATTGCTGTAGTGTTATCACAAAATATCTTCAGCGGCTTGGCAATTGAGTCGACCACACTAAGTCCTAAGATAAAATTTCGTAGCCATAAAGCTTGATTTGTGGCCTCAAAGTATGCCACAAATTCAGCTTCCATCGTAGATGATGCAATAAGTGATTGTTTTATACTTTTCCAAGAAATTGCCCCACTAGCCAACATAAACACAAATCCTGAAGTGGATTTCCTACTATCGAGGTAATTTACAAAATCAGCATATGAATATCCCATTTCTTCAAGCTGATCTGACTTTCTATATGTGAGCATATAATTTTTTGTCCCTTACAGATATCTCATTACTTTCTTTATAGCTTTCCAATGTTCCATTCTTGGGTTACTCTGGAATCTACCCAGCATTGCCACTACAAAACTGATATCTAGCCTTGTACAGATTTGAGTATATAATAGACTTCCAATTGCGTACCCATAAGGAATATTCTTCATTTGATCCATTTTTAAGTCATTCTTTAGGCACTGGTTTTGGCTGAATTTTTCACCTCTAGTAATAGGTGTATCATTGTCTTTACAAAGCTGCATATTAGACCTTTCTAAGATACGATTAATATAACCTTTCTAAGACAATCCTAACAAACCTTGAGATCTGTCCCTGAATATCTCAATGCCAATAATATAGGATGCCTCATTCATATCAACCATCTTAAAGTTCTTATTGAGAAATATCTTGGTTTCATGCAACAAACCAAGATCATTACTGGCAAGCAATATATCATCCATATATAAGACCAATATAATAAACTTACTCCCACTAACCTTTAGATATATACACTGATCAACAGTATTTTCCTTCAATCCGAAGGAAGTAATGGTATCATGAAACTTTATATACCATTGTCTGGAAGCTTGTTTAAGGCTATAAATGGATTTTGTAATTTTGCAAGCCAAACTTTTCTTTCCCTTTTCTATGAATCCTTCAGGTTATTCCATATAGATTTTCTCATCTAGATCTCTATTTAGAAATGTTATTTTCACATCCATCTGATGTAACTCAAGATCATAATGAGCTACTAATGTCATGATGATTCTCAATGAGTCCTTTCAAGAAACTGGAGAGAATGTCTCATGATAGTCAATGCCCTCTTTCTGAGAAAAACCTTTGGCCACAAGTCTGGCTTTATATCATTCGATATTGCCCACCGAGTCACGTTTAGTCTTAAAGACTCATTTATAACTGACTATTTTATAATTATTAGGCAATTCAACGAGTTCCTAGACACCATTCTGGTCAATTAATTTTAACTCATCTTTCATTACATCATACTATTTTTCAGAATAATTACTTTCTATGGCTTATGAAAACGATAAGGGGTCTCCTTTTATTCCTATATCAAAATCTGATTCTTGTAGATATACCACATAATCATCAGAAATGACATGTTTCCTTTTTCTTTGAGATCTTATTAAGTCTGCCAATTATGATTGTTCTATAAGACTATCAACGGCGACATCAACATCATGTGAGAATTCATTAATGTTATTTTGTTGTTCACTCTCATCAATTCTATCATTGATTTGAGGAACAACAATTTCTCGAATAAGAGATAATATAGGAGAAGAAGCCTGAATCTCTTCAACATCAAAATTAATCCTTCGAGATTTTTGACTCCCACTGATTTCACCATTTTCTAGGAATTTTACATTACCAGATTCTACTATCCTCATATTATGATTAGGGCAATAAAATCTATATCCCTTGGATCTTTCTGGGTAACCAATAAAATATCCAGAAATTGTTCTTGGATCCAATTTTTTTTCATGTGGATTGAATACTCTTATCTCTGTAGGACACCCCCAAATATGTAAATGTCTTAAATTGGGTTTCCTACCAGTCGATAACCCAAATGGAGTTGATAGAACTGATTTACTAGGAACCCTGTTCAGGATATACATAGTTGTCCTAAGAGCATCACCCCACATAGACTCAGGTACAGAGGAATAACTCATTATGCTCCTAACCATATCCATAAGAGTACGATTTCACCTTTTAGCAACACTGTTTTACTGTGGCACACCTGGTAATATATACTGAGCACAAATACCCCGCTGTTCTAGGAATCTAGCAAAAGGACCAATATTCTGACCGGATTCATTATACCTGCCATAAAATTCACCACCCTTGTCAGATCTGACAATTTTAACTTTTCTATCTAATTGTCTCTCGACCTCATTTATGTACACTTTAAGAATGTCAACAGCCTGAGACTTTTCATGGATTAGATAAATATAGCCATATCTGGATAGGTCATCTATAAATTTGATGAAATACTTTTCTCCACTAAAACAAAGAATATGGAGTGGTCCGCAAATATCAGTATGAATAATTTCAAGAAGTTCTTTACTTCTTGTGGCATTTTTCTTTGTATGCTTAGTTTGCTTTTCTTTAATGCAATCTATGCAAACATCAAAATCAGTGAAGTCTAAATTTTTCAAAATATTATCCTTCACTAATCTTTCAATTCTTTCCTTAGAGATATGCCCCAAACGTCTATGCCACAATATAGAAGATATTTCATTATTATGTTTCAGTTCAATACTTAATTGCAGGGTCAATAATGTATTCACAAACTCAAGATTCAAATTAATTCTGTATAAACCATCACACCGAATTCTAGAACCAATTTTTATTAAATCATAAAATCTGCTGAGTTTACTATTACCAAAAGAAACACAGTATCCTAACTCATCAATTCTAGATAGAGAAATTAAATTTCTATAAATTGTAGGAATAAAATATGTGTCTTTCAGATCCATCAAATGACATGTCTCTAGGCGTAAACGATAAGTCCCTACTAATACCACTTTTGCTTTGAGACGATTTCCCATAATTATGAATCTTTCATGTTCTTTTGATTTTCGAATTAAAAGAAATCCCTGCATATTATTAGTAACATGAGTTGAAGTGCCAGAATCAATCCACCATGTATTAGAAGGAACTTTTGAAATGTTTGATTCAAAACATATAAAGGTTGAGTTTATACCTTTCTTTTCGAACCAAGTCCTATGTTTAAAGCAATCCTTCTTTACATGTCATTTCTTGCCAAAAAAAAAAGCACTTTACTATAATAGCTTTCTTTTCAATAGTTTGTCTAACACTTCCAGACCCGGTAAATTTCTTCGATGGATGACACTTCGGTTTTCTTTTCTTGTTACCAACTCCTTGAGTAGTTGTCAGTACATTATATGAACTTTTCTGTTTTAATCTTAATTCTTCCTGAACACACATACTAATTAACTTATTCAAGTCCCACTTATCCTTATTTGTATTGTAGTGAATCTTGAATGGGCCAAACTGAGAAGGAAGAGAATTAAGAATGAACTGCATAAGGAAAGATTCATCAATATTCATTCCCAACGTCTTAAGTTTTGCAGCTTTGTCAGCCATATTGAGGATGTGATCCTGAATTCCTCGAGTATCATCATACTGAGCTGTAGTCAGTTCTTTCATTAATGTGCCAACCAATGAATTATCAGCATATTTAAATATGTCTTCAAAACCTTTAAATATTCACATGCGCTAGGTGCAATCGGTAATGATGTCTTTATATTATTTACAATTGTCATCCTTATGAACATTAAACTGAGCCTATCAGATCTTTCCCAAGCCTTCATTTCATTGACTTGTTCTACAATACTTTTATCAGTTAATTCTACGGGCTTTTCAACAAGCAATGCCAAATCAGGGTCTAGTACGCCCAATGTAAATTGCACGTGCTCTAACCATTCTGAATAATTTGATCCAGAGAATACATGGACACTAGAAGCATGAGAATGTATGGACGGGAATACCACTACAGAATATTAAATAACATTAATGCTTTGAGTTTTACCAAAATATGATGAACTATTGATATCATCAATATTTAACCTTTGGGTAAAAATATTAGCATATCTAGTGTTCATACAAGATCATTTATGGATGACTGATATCATCCTTGTGGAATAGTTTTGCTACCTTTAGGTATAGTTTTCTAAACTGCAAGGATATCCAAAACAGCATCATCGTACCCCATCACATAATTATTTGAAATAGATTATCCTTTGGGATTATCTAAATCTCCTAATTATGTATGTAATTTTGAATATTATTTCTTTAATGTCATTGGGGACTTGTTCCTTAATGTAATTTTATAAATAATTGATCTAGGCCACTTTGGTGACTACAAGACTAATGCAGTAATATAAAATATAAATTAAATTGTCCTATGAATGATAAGACTTTAATTGTATTTCATATCCTATAAGCCTACCATCCTAGGCTACTTTGGCAGCTACCGGTCAGGTATAACTTAAGGAGATGAACTACAAATAATATTCCTCAAGTTCATTTAAGCTAATTTATGCTGAGACAGTTCAATAATAGGATAACAACTATAACAATTATTGAACACTTGATAACTGTAATCATGATAATACATAAATCATGCATTTATGTGAAAAATAAATATTATTTCATAATTACTAATATTTGCATGTAAATAACTGAATAAATATCCAAAAACCAATAATTGAATTTAACACATGCAATTAATAATTCATATGAGAAAACTATAAAGAAATAATAATTTATATTTTTTGATTAATTTTATTTAATTGGAGAAGCCCAAAAGTCTAATTAAATAAATTGCTCAAAAAATAAAATATAATTATCGAATAATAAAAAATATAATCATAACTAAATCTTATTAGATTATATATTGATCAATTTTATAATTGAGAAAATAACTAAAATTTTTCAATTTTATAATGACAAAACGGTAATTCTAAATATATATATATATATATATAAGAATTACAGATTTTTTTAAAGATTATAGGATTAATAAATCACAAGGGTAAAAATATAAATAATTTGGATAAAACTGTAATTTCGGTGAATGGTAAAATTGTAATTTGAATAGAGCAAAACTATAATTTTCTGATTCAATGGTAAAATTGTAATTTTCTCAAGGAAAAACCCTAGCCACCGCTTGTCGCGCCGTCACACTGGGGCGTGTTGGCATGCGAGTCGCCACCGTCATCGCATGCCGCGGCCTCTCATCAGACGCTGCGGCCCTTGCTCGGCAAGCCGATTCACCACTGCGTACACGCCATTGCCACAAGCAGATCCGGCCAAAAACGCGATAAGATTACAACGTCTTTGACACACAACGATAATCAAGAATCGTTCGCAAGCAAATGATTAAAATTAACATATAGAAAAAAATATCAATAAAATATTCAGATCAATGTATATTAAATAAAAATAATAGATCTAATATTTTTGATCTCAAACCTAGGCTCTGATACCAATTGTTGGCATAAAAACTATAGTTATGCAATCTATTATGCGAAAGAAAAAAACTATTATGCTAGGATTGAAATCAAATAATACTAGATCTATTTATGATATGTACCTTTAGATGCCATCTGCGTGAGATCCAATTAGATCTTCAAGAGCACCGCCATTCGGATCTGAATAACATCGAGTATCGATCGGCAAGAGGAACTAGAATAGATCTAGACCCCTTCTCCTCTCTTGCTATCCTTTCACAGGACCACCTTAATTGATGGTTTTTGGGAGATCAAGAGGATAATCGTAATGTCGTGATATAGATCAAGAGGATAACTGTAATCTCTTGATCTATTTACCCCTTTGCACTTCTTTGTTGTGTCATGCATATCCGTGCTATGTCGTATTGTGCTGTGCTTAGATTTAGAGTAGGTCATGTCTATTTATAGGCGAGAGCAGAGGGTCTAGTGTAAGTTATTAGGAGAGTTCCTTCCATCAAGGGCATCCCCTAAAATATCCCAATATAATATGGACTTTATTTAATATTGGCTAGTATCTTTTATCAGAATCCAAATAATCCATAATATATCTTATTCAATTAATAAAGGGCCACAAAATCTTACACCTCCATCGCCGCCTACAACATTATCAGTTGCACCGTCGAGGCCGACGACAACAGCCACCCTCGCATAAGTATAGTAGTGCTGACGTCTGCAAGTACTTAACCACGAACGAGGATGGCGTGTCCCTGGCAGCCATGAGTTTGATGAACCAAGGCAAGGTCCTCATGGAAAAGCTGGTAATCAGAAGAGAGCGTTTACCGACAGCAATTAACTCTATTCATTTCTCATCGTACTATTTAATCTGCTTGGGTTTCTCGCTGACAACGGTGACAGGTATTACTTGAAGGATGCATCCCCCTCAACAAGGCAACCGGGATGGCGCCGTTCGAATACCACGGAACCGACCCACGGTTCAACAAGCTGTTCAACAACAACATGAGAACTCACTCTACCATCCTCATGAAGAAGCTACTCCAAGTCTACCGCGGCTTTGACAGCATCAAGGTCCTCGTCGACATTGGTGGCTATCGGCGTCACACTCCACATGATCACCTCCAGGCACTCCCACGTCAAGGGCGTCAACTACGACATTCCTCATGTCATCTATGAGGCACCACCCTACCCAGGTAGGTCCAACATGTAATGATTCAACGTAAGCACTTCTTGTTGGAATTAAACTTGTGCAGTTATCATGAAGAGATTAATTTCATCAGAAGACAGGTTCATTTCTTCAAGAGAAGATATTTATGGAAGGACAAGTCAAATTGGTTATTGATTCTTGAAAGAGTTTATTGAAAGAAAGATTCATTCTTAATGCATAAATCGGCATAAATGTAATGTATCTTGGGGAACTATATAAACCCGATATGTTGAGTCATGAAAAATATAGAGTTTATGAAATTATAAAAATATTAAGAGAAATACAGAAGATTTAGCTTTCTCCTACTCTTCCTTAGTGTGCTAACTCTATCCTTTTTTCCTATCAACTTCAACAATTGGTATCAGAGCTATGGCTTCATCCTCAAGCACCTTCCAACTCCAAATCCCTAGATTGACAAAAGAAAATTATGACATATGGTGCATCCAAATGAAGGTTCTTCTAAGCTCCCAAGATGTATGAGAGTTTGTAGAAGATGAATTTGTTGAACCAAGTCCAGCAGAAGAAGAAGCGATGAATGCAAAAGCAAAAGAGCAACTCAAAGATAGAAGAAAGAAGGAGAAAAAGGCATTGTTCACAATCTACCAAGGGCTTGATGATACAATGTTCAAGATTATCGCTCCAGCAAATACTTCAAAAGAGGCTTGGGAAATGCTTCAAAAAGCATTTGGTGGTGTTGATAAGGTAAAAAAACTCCGTCTACAAGTTTTACGAGCCGATTTTGAAAAATTACAATAATGTACCTCTGAAACTATTTCTGATTATTTCACAAAAGTTATTTCTATTGTTCATCAAATGAGAAGAAATGGTGAACAAATAAGTGATCAAAGAGTGATAGAAAAGATACTAAGATCACTAGATTCAAAATTTGATTTTATTGCTATTGCGATTGAAGAGTCTAAAGATTTGGAAAAAATGTCTTTAGAACAACTTATGGGTTCCCTTCAAGTTCATGAACAAAGGATTACAAAAAGGGCAGAAGAAAGAACTGTGGAATAAGCACTACAGACCAAGCTTACTCTTGAAAATAAAGGTGAATCAAATTTTCAAAGAGGAAGAGGTCGTGGACAAAGAGGAAGAGGTGACAGAAATCAAACCTATCAAGAATCTCCAAACAATGAAAGAGGTAGATAAAATTCTAACCAAAGAGGCCAAGGTTATGGTCGAGGACGTGGCCGAGGCCATGGACGTGGCAGAATTTCTAAAAAGTTTGAAATACAATGCTATATTTGCAAAAGGTATGGGCATTACTCCTTTGAATGCTATTATAATCCTAACAATCAAGGTGATAAGGCAAATTTTATTGAAAAAGATAAGAAGAATGAAAATCAAGTTCTATTAATGACTTATGATAATTTGAAGGAAGATCAGTCTATAACATGGTACCTAGATACAGGAGCTTCAAATCACATGTGTGGCATTAAAGAATTATTTTCAAAAATGGATACAAGCTATTCTGAAAATATTACATTTGGTGATCTATCTAAAAGACCAGTAAGAGGTAAAGGTAAAATTGTTATTGGACTCCATAATGGCAAAGAGTTATGCATTTCAGATGTTTATTATGTGTCTGATATGAAAAATAATATTCTTAGCTTGGGACAATTACTTGAAAAAGGTTATAATATTGAGATGAAAGATATGACTCTTTCAATTTATGATAAGACTAAGACATTAATCTTACATGTGAAAATGACGAAGAATAGAATGTTTCCTCTACATTTATGTATTTTTGATCGATCAAGTTGTTTTAAGACTGATATTGAGGACATTTCTATATTATGATATCTTAGATATGCATATTTAAATTTTGAAGCTTTAAAACTTCTAGAGAAGTTTAATATGGTGATAGGAATGCCAAGAATTGATCGCCCATCAAAATTATGTGAAGTATGTGTTATGGGTAAGCAAGAAAGAAAGCCTTTCAAAATCAGCAGAACAAAAAGAGCATGACATCGACTTGATCTGGTACACTCGGATGTTTGTGGCCCTATTAGCCCAGTATCACTTGGAAGAAGCAGGTATTTTCTTACCTTCACTGATGATCATAGTGGCAAAACTTGGGTCTATATTTTAAAGGAAAAGAAAGAAGTGTTAAACAAATTCAAAGAATTTAAAGACTTAGTTGAAAGACAAAGTGGTTGCAAGATTAAATGTTTACGAATAGATAGAGGTGGTGAATATACATCAAATGAATTTGAAAGTTTTTGTAGAAAGAATGGAATTTTACATCAATTTACTATGCCATACACACCTTAACAAAATGGTGTTTCAGAAAGAAAAAATAGGACTATACTTAATATGGTCCGATGCATGTTAAAGGAAAGAAAGATTCCTAAAGAATTTTAGGGGGATGTTGTTGCTTGTGCAGTTTATTTACTTAACAGGTTTCTAACAAAGCGAATTGGTAATTCTACACCAGAAGAAGTATGGAGCCTGCAGAAACCAAGAGTTGATCATTTAAGAATTTTTGAAAGTGTTACATTTGCCAAGATACTAGAAGAAAAGAGAATAAAACGTGAAGATAAAAGTCAGAAATGTATTTTATTAGGTTATGCTGAGAATTCCAGTGGATACAAACTCTACAATCCTATCAATAATAAAGTTGTGATGTCACGAGATGTTGAGTTTAATGAACAACAGATTTGGGATTGAAAAAATAATGAACAGCATAGGAAAGCTATATTATCAGAAGAGGATGATATAATACAAGCAAGCACAGAAGAAGCTTTACTAGAATCATCACCGAGATCAGCTAGGTCACATGATTCAAGAAGTCCAATTATAAGGAAAAGACTGATCCAGGAGCTATATGATGTGACTCAAAGAATTGATACTAACAATGATGAACTTTCTCTATTTTGTCTTTTTGCAGGATATGATCCATTAACTTTTGAAGAAGCTTGTAAAGAGGAAAAATGGAGACAAGCTCTGAAGGAGGAGATTAATGCAATCAATAAAAATGATACATGGGAGCTTACTACACTTCCAGAAGACCATCAAGCGATCGGTGTTAAGTGGATCTTCAAAATAAAAAAAAATGCACAAGGAGAAGTGGAGAAATATAAAGTACGATTGGTTACAAAGGGATATAAACAACAATATGAGATCGACTGTAAAGAAGTGTTCGCACCAGTTGCTCGATTGGAGACAGTAAGATTACTTATCTCCTTAGCAGCTCAAATGAAATGAAAAGTTTTACAAATGGATGTCAAATCAGCATTCCTTAATGGAGTTCTTGAAGAAGAGGTATATGTTCAACAACCCCCTGGTTTTATTATTTATGAACAAGAAGACAAAGTATACAAGTTAAAGAGAGCTCTTTATGGGCTTAAACAAGCCCCACGAGCATCGAATTCTTGGATAGATACTTATTTTATTCAAAACAGTTTTTCTAATTGTCCACATAAACTTGCTCTATCAAGTTGTGAAGCAGAATACATAGCAGCATCTTCTTGTGTTTGTCATGCAATATGGCTAAGAAGATTGCTTCAGGAACTTCATATGCCACAGGAGAAGTCAACCAAAATTTATATTGATAATAAATCAGCTATTGCCTTAGCAAAGAATCCAATCTACCATGAAAGATCAAAGCATATCGATACAAGATTTCATTTTATAAGAGATCATGTCAAAAACAAAGAAGTAGAGCTACACCATGTCAAGACAAGTGAACAAGTGGCTAACATTTTTACAAAACCTCTCAAAATTGAAACATTTCAACATCTTTGAAGAAAACTTAGCATGTTGGATGGAACAAGTTTAAGGGGGAAAAATGTTGGAATTAAACTTGTGCAGTTATCATAAAGAGATTAATTTCATCAGAAGATAGGTTCATTTCTTCAAGAGAAGATATTTATGGAAGGAAAAGTCAAATTGGTTATTGATTCTTGAAAGAGTTTATTGAAAGAAAGATTCATTCTTAATGCATAAATCTACATAAATGTAATGTATCTTAGGGAACTATATAAACCTCATATGTTGAGTCATGAAAAATATAGAGTTTATGAAATTATAAAAATATTGAGAGAAATACAGAAGATTTAGCTTTCTCCTACTCTTCCTTAGTGTGTAACTTTATCCTTTCTTCCTATCAACTTCAACACTTCTACCGTATCCAATCCTTCGTACTTATTAAGAATGATTATTAGGTAGTATTTGACTTGCATTCATTCTTGGGATGTATCAGCTGCAGGAGTGGAGAATGTTAGTGGAGATATGTTTATAGGAATCCCAAGCGGAGATGCCATTATCTTGTCTAGGATCCAATTTCTACTTGGATGATCGGAATGACATGAGACACATCACACAAATAAAAGTAGGATAATCAAGAACATGTGACTTATTTTATATAATTGCTATTTAGAAATGATTGAAATTGCATTTGAAAATATATTTATATTTTAATATATAATTGAATAAAAATTTTGAGTAAATATATAATTATAGAATTCTTTGATTATTTGATAAATAATAGATGAAAACTGTATTTTAAATGTATACTGACATAAGTATTATTTGGTAAATTATATTTCAAAATTCCATTGAATATTTATAGTAAACGTATCATTCTAATATTTTTAATATTTTTATTTTGTATTTAAATTAATAAGTAAATAAATAAAAAAGATAAATGAACGTATGTAATCTTATAAATAAATTTAAGGTTAAATATATAAAAAGTAAATAATATAATCATATTAATAAATATAAAATAATTTTTAAAATAAATAGATAAATTTTTATCGTTTATAAAATATAAATTGTATTAGTTTCTCACTAAATCATTTTAGGAATCTTATAATTTTAGATAAAATCATAGGATACTTGTAAAAATTACACTAGTATTTCATCTAATGTTTAAATGTTAATACTACCCTAAAATAGCATCTGCATTCGAGCATTTCAAATGTGACTAGAGAAAAAATTATTAAATATCAATTCATTACCAATTCATATTTGAAATATGTAACAAAAATTAAACATGTGGACATTCCAAATAGCATCTAGACTAGATAGGATTTGAAAAAGACTTTATTAAATACCAATTCATATCTAAATGTGCATTAATCTGTCAATATATATTTCAAATATATTTGCAAACATATCTTTAAACAGATATAGCGCCATTGGAATCAATAAACAATTGATGCCTTTCCGATATACTTTTTTTAAGACTTACCTATATTAATATTGACAAAGAAATTAAACATGCAGTGTATTCTTCATGATTGGAGTGATGAGCATTGTGTGAAGATATTGAAGAATTGTTGGAAAGCACTGCCAGAGAAAGGAAAGGTGATTGTGTTGGAATGTGTTCTACCAACAGTCACGGAGTCGATTCCTCAAACCAAATGAGCTTATGAAATAGATGTTATCATGTTGGCTCACAGCCATGGAGGTAGAGAGAGGACCCAAAAAGAGTTCCAGGACCTGGCAAGGGATGCTAGCTTCTCAGGATTCAACATCACTTATCTCTTCGCCAGTACTTGGGTCATGGAATTCACCAAATAGATTACTGGAAGCTATATATATATATATATATATATATATATATATATATATATATATATATATATAGCATCCCGAAGTTTTGTTTCCGTTTCTGAAGTCTTCACTAGACATCCCGTGCACTATGTTGGCAGAGGTCAAATGTAGTATAGTAATGTGTGGCTGGAAACAAACATCAGTCAAGTAATAAGATCAAGTCACCAACTTGCGTGTTTATAATGGATGGCTGGAAACAATCATTTTTATAGTGAAACCGTAAGACTCAGGTAATTAATTACCTGCTGCACGAAAGTGAGTTGATCCGCACGCATCCATCTCCATCTTCGCTGTAGGCCATCGTTGACCAGTCACTGGAACCAAAAGGAGTTCCAGAACCTGGCAAGGGATGCTAGCTTCTCAGGATTCAACATCACGTATCTGTTCGCCAGTACTTGGGTCATGGAATTCACCAAATAGATTACTGGAAGCTATATATATATATATATATATATATATATATATATATATATATATATATATATATATATAGAGAGAGAGAGAGAGAGAGAGAGAGAGACGCACAATGCTCAATCTCATATTATATTCACAATGCTATCTTACTTGTTTTGCTTTATACGACTTCGTCAGCTTGTATCCAAAGTAAAGTTTTACAACAACTAGTGGATCCTGATTCTGTTGTCAAACATAGCATCCCGAAGTTTTGTTTCCGCTTCTGAAGTCTTCACAAGACATTCCATGCAATATGTTGGCAGAGGTCAAATGTAGTAGTAACGTATGGCTGGAAACAAACACCAGTCACGTAATAAGATCAAGTCACCGACTTGCGTGTTTATAATTGATGGCTGGAAACAATCATGTTTATAGTGAAACCGTAAGACTCAGGTAATTAATTACCTGCTGCACGAAAGTGAGTTGATCTGCACGCAGCCATCTCCATCTTCGCTGTAGGCCACCGTTGATCCGTCGCCGGAACTAAATGGTCGCTAGTGACCTCTCTGTGCTTGTGGATCATGCATACAAATAGTGTTTATTGTTTTCTTAGGTGTAGTGGATATATATATATATGATATAATATCCAAGCCAAAAATCATTACCATTGTCTCAGCGTGGAGCAACCATTTTATTATCTTTTCTTTTATTTATTAATTATTTTATTTTTATCATTAAAAATTTTAATTATTGTGAAGATTGTTAGACTTAATTTTATTAAAAATTAAAATTAAAATTTTAAAAAATATTTTTGGCCGTTATATAATGAACGGATATCTAGGGACTATATATATCCTTTCATGATAGGATCCTATAAATAGAGAATTAAAACAACTCTAATCAATCTGATTAATATAATTTTTCTCTTTCATAATTTTTAGTATATTTATTTAAATTTTATATAATTATTTGACTCATTGAAAAAGATTAATTAAGTCACTCCATGATCGTGTTCACAAGAAGGATAATTGATAGGACCTCAACAAGGTCGGATCCTATCCATTGAGTTGATCAGTCCAGTCAAGTCAATAAGAGTCATAATAGAAGTTGGAGATTATAAATCCTAGTACGAATTAGAGTCTATTTAATTAAAAATCTTATTAGTAGTCTATTTTAGGAATCCAAGTTCAATTAGGAGTTGGTTAAGAGTCTATATAAATAAGGGTGTAACTATCTTGTTTTGGGACAATCAATGAAAGTTATTTGATTTCAGCCTTTGGTTGAAACCCAAGAGGGTCGATCTCCTATAGTGATCAACGAGGGTCGAACTCCTATAGGGATCATTTATCTTCGATAGAAACCTTTGGGTTCCTATCATCTAGCATTATAGCAGCGTTCTTGGCATCTTGCTATTCATCCACTCCACCGTCTCCCCTACCACCTTGCTGATGTTGCCACTTGCAACCCCAAATTGCAACCGTTGGCCTCTATATCCTATTATCGCCATAGCTACCATCTAACCCTAGGTTGCCGCCACCTCTCCATATCTTGCTGCTACCACAACCTGCAACATCTTGTTGTAGCCATCTAACTTTAGGTTGCTGTTGCCGCCTCCTCCATCTCTTTCTGTTGCTGCCACTACTACCTAGCCCAAGCTAGTCCAAGTCTTATGCCTTTGACCAGACAACAAAAGATGGAATTAAATATCATTGATCTGTAATCATACATGATGGCTGCAAATAATGCACTAGATGCAAGGTTTGAAGCTTTCGAGGCTCGCATAGAAGATAAATTGTGAGCACACTTTCACGAATTCAGAATAAGCTAATCAGAGAGCCGCAACAAATCTCAATGTGGAGAAAGTCCTTATTCCAATGAAAACTAATCTGAGAAGTGTGATCATAGGCAGGTCATCGGATACTCACGCATGAGGGTGGAGTTTCCTAGATGGGAAGATAGAAACCCAATCATCTATATCTCACGTGTTGAAAGATTTTTCCTTTTTTACCGGACCCAAAAGGATCTAAGATGGACATAGCTTCTATACAACTTAAAGATAACACAATTCGATGGTATGATTAGTTCGAGTAAATGCACAGAGTACCCACATGGGAGTAATTCAAAAGCGGACTACTAATCCGTTTCGGACCATCGGAGTACGAGAACATGGATGGACAACTTACGAATACTAAAGCAGGTTTGAATGTCTTTCAAATCAAACTCGAGATTGGTTCAAAAAATAATTGTTAGGTAAATTCATTGAAGAATTCAAACCAGAGATCTGGTGCGAAGTTAAATCCCACCAATCGTACACCTTGATGGCTCCATATTCTTCACCTATATACAGGAGGAAAGGCTTAACATGGATAACCACAGGGCTAAGAGCATGAATAAACCAGTAACAATCATGCTGCCGACTCCACCTAGTGCCAACTGAACCCCTATGCCAAAGAAGCTTATCCGAGAAGAACTCTGAGAGAAGTCGTCCAAAGGACTATATTGCACTGCTGGTTAAAGGTGCCTTGCAAGCCAATCACGTGAGTGATGACATGTGTGACACACTGTATGATTTTTTTGCTTATGATTAATATTGGCATATTTTCATATTATCTGTTACATATATATTATGATGTCCTTGGTTCTATGCAATGTGAGTCGGATCGTGATAAGATCACAATAATGAGATTGATTCACCTTTAAACACAGATCCTAAATAATTCTGTTCATAAATTACTCAAGAGGGACATTGAGATAATCAGATAGATCGGTGTACTATATACCCGTCCATATGATGGAGGCGGTTAGTCTCACAGCAACTTATGTAGAGATACTAAGGATATAGTATAAGTGCTCATTGAAGAATGAGTTCACTGATTGATCTGCTTATGAAATGTTGTATGGTTAATGATACCTAATGTCAAACAGTGATTCCATAGTCCCAGTAGTGTATCTGGTCCTTAGACTTGAGACCCCAAGGATGTCTTGTATGAGTACTCTTTTCTTTGACGCCAAACTTATAGGTTTAGAAAGTTTCAGATATGGTATAGCTAGTTATCAGGATTGGTAGCCAACCTTACTAAGGCAATTGAGTATCAATAGAGGATCATCCACTCTTAGTATCATGAGAGGAATATCCCATATGTACTTGCTCAGAAAAATCCCTGGCCAGGGTCATTCGGATTAAGAGAAAATGAGTTCTCCAGTAGAATCCGAATAGAGCAAGACAAACTGATTCCATATGTGACATGACAGTACCATGTCTAATATATGGTCTCTGGGATATTATTTGGATGAGGGATTATAGATATATAGTAACTATGGACAGACAGGTCAGATGAATTTGATCCCCCCTATACCGTTTGGGGACTATGGCATAGTGGCCTAGTACATCCATAGTCGATGAGTCGAGTGAATTATTATGAGGATAATAATTCATTATATCAGAAGGAGTTTTGATGGGAGTGACTCACGGCCGGCTCGATATCAGGCTTAGAGGGTCACATACATCTGGTAGATGCTTCAGCGAATAGAGAATTGTATGGAGATCCAATTAGCCCCTATTCTCATTAAATGAGATCTTAAGCTGATGTGCTTCTTGATTAAGACCCAGTTAAAGGCCTAAGGAGATTATTAGATAGAGATCTAATAATGCAAGATTAGTGGGTAATTGGATGAAGATCCAATACCCACTAAGGAAGGAGCCCTAGGGTTTTTGGTGGCTCTCTATAAATAGGAGGGGAGACTCATGGTTGATAGACTACAACTTTAGTCATCACCTCCTATTCTCCTCCTTCCCTTTGGGTAAGAGTTGCAAGATCATATTGAAGGAGTTTTGTGGCAGAGATCTATCGTGTGAATATTGCTAGAGAGGAGGACACTTGACCTCCTTCATCTTCTCCATCCGGATCTGGAATACAGGGATATACGATCTTCTTAGGCAAAATCAATCTCTCACACTTCGCGGTTTTATCATTTTTTACATGTTGCTCACGACCCCAATCTTTTACACGACGATTTGATCTACGTGGAAAACTAGTTTTTATTATGATTTTCGATGCGCATGTGATTCACCCGCTGAGGTTTCCCAACAATGGTATCAGAGCCAAGGTTTTCGTATGAAAATTTGGTTTTAAACTGCGTGTGATTAGATTGAATCGCGTAGAACTATTCTACGTAATTGTTGCATCGATTGGCAGCGAAAGTAGGAGCTACTTACGGGGAGGGGCGGCCACAAGCATGCTGTCTACATGCAGAGGAGGTTGGCCACAACCATGTCTCCTGTAGGGCCTGCCGGCCATGGCCTAGCTACTTGCAAGGGGCGGGTGGCTGCAGCCAAGGCCCTCCTGCAAAGGGGCGATTGACTACGGCCAGGCCCCCTGCAAGGGGCGATCGCCCGCAGGGGTAGCAGCCCGCAAGGGGCGACCACTCACGAGCACGACCGCCAGCGGGTCGCCGTCATGACAGCCCTAATGCCAAGATGGGAGGCCGCCGCAGGGTGGTAGTAGCCGACCGAAGGGCGCCGCCAAGAGGCAACAAACGATGGACACGTGAGGGTGAAGGAGGGCTAGGGCATGTTTTTGAGAAAAAGATGGTTATGCCCCTCAGAATTTGAGAAATTCTAGCTCTATCTATTTTATATAGAATTTCTTAAATGCCCTCAATATTTTTGGAAATTTTGAGGACTGTCCTCTCATCCAGAATACTGAAAACACCCTCAATAATTCTGGAAATTTTGAGGACTGTCCTTATATATAAAATTTCAAAAATACCCTCAATAATTCTGGAAATTCTAAGGACTGTCCTTATGTACATAATTCTAAAAATACCCTTAATAATTCTAAAAATTTCGAGGATTGTCCTCTCATCCAAAATTTCAAAAATTCCCTTGATAATTTTGGAAATTCTGAGCATATCCTGATTTTTAAAAAATAATTAATTAAATAGTTTAATTAATTATTATATATATCTAGTAATCCTATATATGATGTGATATAAATATGATGTATGATGTGAATGGATAATCATGAGCCATGTGTTGTGATGTGTATAATTGTGATTATTATTATTATTGAGGCCTGTGAGCCTCCGTTTTTCTCGTTTATTATCGGGCCTACGTGCCTGTGATTATTTGTAATTATTTGAAAAGGCGCAGCAGGAGCGTGGAGGTGATAGTGGGACCCACGATGTCTTGGCAAGAGATTATGATGCATGGTGATGCAAAGATCTGATGGAACCGATGATGACGAGATCAACAATCACAGGGCATGGAGATGCAACGATGCACACATAGATCCTATTGTGAGTAATTAGGCCCATTGTCTCGGGCTTAAATCATATTAGGTGATGGCTCATGATCATCCGGTGTGGCTTGCATATGTGATATATTATACACCTACTAGATATATGTATATATATTTATATATTTGCATGCGATGTAGATATATATTAAATTTATATATGTGTGACACGACATATTAAGAGACTGATAGAAAACAAAAACCCCTGCTATGATAATATTAAGTTGGTAAGCGTAAGGCAATAAGATTGACCCATGTGACCTTCCATCGTTATAAGAAGAATTGAATCCCGACATAGGTTGAGTTGGTCGAGTCACTTGAGGCTCACCTATCTATGTGATCGAGTTCTTGCCTATGACGTATATATGTCACCAGTGACCTGAGAATATAGTATGACTTACTCAAGCAGTCGAGAGCATATCCATCAAATCAGACTCATCATGTAATGATGGTGATGGCTTAACCAAAATTCATGGTTGGTTGAGCAGTCGAGACCATGATGATTTATAAGCCGAACTTGACGGGAATCATAAGGATTGTGATTGATAAGAGTTGTCTACCTTTTAGACTTAGTGTAGTTGGCCGAGTCCATCGAGATTGCACTAAGATGTCAATTGGATCCCGATCCCCACTAGGAGTCCGCCGGAGACTTTCGTCTCATGTATCGAGGGTGTCACGTGATTCACTAGGAAAATAGTGGGAGTATATTAAGATAGAAGTCCATATCTTAATTAGTATTTTCTATAAAATCTGTATATTATTTATTTTTACTATATCTTATTTATCGCTTGCAAAACCCCTGTGTGGCATACTCGATGCCAACCGCCTCATTGGTCCAAAGGTTCTGTAATTTGATAATTATTCTCACGAAAGAAAAAATTATATATGTCCTTAATACGATTATGCCCATGCTGAAGGAAAGGACAATCGAGGATGAGATTGCTCGCTTTGTGAAGTATAAAGATAGTCCTAAAGGATAACCTGTATGTTAATCTTATACTTTAGTCCCTACCAAATTCCTTTTCACAGTTTATTATTTTTAATATGAACAAGTTTGAGGTAACTCTAACTGAGCTCCTCAATATGTTGAGGAAAGCTAAGAGTACTATCAAGAAAGAGAAGTTAGTTCTCTATATTAGTGAGATCAATAGGAAAAAGAATGCTAGTAAGACCCTTAAGAAAGGGCAAAGAAAGATCAGGTAAGACAAAGATTGCCAAGAAAGACCCGACAAAGGATAAAGGACAGTGCTTCCACTACGGCCAAGACGGGCATTGGAAGAGGAACTGTAAGGACTACCTTGCAGATAACGCGAAATAGAAGGTTAGAGAAGCTTTAGTTATATTCATGATCAGTCTCTACTTGTCCGATTTTCATAATAACATATGGGTATTGGATACCGGGAGTACTTATCATATCTGTAATTTATTGCAAGTTCTAGTAAGACCTAGGAGATTAGCCAAAGGCAAGATGGACCTCAAGATGTGCAATGGAGCAAGAGTTGCTGTAGTTGCTATTGGAGAGGTCACCTTACATCTGCCTGGTGAAGCTATTCTTGCATTAGATGCATGTTATTTTGTTCTCTCTATTATCAAAAATATTATTTCTATCTCTTGTTTGACAATTAGTGGATATAAATTAGTTTTTGAGAACAATAGTTATTTAATAATTATAGATGATGAGATCATCACTAGAGGGACCCTTATAAATGGCTTATATATGTTAGACACTTCTCCACATATTATGAATATAAATATGTCTAAGAGAAAAAGAAATGAGGTAAATAATGCATACCTATGACATTGTAGGCTAGGTCATATACATGAGAGAATGATTCAAAAAGTTACTGAAAGATGGATACGTAGATCCATTTGACTTTGAGACATATACAACTTGCGAACCTTGCCTTTGTGGGAAGATGACCAACTTTCCTTTTAGTGGAATTGGAGAAGAGCCACCGAGTTATTAGAACTCATACATAGTAATGTATGTGGTCCTATGTTGACTCAAGCTATAGGTGGTTACTCATACTTCATTACATTCACTAATGATTTCTTTAGGTATGGACATATATACTTATGAAGTACAAATCTAAGGCCTTTGAGAAATTCAAGGAATATAAGAATGAGATAGAGAACCAAATTGGTAAGAGTATTAAGACTCTTCGATCAGATCGAGGAGGAGAGTACTTAGAGTACAGAGTTAACCCATTTCCATAGGGACAATGTGATTCTATCCCAATGGACACCTCCTTATACACATCAGCTCAATGGTGTATCAGAAAGGAGGAATCACATACTGTTAGACATGGTGTAGTCTATGATAAGTTTTGCTGACCTAGCTATTTCATTCTGGGGGTATGCCCTAGAGAGTACAGCTTACCTTCTGAACAGAGTTCCATTAAAGTTAGTAGTATCTACACCATATGAGATATGGAAAGGAAAGAAGTACGATATTAAGATTGTTAAGATTTGGGGTTGTCCTGCCCACGTTAGAAGACACAACCCCGATATGTTGGAATCAAGGACAGAATGGTGCACATTTGTGGGATACCTAAAGGAAACTTGTGGGTATTATTTCGATCATCCTGAGGACCGAAAGGTCTTTGTTACCAAGAGAGCTGTGTTCCTTGAGAAGGAACATATTCTTGGTGGAAACAGTGGGAGTGAGATAGAATTGAGCGAGGTTGGAGAACCTAGCTCAAGTACCATTCTAGAGCTCGAGTCTGTTCAGGTACCTAACACACAAGTTCCAACTTTACGTAGGTCTAATAGAGTATCTCACCCTCCTGAAAGATATGTGGGACATGTCAATGGAGATGACTCTCAGGATGTTGATCCTCAGACCTACGAGAGGGCTATTATGAGTATAGACTTCGGGAAGTGGTAAGAATCCATGAATTCTGAGATGGATTCCATGTACTCTAACAAGGTTTAGAATCTTGTGGATGCACCTAAGGGTATTGTACCCATCGACTGCAAATGGATCTTCAAGAAGAAGATCGGAGTGGATGGAAAGGTAGAGACCTATAAAGCAAGGCTGGTAGTTAAAGGATATCATCGAATACAAGGAGTTGACTATGACGAAACCTTTTCACTTGTAGCCATGCTTAAGTCCATTAGAATTATTTTGGCCATTGCAGCACACTATGATTGTGAGATCTGGCAGATGGATGTGAAAACGATACTCCTCAATGGCAACCTTGAGGAAGAGGTGTATATGATATAACCAGAGGGATTCATATCCAAAGAGAGTCCAGATAAAATATGCAGGTTGCTTAGATCCATTTATAGATTGAAGTAAGCTTCCCGAAGTTGGAACACAAGATTTGATGAGGTGATCAGATCTTATAACTTTGTTAAGAACGAAGATGAGGCTTGTGTGTATAGGAAGGTAATTGGAAGTGCTATCACCTTCTTGGTGCTATATGTGGATGACATCCTAATCATTGGGAATGATGTAGGAATACTCTCCACAATAAAAGCTTGGCTATCTAGAAACTTATCCATGACAAACTTAGGGGAAGCATCCTATATTTTGGCGATCCGGATCTATAGAGATATATCCAAAAAGATGTTTGGCTTATCCTAGTCTAGGTATATAGACTCCATTGTCAAAAGGTTTTGCATGAAAAATTTCAAGAGAGGTCTCATACCGATGAGATATGGAATATCACTTTCTACGAGTATGTCCCCAAAGTCTCCTGAAGAAAGGGCATACATGAATAAGATACCTTATGCCTCAGCAATAGGGTTTATCATATACGTGATGCTATGTGCTAGGCCTGATATAACATATGTTGTGAGTGTCACGAGCAGGTGTCAGGCAGATCCAAGTTTAGAATACTAGAAGGCAGTAAAGTGTATCTTTAAGTACTTAAGAATGACTAAGGATCTTTTACTGGTATATGGAGGAGGTAGCCTCCAGGTTGAGGGCTATATGGACTCGAGTTTTTAGTCCGATATTAATGATAGTAAATCAAATTCAGGATATATTTTCACCATGAATGGAGGAGTAGTAAGCTGGAAGAGTTCCAAGCAAGATACCACTGCTGACTCGACCATAGAGGCAGAATACATTGCTATGGTAAAAGCAGTAAGACGAAGCGGTGTGGATGAAGAAGTTCATCAAGGATTTGGGAGTCATACTAAGCAGCGTGAAGCTGACTCTCATATATTGTGACAGCGACAGGGCGATAACTCTAGCAAGGGAACCCGGGTCTCATCAGAATTATTCTGAGGAGGTTCTATCTGATTAGAGCGATCATGACCTGAAAAGATATAGCAATGGAAAGAGTTCCATCCGAAGATAATATTGCAGATCCACTTATGAAGCCGCTGGCGTAGATTGTATTTGAGCGTCACAGGGGTCTGATGGGGATCATATACATAGGTGATTGGCTTTTGGTCAAGTAGGAGATTGTTGATTATAGGTGCCCTGCAAGCCAATCACGTGAGTGATGGCACGTATGACACACTGTATGATCTTTTTACTTACGATTAATATTGGCAGATTCTCACATTATCTGTTACATATATATTGTGATGTCCTTGGTTTTGTGCAATGGGAGTCAGATCATGATAAGATCATGACAATGAAATCGATTTACCTTTAAACATAGATCCTAAATAATCCCGATCATAGGTTACTCAAGAGGGACATTGAGATAATCGGACAGATCAGTGTACTATATACCCGTCTATATGATGAAGGTGGCCAGTCTCAGAGCCACTTGTGTGGAGACACTAAGGATATAGTACAGGTGCTCATTGGAGAATGAGTTCACTGATTGAGCCGCTTATGGAATGCTATATGGTTAATGGTACGTACTGTCAGAGAGTGATTTCATAGTCCTAGTTATGTATCTAGTCCTTAGAGTTGAGACACCAAGGATGCGTTGTATGAGTACTCCTTTCTTTGATGCCAAACTTACAGGTTTGGAAAGTTCTAGATCTGGTACAATTGGTTATCAGAATTGGTAGCCAACCTTACGAAGTCAATTGAGTATCAATAGAGGATTATCCACTCTCGGTATCACGAGAGGAATATCCCATATGTGCTTGCTCGGATAAATCCTTGGCCAGGGTCATTCAGATTGAAAGAGAAAGAGTTCTCTGGTAGAATCCAAATAGAGCAAAACAAACTGATTCTGTACATGACATGGCAGTACCATATCCAATATACGATCTCTGGGATATTATTTGGATGAGAGATTATAGATACATGGTAACTGTGGACATATAAGTCCAATGGATTTGATCCCCCCGTACCGTTTGGGGACTATGGCGTAGTGGCCTAGTACGTCTATAGTTGATGAGTCGAGTAAATTATTATGAGGATAATAATTCATTATATTAGAAAGAGTTCTGACGGGAGTGACTCACGGCCAACTCGGTATCGAGCCTAGAGGGTCACACACATATGGTAGATGCTTCAGTGAATAGAGGATTGGATAAAGATCCAGTTAGCCCCTATTTTATTAGATAAGATCTTAAGCTGATGGCTCCTTGATTAAGGCCCATTTAAAGACCTAAGGAGATTATTGGATAGAGATCCAATAAATCAAGGTTAGTGGGTAATTAGATAGAGATCCAATACCCACTAAGGAAGGAGCCCTAGGGCTTTTGGTGGCTCTTTATAAATAGGAGGGGAGACTTATGGTTGATAGGCTACAGCCTTAGCCACCACCTCGTATTCTCCTCATTCCCTCTAAGCAAGAGTTGCAAGATCAGATTGGAGGAGTTTCACTGTAGAGATCCATCGTGTGGATACCGCTAGAGAGGAGGATGTTTGACCTCCTTCATCTTCTCCATCCAGATCTAGAATACAGGGATATACGATCTCCCTAGGTAAAATCAATCTCTCACACATTGTGGTTTTATCAGTTTTTATATTTTTCTCACGACCCCAATCTTTTGCACGACGATTTGATCTGTATGGAAAACTGACTTTTGTTTTGATTTCTGCAGCGCATGTGAAGCACCCATTGAGGTTTCCCAACAGGCACTATGTCAAACAGTAGAGTAGAGATCACCATTATAAAAGAGAAGACTTTTTGATGATCAAGCCGATTAAAGAACGAAAAGTTAAGGACATGGATCCATAATTCGAGGAGGAAGACATGAGGGAAGAAATAGAATCGATCACCAGCACTGTGCATGCCCTAGTCGGTTATGCCAACCCATAGACAATGAAGATCGAAAGATTTCTCAAATAGTAATCGGTAACAATTCTGATCGATATAGGTAGCACTAACAATTTCATAGATCATAAGGTTGCTGCCCGGTTAACCTACCAAACTGAAGATTATGATAAGTTTAATATAAAGGTAGCAGATGACTGAATACTAACTTGCAGCAATAAGTGTCCAAGGGTGAAGCTAATTATGCAAGGACAAGAAATACTCGTGGACTTCTTCTTGCCGCCGTTAGAAGATTATTAAGCGGTGCTCCATATTGAATGATTGACAACCTTAGGTGATGTTTCTTGGAACTTCTTTAAACTCATCATAGCTTTTCGTTAATGGGAAATAGGTGACCCTAAGAGGCAAACGCGAAGGCAAGGTCTCCACCATTACGAGTTAATGGATGGAAAAAGTACTTCACAAGACACACGTCGGTCTCTTAATCGAACTACAAGGACTATAACTTAAAGAATCGATGATGCAAGATAAAAACCTTGCTCTCCTTTCCCTACTTTTTGAATTTACAGATATATTTGTTGAACTACAAGGGTTCCCTCCTTTTTGGCTGCATGACTATCGAATTCTCATATTGTTAGTAAGGCTCCAAAAACATTCGGCCATACCGATATCCCCACCTCTAGAAGGATGAAATGGAGAGAATTATCAGGGAGATGCTGGAAACAGGGATCATCAGGCCGAGTGTCAACTCATACTCTTTACCGATCCTTTTAGTATGAAGAAGGACAGATCATGACAGATATGTATGGATTATCGGGCACTCAATAACATCACTGTAAAAGACAAATACCTAATTCTTGTGGTGTATGAATTGCTAAATGAACCAAAGGGAGCCCAGATCTTCACTAAACTAGACTTGTGGTTAGGCTATCATCAAATCTAGGTGCATGAGAATGACATACCGAATATAGCCTTCTAGACACACAATGAGCACTACGAATTCTTAGTAATGCCTTTCGACCTAACCAATGCTTAATGAATGATATCTTTCAAACTCATGTTCATAAGTTTGTTCCGATCTTCTTCGATAATATTCTAATTTATAGCTCTTCCTTTGAAAGCCACCTATCACATTTGTGGATTATTCTAATGACACTATGAGAACATTGTCTTCTTGTCAAAAAGTCAAAATTACAGCTTTATACAAGGTGAGGTTGAATACCTTGGACACATAATTTTAAAAGGAGTGGCAGTCGATCCTTCAAAGATTCCAAGTAATAAAAGTCTGGCCACTACCGAAGACAATCAAGGCTTTACGGGGATTCTTAGGGCTGACTGGCTACTACTACAAGTTCATGAAAAACTACAATAAAATCAGCGCTCCCCTCATGAGACTCCTAAAGAAATATGCCTTCAAGTGGTCGGACGAATCAATCGAAGCCTTTAACTCTCTAAATACTGTGATGACCACTACATTGGTGCTAGCCCTGCCCGATTTCAATAAGATGTTCATGATTGAGTCCAATGCTTCGAGAGTCAAAATTGGTGCCATATTAATGCAAGAAGGTTGACCACTAGTATACACCAGTAAGGCCCTCTCCCTAATACATCTGAAATTTTTGGTCTACGACAAAGAAATGTTGGCTATGGTACATGGAGTTACAAAGTGGTGACCATACTTGATTGGCCAATGGTTTCAAATCAAAATGTACCATAAGAGCTTAAAATACTTCATGGAGTAAAAGACTTTCTCCCTAAAACAACAAAAATGGGTAACTAAATTACTAGGGATTAATTATGAAATTATTTATAAAAAGGGTAAAGATAACTTAGCCTTCTTGAGTATGTTGAATTCGCAACCATCTACCTTCCTGTCTATGACCTTTTGGAAGACATAGGAAAGAATGGCAAAGTGATTCGGAGATCCAAGAAATCATCAGGAAATTCGAGGAGCTCTCGGGTTCAGTTTTATGATATTTGATAAATGAAATGTGTTATTTATGGGTCTATATCATTGTATAGTGTTCCATTTATTTAAAAGGAAAGTTATATATATATATATATATATATATATATATATATATTTCATTTATTTAAAAAGGAAAGTTGTATACTATGTTAAGTTAGTTGTTAACATACTTTATGTCGGAGCTGATGGCAGCACAACTTGGTCTGATCCAAGTGCATAAGACCATTAACGTTGCCCTTGGTCGACGAAGAGGGATTGGCAGGAAACCTAGTCATGGGATCTTCGTGTAGACTTTCTGAGAAGCAGCGGGTGATAGTCTCTTCCTCTCCTTGTGGTCGCATTCTACTCAAAGGCTGGAGTTGGGCGGAGAGTCCCATGACTCGGCCCCTCCGATGCTTAAGTTAGTCGGAGATGGAGCTATATGATAGATCTAGAGATCTCCTTTAAGTGTATATTTTTTTGTCTTCCTTTAATACTGTTCAACAGGGTAGCTTTTATACCTCGTGCCTTGGGGTCAACGTACGTGGATGTTTAATGGCTGTCGGCATCATAGTATGCAGGTGTTAATGCATACTTTGCCTTAAGTAGTAGCCCGTACTCTGGGTGCTAACTTCGTTTGGTCTGCACAGCACCCTTCTATGCTCCTCGAATGATGGGACAGATCGTGACCTATCCCGAGGTCACGATCTAAGCTGGCTCAGGGTGCTCGGCTCGCTCAATTGTGATGGTCCAAGGGCCCCCATAGAATATGGATCATGATATTTCATATCATTATCTCCCCCCCTAAAGGAGTCATGCCTACGAAGAATCAAGAGGCGCGGTTCAGGGTTTGAGCTCGTTTGTCTCGCTAGTTGCATTGTGGTTCTTTGGGATTTCATCGGGGTACGCCTAGTTGCATCACATTATGATGTCGTACTGGGTGGGATTGCTTGGTCTCATATCGACCGAGACATGGTTAATGGTGGACTAGTGAGGTTAGGTTGGTAATAGGCTAGCCGAGTTTAGGCTGTCATTAGTCTGGTCAAGGCTATGTTGGCAATGAACTGGTTGAGACCGGGTTGGCAGTTAACTGGTCAAGACTAGGTTAGTAGTGGATTGGTCGAGACTAGGTCAGCAATGGATTGATTGAGACTAGGTCGGTAGTGGATTGGCTAAGATTGGGTCGATAATGGACTGGCCGAGACTAGGTTGGTAATTAATTAGCCAAGACTTGGTCGGTAGTGGACTGGCTGAGACTAGGTTGGCAGTTAACTGGCTGAGACTTGGTCCGACAGTAGACTGGCCGAGACTGGGTTGGTAGTTGACTAGCTAAGATTGGGTCAATAGTTGACTGGTCGAGACTAGGTCAGTAGTAGGCTGGCCGATACTAGGTCGATAATGGATTGGCCAAGATTGGGTCGATAGTTGACTGGCCGAGACTAGGTCGGCAGTGGACTAGCCGAGTCTAGGTCAACAATGAACTGGCTGAGACTGGGTCAATAGTTGACTGGTCGAGGCTAGGTCGGCAGTAGACTGGCTGAGACTAGGTTGGGAATGGATTGGCCAAGACTAGGTTGGTAGTTGACTGGCCAAGACTAGATCGACAGCAGACTGGCCGAGACTAGGTCAACAATGGATTGGTTGAGACTAGGTCGATAATGAACTGATCGAGCTAGGTTGTGGTTGACTGGCCAAGACTGGTATGCCTCGCTCCTTCTCAAGGGAATACTTTTCTACAATGATGGGGTGATGAGCTATCACATCGCATGTGGCCGGTTTCACAAGTGGTGCACCTTTCTCTAAGCAGTTGTCAAGGGGATCTGGACCCATTTATTGTGAATCTCCTTGGGATCTTGGGGTGTTGCGTTGTCACCTTATCGGGAAGGTGAAAGGTTGCTCCAGGCGTCATGTTGATCACCTTGAGGGTGCCCCTTCGACTGAAAGGCCACCTTGGCCTAAATGCCTACATTCGCCTTTACAACCCTTTCTTGTAGTTCATGAATGGGCTATTATTCCTTGTCCCTTCTCAAGCTTGCCCTTCCTCTGCTCTTGAATCCTTCTAGCATTTGCCTCCTCTGGTCATCTTCAAGTCCATCATAGTTGAGTCGTTACACCTTTTGCTTCTTTGGCTTTTCCTGTTCCTCCATCTTTACTCGTTTCTTTCCCAATATCTCCCTCATCATCGAGTGGTGAGAGGAATTTGTGTGGTTGTTCCTCATTTGGGTCCTCATCCTCCCTAGATGAGAAAACCTCCAAAGCCTTAGAGGCCATGTTCCGGGAGCTCGATGAGGATTCGATTATAATCGAGTCCTTTTTGCCCATGATTAGGTTTAGGTATCATATTTTACTGGAATATGATCTATTAGGATCAAGTTGACACTAAGAGGGGGCGTGGGTGAACTCGTGAAAGTGATAAATACTTGGTTCTTAAAATATTTGCTCAAGAGAAACCAAAATCGAAAGTGCTTTTCTTGGAAGTAGTGAGAGCGACAAAGTTCGAGAACAATAGTAAAGAGAAAATCGAAAGAAGATGCTTGTGATTTGTTTAGAACTAATTAAGAACAATCAAATTCAAATATAATAGTAAAGAGAGGCAAGGGTAGTGATGCTTATAGATTTTATAGTGATTCGATCAAAACTTTGACCTACGTCCACTACCGATCCATCCTCACTTAAGGCCAATCACTATCCATAATCATTCTTCTTTTATGGGCAAAGATCAAACACCCCTTACACCTTTATCCTTTTCACAGGCTCAGGAGAACAACTTTCACACTCTCCTTTTCTCAGGTCAGGAGATCAACCTTTTTAACTCAATTTCAACCCTTTCCTTACACAATTCACTCTTGAAAGAAAAAGTGAAGCTCTCAACCCAATTTAATAGAATTTTACCAAAATTTTCTTTCACATTCTTGCTATCTCTAGCAAGAATACTTGGAGTATTTATAGATCCCAATTGGATTTAAAAATTAGAGATAAAATTCAACCCTTCTTTGAAAAATCTGGGTACGGGCGGCATTATCGTTGCCACCAGCGGTACTATCGCCGAAAGTACCCAGAGATTTTGGGTGATGATGATACTACCGCCACTTGGGTGGTACCACCGTGACCTGGGAGGTACTATCGCTAGGATGCTTGGAATAATACCTTTTAATGTTTCACACCCGAGCGTAACTTCTATTGGCCCCTTTCCAAGTCAATGAAATGAGCTCTATCATGAGCTCAAATCAAGTCTAAATTAGACCCGATTGGCCCCTAATTGAGTTAGTAAAACTAATTATAATCATGATGCTAACTACGATACTTAAGATAAATAATTACAAACATAATCAAACTTTTGGTGAACTCTCGGCATCCTTTCGGTGAAACCTCGACGAGCTCCCGAACTCCTTCTGACAAACTCCTGGCATCCTTCTGACGAACTCCTGGCAATCTACTATGAACCCCCGACTAGTTCCGGCCACATTATCCAATCCTCTGCCTGATGCCTAATGTCCGATGCCCGATCTTGACTCTCAATGATAGATTCTTCCTTAATTGCTTTGCCTTTTCCTAGTCATAGTTAATCCTGTATCACTTCTCTCTAATACATGGGTTAGATCACAAACACTCCAATGGTTTTATTATCAAAATCCGAGATTCAACAATCTTTCCCTTTTTGATGATGAAAATCAATTGATGATGGAGTTAAAATTCACTCCCCCTATCCATATGCCATATTTGAAATAGAATAATATTGAATTCATAAGAAACAATTACCTTTGAATTCAACATAGCAATTTGACCATTTTGACTAAACATTGAAACTTTAACAATTTAACCATTCATCACCATGATACTATACATGATAAAAATTTTAAGAACAAACATTCATCTTTTTTTGGTATCACATGATAGAAATTTCAAACAACAAATGTTTCACATGACAAACATTTCAAAACAAGCATCATTAATATACCAATTCTCTCCCTTTCTCATCAATAACAAAGAGAAATATTTAACTCATATTTGAACAATTATCACAAATATTCAAATATACATTTTGTCATCAATATATCATTTCTCCCCCTTTGTGATCAAGAAAAAGAAAAAATGTTCAACATACCATTTATAAACAAATGTTCATCACATGATAAAAATTTTAAAAATGAATATGTTTCCAATATTTCAAAGATTATAATTTTAAACAAGAATATGCTTTAAATATTTCAAAGATTATAATTTCAAACAAGAAAATGTTTCAAACATTTCAAAGATTTAATAATAATATTTCACTTATGTTATCAATCATGTCATTTCTCCCTCTTTGTTATTAACAAAAAGGAGAAATATTCACCTCATATTTGAATGCTAAGTATTCAACACATATTTCATCACATAAAGAGAGGAATTTATTTTATTTCTCCCCCTTTGTAAAATAAGAAGAAGAATAAAGAATGGATTTTATTTATCACAAATGTCATATCATATTTCCTTCCGACACCCCCTCTCTCCCTCCCCTCCTCACCCCCACCCCCCCGTAAACTCGTAAATAAAATAGAAGAAGAAGAAGAAGAAGAAGAAGAAGAAGAAGAAGAAGAAGGGAAGGGGGTGTCAAATATATCAAAGAGTTCAAGAATCAAAGATCAAGTTTAAAAAAAACATCAAATATCAAGAGGGGGGAATACATTTGAAAGCATTACATCAAAGATTCAAGAATCCACGAATCAAAATATTTTTTCTTAAGAGGGAGGATTCGAATGAGAGCTTATGAATCACATATCAAGCATCACAAATAGTTCTTGAATCACATTTTTTCTTTTGTAAATTTTAAGATGAAGAATGATGTGCAATCATTTTGAAAGAGAGCTCAATTTGCAAAGGCTGAGAAATTCAAGAAAATAATAAGAGCTACTCATACATTTAGAGGATTGTAATCATTTCATGTAGATTTCAAGAAGAGGATCAAAAAGAAAAATTCAAAAATAATATGATAGCAAATTATACATTTGGAAGGTTTAATATTCCTAATTTTCTTCTAAGAAATTTTCTCTCCCTTAGTTATTGTCAAAAAGGAAAATGGTGGAATAATTTTTTTTTTTACATCGGTGTTCTAATTACAACCATAAGTACAAAAGGATTATATAATGAAAATTATGTCATTAAGGATATAATATGAAATATCAATTCATAAGTACTAAAAGACATGGTTTATTTTAACAAATATCTCCTTTTAGTAAATAATGAAAATGAGTCTTATGAGATCAAATAGGAAATAATCTTGATTCATTTGGATAATTTTCTTTATAAAAATGAAAGGATCATAGTAAACAATCTTGATTTATATAAAGATCTCAAGTTATAATTTTCAAAATATCAAGATCATGATTTGAATAATAACTTATTCAAGTTCATCAAATCATCAAAATCTCTTTCATATTTTAAGAGATTCATAAATAATGATATACATAGATTCATGACTTTTATCTCTTCTTGAAAACTTGATAGGATAGAGACATGTAAAAAAAAACACACATTTCACTTTTTGTGTTTCAATTTATGTAATTTATTTCATGCAAGAATGCCTTTATCTTTTATACCAAATCCATGCATTGTCATTTAAAACTAAAACCCAAGTATCATTTCAAAAGAAATCATCAAGATTAACAATAGAACATTTTCAAATAAGAGCTTCAATTTATTTTAATTACAACAATTTTTTCTTGTCAAGTGAGTCTAACTCTTTACACTTAGTGCAATGAGTTACTATGCTCATTTCAAATTTTTTATTTATTTTACTTTATCTCAAGCCCCAATTAGAGAACAATCTATCATTCAATCATGCAACATACAACCTATTTTAGGTTAACACACAATCGTCTAACATTCAACCATCATAATATTTAAATCAAACATTCAACAATAACATTTACATTTAAATCAACCAACAACCTAGTAGTCAAAGTATCAATCCTATCTAAAGTCAACACTCCACTGTTCGACACAATGCTAACATAGTCCTTTGGACGACTTCTCTCAGAGTTCAAAAGCGGGCTGTTGATCCGTTTCAGACCATTGGAGTACGAGAACATGGATGGAAAACTTGCAAAGATCCATCAAACCTCTACAATATAAGAATACCAAAGCAGGTTTGAACGTCTTTCAAATCAAACCCAAGATTAGTTCGAAAAATAATTATTAGGTATATTCATTGAAGGACTCAAACTGGAGATCCAGTGCAAAGTTAAAGCCCGCTAATCATACACCTTGATGGCTCCATATTCTTCACTTGCATACAAGACGAAAGGCTTAATATAGACAACCACAGGGCCAAGAGCATGAATAAACTAGTAACAATTAAGCAGTCGACTCCACCTAGTGCCAACCGAACCCCTATGCCAAAGAAGCTTACTCGAGAAGAACTCTAAGAGAGGTCGTCCAAAGGACTATATTAGCATTGTGTCGAACAGTGGAGTAGAGATCATCATTGCAAAATTGAAAAACTTTTAATGGTCGAGCCAATTAATGAACGAAAAGTTGAGGACACTGATCCATAATTTGAGGAGGAAGACATGGTGGAAGAAGCAGAACCCGTCACCAGCACTGTGCATGCCCTAGTCGGCTATGCCAACCCACAGATAATAAAGATCAAAGGATTTCTCAAGTAGTAACTAGTAACAATTCTGATTGATACAGGTAGCACTAACAATTTCATGGATCATAAAATTGTTGCCCAATTAACCTTCCAAACTGAAGATTATGATAAGTTTGACATAAAGGTAGCGGATGGTCGAATACTAACTTGTAGTAATAAGTGTCCAAAGGTGAAGCTGATTATGTAAGGACAAGAAATACTCTAGACTTCTTCTTACTGCCGTTAGAAGATTATGAAGTGGTGCTCAACATTGAATGATTAACAACCCTAGGTGATGTTTCTTGAAACTTTTCTAAACTCATCATGAAGTTTTTTGTTAATAGGAAATAGGTGACCCTAAGAGGAAAACATAGAGGCAAGGTTTCCACCATTATAAGTCAATGGATGGAAAAAGAACTTCACAAGACACACTAATAGGACTCTAGTAGGGTTGAGTCCTAATCACTTAGAAGTAATCAATAAGAATCCTGTGAGATTGTAATAAAACCCCACCTAGTCTATAAAGGTGACTGGGGTTTATTTTGGGGCCCTAGGGCTTAGTGGCTATCACACCTTTTACTAAGCTAGTCGGTTAGGGTTTCCCCCTACTTAGGTTGGCTACAGAGCCAACCTAACCGCCACCTGTTCCCTCTAAGGCAGGTAGGCTATAGAAGGGGTAAAATGATAACTTTAGTTAGGCAAGCACCCCATGGGCTAGGGTTTGTAACCCTATATAATGATGTAGCCACCCCCTCTCTTCTATCAAGTAATTATCATCTTCAATTCAACCTTTGTGCCAACTATAGGAGGGAGGAACCCATATAGTGTTCCAAGGGTTGATCCCCCTCAATGATCAAAATCTATAGGGCTCCTTTTGGGGTCTTATCATATGGTATCAGAGCAATAATCTTACTACCCCTATACCCATATCAGCTGGCTCCACCTTCCCAAGCAATTCCCATAATTATTGTGACACGTGCCTCCACCTTCCACCCCAGCCGCAGATCAAGTCAGTCTGCCACTACCTCCTATGTTTGATCTAGAAATCTAGTATTTTTTTATCATCCATGTCTCTTTAATACTGCAAGATTTTTGACTTTATATATTAAAGATTTTTTCTAAATTTTATCTATTACAAATTTCGTTTGTTGCAAATGTTATCATTGTTACAAAGGTGGAATGCTGCAGAAATTTTCAGCCATATTTTTGCCTCTTAAAACTGGCTTATTCCTTCTTCTTTCTAGCCAAAATTTTTATACAATTCTCAAGATCAAGTTGGCTTCTATCTGGATTTGATTTCTTTAAAAAACTCCTTCTGGAATTGGTTTTCTTGTATGATAATTTACCATCATGTAGTTTTAAAATTTTACGATGAAGGAATCTACCTTGTATCTTTTGCCCTATTTCCTTACTATTATGCTGCCAAAATTTCATCAAAGTCTCTACTAGTATTGACAACATCTCAAGGGTTTTTGCATAATTTCCTTAAACTTTCCTTTGGAAATTACGTTGAAAAGTCATTGTTTCTTTGATATAAAATCTGGTTCAGTTGGACAACACATCGCATCACTTCTTTTCATCAAATTCTATCAGATTTGAGTGCTATTTTTTGTGAGATTTTAGACTCTCTTTTTATCATCTTCAACCATCCTCACTAAAAACCCTTCCAAATATTACCCTAAACTGAATCCAAACAGCCCCCCAAATTAGCCACCCAAATTAGCCTATTCCTATCCAAACCAATTCACCTTCCAATCGACCACACCCTTTCCCAAAACTCTCATGCCACTAACCCAATAACAAAAGAAAGATCTTAATATTACAGATCTAGAGGCATACACCATGGCATCAGAGGAGGCCATCAACACTAAGTTTGAACCATTTGAAAGCCACATGGAGGAGAAGATGCGATCCTTATTTGCCGAATTCAGCATAGGCCGACCATCAAGCCCGAGGAAGTCACACCATGGAGAGACTTCAGATTAGTGAGACAATCTTCAAGAGCATGGACACATCACCTCTGATCCCAACAATCCATGCATGAAGATTGACTTCCCCAGATGGGAAGAAGGAGACCCGATCGGATGGATCTCGCACGTGGAGTGCAATTTTTGGTTCTACCAAACCACGGATGCCACACGGGTGGAGATTGCTACCATACACCTCGTGGGAGATGCTATTTAATGGTTTAGTTGGTTTGAACACACCCATAGAGGTCTCTCTTAGCAACGGTTTAAGGAAGGACTTCTAAATCGCTTCAGTCTGACTGATTTCGACAACATCGATGGATAATTGGCAAAGATTCATCAAACCTCTACAATATAAGAATACCAAACAAGGTTTAAATGTTTATCTAACCAAACTGAGAATTAGTCTGAGAAATAATTTTTAGGTACTTTTATTGAGGGCCTAAAGTCGGAGATCTGAGAAGTAAATGTGCGATAACTGTACACACTTGTAGCGGTGATTTCCTTCATGTGTATCTAGGAAGAACGATTAAATCACAAGGTATGAAGGAGAAGGGTTGGTCCTCGATCAGCCATGCCAATGCCTACTATCCCCTCTACTGCCATCCAAGCCCTCACACTAAAATAGTTGACAAGAGATGAGCTTCGCGAACAATCAGCCAAGGGGTTGTGTTGGCATTGTGACGAACCATGGAGCCACAAAAATTACTACAAAAAGGGCTGGCTCCTCATAATTGAATTAGCAGAGGATGAGGATAATAAAACATCTAAAGAAGCACTTGAACTTGAAGAAGAAGCCATAGAGGAAGAGTCATAACAGGCTGACTATGACGATGAAAGTTGGAGGACTTTCAAAACATCAACCCATCACCCTTCTCATCGACACAGGTAGCACAAATAACTTCCTTAACAGTAAGGTTGCTACACGTTTGGTTCTTCAAATCACAAGTTGCAACAAGTTTGATATAAAGGTCACCGACAGCCGAATCTTCAATTGCGATAAACGGTGCCCGCGGGTGAAACTACTCCTCAAAGACCAAGAAGTGGTAGTTGATTTCTTCATCCTACCCATTGATAATACAAAGCTATACTCAGGATCGAATGGCTCAAAACACTAGGTGATATCTCCTGAAATTTTTATAAATTAATTATAAAATTTTATTGCAAAGGGAGACAGGTCATGGTACAAGGCAAGCGCAGGAGCCAAATTTCTATTGTTTCGTGGCAACGAATGGAGAAAGTTTTGCACAAAGCACATAGTAGATTTTTTCTACATATCTAGCAGCCATCTAAGGGGGAGAATATACAAAATTTAGATCTTAAGCTTGCCCTCTTGCTGGACGAATTCGTGGATGTTTTCACAGAGCCACGCGAGCTGCCCCATAACCGGCCGCATAACCACCGTATTCCTATTCTGTCAAGCAAATCTCCAGTAAATTTGCATCTGTATCACCACCCTCACTTGCAGAAGGATGAGATAATGAATATCATCAAAGAGATGCTCGACACCAGGGTGATTCGACAGAGTTGCAGCCCTTATTCTTTAATGGCGTTGCTAGTGCATAAGAAAGATGGTACATGGCAAATGTGCATTAACTTTTAGGACTTGAACACTATCACCGCCAAGGACAAATATTCTATATCAGTCATAGATGAGCTCTTGGATAAATTAAAAGGAGCCTGAGTCTTCACTAAATTGGATCTTCATTCTGATTATCATCAAATTTGGGTATGCACTGAAGATGTTCTGAAAACTGTATTCTGCACGCATAACGACCACTACGAGTTTCTGGTAATGCCTTTTGGACTTACGAATGCTCCTTCTACTTTTCCAATCCTGATGAATGACATCTTTAAGAGTTTTCTATGCAAGTTCGTATTGGTGTCTTTGATAATATTCTCATTTATAGCCCTACGCTTGATATACATTTTCAGCACTTATGAACTGTTCTAACGATTCTTCGAAAGAATACTCTTTATGTTAAACAATCAAAATGCAGCTTCTTACAGCGTAAAGTGGAGTATTTTGGGCACATTATATCAGAATATGGAGTGGTGGTAGACATAACGAAGATCGAGACAATGCAAGGATAGCCGAAACCTACAAACGTAAAATCGTTACGCGGCTTCCTTGGACTCATGGGCTACTACCATAAATTTATAATGATTATGGAAAGATTAGTGCCCTGCTCACATCCCTATTGAAGAAAGACTTCTTCTTATGGTCGAAACAAGCTTCTACAGCCTTCGAACAACTTAAGGCCACCATGACGACGACTCCAGTCCTAGCACTACTTGATTTCAACCGCACTTTTGTCATTCAGGCCGATGCGTAAAGAGTTGGAATTGGGACTATTTTTATATAAGATGGTCAAATCCTAATTTACACCAAGGCTTCCCCCACACTCCACACGAGATATTTATAGGAGATACTAATTACTACCAAATTTAAAATATGGTTAGATACAGGTCCATGGCATGAAAGAGGAGTAAAACTAGAAGAATTATAATTCGTGCTCATGCCAGATTGGGCTCTCATCATCCCGAACCATACTAGAGGGCAGTCACCATTCTAGAAGAAAGATTGACTATCACTAAAGATTAACCATATGACAGCACATGCAAAGAAGAAATGACCTCCCGACAAGCTTCAGAATGTATGAAAAATTGAAGATTGAGTTTTTCTACACCTCCAGCCCGACCAGTAGAAAACTCGAGCCTTAATGAAGTGGTCTCTGCATTTCTTTGGGCCTTACAAAATTAGGGATCACATTGGAGCCCTAACCTAGAGATTAGATTCACGCACTAAATCAAGATTACAGTTAATCTGCCATGTATCCCACCACAAATAGAAATTTAAAGAAGATGACTCAGCCGAAATCCTTCTAACTAACACCCCAGCTAATGAGGAGGCCAAAGTTCAGTTAATGATAGCATGAGAATCATATGAGGAGCTTATAGAACCTCAGCCTTAAGGACAAGGCAGATTTGAAGAGGGAGGGTTTGATAAAACTCTAGCAGGTTGAGTCCTAATCACTTAGAAGTAATCAATGAGAACCCTATGAGATTATAATAAAACCCCACCCAATCACTTCTATCCTATAAAGAAGGTGGCTAGGGTTTATTTTGGGGCCCTAGGGCTTAGTGGCCATCGCCCCCTTTATTGGGTGAGTTGGCTAGGTTTTCCCCTTGCTTAGGTCAGCTACAGAGCCAACCTAGCTGCCACCTATTCCCTCTAAGGCAGGTAGGCTATATAAGGGGTAAAAGGGTAATTTTAGTTATACAAGCACCCCATGGGCTAGGGTTTGCAACCCTATATAATAATGTGGCTACCACCTCTTTTTTATCAAGCAATTATCATCTTTAATTCAGCCTTTGTTCCGAGTCTAGGAGGGAGGAACCCCTAGCATTCCAAGGGTTAATCCCCCTTAGTGATCAAAATCTATAGGGCTCCTTCTGGGGTCTTATCACACACACTGATATATTAATCCAACTACAAGGACTAAAACTTGGAGAATTGACAGTGTAAGATAAAAACCCTGCTCTCCTTTCCTTGCTTTTTGAATTTACATATATATTTGCTGAATCGCAAGGGCTTCCTCCTTTTTTGCTATATGACTATCGAATTCCCATATTGCTAGGGAAGGCTCCAACAAACGTTCGGTCATACTGATATCCCCACTTCTAGAAGGATGAAATGGAGAGAATTGTCAGGGAGATGCTAGAAATAGGGATCATCAGGCCGAGTGTCAGCCCATACTCTTCATCGGTCCTTTTAGTACAAAGAAGGATAGATCGTGGCAGATATGCGTGGATTATCATGCACTCAATAGCATCACCGTAAAAGACAAATACTTGATTCCTATGGTGGATGAGTTGCTAGATGAACTGAAGGGAGCCCAAATCTTCACCAAACTAGACTTGCGTCAGGCTATCATCAAATCCGGGTGCATGAGAATGACATACCGAACATAGCCTTCCAAACACATAACGGGCACTACAAATTTTTGGTAATGCCTTTCAGCCTAACCAATGCCCCCTCTACCTTTCAAAGCTTAATGAATGATATCTTTCAGACTCATCTTTGTAAGATTGTTCTAGTCTTCTTCAATAATATTCTAATTTATAGCTCTTCCTTTGAAAGCCATCTATCATATTTGTGGATTGTTCTAACAACACTATGAGAACATTGTCTTCTTATCAAAAAGTCGAAATGCAGCTTTATATAGGGTGAGGTTGAATACCTCAGACACATAATTTTAAAAGGAGTGGCAATCAATCTTTTAAAGATTCAGGTAATGAAAGACTGGCCACTACCAAAGATAATTAAGGCTTTACGGGGATTCTTAGGGCTGATTGGCTACTACCACAAGTTCATAAAAAATTATGATAAAATCAACACTCCCATCACGACACTCCTAAAGAAATATGCCTTCAAGTGGTCGGACGAATCAACTGAAGCCTTCAACTCTATAAAGACTGCGATGACCACTACACTGGTGCTAGCCCTACCCAATTTCAATAAGATGTTCATGATTGAGTCCAATGCTTCGGGAGTTAGAATTGGTGTCATATTAATGCAAGAAGCCGACCACTAGCATACACCAGCAAGGTCCTTTCCCAACACATCTGAAATTTTAGGTCTACGACAAAGAAATGTTGGTCATAGTACATGCGGTTACAAAGTGGAAAAACCCTACGTGATCGGCCAATAGTTTCAAATTAAGATGGACGATAAAAGCTTAAAATACTTTATGGAGTAAAATATTTCCTACCTAGAATAGCAAAATTGGGTAACTAAATTGCTAGGATTTAATTATGAAATTATTTATAAAAAGAATAAAGATAACTTGGCCTTCTTGAGCATGTCGAATTCGTAACCATCTACCTTCCCATCTATGACCTTCTAGAAGATATAGGAAAGAATGGCAAAGTGACTCAGAGATTAAGGAAATCATCAGGAAATTAGAAGAGCTCCTAGGTTCAGTTTTATGATATTTGATGAATGAAATGTGTTATTTATGGGCTGATATCGTTGTATAGTATTCCATTTATTTAAAAGGAAAGTTATATATATATATATATATATATATATATATATATATATATATATATATATAGTGTTTCATTTATTTAAAAAGGAAAGTTGTCTACTATGTTTTGTTAGTTGTTAATGTACTTTATGTCGGGGCCGATGGCAGCACAGTTTGGTCCGATCCAAGTACACAAGACCATCAACGTTGCCCTGGGTCGACGAAGAGGGATTGGTGGGAAACCTAATCGCGGGATCCCCATGTAGACTTTCTGAGAAGTCGCAGGTGATAGTCTCTTCCTCTCCTTATGGTCATATCCTGCTCAAGGGCCCGAGTTGGGCAGAGAGTCTCATGATTCGACCCCTCCAATGCTTAAGTAGTCAGAGCCAGAGCCATATGAAAGATCCATAGATCTCCTCTAAGTGTATGTTTTTTTGTCTTCCTCTGATACTATTCATCAGGGTAGCTTTTATACCTCGTGCCTTGGGTTTGATATACGTGGATATTTAATGGCTGTCGACATCACAGTACACAGGTGTTAATGCATACTAGTGCCTTAGGTGGCAGCCTATACTATGGGTGCTAACGTTGTTTGGTCTGTACAGCACCCTTCTATGCTCCTCGAATGACAAGACAGATCATGACCTATCTTGAGGTCGCGATCTAAGCTGGCTCGAGGTGCCCGGCTCACTCAATTGTGGTGGTCCAAGGGCCCCCATAGAATATGGGTCATGATATGTCATATCATTCTCTCCCCCCCTTAAAGGAGTCATGCTTACGAAGAATCAAGAGGCGCGACTTGGGGTTTGAGCTCGTTTGTCTCGCCAGTTGCATTATGGTGCTTCGAGATTTTGTCAGGGTACACCTAGTCCCATGTGACCAGAGCCCTAGGTGGCTTGAGCATTGCTCTCGTTGCGTCACATTACGATGTCATACTGGATGGGAGTGCTTGGCCTCAGATCGATTGAGACGTGGTCGATGGTGGACTAGTGAGGTTAGGTTAGTAATAGGTTGGCCGAGTTTAGGCTATCAGTTTAGGCTATCATTAATCTAGCTAAGGCTAGGTTGGCAATGGACTGACTGAGACTGGGTTGGTAGTCGACTGGTCAAGACTAGGTTGGTAGCGGATTGGTCAATACTAGGTCAGCAATGGATTAGTCGAAACTAGGTCAACGGTGGTTCGGCTGAGATTGGGTTAATAATGGACTAGCTGAGACTAGGTTGATAATTAATTGGCTGAGACTTGGTCGGCATGGGACCGACCAAGACTAGGTTGGCAGTTAACTGGCTGAGACTTGGTCCATTAGTGGACTGGCCAAGATTGGGTTGGTAGTTGATTGGCCAAGATTAGGTTATTAGTTGATAGGCCCAGACTAGGTCGGCAATGGGTTGGTCGATACTAGGTCGATAATGGATTGGCCAAGATTGGGTCGATAGTTGATTGGCTGAGACTAGGTTAGCAGCGGACTAACCGAGACTAGGTCGACAATGGACTGGCCGAGACTAGGTCGGTAATGGATTGGCTGAGACTAAGTCGGTCAAGACTAGTTCGGCAGCAAACTAGCTACTGCTAGGTCAACAATGGACTGGCTGAGACTAGGTCGGCAATGGACTGATCGAGATTGGGACGGTGGTTGACTAGCCGAGACTGGGTTAGTAGTTGACTGGTTGACACTTGGTCGATAATGGATTAGCCAAGATAGGGTTGGTAATGGACTAACCGAGACTTGGTCGGCCATGGAGTAGCCTTTTTAGGTAGAAAATTTGAACTGTGATAGCTGCTGGTATGCCTCGCTCCTTCTCGAGGGAATACTTTTCTGCGATGATGGGGTGCTGAGCTATCATGTCGCGAGTGGCCAATTTCACAAGCGGTGTGCCTTTCTCCAAGCAGTTGTCAAGGGGATCTGGACCTATTTATTATGAATCTCCTCAGGATCTTGGGGTGTTACGATGTCGCCTTATCAGGAAGGTGAAAGGTTGCTCCAGACATCATGCTGATCACCTCGAGCGTGCCCCTTCGAATGAAAGGCCCCCTTGGCCTACATGCCTGCATTCGCCTTTATAACCCTTGCTTGTAGTTCATGAATGGGATATTATTCCACGTCTCTTCTCAAGCGTGCCCTTTCTTCGCTCTTGAATCCCTCTACCGTTTGCCTCCTCTGGTCATCTTCGAGTCCACCATAGTCGAGTTGTCACACCTTTTGCTTCTTTTGCTTTTCCTGTTCCTCCATCTTTCCTCATTTCTTTCCCAATTTCTCCCTCACCATCGAGTAGCGAGAGGAATTTGGGTAGTTGTTCCTCATTTGTGTCCTCTTCCTCCCTAGATAAGAAAGCCTCCAAAGCCCTAGAAGCCATGTTCCGGGAGCTCGATGAGGATTCTGTTATAATCGAGTCCTTTTTGGCCATGATTAGATTTAGGTTTTATATTTTCCCGAAGCATGATATGTTAGGATCGAGTTGGCATTAAGAGGGGGCGGGGGTGAATTAGTGAAAGTGATAAATACTTGGTTCTTAAAATATTTGCTCAAGGAAAACCAAAATCGAAAGTGCTTTTCTTGGAAGTAGTTAAGAGCGATAAAGTTCGAGAATAATAGTAAAGAGAAAACTGAAAGAAGATGCTTATGATTTTCTTAGAACTAATTAAGAACAATAAAATTTAAATATAATAGTAAAGAGAGGCAAGGGTAGAGATGCTCACAGATTTTATAGTGATTCGGTCAAAACTTTGACCTACATCAACTATCGATCCCTCTTCACTTGAGGCTAACCGGTGTCCACTATCGATCTTCTTTCATAGGTAAAGATCAAACACCCCTTACACCTTTCTCCTTTTCACAGGCTCAGGAGAACAACCTTCACACTCTCCTTTTCTTAAGTCAGGAGATCAACATTTTTAACTGAATTTCAACCCTTTCCTTACACAATTCACTCTCGAAAGAAAAAGGAAAGCCCTCAACCCAATTCAACAGAATTTTATCAAAATTTTCTTCCACAGTCTTGCTATCTCTAGCAAGAATACTTGGGGTATTTATAGTTCCTAATTGGCTTTATAAATTGGAGCCAAAATTCAACCCTTCTCTGAAAAATATAGGTACGAGCGATACCACCGCCGCCATCGACGGTACTATCATCGAATGTGCCTAGAGATTCTAGGCGATGGCGATACTATCGCCACTTGGGTGGTACCACCATTACCTGGACTGCCATGATACTCGAAACAGTACCTTTTAAGTATTATTTCACACCTGAGCATACCTTCTTTTGACCCCTTTCCAAGTCAATGAAATAAGCTCCATCATGAGCTCAAATTAAGCCCAAATTAGACCCGGTTAGCTCCTAATTGAGTTAGTAAAATTAATTCTAATCATGATGCTAACTATGACACTTAAGACAAATAATTACAAATACAATCTTTGTTGTCCGACATGTCAATCGATCTTTCGGTGAACTCTCGGCGAAACCTCGGCGAGCACTCAATCTCCTTCCGATGAACTCCCGACCGACATCCTTCCGACGAACTCTTGGTAACCTCCGATGAACCCCTGGCTAGTTCCTGTTAGGATCAATTAGCACTAAGAGAGGGGGCGGGGGGCGACGGGTGGGTGAATTGGTGCAAGTGGAAATTTTCCGTTTAGATGGAAACTTTTCAATTAAGCCAAGATAGGAAATCCGAAGCTTTTCTTTGTTAGTTAAATGAGTGAGTGATTAAAATAACATTGCTAAGTTAATAAGCAAACCGAAAAGATAAGCAACATCTGAAAGAAAGAACTTATCATGAAACCTTTGCTTTCAAGGAGTTGAGTTAAATCAGAAGCATTAATACAAAAATATATAAGCAATAAAAGCAAGAAAACACTCACAATTTTTATAGTAGTTCGGCACCAACGGCCTACGTCCACTCTCGAGTCCTCCTTTTTAAGATACACCGGTGCTTATTACCGATCATCTTTAGGTGAAGAACAAATCCTTACACTTGAGCTTACAAGGGAGATAAGATTTATAACTCTAAGCTCTCTCCCTTACCCATTTTCTTTTTCTTACTCTTCACATAAGTTTTTTATAGAATTTTTCCCCCATAAGTGTTATCTAGAATGCAAAAATACTTGGGGTATTTATAGGCTCTAAGTAGCTTTAGATTTTTGGAGCCAAAAATCAAACATATCTGAAAAATCTAGGTACGAACAGTTCACCCACCGACCTGAGCAGTTTATACATCGAAAGTGTCCAAATTCCTGGGTACGGGTGGTTCAGCCGCCCAACTTGGGCGGCGACGATGCACCCGTCGCTCACCGGTGGTTTACTCATTGGAATTTCCACAAAAGTGGTTCCATCCACTTTTCAAATTTTGGCTTGAACCATCAGTTGACCACTCCCTTGGTCAACTAATTGAGCTCAACCTAAGCTCAACCAAACCCTTAATGAACCCGGTTGCCTCATTGAGTTGATTTGGATTCCTTCCAAATCCAACTCAATTAGGCCTCAAACCCTAACTATGAATCAATTAATACAATACTTAATGACTAATTAAGCTTAAATAAGACGTAACTCCCACCTAATCTGGCAGCCTCCAGCATTCTTGCAGCGATTCGTATGGTCTTCTTATGGTGATCTCCCGGCATGTTCCCAGCGAGCATCCCGATCCCTTCGGTAAATCTCCTAGCGAACTCCAAGCGAGATCCTACCACATCATCCAAACTCAGCTCAATGCCCATCATCTGGTTGTAACTTCATTGCTCCTATCATAGTTAGTCCAGCATGATGCTAATTATGACTTAATTTAATATAATCATAATTACTAAAACATCCATTACAAGACCATCTCAACTCCCGACAAGCTTTTCGGTTACCCTCGACAATCTTTCGGCAAGTCTCGGTCTTCTTCTAGTGAACTCTCTTGCGCCATCCTGGCAAGCTCTCAATACCCTTGATGAGCTCCCGACGCACTCCTGGTAAGTTCCCAACCGCATCAACTCGATGCATAGACTTGGCCTCGGCTAATCCTGATTGTAATAATCCTTTTGTCGTAATTAATCCTGCATCAATCAACTCTAATAATCCTGTTAGATCAATAATCTATCAATTAATTTCATCATCAAAATTTGAGATTCAACAATCTCTCCCTTTTTTATGATAATAATTAATTGATGACAGGAGTTAATCATAACTCCCCCTAAATCCATACCACTTAAATTTAAGAGAAGCACACACTCTTAAATTCAAGTTATCAACATTCTATGCAAATTTCAACACAAATTTGCATAAAGTCATCAAATCATAATTAGAATTATGCACACATATTCATATCCAAGATATATCAATTCATATCCATATCATGATATCCATATTTTTCAACAAGATCATGTATCATAAATATATTTATTAATTAATATTATGTGTCATTAATATATATTTCTCCCCTTTTGTCATCAACAAAAAGGTGAAATATAGCTAATAATTTCAAAGCACATGATGACATTACTTCCCCTTAGTATATGCATTATAAAATTTTCTTTCCCTTTAATAAGGAGAGAAATAAGGGAGGTGTTATTGAATCATTTCATCATTGGGAAGAGCTCTTAATAAATTTTAAAAAGAATATTAAGATGAGCTCAAAAATCCAAGTTGAAACTGATTTTAATCACATCATATCATTAAAATCATGAGTATTATTCCAAATCATCATGTATATTTTGAAACTCAATATACATTGTCATAATTTTATATTATCATATCTTCTCTCCCTTTGTTATAAAAAAAAAGTGAAGGCAATTAGCCATTTTGTGAGATATGAAGGCTTGGCAATTTAGTAAATTTTTTATCACTTTAGAACATGCAAGCTAGTGAGTTCCTTCTTCTCTTTTGGGAAGTGCAAGCTAGCAAATTTTTGATTCCTTTGCATTATTCAAGCTTACAATTTTACAAGCTAACAAGCTTTGCTCCCCTTTTGTTATTGTAAAAAAGAGAGGATGCTTACAATAGTACAAAACTTTTCCCATTACATCATTTTTCAATAAATATATTAAGAAATATATCAATAATCACATTACAATAGTACAAAACTTTTTTCATTACATCATTTTTTAATAAATATATCAAGAAATATATCAATTATCACATGAAATATATCAAGAACAATTAACATGGTGATAAAATATTCAATTTATGACAATAAACTATGAATATCAAGAAACAAATCATATAATATCTTGATTCATGCATAATAATTCTCAAGTTGTTAAGATCATGATTTATATAATAATCTATTTTTAAATAATACGAGAAGACATAAGAGGTTTAATTTATAAAATATTTTAAGTTATAATTCCAATAAATTAAAATCACGATATAGGTAAAGAACTCATTCAAAATGATATTGATAGTCTTATCGATCTCTTGAAATGCTAGTGATTTTCTTTCTCTACTTTGTGTGAGAAAAAATGTAGAATCAAGGTAGAGAAATGAAAAATATCATATTACAAAAATACTCAATTTTAAAGATATAAATTTTATACTAAAATCTAAAAAATCAAGAGCTACTCATGTATTTTAATTTGTCTTATGCAAATTTAAGCAAGGTAGCAAATCAAGCAAATGTTTGATTTAGCATGCAAATTTTGATAAGAAGTCCAATTTATAAAGTCTAAGAAATCCAAAGAAACATAGTAAATCAAGCTCGCATTTCGCATGTATTTAGAAAATTTACTATTCTACATTTTCTTCTAAGCAAATTAATTTTCATTAAATGTTATCATATCTAATTTGCTTCTAAATATATTGACAATTTTATCTCCCACTTTTTGTTATTATCAAGAAATAAATATGATTGTATAATTTCTTTACATCCATGTTCAAAATACTCCCAAAAGTATAAGGAGATCATGTCGTTAAAGATAAAATTAAATATTTGAATATCAAAAGACATGATTCCATTCAATAAGTTTCTTTCCCCTTTTTTGTAAATAATGAAAATGAGTCTTAGGTGATAATCTCAATTCATCCAAAAATAAAAAAGAAGAATGATCTTGATAAAAATTTCAGTTATTATTGTTAAGATTATAAATCTCCTTTTTATTAAAAAGGAGAAAATCATAGAGATCAATAACATGATTCCCATAACGTAAAAGTCAAGTCAAGAATTAAGAGAATATTCATGATAATACAAATCTATTTCAATTTTTAACTTATCACAAATTTAAGAAATACTAATTTTGGTGATAAGTTATGTCACTCATGAGTTTTAAAATAATTAATGTCAAGATAAATATTGATATTAAAAGATATTCATGAATATTAAAGACATGATTTAATTTAATAAATCTCCTCTTAGATGATAAAATAGAACCATAAGAGAACAAAGAAAAGTCTTCATCTCAAATTATAAATATCAAGATCATGAGTTAATTTTAAGGAAGAAAAAGTAGAAGATCTTGATTTTTATATATGAAACTTCAAGTTTTCAAGAATATGGTTCATTAAGAAGATTTTCAGGTTTCATTTTCTAAAGTTGCTAAAACCATGACAATAATTTATTCAAGTTCATCAAATCATCAAGCATGGTTTCATTGAATATAAAACTTCTTCAATAAAAATTAAAATATTAATAAGGTTGGATAGATTCAAACATATTCATTCTTTGGAAAAATTCATCATCAAAAATCATTTTTTGGAAAAATTCAATGAAGGCATCATAGATTGTTTTTCAATAGCGAGAGTTATCTAATCCATTTTTGTAGTTCAAGAGAGTCAACAATAATAGTATTATTTTTTTTATGTCTTGTTGAAGGATTAATAGGATAAAAATTCTTTCAAAAATAATTGTCCTTCTTTTGAAAATTATTTCAAGAATGCAATGTCATTTAAAGTCAAAAAACAAATTTTATTATGATCATTACAATAAAATATTATCAAACAAAAGCTTCGATTTAGTTTAAAACCAATGATTTTTGTATGTTAGAAGATTCTATCATGTTATCGAGAAGTTTTTCTTTTAAAGAAAGATGATTTTATATATGATTTTTAGGTTCAAAAATAACACAAATCATCAACACAAGTTAATACACATCAATCAAAATCTTTTTTTCATACATATGACTCTTATTTAAGTTCACTAAACTTTCTTCTTTCTAATTCTAGTATACTCTAGCTATGCAAAGATTATACATCTTTGAGAGTAATCAAGATTAATTATAACAAAAAATCATCCTTAAGATTCATTACCAATAATTTTATTTTTAATATTTTTTTTGTTATTTACTTAGGCTCGTGAGCTTTGAAAGAGTATTAGATCTCAAGTGATGTGTCTTGAATATCTATTTTCAAAATATTACTTAGTGCTTCTAGCTTTGTTAGGATGTAACTTTATATTATGGTAGATTTTGATCTAGGTATCCATTTGAGTATGGGTCCTTCATGATATGTTCTTCCCATTTTTTCTAATTGCTTAAGGTTGTTTATGGTTTCTTTAGGAACCCAAATTAATTTATGTGGATTATAATTTTTAAATAGATATTTGTTTGCTTTATATCCTAATTTTTTACAAGAATTATATTTAACTTTTGATGGTAAATGTAAGGTAGGTCCTTTAACGAAAGTGGTTGGCTTTTGTTGACTATTACCAACAAAGCCTATACCATTTCTTTTGTTAATATGACTCTTATTTACAAGGATCATATTTAGGGATTTGTTCCATATTTCAAAATTTTCTAATATGATTTTAAGCATGAAATTCTATTCTTTAATATTGTCTAGGATTTCACATTTAGAACTAAGATTATGTAATGCTAATAACTCATGTATTTCATCAACTTTACCAACTAACAAATTATGTTCACGTTTAAGTAATTTAAAGGATTTACTAAATTTTCTAAATTCATCAAACAAATCATGAAGCATATTTAATAATTTGAAAAAAATTACTTAATGAATTACTAACCTCATCGTTGATGGCCATAAGAGCAAGGTTCTTCACTTCTTGATTATACATTTGATCTTTGGAGTTCCTTAGCTTCTTACATTCATTTATCCATCTTTAGATTATTTTTAAGGTTCAAGTTCATTGATTTTTTCAGTTCATTTGTCAAATGTTCAAGGTCCTCATTACTCGAGATTTCACTCGAGGAGTTATATGTTCTCAGTTCAAATTCCTTCATGTTCTTTGAAAGATATTTTTCAAGTTCATTTTTGTAATACATTTCATTCATTGATTTATTTATATTAATTGTACTTTCATGTGTGATTTTTAAAATATGTCAAATATCAAAAGTTGAATCATAAGCGGAAACACGATTAAACTCATTCTTATCAAGAGCACAAAGTAAGACATTCATAGTCTTTACGTTTAAAGAGAAAGTCTTCTTCTCTAAATTATTCCAATTATTCATTAGAAAAAAAGACTTTTCAAATCCATTTTCAACAATAGTCCATAAATTAAGTTCTAAAGAAAGCAATAAAACTCTAATCTAAGTTTTCTAATAAGTGTAGTCCATAACATTGAAAATGGGAGGACAAATGATAGAAAAGCCCTCTTGAAAGCCAATAAGAGCCATTTCTCTAGGGTGTTAAATCAAATGAGAAAAACCGAGGCTTTGATACCAATTGTTAGGATCAATTGGCACTAAGAGGGAGGGGTAGTGGGCGGGGTGAATTAGTGCAAGTGTAAATTTTTAGTTTCGGTGAAAAATTATTTATTAAACTAAGATAGGAAATCTGAATATTTTATTTCTCAGTGAAACAAGTGAGTGATTAAAATAATGTTACTAAGTTAATAAGCAAACTAGAAAGATAAGCAACGTTGAAGGAAAGAACTTATCATGAAAACTTTGTTTTCAAGGAGTTGAGTTAAATCAGAAGCATTAATAAAAAAATATATAAGCAATGAAAGCAAGAAAACGCTCACAATTTTTATAGTGGTTCGGCACCAACAGCCTATGCCCACTCCTGAGTCCTCCTTCTTGAGGCACACTGGTATCCACTACCGATCTTCTTTTGGTAAAGAATAAACCCACACACTTGAGCTTATAAGGGAGACAAGATTTACAACTCTAAGCTCTTTCCCTTGCCCATTTTTTTTTCTTACACTTCACATAAGTTTTTCACAGAATTTTTCCCCTATAAGTGTTATCTAAAATGCAAAAATACTTGGGATATTTATAGGCTCCAAGGAGCTTCAGATTTTAAGAGCCAAAAATTAAACGTATTCAGAAAATCCAGGTACGGGCGGTTCACTCGCTGACCTAGGCAGTTTACTCACCGGAAGTGCCCAAATTCCTGGGTACAGGTGATTCAGTTGCCCAACTTACGCGGGTTAGCCACCGTTAGCCACCTGAAAGCCCTGGCAATGGTGGTACACCTGCCACTCACCGATGGTTTACCCATCAGAATTTTCACAAAAAGTGGTCCCTCCACTTTTCGAATTTCGACCTGATGCATCAGTTGACCACTCCCTTGGTCAACTAATTAAGCTTAACTTGAGCTCAACCAAATCCTATAGTGGACCTAGTTGACTCAGTAAGTTGATTTTAATTCCTTCCAAATCCAATTCAATTAGAACTTAAACCCTAACTATGACTCAATGAATACAACACTTAATAATCAGTTAAGCTTAAATAAGACCTACCTTTCACCTAATCTGGTAGCCTCCGGCATTCTTATGGTGAGTCCTATAGTTTCTTCCGGCGACTCCTGGCGTGTTCCCATCGAGCTTCCAGATCCCTTCTGCGAATCTCTTAGCGAACTCCAGGCGAGATCCCACTATATCATCCGAACTCGGCCCGATACCTAAGCTTGATCTTGGCCCATCATCTAATTGTAACTCCATTGCTCCTATCAAAGTTAGTCTAACATAATGCTAATTATGATTAAATTAAATATAATAATAATTACTAAAACATTCATTACAAGACCATCTCAACTCCCGGCAAGCTTTTTAGCTACCCACGATAATATTCCGACGAGTCTTGGTCTTCTTCTGATGAACTCACTTGTGCCATCTTGGCAAGCTCCCGATACCCTTGGCGAGCTCCTGACGCACTCCTGGCAAGTTCCCAACCACATCAACTCGATGCATGGACTTGACCTTAGCTAATCCTGATTGTAATAATCCTTATGTCGTAATTAATCCTACATCAATCAACTCTAACAATCCTGTTAGATCAATAATCCATCAATTAATTTCATCATCAAAATCTGAACCCCGACCTAATGCTTGATCTTGACTCTCAATGATAGATTCTTCCTTAATTGCTTTGCCTTTTCCTCGTTGTAGTTAATCCTACATCACTTCTCTCCGACACATGGGTTAGATCGCAAACACTCCAATTGGTTTCATCATCAAAATTCGAGATTCAACAATCTTCCCCTTTTTGATAATAACAACCAATCGATGACGGAGTTAATATTCACTCCCCCTATCCATATGCCATATTTGAAATAGAACATGTAAGATTATATGGCCCTTTATTAATTGAATAAGATATATTATGGATTATTTAGATTCTAATAAAAGATATTAGCCAATATTAAATAAAGTTCATATTATATTGGGATATTTTAAGGGATGCCCTTGATGGAAGGAACTCTCATAATAACTTACCCTAGACCCTCTGCTCTTGCCTATAAATAGACAGGACCTACTATAAACCTAATGCATGGAAATACATGGAAAGCCATAGAACGGAATAGGGAATAGAGTTAGAGAGATTACGGTTATTCTCTCGATTGCCCCAAAACCATCAATTATAGTGGTCCTGTGAAAGGATAGGAAGAGAGAAGAAGGGGTCTAGATTCATTTTAGTTCTCCTTGCAGATTGATAAGCATCGTTATTCAGATCCGACAGACGGTGCTCTTGAAGATCTAATTAGATCTCGATCAAATGGCATCTAAAGGTACACATCGTAAATAGATCTCGTATTGTATTTTATTTCATTCCTAGCATAATAGTTTTATGCATAATAGTTTGCATAATTATAGTTTTTATGCCAACAATTGGTCAGAGCCTAGGTCTTGAGATCACAAATATTAGATCTACTATTTTTGTTTACGATACATTGATCTGAATATCTTATTGATCTGTTTTCCTATTTGTTAATTTTAATTGTTTGCTTGCGAACGATTCTTGATGGTTGTTGTGCATCATGGAAAAGACACAACAATCTTGCTGCATTTTTAGTCGAATCTGCTTGCGGCAATGCTACACTCAGCAGCGTGTGCGCACAGGGAAGAGACGATGGCGGTCACGCTACCGACGTCCCAAGCAACACGCTGGGTTGATCGCACGTAGGCGGCAACCGCATCAAGCGGCCACCATGAGCATATGAACGGCAGCATCAAGCGCGCATGCATAAAGAGGCGTGGCGGCTCTCGCTAGTGGTCAGATCCCAACATTGGTGGCGGTGCGACGGTGACAGCAGAAGGGAAGAGAAGAATTAAGGTTTTTATTAAGAAAATTATAGTTTTGCCATTGAATGAAAAATTACAGTTTTGCCATTAAGTGAAAAATTATAGTTTTGTCATTAGGCTTAAATTACAGTTTTGTCATTCACAAAAATTATAGTTTTGTCATTAACAGAAATTACAATTTTTTCCTTCAGTTCAATAGGATTATTTATAGTTTTACCCTTTTTATGTTTTATAAATCCTATAACATTTTTACCCTTTAAAAATTCTGTAATTCTTTTATATTCTTTTAGAATTACAATTCTACCATTATAAAATTGAGAAATTATGGTTTATTTTCTCAATTATAAAATTAATCAATATATAATCTAATAAAATTTAATTATGATTATATTTTCATTACTCATTAATTATATTTTATTTTGATTAATTTATTTAATTGAACTTGTGGACTTCTCCAATTAAATAAAAATAATTAGTTTAATTAAAAAAATTATAAATTATTTTTTTGTGGTTTTCTCATATGAATTATTAATTGTATATATTAAATCTAATTATTGGTTTTTGGATATTTATTCAATTATTTACATGCATTTGTTGGGAATTATGAAATAATATTTATTTTTCACATAAATACATGATTTATGTATTTTCATGATTACAATTATCATATGAGTTTTTTCCTGTTGATTAAGTATTCAATACTTATTATGGTTGTTATCCTATTATTGAATTGTCTCTGCATAAATTAGTTCAAATGAGCTTGATGAATATTATTTATAGTTCATCTCCTTAAGTTATGCCTGACCAGTAGCTGCCAAAGTAGCCTGGGATGATAGGCTTATAGGATATGAAATACAATTAAAGTCTTGTCATTCATAGGATAATTTAATTTATATTTTATATTACTGCATTGGTCTTGTAGTCACCAAAGTTACCTAGATCAATGATTTATAAAATTACATTAAGGAATAAGTCCTCAATGACATTAAGAAAATAATACTCAAAATTACATATATAATTAAGAGATTTAGATAATCCCGAAGGATAATCTATTTCAAATAATTATGTGATGGAGTAGGATGATATTGTTTTGGATAACCTTGTAGTTTAGAATTATATACCCAAAGGTAGCAAAACTATTCCACAAGGATGGTATCAGTCCTCCATAAATGATCTTGTGTGAATACTAGATATGTCAATATTTTTTACCCAAAGGTTAAATATTGATGATATCAATAGTTCATTATATTTCGTAAAACTCAAAGCATTAATGTTATTTTATATTCTACAGTGGTATTTCTGTCCATACATTCTCATGCTTCTAGTGTCCTTATACTCTCTAGATCAAATTATTCAGAATGATTAGAGCATGTGCAATTTACATTGGGTATATTAGATCTTAATTTAACATTACTTGTTGAAAAGCCCACAGAATTAACTGATAAAAGTACTATGGAATAAGTCAATGAAATGAAGGCTTAGGAAATATCTGATAAGCTCAGTTTAATGTTCATAAGGATGACAATTGTAAATAATATAAAGACTTTATTACTAGTTGCAACTAGCGCACATGAATATTTAAAGGTTATTGAAGACAAATTTAAATCTACTGATAAGTCATTGGCTGACACATTAATGAAAGAACTGACTACAGCTCAGTATGATGGTAGTCGAGGAATTCAGGATCATATCCTTAATATGGCTGATAAAGCTGCAAAACTTAAGGCGTAGGGAATGAATGTTGATAAATCTTTCCTTGTGTAGTTCATTTTTAATTCTCTTCCTTCTCAGTTTGGCCCATTCAAGATTCACTATAATACAAATAAGGATAAGTGGGACTTGAATGAGTTAACTAGTATGTGTGTTCATGAAGAATTAAGATTAAAGCAGGAAAGTTCATATAATATACTGACAACTACTCAAGGAGTTGGTAACAAGAAAAGAAAATCGAAGTATCATCCATTGAAGAAATTTGCCAGGTCTGGAAGTGTTAGACAGACTATTAAAAGGAAAGCTATTATAATAAAGTGCTTCTTTTATGGCAAGAAAGGACATGTAAAGAAGGATTGCATTAAACATAGGACTTGATTTCAAAAGAAAGGTATAAACTCAACCTTTGTATGTTTTGAATCAAACATTGTAGAAGTTCCTTCTAATACATGGTGGATTGATTCTGGTGCTTCAACTCATGTTACTAATAATATGCAGGGATTCCTTTCAATTCGGAAACCAAAAGAACATGAAAGATTCATAATTATAGAAAATCGTCTCAAAATAAAAGTGGTATCAATAGGGACTTATCGCTTACGCCTAGAGACGGGTCATCTGATGGATCTGAAAGACACATATTTATTCCTACAATTTCTAGAAATTTAATTTCTGTATCTAGAATTGAGGAGTTAGGATACTATGTTTCTTTTGGTAGTGGTAAACTCAGCATATTTTATAATTCAATAAAAGTTGGTTCTGAAATTCTGTATGATGGTTTGTACAGAATTAATTTGAATCTTGAATTTATAAATATATTATTGACTCTACAATCAAGTATTGGAATGAAACGTAATTCCAATAATGAAAGATCTTCTATATTGTGGCATAGACGTTTGGGGCATATCTCGAAGGAAAGAATTGAAAGATTAGTAAAGGATAATATTTTGAAAAATTTCGACATCATTGATTTTGATGTTTGCATAGATTGCATTAAAGGAAAATAAACTAAGCATACAAAAAAATGCCACAAGAAGTAAAGAACTTCCTGAAATTATTCATACTGATATCTGCGGACCACTCCATATTCCTTGTTTTAGTAGAGAAAGGTATTTCATCATATTTATAGATGACCTACCTAGATATGGTTATGTTTATCTAATACATGAAAAGTCTCAGGCCGTTGACATTCTTGAAATGTACATAAGTGAAGTCAAGAGACAATTAGATAGAAAAGTTAAAATTGTCAGATCTAACAGGGGTAGTGAATTTTATGACAGATACGATGAATCCGGTCAGAATATTGATCCTTTTGCTATGATTCTAGAATAGTGGGGTATTTATGATCAGTATGTATTACTAGGTGTGCCACAACATAATGCTAAAAGGTGAAATTATGCTCTTATGGATATGGTTAGGAGCATGATGAGTTATTCCTATGTACCTGAGTCAATGTGGGGTAATGCTCTTAGGACAACTATGTATATCCTGAACAGGGTTCCTAGTAAATCAGTTCCATCAACTCAGTTATGGACTGGTAGGAAATCCAGTTTGAGATATTTACATATTTGGGGCTGTCCTGCAGAGATAAGAGTATTCAATCCACATGAAAAAAATTAGATCTAAGAATAATTTTTAGATATTTTATTGGTTACCCAGAAAGATCCAAGGGATACAGATTTGATTGCCATAATCATAATATGAGGATAGTAGAATATGGTAATGTAAAATTCCTAGAAAATGATGAAATCAGTGGGAGTCAAAAGTCTCAAAGGATTAATTTTGATATTGAGGAGATTCAGGCTTCTTATCCTATATTATCCCATATTCGAGAAATTATTGTTTCTCAAATCAATGATAGAATTGATGAGGGTGAATAACAAAATAACATTGATGAATTCTCATATGATGTTGATGTCGCCACTGATATTCTTGTAGAACAATCACAATTAGCAGATTTGAGAAGATCTCAAAGAAAAAGGAAATATGCCATTTCTGATAATTATGTGATATATCTACAAAAATCAAATTTTGATATAGGAATAAAAAGAGACCCCTTATCGTTTTTACAAGCCATATAAAGTAATGATTTTGAAAAATGGTATGATATAATGAAAGACGAGTTAAAATCAATGGACTAGAATGGTGTCTGGGAACTCATTGAATTGCCCAATAATTGTAAAAGAGTCGGTTGTAAATAGGTCTTTAAGACTAAACACGACTCAATGGGTAATATCAAATGATATAAAGCAAGACTTGTTGCCAAAGGTTTTTCTCAGAAAGAGGGCATTGACCTCCATAAGACTTTTTCTCTAGTTTCTCGAAAGGACTAATTAAGAATCATCATGACATTGAGATAAAGTACTTGGTGGTTAGAGAAAGAGTCCAGAAACAACAAGTGTTAATTAAAAATTTGAGTACTACTATAATGATTATTGATCCATTTACTAAAGCTTTATAGTGTAAAACATTTAAAGAACATGTTCTTAGAATGGGGCTTGTGAGCAAGCCATAAAGGATATGGTGATGCATGTTTAAGTGGATGTTATTATTGATATTTATTTTACATAATTAAGTTATTTGTTTATGCTATCCTGTTTGTGTTTATGTTTATGCATATTATAATTGAATGCAAGAAACAAGATTATCTTGACAAGACAAATTACATTGGTCATTATAGACTATATAAGGAAAGATTAACAGTGTTGTAGTACATAAAAGGAAGTATGGCATTGATGACATATAACCGCTATGACTCACATTGATAGTTAGACTGAATATAGTATTATTATGCTTATTAGACTTATTGGCTTATTTTTAAGAATCATGGCCATGTATAAAATATTTTTTAAAATTTTCAAAATCCAATTATATAAAATTATTTTCAAATAAATTTTATTTCATTTATTTTGATTTTAGATATCTTTTATATCTTATCAATTAATGGGCCAAGTGGAAGAATGTAAGATTATGTGGCCCTTTATTAATTGAATAAGATATATTATGGATTATTTAAATTCTGATAAAAGATATTAGCCAATATTAAATAAAGTCCATATTATATTGGGATATTTTAGGGGATGCCCTTGATTGAAGGAACTCTCATAATAACTTACCCTAGAGCCTCTGCTCTCGCCTATAAATAAGGACATACTATAAACTTAATACACGAAAATGTACAGAAAGGCACGGAACGACAATAGGGAATAGAGTTAGAGATATTACGGTTATTCTCTTGATCTCCCTAAAACCATCAATTACAGTGGTCCTGTGAAAGGATAGGAAGAGAGAAGAAGAGGTCTAGATTCATTCTAGTTCTCCTTGCAGATCGATAAGTAGTGTTATTCAGATCCAACAAGCGGTGCTCTTGAAGATCTAATTGGATCTCGATCAGATGGCATCTAAAGATATGCATCGTAAATATATCTCATATATTTTTTAATTTCAATCATGGAATAATAGTTTTTCACATAATAATTTGCATAATTATAGTTTTTATGCCAATAGAACAATCTTGAATTTAAAAGAAACAATTACCTTTAAATTCAAGATTGTAATTTGACCATTTTGACTAAACATTAAAACTTTAATAATTTAACCATTCATCACCATGATACCATACATGATAAAATATTTAATAACAAACATTCATCTTTTTTTGGTATCACATGATAGAAATTTCAAAACAACATACCATACATGATAAAAATTTTAATAACAAATATTCATCTTTTTATGATTTCACATGATAGAAATTTCAAACAACATATGTTTCACATGAAAACATTTCAAAATAAGCATCATTAATATACCAATTCTCTCCCTTTCTCATCAACAAAAAGAAAAAATATTTAACTTATATTGAACATTTATCATAAATATTCAAATAAATCTTTTGTCATCAATATATCATTTCGCCCCCTCTGTGATCAACAAAAAGGAAAAATGTTCAATATACCATTTCTAAACAAATGTTCATCATATGATAAAAATTTCAAAAATGAATATGTTTCAAATATTTCAAAGATTATAATTTTAAACAAGAATATGTTTCAAATATTTTAAAGAATATAATTTCAAACAAGAATATGTTTCAAATATTTTAAAGATTTAAAAATAATATTTCACTTATGTCATTTCTCCCTCTTTGTTATCAACGAAAAGGAGAAATATTCATCACATATTTGAATGTTAAGTGTTCAACATATATTTCATCACATAAAGAGAGAAATTTATTTTATTTCTCTCCCTTTATACAATAAGAAGAAGAATAAAGAGTGGATTTTATTCTTCACATATGTCATATCTTGTAAATAAAATAGAAGAAGAGAGGGGGGGGAGGGTGGTGTTAAATATATATCATAGAGTCAAAAAATCAAAGATCAAGTATAAAAAAAAATTCAAATATCAAGAGGGGGGAATACATTTGAAAAAGCATTGCATCAAAGATTTATGAATCCAAGAATCAAAATATTTTTTCTTAAGAGGGAGGATTCGAAGGAGAGCTCCTGAATCACACATAAAGCATCACAAATAGTTCTTGAATCACATATTTTCTTTGATAAATTTTAAGAGGAAGAATGATGTGAAATCATTTCGAAAGAGAGCTCAATTTGCAAAGACTGAGAAATCTGAGAAAAATATAAGAGCTACTCATACATTTAGAAGATTATAATCATTACATGTATATTTCAAGAAGAGGATCAAAAAGAGAAATTCAAAAATAATATGAGAGCAAATCATGCATTTTGAAGGTTTAATATTCCTAATTTTCTTCTAAATAATTTTCTCTCTCTTATTTATTGTCAAAAAGGAAAACGATGGAATAATTTTTTTTTACATCGATGTTCTAATTATAATCATAAGTACAAAATGATTATACAATGAAAATCATATCATTAAGAATATAATATGAAATATCAATTCATAAGTACTAAAAGACATGATTTATTTTAACAAATCTCCCCTTTTAGTAAATAACGAAAATGAGTCTTATGAGATTAAATAGAAAATAATCTTGATTTATTTGGATAATTTTCTTTATAAAAATGAAAGGATCATAGTGAATGATCTTGATTTATATAAAGATCTAAAGTTATAATTTTTAAAATATCAAAATCATGATTTTGATAGTAACTTATTCAAGTTCATCAAATCATCAAAATCTCTTTCATAGTTTAAGAGATTCATAAATAATGATATACATAGATTCATCACTTTTTCTCTTCTTGAAAACTTGATAGGATAGAGACATTTAAAAAGAAAAACACATTTCACTTTTGTGTTTCAATTTAGGTAATTTATTTCATGCAAGAATGACTTTATCTTTTGTGCCAAATCCATGTATTATCGTTTAAAACCAAAACCCAAGTATCATATCAAAAGAAATCATCAATATCAACAATAGAACATTTTCAAATAAGAGCTTCAATTTATTTTAATTACAATGATTTTTCTTTCTTAAGTGAGTTTAACTCTTTACACTTAGTGTAATGAGTTACCATGCTCATTTCAAATTTTTTTTATTTTACTTTATCTCAAGCCCCAATTAGAGAATAATCTATCATTCAATCATGTAACATATAACCTGTTTTAGAATTGGTTCGCCGACAGGTTGTTAGGAACTCGCCGGGAGTTCGTCAAAAAAATGCTAAAAGTTCGTTAGAAGTTCCCCGAAGGAAATCGAGAGCTCACTGAGGATTTATCGGAAGGATGTATTGAATCTCGGATTTTGATGATGAAATAAATTAATATGTTATTGAACCAACACGATTGTTAGAATTGATTGATGCAAGATTCATTATGACAAAAAGATTATTACAATCAGGATTGGCCAAGGTCAAGTTCATGCATCGAGTCGATGGGGTTGGGAACTCGCCAGAAGTGCATCGGGAGCTCGTCAAGGGTATCGAAAGTTTACCAAAATGGCGCAAGAGAGTTTGCCAGAAGAAGACTGAGACTCATCGGGGGTAGTTGAAAAGCTTGTTGGGAGTTGGAAGGTCTTGAAATGGATGTGTTAGGCAATTATAATTGTATTTAATTAAGTCATAATTAGTATCATGTAAGTCTAACTATGATAGGAGCAATTGAGTTACAATCAAATGATGGCCCAAGATTAATCTTAGGAATCGGGCTAGGTTTGGACGATGCAGTGGAACCTCGCCGGGAGTGGAACCTCGCCGGGAGTTCGCTAGGAGATTCGCCGAAGGGATCGGGAAGCTTGCTGGGAACATGCCGGGAGATCATCGAGAGAAAACCCGAAGACTTATCGCAAAAATGCTAGAGACTACCGGATTGGTAGAAGTTAGGTCTTAATTAAGTTTGTGGTCATTAAGCATTGTAATCATTGAGACGTAGTTAGAAGTGAGTCCTAATTGAGTTAGATTTGGATGAAATTCAAATCAACTCAATAAGACAACCGGGTCCATTATAGGGTTTGGTTGAGCTTAATCAGTTGACCAAAGAGCTAGTCAACAGAAAGTCATGCCGGAATTGGAAAAGTGAAGGGAACCACTTTTTCAAAAGATTCTGTGGGTAAACTACTAGTGAGCGATGGTCTGCCCAAGCTTTTGGGCTGCTGACGGTGGGTAAACCGCCATACCTAGTTTCCGGGGTTAAATCACTTGTACCCGATTTTTCTAAGTATGTTTAATTTTTTACTCTAAAAATATGAAGCTACTTGGGGTCTATAAGTACCCGAAGTATTCTTACATTCACAACAACTCTTTTTGGGCAATTAAATTATGTGAAAAAAAATTATGTGTGATTTGTAAGAAAAAGAAAATGGAAGGGAGAGAGCTTAGAGTTAAAAATTTTCTTAGGTCTCCCTTGTAAGCAAAGTGTAAGGGTTTGGTCTTCACCCAAAGAAGATTAGTAGTGGACGTTGATGTGCCTCAAGAATGAGGACTCGAGAGTGGATGTAGGTCGTTGGTGCCGAAGCACTATTAAAATTGTGAGTGTTTCTTTACTTTTAATTGCTTCTATATTCTTGTGTTGACGCTTCCGATTTAACTCACTCTTTGAAAGTAAAGTTTCCAAGTTGCTTATCTTTTAGGTTTGCTTATTAACTTCGTAACTTTATTTCAGTCACTCACTTGTTTCACTAAAGATGAAATGCTTTGGATTTCTTACCTTGGTTTAATCGAAAAGATTTATCTAAACTGAATATTTACACTTGCACTAATTCAAACCCCCCACACCCCCCCTCTCTCCCTTCCTCCCTCCCACTTAGTGCCAATTGATCCTAACAATTGGTATTAGAGCCATGGTTTTTCTCATTTGGTTTAACACTTAAGAAAAATGGCTCTTTTCGGCATGAATGAGGGACATTCCATTTCATGTCCACCCATGTTCAATAAGATGGATTACAAATATTGGAAGACATGAATGTGTTTTTTTCTCATCTCTTTGGACTTTGATTTATGAAATATTATTGAGAGTGGATTTGAAAAATCTTCGAAACTAATGGATGAGTTAAATGATTTGGAAAGGAATAATTTTTCTTTAAATGCAAAGGCTATGAATGTCTTGTTCTGTGCGCTTGATAAGAATGAGTTTAATCGTGTTTCCTTTTGCGAATTGACTTTTGATATTTGGCACATACTAGAAATTACACACGAAGGGACTAGTAGAGTAAAAGAATTAAAGATAAATATTTTAGTTGATAATTATGAGTTATTTTGAATGAAACCAAGCGAGTCTCTTGGAGACATGTATACCTGTTTCACGAATATCATCAATGGACTTAAAGCACTTGTAAAATATTTTTTAAATTTTGAACTTGTGAATAAGATTTCAGGATCTTTGCCTAAAAATTAGAATCCTAAAGTAACTGTTATTCAAGAAGCCAAAGATTTAAATAACCTGCCTCTGGAAGAACTGATGGGCTCTCTTATAATATATGAACTAAACTATAAAGCTCATGATAAGCTTAATGAATCTATTCCAAAGAATAGGAAGGATGTACACTTTGAACAACAAATGACTCCTCCAATGAAACATCGAGTGATGAGGACCATGATATTATAGTTTTATCAATAAAATTTAAAAAAATTATAAAAAGGAACAAAAATTATAAAAATAAAAAAGAACCAAAGAAGGACAACATCATATGCTATGTATAAAAAAAAATGGGATATTTAAAAAATGAATGTCCCCAACTGAAGAAGAAGTTGACACTAAAAAAGAAATCACTCTTGGCCACTTGGGATGATTCAAGTTTCTCGGAGGATTAAGACTAATCAAAAGAAGAGATTGCTAACTATGCTTTAATGGTAATTGAAGATGAGGTTAGTGAGTCTTTAAATTTTTTTTTGGAATTATTAAGTATGTTTCATGATTTGTTTGATGAGCTTAGAAAAGTTAGCAAATTTTTTAAGTTACTTAAGAATGATCATGAATTGTTAGTTAGTAGACTTGATAAAATGCATGAGTTATTAGCATCACATAATACTTATTCTAAATGTGATATGCTAGATAATGCTTATTCTAAATGTGATATGCTAGATAACGTTAAAGAAGAAAACATCATGCTTAAGTCAACATTATAAAATTTTGAAATAGGGAATAAATCCCTTAATATGATCCTTGCCAATAAGGGTCATATTGATAGAAAAAATTGAATAGGCTTTGTGGGCAATACCTAACAAAAGTCAATTATATTTGTTAAAAGACCAACCTTAAATGTGCCACCAAGAATCAAGTGTAATTTTTGTGAAAGATTAGGACATATGGCTACAAATGTCCATTTAAAAATTATAATCCTCACAAGTTAGTTTTGGTTCCTAAAAGAACCATAAACAGTCTTATGCCATTAGAGAAAATAGGAAGAACATGTCATGAAGGACCCAATGTTAAATTGGTACCTAAATCAAAACCTCTCATAATATAAAGTTATTTCCTAACATGGCTAGGAGCAATAAAAATATTTTGAAAGTAGATGCTCAAGTCATATTACTTGAGATCTAACACTCCTTCAAGCTTACTAGCCTAAGGAGTAATAACAAAATTATTAGAATTAAAATTATTAATAATAAATCTTTTAATGATTCATCATTATACAATTAATATTGATGATGCATAGCTAGAGTATATAAGTATGAAAATGAAATAGAACTAAAGAACCTTAGTTATTGAAAAATATATTTTTATTGAAACTTATAAAAATAAGATTTTGAGTGAATGCTAAAATCATTGTCTTGTTTAAATGTAAAGACTATTGTTAAATGGTTCAAATATTAACAAACTCTATGGAATGATTGATTTAAATGTTACATCGATTGAAATGCTATGATTGAATAATTGTGTTGAATGATAGAATTTTAACGAACAATATAGAAAAGGGAGAGAAAAATCATGCTTCATTATCTAGTATTTTTGTAAATCAAAGATATATTCAATGAGAATGAAATGAGCATAATAACTCACTACAATAAGTCTAAAAATCATTAGATTGAAATAAGTCAGAGTTTTTTTTTTACTTTAAATGATCTTGATGAAATTTTATTGTTGGACTTTAAATGATATTGCATTCTAGAAATAAATTTCAAAATATTCTTGAAAAAATTTATTATCCCATAAATTCTTCAACAATATAAAATGATATATTTATTATTGAATTTTTTAATTACAAAAATAAATTAGAAAACTTTAGCTATTTTCTTTTGGAAAATGATCTATGTTGACTTTATTAAAATTTTTCAATAAGTGATTTTTTATGATGATTTTGAATGATTAAAGAATGGATATGTTTGAATCTATCCAACCTTATTAATATTTTGATTTTGATTGAAGAAGTTTTATGCTCAATGAAACCGTGCTTAAGATTTGATGATTTGAACTTGAATAAATTATTATCATGATCTTGGCAAGTTTAGAAAATAAAACTTGAAAATCTTCTTATGAACCATATTCTTGAAAACTTAAAGTTTTATATATATAAATCAAGATCTTCTAATTTTTCTCCCTTAAAATTAACTCATGATATTGATATCTATAATATGATATCTTTATGAATGAAGACTCTTCTTTCATCTCTTAAGATTTTATTTTATCTCTAGGAGGAGATTTTTTAAATTAAATCATATTTTTAATATTCATGAATGTCTTTTAATATTAATATCTTTCCTGATATGATTTATTTTAAAACTCATGAATGACATAACTTATCACCAAAATTAATATTTGTTAAATTTGTGATAAGTTGAAAAATGAAAGAGATTTATATTATCATGAATATTTTCTTAATTTCTTGACTTAACTTATAAGTTATGAGAATCACGTTATTGATCTATATGATTTTCTCTTTTTAATAGAAAGGAGATTTATGATCTTGACAATTATAAGTTGAAACATTTTATCAAGATCGTTCTTCCATTTTATTTTAAAAAAGGATATATCTAAATGAATTATATGTCTTTAGATTTATCCTAAATAATTTAAGATTATTTAATCTCCTAAGAATCATTTTCATTATTTACAATCAAAAAGGGGAGAAAAGAAATCACTAGCATTTCAAAAGACCAATAAGTCTATTAATTTCATTTTGAATCTCTTGAAAGTGATTTTGATGATTTTGAAATTGAATGAGTTCTTTACCTATATCATGATTTTGATTCCTCGGAATTAAAACTTGGAATCTTTTATGAATCAAAATCTTTTGTTATGTGTGCTCATATTATTTAAAAGGAGATTTTTATATAAATCATGTACTTGACAACTTGAGATTTCTTATGAATAAATCAATATATTTATTTTATTTATTCTCTTATGATTTGTCTTTTGATAGTCATAATTTGTCTTCATGAATTGTACATCTCATCACTATATTAATTTTTCTTGATATATTTCATGTGATGATTTAAAAAATGATGTAATGGGAAAAGTTTGCACTATTGTAACCATCCCTTCTTTTTGACAATGACAAAAGGGAGCAAAACTTGTTAGCTTGTAAAATTGCTAGCTTGAATAATGCAAAGGAAATAAAAATTTGCTAGCTTGCTCTTCTCAAAAGAGAATAAAGAATTCACTAGCTTGCATGTTCTAAAGTAACGTAAAATTTGTTAAATTGCTAAGCTTTCATATATAAAAAAAACTTGCTAATTGCACTTCTCCTCCTTATTGATGACAAAAAGGGAGAAGGCATGATGATATAAAATCATATATGATGATCATGCATATAGTGATGATTTTGAGAATATATATGATGATTTGTTGAGCTTATATTCGAACTATTCTTTTAAAATTTTATATATACAAGATTGAAGTTGAGAGTTAAGAATGCTAAATCATGAAAATAAGTGAATTACAAATCTAGATTTCATGGGATTAAAGCTTTTTGCGATAATATTTTTAAGAAATTTCTCCATGTTTTTATTTCTTTTACAAAAAATGGGGAGAAAAATTGTATGAAGATGATGCATTGCTATATTTTAAATTTACAAGAGATGATTTTTACTACATTTGAAATTCATAAGTAGTCTTTAAATCTCTTGGACTTTAGAGCTCATCTTAATATTCTTTTTGAAATTTATTAAGATTTCTTCTTCATGATGTTTTTCAAAACCTCATATGCCTTAAAATTCTTAGCCCTATATTTTAACTTTTTGTTGATGACAAAAAGGGAGAAATATATATTGATGACACATGACATTGAGAAAGATACATTGATGACACATGTTGAAATACATGGATATCTTGGATATAAATATGAATTGGACATCTTGGATATAGATGCTTAATTATTTTGATGACTTGATGCAAATTTACGTTGAAATTTGCATAGAATGTTGATTGTTTGAATTTAAGAGTGTGTGATTCTCTTAAATTTAAGTGGCATGGATTTAGGGAGAGTTAGGATTAACTCCTATCATCAATTGCTTATCATCATCAAAAAGGGGGAGATTGTTGAAGCTCAGATTTTGATGATAAAGTCAATTGATGGGTTATTAAACTAACAGGTTTGTTAGAATTGATTGATGCAGGATTAATTATGACAAAAAGATTATTACAATTAGGATTGGCCAAGGTCAGGTCCATGCATCGAGTCAATGGGGTTGGGAACTCGCCAGGAGTGCATTGGGAGCTCGCTGAGAGTATCGTGAGCTCGCCGAGGGTATCGGGAGTTTGCCAGGATGACGCAAGAGAGTTCATCAGAAGAAGACTGAGAGTCACTGAAAGATTATCAGGGGTAGCCAAAAAGCTTGTCAAGAATTGGGAAGGTCTTGAAGTGGATGTGTTTAGCAATTATGATTGTATTTAATCAAGTCATAATTAGCATCATGCAGGTCTAATTATAAGAGCAATTGAGTTACAACCAGATGATAGACCAAGATCAAGCTTAAGCATCAGGCCAAGTTTGGCTGATGTAGTAGGATCTCGCCAAGAGTTCGCTTGGAGATTCACCGAAAGGATCAGAAAGCTCGTTGGGAACACGCCTAGAGATCACCGGGAGAAGACCCGAAGACTTACCGAAAGAATGCCGAAGGCTATCGGATTGGCGGAAGTAAGGTCTTAATTAAGCTTGTGGTCATTAAGTGTTGTAATCGTTGAGTCATAATTAAAAGTGAATCTTAATTGAGTTAGATTGGAATGAAATTCAAATTAACTTAATAAGGTACCCGGGTCTACTATAGGGTTTGGTTAAGCTTAGGTTGAGCTCAATCAGTTGACTAAATAAATCAAATTAACACCTATGCCACATAATGGATGTCGACCCCCTAAAAAAAGACGTGTGTAGAAATAATAAAAAACAGATTTCTTGTCAAGAATTGGGAAGGTCTTGAAGTGGATGTGTTTAGCAATTATGATTGTATTTAATCAAGTCATAATTAGCATCATGCAGGTCTAATTATAAGAGCAATTGAGTTACAACCAGATGATAGACCAAGATCAAGCTTAAGCATCAGGCCAAGTTTGGCTGATGTAGTAGGATCTCGCCAAGAGTTCGCTTGGAGATTCACCGAAAGGATCAGAAAGCTCGTTGGGAACACGCCTAGAGATCACCGGGAGAAGACCCGAAGACTTACCGAAAGAATGCCGAAGGCTATCGGATTGGCGGAAGTAAGGTCTTAATTAAGCTTGTGGTCATTAAGTGTTGTAATCGTTGAGTCATAATTAAAAGTGAATCTTAATTGAGTTAGATTGGAATGAAATTCAAATTAACTTAATAAGGTACCCGGGTCTACTATAGGGTTTGGTTAAGCTTAGGTTGAGCTCAATCAGTTGACTAAATAGCTGGTCAACAGAAAGTCAAGCCATAATTAGAAAAGTGGAGGAAACCACTTTTCCGAAAAATTCGACGGGTAAACCGTCGGTGAGTGATGGGTGTACCATTGCTGCCCAGGCTTTCAAGCAGCTGATGGTGGGTAAACTGCCTAGGTCGATGGTAAACAACTATACCTAGTTTCCAGGCAGCTGACAGTGGGTAAACCGCCTGTACCCAATTTTTCCAAGTATGTTTGATTTTTGGCTCCAAAAATATGAAGCCACTTGGGATCTATAAATACCCTAAGTATTCTTGCATTCACAATAACTCGTTTTAGGCAATTAAATTCTGTGAAAAAAAATTATGTGTGATTTATAAGAAAAAGAAAAGGGAAGGGAGAGAGCTTAGAGTTAGAAATTTTCTCAAGTCTCTCTTGTAAGCAAAGTGTAAAGGTTTGGTCTTCACCCAAAGAAGATTGGTAGTGGACGCCGGTGTGCCTCAAGAAGGAGGACTCAGGAGTGGACGTAGGCTATTGACATCGAACCACTATAAAAATTATGAGTGTTTCTCTACTTTAAATTACTTACATATTCTTGTATTGACACTTTCGATTTAACTCACTCTTTGAAATTAAAGTTTCCAAGTTGCTTATCTTTCGGATTTGCTTATTAACTTAGCAACTTTCTTTCAATCACTCACTCGTTTCACTAAAGATGAAAAGCTTCATATTTCCTATCTTGGTTTAATCGAAAAAATTTCATCTAAATCGAATACTTACACTTGCACTAATTAACCCCCTACCCCCTCTCTTAGTGCTAATTGATCCTAACAGGATGTTCGGAGTTCGTAGAAGAGATGTTTGGACAATAAAGATTGTATATTGAGTGTCATAATTAGCATCATAATGAGAGTTAGTTTTACTAACTTAATTAAGAGGCCATTAAGCATTAATTGGGATTGATTTGGACTTATTAGAAAAGTTATTTCAGTAACCCAAGATCAGATAAGACATGGTCACCAAGATGACATAGTCTTCGAAGACATGTCAGGCGATTGACCCACCTAGACACAGTCTCCTAGACTATGTTAGGTAGCTGAACTGCCCAGTGTTCGAGACTAGCATCTCGGGAACACTTAAAAATTGATTTATAGCTCTCCACTTTTAAAGCTATTTGGGGCCTATAAATACCCCACTCATTCTTACTAGAGTAAGCAAGCAATCAAGAGCAAAAACCTTATGAAAACACTATTATAATTGAGAGCTTTCTCCTCATTTCATCTTGTGTAGTTTTCGTTTAAGAGAGAGCTTAGAGACTTATAAAGATTATCTCTTAAACTTGTAAAAGGAGAATAGAGTTGTAAGAGAGTGATTGATCTGTACCTATTGAAGGAAGATCTACAGTAGAAGCCGATGACCTTAACGGAGGAGGAATCGGGAGTGGACGTAGGTCACGAGACCAAACCACTATAAAATTGGTTTGCTTCCTCTTCTTTGCTCTTTATGTTAATTGCTTAATTGTCTACTACATTTGCTTCTACTCTTACACACATCTCTACACTTAAACATATTTTCAATATGATTTTTATTGAGCAAATATTTAAATCGATGTGAAATTTTTATAAGTACTAATTCACTCCTCTCTTAGTGTCGCTTTGATCCTGACAATTGGTATCAGAGTCATATTTCTTTCTATTTAGCTTAAAATCTAAGAGAGATGACTTTTGTTAGCGTTCAAGAGGGACTTTCTATTACTCGTCCTCCCATGTTCAATGGGACAGATTACACAAATTGGAAAACTCGAATGAGAATTTTTCTACTTTCTATGGATTTTGAATTCTGGCAAATTATTGAAAGTGGTTTTGAAAAGTATTCCAAACCGATGAATGAATGAAATGATTCATAAAAGAAGACTTTCTCCTTGAATGCTAAAGCGATGAATGCTTTATTTTGTGCTCTTGATAAAAATAAATTTAATCGGGTTTCTATATGTGAAACTATGCACGAAATTTGGTACACACTTGAAGTTATACACAAAGGTACTAGCTGAGTCCAAGAGTCAAAAATTAATCTTTTGGTGCATAACTATCAGTTGTTTCACATGAAACCAAGTGAGACTATAGGAGACATGTACACCCATTTTACGGATGTTGTCAATAGTCTAAAAGCGCTTGGTAAAAGTTTTTCTAATTTTAAACTTGTTAACAAAATATTAAGATCATTTCCTAAAAGTTAGGATCCTAAAGTAACGGCAATACAAGAAGCAAAGGACCTAAATAATTATTCGTTTGAAGAACTACTTGGATCCTTGATGACTTATGAAATGACATGTATAGCATATGATGAACTCAAGAACAACCTTCCAAAGAACAGGAAGGACAACACTTAGAACCAAGGAAGACCACTTAGGAGAAAACTCAAGTGACGATGATGATGATGAGGACTTTGCACTTCTTACACAAAAAATTATGAAATTCTTAAAAATGACTAAAACAAGACCATATGAAAAGAACAAAAGTGAACTAAAAAAGGACTCAATAATATGTTACGAATGTAAGAAGCTAGGACACTTCAAATATGAATGTTCCCGAGTGAAGAAGAAGCAACCAAAGAAGAAGAAGATGCTCAAAGCTACTTGAGACGACTCAAGATCATCTGAAGATGAGGAGCCAGCCAACAAGAAAGAAGTTACAAATTATGCTTTAATGCATTTGGCAATGAGGTAAGTAATCTAAACGAGTCTTCTTTATCTTATGATAAATTATTTAATGTATTTAATGACTTATTTGATGATCTTAAATTAGTTAGTAATAAGTATAAATTGTTAAAGAAATATCATGCTTCATTTGTTAGTAGGTTTGAAAATTTTAAAAAGGAGTATGATGAACCTAGGATAGTTCCTTGCACTAAGTGTGAAGAATTAGATATACTTAAGAAAGAAAATATTTCATTACAAGAAACATTAGAAAATTTTAATAGGTAACAAATCCTTAAACATGATTCTTGCTAATAAGGGTCATGTTCATAGAAAGGAAGGAATTGGCTTTGTGAGTAACACTCAACAAAAGCAACCATCTTCGTTAAAGGACCTACATTATATGTTTTACCTAGAAATAAATATAATTTTTGTGGAAGAATTGGACACTATGTTTATAAATATTTATTTAAAAAGCATAGTCCACAAAAATTAATTTGGGTTTATAAAGGAACCATAGACAACTCGACACTATTAGTAAAATTAGGTAGAATATTTCATGAGGAACCCAAAGGCAAATGGGTACCTAAACCAAAACCCTCTTTCTTATAGGTATGTCTTCAAACAAAGGCTAGACTAAATAATACCTTAATAATGGATGCTCAAGATATATGATTGGAGATCCAACTTATATCTCCAAGTTTTCTGACCTAAATGAAGGATTTGTCACCTTCGGAGACAAGGGAAAAATCAATGGGAAAGGAACCATAGGTAACAAATCAAACCTTTTAATTGAAGATGTATTATTAGTTAATGGGTTGAAACATAATCTACTAAGCATTAGTCAATTGTGTAATAAATGATACATTATCAAATTTGAATCTAATGCTTGTATAATTGAGATACCATACAAAAATAGTTCTATGATTGCTTTAAGAAGCAATAATGTGTATACTATTGATATTGATAATATTTATAATAAAATATATTTTTTAGCCTTAAATGATTATGCATAGATTTGGTATAGGAGACTATGACATACTAGCATGAAACTATTAAACCAAATGTCAACTAAAAATCTAGTAAGAGAAATGCATAGCATCAAGTTTGTAAAACACAAAGTTTGTGATGCATGTCAACTAGAAAAATAAACAAGAAATAGTTTCAAATTAAAAAATTAAATAAGTACATTAAGCCACAACAATTGATCCATTTGGATTTATTTGGATCAATTGACTACGAGCTTAGAAGGTAGCAGATCTTTTGTTATTCAAGACGATTATAGTAAATTTACATGGACCTATTTCTTAGTACACAAAAAGTGATTCTTTTAAATGTTTTTCAAAATTTTACAAACTTGTTCAAAATGAAAAGGGTTTTATGATTTCATCTATATGTAGTGATTATGGTGGTAAGTTTAGAAATTATGATTTTCAAAATTTTTATGACTTAAATGGCTAGAACCATGTTAAACGAACATAGCTTACCCAAATATTTTTGGGCCGAAGCTGTTAACATAACATGCTATGTCATGAATAGGGTTCCCATAAGACCATTACTCTCCAAAACTCCTAATGAATTGTGAAATAATAAAAAACCCAATATTTCATATTTCAAAGTATTTGGTTGTAAATATTTTATTTTAAATGAAAAAGATGTCTTAGGAAAGTTTGATGCAAAATCCGATGAAACCATATTTCTTAGTTATTCCTCAATTTTAAAATCTTATCGTGTCTTTAATAAAATAACTCTTGTAATTGAGAAATCCATTCATATTGTTTTTAATGAGGTTTCCAATTTGAAGAAAATTAATTTTGATGATGATTTTGATTTTGATACTTTAAATTTGAATGATAAACCTCTCCAAAATAACTTGGGTGCATCTACTTCCAATGAATCCTTACCCAAGGAATGAAAGTATGTAGATGCTCATCCTAAGGAGTTAATAATTGGAGATATAACAAAAAGTGTTCAAACTCATTCATTATTTAAGAATTTTTATCCTAACACCGTATTTTTATCTCAAATTGAACCAAAATGCATTGAGAAAACCCTAAAAGATGATTTTTGGGTTATTTCAATACATGAAGAGTTAAACCAATTTGAGAGAAATGAGGTGTAGGAGCTTATTCCTAGACCTAATGACTGTTTAGTGATTGGTACTAAATGGATCTTTAGAAACAAGCAAGATGAAAATGGTATCGTGGTTAGAAACAAGGTTAGATTAGTGGCCAAGGGTTTCAACCAAGAAGAAGGGATCGATTATGAAGAGATATTTGCTCCTATGGCTACACTTGAAGCCATGAGGATGCTCCTTGTCATTGCCTCTTTTAAGAATTTTAAATTATTTCAAATGAATGTCGAAAGTGTTTTTCTTAATAGTTTTATTTCTGAAGAAGTTTATGTTGAACAACTCCCTAGTTTTGAAAATAATTTTTTTCCGAATCATGTTTTCAAATTATCTAAAGCTCTTTATGGATTGAAATAAGCCCCTTGGGCTTGGTATGAAAAACTTAGCTCTTTCCTTATTTCAAACATTTTTTTTTAAAGGCAAGGTTGATACCATATTATTTTTTTAAGTATTTTAAAAATAATTTTATAGTTATTCAAATTTATGTTGATGATATTATTTTTTGTTCAACAAATGAATCCTTATATGAATCTTTTGCCAAGAGTATGAGTCAAAAATTTTAAATGAGCCTAATGGGGAATTAATCTTTTTCCTAGGATTATAAATAAAATAATTAAATGATGGTATCATCATAAGTCAAACTAAGTATACATTAGATTTGTTAAAATATTTTAGTATGGATAATGCTATGGCCATCAACACAACCATGAGCATCTCTACAAAATTAGACTTGGACAATGAATGTAAAAATTTTAATCAAAAAATATATAGTGGAATGATAGATAGTTTATTATATTTAATTGTTACTAGATCAGATATAATACTTAGTGTTGGATTGTGTGCAAGACAATCCTAAATCTTCTCATTTTAAGGTAGTTAAATGAATATTTAGATATTTAAAAGGAACTTCTAATTTAGTATTATGGTATCCTAAGTCTAAAAACTTTGATTTGCTTGCCTATGCGGATGTAGATCTTGGAGGTTATAGAATAGATATGAAGAGTACAATCGAAACATGCCAATTCTCATGACATGCACTTGTTTCTTGGTATTCTAAGAAACAAAATTTGGTTGCATTATCTATAACCGAAGCTAAGTACATAGTAGCTAGTGTATGTTGTGCATAAGTTATTTGGATGAAAACACCTTAGAAGATTATGGAATTCACTTGAAAAATATTCCTGCCAAATGCGATAATACTAGTGCAATATGTCTAACTAAAAATCTCATTCAACACTCAAGAACTAAACATATTGACATTAGGTATCACTTTATTAGAGATCATGTAAATAATCATGATATATCTTTGAAATTTATTGATACTAAGCATCAATTGGCTGATATCTTCACCAAGCCATTAAATGAAGACTAATTTGACTTTCTTAGAAGAGAGTTGGGAATGTTAAACTATCCAAATGCATGATTTGTTACTTTTTAGATTTCTTGAGCTTTTGCTTGAAATTTACATGAGATAATTTTTGAATACATTAGTAGCTCTTATAATCTTCTTGACTTTCCTCAACTTTTGAGCTCTCTTTTAATATTTTGATTCTTGGATTTATGAATATGTATCCCCTCTCTTAATAATTTATTTTATTTTGGGATACTTGGTTTTGGATCTTTGACACCCCCTCCCCTTCTTCTTCTTCTTCTTCTTCTTCTTCTTCTTCTTCTTCTTCTTCTTCTTCTTCTATTGTATTTAAAAAGGGGAAGAAAGTAATTTGATATGAAATAGATTAAACTCTATTTATTTTACTAAAGAGGAGAAATAGACTAGATTTCTCTCTTTGTGTAATGAATATTTATGATAAATATAATGATATATCTATTTAACACTTAGTATTCAAATGTGTAGTGAATATTTGTCTTGAACAATTGTTTAGAAAAGGTATGTTGAATATTTCTTCTTTTTGATGACAAAAGGGGGGAAGATAGTATATTGATGATAAAATGGTATGATAAATATTCAAAAATAATAAATATTTAAATGATGGATATTTGTGATAAATATTCAAATATGAATTGAGCATTTCTCCTTTTTGTTGATAACAGAGGGAGAGAAATAACATAATTGATGGCATAAGAGAGATATTTTGAGATATTTGAAATAGTTGAAATGAATGTTATATCATAATTGATGACATGGTTATATTATGAACATAATGATTGAAATTTTTATGTGATACCAAGAAAATGAATCTCTAAAAATTTTATCATGTATGGTTACATTGTGAAAATTGTCAAAATGTTTGAAGTCAAAAGTGATGGTGCTTTCGAATTCAAATTTGTTGTATTTATCCTATGGCATATACATAGGAGAGTTATAGTTAACTCCCATCATCAATTGGTTATCATCATCAAAAAGGGGGAGATTATTGAATCTCATATTTTAATGATGAAATCAATTGATGGGTTTTATGATCTAACTTGTGTGTTAAAGAAAATGATGTAAGATTAACTACGACAGTAAAGAGCAGTATAATCAGATGTTGCATCGGAGGTTAGCCAAGGTTCAAACGATGTTGTCGAGAGCTCGCCAAGAACTCACCAGAAGTTTGCTAGGAAGTTCGTCGTGAGTTTGCCGACAGGTTGACCGGAACTCACCAGGAGTTCACTGGAAAAGTGCTAGAAGTTTATTGGGAGTTCATCGAAGGAAATCGGGAGCTCACCGAGGATTTATCTGAAGGATGCCAGGAGTTCGTCGAAGAGACGATTGAGCAACAAAGATTGTATGTTGAGTGTCATAGTTAGCATCATAATGAGAGTTAATTTTACTAACTAAATTAAGAGGCCATTAGGCCTTAATTGGGATTGATTTGGACTTATTATAAAAGTCATTTCAGTAACCCAAGGTCAAATGAGACACAATCTTCTAAGACATTATCACCAAGATGACACAATCTTTGAAGACATGTCAAGCAGTTGACTCACCCAAATATAATCTTCTAGAATGTGTTAGGTGGCTGAACTACCCAGAAAAGTCTGCCAGACTATGTCAAGCGACTAAACCACCCAGGATATATATAATGTTTGAGACTAGCATCTCGGAAACACTTAAAAATTAATTTTTGGCTCCACTTTTGAAGCTATTTAGGACCTATAAATACCCACTCATTCTTGCTAGAGTAAGCAAGCAATCAAGAGCAATATTGACAATATTTCATAACTCAAAATCCATCGAAATCAAGAAAATATACATTCTAATTTTTCAATATATGTAGTCTGTCCCATTAAACATAGGAGGATGTGTGATGGAATGACCCTCGTTCATGCCAAAAATAACCATAAACTCGCTTAGGTGTTAATCCAATTGCGTCAAATGTGGCTCTGACACTAATTGTTAGGATCGAGTTGACACTAAGAGGGAGGGTTTTGTGGTGAATTGGTGCAAGTGATAAATACTCGATTCATAAAATTTTTACTTAAGTAAAATCGAAATCGGAAGTGCTTTTCTTAGAAGTGGTTGAGAGTGACAAAGTTTGAGAATAATAGTAAAGAGAAAATTGAGAGAAGATGCTCGTTCTTTTCTTAGAACTAATTAAGAATAATCAAACTCAAATGCAATAGTAAGGAGAGGCAAGGGTAGAGATGCTCACATATTTTATAGTGGTTCGATCAATACTTTGACCTATGTCCACTCTCGATCCCTCTTCACTTGAGGTCAATCGGTGTCCACTATCAATCTTCTTTCATGGGTGAAGATCAAACACTCCTTACACATTTCTCCTTTTCACAGGCTTAGGAGAATAACCTTTATACTCTCCTTTTCTCAGGGTCAGGAGATCAACCTTTTCAACTTAATTTTAGTCTTTCCCTTACACAATTCACTCTTAAAAGAAAAAAGGAAGTTCTCAACCCAATTCAATAGAATTTTACCAAATTTTTCTTTCATATTCTTGCTATCTCAAGTAAGAATACTTGGGGTATTTATAGACCCTAATTGGCTTCAGAAATTGGAGCTAAAATTCAACCATTCTTCAAAAAATTTGGGTACAAGTGATACTACCGCTTGGACCGATGGTACCGGCACCGATGGTACTACCACCGACACTAATGGTAATACTATAGAAAGTTCTTAGAAATTTTGGATGATGGTGGTACTGTCGTCGCTTAGGCGGTACCATCACCACTCATCGGTGGTACTATTACCGGGATACCTAGAATAGTACCTTTTAAGTACTATTTTATACCCGAGCATACCTTCTATTGAATCCTTTCCAAGTCAATGAAATGAGCTCTATCATGAGTTCAAATAAAGCCCAAATTAGACTCAGTTGGACCCTAATTGAGTTAGTAAAACTAACTCTAATCATGATGCTAACTACGACACTTAAGACAAATAATTATAAACACAATCTTCGTTGTCTGACACGTCAATCGATCTTTCAGCAAACTCCCGGCAACCTTTCAGCGAACCCCCGGCGAGCTCCTGATCTCCTTTCGATGAACTCCTAGCATCTTTCTGGTGAACTCTTGGTGATCTCCCGATAACCTTTTGATGAACTCCCAACAACCTCCGACAAACCCCCGGTGAGCTCTCGTCGCATTGTCCGAACCCCGGCCCGATGCCTGATCTTGACTCTAACTCAATGACAAATTCTTCCTTAATTACTTTGTATTTTCCCAGTTGTAGTTAATCCTACATCACTACTCTCCAACATATGGGTTAGATCACAAATACACAAATTAGTTTCATCATCAAAATTTGAGATTCAACATGATCTGCATGTCCTAGTAATCAGTCAGTGGCCCTTTGATCCATTTCTAAATGGGTTTGACCTGTCAATCGATGCCATAGAGGTGGGACTGAGGTTCCCTTTTCATCCCTTGGTGGTGTCTTGCCTTCAACACTGGAGGGTCTCTCCCTCCTAGATAGCATTGAACTCTTAGTGATATATGGTGGTTTTTGTTGAGGAGTGTCAGGCAGCTAGAATCGACCCATCGGTTACCCTATTTTTGGCATGCTTATGCCTTGGCAAAGGGCAAGGTAGCTACTACTTGACTTCCAGAAGTGGCATCCGTGTGGGCGATGTGCCTTTTGAGCAATAAGGGGTGGAAGTCTTATTTTTTTTTCTTTATGAGTGCCTTCGAGTGCTAAGGTTTTGGTCTAAAATGGACTGGCCATGATATCAACAACTCCCCTCCCCTCTTAACAAAGGACAAGGTAGAGTAAGTGCTGCACTTGAAGGGAATCCTCTCTTCCTCCAAAGGCATCAAGTCTATAAGCGAGGACTGGTTGGTGGAAGTGGGCCTCAGTCCGGCCCTTGGGGGTATGTTATTTGTCATCTTCCTTTCGTGTGTTTTAAGCTTTTGGTTGAGTGCTAAGATTCTTCATTTTTGTTGGAATGAACCTCGGGGGGATGAAGCAAGTGGTCATGGAGCAGGCTTCGCACCTCGATTCCTTCCCTATCATAGATCGGGCCTACCGCTGAAGCAAGTGCCACCTACGAGCATGGGAGTCCTGCTAAGAAGATGAAGGTGCTCGTTAGTAAGGCACCTTCGGGGGTGGCTCCTTCTCCCACCACTACGACTGCCCCTCCCTCCCCCCTCCCCCCCGCTTGTCTGGGTTTACGTCTAGACCTTCTCCGAGTTTACGTCTACCCCTTCAAGGAACTTACCCAAGCCACCCACAAAGATGTATTTAGCAGGGTTGAGCCGCATTCTAAATTTTCTATGGGTTTAGAATGTTTCGGTGGGGTCCTATAGGTGAGCCTTGACGACCTTGCTCCTCATAATTATGTCGTCGACATATACCTCCATGTTCCTCCCAACCTAATGCTTGAACATCCGGTTCACCATTCCTTAGTATGTCATGTCAATGTTTTTAAGGTCGAAGGACATTACCTTGCAATAGTAGGCTCCCCTATCAGTGATGAAGGTAGTATGTTCCTAGTCCTTTGGAGCCATACAGATCTGGTTATAGCCCAAGAAGGCATCCATGAATGTGAGGAGCTCATGCCCCGAGGTTTGGTCGACCAATTGATGTATCCTCAGGAGGGGATAGCAATCTTTCGGGCATGTCGATTAAGATAAGTATAATCAGTACACATTCTCTAGCTTCCATTAGATTCCTTGACAATGATTACATTAGAGAGTCATTGAGGATACTTGACCTCGACTATGAACCCTACCAAGATTAGGTGATCCATTGTTAATTGCCTTCTATCCAAGTAATTGGATTTAATTAGGGAATCTTATCGATACAAATGATGTTATATAACATTCAAACATAGTGTCTGCTGACCAAGCAAACTTGCCAGCACATGAAGATTGGTAACAATAAAACTCTTTTTTATTTAAAAAAGTCAACATAAATTAAACAAGAAGTGCAACGAGTTGAACACGAGAAAAAACAAATAAATGGGTAGGTGAGTGGAAACAACCTTATAAATTCCCTTCAGAAGGCGTCTCCCTCCATTTCACATTTCAAATCCTCCTTCCTCTCTTGCTTCTGCAACTCTTGGCAAGCATGACATTCATCAGTGTTGTGATGCAGTTGACGCTCGACGAGGACAAGAAGACATCCACATACGCCCTACAGCTAGCTATTGGCTCCATCCTCCCTATGGCCGTCAAGGCCGTCATCGAGCTCGGGCTACTGGAGCTCATGTAGTAGAAAACCAAGGAGGGAGGAACCCCTATAGAGTGCTAAGGAGGTCGATCCCATATAGAGATCACCCCAAGCTTATAATCCATAAGAGTTCTAACACTTGGTATCATAGCAATGTTTTTGGCATCTCGTTGCCCTTCGACAACAATCCATCAGCCCCTCACAGCCGTCTAAAGCAATTCCCACAATTGCTAGAAGATCGTTACTGAACTCCACCGTCATCTCCACTATCGCAGATCATCATTTGATCTCATCGTGAATTTCAACATATTCTAGTTTTCTACTTTGTTGCTACTGTAATTTAGTTATCCTTAATCCAAAAACCCAAAAAAATTATTCCCATATTGCTGCATAAATTTTCATCATAAAGTTTTCATCTTTATAATGAAAGTTGCGTCGTAGAATTCCAGTCGCACACCCCTTACTGTTTGATTTGCTGCTACATTTTTACTGATCAAATTTTTACAAAAATTCTACCATGGCTTTATAGCTTCCTATCCTCGAATCTCCCTATGGTTTTGTTAATAATTCATCAAGATAACCTACTTATCTTTTACGTCCAAGCTGCTACAGTTTAGACATAAAAATCTATTATAGTACCTTCCCATGATCTTCAATTTTGCCTAACCTTTTGCTAATATTTTCTTCCATGAATGTTTTATCGGCATTACCTTTCCCTTTGATTCAAATCCTTGTTTTGAATTGCTAAAAAAAAATCTCATCTATACTGCTAAAATCTTTTGACGAAAAAATTCTACTATAGTACCTTCTCGTATTCCTTGATCTTGCCAAAACTTTTGCTGCCAATTTCTTCCATAAATTTTTTGATCGCATTATCTTTCCCTTCCCAATGGATTCCCATTGAGGTTTACTTAATTCCTTGTTATGCACTGCTACAAAATTTTTTGACTATACTGCTGAAATCTTTTGCCGAAAAAAATTCTACAGCAACACCTTCTCATAATCTTTGATTTTGCTAAAACTTTTGCTATTGTTTTCTTCCATGAAAATTTTGATGATATTATCTCTTCCTTGCTAATAGATTTCCTTTAAGTTTCACTTGATTTTTCATTGAGAATTTTTGGAAAAAATTATGTCTTCACTGCTAGAGTTTTTTAGATGAAAAATTTGCTTCTGTACCTTTGTCTTTCTTCTTCTCTTTCACCCACCAAAACCCAACTAACTTGCTACCACCACCCAAGATATATTTAGGGCATCCATTTAGCCTTATGATGCAACTCGCATAACCTATTTTTCTTACCCTAACAACACCCAAAACCATAACCCAAAATAGTGACTATCGCAGCCTATCGACGTAGAATTCTGTAATACTACCTTTTGGTGTTTTTTGCTACGCCCATATCTGATCCTTACCAAATTTGTTACTGCCACCCATGTCATCTTTAGGACACCCCTATAGCCTTAAGATGCAGCTATCATAGTCTTTTTTTGATTTCCATAGCTAACCCAAACCGTAGCCTAAACAATGGTCTTCCACAGCCACCGAACCTTCCACCAATCCTTATCTTCTGCAGCCACCAAACCTTGTCAAACTAGTTGTTGCCCCAACAGCAACTCTAAACCTTTCTTCCCAACCTCAAACCACTACCATAAAAATCTTTTGTAGCCTTTACAGCACCCTCAAACTATAGCACCAACAGTAACCTAAACCGCAAGCTATCAACCCTAAACCACAACCTTGATCCGTCACCCTTTTGGCCACTGATCCCTACCAAACCGGTTGCTACCATCAATAGCAACCCTAAGTCACCCTTCTAACCCTAAACCTATATCATTGAACCCCCCTTATAGCCTCTGCAATAGCCCTAAACAACAGCATCAACAGCACCCTCTTTGCCAAAAAATTTTGCTGCACTACTTCGGTACTATTTGCTGCATCCACACCCAATTCCTACCAAATCCGTTGCTATCAGCAACAACAACTCATTCCTTTAACCTTAAACCTTAGCCATTATACCCCTTATACGACCCCTACAATAGCCCTAAATCATAACCCCAACAACAACCAAAAATAGTAACTTTTTAGCCCTAAACAATAGTCATCTACCCTTGAGCCACCACATCATTCGGCCATCAATCAACCAAGCCATTTCATATCACTGATCCAACAATAGGAGAAGGATATTGACATCTCAAATCTGAAGGCACACGCAATGGTATCTCAAGGTTCAATCAATGCCAAGTTGGAGACATTTGAATCATGCATGGAGAACAAATTGCACGCCTTATTCACTGAATTCGGATTGGGCCGATCTTCGAGCCCAACAAAATTCTAGCAAAGTATAAGTTTATAGAGGCTTCTCAAAAAGGAAGTACAAGCTACTGATATGAGGTAGCCACGCATCAGGGAGGACTTCCCTCGATGGGAAGAAGGAGACCTGACAGGATGGATTTCGTGCACTGAATGTTACTTCCGTCATCATAAAACATCGGAGGATTCCATGGTGGACACCATTGTCATCCACTATGAAGGAGATGTTATACAATGGTACAATTGGCTTAAATACAACTATGGGGCTCCGACATAGATATAGTTCAAGTACGTACTATTGAACTACTTCGGGCTGACTAAGTACGAGAATATCAATGAAAAACTTGCCAAGATCCGACAAACTTCCACGATCCAAGAAGATCAAACTAGGTTTGAGGAATTATCTTACTTTGCTTGTGGTTGGTCTGACAAATAATTATTAGGGATGTTCATTGAAGGACTCAAGTCAAAAATTAAAGGAAAGATTAAAGCATGACAACCCCCTATCGTAAAGGCCGCAATCTCTTTCGCCCGAATCCAAGAGGAACGACTGAACCAAGATGCTCGAAAGATGAGAACTACTCCTAGACCAGCAACATATAAACCTTCAGGACCCCTTGCTCCCCGTCATGCTTCACTACCAAAGAAATTGACGAGAGAAGAACTTCACAAGAGATCGGTGAAGGGCCTTTGTTGGCATTGCAATGACCTTTGGAGCTACAACCATCACTATAAAAAAGGAAAGCTTTCCATGATAGAACCTATAGAAGAATCTGACGAAGATGACCTTAAACCTAAGGAGGAGAATAGGAAGGAGGACCCACAGCCGACCGACTGGATGACTCACACTCTAGCCGGCCATGTAAACCCGCAAGCAATGAAAGTTGAAGAATCTCATAAGCAATAGTTGGCCACCATTCTCATTAAGACCAGAAGCCCCAATGACCTTATGAATGGCAAAGTAAAGCATGTGACCTTACACAAGAAATATGGGAGAGAAGAAAAGACATAATGCTTGGAGAAGTTTGCTACCTCCACTAAACCGAGCTTATTTCATCCTACCAAACTACATGACCTCCATATGCTGATCTTATAGGAGGAACCACCAGCACATATTCGGCTCTATTGCTATCCACATCCTTAGAGGGAAGCTAAAAGGATTATCCAAGAGACACAGGAGACACAAATTATTCGACCACGACCTTCCCGTGCAATAATACTTTATCTCCAAAAGCTTTGCTTCTTTGTCTATAGGGATAAGCTCTTTCTGAAGTGCCACATCCAGTTGAACTAGCTATGGCTTTTGATGTAGACTCCCAGATCTCGGGCTACTTCCACTACCTCTTGTTAGGAAACCTACAGCGGGTGCATCACATGCGCAGCGGAAATCAAAACAAAAATCGATTTCCCACGCAGATCAAATCATCATGCAAAAGATTGGGATCATGAGACAAACATAAAAACTGAAAAAGCCATGATATGTGAGAGATTGATTTTACCTAAGGAGATCGTATATCCCTGTATTCCAAATCCAGATAGAGAAGATGAAGGAGGTCAAGCGTCCTCCTCTGTAGTGGTATCCACACGATGGATCTCTGCAGCGAAACTCCTCCAATCTGATCTTGCAACTCTTGCTCAAAGGGAGGGAGGAGAATAGAAGGTGGTGGCCAAAGTTGCAGCCTATCAACCAAGAGTCTCCCCTCCTATTTATAGAGAGCCATCAAAAAACCCTAGGGCTCCTGCCTTAGTGGGTATTGGATCTCCATCCAATTATCCACTAACCTTGCATTATTGGATCTCTATCCAATAATCTCCTTAGGTCTTTAATTGGGCTTTAATCAAGGAGCCCATCAGCATAGGTCTCATCTAATGAGAATAGGGGCTAATTGGATCTCCATCCAATCCTCTATTCGTTAAAGCATCCACCATATGTGTGTGACCCTCTAGGCCCGATACTGAGCTGGCCGTGAGTTACTCTCCTCAGAACTCCTTCTGATATAGTGAATTATTATCTTTATAATAATTCACTCGACTCATTGATTATGGACGTACTAAGCCACTACGCCATAGTCCCCAAATAGTATAGGGGGATCAAATCCATCAGACCTGTCTGTCCACAGTTACCATGTATCTATAATCCCTCATCCAACTAATATCCCAGAGACCATATATTGGATATGGTACTATCAGGTCACATACGGAATCAGTTTATCTTGCTCTAATCAGATTCTATTGGAAAACTCCTTCTCTCTCAATCCAAATGACCCTGGCTAGGGATTTATCTAAGCAAGCACATATAGGATATTCGTCTCGTGATACCGAGAGTGGTTGATCCTCTATTGACACTCAATTGCCTTCGTAAGGTTGGCTACCAATCCCGATAACCAGCTGTACCAGATCTGGAGCTTTCCAAACCTATAAGTCCAGCGTCAAAGAAAGGAGTACTCATACAAGGCATCCTTGGTGTCTCAAGTTCAAGGACCAGATACACAACTGGGACTATAGAATCGTTATCTGACATTAGGTATCAGTAACTATACAGCAGTCCATAAGCAGATCAATCAGTGAACTCATTCTCCAATGAGCACCTGTACTATATCCTTAGTGTCTCCACATAAGTGGCTATGAGCCCAGCCACCTCCATCATATGGATGGGTATATAGTACAACGGTTTGTCCGGTTATCTCGATGTCCCTCTCGAGTAACGTACGATCGGGATTATTTAGATCTGTGTTTAAAGATGAATCGATCTCATTATCGTGATCTCATCACGATACGATTCCCATTGCATAGAACCAAAGATATCACAATATATATGCTACATATAATATAATGTGAGAATATACCAATATTAATTATAAGTAAAAAGATTACATAGTGTGTCACACGTGCCATCACTCGCGTGATTGGCTTGCAGGGCACCTGTAACTAGCAATCTTCCACTTGACATAAAGCCAATCACTTATGTGTCTGATCCCCATCAGACCCCTGTGACGCTCAAATACAATCTAAGCCAACAGCTTCGTTAGTGGATCTACAATGTTATCTTCGGATAGAACTCTTTCCATTGCTATATCTTTACGGGCTATGATCTCTCTTATCAGATGGATCCTCCTTAGAACATGTTTAGACTTCTGATGAGACCTGGGTTCCTTCGCTTGAGCTATCGCCCCATTGTTATTGCAGTATATGGGAATTGATTCTACACTGCTTGGTACAACTCCCAAATCTTTAATAAACTTCTTCATCCATACCCCTTCCTTTGCTACTTCTTCTACAGCAATGTATTTTTCCTCTGTGGTCGAGTCGGCAATAGTTTCTTACTTGGAACTCTTCCAGCTTACTACTCCTCCATTCATGGTGAAAATATATCCTAAATTTGACTTGCTATCATCAATGTCAGATTGAAAACTTGAGTCTATGTAGCCTTCAACCTGGAGGCTACCTCCTTCGTATACTAATAAAAGATCCTTAGTCCTTCTTAAGTACTTAAGGATACACTTTATTGCCTTCCAGTGTTCTAAACATGGATCTGTCTGATACCTGCTCGTGACACTCAGAGCATGTGCTATATCAACACTAGTACATAGCATCACATACATGATAGATCCTATCACTGAGGTATAAGGTATCTTATCTATGTTTGCTCTTTCTTTAGGAGTCTTTAGGGACATACTCCTAGAAAGTGATATTCCATGTCTCATTGGTATGAGACTTCTCTTGAAATTTTTTATGCCAAACCTTTTGACAGTGGAGTCTATATACCTAGACTGGGACAAGCCAAGCATCTTTTCGGATCTATCTTTTTAGATCCTGATCCACAAAATATAGAATGCTTCCCCTAAGTCTTTCATGGAGAAGTTTCTAGATAGCCAAACCTTTACTGTGGAAAGCATTCCTACATTATTCACAATGACTAAGATGTTATCCATATATAGCACCAAGAAGGTGATAGCGCTTCCACTTACCTTCCTGTACACACAAGGCTCATCTTCGTTCTTAAGAAGTCATAAGATCTGATCATCTCATCAAATCTTGTGTTCTAACTTTAGGAAGCTTGCTTCAATCCATAAATGGATCTAAGCAACCTGTATACTTTATCTAGACTCTCTTTGGATACAAATCCCTCTGGTTATATCATATATACGTCTTTCTCGAGGTTGCCATTGAGAAATACTGTTTTGATATCCATATGCCAGATCTCATAGTCATAGTGTGCTGCAATGGCCAAAATAATTCTAATGGACTTAAGCATGGCTACAGGCGAAAAGGTTTTGTCATAGTCAACTCCTTGTCTTTGTTGATATCCTTTATCTACTAGTCTTGCTTTATAGGTCTCTACCTTTACATCCACTCCGATCTTCTTCTTGAAGATCCACTTACAGCCGATGGGTACAACACCCTCAGGTACATCTACAAGGTTCCAAACCTTGTTAGAGTACATGGAATCCATCTCAGAATTTATAACTTCTTGCCACTTCCTGGAGTCTATACTCATAATAGCCTCCTCGTAGGTCTGAGGATCAACATCTTGAGAGTCATCTCCACTGATATGTCCCACATATCTTTCAGAAGGGTGAGATACTCTACTACACCTATGTAAATTTTGAATTTGTGTGTTAGGTACCTGAACAGACTCGGGCTCTGGAATGGTGCTTGAGCTAGGTTCTCCAACCTCCCTCAATTCTATCTCACTCCCACTATTTTCACTAAGAATATGTTCATTCTCAAGGAATACAACTCTCTTGGCAACAAAGACCTTTCGGTCCTTGGAATGATAGAAATAATACTGAAAAGTTTCCTTTGAGTATCCCACGAATGTGCACCATTATGTCCTTGATTCCAACTTATCAGGGTTTTATCTTCTAACGTGGGCAGGACAGTCCCAAATCTTAACAATTTTAAGATCGAGCTTCTTTCCTTTCCATATCTCATATGGTGTAGACACTACCGACTTTGATGGAACTCTGTCCAGAAGGTAAGTTGTAGTCTCTAGGGCGTACTCCCAGAATGAGACAGGTAGGTCAGCGAAACTCATCATGGATTGCACCATATCTAACAGTGTGTGATTCCTCCTTTTTGATACACCATTGAGCTGAGGTATATAAGGAAGTGTCTACTATGATAGAATCTCATTGACCCTGAGGAAATGGGTGAACTCTGTACTTAAGTACTCTCCTCCTCAATCTGATCGAAGAGTCTTAATACTCTTTCCAATTTGGTTCTCTACCGCATTCTTATATTCCTTGAATTTATCGAAGGTCTCAGATTTATACTTCATTAAGTATACGTGTCCATACCTAGAGAAATCATCAGTGAAGGTAATAAAGTATGAGTAACCACCCATAGCTTGAGTTGACATGGGACCATATACATCACTACGTATGAGTTCCAATAACTCGGTGGCTCTCTCTCTAGTTTCACTAAAAGGAGAGTTGGTCATCTTCCCATGAAGGCAAGGTTCGTAAGTTGCATATGTCTCATAGTCAAATGGAGGATCCATCTTTCAGCAACTTTTGAATCATTCCCTCATATATATGACCTAGCCTACAATACCATAGGTATGCATTATTTACCTCATCTCTTTTCCTCTTAGACATATTTATATTCATGATATGTGGAGAAGTGTCTAACACATATAAGTCATTTATTAGGGTCTCTCTAGTGATGATCTTATTATCTATAATTATTGAATAACTATTATTCTTAAAAACTAATTTATATCCACTAATTATCAAATAAGAGAGAAATAATATTTTTGATAATAGAGAGAACAAAATAGCATGCATCTAATGCAATAATAGCTCCACCAAGCAGATGTAGGGTGACCTCTCGAATAGCAACTATAGCAACTCTTGCTCCATTACCCATCTTGAGGTCCATCTCGCCTCTAGCCAATCTCCTAGGTCTTGTCAGAACCTGCAATGAATTATAGATATGATAAATACTCCCGGTATCCAATACCCATGTGTTATCATGGAAATCTGACAAGTGGAGACTGATCATGAATATACCTTAAGCTTCTTCAAGCTTCTATCTCACCTTCTCTGCAAGGTAGTCCTTACAGTTTCTCTTCCAATGTCCGTCTTAGCCATAGTGGAAGCATTGTCCTTTGTCCTTTGCCGACTATTTCTTGGTAACCTTTGCCTTACCTGGTCTTTATGTGCCCTTGCCCTTTTTAAGGATCTTGTTAACCTTCTTTTTCTTTTTGGTCTCACCAATATAAAGAACTGGCTTCTCCTTCTTGATGGCACTCTCAGCTTCCCTCAACATATTGAGGAGCTCAGGGAGAGTCACCTCAAACTTGCTCATGTTAAAATTCATGATAAAGTGAGAAAAGGAATCTGGTAGGGACTAAAGTACAAGATCAATGCATAGATTATCCTCTAGGACTATTCCTAGACGTGTGAGTTTCTCGATCCACTCTATCATCCTTGGGATATGGTTCTCAACCGATGTCCCTTCTGTCATCATAGCTTGGAAGAGTTTCTTAGATATCTCATATCTTTGAGTTCTTCCCTGTTTCTCAAACAGTTGGCAGAGATAAAGAAGGATAGAATCTGCATCCATGCTCTCATGTTGCCTTTGTAACTCAAGAGTCATGGAGGCTAACATGTAACATTTTTCTAACATGGAATCATCTATATACTTTACATAGCGATCCTCGCTTGCCCCTTCTTCCAATGTGAGCATGATTGTATCAAGGACGTATGCGATTTTCTCCACCGTGAGACCAATTCTTAAATTGTAGAGCCAATCTGTATAGTTTGGACTAGTGAAGCGGTTGGCATCAAGTATGCCACGTAGGGGGTTTGTGAGCGATATGTTTCTGACAAAACAAGATATAGCAAAAATAAATAACATGCAGATTTTACAAAAAATATTAATTAAGACATGGACTTCTATCTTAATGTGCTCCCACTATTTTCTTAGTGAATCACGTGACACTCTCGACACGTAAGACAGAAATCTCCGACAGACTCCTAGTGGGGATCGGGATCCAATTGACGTCTTAGTGCAACCTCGAGGGACTCGATCAATTACACTAAGCCCAAAAGGTAGGCAACTCTTACCAATCACAACTTCTTATAATTCCTGTCACGTTCGGTCTCCAAATCATCATGGTCTCGAGGGACTCGACCAACTATAACGTTAAGTCATCACCGTCGTTACAAGATGAGTCTGATTCAATGATATGCCCTCGAGGGACTCAACCAAGCATACCATATCCTCAGGTCACCAGTGATATCTTTATGTCATGAGCAAGAACTCGATCACGTAGATAGGTGAGCCTCAAGGGACTCGACCAACTCAACCTATGTCGTGATTCAATTTCTTCCTATAACGATGGAAGGCTACATGGGTCAATCTTATTACCTCATGCTTACTAACTTAATATTATCTTAGGAGGGGTTTTTGTTTTCTATCGGTCTCCTAATATGTCGTGTCATATACATATTTAATATATATCTACATTGCATGTAAATATATATATACATATATCTAGTAGGTGTATAACACATCATACATGCAAGCCACACCGGATGATCATGAGTTGTCACCTAATATGATTAAGCCTGAGCCAATGGGCCTAATCACTCACAATAGGATCTATGTGTGCATCGACGTATCTCCATGCCCTGTGATTGTTGATCTCGACATCACCGATTCTATCGGATTGTCGCATCACCATGCATCGTAATCTCCCACCACGGTATCGTAGGTCTCATTGTCATCTCCACGCTCCCGATGTGCCTTTCCATGTAATTACAAATAATCACAAGCACGCAAGCCCGACAAAAACGAGGAAAATAGAGGCACGTAGGACTCAATAGTAATAATAATTACTATTACACACATCACAATACATGGCTCATGATCATCCATCCACATCATACATCATATGTACATCACATCATATATAGGATTACTAGATATATATAATAATTAATTAAACTATTTTATTAATTAGTTTTTTGGAAATCAAAACATGCTTAGAATTTTCAGAATTGTCAAGGGCATTTTTATAATTCTGGATGAGAGGATAGTCCTCGAAATTTTCAAAATTATTGCGGGTACTTTTAGAATTCTACATATGAGGACAGTCCTCAAAACTTTTAAAAATCAAAGGGGCAAGATCATCCTTTTTCTTAAAACGATGCCTTAGCCCTCTCCTTGCCCCCATCCGCGCCGCCGCCACCGTTGTTGCCCTGCACAGGTGGCGACGTTGCATGCCGTTAGCGTGCGCAGCCACCCTTGCGATAGGTGCTGCTGCCTTTGGGTGGCACCTCGCGGTGGCGGCTGCGTCGCGGCGCGCCTGGCGACCACTCCGCGTGACCACCCTTGCGGTGGCCCGGCCATGGGCCCTTGCGCCTGCGGGCGCGGCCCTGCGGCGGCGGTGGCGCCTGCGGGTTGGCCATAGTCGGTCGTGCCGCGCTCGCCCTGGTGGCTCCTTACAAGTGGCTGGCGTAGTCGCCCCTTTACAGGGATCCTTGGCTACAGCCGACCGCCCCCTTGTAGGTGGTCGACCGCCCTTGCAAGGGGGTTGGCCGTGGCCATGCCCGGCTGCCCCTTGTAAAGGCTTCCTTCGCTACGAAAATGCAGTAAGAATGCGTAGAACGATTCTACGCGATTCAATCTCATCACACGTAGTTTAAAACTAATCTTTCGCATGAAAACCTTGGCTCTGATACCACTGTTGGAAAACCTACAGCGGGTGCATCACATGCATAGCGAAAATCAAAACAAAAATTGGTTTCCCACATAGATCAAATCATCGTGCAAAAGATTGGGGTCATGAGAAAAACGTAAAATCCAAAAAAATCATGATGTGTGAGAGATTGATTTTACCTAGGGAGATCATATATCCTTATATTCCAGATCCGGTTAGAGAAGATGAAGGAGGTCAAGCGTCCTCCTCTCTAGCGGTATCCACATGATAGATCTCTGCAGCAAAACTCCTCCAATCTGATCTTGCAACTCTTGCTCAGAGGGAGGGAGGAGAATAGGAGGTGGTGGCTAAAGTTGCAACCTATCAACCAAGAGTCTCCCCTCATATATATAGAGAGCCACCAAAAAATCCTAGGGCTCCTGCCTCAGTGGGTATTAGATCTTGAACCAATTACTCACTAGCCTTGCATTATTGGATCTCTATCCAATAATCTCCTTAGGCTTCTAATTGGGCCTTAATCAAGGAGCCCATCATCGTAGGTCTCATCTAATGAGAATAGGGACTAATTGGATCTTTATCCAATCCTCTATTCACTGAAGCATTCACCATATGTGTGTGACCCTTTAGGCCCGATACCGAGCTGGCCATGATTTACTCCCAACAGAACTCCTTCTGATATAGTGAATTATTATCTCTATAATAATTCACTCGACTCATCAACTATGGATGTACTAAGTCACTACGCCATAGTCCTCAGACAGTACAAGAGGATCGAATCCATCAAACCTGTCTATCCATAGTTACCATGTATCTATAATCCCTCATCTAACTAATATCTTAGAGACTATATATTGGACATGGTACTGTTAGGCATCATATATGGAATCATTTTATCTTGCTTTAATCGGATTCTACTAGAGAACTCCTTCTCTATCAATCTGAATGACCCTGGCTAGGGATTTGTCTAAGTAAGTACATATGGGATATTCCTCTCGTGATACCGAGAGTGGATGATCTTCTATTGACACTCAATTGCCTTCGTAAGGTTGGCTACCAATCCCGATAACCAGTTATACCAGATCTGGAGCTTTCCAAACCTATAAGTCTAGCGTCAAAGAAAGGAGTACTCATACAAGGCATCCTTGGTGTCTTAAGTCCAAGGACCAGATACACAACTGGGACTATGGAATCGCTGTCTGACATTAGGTATCATTAACCATACAACATTCCATAAGTGGATCAATCAGTGAATTTATTCTCCAATGAGCACTTATACTATATCCTTAGTGTCTCCACATACGTAGCTTTGAGACCAACCACCTCCATTATATGGATGGGTATATAGTACAGTGGTCTGTCCGGCTATCTCGATGTCCCTCTCGAGTATCCTATGACCGAGATTATTTAGGATCTGTGTTTAAAGATAAATCGATCTCATTATCGTGATCTCATCACAATCTGATTCCCATTGCACAGAACCAAAGACATCATAATATATATGCTACATATAATATAATGTAAGAATATGCCAATATTAGTCATAAGTAAAAAGATTACACAGTGTGTCACATGTGCCATCACTCGCGTGATTGGCTTGTAGGCACCTGTAACTAGCACCTCTCCCAGAAGCAGACTATGGTGTTCGAAGTCTTCCCTATTAACGATTGTAAGAAGATCAAGTCCCTCCAGTAATAGTACCAACATGGAATATATGATTGAATGTAAATCAAAATTCTAAATGAACAAGAGGAAGACATTCACACGTCCACCATCTACAGGGCCTTCACAGCCACGATGTCATCTATATCAGTCTTAGCATTACCAGATCAAAATGAGGTGTTTGAAATTAGAGTAGACAAAATAAGAGTTGAGATCGACACCACCCTCTTGTAAGATGGCCGACACCTAATCCGCACTAAGGCTCTCCCTATATTTCACATGATGCTTCTGATATATAAAGGAATATTAATTACTACTAAATTTGAAGTATGGCATGAAACAGGTCAGTAGTACAATAGAGAGATGAAAATATGCTTGGTAAAATTGTAGCTCCTACCCTCCTCAGACTCAAAATGGGCTCACACCACTAGGAATCTTATCAAAGGGTAGCAATTATTCCAAAAGAAGGCTCAGTTACTATTTATGAACAACCAAGTTGCAGCCCATGCAAGAAAAAAATAGCCTCTCGACAAATACTAGAGTAGAAGAAAGTTTGCTATTGAAGATCGAGTTTTCCTTTATCTTCAGCCCTACCAGCAAAAAATTCGAGCCTCAAGAAGGTGATCTCCCTGCTACTTTGGCCCTTGCAAAATTGGAAATCATAATAGAGTCATGACTTATGGATCAGATTAGTATATCAATTTAAAAATATAATTGATCCTCTAAGTATCTCACCGCATATGTAAGTTTAGAAAGGATGACTAAATCCAAATCCATCCGCTTGACATCCCAACTAATGAGGAGGTTTAAGTTCAGCTGATGATCGTATGAGATCATAGGATCATGATGCACCACCATCCAAATACTACTTCCCCTGATTGAGAGATACAAGATAATGTTGGATCATCGTACCATAATGCACCTACCGTAGATACCACAAAGAAGCTTTAAGGAGAATTGTAGATCGAGACCCAAAGTTCATGGAGCCTCAGCCTTGAGGATAAGGCTGATTTGAAGAGGACGGGTGTGTTAGGACTCTAGTTAGGGGAGTCCTAATTTAGTTTCATGGAAGAGGATAATCATGTAAAATCTAAAGGGCATTCATGTAAATTTTATCTAGCCGACCCCTATTAAGGAAAGTAAGGAGGCCGACTAGGTTAAGATTAGTTGAGGAAGATATTTGAAAGAAGAGTAAGATGTATATTATCTTAATTGACCACCCCTTATCCTAGTTAATAAGGAGTTGGTGGAGGAGGGGTTAAGTTATAATATAATTAGGATTAGTTTGGAGGTTGCTTCTTAGAGTTGGAGTTTTGAGTTGTTGGAAGGAGGAGTTGCCTCTTAGAGTTGGAGTAGGATTTGTTAGGACTTGTTAGGAGTAGGAGTCTTGAAGTAGGAATCCTCTTAGTAATTAGGGATTGAAGACCTATAAATAGCCTTGTAATTATTCACTTTTTATCATCAATAGATCAATTATATTTCAGCTTATGTAGCAGAAGATCAATGAGGGAGGAACCCCTATAGAGATCTAAGGAGGTAGATCCCCTATAAAGATCACCCCAAACTTAAAATTCATAAAGATTCTAACAACATATCTTGAAACAGATATAGTGTCATCAGAATCAATAAACAATTGATGCATTTCTGATATAGTTTTTTTTACCCTTACCTCTATTAATATTGACAAAGAAATTAAACATGCAGTGGATTCTTCATGATTGGAGTGATGAGCATTGTGTAAAGATATCGAAGAATTGTTGTACAGCACTGCCAGAGAAAGTAAAGGTGATTATGTTGGAATGTGTTCTACCAACAGCCCTAGAGTCGATTCCACAAACCAAATGTGCTTATGAAATAGATGTTCTCATGTTGGCTCACAACCATGGAGGTAGAGAGAGGACCCAAAAGGAGTTCAAGGACCTGGCAAGGGATGCTAGCTTCTCAGGATTCAACATCACTTCTCTTCACCAGTACTTAGGTCATGGAATTCATCAAATAGATTACTGGAAGCTATATATATATATATATATATATATATATATATATACACGCACGATGCTCAATCTCATATTATATTCACAATGCTATCTTACTTGTTTTGCTTTATAAGACTACTTGGTCGTCAGCTTGTATCCAAAATAAATGTTGGGAAAAGATACGACAAAAGAAGAGGATAAAAAATACTATGGAAACAAAAAACAAACACAAGATCAAGAATACTTTAGGAAAGATATTTAGGCTTGAAACATGTATAAACAATTTCCTAAAAACGATATTTGCACCCTCTTCTCAATAAGATTGCTATGGGTTTGATGCAAATAGTTTTAGTGGATATGACAAGCCTTTAGAAGATCTATATTGAGCAAACAATAAAGAATCTTCAGAGAGGAATTAGAGAATGTCTAACTCAATCACTCGGAGAGTAAAGAAGAAGAGCATAAAAGAGTTTTTTTTTTTATTTACCCTCAAATATCTATTTATAGATATTTTCTCAAAAGACACAACCTTTGAAAATTAACTATTTTCTCAAAAGACACAACCTTTCAAAAATAACTATTTTCTCAAAAGATACAACCTTTAAAAAATAACTACCAAAATAAAAGAAAACACCTTTTTCAAAGATTTATTTGAAAAGAGATTCTTTTTCTTTTTAATTTGAACAATTTATAACAATCCCCCACTTGTTCAAATTTAAAATTTTCTCCAAGTGATTAAATAGTATTTATGAATAAAGTAATATATCTTTCGATTTGAATATTACCTTAGTGTAAGCATCACAAAGTGAAGTCAAAATCCTAAATAGCATAAAAGCTTCGAATTTGTTATTCCTCATGACAACACCAGTGATACCACACACATAAATACAACATTCTTGTATTCCTCATAAAATCTCGCTTAGCCCTAATATGGCCTTGGGCTCATCCAAGTTCATGAACTTTTATGAGAGAAACTCCAACTCTCAATCGAAGCGGCACCACTTCTAAGTTCATATAGGTGAAGTTCTTATAGTATCTTTGTCACTCTTTGAGATACTTGTCCTAACTTGACTGAACTTCATTAAGAGTATAATTAACTCAACCCTCATTCGGTGACAACCAGCACTTTAACATCTTTAGATGGGACTCGTAAAATATTTCAAAGTGCTGAACCACTCCACATGTCAATGACTTGTTCTTACCCTTTGAACTCTTCACTACTCATTTCATAATATTGAGTAAGGTTGCTATCATTGGTGGATCTTTTATTCAAGGAGTTTTAGTCCCATCCATTTTGATGTTGATCTTACAACTTCTCTTGTAAGAGGTTTAGTGAATGGATCAGCCAAATTCTCACTTGTTTTCACAAATGTGAGTGAAATAATCTCACTCTTGATTAATTTCCTCACATAATCATGTCTAAGACTTATATGTCTTGACTTTCCATTATATATTTCACTATACGCACGAGCTAAAGTGGCTTGACTATCACAAAGTATAGAAATTGAATTCATACTCTTAGAAGTCAATGGAATTTCTAATAGAAAGTCCCTCAACCATTCAGCCTCCTTTCCTGCATCTGCTAGAGCAACAAATTCTGATTCCATAGTTGAGTGAGTTATACACGTTTGTTTCTTGCTCTTCCAAGAAACAGCGCCACCTCCTAAGGTGAACACCCAACCAGTAGTGGATTTGTTATCTCCAAAACTCGATATCCAACTTGCGTCAGTATATCCTTCTAAAATAGCAGGAAATTTTGAGTATTGTAGGCCATAATCTTTGGTTCGTTTAAGGTAACCAAGAACTCTTTCACTAGCCTTCCAATGCTCTACATTTGGATTGCTAGTAAATCTACTCAATTTACTAACTGCAAATGCTATATCAGGTCTTGTGCACTGCGTTGTATACCTAAGACTTCCTATAGCACTTGAATATTCTAATTGAGCTACTGTTCTTCCAACATTCTTGACTAATTTGATACTTGGGTCAAATGAGGTATTTGCTTCTTTGATTTTTAAGTGACTGAATTTCTCCAGTACTTTCTCTATGTAATGAGTTTGACTCAAAACATATCCCCCACTATTTCTTTTTACCTTGATACCTAGTATAGTATCAACTTGCCCAAGATCTTTCATCTTAAATGTTGAAGATAGAAACCTCTTTGTTTCTACAATACCTTTCATGTTGTTGCTCACTATTAGCATATCATCAACATAAAGGCAAACTATCACCATATAGCCATCACAAGTTTTGAGATAAACACATTTATCTGCAATATTATGAACAAATCCATTAGAAAGAATTATTGCATCAAATTTCTCATGCCATTGTTTTGGAGCCTGCTTTAAATCATACAATGACTTAATAAGTTTACACACTTTATGTTCATTTCCCGGTAGAACAAAACCTTCGGGTTGTTCCATATATACCTCCTCATCGAGGTCTCCGTTTAGAAATGTTGTTTTGACATCCATTGGATGAACATAAAGATCAAAAATTGATGCTAAAGCAAAAATAATTCTAATAGATGTGATCCTAGCCACAGGAGCATATGTGTCAAAATAATCTATTCCTTCCTTTTGTCGAAATCCTTTAGCAACTAACCTTGCTTTGAACGTTTGGAGAGTACCATTTGTTTGATACTTCCTACAAAATATCTATCTACAACTAATAGGTTTTGAGGCAAAAAGTAAATCGATAAGTTCCCAAGTATGGTTTGACATAATAGAATCCATCTCATCATTAATAGCATCTTTCCAAAAAGCAGCATCACGAGAAGCCATAGCTTCTTTAAATGTTTTAGGATCATCTTCCACTAGTAAAACAAGAGGAATTATTTTTAATACTCTCTCATTAGTTCCTTCTACAAGGTAAAAAGAAATACTTTGAGAATCAATCTCATCCGATCTTAATGTTTTTGCTTTTCGTACACGAGTGCTTCTCCTTAATTCATAAGATTGCTCTCCAACCTCTTGTGAACTTGATTGATATCCAATCAAAGGGATTTTAGGTTGCTCACCAACCTTTTGAGATTTCTCCTTTAGTGACTCTTCACTAGTTGGAGGATGAACATTATTACTAGAAGTCAATAAATGTTCAAAGAACTCCACATCTCGAGATTCTATTATGATATTAGACTCCAAATTAAGAAGTCTATATGCTTTGTTATTTGAGGCATAGCCTATAAATGCACATTTAATTCCTCTAGGTCCCAATTTTATCCTTTGAGGATCATTATTCTTACAATATGCAAGACACCCCCACACTTTAAAATAACCAATGTTAGGTTGTCTTCCTTTCCATAACTCATATGGAGAGATCTTATTCTTTTTAGAGGGAATTCTATTTAAGATATGACATGCAGCCAATAAAGCTTCTCCCCACAAATTATAAGATAATTTAGCATGCAACAACATAGCATTAATCATCTCTAGATAAGTTCTATTTTTTCTTTCTGCTAATCCATTTTGCTCAGGTGTTCTAGGTGCTGAACATTCATGAATTATGCCATGTTGTTCATAAAACAAGTTAAATTCATTAAGAAAGTATTCTCCTCCTCTATCACTTCTTAAAGCTTTAATTTTCTTCCCCAATTGATTTTCAACTTCTGCTTTATATGCCTTAAAAGCATTAAAAGCATCATTTTTATGTTTCAATAAGTACACATATGTGAATCTAGACATATCATCTATAAAAGTAATAAAATATCTATTACCTCCTCTTGTTAATATGTCATTTAATTCACATATATCAGAATGTATTAAATCTAACAAAGTAGTATATCTTTCAACACTTTTGAAAGGTTTCTTCGTCATCTTTGATTTAACACAAATTTCACATTTATTAAGATCATCAAAATGACAATTTATTAAGCCACACTTAACCATTCTTCTAATCATGCTGATTCCAATATGTGCTAATCTATCATGTCATAATGAATAAGAATCAACAATATAAATAGAAGCAACATCTTTATTAACTTTAGAATCATTGTCAACAATAGATAATTTGACCATTCCCTCAGCGGAATAGCCTTTTCCAACAAAAGTTCCATTACGGGATAGAATTAACTTCCCGGATTCAAATACAGATTTAATTCCAGGTTTGCCAAGGAGATTCCCACTCACTAAATTTCTACTCATATCCGGTACATGAAGAACATTAGTAAGAGTGACTTTCTTACCTGAAGTGAAAGTGAGTTCCACATTTCCCTTTCCAATCACCTTAGAACGAACTTCATTTCCCATTTGAATCTCTTGCCCTTCTGTGACTTCTTTGTAAGTCTTGAAGAGGCCTTTATCATAGCAAACATGGACGGTAGCACAAGTATCGTACCACCAACCAGAAACCTTGCCAAATATGGCATTCACTTCGCTCACCGTAGCGATTATATTATCATCTCCCTCAACGGAGTTGACTTTTGGTTTCTGGCCCTTTTTAAATCTGCAATCCCTAGCAAAATGACCAGGTTTTCCACAAACAAAACAGCCTCCACTCTTTGGCTTCTTAAATTTTCTTTGATCCCTTTTGGGGCCAAAATGATTCTCCTTGTTTTGTTTGCTTTTGTTAGAATTCTTAGGCTGATTCATAACATTTGTTTTTATATTGCAAAAAGAGTTCTCACTCTTGTCTCTCCTCCTCGATTCGAAGATGTTTTTGAATTTGCTCCAAAGTGATATCCTTGGAGTCATGCAAAATCTTCTTCCTATACCCTTTCCAAGATGAAGGCAACTTGGCTATTACAGCCCCTACTTGAAAAGGTTCAGGAAGTTTAATTTTTTCAGCCTTTAATTGATTAACAATGACTTGTAACTCATGCACTTGTGCCAAGATTAGCTTGTCATCCACAAACTTGTAATCAAAATATTTAGAAATTAAAAATTTCTTTGTACCTTCTTCCTCGGCATGATATTTGAATTCCAAAGCATTCCAAATTGCTTTTGCAGATGGTTCCACTGTATAAAGATCATAAAGCCGATCCGAAAGAGCATTGAGAATGTGTCCTCTACACATGACTTCATCTTCATTTCTTTTCTTTTGTTCAGCCTTGACTTCATTGGTGTCATCGTCGGTTAGATCAGGAATTGGTTGAAGATTTGGATCAAGCACATAGAAGATCTTCAAAGCAGTCAACATGAACTTCATCTTGTCTTGCCAACGGGCAAAATTTGTTCCATCAAAACGATCCAAACGAACAAAATCTTGATTCAATAATTTGATAGTATTTGTAGCCTCTATAGTGAATTTGTATAAACTCACAAAATATCGTTTTTAGATTGTTGGGAAAAGATACGACAAAAGAATAGGATAAAAAATACTATGGAAACAAAAAACAAACACAAGATCAAGAATACTTTAGGAAAGAGATTTAGGCTTGAAACATGTATAAACAATTTTCTAAAAATGATATTTGCACCCTCTTCACAATAAGATTGCTATGGGTTTGATGCAAATAGTTTTAGTAGATATGACAAGCCTTTAGAAGATCTGTATTGAGCAAACAATAAAGAATCTTCAAAGAGGAATTAGAGAATGTCTAACTCAATCACTCGGAGAGTAAAGAAGAATAAAAGAGTTTTTTTTTTATTTACCCTCAAATATCTATTTATAGATATTTTCTCAAAAGACACAATCTTTGAAAATTAACTATTTTCTCAAAAGATACATCCTTTGAAAAATAACTATTTTCTCAAAAGACACCACCTTTAAAAAATAACTATCAAAATAAAAGAAAACACTTTTTTCAAAGATTTATTTGAAAAAAGATTCTTTTCTTTTTAATTTAAATAATTTATAACAATAAAGTTTTACAGCAACTAATGGATCCTGATTCTGTTGTCAGACATAGCATCCCGAAGTTTTGTTTCTGCTTCTGAAGTCTTCACAAGACATTCCATGCACTATGTTGGCAGAGGTCAAATGTAGTAGTAACGTGTGGCTGGAAACAAACACCAGTCACGTAATAAGATCAAGTCACCGACTTGCGTGTTTATAATTGATGGCTGGAAACAATCATGTTTATAGTGAAACCATAAGACTCAGGTAAATTACCTGCTGCACGAAAGTGAGTTGATCCGCACGCAGCCATCTCCATCTTCGCTGTAGGCCACCGTTGACCCGTCGCTGGAACTAAATGGTCGCTAGTGACCTCTCTGTGCTTGTGGATCATTCATACAAATAGTGTATATTGTTTTCTTAGGTGTAGTGCATATATATATATATATATATCTATATATATATGATATAATATCCAAGCCAAAAACCATTACCAATGTGTCAGCGTGGAGCAACCATTTTATTATTTTTTTCTTTTATTTATTAATTATTTTAAATTTTATCATTAAAAGCTTTAATTCTTGTGAAGATTGTTAGACTTAATTTTATTAAAAATTAAAATTAAAATTTTAAAAAAATATTTTTGGTCATTATATAATGAAAGGATATCTAGGGATTATATATATCCCTTCGTAATAATCTTAGGTTATTGGATCATATAAATAGAGTGAATCAAAATTCTTATTGACCCCCCCTAATATGTGTTAGGATCAATTGTCAAGATAGGAAAATCGAAGCTTTTTGTTATTAGTGAAATGATTGAGTGAACAAAGAAAAGTTGCTAAGTTAATAATCAAACCGGAAAGATAAGTAATGTTTGAAGGAATGAACTTATCGTGAAAACTTTATTTTCTAAGAGTTGAGATAAATCAGAAGCTTCAATACAAGAAATATGTAAGTAATGAAAGCAAAGAACTATTCATAATTTTTATAGTGATTCGTGCTAAAGGCCTACATCTACTCCCGAGTCCTCCTTCTTGAGGCACACTGGCATCCACTATCAATCTTCTTTGGGTGAAGATCAAAAACCCTTTCACTTGCTTACAAGGGAGACTTGAAAATTTTTTTAACTCTAATCTCTCTCTCTTCCCTTTTCTTTTTCTTACAAATTACACATAATTTCTTTCTCGTAAAATTTAATTTTCTAAAAATAGTTATTGTGAATGCAAAAATACTTGGGATATTTATAGACCCCAAATGACTTCAGATTTTTTGAGCCAAAACTTAAACATGCCCGAAAAAATCAGGTACGGGTGGTTTACCCGCCATCAACTGGTGGCCACTACTCGGATTCTAAGGTACGGATGGTTTACCCACCATTTGGGTGGTTTACATGTCAACAGTTGCTTGCTGTCAGCCAGATTCTGAGGTACGGGCAGTTCATCCGTCACTCACTAACGGTTTACCTATGGGATTCTCCGGAAAAAGTGGTTCCCTCCACTTTCCTAATTCCGACTTAACTTTTTGTTGACCAACTGTTTGGTCAACTGATTGAGCTCAACCAAATCCAGTAGTGGATCTAGTTGTTTTATTGAGTTGATTTGAATTTTATCCAAATCTAACTCAATGACTCACTTCTAACTACGACTCAACGATTACAACTTTTAATGACCATAAGCTTAATTAAGACCAAACTTTTGCTAATCCAATAACCTCCAGCATTTTACGGTAAGTCTTTCGGTCTTCTCCCAGTGATCTCCCTTCGTATTCCCAGTGAGCTTCCAGATTCATTCGATGAATCTCCTAGAGAACCCCTAGCGAGATCCCATCGTATCATTCGAACTCGGCTCGATGCCTAAGCTTCATCTTAGCCCATAACTCCATCGATCTTGTCATAGTTAAACTTATAATTTTTCCTCTAACACACATGTTATATTAAACACACATCAATTGATCTCATCATCAAAATCTGAGATTCAACAATCTCTCCCTTTTTTATGATGACAATCAATTGATGACGAGAGTTAATCCTAACTCCCCCTAAATTTATGTCAACATAAAGAAGACTCAAATTCAGGAGAGTCACATACTCTGGAGTCAAAGCAATAAGTATTTCAAGCAAAACATCTTTCAATACTTATATATCAACAAGAATTTGCTTTTATACTTTTCAATTTTTCAACTAATCAAGAATTTTTAAAGATAGTCATGAAGTTAAAACATTTTTCCCTCAAGTCATCAAGCATAGAAAATTTTCAAGTCATGAAGCATAGAAAATCTTCAAGTCATCAAGCATACCTTTATATCAAGCATGGAAAATTTTCAAGTTATCAAGTATAGAAAATTTTCAAGTCATCAAGCATACCTTTATATCAAGCATAGAAAATTTTCAAGACATCAAGTATACCTTTCTCCCCCTTTGTCATCAACAAAAAGGTGAAAGGTGGGAATAATCTTTTTAAAGCAAATGTGTTTTTACTCTCCCCTTTATAAAATACAACATGGGTCATAATAAATTTTCTTTCTCTTTAAAATCAAGAAGGAAAGAAAATAAAGGAAGAGTTGGAAAACATCGTCAAATGTAGCTTTCAATGTAAATAAGATAATTATCTCATGGAATTTTTAGAAGATTCAAAAATCCAAGAGATAAAAAAAATTAGGAGCTACTCATGCATTTAAAAATATCTCATGTAATTTTTTTACAAGTAAATATCATTTAAATTAATCACAAAGATAAATAACTCAATTTCATGAATTCAAGCAATTCATATATTTTCAAGATTTAGCATTCCAAGTTCTCTTCTAAGAAAATCAAATTATTCTTCATTTAAGAATTTTAGAAAAATATCCGCTAATTGATACTTAGAGTCAATAAATTCCAACATCAATAATTTTACAACATAAAGCATTAGAGAATACTTCTAAGTAGCAAAAGTTTATGAATAAGTAAGTTTATACTACAAGGAGGTGCAAATCAAAAAGGAGTACATCATGTGTGATTAGTACAAAATATCAAGTTCTACCGAATACAATCACTCAGATGGTGATAATCCAAAATGATTAGATAAAGCGTAGAGTTATCTTTGGATTTGCTCCATCTTAGTCATTAATTCATCTTGGCATTGTTCAATTTGTTCCATCCAGTTCATAATAGTCTCGACAGGAAAATAAGGTCCTGGCTACATCATGGGCAATGCCTCAAGAGGATTGGTAGGAGGAGATGGACTTCTCTTAAGGATGGGTGTCTCAGGTTTAGGTTCAGGTTCAGGTGGGGGAGACTCAATCCTTCTAGGTAACCTAATCCATATACCATTTTTTTTCAATACACCTAAATGTCCTTAAAAGTTTTCTATTGATTATATTGTACCTATCTATTCTTAATGATTTCTTCATCTAGTGGAATAACTATGTCATGAGCATGTAACAATCTAGTGATTAATCCACCATAAGGTAGCATCAAGTCCTTGTTTGCAAGATTAATCATGTTCTACATTATGAGATACCCAAAGTAATTTTCTTGTTCCATTTGATTTAGTTCATGATGATGGAATTATTTTAGAAGTAGGATACTCATTATTATATAATGAAGCACTTTTGTATTAAGGGTAACAAATGTTCACAACTTTTTCGTATGATAGCTAGATTAGAATTTTCGAAAACAGTTGCTAAAGCTTCAGAGTATGTTACACCTATAGAGTCCATATCCCATTGTCCCCTAAAATAACAACCTTCTTTTTTTTTTGGGATGCCTATTAGGTTACAAATTTGATTATCGGTAATATCAATGTGGTGTCCCAAAAGATAAGTAGAAACTATTTCATTTTCATCTACATGCAAGTTGTTATAGAATAATCTAACAAATCTTGGGTAGATGGGTTCATTCATTTGAAGAATGGGTAGGGCTTCTAGATTTGCAAACCATTGAATTAGTTCTATGTTTCGTAGGTCATCTAGATCAACATATTTTCCCTTATTAGCACTTCTAAATTCAAGGATTGAAAATTTTATAGCATGTTCATAGGAATCAAAGATATTGGTGTCATAGGTTTCTTTTAATCTCCTCTTTCCCTTGTCCCTTGAGGATCTTCTAGGGGCCATTCTACATAGATTTTGCAAGAAGAATGGTAAGAGCAATCTTAATAATTTGGGAGAAGTTATAGAAAATTACCTTTAGTTAAATCTTCTAGAGATAGGCAAAGATCCTTAGTTTTGAAGAGTAGAAAGCCTTCCTTGATGTTTTAGAGGACAAGGAAGGAGTGAAAGAGTTTTTAGAGAGGGCTAAGGGTGCTTAAGGTCGGTTTCACCGCCGGCCCTAAGTGGCTTCTTATAAGCTAGGTCTCAATCAGTTGAACCGCAGACTGAATGGTTCAGCCGTGTCTGGCGGTTCACCTGCTGAATCGGCAGTTCAAATGTTGGTTCAAGTTTTTCTCCCTTTCTTTTTTATTTTAATTTTAATTAATACAATGTATATATATGCAATAAATAGCTCAAATTAATACATTTAACTTAACTTTGATCATGAAGATTCCTCTAAAAATTTAGTGATTTTTCATAAGGTTTACTAATATCAAGGTAATTGTAACAAGATAATGAGAAACTCATTTTCACATGAAGTTATCACAACAATATATTTTTTAAATAAAAACCAATGATATTTCTATGTTGAATGATTCTATCATGTCATTAAGAAATTTCTCTTTTAATGATGATTTTATATTGATTTTTAGTTTAAAAAATCAACACATATTATCAACACAAGTCAATATAATCATATAAGTCACTATAATTATTATCAAAATCTTCCTTTCATACATATGTCATTTACTAATCTTTCTTTATTCCAATTAAAGCATGCAAGGGTCATGTATCATCATAATAAAAATTCATTTTTATTTTAATAATTAATCTTCTAGATATTTAGGCTAGTGAGCTTGAAAGAGTGTTAGATCTCAAGTTGTATATCTTGACATCTAAAGCATTATTCAGAGCTCCTAGCTTTAATTTTAAAACAAACCTATAGGAAAGATATATTTGATTTATGTACCCATTTTATAATAAATCATTCAAAAATATTTTTATCTTTTTTTTCTAACCGATTTTCATTATATAGAGTTTTCTTTAGAACCCATACAAGATGATGTGGACTACATTATCTAGAAAGGCATTTGTTTGCCTTATGTCCTAATTTGTCACAAAAATTACACTTGATTCTTGGTGGCACATTCAATATATGTCCTCTTACAAAGATGGTTGTCTTTTGTTGAATATTTTCAACGAAGCCTATGTCATGCCTATTATTCATATGACTCTTATTGGCAAGGATCATATTTAGGGATCTATTCACTATCTCAAATTTTTCTAGTGTTGTTTTAAGCATAAAATTATCTTATTTAATATTATCTAGCATATCACATTTAGAATATGGTTTAATTGATGCTAAGGAGTCATACATTTTATCAAGTCTTTTAACTAACAAATTATGATCAACTTTAGGTAATTTAAAAGGCTTGCTAAGTTTTCTAAACTCATTGAATAAATCATGAAACATGCTTGATAATTCTGAAAATGAAATATCTAAAGACTCACTAACCTTAGCTTCAAATGCCATTAAGGCATAGTTAGCCACCTTTTCTTTGGATTGGTTTTCATCCTCCGAGGAACTTGAATCATCCCATGTGGCCGAGAGTGCTTTCTTTTTTAGCGTCGATTTCTTCTTTAGTTGGGGACATTCACTTTTGAAATGTCTTGATTTCTTGCATTCATAGCAAATTATGTTGTCTTTCTTTGGTTCCCTTTTGTTTTTATAGTTTTTGTTTCTTTTTATAAATTTTTAAAATTTTCTTGATAAAAGTGCAATGTCATGGTCCTCATTACTCGAGGTTTCACTCGATGAGTCATTTATTGTTTGAAGTGCTACATCCTTCCTGTTCTTTAGAAGGGATTCATCAAGCTCATCATGAGCTTTATAGTTTATTTCATAAATCATAAGAGAGCCCATCAGTTCTTCAAGAGGTAGGTTATTTAAATCTCTGGCCTTTTGAATAGTGGTTACTTTATGATCCCAATTTTTGGCAAAGATCGTAAAATCTTACTCACAAGTTCAAAATTAGAAAAACATTTTCCAAGTGCCTTAAATCCATTGATGACATCCGTGAAATGGGTGTACATGTCTTCAATAGACTCACTTGGTTTCATTCGAACCAACTTGTAATTATGAACTAAAATATTTATTTTTGATTCTTTTACTCGACTAGTCCCCTCGTGTGTGATTTCTAGTGTGTGCCAAATATCGAAAGCCAATTCGCAAATGAAAATACAATTAAACTCATTCTTATCAAGTGCACAAAACAAGACATTCATAGCCTTTGTATTTCAAGAAAAATTCTTTCTTTCCAAATCATTTAACTCAGTCATTGGTTTGAAAGATTTTTCAAATCCACTCTCAACAATATTCCATAAATCAAAGTCTAAAGAGATGAGAAAAATACATATCCGTATTTTTCAATATATGTAATTCGTCCCATTAAACATGGGTGGAGGTGAAATGGAATGTCCCTCATTCATGCCAAAATAAGCTATTTACTCAAGTGGGTGTTAATCCAAAGAGTAAAAATCTTACTCTGATACCAATTGTTAGGATCAATTGGCACTAAGAGGAGGAGGGGGGGGGGGGGTGGTTGGTGAGTTAGTGCAAGTGTAAATTTTCAGTTTAGATGAAAACTTTTCGATTAAACCAAGATAGGGAAATCAAAGCTTTTCGTTCTTAGTGAAATAATTAAGTGAACAAAGAAAAGTTGCTAAGTTAATAATCAAACTGGAAAGATAAGCAATGTTTGAAGGAAGGACCTTATCGTGAAACTTTACTTTCTAAGAGTTGAGATAAATCGAAAACTTCAATACAAAAAATATGTAAGCAATGAAAGTAAAGAACCACTCACAATTTTTATAGTGGTTTGGCACCAAAGGCCTACATCTACTCCGGAGTCCTTCTTATTGAGGCACATCGGCTCTACTACCAATCTTCTTTGGGTGAAGATCAAACCCTTACATTTGCTTACAAGGGAGACTTAAGAAAATTTCTAACTCTAAGCTCTCTCCCTTCCCTTTTTTTTCTTACAAATCACACATAATTTCTTTCTCATAGAATTTAATTGCCCAAAAAGAGTTATTATGAATGCAAGAATACTTGAGATATTTATAGACCCCAAGTGGCTTTAGATTTTTAGAGTAAAAAATCAAACATACATATAAAAACTGGGTATGAGCGATTTACCCATCGACCTGGGCGATTTACCCACCGTCAACTATTGGCTACCACCCGGATTCTGAGATACAAGTGGTTTACTCGTCATCTGGGTAGTTTACCCATCGGTAGCTATTGACTACCTCCAGAATTCTGAGGTACGAGTGGTCCATCTGTCACTCACCGATGGTTTACCCATCGGATTCTCCAAAAAAAGTGGTTCCCTCTACTTTTTTAATTTGGGTTGACTTTTTATTGACCAGCTATTTGGTCAACTAATTGACCTCAACCTGAGCTCAACCAAACCTAGTAGTGGATCCAGTTACCTTATTGAGTTGATTTGAATTTTATCCAAATCCAACTCAAATAGGACTCACTTCTAACTACGACTCAACAATTACAACTCTTAATGACCATAAGCTTAATTAAGACCCAATTTCCGCTAATTCGGTAACCTCCGACATTCTTGCAGCAAGTCTTTCGGTCTTCTCCTGGCGATCTTCTTTCGTGTTCTCAGTGAGCTTCCCGATCCCTTCGGTAAATCTCCTAGTGAACCCCCGGTGAGATCTCATCATCAGAATCCGTGATTCAATAATATGCCTCAAAATCAAAGTCACCCTCCGTACATTAAAACTCGTCTAAGTGACCCCATCGTATTATGATTTCACATCAAAGTCACCCCCTGTACTTTAAAATTCTTCTAAGTGACCCCCATACTATACCTCAAAATCAACGTCACCCCCCGTACTTTAAAACTCATCCAAGTGACTGCCCATAATACTATTTCACATCAAAGTGGCCCCCTCTATTAGAAATAAGGCTATGCCGTTAGGTAAAATAATTTAGAGGATTATTATTATTTGAGGATTACAACTAAATAGTCTCAAAGCACTAATCTATTTTCCCCTCTATTTCTTTCTTCTCTAACCTCTGTTGGCGTTCATTTCTGCAACTCTGATCTCTTCCTTTCTTCATCAACCTCAATCACTTTGACGTTAGTTTATTTACCTTTTCGTTGTCTTTCTACCTTTTTATTTTTTCAATGCATGAGATCTACGATTTCTATAATTTTGTTGATAAATAAATTAAAAGTAAAAATGTACGTGCTTTTTCTGCATCAAGCGTTATGTTCTATCTTTTCGGTTATTCTCTATTTGCTAATTCTCATCTTCAGAGACCAAATAGAGAATGACCGAAAAGACAAAACATAACGTTTGACTCAGAAAAAGTATATATATTTTTACCTTTATTTTATTTATCAATAAATTATAGAAATATAGATCTCAAGTAAAGAAAAAATAGAAAGGTAGAAATACAGCGAAAAGGTGAACAAACTAAGGCTATAGAAAAAATAAGAAAGGTAGAAAGATTGTAGAAATGTGAACAAACTAACGCCGATAAAGATTGATGAAGAAAGACAAAGATCAGAGTTACAAAAACAAATGCCGACAAAGGTTGGAGAAGAAAGAAAGAGAGGGGAAAATGAATTGAGGCTTTTGAAATATTTAGTTGTAATCCTCAAATAAAAATAATCTCCTAAATTATTTTACCTAACGGTGTAACCTTATTTCTAACAAAAGGGGCCACTTTGATGCAAAATCATAGTACGGGGGGTCACTTAGATGAGTTTTAAAGTATGAAGGGTGACTTTGATTTTCAGGCATAGTACGGGGGGTCACTTAGATATGTTTTAAAGTATGTGGGGTGACTTTGATTTTGAGACATAGTACGGGGGGTCAATAAGAATTTTAGTCATTAGAGTATTAAAACAACTCTAATCAATTAAATTAATATAATTTTTCTCTTTCATAATTTTTTAGTATATTTTTTTTAATTTTATATAATTATTTGACTTGTTGAAAAAGATTAGTTAAGTCACTCCATGATCATGTTCACAAGGAGGATAATTGATAGGACCCCAATAGGATCGGCTCAATCAAGTCAATTAGGAGTCATAATAGAGGTTGGAGTCTATTTGTTTAGAAATCCTAGTAGGAGTTGAAGTCTATTTAATTAAGAGTCCTATTATGAGTCTATTTTATGAATCTATTTTCAATTAAGAGTTAGTTAAGAGTCTCTATAAATAAGGGTGTAACTATTTTGTTTTGAGATAATAAATAAAAATTATTTGATTTCAGCCTTGGTTAAAACCCAGGAGGGTCGATCACCTATAGTGATAAAAAAGAATCGATCCCCTACAATGATCATTTATCTTCGATAGAAACATTTAGGTTCTTATCATTTGGTATCATAACAGTGTTCTTGGCATCTTGCTATTCATCCACTCCACCGCTACCCATACCGTCTTGTTGCTGCCGCCACTTGCAACCCCAGATTGCAGTTGTTGGCCTCCACATCCTACTGCCGCCGCTGCTGCCATCTAACCCTAAGTTACCGCCACCTCTCCATATCTTGCTACTTCCACCACCTGTAACATATTATTGCAACTATCTAACCCAAGGTTGTTAGTGTCGCCTCCTTTATCTCTTGCTGTTGCCACCACTACCACCTAGCCCACAAGCTAGTCCAATCTCATGCCCTTGACCAGACAACAAAAGATGGAATTAAACATCACTGATATGCAATCATACATGATGGTTACAGATGATGCATTAGACACAAGATAAGAATATATGAATCCTAGTAGGAGCTAGAGTCTATTAATTAAGAGTCCTATTAGGAGTCTATTTTAGGAAACTAAGTTCAATTAGGAGTTGGTTAAGAGTCTCGGGTAACCTATGACTAAGATTATTTAGGATATATGTTTAAAGGTGAATTGGTCACATTATCATGATCTCATCACGATCCAATTTCCATTATATAGAACCAAGGACATCACAATATACATACAATAGATAATATAATGTGAGAATATACTAATAATAATAATACAAAAAGACTATACAACGTATCACATGTGCCATCATCCACATGATTGGCTTGTAGGGCACTTATAAATAGTAGCTTTTCATTAAAGAGGAGAGGAGAATATGCATGTGAGTATGAGAGTGATTGGCTAGGGTGGTTTGCAACTTGGACCATGCTTCTATGGTAATGATACATGAAGATATCAGTGGGACGATGGATCCATCGATTGAGGCTTAAATTAATTAGAGGATAAGATGATCTTAACATAACCATAATTTATGAGTAAGATTTGGTACTAGATCGAGTTCTTCTAGTATTTGGATCCTTTCTGGCGGACAATTGAGATAGATGTCGATGTAGCCTTTTAGGTCATATCTATATAGAAGATTAGAGAATTGTACTTGCTAAGAAGTATTACTATCACTCTTGGATAATTTGAAAGATATTAGAGTTACAGCATTAATGGAGATGAGTCCTGTATACTGAGAAAAACTATTGTTCCCTACAGGAACAATGATCAGAGCATCAAATGTAGATGATGTAAATATTACGAGGGTATGTATCAATTTAAGGGATCTAGATGTTTGTCTTGAATAGATCAAGAGAGGGGTTACACTTCCTAAGTTATGGTATTTGATTTAGTTGTGCAGCATAAAGAAAGAGTTCTGTTATTAGCGGAGGGAAGAGGAAGGCAGCTCGATGTAGCAGCGGCACTTGTGGCAGCAACAGTTGGTGGAAAGGAAAGTATTAACCAATCTGTGCAATGGTTGTAGATCTGTGAAAAATATGCAGTTATTACTACCGATGGAGAAACATGAGAAGAAGAAGAGGTTGCCGTGGAGGAGAGGTGAGGCTAGCTCTGTTGAGGAAGAGCAGAGAGCAACCTGGACGATGCTTGTGAAGTCCAACACCATAAGGAAGAGTTGCCTTGCTGCAACAGCTATAGTAGCGAGGAAGAGTTTGTGGTTAGGAACTTGCAAACAGTAGAGCGACAGAGGTTTCGACTAAAGAGAGGTGGGTAGGGGCACTCGAACATATAAGATAGTGACTTTGACAAGAAAGTTGGCATGAAGGATCTTGTGGAGGGACGGAAGGAGGAACTCATGCCTTGTGATTAGATCTTATCTGAACAAACAAGAATAGATTACTGCGACAAAGAAATAATTATGTTGGGGCAGGTCAGTGAAATAGAAGTCACTATCGCTGGTAGAGATGCGACAGAGGAAGTGGGGAGAAGGGATCGGGATGATCGCTCAATTAAGAGGGAGCACCATTGGCTATTAATAGTAAGGGGGGGGGGGGGTGCACTAGTTGTGTCGTCAATTGTTGAGAGGCAACTATAGTCATTGCATTCCCTTACCTACTGAGTGGCTAAGAGATTGCAGTCGTCAAGGGATAGAGAGCGGCGGGTGCATCGGCAGAGGCTGAAGGCATGGTGCCAGTAGGCAAGGAAGTGGTAGGCATGGTTCAGCGCGTGGAAGCCGAGCAGGTCGCAGGGACTGGAGACTACAACAATGAGGGGAAGGAGAGGCTCCAATTGCTATGGAAGAGTGCGTCAGTAAGTCACAACAGAGAAAGGACCGGAGGAAGACCACCCCTTTCTCTTTCTCAAAATGATAATGGATATTGTGGCGGCAGAACCACTCCTCCAGTTGCCCACTTGACTTAGACCGATAAGCAAGAAGATTCTTGTTGAGGTTGCCGCAGCCAAAGACATTCGCATCAAGGATCTGGTTGATCGGATTGGAAGCATCAGTCGAGCTTTCTGATGGGCCAAAAGGAGGAGAAGCACATGTCGATGGCTTTCTCCTCGCGTCCACTGAAGCATGACTGATCTACACCATTTGTGAGAAATTATTGTCATTGAAAAGCAAAGAAGAAGAGGTAATATCTCTTAGAGAGAAATGTGCTCTGACACCATGATAAATTAAAACAAATTGAGAGGAAAGAAGATTGATTATTTCAGTGACATAAGCTCTATTATACAGGTTAGAGGAGATTTATTCTATCAAGATTAGGTAGAATCATTATCTAAATCTACAAATGATTGGATATCATATCTTTTATCCTTATCTTCTATCGGTTAAAATGCTTGCACACATGCACTGCACTATACTTCCGTCGAAGCTGGCCATTGGCGCCAAGTTTGGCGGTGCAGCTGACAATGCGGTAGGCAGCAGGCATGGAAAGGAAGGGATCTACCATATCGATCGCCTGCGGGTTCTAGGTGGGCAGCTGGGAAGCAATGCCGACAATGCTCAGCTTGGCAAAGGGCCAGCCTTGATGATGATCTCGAGGAGCTGGAGCTTGATGGCCACCTTGAGGGCCATGGGGTGGCCCATGGCCATCACTAGCTACACGGCATACATGCACGCCTCCTCACCCCATGGCCCTCACTAGCTACACGGCATACATGCACGCCTCCTCGTCCTCCTCAGATGACACTGCAGCACTTCGTTGTTGCATCCCATGCTTTCTAAGAGTTGAATAGGAAGGATGGAGTGGTGGTGGTAACGATGGAGGAGGAAGAGAAGAAAGGTTGGGCTGGGCTAGGCGGAGGGGGAAGCTCTTGGCGAGAGATTTATAAGTGTCAAAGTGCTCACATATCCCACTTTCAACAGATAAAACCAGCAGTGAGGAGGCACGAGATCTTATTAATTAAGGCATTGTGAACAGCCTGGTCTCTCAACTTGTAGCATCTAAAGCATTTGATGCAATATTAATAATCTAGACTACATAAAATTAACTTGGTAACGCCTCTCAACTTGTAGCATCTAAAGCATTTGCTGCAATGTTAATAATCTAGATTAGCTCCGTTCGATTCTTTGGATTGCTCACTTTTTAAGTCAACAAATTGGTAACTATTAACAATTATATGATGGAATAGATGGATGTGAGATAAGCACGATGAAAAAGCAGGCACTTGCTTCTTCATGTCTAACATATTTTTATTTGAGAAAATCTAATCTACGTGAAGATGTATAATGAATACTAACGAAACACTCACATTATTAATAATTTTACACGTTATATGTGACTACAATGCGGGAGAAGATTTAAATTAGTTTATTAGGTTATGAATCTATTTTCATTAGTTTGGAATCTAAAATCTTTAGAGTTGTACCTTAATTGACCTAACATATTTTCAAAACATATATCTCAATAGAGCAACTTCTCAAAGGGGACGTGCAACTAAGATTAAAAGACGCATCTCGAATCTTTCTATCAGAGTGTCATAAACTTAGTTTGGTTTTGTCTAAGTTGTGCGGCACCATCGCGTATTCATCCGTAAAGGTCAGCCTCCCAAAAACCTCCAAGGGTCCCTCAGGACCTACAAAAGAGAAAATGGGTTAAAGAAATCATTTCTCACGGGATTTTCAAGCAATCACTTTAGCAAACGCTTTATATAGCTAGTACAAATTACAACCATAGATTTTATAAACTTTGAACGATCACACACAAAGGATCAAGGTCCATTACAGATCGAAGTTCCCACAAGTATCCACATGACATAACTCTCAATTAAAAACTGAAATCGACTATAAAAACTAACTAAACTAGAGCTATCAAGCCTACTGTAAGCCCGTTACTTGTTGTATAAAGCATATACAAAAATCAAAAGACATAAATATATATGAGTATTATATCGAGCACCTTCTTTATATTTTTGTCCGTGATATTCTCTCTCACTTATTCCTTCGACATCCTCGTCGAAGCCGCTAGAGACACTGCATCTTCTCGTCTTTTGCTAAATCTTCAATCTTTTGCTCTGGTTATAACATGCCTCTTGGCTCCTAGTTGCTCTCTATCACTGTTGTTGAGTAGTTAAACTTGGATCTGCTATGCTGCTTCAACTCACCAAAGACTGACTATGGAGTAGGGTTGGCTGAGTTGTGCTGATCCTTATTGATTCTTGTGAATCCTCCTGATAAAGGAAAAGACCTTCCTTGTTTTACGTTAGTATAAAATATCTCATACTGCTTAAATTGGGTGGATGCTTGTTGGAGTTTTAACTAGCATCATCTCACATACTTTAAAGTTTTTGAGGTCCTTCACAAAATTTACCTATCGATTCTTCTAAAATGTTTCATGTCACTTCCAAGTAGGTTCACATCACTTCCGCTTTCGATTGACATTCTATTAGGAAATGAAACGAACAATCTACTCTTAGTAGCACTGATCACCAACAGTGAAGACTTAATAACTATTATCTTTCATTAGGTTTCTTCGAATGGTCTTTGCACTTGTGCAAAGCTCCTCTACAAGATAAATAATATAATTAGGGTACTCAGTTTTGCCCATTCTCTTAGGAGTTAAGAAGGTAAAGCTTATTGACTTCGCTCGCCTCCTCGAGATTATACTTTATGCGTCAAGCTGGTTACTAGTCTTCACCCGCTCTTTACTCATACTTCTAATGTACCCAAAGTGTTTGCACTCATTGCATTGAGTTAGCTACTATGATTCTCCTTCTCACTACCATCGAACTTTTGGAATACAAGAAGTTTTGTTCGAAAAGAGTAAAATTTCACCCCAACTTGGAGCAAGTCTTTGATAGTTTTGGCCGCTTTTAGGATTGTACTATCTTCATCATCATCTTTGTCGCCTATCCTTTGAGTAAAGAAGGTACAACATAATATATTGCCTACTTCGTTCCTTGGTCGAGCACTCCTACATCGACCCGAAGTCCCCCACTTTGGGCTATCTTGATAAGAAGCACATTGACACTGGTCTTATGAAGTTCTTTGGCCTTTGCCCTTTAGCCTTATCCTAGTACTTGGAGTTTGCCTCTATATTCTCCACTTCATTGGCCCCTTTTACGACCAACACTCTCCCTCCATAAGAGCAAGGGATCAATGACTCCATGAAAGTTTCACCTCTGCGGTGCCATGGTGCTGCCAAGCCCATAGCCCTACTATATGTTGTCTTGCATATGTGTCCCTTTCTTCGTGATTGGTAGATCCACCTCTGTGACACTTCTTCGAGTCCATCTCCTTTCTGACTAATGCTCTGCTTTTGGGTAGCTGAGCCCCTCTAGACTCATCGTTGCTTTTTTGTCCCTTTCGACCACCTACTTTAACACCCCTGTATTCTCTGAGTAGTTTCCCTTGGTCGATAGAAAGACATATTGTAACTATCATGCATAGCCTCCACCATCTTGTTGTAAGGCTCACGTCGATTATGTTCTTCTTAGCTTCCTTAGTAGCAATATTTGCTTACTCGGTATTGTCCTCTGACTTGTCGAACTCCTTTAAGTGAATATAAGCACTGAAGCATTTTAACTCTTCAGTCACTCTGATTATACCTCTGTATAATCAAGTCCCTCATGGAACTCATTGTTGCTTATAATCTGAATTCTCTCTCGATGGTATACAGCCCCCATATTGTCACGGGCTTAGCTGATTTGCCTAAGCCATGCTGCACCCATGCGTGTCCGTCCACATGGGTCAGCCCTCCCCGAGATCTCCTAGAGTCCCTTAGGCTTACAAAAGAGAAAACGGGCCAGAAGAAGCAATTCCTATGGGATCCACAAGCAACTGCTCAAGAAAATACTATATAAAGCCAAATACAAATTACACCCATGGACACTACAAACTCAAAGAGGTTGCACACAAAGGATAATGGTCTATTACAGATTGAGGTCCCCACAAGTGCTTAGAAGACACACTTGTATTTACAAGCCAAACTTGGCTATAAAGCAAAACAAACTAGGACTGCTAAGCAAACTGCAAGCTCGCTTCTTGTTGTACAAGATATGTACCTAAACCGAAGGACATGGACAAACACAAGCATTTCATCGAACATCTTGTTTACATTATTATTCGTGATATTCTCTCTCACTTATTCCTTCGACGTCTTCGTCGAAGCCACTGTAGACGTTGCATCTCCTCGCATTATGTTGAATCTTCAATCTTCTGCTTTGGCTGCAACACGCCTCTTTGGCTCCTAGCCGCTCTCCACCGCTGTTGTTGAGTAGTTAAACTCTGATCTGCCATACTGCTTCAACTCACCAATGACTGAATCTGGTGTGGGGTTGGTTGAGTTATGCTAATCCTTGTTGGTTCTCGCGGATCCTTTTGATGAACGAAAAGACCTGCCTTATTATGCGCTAGTATCGCAGTATACTCATATTGCTTGAACTAGGTAGATGCTTGTTGGATCTTTAACGAGCATCGCCTCGTAGACTTTGAAGTTTTTAAGGTCCTTCCTCCATAATGTTTGCCCATTGAGCCTTCTTCCACTGCTAGTTGTCACTTCCAAGTATGTTCGCATCACTCCTGCTTTCGATTAGTCAATTGGGAAATGAAGTGGAAAATCTACTCTTAGTAGTACTGATCACCAATGTTGAGGATTTAATAATTATTATCTTCCATAAGCTTTCTTTGAAGGGTCACTGAACTTATGCAGAGCTCCTCTACTGGATAGATAAGAGAACTAGGATACTTGACTTCACCTATTCTCTTCATAGTTGAGAAGGTAAGGTTACTTGGCTTCACTCGCCTCCTTGAGTTAAGAGAATTGGGGTACTCGGTTTCGTCCATTCTCTCGAGTTGAGAAGGTAATGAGCTGGTTACTAACGTTCGCCCGCTCTTTGCTCACACTTCTGAAGCACTTGAAGTATTTGCACTCCTTGCATTGAGTTAGCTACTATGATTCGCCTTCTCACTGCCATTGAACTTCTGGAATGCAAGAAGTTTTGCTCGAAAAGAGCAAAAAAGTTTACCCCAACTTAGAATCCCCCAACTTAGAGTAAGTCTTTGATAGATCTGGTCGCCTCTGGGATTGTATCGTCTTCTCCATCACCTTTGTCGCCTACTCCTCTTGAGTAGAAAGGTACAGTACCATGTACTGCCTACTTCGTTCCTTGGTCGAGCACTCCTGCATCAACCTGAAGTCCCTTAATTTCGGCTATCTTGATAAGAAGCCCATCGACATCAGTCTTATGAGGTTTCTTTGCCGCTGCCCTTCTGTCATGTCTTTGTACTTGGAGTTTGCCTTTACATTCTCCACCTCCTCGGCCCCTTTTACGACCAATGCTCTCCCTCCATGAGAGCAAAGGATCGATGACTCCATGGAAGTCCCACCTCTGCGGTACCATGGTGCTACCAAGCCCATAGCACTACTATCCGTTATCTTGCATCTTCATCCCTTCCTTCACAATCGGTAGATCTGCCTCTGTGGCACTGTGGTGCTCCTTCGAGTCCACATTTCTAACCGACGCTTTACTTTTGGGTAGCTGAGCCCCGTTGGACTCGTCGTCACTTCCTCGCCCCTTTCGACCACCTGCTTCGACACCACTATGTCCTCCTAGCAGTTCTCCTTGGTCGATGGAAAGACAAACTGCAACTCTCATACATGGCCTCTGCCATCTTGTTGCAGGGCTCACACTGATTCTATTCTCCTTAGCTTCCTTGGTAGTAACTTTTGCTTACTCGGCTTTGTCCTCTAACCTGCCGGGCTCCTTTAAGTGAATGTGAGAACTGAAGCAGTCTAACTCTCCAGTTGCTCCAATTATACCTTAGTATAATCAAGTTTTCTCTATGGACTCATTGGTATTTACAATCTGACTACTCCCTCGGTGGTACACAGCCCCCCTTAGGCTCACGACCAAGGCTTTCATCTGATGCAAGCTTCGATGCATACACACGGAAGACCCGCCTCTGCGGTACTGTGGCATTCACTCATTGAATCCACAGCCCTTCTTGCTGTTGCATTGTTCACCAAAGTGGAGCTCCCATAGCTCCTGATCATCCACATGATCATGTCCCCCTCTATGGGACTCACTGTACTTGCACTTGGACTTCTTCCTTGGTGGTATACAGCTCCCATATGCTGATGACTAAGGCTTACATCTAATGCAAGCTTCGATGCACACACGAAGACCTGCCTCTACGGTACTACGACATTCACTCCTTGAATCCATAGCCCTTCTTCTTGTGTCGTACACCAAAGTAGAGCTCCCAGTAACTCCTGATCATATCTACGCATGATCTTGTCCCTCATGGGACAAGAGTACCTATATTGCATTGCCACGAACTATTCCACCATGATTCGCTGCACCATGTTACCTCCTGGTGACATCTCTATTGCATACAGATTCTTGTGTGATGAACTCGGACTATGACTTCTCCACATATGGCTTCTGCCAACAAATCGTAGGGCCTCCGCCATCTCCAATTTTTAGTTTACTCTCCTGGTAATTCCCCTTCGTCCACCCACTCTTGGGTCATATCTAGATAAAGCATAGCTCTAGGATAGTCCATCGCCTAGTAGCTCTTGAAGTCCCCTGACTTCGCTAGAGTTGGTGTACCATTGTCTGGATCTTGAGCCTCTATCCCCTACCAGCACAATCTTGCTATGCACCTCTTATTCTTGACAACTTGAATGACAACATTGTGGCATATTCTTCAATAGTACCCGCCTCTGCGTCCTCTTTCCCCATACTAAGGTCTCGTGATCCTAACTTTGCCTCCGCAAGTTGAATCACCTTAGTTACTCCATCAAATGCATCTTTAAGGTAGCTTGCATGTGCCTTGAAGCTCCCTTCATCTTTGGCACTATGTAAAATAAGTCTGTCCCATCATAATAAAGAACCTACGGAACGACATGATTCCACTCTTGCCTCTACAAGAGTTCATGCCCTTGACCTCTGTCCAAGGAAAGCTTCGTGCCTTCGCTCCATGTTCCATCTTCTATGTCGACTCCCTTCATGCGGCTTGGATACTTCACCGAGTTCTACCCAAGTCGCTCCACTCCTCGATTTGCATTGAGTTAATAGTGGCCCTCACGTCCACCATTCCACGGGTCAGCCCTCTTTTGAGTTCGATTTCTGTATCGACTCTAAGTGTGCCTTCATATGATGTTGCCTTAGATTGCTCCCCCACTTGATCTCGAAATGCATCCACCAATGCATTACCTCCTTCGAGATCATGTGACGACTCTTCATCGCTCACTCGATCTGTTGAGCTTTATGGAGATATAGCCTTAAGGAACTCTTCCTCAATATGTGCAGTCTGTTGCACATGATTCTCCCACTAGAGAACTGGACTTATCCCTCCTAGATATCTGTCTTGCTGGAGCAACTTTTCTCTTTACATACTTCCTACTAGAAGTTTCGAAGACCACCATCCCCTTTGGACTACTCCGTCTTACTGAACTTATGTCTTGTTCTGCCCCCTTCAAGGTCTAGCAACATGCTGAACTTGTTGCACATTTCAGCCACCTACGGACATATCTTTTCCATGTCGAAGAGAAAGTTCTGATGCTCCATGGCGTCGAGTTCCAATCGCGCCTTGGGATGGCCATCAACACTCCGTCGTTCGTGTACAAGCCCTTACATGAGTTCTGAATCCTTCGAGTTAGCAATTCCCCTCATCTCTGTGAGCTTTGCATAACTCTTTCAGTCATTACATAACACCTCCCACCTTACACAGTCTCATCTTTTACCAAGCGCCCTACTTTGCCTTGAGCACCGTCAAGTTTGGTAGCCAACGTTGAGCTATAGCTCGAACTCAACCATCCTAATCTTTATATGCTACGCATTCTTCTTCGCTTGCTTGTCCTCGTGGTGCCTCTCATGCAAAGTGGTTAGTCATTCCTTTGAATGCCAAACCTGGATGCTCGCTCCTCTAAGCGACTCCTTTCCCTACATCTCAATGTCTGTTTTCCCCCAAACAGTTGCGCATACTGGCTGTCCTCCACACAGCTCAGCTAAGTCTCCCATGTTTATATGACAAGTGTTTCTGCGTGTGCTTATCCTACTCTGATACCATATTATCATGAGCTTAGCTGATTTGTCTAAGCCGTGCAGCACCCACGCGTATCCGTCCACACGGGTCAGTCCTCCCCGAGATCTCCTAGAGTCCCTTAGACATACAAAAGAGAAAATAGGCCAGAAGAAGCAATTCCCACAGGATCCACAAGCAACTGCTCAAGAAAATACTTTATAAAGCCAAATACAAATTACACCCATAGACATTACAAACTTAGAGAGGTTGCATACAAACGATAATGGTCCATTACAGACCGAGGTCCCCACAAGTGCTTATAAGACACACTTGTATTTACAACCTAACTTGGCCATAAAGCAAAACAAACTAGGGATGCTAAGCCTATTGCAAGCTCGCTTCTTGTTGTATAAGATATGTACCTAAATCGAAGGACACGGACAAACACGAGCATTTCATCGAATACCTTATTTACATTATTGTTTGTGACAATATATTGATAACCAAGGCTTTTATCTGATGCAAGATTCGATGTGCACATATAAAAGACCCACCTCTATGGTACTATGGCATTCACTACTTGAATCCATAGTCCTTTTCATTATGTTGTTCACCAAAATGGAGCTCCTAGTAGCTCCTGATCATACATTCGCATGATCAAGTCCCTCATGGGACTTCTTCCGCGGGTGTTGTATTACCTCAAACTATTCCACCATGATCTGCTACATCATGTTGTCTCTTTGTGACATCTTAATTGTATTCAGATTCTTGTGTGATGAACTCAAACTATGATCTCTCCATGTGTGGCCTCTACTAGCACATCGTAGGGCCTCTGCCACTGCTAATTATGTTCACTCCTTTGGCAATTCACATTTGCCCACCCATTCTCGGTTCACACTTAGACGAAGCATTGCTCTAGATAATCTATCACCTAGTAGCTCTCAAAGCCCCCAGAATTTATTAAAATTGATGCACCATTGTTTGGATCATAGGCCTCTATCCCCCCACCAACATAATCTCCACTGTGCACCACTTTCTTTATGACAACTCGAATGACAGCATTGTGATAAATTATTCAAAAGTACTATCTCTACATCCTCTTACCCCGTGCTAAAGCCTTATAATCCCAACTTTGTCTTTGTAAGTTGAATCACCTTAGTTCCTTCATCAAATGAATCTTTGAGACAATATGCATGTGCCTCGAAGCTCCCTTCAACTTTAGCACCATGCAAGATGAGTCTGCCCCATCAAAATGAAGAACCCATGGAATGACATGATCCCACTTTTACCTCTATAAGATTTCATATCTTTAACATCTGTCTAAGGAAAACTCTATGCCTTCGCTCCACGTTCTATCTTCTATGTCGACTCCCTTTATGCGGCTTGGATACTTCACCAAGTTCCACCCAAGTTGCTTTGCTCCTCGATTTGCATTGAGTTAATAGTGATCCTTAGCCCACCATTCCATGGGTCTGCCCTCCGTTGAGTCTGATTTCCACATTGACTCCAAGTGTGTCTTCGTATAATGTTGTCATAGATTACTCCCCCACTTGATCTCGCAATACATCTACCACTGCATTACCTCATGCAAGATCATGCGATGACTCCTCGTCGCTCGCTCGGTCTATTGGGCTTTGTGAAAATATTGTCTTAAGGTAATCTTTCTCAACATGTGCAGTGCGCTACACATGATTCTCCCTCTGGAGAACCAAGATCTATCCCTCCTATATATGTCCTATTGGAGCAACTTTTCTTTTTATAGTCTTCCCTCTTGAAGTTTCAGAGACCACCATCCCATTAGAACACTCTGTATTGCTCAACAACCTATACATTATTTTGCCCCCATAAATATGCTTGCTAGATTACGAATCTTCACCAATATAGCCCCCACTGCATCCTTCACGGCCTAGCAATATGTTAAACTTCTTGCACACTTTAGCCTCCCACGAACGTATCCTTTCCATGCTGAAGAAAAGGTTTCAATGCTCCATAGTGCTAAGTTTTAGTCACCTTGGGATCACCATGAACACTCCATCGTCTGCATTCAAGCCCTTGCCTGAGTACTGAATTCTTCGAGTTAGTAATTTCTCTCACCTTTATGAGTTTTGCATAACTCTTTCGGTCGTTGCATAACACATCCCACTTTGTATGGTCTCATCTTTGACCAAGCGCCCCGCTTGCTTGAGCACTGTCAAGTTTGGTTACCAATATTGAGCCATAGCTCGAACTCAGCTATCTGAAACTTTATATGCTACATATTCCTCCTAGCTTGCTTATCCTCGTGGTGTCTCTCGTGCAAAGGGTTTGCCATTTCTCTGAATGCCAATTATAGATACCCGCTCCTCTGAGCGACTCCTTTTCCTATATCTCAATGTATGTTTCCCCTAAATGATTATGCTTGCTGGTTGCCCTTCATATAGCCCAGCTAGGTCCCCCACGTTTACATGGCAAATGTTTCTGTGTGTACTTGTCCTACTCTTATACCAAATGTTATGAAATTTACTGGTTTTACCTAAGTCATGTGGCACTATCATGTGTCCATTCCTAAAGGTCAGCCTCCCCGAAACCTTCTATGGTCCCTTAGGACAAAAGAGAAAACGGGTTAAGGAAAGTATTTTCCATATGATCCCTAAGGAACCACTTCAACAAACACTTTATATAGCCAGTGTAAATTACAACCATAGACTTTACAAACTCTGAATGGTCACACACAAAGGATCAATATCCATTACAGACTGATATCCCCATAAGTGTCAACATGACATAACTCTTATTTACAAATTGAAACCGCCTACGAAAGTTAACCAAACTATGAATGTCAAGCCTACTGCAAGCCCACTACTTACTATACAAAGCATGTGTAAAAATCGAAAGACATGGACATATATGAGGATTACATCGATCACCCTCTTTATATTTTTTGTTTGTGACAAGAGCCCTAGGGCACACTTTTATGGGTGGAGAAAACGATAGAGGATATTTGGTATCACCCCACAATAATAGCTGGCAGTCACTTTGGAACCACTTCAAAATCAACGTTGCAACCTATAGTCAATGCAACGCATACATCTCAAAGTAGTATATTATCTTACATCTTGAAGTGACACATCTAGTCTCAGAAATAATGTATAGAGACCCCACGTAGTACATGATCGAAATAGTCGACCTAGAATGGACGAGTTGCCTACCTAGAATATCGACGAATGTCAATAATGTACATACAGTCGACTCCCTTCGATAGGTATAAAAACCGTGTCCTAAGTAAGTAATCAAAGGGGTCAAGTAATCAAGAGTCTTTCTACTCTCTATTATCTCAATTATATATTTCACACTGTTGTCTTTCTCCTCCTCCGTTTTCATCGACTTAAGCATCGAAGAAGTTGAGCCAAAAAGCCCTCATCATAAACCTCTTGTGTAGGACCACCAGTGGCTAGGAGACAACACCACCATCAGGAGATAACACTACTACCTAAAGGTGACCTGATAGTCAAAAGAGGACTTCACAATTGAGTAGATCCTAGTTCCTCTATGCGACCTCACCACTCTAAGGTCAGATCAATCACAGTGAATCACCTCTCTTACAGACCTCCTACATTGGTTTGTCACATCAACACTCCCATATTAACACAAGGAGACACTAGAATGAGCTTACAATCAGATCGAATCACCAACCCATAATATTTATGACACTATAACTATCAAAATATAATTTTGAAGCGAGATTCTTATATCATACTCAATTATCTTACCCATTAAAAATATCTTAAAAGATATTGAGTGTTATCATATATATTCATTTGGTTATGCATCAGTTGGACTTTTCTTGCGTTCACTGCTTTAGGAAATATAATAATCGATTAAGTGAGTTGCTACTCGAAAACGAAATAGACTCGCTTGGAAAGAGCAATTTCATTCTATTGGAAAAAAATTCTATGAATGCGGAATAATATCTTTCCCTCTTTATATATCAAAATGGGATTCTTACCAAACTTACCAATTTATTACCAAAAGATAAATATTAACTAGAGTAAGGTAATAAATTATCCACAAAATGAGACACTAAATTTTAACGTGAAAAAATCAAAGTAGAAAAAACCACGGGACCGTAGTCCATTTAACTTCCACTATCACCACTATTGATAATAGGTTTACAATGAAGCTTCTCTAGACAACTAGAGGATCACCATAACATCAAGAATATATATCTTGGTTTACAAATGAGATAGCATCATTAAACTATATGGATCTCACAATAGAAAAATACCAAATCTCACCAATTGGATATTGTAGGAAACCATCATAGAGAGGATAGATTATAAATCAATACCGTTAGGATTGTAGAGCTTGCTGCAAGTATTCTCTGTATAAGATTTGGGCCAAATCTGAAAATGTTTCACCATTCGATCTTGCCAAAGCTCTCTCTCCCTATTCTTTTCTTTCTCTTTCTCCTCACTGTTCTCTGTTTTCTATCGTCGCCGACAGTAACTTACTATCCGCACAGCACACACCTCCATTTAAGGGTTTCTAACTTTATTTTTTTTCTTTTTTTAATAAATTTGACTGGTCCAAGCCCACCTATGGGCCGGACCCAACAATTCTCCCCCTCCAGCTCATATGGTGGGTTGTACTTGGCTCGCTCTCTGTCTACATGCTTCTAGTTTCTCTTTAGGCAAGGACTTTATCAATATATCTGAACCATTCTCATCAGTATGTACTTTTTCTAGGTATAATTCTTTCATCTCAAGCACATCACGAATCTAGTGATATCCTACATCAATATGCTTGGATCTAGAATGATATGTTGAATTCTTGGAGAGTTGGATGGTACCCTGACTATTACAGTAAATAGTGTATCCTTCTTGTTTTAAACCCAATTCCTGTAGAAAATTTTTCATCCATAAAACTTCCTTATAGGCTTCAGTAATTGCTATATATTCTGCTTCTGTGGTTGATAGAGTAACATAATTCTGTAATTTAAATTGCCAAGAAACTGCTCCCCTGCAAAAGTCATAAAGAACCCTGAAGTGGATTTCTTGGAATTAATATCACTAGCCAGGTCTGCATTTGTGTAACCCTCTAACACAAATTTACCAATGCCAAAACATAAACAAAACCTAGTAGTACCTCTTAAATATCTTAAGATCTATTTTACTACTACCTAATGTTCCTTACCAGGATTAGAGAGAAATTGGCTGACAACTCTAATTGCATAAGTTATATCTGGCCTAGTGCAAACCATAGCATACATCAAACTACCTACTGCTGATGGGTAAGGCACTTTGCACATTTCTTCTTTTTCCTTCTCACCTGTAGGACATTATTTTGAACTCGGCTTAAAATGACCTGCAAGTGGAGAACAAACTGGTTTGGCATTATTCATATTAAATCTTTCAAGAACCTTTCAATGTAGGTCTCCTGAGATAACCAAATCTTTCTATTCTTTATATCATGAAGAATCTTTATGCCAAGAATTTGTCTCGCCGATCCTAAGTCTTTCATAACAAAAGGCTTACTTAGTTCTCTCTTAAGCTTCTTAATTTTACTTCTCAACATTATTACCATCTTCAAATAATTGGTCTTCAAGAAATACGACATCTTTGCTTCTAATAATCTTTATATTTACTGGATCTCATAATCTGTACTCAAACTCTTCATGACCATATCCTAAGAAAATATATGTTTTTACCTTATTATCAAGCTTGGATCTCTCATCTTTAGGAATATGAACAAATGTTTTACACCCAAAGACTCTTAAGTGATCATAAGATGCATTTTTCCCTTTCCATACTCTCTCTGGAATATCACCATTCAAAGGAACTGATGGAGAAAGATTTATTAGATCAACTGTAGTTCTCATAGCCTCCCCCCAAAAGACTTAGGTAACTTGGCATGGGAAAGTATGCACTTAATCCTTTCTTCAATAGTTCTGTTCATCCTTTCTGCCACACCATTTTGCTGAGGAGTTTTAGGAAATGTCTTCTCAAGCCTGATATCATGAAACCTGCAATAATTTTTAAAATGACCTCTGTACTCACCACCATTATCTGCTCGAACACACTTCAGTTTTCCTTCTATTTCTCTTTCAACACTGGCATGAAACTCTTTGAAAACATCGAGTACCTAGTCTTTAGATTTCAAAGCAAAAGCCCAAACTTTTCTAGAATAGTCATCAATAAAAGTAACAAAATAAAGAGCACCTCCAAGAGTTCTAGTTTGCATAGTACAAATATCAATATGAATCAAATCAATGACATTTAATCTTCTAGATGATGGATAAGAATGAAAGGCAACTCTATGTGTTTTTTCGGCTAAGCAATGATCACAAGTTTTAAGAGATATACCTTGCAGCTTTGGTAAGAACTGCTTTCTAGCAAGAGTTTGAAGTCCCTTCTCCCTGATATGACCAAGCCTTTTATGCCAAAGATCTATACTTTCATCCTTTTGGATTACATTAATCTCTCCTTTGTGTAACTTAGCCTCCATAACATAAAATGAGTTATGCTTCTTTTCTCTTGCCACAACCAGAGAACCTTTAGTGAGCTTTAATTTGCTTTCACCAAAATAGTATATAAACCCCTCATCATCAAGTTTCCCTATAGATATCAAGTTTAGATGAATATCTGGAACATGTCTTACATCTTTGAGTATCAATTTGCTCCCAGTATTGGCCTCCAAGCAAATATCTCCAATACCTATAATCTTAGATGTACCATTGTTTCCCATTTTGACATTGCCAAAATCACCAACAGTGTAAGATCTAAAGAAATCACCATGAGAAGTAATATAAAAAGAAGCACCAGAAACAATTACCCGGTTATTGTGTTGAGCTACAAGATTAACACATCCATCATCACAAATAATAATAATATCACCTTCAGCATTAACTGTATTAGTCTCTTTTTCATTTTTCTTTTTTTCATTTTGTTCTCTCTTCTAGAACCTACACTCTTTCTTCTTGTGACCTGGTCTGTTGCAGTGAAAACACTTGATATCTTTTCTGGACTTGGATCTTCCTATATAACTATATGGATTTCTGCTATTACTTCTTCCACGTCGTTCTTGTTTTTCAATAGCAAGTGCACCAGAAGAAGATTCTACTTGTTCTTCCTTCTGACATCTTCATTTAGCAAACTGTCTTTAACCATATCTATAGTTAGAGTCCCCTCTGGCGTGGAGTTAGAAATTATCACCACATATGTTTTCCAACTTTCTGGTAAAGAGTTGAGGAGTAGCAGTCCTTGCATCTCATCATCTATATTCATTTTCATAGTAACTAACTTATTTGCAAGACTCTGAAACAGGCTTATATGCTTAATAATATTACCACCATCTTTATACTTTAAATTGGCAAGTCTTCTGATGAGAGAAATTCTGTTTCCCACTGTCTTCTTTGCAAAGAGATTTTATAATCTTTGCCAAACAACATCAGCTCTGGTTTCATCAGAAATATGCTCATGCAGATTTATATTCATCCATCTTCTAATATAGGCAATGGCCTTTCTGTGTTGTACCTCCCATTCTTCATTATCCATAGTAGAAGGTTTTACTTTAACTTTGATTGGCTTATACAAATATTTGTAATAGAGCAAATCTTATATCATACGCCTCCAAGTGGAATAGTTCGATGAGTTCAATTTAATCATACCATCTGACTCTTCCATTTCAATCATACAAGAAAAATTACACCAAATAACCTGTGCTCTGATACCACTTGTTGGGAAAAAGTCTATGAATGTGGAATAATATCTTTCCCTCTTTGTGTATCAAAATGGGATTCTCACCAAACTTACCAACTTGTTACCAAAAGACAAATATTAACTAGAGCAATGTAATAAATCATCCACAAAATGAGACACTAAATTTTAACGTGAAAAACCCAAAGCGAGAAAAACCATGGGACCGTAGTCCACTTAACTTCGACTATCACCACTATTGATAATAGGTTTATAATGAAGCTTCTCTAGACAACTAGAGGATCACCATAACATCAAGAATATATATCTTGGTTTACAAATGAGATAGCATCATCAAACTATATGGATCTCGCAATAGAAAAATATCAAATCTCACTAAGTGGGTATTGCAGGAAACCATCATAGAGGGGATAGATTATAAATCAATACCGTTAGAATTGTAGAGCTTACTGCAAGGATTTTCCATGGGTAAAATCTGGAAAAGTTTCACCGTTCGATCTTGCTAAAGCTCTCTCTCCACCTATTATTTACTTTCTCTTTCTCCTCACTGTTCTCTATTTTCTGCCACCGCCAATAGCAACTTACTACCCGCACAACACACACCTCTACTTAGGCTTTTCTAACTTTATTGTTTTTTAATAAATTTGACTGATCAAAATCCACCTATGCGCTGAACCCAACACCTTTATACCTTACCTCCATTTTTGTAATTATCATAATAGATTTTCTTTTTATTGATTTTGGAAAAGTTAACATATCTTATTTTTTTCTTAAATAAAGAAACCCAAAGGTTCACTATCCACCAAGCTTTTCATTTTCCGTGTCTTCTCTTTCATCCTTGTATACTTCTATTTCATTTTTAATTAGAATACATTCTGATTAAAAATTTTATCAGAATGATATCTGACAAAAAATAAAGAAAATAAAATCGTTATTATTATCCTAACATATTTCTGATCTTGAAACCAGTTTTGACCGAGAACACAGTCTCAATTAGAAGCTTAAATAAAATGAAAACAGGGTTCCTCGCAACGTTACCATATTCTCAAACACAAAACAGAAAAAAGTTGAGGAAGTGATAATTAATATTATGAAAAAATAATACTAAGATATATAAATTAAATAAAGAAAATTTGAAAGTTCTTCACTATGTTGAACCACTAACAGTTCTCTATAAAACTCAAAAAATTTTAAAAACTTAGTAAAACAATCATAATGGAAATGAGATTCTACTATACAGATATATAAATGTTCACCAAGGTCAGCGTGCAACATGGAATGTGCACAGTTACACAACATGGCGTGCGGGAAGCGTGATCCAATTTTATTCGAGAATCTTACAGATACAAATGATGTTATACAACATTCAAACATAGAGTTTCTGCTGACCAAGCAAACTTGCCTGCACACAAACATGAAATGTGCACAGTTACACAACATGGCATGCGGGAAGCGTGATCCAATTTTATTCGAGAATCTTACAGATACAAATGATGTTATACAACATTCAAACATAGAGTTTCTGCTGACCAAGCAAACTTGCCAGCACGCAAAGATTGATAATAAGAAATCTCTTTTTTTATTTAAGAAAAGGTAAACAAAAAAATAAACAAGAGGTGCAGCGAGTTGAAAGCGAGATAACCGGGTAGGTGAGTGCAAGCAGCCCTATTAAAGTCCCTTCAGAAGGCCTCTCCCTCCATCACAGTTCAAATCCTGCTTCCTCTCTTGCTTCTGCAACTCTTAGCAAGCATGGCATCCATCAGTGGCGTGATGCAGCTGACGCTCGACGAGGACGAGGAGGCATGCACGTACGCCCTGCAGCTGGCTATCGGCTCCGTCCTCCCCATGGCCCTCAAGGCCGCCATCGAGCTCGAGCTACTGGAGATCATCGTCAAGGCCGGTCCCGGCGCCATGCTCGGCCCAGCCGACATCGCGGCCAAGCTGCCAACCGCAAACCCGCGGGCGGCAGTCATGGTGGACAGGATCCTCCGACTACTCGCCGCCTACAGCATTGTCAGCTGGACCGTTGAGGCCGGCGACGACGGCCGCCCCTCGCATAAGTACGGCGCCGCTCGCGTCTGCAAGTACTTGACCACGAACGAGGACGGCGTGTCCCTGGCAGCCATGAGTTTGATGAACCAAGACAAGGTCCTCATGGAAAGCTGGTAATCAGGAGAGAGCGTTAACCGACAGTAATTAACTCTACTCGTTTCTCGTCGAACTATTTAATCTGCTTGGGTTTCTCGCCGACAACGGTGGCAGGTATTACTTGAAGGATGCGGTGTTGGAGGGCGGCATCCCCTTCAACAAGGCAACCGGGATGGCGCCGTTCGAATACCACGGAACCGACTCGCGGTTCAACAATCTGTTCAACGACAGCATGAGGAGTCACTCCACCATCCTCATGAAGAAGCTACTCCAAGTCTACCGCGGCTTTGACAACATCAAGGTGCTCGTGGACGTTGGTGGCGGCATCGGCGCCACACTCCAGATGATCGCCTCCAGGCACTCCCACGTCAAGGGCGTCAACTACGACCTTCCTCATGTCATCTGTCAGGCGAAACCCTACCCAGGTTGGTCCAACATGTAATGATTCAACGTAAGCAATTCTACCGTATCCAATCCTACGTACTTATTAAGAACGATTATTGGGTAGTATTTGACTTGCATTCATTCTTGGGATGTATCGGCTGCAGGAGTGGAGAATGTTAGTGGAGATATGTTTATAGGAATCCCAAGCGGAGATGCCATTTTCTTGAAGGTAATTAGATCTTGTCTAGGATCCAATTTCTACTTGGATCAGTTGGATGATCGGAATGACATGAGACACATCACGCAAATAAAGTAGCATAATCAAGAACATGTGACTTATGTTATATAATTACTATTTAGAAATGATTGAAATTGCATTTGAAAATATATTTATATTTTTAATATATAATTGAATAAAAAATTGAGTAAATATATAGTTATAGAATGCTCTGAGTGTTTGATAAAAAATAGATGAAAACTGTATTTTAAATGTATATTGACATAAGTATTATTTGGTAAATTATATTTCAAAAGTCCATTGAATATTTATAATAAATTTATCATTCTAATATTTTTAATATTTTATTTTGCATTTAAATTAATAAGTAAATAAATAAAAAAGATAAATGAACGTATGTAATCTTATAAATAAATTTACGGTTAAATATATATAAAGAATAGATAATATAATCATACTAATGAATAAAAAAATATTCTTAAAATAAATATATAAAATTTTATCGTTTAGAAAATATAAATTGTATTAGTTTCTCACTAAATCATTTTAGTAATCTTATAATTTTAGATAAAATCATAGGTTACTTTTAAAATTTTAAAAGTTACACTAGTATTTCGTCAATATTTAAATGCTAATACTACCCTAAAACAGCATCCGCATTTGAGCATTTAAAATGTGACTTGAAAAAAAATTATTAAATATCAATTCAGTACCAATTCATATTTGAAATATGTAATAAAAATTAAACATGTGGACATTTCAAATAGCATCTAGACTAGATACGATTTGAAAAAACTTTATTAAATACCAATTCATATCTGAAATGTGCATTAATCTGTCAATATATATTTCAAATATGTTTCCAAACATATCTTGAAACAGATATAGCATCATTGGAATCAATAAACAATTGATGCCTTTCCGATATATATATTTTTTTAGACTTACCTTTATTAATATTGACAAAAAAAGTAAACATGCAGTGGATTCTTCATGATTGGAGTGATGAGCATTGTGTGAAGATATTGAAGAATTGTTGGAAAGCACTGCCAGAGAAAGGAAAGGTGATTGTGTTGGAATGTGTTCTACCAACAGTCCCGGAGTCGATTCCTCAAACCAAATGTGCTTATGAAATAGATGTTATCATGTTGGCTCACTGCCATGGAGGTAGAGAGAGGACCCAAAAGGAGTTCCAGGACCTGGCAAGGGATGCTAGCTTCTCAGGATTCAACATCACTTATCTCTTCGCCAGTACTTGGGTCATGGAATTCACCAAATAGATTCTTGGAAGCTATATATATATATATATATATGTATGTGTATATATATATATATATATATATATATATATATATATATATATATATATGCATATAGACACGCACAATGCTCAATCTCATATTATATTCACAATGCTATCTTACCTGTTTTGCTTTATATGACTACTTGGTCGTCAGCTTGTATCCAAAATAAAGTTTTACAACAGCTAATGGATCCTGATTCTGTTGTCAATCATAGCATTCCGAAGTTTTGTTTCCGCCTCTGAAGTCTTCACAAGACATCTCATGCACATGCACCATATTGGCAGAGGTCAAATGCAGTGACGTATGGCTGGAAACAAACACCAGTCACGTAATAGACCAAGTCACCGACTTGAGTGTTTATAATGGATGGCGGGAAACCAATCATGTTTATAATGAAACCTTAAGACTCAAGTAAATTACCTGCTGCACGCAATTGAGTTGATCCGCACGCAGCCATCTGCATCTTCGCTGTAGGCCATCGTTGACCCGTCACTGGAACCAAAAGGTCGCCAGAGACCTCTCTGTGTTTCTGGATCATGCATACAAACAGTACATATCGTTTTCTCAGGTGGAGTCGATATATATGTATGATATAATATCCAACCCAAACAACATTACCATTGTCTCACGTGGAGCAACCATTTAATTATATATTTTTATTAATAATTTTAATTTTAATCATTAAAAAATTTAATTCTTGTGAAGATTGTAAGATTTAATTTTATAAAAATCTAAAAATTAAAATTAAAATTTTTTTTTTGACTGTTACATAACGAAACAATGTCTAGGGACAATATATATCCTTTCATGATAACCTTGTCTTTTTGGACTCTATAAATAGAGTTTTAAAACAACTCTAATCAATTTGATTCAGATTAATTTAAAATTTTCTATTTCATAATTTTTTATTATATTTATGTTGATTTTATATAATTATCGTTGGAAATGATTAGTTAAGTCACTCCGTTCACAAGGAGGATAATATTGATTAAATCTTAAAGTGAAAATCTCGATCAATCCTATACATAGGGATGAGATTTTACCGTAAGACAACTATTACAAACCTTAGGATTCTTTCTAAACTTTGTTCTTCTATTATTATTTTAATATTTTATTAAGTTTTAATCAAAATTTGAATATCTTATCTTTTTAACTCAATAGTTTAAGATAAAATCTCGACAGATTTTCATTAGGAGGCTGATAAAGAAGGAATATGATTAAGACTGATTTATGTCTATATTTGTTATTTTTAAAATATTGTTTTTTTATACCGAACATTCCATTAGTGCTTGCTGTTTTTTATTTTTTCTATTCTGATTACTTCTTTGGAGTGGTCTTAATTTCATCATATAATAGTTGTAATTTTATCAGTTCATCGGAATACATTTCCACTAACGGATTAGTTAGTTTCACTTTTGATTTATGAGTGACATATTATCAATATGGAATCAAACTAATATATTTTGATCACTAAAGTACTATTTTTTAAAATTAGATTCCTTTTTATGATATTTGATGAATGAAATGTGTTATTTATGAGCCGATATCGCTGTACAGTGTTCCATTTATTCAAAAGGAAAGTTTATATATATATCGATGTGCCGTGTTTCATTTATTCAAAAGGAAAGTTATGTACTATGTTTTGTTAGTAGATTTGGGTAAGAAATCCGAAATTTTCGGTATGCCTTTTACTTGGATAGCATTCAGACGTTTCCTCTAGTGCATGAACAAATGCCGTGCGTCCTGTGCTGGGTTCCACCCGTTCTGTACGTGCAATATGGCAATGTTTCGTTGGGCGGAAAATTCTATTTAAAACATTTCCTCTACCTGCATCAATAATATTGAAAATAATTTGGTTCGCAATTATCATTACTAATTCATCTTGACCAACGATGATTCAGCATGTACATGTCACGTTGTTGTTGTCGTCGTCACTTTAAGAAATATCAACTAAACCATCGCTTTACAGTTTCAGATTCTTAAACTTCAAATTGCTCCTCATCACTTGTGACTGTTGTTTAGATCTGCCGTACCAATCTTGGCTTTCTGTTGCTGTGAAATTTAATTTCTGCTCGTCAAAACTTTGTGTTTTTGCTCGTGCAAAAAATGTACTGAAGTACTAAATTATGTCGACAACACTATATGTTCCTTGGTGAATTTTATATAGTGTGAGCGGAAGGTTGTGTTTCTGTCCATGTTGCTCGTTTTCTGTGTTTCTTGCCAAGAAATGTTTGAGATTAGTTTTAAGGATCACATGATTCATAAAGCATCGAGCATCTATAAATTACGATCTAGTACATTGATTGCTGTAAATTATGTATGATTTAACGGACAAATTTTGCGGCATGGTTTCTACAAAATTATCTCTAGAATTCAAAGTATATATATATATATATATATATATATATATATATATATATATATATAATTATTTTTTGAAATTTTCGATTACCTAGGTTTTGATTTTTTCAATTGAATCTTAATATCTCTAATGTGTTTTAATGTTGTGAAAAATCTACCAAATATTGGTATTAATTCATCTGTGATATCATTGAGATGAATTGCGACTTGGTTTGGTACGACGTGATACTGGGATTTATAATTATTTATTACCTTGCAACATGATGTGGTATAGTGACAAAATTATATGATATTCTTTATCAATTTTAAAATTCATTGTTAAGAATCTGGAGAGATTACTATTTGGATGGGTTTTTAGCCGTGAACAATAATAAAATTAAGAGAAAGAAATAAACTCAATTATTACTTAAATATTTTATAATGCTTTATAAATTTAGGAGTAGATGTTCTATTAATCAAACCATAGTGAGATTTTTATAGCCCCAAAAGTTTCAACAATAGAGTAAAAAATTTAAATCTTTAAAATTTTGGTGTATGAGCCATACTACTATCATAATTTTTGACATTATCGTTCTGGACTTTAGTAATATTACCATCATAAAATTTGAATTATAGTTAGTACTACTGCCATTAGTACCATCAAAAAGATTGATAAAGTACAAATAGTGCTTGTAAATTGACTCAAGCAATATTATCACATAAGCCTAACGGTACTATCGCTCAGGCCTAGTTTAGGCTATATCGGTTTGATCTTCTAATTGATCCAATTCGATTCAACTTCAAGTTCAATGGTCTTTTTTTTTACAAGTTGACACTATTTCAACCTAATACTAACTTAAATTGACCCAAAATAATATTAAATCAACCATACATTTGATATATTTATTAAGTTTTTAGCATATTGTATGTTCTTTTGACATATCATTTGATCTTCCAATATTTCATTTTAACTTTCGGTACATCGTCATTTTCTTCAATATATCACTCATTTCACTGACTTTCTCATGACATCTAATTTTCTAGCATAATATCCAATCATTCCACGATACTCAAACCTATAGTACAAAGTCTGATCTCCAGCACATCAACTAATCTTCCAACTTGACGTTCAATTTTCGATATGATAATTTCTTGGGACAACATTCAACTCTCATATTTGACAATTGGCTCCTTGGTTGTCCGATTTTATGATCGAAGTATTCTCTTACATCACTCATCTTAAAAAAATATTAGTCCAATAAAATTATCAAGTGGTTTTATTATCAAAATTAAAGATTTTATACTCACCACATATCTTAAATACATAATTTTATTTATCATGAAATAATATTTTTTGAGATTGGTGTACAACTAGTTGTCATGTAGGACACTGAATGTATTTTTGAATTGCTCTGTAATTTATCACGATTATTCAGTTCAAGATTTGAATCATCAGTTTATAAAAGTGCATGGGGCATAGGAAAAGCCCAAATGACATAACAAGTCATTCATATATTTTTTTTAATTTTAAAAATTATTTTTCATTCATCACCTAACATGTCATCAAGATGAGGGATTGAAAATCTATACTTGACTGTTATTTTGTTTAAAGCCCTACTATCAGTACACATCCTGCATGTTTTATTTTTTTTTATGTTATAAGAGCCGACACAGCACAAAGATTATTTAATTAATTCTTTGAACAGTAAATTTGCTGTTAGAAAATGTATTACTGGAAATGAAATCAATAAAATCAAAGATTATTTTAGTGACATATAATAATGAGAAAAGTTAGACAATGTATTATTTGAAATGAAATCAATACAATATTAGATATCACAAAAAGGGGGTAAATCAATTGGAAGGTCATGGCAAGTCAAACCTTATATAGTTTTGGATGATGCAATGCTTTTTAATTCTTTTAGAATCTCATTGACACACTTCTGTTCGTATTGCTTAGCCATCGATGCATAATACCATTCTTTTAGCTAAGCTCTTAAGGAAAATCCTCAATCGTCTTATCCTTCCAATATTTTATTTTTTATATAAATAAATACAAATAAAGAATAGATGATATACTTATTTTCTTTGTTTTCAATATATCTTTCATTAGTTTCTATCATAGTATCAAAGTCGCTTGCCTAGAGCAAGCTCTCTTCTCACTATCAAATGGCAACAAGTTTCCACCATTTTTGACTACATGCAAAAGCTGTCGTCGACTCCTACCCATCTACCGTCGCGGCACATTTGCCTCCTCTATCGTCAGGAACAAACGAGATCGACACTGATCTCTTGTTATCATCTGTCCCCTTTCTACAAAACTGTATCTGTGGAAGCTGGAGACGTATTCCTCCGGTAAATCTTTAGCTGCGATCAACAGTTGCAACCGCTCCTTCCAGCCGGCAGCCTGCCACTACCATCGCTGCTGCCACGTAGCCACAATCCTCTTCCTATGTTGGATAGCACCTTGTCGTATCTTCCGATTGCTTCTTCCATGTGCAAACAGCAGCAAACCAGAGGCCTTTCTACTTCCTCCGGCGACAATCTTGCCGACGATGCTGTCCAACTGCGCCTTTCCTCTATTGATGGAACCTACAAGATCGGCACCGACCTCCCAGCATCGTCTCTTTTTCCACTGCTCGTGAAGCTGGCCAAGGTCTCCGATCGCAGGCACACTCTCGTCACCCCATCAAGATTGGCACCACACCGGTTCTGCCTAATCAGATTGGCGTTAATCGCTTGTGCAGCCTCGCCAATGCTGCAACCACGGCTCTCAGTCTCCCAGCCTCCTCCTCCACCTCTCCTGTGGAGGAGAGGATGATTGTCCACAGAGGTCATCCTCGACATTGCCCAACGAGCACCATCATCTTCTTGTATCGTTGTCCTGCTACCTACTGATGAAGCTACTGTACCTTGCTCTAGTTTCCACACAACTGTGACCCTCTTCTTCCGGTGGACAGTGCCTCATCGATCTCCCAATGCCGACAGTCATCAACTGCTCATTCCCTTCTTCGACGACTAATTAACTCCTCCCTTTGTTGCCTGCCTTTGCTCTCAGTCGAGGTTAAAGAGTTAAAGAGAAGAGTAGGAAGTTGTTACATTTGCTCCTAGCTGCTTACCCGGTAACAGCAACCTTCTCTCATATCTCTACTACCTCCTGTAGTGGCCTATTTGTATAGCCTATAGCCTTCTTTCCACCTATGCATGAATTGGAACAGCCTGTTGGCTGCAAATGAAATATCTGGGTGGGTGATAGCTAAATATTATAAAGAGCTAATTACTTATCGATATTATGTAGGATCCATAGCAGGACTTCCATCATTTAATCGAAGCGATTCGCCAGTAGAAAGGGGAGTGAAAATAATATTTGGATCCTTTATGTTTGTCTTGACTAATAAATCTTGAGTATACTTCCTTTGAGAGAGGAAGAGTCCGGAAGATGTAGACATTGCTTTCACTCTCAAAATATAATTCAAGGGACCGTGATCTTTGAGGGAGAATCTGGCGCCTCCCATAACATCACCTCGGACCTCCAGAACTTGTCCCTTTACAACAGCTATGGTGGTACCAATGACGTCATCGTCGGTGATGGTAAGCGACTTCCCATCACTCATATTGGTCCCACAATGCTTAATTTGCATTCTCGTACTTTTACACTCAGTGATCTATTATGCGCTCCTCATATCAAACAGAATCTTATTTCTGTCTTTTAATTTTATAAACAAAATAATACATCCATTGAATTCTATCCTGACTCTTTTCTTATCAAGGATCTGAGCACGGGGGCATCGTTAGTTCAAGGCAAGAGTAAAGATAACATCTACCAGTGGCCATCGATCTCTCAGCCCACTGTCTACTCTTCTATTGTTGTTCCAATGGATGTGTGGTATCATTGTTTGGGTCACCCTTCTTCCTCAACTCTCTAAAAAATTTTTTTACGTTATTCTCTTTCGTCTGTTAAAGCAAGTTCTAGTGTTACTCATTGTGATGCATGTTTTAGTAATAAAAGTCATAGATTACCTTACCTTTTGAACATTCTTCTATCTCTTGCTCACAACCGTTTGAAATTTTGTATATTGATGTTTGGGATCTTGCACCAAGTATTTCATTTATCAAATTCAAATTTTATGTTATCTTTGTTGATTATTTTACCAAATATAATTGGTTATATCCTCTTCAACATAAGTTTGAGGTCTGTAAAACCTTCATTACCTTCAAAAAAATGGTAAAAAATATCTTTCAGTCCACCATTAAAATAGTTTATTCTGACGGTAGAGGTGAATACCAATCTCTAACACCATACTTGAATACCTGTGGCATTCAACACCTCAAGTCTCCTCTGTCCACTCCTCAACTAGTTGGCTCAGCTGAACGCAAACATCATAATATAGTTAAAACTGTTCTTACACTTCTCTATCATGCTTTCATGCTAACTATTTTTTCGTCTGCAGCCTTCCAGACCACAGTCTATCTAATTAATCGCATGCCTACTCCAGTCCTCCATGATCAATCACCTTTCATAAACCTGCAAACCTTCAGAAACTTAGAGTCTTTGATTGTGTCTGCTATCCTTGGTTACGTCCTTATATATCACATAAACTAGCCTCACAGTCAAAACCTTGCACCTTCATTGGTTACTCTCTTGAACATAATGCTTACCGATGCTATGATCCTTTGACTCATAAAGTCTTTGTGTCTCATCACGTGGTCTTTGTAGAGTCCTCCTTTCCATTTCATCAGTCCAAATCTCTTACTGTGCTAACTACTCTACTGACTGTACATCATTGGCATATGTCATTATCCAATGAGCCCCTATAAGAATCACCTACTCTAACTCACTTATATGAATGAAGCGCTTCTCCAATACAACATCTTGCTCCATCTTTTTCCTCTCCTTCTACATACATACCTCCTGCCTTAGACATCCAGTCTTTAGACACTCAATCACCAGTATTTCCCTCACTGGCGTCAAGCTATGTCTGATGAGTATGATCCCTCCTTCATAACTTTACCTGGGCACCTGTTCCGTTTCATTCCGCACAAAATGTCATCGGGTGTAAGTGGATTTTTCGAGTTAAGCGGAACCCTGATGGGTCCATTACCAGATATAAGGCCTGTTTAGTGGCCAAAGGCTTTTATCAACGTCCTGGTGTTGATTTTACAAAGATATCCAGTCTGATTGTTAAATCCACAACAATCCGACTAATTCTAAGTGTAGTCATTTCAAAAGGTTGGCAATTGCGACAATTTGATGTCAACTATACCTTCTTACAAGGAACATTAACTGACGATGTCTTTATGAAACAACCTCTTGGTTTTCTTCATCCTTAGTATCCGAAACATGTTTGTAAACTTCACAAGGCTATCTATGATCTTCGGGAAGCTCCACGAGCCTGGTACAAAGAACTCGACTCGTTTCTGATATCAGTCGGCTTCTTTAACTCTAAGTCTAATACCTCCTTATTTCTCCGTCAACAACCGGACAATACAATATATCTCTTAGTCTACATGGATGATATCATTATGACCGGTAATAACTCTATGGAGGTTATAATGTTCATTAAGAAGTTGGCTGCTAGATTCTCCCTCAAAGATCTCAGTCCCTTGAATTATTTTTTGGGAGTGGAAGCAATGTCTACATCTTCCGGACTCTTCCTCTCTCAATGGAAGTATATTCAAGACTTATTAGTCAAGACAAACATGAAGGATGCAAATGTTGTTTCCACTCCCCTTTCCACTGGTGAATCGCTTCGAATAAATGATGGAAGTCCTGCTATAGATCCTACACAATATCGACAAGTAATTGGCTCTTTACAATATTTGGCTATCACCCACCTAGATATTTCATTTGCAGTCAACAAGCTGTTCTAATTCATGCATAGACCGTCTACTATACATTAGTCAGCAGTTAAACGAGTATTACGTTATCTTAATGGTACTCTTGACTATGACATATTTCTCTACAAAAACTCTCCACTCCAACTTCATGCTTATGTTGACGCTGATTAGGCTGGAAATGTTGATGATAGAACATCGACATCTAGGTATATTGTTTTCCTAAGTGCTAATCTAATCAGCTGGAGTTCCAAGAAACAAAAGACCGTTGCTCGGTCAACCACTGAAGCTGAGTATCACTCTATTGCAACTGTAGCTATAGAACTTAATTGGGTGATGAATCTGCTCATAGAACTTGGCATCCGCTCTTCTGTCACTCCTACCATATATTGTGATAATATCGGAGCTACCTACGTATGTGCAAATCTAGTATTTGACTCTCGTATGAAACATATAACAATTTACTTTCATTTTGTATGAAATCAAGTAATCAACCAACAACTACATGTTTCTTATGTTCATACAGCAGATCAACTAGCAGACTCTCTCATAAAACCACTTGCCCGCAAGCTATTTTCACTTTATAGGTCCAAGATCGGCGTCCTTGACAAGAGCACAATCTTGCGGGGGCATGTTAAGCGATAAGATTACTGTAACAACTTTTAGCTAAGCTGTTGAGGAAAATCCTCAACAGTCTTATCCTTCAAATATTTTATTCTTCTATATAAATAGGTACAAATAAAGAATAGATGATGTAATTTTTTTTGTTTTAAATACATCTTTTCTTAGTTTCTATTAGGATAATGCAACGTAGCTTTAGTTTATCTACAATGAGTTTTGAAGACATATTCTCTATACTATCTAAATCAATTATGATTATTATTTTTTTCATGGGATAATTAATATGTTCTGAAAATATATTTTCTAGGCCACTAATCATCATCTTGGATTAACATGATACATTGGAAAACAAGATTTTCACCCTCAAAATTTGGCTCATAGTTTTCTTTTCATTGGTACCTTTAGGTTCCTCATCACAAATGAGATTATTATCCTCTCTATTGAACTCCTTTTAAAGAAGATTAACTTCGGCTTTATTTCTAGGATACTCAAAAGAATAGTTGCCAGCTTCGCCAAATCACCCTTTTGCTGATTTCTAATTCCTTCAAACATAAGGGTTTGGATGCTCAGATGTTGTCCCTTTATTTCTTTGGGATACCATTTTCTCCTTTATAGTTTTAGAGTTTCGCCCTTGCATCAGTCTCCATTTACTTTTCTCTTTATCATTCAGTATCATTTGATAAGCCTACTACAGAGAGTGAATCGAATGTATCAACAGTTCACTTAGGTATCCAGCCACATGTTGATCATTATTTTTATTGAAGCTAATTTTGCTCATTAGCTTATAGAATATACTTAATATAATCAACAACACCTCTTCTTATCATTTTCAATAAAAAATTTAAGGGTAATTTAAAGGAAGAAATTTCTCATCTAACTTTAGTTTCATTTCACTCCATATGTTAAATCATGAAATACCTCTTCGCTCACATCGCTAATGATATTTTTGCCAGTTTCCTCTTTTTATATTTTTTATCATAAACTACACCTTTTTCACTCAAAGAATGCTTTTAAAAAGGTAATTCAATCACAACATTCCTTGAATTAAGTTGAATACTTTATTACGTTAACTTGAATACTCTTATCCGTTCGTTCAATAACTCTCATCAATTAATTCAAGGCCAAATGATCACTAGCAAGAGCCTCGTATATCACTATAGAATTGAAAGAATCAATTATATCAAAACCATGTTCAGTTTTTGCACCTATTGAATTACTTCATTTGCTCTGAGCAGGATTTGTTGGAATTCTTTGGAGGAGATCAGTCATTATCTACTGCAAAGTTTTATGGATTGACATAGATCAGCCATTTCAACTCCGTCAATATTTATTTTTATTGATTAGCCATAAATAAAGAATTAAGGATAAAAAAACTCATGACAACTTAATAGATACCCAATATTTTGACAATCGTTTCTAGCATAGAACTCAACGTCATACACCATGGCTAATTTTTAACATAAGAACTCAATGGCGTGATAGAACCCCAAAATGAGCTCTATAGATTTGGTTTTTAAAGGGGATCAACTTTTAAAATGTTATAGGGGTTCCTCCATCCTAGAACTCAGCACAAAGGCTGAAGAAAAGATTAATCTTGCTTGATAAAAGAGAGGGGATAGCTACATCATTACATAGGACTCAAACCCTAGCCCTAAGGGGTGCTTGCCTAAGTAGAATTACCCCTTTGTCCCTCCTGTAGTCGACCTACCTTAGTAAGTGTAAGCGGAGGCTAGGTTAGCTCTATAATCGACCTAAGCAGGTGGAAACCTTAACCGACTAACCCAGTAAAGGAGGGGAAGTCCACTAAGCCCTAAGGCCCCAATCTAAACCCTAGCCACATCTTTATAGGATAAAAGTGGCTAGATGAGGTTTTATTACAATCTCACAGGGTTTTTATTGACTACTTCTACGGTGATTAGAAATTAACCCTGCTGGAGTCCTATCAAGTCCACCATCTTAAAATCAGTCTTGTCCTCAAGGCTAAAGGTCCATAAACTTTAGGAACCGGGTCTTCAACTCCTCGTAAGACTCCCACGTTGCATCTTCGGATGGTAAGTTGTTCCACTTCACCAGTACTTTAGTTAAAAGGCATCGACGATGCATCATAATCCTCTGATCAAGTATAGCTTCAGGTTGAGCTTGGATCTCATTATCATTTATAGTATTCGGTAGCTGAGTCTGCGCCAACTCATGTTCTCTTAATTTTGGCTTTAGTAAGGATATGTGGAAGATGGGATGGATCTCAGTATCATCAAGAAACTTTAATTTATATGTCACAGCCCCAATACACTCCAAAATATGATATGGTCCATAGAATCATGGAGATAGCTTCATCGACACTCTGGTGTTGATTAACAGCTGCTTGTATAGTTGTAGGTAAAGGTAGACCTAATCTCCTACTGAAAATTCTCGCTCGCTCCGGTGAGTGTTTGTTTGTTGCTTCATGCGGGCTTGAGCGGTAGTTAGGTTGTCTTTTAGCAGCTACAGATGATTGTCCCTGTCAATTAAGTTTTGATTGACCTAATCTACTTTGACCGTACTAATTACATATTTTGATATTACAGGGGGCGGTCAGCCATATAATGCCTCATAAGGGGTACATTTAGTTGATGAATGATAAGTTGTGTTGTACCATCATTCAGCCCAAGGAAGTCAATTTGTCCACTCTTTGGGTCGATCACTAGTGAAGCACCATAAGTAAGTCTCGAGGCATCTGTTCACCACTTTTGTTTAGCTGTCTATTTGTGGATGATAGGCTGTGCTCATCTTTAGTTAGGTGCCTTATAGTTGGAAGAGCTCGGTCCACAATTTACTTGTAAACACCCTGTTATGGTCGCTCACAATCGACCTTTGCATCCTATGTAATTTTATAATATTTTATATAAAAAATTGAGTAATGCTGGCAGCGGTATAAGGATGTCTCGCAGCATAGAAATGAGCATACTTGGTTAGATGATCTACCACCACAAAAATCATGCTTTTACCTTGAGATAGTGGCAGCCCTTCGATAAAATCCATGGAGATGTCAATCTATGCTGAGTCCGGTATAGCTAGTAGTTGTAGTTTTCTCAGATTTGCCAATGTTTCACCTTTTTACTGTTGGCATACATCACATTTAGATACATAATCATAAATCAATTTTTTCATGCCCTTCCAAAAGAAGTTTTGCTTCACCCTCTTGTATATTTTCAGAAATCCAGAGTGCCCTGCTGAAGGTGAAGAGTGCATCTTATGCAAAATAATCTAGATATAAGTGGAAAAAGGAATAATCACAATTTGGCTCTTATAACGTAGGTCCTTCGAATCCCAAGTGTAGTGGCCCATGGAACCCGAATCCTTCTCCAATTTTTCTATGATGTCTCGGGTCTCTGGATCATTCTTCGATTCCTCCCTAATGTCTTTGAGGAAATCGGTGGAGAGAAGGGAGATGGCTGAAATTTTGGCTTGTCCCGGTAGTCATGATAGAGCATTTGTAACAACATTCTCTTTCCCCTTTCGATAAGTAATTTTATAATCAAAGTCAAAAAGTTTAGTTACCCATCGTTGTTGCTCCGAGGAGCTCCAAAAAATATTTAAGACTTCAGTGGTCGATCTTAATCTGGAAGCGTCAACCGATCAAGTAGGGTCTCCACTTCATAATAGTGTGTACGATGACAAGCATTTCTTTATCATACATGGATATTTTAAGATATGAGGGAGACAAAGCTTTGCTGGTGTAAGGGGTCAGACCATCTTGCATTAGAATAACCCCAATTCCAACTTCGGACGAGTCACCTCCATTACGAAAGTACGACTGAAATCGGGTAGCGCTAGGACTGGCGTCGTCGCCATGGCTGCCTTGAGATGTTCAAAGGCTGCAAAGGCTCTATATGATCATAAGAAGGAGTCTTTCTTCAGTAGGGATGTGAGTGGGGCACTGATTTTGTCATAATCTTTCACGAATTTTTGGTAGTAGCCCGTGAACCCAGGGAAGCCACGCAATGATTTTATGTTCATAGGTCTCGGCCATCCTTACATTGCTCTGATCTTCGTCGGGTCTACCACAACTCCATCCTCTGATATAATATGCCCTAGATACTCCACTTTATGTTGTAAAAAGCTGCACTTTGACTGTTTAACATAAATGTGTTAGGATCAATTGGCACTAAGAATGGGGGGGGGGGGGTTGAGTTAGTTCAAGTATAGATTTTCATTTTAAATAAAGTCCTTTCTTTATTAAACCAAAGTATGAAATCTGAGGCTTTTAATCTTTGGTAAAAATGAATGAGTGTTTGAATGAAAGTTGCTAAGTTGATAAGTAAACCCGAAAGATAAGCAACGTGACTGTTTTTACTTTCAAAGAGAGTTAAATCGGAAGCGTCAATATAAGTAAATGTAAGCAATTGAAAGCAAAGGAACAACTCATGATTTTGTAGTGGTTTGGCACCAAAGGCCTACATCCACTCCCGAGTCCTCCTTCTTGAGGCACACCGGTATCCACAACCAATCTTCTTTGGGTCAAGATAAAACCCTTACACTTGAGCTTACAAGGGAGACTAGATTTACAACTCTAAGCTCTCTCCCTTACCCATTTTCTTTTTCTTACAATTCTCACACAATATTTTCTCAGAATATATTCCCAGAATTATTGTTCAGAATGCAAGACTACTTGGGGTATTTATAGGCCCCAAGTTGTTTCAGATTTTTAGAGCCAAAAATCAAACATACCTGAAAAATCTAGGTATGGGTGGTTTACCCACTGTCAGTCGCTAGCCGTCGCCCAGATTCTGTGGTATGGACGGTTCACTCGCCACCTGGGCGATTTACCTATCGACAACTGTTGGCTGCCACTTGGATTCTATGGTACAGGTAGTCCAACCACCACTCACTGGCAGTTTACCCGCTGGAGTTTTTACAAAAGTGGTTCCCTCTACTTTTTGAATTCCAGCTTGACTTTTACATTGACCAGCTCTTTGGTCAATTAATTGAGCTCAACCAAACCCAATAGTGGATTCGGTTGCCTTATTGAGTTGATTTGGATTCTTTCCAAATCCAACTCAATGAGGACTCAAATTCTAACTACGACTCAATGATTACAACACTTAATAACCATTTAAGCTTAAATAAGACCTAACTTCTACATAATCCAGCAACCTTTGTAATCTTGTAGTAAGTCCTCCAGTTTTCTTCCCGGCAATCTCCCTTCGTGTTCCTAGCGAGCTTCCTGATTTCTTCGACGAATCTTCTAGCGAACTTCGGGCAAGATCCCACCGTATCGTCTAAACCTGGCCCGATGCCTAAGCTTTATCTTGGCCCATCATTTCGTTGTAACTTCATTGATCCTGCCATAGTTAGACTTACACGATGCTAATTATGACAATTAAATATAATCATAATTACCAAAACATCCATTACAAGATCATCCCAACTCTCGGTAAACTTTTCGGCTACCCCCGATAATCTTTCGGTGAGTCTAGGTCTTATTCTGGCGAACTCCCTTGCACTATCCTAGCAAGCTCTCGATACCCTTGGCGAGCTCCCGACGTACTCATGGTGAGTTCCTAACGGCATCGACTCGATGCATGGATTTGACCTTGGTCAATCTTGTTTGTAATAATTCTTCTATCGTAATTAATCCTACATCAATCAATTCTAATAATCCTGTTAGATCAATAATCCATTAATTGATTTCATCATCAAAATTCAAGATTCAACAATCTTCCTATTTTTTATGATGGTAATCAATTGATGACAAGAGTTAATCCTAACTCCCCCTCAATCTATACTACTTAAATTTAAGAGAAGCACTAACTCTTAAATTCAAGCAATTAATATTCTATATAAATTTCAACCAATATTTGCATAAAGTCATCAAATCATGAATTTCATCAAGTCATCAAATCATAATAAGAATTATGCACTTATAACCATATCCAAGATATCCAATTCATATTCATATCCATATTTTTCAATATGATCATGTGTCATCAATTAATATCATATATCATCAATATATATTTCTTCCCCTTTATTATCAATAAAAAACTGAAATATAGCTAATAATTTCAATGCACATGATGACATTACTCCCCCTTAGTATATGCATTATAAAATTTTATTCCCCTTTAATAAGGAGAGAAATAAGGGAGGCTTTGTTAAATCATTTCATTATAGAGAAGAGCTCTTAATAAATTTTAAAAGCAATACTAAGATAAATTCAAAAGTTCAAGAGATTTACAGACTACTTATGTATTTCAAATATAGCAAAAGTTATCTCTTGATATATATATATGAAAGCTTAGCAATTTAACATATTTTTTATTACTTTAGAACATGCAACCTAGTGAATTCATTCTTCTCTTTTGAGAAGTACAAGTTTGATTTCTTTGCATTATTCAAGATAGTAATTTTACAAGCTAACAAGGTTTGCTCCCTCTTTGTCATTGTCAAAAAGAAGGGATGATTATAATAGTACAAAACTTTTCTCATTACATCATTTTTCAAAAAAAATATATCAAGAAATATATCACTCATCACACAAAATATATCAAGAACAATTAATATGGTGATAAGATATTTAATTTATAAAAATAAATTATGAATATCAAGAAACAAATCATAGAATATCTTGACTCATGCATAATAAATCTTAAGTTGTCAAGTTCATGATTTGTATAAAAATCTCTTTTTAAATAATACGAAAACACATAACAAAATATTTTGATTCATAAAAGATTTCAAGTTATAATTCGAAGAAATCAAAACCACGATATAGGTAAATCACTCATTCAATTTCAAAATCATCAAACAATTACTTTCAAGAGATTCAAAATGTAATTAATAGGCTTATTAGTCTCTTGAAATGCTAGTGATGTTTTTCTCGTAGAATCAAGGTAAAGAAATAAAAAACATCATATCATAAAAATACTTAATTTTAAATATGTAAATTTTATAGATGTGAATTTCAAAATTAAGCTCAAAACTTTAAGATATTCAAGGAGATTCAAAAGTTTAAGAGCTACTCATGCATTTAAAATCATCTATTATAAATTTTGATAAAAAACATCAAGAATTTTATAAGAAGGCATGATAGTAGATCGAGCTCAATCAATTATTTTTCATGCATTAAGAAAGTCTTAATTTTTTTCTGAGCAATTGTTCCTCATTCAATGTTATCATATCCAAATTTCTTCTAATTATATTGGTAATTTTATTTTTTATTTTTAGTTATCGTCATGAAGTATGATGACATAATTTCTTTATATCCATGTTCAAACTACTTCCAAAAGTATAAGAGATATCATGTCATTAAAAATTCAAATCTAAAATACATGATTTTGTTTAATAAGTTTCTTTCCCCATTTTATGTAAATAATAAAAAAGAGTCTTAAGGGATAATTTGAATTCATCCAAGTTAAATAAAAAAGAAGAATAATCTTAATAAAAATTTTAATTATTATTGTTAAGATCATAAATATCCTTTTTATTAAAAAAAATCATAGAGATCAATAATGTGATTCCAATAATGTATAAGTCAAGTCATGAAATTAAGAAAATATTCATGATAATACAAATCTCTTTCAATTTTCAACTTATCACTAATTTAAAAAAATACTAATTTCGATGATAAGTTATACTAAGAAGAAAGTCATAAGTAATCATGTCATGAAGAATATTACTGTCAAATCATAAATGCATTGAACATGATTTATTTTGACACATTTCTTTCTAGATAAAATTTCAAAGCTTTTAAAATTTTTAGGAGATCATGTAAGAAGGATATTGATTCTTATAGAAATATCAAGTTATAAATATTGAGAAGTCAAAATCGTGATTAAGATGAAAACTTTTCTTTAATAAAGGGTGAATCAAAAGATCTAAAATTATAATTTTCAAGATTTCAAGGTTATGATTTATGTTATCAAATAATCAAAAACAAAATATCAATGAAGTTGGATAGATTCAAATATTCTTTAAAACAAAATCACTTGAAAACATATCCAAAATTATTATCAAAAATTACTTTTTGAAAAATTTCAATAAATTCATCATAGATTGTTATCCAAAAGAAAATAGCTAAAAGTTTTATAATTTATTTTTGTAGTTAAGGAGATTCCATAATAATAGTATCATTTTATCTCTTGTTGAAGGATTCATAGGATAGAAATATTTTAAAGATTAATTATCCTCCTTTTGGTTGTTTCATGTGATTTTTTAAAATAATTTTCAAATTAATGATTTTTTATTAAAGACTAAAATCGAAATTTTATTTCAATGGTCACATAAAATATCTTCAAGGCATAAAATTAACTTATCTTAATTTTAATATTTAAATGAGTCTAACTCTTTACACATAGTGTAAGGAGTTGACAAACTCATCTTAAAAATGAAACATATATATTTTCTATGTTCTAACATTCAATATAATCATTCAATCATCATGGCATTTCAATAGATGAAATATTTAAATCAATTATTCCATAGACTTTGTCAATATTTGAATCATTTAATAATAATCTTTATATTTAAATAAGCCAATGATTTTAGCATTTACTCAAAATCTAAAATATACATATGTTTTTCAATAAGGTTCTCTGGTTCTAATTCATTTTCATACTTGTATAAGCTAGCTTGAAGGAGTGTTAGATCTCAGGTAATAAGACTTGAGCATCTACTTTCAAAATATTTTTATTGCTCCTAGCCTTGTTAGGAAATAACTTTATAATATGGGAGGTTTTGATTTAAGTATCTATTTGACATTGGGTCCTTCATGACATATTCTTCCCATTTTCTCTAATGGCTTAAAGTTGTTTATGATTCCTTTAGGAACTCAAATTAATTTATGTGTACTATAGTTTTAAATGGATATTTGTTTACTTTATGTTCTAATTTTTCACAAGAATTACATTTAACTTTTGATGGTAAATAAAATATGTTTAATAATTCTAAAAATAAAATATTTAAAGACTCACCAACCTCATCTTCAATCGCCATTAAAGCAAGGTTCTCCACTTCTTGGTTGAGCATTTGATCTTTGGAGCTCTTCGGCTTCTTGCATTCATAGCAAGAGGTTGTGTCCATAATATTTATAAGGTTCAAGTTCATTAATTTTTCTGGTTTATTTGTCAAAAGTTCATATCTAAGGTTCTCATGACTCGAGATTTCACTCGATGAGTCATATGTCACTTTTAGTTCACAATCTTTCCTATTCTTTGGAAGGTATTCTTTAAGTTTATTTTTATAATATATTTCATTAATTAATTCATTTATATTAATTGTGATTTTATGTGTGATTTCTAGTGTATGTCAAATATCGAAAGCCGATTCACAAACGAAAAGACGATTAAACTCATTTTTATCATATGCACAAAACAAGGCATTCATAGTCTTTGCATTTAGAGAGAAATTTTCTTTCCAAATCATTTAACTTATTCATTGGTTTGGAAGATTTTTTAAATTCACTCTTAACTATATTCCATACATCAAAGTCCAAAGAGATGAAAAAAATACGCATACGTGTTGTTCTATATGTGTAATCTGTCCCATTGAACATGGGTGGATGTGAAATGGAATGTCCCTCATTTATGCTAAAATAAGTCATTTACTTAAGTGGGTGTTAATCCAAAGAGTAAGAACCTTACTCTGATATAAATTATTAGGATCAATTGGTACTAAGAGAAGGGGGGGGGGGGGGGTGAATCAGTGCAATTATAGATTTTTGTTTTAAATAAAATCCTTTTTTATTAAACCAAAGTATGAAATCTGAAGCTTTTAGTCTTTGGTAAAAATGAATTAGTGTTTGAATGAAAGTTGTTAACTTGATAAGTAAACCCAAAAGATAAGAAACGTGACCGTTTTTACTTTTAAAGAGAGTTAAATCGGAAGCGTCAATACAAGTAAATATAAGCAATTGAAAGCAAAGAAACAACTCACGATTTTATAGTGATTCAATGCCAAAGGCCTACGTCCACTCCTGAGTCCTCCTTCTTGAGGCACACCAGCATCCACTACTAATCTTATTTAGGTGAAGATCAAATCCTTACACTTAAGCTTACAAGGGAGACTAGATTTACAACTCTAAGCTCTCTCCCTTACCCATTTTCTTTTTATTACAATTCTCACACAATATTTTCTTAGAATTTAATTCCAGAATTATTGTTTAGAATACAAGAATACTTAGGGTATTTATAGGCCCCTAGTTGCTTCAGATTTTTGGAGCCAAAAATTAAATATACCCAGAAAAATTGGGTATGGGCGGTTTACCCGCCATCAGCTATTGGCTGTTGCCAGGATTTTGTGGTACGGGCGATTCACCTTCCACCTAGGCGATTTACCTGCTGACAACTATTGGCCGCTGCTTGGATTCTGTGGTATGAGTGGTCGAACCGCCACTCACCGGCGGTTTACCCGTAAAAATTTTCATAATAGTGGTTCCCTCCACTTTTTGAATTCTAGCATGACTTTTACGTTGACCAACTTTTTGGTTAATTGATTGAGCTCAACCAAACCCAGTAGTGGATCCGGTTGGCTTATTGAGTTGATTTAGATTCCTTCCAAATCCAACTTAATGAGGACTCAACTTCTAACTACAACTCAATGATTACAATACTTAATGACCAATTAAGCTTAAATAAGATATAACTTCTGTATAATCTGGCAACCTCCGGTAATCTTGTGGTAAGTCCTTCAGTCTTCTTCCCAGCAATCTCCCTTCTTGTTCCCAGTGAGCTTCCCGATTCCTTCGATGAATCTTCTAGCGAACTTTCGGTGAGATCCTACCACATCATCTGAACCTAGGCCCAATACCTAAGCTTTATCTTGGCTCATCATTTGGTTGTAACTTCATTGATCCTGTCATAGTTAGACCTGCACGATGCTAATTATGACTTAATTAAATATAATCATAATTGCCAAAACATCAATTACAAGACCATCCCAACTCCCAACAAACTTTTCGGCTACCCTGATAATCTTCCGGCAAGTCTGGGTCTTATTCTAGCGAACTCCCTTATGCCATCATGGCAAACTTCTGATACCCTCGACGAGCTCCCAACGCACTCCTACCGAGTTCCCAACCGTATCAACTCGATACATGGATTTGACCTTAGCCAATCCTGATTATAATAATTCTTCTATCGTAATTAATCCTATATTAATCAATTCTAACAATCCTGTTAGATCAATAATCCATCAATTGATTTTATCATTAAGATCCGAGATTCAACAATCTCCCCCTTTTTGATTATGATAATCAATTGATAACAAGAGTTAATCTTAACTCTCCCTCAATCCATACCACTTCAATTTAAGAGAAGCACTCACTCTTAAATTTAAGTAATCAACATTCTATGCAAATTTCAACACATATTTGCATAAAGTCATCGAATCATAAATTCTATCAAGCCATCAAATCATAATAAGAATTATGCACTTATAACCATATCCAAGATATCCAATTCATATTCACATCCATATTTTTCAACAAGATCATGTGTCATCAATTAATATCATGTGTCATCAATATATATTTCTCCCCTTTTGTCATCAACAAAAAGGTGAAATATAACTAATAATTTTAAAGCATATGATGACATTACTCTCCCTTAGTATATGCATTATAAAATTTTATTCTCCTTTAATAAGGAGAGAAATAAGGGAGGTTTTATTGAATCATTTCATCATAGAGAATAGCTCTTAATAAATTTTAAAAGAAATACTAAGATAAGCTTAAAAGTTTAATAGATTTAAAGACTACTTATATATTTTGATATATATATATATATATGAAAGCTTAGCAATTTGACATATTTTTCATTACTTTAGAACATGCAAGCCAGTGAATTCATGCTTCTCTTTTGAGAAATGCAAGATAGTAAATTTTTGCTTCCTATACATTGTTCAAGCGAGCAATTTTACGAGCTAACAAGTTTTGCTCCCCCTTTGTCATTGTCAAAAATAAGGGATGATTATAATAGTACAAAATTTTTCTCATTAAATCATTATATATATATATATATATATATATATATATATATATATCAAGAAATATACTACTCATCACATGAAATATACCAAGAACAATTAACATGATGATGAGATATTCAATTTATGAAAACAAATTGTGAACATCAAAAAACAAATCATAGAATATCTTGATTCATGCATAAGAAATCTTAAGTTGTCAAGTTCATGATTTGTATAAAAATCTCCTTTTAAATAATATGAAAACATATAACAAAATATTTTGATGGATAAAAGATTTCAAGTTATAATTCCAAGAAATTAAATTCACGATATAGGTAAATCATTCATTCAATTTTAAAATAGTCAAAATCACTTTCAAGAGATTCAAAAAGTAATTAATATACTTATTAGTCTCTTGAAATGCTAGTGATTTTCTTTCTTATAGAATCAAAGTAGAGAAATTAAAAACATCATATCACAAAAATACTCAATTTTAAGTATGTAAATTTTATAGATGTGAATTTCGAAATTAAACTCAAAACTTTAAGATATTCAAGGAGATTTAAAAGTTTAAGAGCTACTCATGCATTTAAAATCATCTATTATAAATTTTGATAAAAAACATCAAGAATTTCACTAGAAGACATGATAGTAGATCAAGCTCAATCAATTATTTTTTATGCATTAAGAAAGTCCTAATTTTCTTCTAAGCAATTATTCCTTATTCAATGTTATTATATCAAAATTTCTTCTAATTATATTGATATTTTATTTTCCCTTTTTAGTCATTGCCATGAAGTATGATGACATAATTATTTTATATCCATGTTCAAAATACTTCAAAAGTATAAGGGATATCATGTCATTAAAAATTTAAATCTAAAAGATATGATTTTGTTTAATAAGTTTCTTTCTCCCTTTTTTGTAAATAATAAAAATGAGTCTTAGGGTATAATCTCAATTCATCCAAGATAAATAAAAAAAAAGAATGATCTTGATAAAATTTTTAATTATTATTGTTAAGATCGTAAATCTCATTTTTATTAAAAAGAGAAAATCATAGAAATCAATAATGTGATTCACATAACGTATAAGTCAAGTCAAGAAATTAAGAGAATATTAATCATGCAAATCTCTTTCAATTTTTAACTTATCACTAATTTAAGAAATATTAATTTCGATGATAAGTTATACTAAGAAGAAAAGCATAAGTAATCATGTCATGAAGAATATTATTATCAAATCATAAATGCCAAGAACATGATTTATTTTGACACATTTCTTCCTAGATGAAATTTTAAAGCTTTTGAAATCTTTAGGAAATCAAATAAGCAGAATCTTGATTCTTATAGAAATATCAAGTTATAAATATTGAGAAGTGAAAACTTTTCTTTAATAAAGGGTGAATCAAAAGATCTCAAATTATAATTTCCAAGACTTCAAGGTCATGATTTATATTATCAAATAATCAAAAGCAAAATATCAATAAAGTTGGATAGATTCAAACATATCCATTCTTTAAAACAAAATCATTTGAAAATATATCCAAAATCATCATAAAAAATTACTTTTCAGAAAATTTCAATAAATTCATCATAGATTGTTATCCAAAAGAAAATAGCTAAAAGTTTTATAATTTATTTTTTTAGTTAAAGAAATTCAACAATAATAGTATCATTTATCTCTTGTTGAAGGATTCATAGAATAGAAATATTTTAAAGATTAATTATCATCCTTTTGGTTGTTTCATATGATTTTTTTGAAAAATAATTTTTAAATCAATAATTTTTCATTTAAGACTAAAAATCAAATTTCATTTCAATGGTCACATATAACATCTTCAAGGCATAAAATTAACTTATCTTAATTTCAATATTTAAACGAGTCTAACTTTTTACATATAGTGCAAGGAGTTGACAAACTCATCTTAAAAATGAAGCATATATATTTTCTATGCTTTAACATTCAACATAAGCATTCAACCATCATGGCATTTCAATTGATGAAATATTTAAATCAATAATTCTATAAACTTTGTCAATATTTGAACCATTTAATAATAGTCTTTATATTTAAACAAGCCAACGATTTTAGCATTCACTCAAGATCTCAAATACAAATATGTTTTTCAATAAGTAAGGTTCTTTGGTTCTAATTCATTTTCATACTTATATACGCTAGCTATGCATCATTAATATTAATTATATAATGATAAACCATTAAAAGATTCATTATTAATAATTTTGACTCCAATAATTTTCTTATTACTACTTAGGCTAGTAAGCTTGAAGGAGTATAAGATCTTAAGTAATAAGACTTGATCATCTACTTTCAAAATATTTTTATTGCTCCTAGCCTTGTTAGAAAATAATTTTATATTATGGGAGGTTTTGATTTAGGTATCCATTTGACATTGGGTCCTTCATGACATGTTCTTCCCATTTTCTCTAATGGCTTAAGAATGTTTATGGTTCCTTTAGAAACCCAAATTAATTTATATGGACTATTATTTTTAAATGGACATTTGTTTACTTTATGTTCTAATTTTTCACAAGAATTACATTTAACTTTTGATGGTAAATATAAGGTAAGTCCTTTAACAAAAATGGTTGGTTTTTGTTGAATGTTACCAACAAAGCCTATTCCATTTCTTCTATTAATATAACCCTTATTTGTAAAGATCATATTTAGGAATTTGTTCCCTATTTCAAAATTTTCTAATGTGGTTTTAAGCGTGATATTCTCTTCTTTAATGTTGTCAAGCATTTCACATTTAGAAATAGAATTATTGGATGCTAATAACTCATGCATTTCATCAAGTCTTTTAACTAACAAATCATGATCAACTCTAAGTAACTTAAAAGACTTGCTAAGTTTTCTAAAATCATTGAATAATTCATGAAACATATTTGATAATTCTAAAAATAAGATATTTAAAGACTCACTAACCTCATCTTCGATCACCATTAAAGCAAGGTTCTCCACTTCTTGGTTAAGCATTTGATCTTTGGAGCTCCTCGGCTTCTTGCGTTCATAACAAGTGGTTATGTCCATAATATTTATAAGGTTCAAGTTATTAATTTTTCTGATTCATTTGTCAAAAGTTCATGTCCAAGGTTATCACTGAGATTTCACTCGAGGAGTCATATGTCATTCTTTGTTCATAATCCTTCCTGTTCTTTAGAAGATATTCTTCAAGTTCATTTTTGTAATGTATTTCGTTAATTGATTCATTTATATTAATTGTACTTTCATGTGTGATTTTTAGTATGTGCTAAATATTGAAAGCTGATTCGTAAATGGAAACACGATTAAACTCATTTTTATCAAATGCATAAAACAAGGCATTTATAGCCTTTGCATTTAGAGAAAAATTCTTCATTTACAAATCATTTAACTCATTCATTGGTTTGGAAGATTTTTCAAATCCACTCTGAACTATATTCTATAAATCAAAGTCCAAAGAGATGAGGAAAATATACATCCATGTTTTCCAATATGTGCAATCCGTCCCATTGAACATGGGTGGACGTGAAATGAAATGTCCCTCATTCATGCCAAAATAAGTAATTTACTTTTAAAGTATGAAATCTAAAGCTTTTAGTCTTTAGTAAAAATGAATGAGTGTTTGAATAAAAGTTGATAAGTTGATAAGTAAACCTGAAAGATAAGCAACGTGACTGTTTTTTACTTTCAAAGAGAGTTAAATCGAAAGTGTCAATACAAGTAAATATAAGCAATTAAAAGCAAAGAAACAACTCACGATTTTATAGTGGTTTGGCGCCAAAGGCATATGTCCACTCCCGAGTCCTCCTTGAGGCACACCGGCGTCCACTACCAATCTTCTTTAGGTAAAGATTAAACCCTTACACTTAATTTTACAAGGGAGACTAGATTTACAGCTCTAAGCTCTCTCTCTTACCTCTTTTCTTTTTTTTACGATTCTCACATAATATTTTCTCAAAATATAATCCTAGAATTATTTTTTAGAATACAAGAATACTTGGGGTATTTATAGACCCCATGTTGCTTCATATTTTTAGAGCAAAAAATCAAACATATCCGAAAAAATTGGGTATGGGCGGTTTACCTGCCGACCCAAGCGGTTTACCCACCATCAACTAATGGTCGCCACCCGAATTCTATTGTACGAGCGGTTCACTCGTAACTTAGGCAGTTTACCCGTCGATAGTTGCTGGCTACTACCCGAATTTTATGGTACGGGCAGTCCAACCATCGCTCACCGACGATTTACCCACCAAAATTTTTGCAAAAATGGTTCCATCCACTTTTTAAATTCCGGCTTGACTTTTACTTTGACTAGCTCTTTGGTCAATTGATTGAGCTCAACTAAACCCAGTAGTGGATCTGGTTGCCTTATTGAGTTGCTTTGGATTCCTTCCAAATCCAACTCAATTAGGACTCAACTTCTAACTACGACTCAATGATTACAACACTTAATGACCAATTAAGCTTAAATAAGACCTAACTTCCACATAATCCAATAACCTCTGGCAATATTGCAGCAAGTCCTCCGGTCTTCTTCCAGGCAATCTCCCTTCGCGTTCTCAGTGAGTTTCCCGATTCCTTCGGCAAATCTCCTAGTGAACTTTCGACGAGATCCCACCATATCGTTTGAACTTGGCCCAATGCCTAAGCTTTATCTTGGCTCATCATTTGGTTATAACTTCATTGATCCTATCATAATTAGACCTACATGATGCTAATTATGACTTAATTAAATATAATCATAATTGTCAAAACATCCATTATAAGATCATCCCAACTCTCGACAAGTTTTTCGACTACCCTCGATAATCTTTCGATGAGTCTGGGTCTTATTCTGGCGAACTCCCTTGCGCCATCCTGACAATCTCCCGATACCCTCGGCGAGCTTCCGACGCACTCCTAGTGAGTTCCCAACCGCATTGACTCGATGCATGGATTTGACCTTGGACAATCCTGATTGTAATAATCTTTTTGTCGTAATTAATCCTATATCAATCAATTCTAACAATCCTACTAGATCAATAATCCATCAATTGATTTCATCATCAAAATCCAAGATTCAACAAAGGGTGTTCTCCCGAAGAATTGTTAGAATAGTTCATAAGTGATGAAAATGCATATCAAGTGTAGGGCTATAAATGAGGATATCATTAAAAAATACCAACACGAACTTGTGTAGAAACCTCCGGAAGATATCATTCATCAAGCTTTGAAAAGTTGAAGGAGCATTCATAAGTCCGAAGGGCATTACCAAAAACTCATAGTGGCCGTTATGTATGTGGAATGCAGTTTTCGAAACATCTTCAATACATACCGGAATCTGGTGGTACTCGAAACGGAGATCTAATTTAATGAAGACTCAGGCTCCTTTTAGTTCATCGAAAAACTCATCTACTACTGGTATAGGATATTTGTTCTTGACGGTGATGACATTCAAAGTCCGGTAATCAACACACATCCATCATGTATCATCCTTCTTGCGCACTAGCAACACCGGCAAGGAATAAGGGTTGCAGCTTAGTCGAATTACTTTGGTGTCGAACATCTCCTTATCGATGTTCTCAATCTCATCCTTCTATAAGTGAGGATAGTGGTATAGTCTCAAATTTGTTGAAAGTTTGCCCAACAAAATAGGAATGCGATGGTCATGCAGTAGGTTAGGGGGAAGCCCACGCGGCTCCGTAAAATTATCCATGAATTCATCTAGTAAAAGGGCAATCTTAGAATCTAAATTTTGCATGTTCTCCTCCTTGGATGGTTGTTGAGATATACATCAAACATCTACCATTTGTTTTGTGTAGCACCTTCTCCATTCGTTACGTCAAAACGGTGGAAATATGGCTCCGCGCTTGTCTCATAATATGACATGTCTCCCATTGTAATAAAACTTCATAATTAATTTAGAAAAATTCCAAGAGATGTCACATAATATTGTGAGTCATTCAATCCCAAGCACGACTTCATAGTCATCGATGGGTAAGAAGAAGAAATCGGCTACCACTTCTTGGTCTTGTAGGAGCAATTTTATCTGTGTACACCATTAGTCATAATTGAGGATTCGACCGTCGGCGACCTTTATGTCAAACTTGTTGCAACCTTCGATTTGGAGCACCATACATGTATCAACCTTGCTATTAAGAAAGTTATTTGTGCTGCCCGTATCGATGAGAACTGTGATGTGTTGTTATTTAAGAAGTCCTCCAACTTTCATTGTCTGCCGGTTGGAAGTAGTCGGCCAGTGCATGCACTGCATAGTCAGCCAATTGGGACTCTTCCTCCATGGCTTCATCTTTGGGTTTAAGTCTTTCTTCAGATAGTTCATTGTCCTCATCTTCTACTGGTTCAATCACGAGGAGCTGACCCTTTTTGTAGCGATGTTCTTGGCTCCATGCTTATCACAATGCCAACACAACCCCTTGGCCGATCATTCACGAAGCTCATCTCTTGTTAATTTTTCTAGTGCGGGGGCTCAGATGATAGTAGAGGGGTCTGAGAGCTTCGGCATGGCTGGTCGGAGAGCGACCCTTATCCTTTGTACTTTGTGGTTTAATCGTTCTTCTTGGATTCTCGCGAAGGAAATCGCCGCCATAAGAGTGTACGGTTGTCATGCCTTTACTTCTCCTTAAATCTTCGACTTATGGCTATGCTCATACTAATTAAACTACTGAATAGCATCTCCCTCGAGGTGGATGACAGCAATCTCCACCCTTATAGCATCGGCGATTCGGTAGAATCAAAAATAGCGTTCCGTGCATGTGATCCATCTGATCAGGTCTCCTTCTTCTCATCTAGGGAAGTCAACCTTCATGCATGAAGTGTTTGGATCAGGGATGATGTGGCCATGATCTTGAGGATCATCTTACTGATCTGAAATTTTTCCTTGTTGTTATTTCTTCAGGCTAGGTGGTCGGCCTATGTTGAATTTGATGAAAAGGGATCGCATCTTCTCCTCCATGCAGCATTTAAAGACTTCAAACTTGGCATTGATGGCCTCCTCTGATACCATGATATATGCCTCTAGATTTATAATATTGAGATCTTTTTCCTATTGTCAGGTTAGTGGCATGAGGATTTTTGGAGAGGGGATGGCTGGTTGGATGGGTGAATCGGTGTAGATGGGAATAGGCTGTGGTTTAGGACTGATTTGGGAAGCTATTTGGGATCGGTTTAGGGTGCAGTTTGAAAGAGTTTTTGATGAGGATGGTAGGGTTTACAGATGAGAAAAAGGAAGTCTGAAAACTGCAAAAGATAGCACTTAAATTTGATGGAATTTGATAAAGAAAGGTGTTGCAATGTGTTGTCCTACCAAATAGATTTTACGTCGAAGAATTCTTGACATAAATTCCAGAGAAAAACTCAAGCAAAATATGCAAAAATCCTCAGCATAGATGTGGTCAATATCAATAAAAATTTTGACAAAATTTTGGTAGAGTAACGGTAGGAAAATAGGATAAAAGACGGAAGATAGATCCTTCATCATAAAATTTTAACACTGTGTGATGATGGATTAAGGCATAATAAAATCGATTCCAAAAGAAATTTTTTTCAGAGATTAATCTTAGTTAAGATAATCTATGAAATTATGTACAAATTTTGGCCAAAAAGGAGAAGTAATAAATCAATTTCAAGAGTCAAATAGGCGATTGAAGATTTCTATAGCGTTTCACCTTCACAATAATGATAACGTTTGCGATGGTCAAAATTTGTAGCGAATAAAATATGAAAAAATTCTTTAACGTGTAAAGTAAAGGATCTTGTAGTATTGAAGAGGTGTGGGTGATGAAAATAAACTAGATCTCTAGATCAAATGCAGGGGGCAAGCGGCAGATTGATTTGATCGGTTGGGGTGGAATTTGGAGGTGCGCGTCAAAGCAATTGTGGGAATTGCTTGGGAAGGTGGAGGCAGTAGAGATGGCTACAAGGGTAGTAGAAATGCGGCTCTGATACTAGATGATAGAATCCCGAAAGGGGCTCTATAGATTTGATTTTTGAAAGGGATCAACCCTTAGAACATTATACAGGTTCCTCCCTCCTATAACTCAGCACAAAAGCTGAAGAAAAGATTAATCTTGCTTGATAAAAGAGAAGGGGGTGGCTACATCATTAAATATGACTCAAACCTTAGCCCTAGGGGGCGCTTGCCTAAATATAATTACCCCTTTTCCTCTTCGCTAGCTGACCTGCCTTAGTAGATGTAGGCGGCGGTTATGTTGGCTCTGTAGCTAACCTAAGCAGGGGGAAACCCTGGCCGACCAGCCCAATGAGAGAGGGGTGGTGGGGCAACCACTAAGCCCTAAGGCCCTAATGTAAACCCTAGCCACACTTCTTTATAGGATAGAAGTCGCTAAATGAGGTTTTATTATAATCCCACAAATTTTTTTATTAATTATTTCTAAAATAATTAGGACTCAATCATGTTGGAGTATTATCATATTAAAATTTTTTATTAACTAGACAACCCATGCTAGGAATAGTAAGTCAAATTTCTTGTGTCATGGCAACTAGCCCTAGAACATTTTGATGTTATATCCTCTAATCTTTTATAATAGTTTAAGTAATTCTTAAGGACTTTTTTTCTTTAAATTTTGTCTGCAATCAACGTGAAACATGGGCAGTATATATGTATACGTATATCTTTCAAAATTCATATTCTAGAATAAATTACATGATACATGCAAAATTTAAAAACTTATAGATATTTTAGGACTCTTAATATTTTTATTTTATATACCTTAAAATATTAATCTATTCGTAATGTACCTAAGTAATTTACTAAGAGTTGAGGGTTTCTAATAAATGAAGGTGTTAACTAGTATAATTGGTAAAGATCTTAATAGTTTATTATAAGATTTTTAGCTTTGAATCTTATCTTTATTTTTTACTATTTATAAAAATACTATTATTACATATATATAGTAAAAAATATTTAATTGATGTTTTATAAAGTATTTTAGAAATAAAAATATATTTTGTCAATAAGAAAAGGTTGCATATATATTGCGAGCATAATAGGATATCCTAACAATGTGTGGACAATGTAATGATGTTCCCTGTAGCTAATTTGCTGTGTTCATCATCTGATATATGATGACGCGTTTGTGATCGCTGCGACACTTATTAGGAGCCCAAGACCTTCTCTCTTCCTTCTCCATCATCATCATCACCACCACCACAGTATATCCTCTCCAACTCTGCGAGTATGCGATCCATCAACGACGTGCTGCAGCTGATGCTAGAGGAGGACGAGGAGGTGCGCATGTACGCCATGCAGCTGGTGATGGTCTCCAGCCTCCCCATGAGTCTTTAAGGCAGCCATCGAGCTCGAGCTCCTCGAGATCATAGTCAACGCTGGCTCCAGTGCCAAGTTGAGCCCTGCCTGATAGAAATTGAAAGATTGATTGAACGATCTTGGCGTAATCATAGTTTGTGTTTCGAATTTAGAATCGGAGTTACAGTCCCGGGATATTGATCGTTATTGGTGGACAACCGAAAGATCTATCAATATAATTAATAGATCATATCCAAAGAGAAGATTATAAAATTGAGCACACCAGGATGCGTAGTTTCCTCCTTTGGATGAGAGCTACACCATCGATGGAGACAAGTTCTATATTCTGAGAAGTGATACTACTTCTTATGGGGACAGTGATAGGAATGTGAGAGGTAGATGATGAAGACATTGTAAAAAAAAAATACCAATCGCTGTCTCAACTGGATCTGAAAAATTCTGCTAAAGTGCCTGTTGTAGATCAACCGCATGGCCGACCAGATTGCGAGAACAGGAGGCTGCTGCAAGAGAAGACATAAACTATTGGTTTGCAAGATCGATGATTGCATTGCCATGTTCCCTTGTCTGCTGATAAGAGAGGGATCTTTTCCTTCCCTTGCTTGCTGTGTTTCCCTGCTTGCAACAAGAGTGGTTGTGCATGAAAGATCGTATGCTTGGGATGCTACTGGGAAGAGAGGTCGGTAGCAACATCTCCAATAGAATAGCAAGAGATTATTGCAAGGTGTCACCGAGAGGAAGAAGAAATCATCGTTGTCGAGGCTAGAAGGCAGCGAAAGGTCTACGGTGAGTAGGGGAAGAAGAAGAAATCATCGTTGTCGAGGCTAGAAGGCAGCGAAAGGTCTACGGTGAGTAGGGGAAGCATTCCTCTATTGGAGTGATGAGAAGCTTCACCTGATGGGAGGAACTCCGTGGAGTTTCACCAAGGGAGGCAGCGACGAGCAGGAACACCAGCAGAGGGAGGAACTCACTGACAGTAGATCCTGGATCTCGAAATCAATCTAGAGCATTGATGGTGCTGAGTTCGGGACCTGGTAGAAGGTGTAGGCGACGGGTTAGTGCCAATGGCAATGGTGTGCCAAGCAAAGGATATAAGGATCTCACTAGGTGAGCAGGTGACTGGTCTTCGACTGTTGGGAGAGGATGTTGGCAACGTCGGACAGAGGAAGTGAAGATGCTATTGTTGGTAGTAAGGCAGAGGTGGGAGACGATGAGTGATGACCCTTAGCATTAGAAGAAACAGAGCAACGATTGCTCTGTTTCGATGGCTGCGAGCGGGAGGAGAGGGCGCAAGAGTCGGCACTGACAGCAGAGAGCGGGAGTGGCACCTCTCTTACGGAAGGGTGTCTACGGTCACTCCTTTGTTGGTACAGTGACGATGCAGAGGGTGATCTGCACCAAAGAGGAGAGGTGTTCAAGAGGGTGGTAATAGAGACAAAGGCTGATGGTGGGAGCAGGTGGTTTCAGGCCTGGGAAGAGTTGCAATTGCTTCTCTCCTAGGTGCGACTGATGGCCTCCAGGGTGAGAGGCAATGGCAGCTAGATCTCTGCTATGAGGGAGAGCAGAGCACAGAGAGATGATGGACAGTGGCCCCTATAAGTGCTCTCGGTAGAGAGAGCAGAGGCAACGTTCTGACTGCGATGATTCATGCGAAGAGATGACATAGACTTATCTTCACCGATAGACAAAGAGAGACGTTGGGCAGGGGTTTTACTATCGTTTGACAGCGAGAAAGAGTGAATGAATTATATATTATATTTCTTCATTTAATATATATTTATACAAATAAGAAGATAAAAGGAAGGTTAAAAATATTATGAGGAGAGTATTTTTCTCAACATTCTAATAATTCCGCTAATGCTAACACCGCCGACATCGCCGCCTAGCTGCCCACGGAGAACCTGCAGGCGGCTGATATGGTGGACCGGATCCTCCGCCTGCCCGCCGCCTATCACATCGTCAGTTGCACCGTCGAGACTAACCCCAACGGTGGACTCCTGCGGAAGTACGGCGCAGCGCCTGTCTGCAGGCACTTCACCAAGAACGAGGATGGTGTTTCCATGGCTGCTCTATGCCTGCTTTGCCAGGACAAAGTCGTGATGAACATGTGGTAACTTGGAAGCTATATATAAGTTAGCACACATAAGAGAATTGAAGTCCGTACTCTTATATCTCATTCGAACTATGGCAGGTACTATCTCAAGGCCTACGGCATGTCGGCGTTCGAGTACAACGGCACCGATCCCTGATTCAACAGGCTGAGTCACTCCACCATCCTCATGAAGAAGCTACTCTAAGTCTACCGCAGCTTCGATGACGTCAAGGTGCTCGTCGATGTCGGCGGCGGCAAAGGCGCCACCCTCCATGTGGTCACCTCCCGGTACCCCCACAACAAGGGCGTCAACTATGACCTTCTCCATGTCATCTCCGAGGCACCACCGTTCCCAGGTGCTACATCAATTCATTTCCATCGCTACGAAATAGAATGAAAGATCTTCATATATGATGTGTCCTCTGATCTGGTTTTCTTGCAGGAGTGGAGCATGTTGGTGGAGACATGTTTATGAACGTTCCACACGGTGATGCCATTTTTATGAAGGTGCCATTTTTATGAAGGTGTTGAACAAATATTGCAGTGGATTCTACACGATTGGAATGATGACCAGTGTGGGAAAATACTAAAAAATTGTTGGAAGGCTCTACCAGAGAAAGGGAAGCTGATATATATATATATCACTCTAGTATATTAAGTATATGAGTTGTGACTCACTGTGCTTTTGCTTGTTTTAATGTTCATTTGGGTATTTCGGGCTTTGCAAAGTTAAAAAAATTATATCAATATTTTAATGTTAAAAAAGTTAAAATTTATTTTAATACTTATGATTTTGATTATGGACCACTTAAACACTAATGGTTTATCTGTATCTAAAATAACTTATATATTTTAAAAAATATAACATATAAGCCCATCCCATCAAATACGAGTTAACAAATGTTAGAGTCTACTTATGTGGTATGTTGACTCATAATAAATCATTAATATAATGATATATAATTTAAGTTTATTTTAAAAAAGATTCATCTTTGTGATTTTAACCATAGACCACTTAAGCCCTTATGGTTTTGCTTATGTCTAATATAACTCATACATTCTAAAAAATATAGCATATAAGCCCATCATGTCAAGCCTAAATTTATAAATGTTAGAATCTACTTAAGGGGCATATTAACTTATAATAAACTATTAATATAATAATACATATAATTTAAGTTAAAAAATTCTATTTTATTAAAGAAGAGGAAGCAAGGAGATTGTAGTGCGGACAAAGATAGAGAGATAAAGGTAGGAGAAGCCAGAAGTGGAGGTGAGGGAGAGTTAGACCAACACGTCATAGTCTTGGCATGTGGGGGCACAAGAGAGGATGAAATAGAAGGCGATGAGGATGAAGACGCTCAAGAGGACGAAGAGGGACTAGGATACCATTATATGTATAGTGTTGGACTAGTCGACGCACATCCACCTAAGGGGACCGGAAGCTTTTGAGATTATTGCCAGCATGGGAGAGGTTGCATGTGTATAATGTCTAGCTAGGTAGCAGCGTCTTAGTGTTGTTGCTAGTGGTCGCCTCTACGATGATGCCTCCTCCCGTATTGATGGTGGTATCAATTTTTTAATTTAAATTATATATATTATTATATTAATAATTTATTATGAGTCAGCATATCATGTAAATAGACTCTTACGTCTATTTAATTCATATTTGACGAGAGACTTATATGTTATATTTTTAAAATTATAAGAATTATTTTAGACACGAGCAAAATCATAACAGCTTAAGTAATCAATAGCCAAAATCACATAGGCTAAGTGAATCTTTTTTAACTTAAATTATTTATATTATTATATTAATATTTTATTATGAGTTAGTATGTCACGTAAATAGACTCTAATATCTATTAATTCAAACTTGACGGGAGGGGCTTATATGTTATATTTTTAAAAATATAATTTTTTTTGAGATATGAATAAATAATAAGGGTTTAAGTGGTCCATAACGAAAACTATAGAGGTTAAAATGAACTTTAAATTAAAAAATTATATTAAATGATAATGCTCACACATATCAACTTGAACTTGATCACAAATATATTACAAATTATGGTAGAATTAAAATTGTTATACTCATATAAAAATTAGATAGACGATGGAAATATCATGAGGCAGTGCATTAAAGTATCAAATCTAGATTTGACTGCTAAACCGACCTGTAATGAGACATGATATATATCATACTACATGTGTAGATACACTATAAATGATTCACTTGTGAGTAATCAAATGCTTGGAAGTGAGTTATTTGTTTCAAAGACTTACAAACAGCTTACATGTGCACAATGTGCGTGAAGTTACCCGACCAACATATTGAAACTAAGTCTTCATATAAAATTCCAACTAAACACACGAGCTGTAGCAATTATTGATGATAATCAAGTGATAAGATTTACTAAAAAGACTAAAGTTGACAGATGGCTTGGGATATAATCAACTTATGGCTTGGGATATAAGTTGACAGATGATAATACTAAACACAAAAAGATGTTGAACACTATTTAGAATCAACCTAATGATCAGTTTGTAGAAATTCCGCAAATGGAGCAATAGAGTTTTCCTGCTTTGAGCTTATATTAAACATATGTACTCCAATTTTGTCGCATTTAGATGTCAACCAAGACAATTCCATCACCACCCTGAGTTTAGGGAGGGTCAGAATACATTATTATCAACATTTACTACTACTTGTTTTGGTACATACAATGTTGATGCCGCATTATGTTTTACGGCACCATTTGTACATGTTAATTAGAAGCCCAACATAACGATAGAACTGCCTCCAATAGGTGCCTGCCAATCATGAGTCACACTGCATGACAGTGAGGCAAAGTATTCATATTTGGATTTGACTGCTGAACCGACCTTTAATGGAAGGCATGAAATTTCATAATGCAAGTGTGATTATAATATGCAAGGGTTAAGCTGTATGTGCACCAGTAATGATTCACTTGTAGGTAATCAAATGCTCGGAAGTGAGTTACTTATGGGCAATCTGAAGGTGGCTTCCTCATTTGACCTTTGCTACTCTAATTTATTTATCTTCTATTTGAAATAAACCAACTAACAGAAATCAAATGAAGTCTCTTTATACCTTAAATTCCAACGAAACGCACATTTTGGGATTTAAACAGCTTATTTATTATGGGTTGTTCTCGTTTTGGAGTTTGGAAGAGAGGAGGGTATTCCAAATTTACTCGTGAGGGTATAACATGATTCTCTTTCAAGTCTAAATCGAGAATTACTTTCAAGTCTCGTGAGGTGTTGAGAAGCTTGGAAATTCAGATTGAGATTCTGTAAAAAAAAATTATACTGAAAGTGTGTCCGATAAGATGTCTTAGATGCTTAAGTAAAGAATGGAGTTTGGAGAATTTAATCAAGAGTAAGAAAGTGAGAGAGAGAAAGAGAATTATGAGAATCCACGGACCCTTTAGTGTGTTAGAGTCATCGCTAGGTCATGACTACGATAAATATGAGGAAAAGTTATGCGAGTCATCCGACCATCAATCAACTATGACTATGGTTATGGAGCACCATATTTGTTACGTCAACATTCTTGACAATCCTACATAATTGATCTCGTGAGGCCAATACGATATACTCATGGATGCCACGTCATCAACTTCATGCAAGCGGATCTTTTCTCACATGCCGGTCAAATGTGAGTGACATAACAGCGACTGCCTACATATTATTCCCTGTAAAGCTTACATTATGCGAGACATATTATTAATTTACTACACATGATTTGTAGCAATTATTGATGATAAGTGTATTAAACAATCCCCAATGATCGAAAGCATACACATCATCCTAGAGTAATTTAAATCATAGTTTTTGGTTCATCTAATAATGTAGTTTTTGAAAGCCACAATATAAAGGATGAGTTAATACAACGCATATCAAAACCGTTGCTATTAGAGATTTATAACTGTAGTTATGGAAAATCATGATCCTTTTGTGTGCAGCCAAAGATCATTTTTGTTATAGTGCTCTATCAGTTGATACTTCTATAAAAATATATATTTTTAAGTTAATGAATTGAATATAAAATCATATATCCAAAAAAACTAATGTAAATTTCCTGTCACATCGGTGTTACAAATATTGTGTAAAATTATTAATAATGTGAATTATGCTGCCTCTATAAACTAGTATTCCTCTAGAATTTATTACACTCCATGTAGATTAGATTTGCCCCAGTAAAACTACGTTGACTTGAAGAAGCAAATGCATGAATTTTTTGAAGTGCTTATCTCACATCCACCAATTCTACCATATAATTGTTAACCTTTACCAATTTGTTGACCCAAGTGACAATCTATTTTGAGCAATCCAAAGAATCGACCAGAAGAGTTTTCAAGTTAATTTTATGTAATATAAATTATTAACATTAGCAAATGCTTCAGATGCTAAAAATTGAGAGAGTAGGCTGTTCACAATGCCTTCGTTGATGCATGCCTTGGAAAACGTCTCGTGTATCCTCACAGCGGGGTCGGTGAGCACTTCGATACTTATAAATCCCTCGTCAAGATCTCCCCCCTCCACTCCTCTCCTCCTCTCCAAGTTGTGTACGTGAGCAATTCCTAATAAACTTCAATATAAAATTAGGAGTAAACAGATAGAATATTTTGAAAAGAAAGAGTACTTCAATCTGCATTCTTTAAATTCAGCCAATAACATCTATTTATTGTAACAAAAGAAAAATAATTATAAGATCTTTCTGAAAAGAGAAAACAGCTATGCTGCATCCACGTTGCATGATAAGTTCATCCACTCGTTCGTTTTAAATTAGTTTTATCACACCCCTTAATTCAAAATGATTGTAACTTTAAGCTATCTTCAAAAAAAAAAAAAAAAAAATTCACTAGAGCTTTGGCAAATATGTCCACAAGTTGATCTTCAGTGTAACAATAGTCGTAAAACTTTGATATGTTTGATGTACTTGTAGAAAATAATTCTTTATCATTGTAATAATAGATTTGTTATTGCAATAGATTTGTTATTGCAATAGATCTTGATTAGTCCACCTTGCTTTTTATAAAAATATATAAATTTTTTTCAAAATCAAATTATCTAACATGTGCTTGTAACTGCTATGTGCTTCCCCTCAGAATTTGACAAAGCAAAACATATATATTTTTTTTCATGAAATCACCCTTGTGCTAAGATTGAGCATAAATTATAAAGTATTTTTTCTATCATTTGTATAAACAAACTAGCCACTATCAGTATATAAATATAATTTAAACTATTTTAGCTACTCATAGTAGATGTCATAATTGAGAGTTCCCTTCATGAATCTAAAAACTATTTTAGCTATTCCAAGTGATGCTTACTAGGGTCATGCATGAATTTAGATAACAAACTAACTACAAACATTACATCTAGCCATAAATGTGTGAGATAGATTATCTCTCCAATTAAACTTATGCAGTGCTTCTAATCTTTTTCTTTTTAACTTCGTCATTTAACATAACTTTATCATTTATATTCATCCATATCCTTACTAGCTTGCAAGTTGTCATACCAAACCTTTTTAACAAACCTTTATTGATAAGCTTCCTTTTACAATTTCTCCTTAAAAATAGTTTATTTAATATCAAATTGATAAACTTATCATTTTTTTTCTAAGCTGTCAGTATTAATATTAATCGAATTATAACAATTCTTTCAACTGAAGAAACAGTAAAAAAAAAATCAATACTTACAATTTGAGCATACCCTTTGGCATCAGGCAAATAGTTAATGCCTTTGCAACAAGCCATCAACATTAAATTTTGATTTATAGACCTACTTAAGCCTAGTAATTTCTTTTTCAAGAGGTAAATTTATCAACTTCTAAATCTTATTTTTTTAAATTGCCTAGCATTCATCATTTATTACTTGCACTCATTCTTAGCTATAGATTCAAAATGAGTAGATTCAAATATGAAACTTACAAAATCATAGGAGTGTTAAGGTTATAAAATTTCTTTGAAGGTATTTTAGAATCATTTGTATGCATATTAGAATCACTTAAAATGCGAGAAGATTCAGGTAGTGTATTAATAGCAAAAAATGTTTGATGTGCCTTATTAACTTTTTCTTCTCCTATAACTATAAAATTTTAACAACATTTAGAATTCCAATCTTCTTTTTTATTGAAAATAACATCATGATTTATGATTAATATTTTAGTTGTAAGGCCATAAAGTCTAAAATTTTATTTACTAATATACCCTATAACTATATATTTTATATTTTTATCAAATTTATTTATTTTTTTTAGGAACTTGAGACTAAGCAAAACAGCTAATTATCTTCATATCACTCACATCAGACTTTATCCAAATTTTTATCCAAATCATGTAGGCAAACATTTTACTTTTTTACATAAGTCAAACACAAAAGGTATCTTTTACTTCTAGAAAATATGCGTGATTCTTATACAATCATTTATAAATAATAAAAAATATTTATTTTCACCATATAAGACAGTTTGTATAGCCCACATATATTAGCAAACATACATTCAAACCACTCACGTGATTGACTTATAAGGCACCTGTAAGACATAAAACTAATTATCTATATGTCAGATCCCTATTAGACCCTTGTGATGCTCAAAAAGAATCTGAGACAACATTTTTATCAGTGGATTTGTAATATTATCTTTGAATAAAACTCTTTTTGCTACCATGTCTCTATAAGCCATGATATCTCTGATCAGGTGGAATCTCCTCATAATGTTCTTGGACTTCTAATAAGACCTGAGTTCCTTTGCTTGAGCAATTACTCTATTATTATCATAATATATGGGAATCGGATCCTTGCTGCTTAGTATGACTCCTAGAATAGTGATAAACTTCTTCATCTAAACTCCCTCCTTTGTTGTTTTTGCCATAGTAATATACTCTGCCTTTATGGTCAAGTCAGCAGTGGTATATTGTTTGAAACTCTTCCAACTTACTGCTCCTCCATTTAGGGGTGAACACATATCCTGAGTTCGACTTATTATCATCAACATCAGACTGAAAACTTGCATCTATTTATCTCTTAACCTAGAGGCGATCTCCTTCGTATACTAATAAAAGATCCTTAGTACTTCTCAAGTACTTAAGGATACACTTTATCACTTTTCAGTATTCTAAACCTAGATCCGCCTAATACCTGTTTGTGACACTCAGAGCATATTATCACGAACGGGTCATCGCACACTCGCAACATCTTCGCCCAATGAACCGTTTATCGCTTTTGTATACTTGAATAGATGTTTGACACCTATTTTGCTTTAGTTTTATGTGGTTTTGTCTAGGAAATGTGAGCAAAAATAGTTTACAATGCTGCAACATGATCGCTCACTGTGCCAAGCCAAAACTATCCAAAATAGCTCTGTTTTCATGTGTCGTGGCCTGATTTCTGTAGACCACGATACACTGTAAAACATTAGCCATCTTAGACCCCTAGAACCACTCGGGTACCACAGGGCTGGATGTGACTTCGGGTATATATTGGGCATTGAGCACTCATCACAAATTGAGTTAGTCTTTATGCCCTACACCTGGTGAACCATCATTTGTGGACTTGCGACTATTCGTTCGACCTTCTAAAGTCATATTTCACTACTTTCTCTCTTTTCTCTCTTGCACTCGAGGTGTTTGTTGAATTACTTGTAAAGCTTCCTTTTTCACGAGATGTTGGGACTTGTCTATTACTTGCTTCAATCTAATCAACCTTCTCTTTTGTAGGTCCTTAGGGACCAACATGAGGTTGCATATAGGCTGACCCATTGTAGATGAATAATGCATGAGCGTTTCATGACTTAGGCAATCCTAACTAAGTCTGAAACTTTGCCATAAGGGTACCATACGAGTTAAGGCAAATTCAGTTAAGTCCATGACATTATGATATCACAGCGGGCAAGCAATTCGAACAAATAACGAAGAAGATTCACAATCTCACTATGGTGAAGCACCATGGTGAATTAAGTAAGATGGTTTAAGTTAGAGTATTATCCCAAGCAACCGTAGGAGGACTACAAGTGCAAATTCGCACGCAAGTTATTGGAGCCACTCATGAGGAGCACGGTAGTGAACAAGATGAGCGAGAAGTTGGGTATTCTCCATGAGCAGAGGAAACACAATTTGGAGCCCCAACCAGGAAAAGGAGCCACAAGGAGAGGCTTACAATGACGGAAACCTGTATTGATGTTCTTGAAGCGAGCTTGGAGGGACTCTATCAAGGCCAACAAAGGCTCCTTGGGGTAGAGAGCTCACAAGAATAAGCTGAATCTTGGATCGATAAGGTCAAGTCCCTAGTTGACCGATTGGTGGAAAATACCAAAGACTCCGTACAATATCATCTACATGAAGTTGTGGTAAAACTCACGTCCAAAGTGATGTTGCTCACAAGGACTCTTAATGCGGCAGGGAGCAACACCCGCACTTTGTCACCACAAAACTTTAAGGCACCTGAGTTGCATTCTACAGGAGTGCCAGAGATGCCAAAGAGCTCAAAAATTTCCTATTCGACATAGAATAATACTTTAATTCTATGAGGTCCGACTCTAAAGAAACCAATATTTTGACAATGACAATGTATCTAAATGGAGATGCAAAACTTTGGTGACGAACCTATTAGGAAGAGATCCAGCAAGACTGGTATCGAGTAGACATTTGGGAGGACTTGAAGCGAGAGTTGAGAACTCAATTCCTACCCAAGAACATAGAGTTCGTGGCAAGAAGGATGCTGAGACAACTCTGCTAAAATACTTCTATTCAAGACTATGTGAAGCATTTTTCTGTGCTGATGTTGGACATATAGGACATGTCTAAGAAGGATAAACTATTCAGCTTCTTCGATGGCCTGAAGCCATGGGCACAACAGGAACTGAATCGAAGGAAAGTCACTGACGTGGTTGGGGTAATTGCGACCACAGAAAGGCTAAATGATTTTGTTTCTTCGGAGGACTCAGGGAAGAAGAAATAATCCTTGGGAAATTGCCCACTCAAATATTCTCGAGCGAAGGAGTTTGGGGGTGAACAAAGGAAGAAAAACTTCCACGAAGGACCAAGTTCAAAAGATAAGGCCTTGAAACCTAACAGATGTTTCTTATGTGGAGGAATGCACATGATAAGGGAGTGCCTACAAAAGCAGGCACTTAATGCCTTAACTATGTTAATACACCCCCACAAGGCAGACAAGGGTAAAGTCGTCACCCTTAGTTCGAGCAGTTCAGAATCCAACAGCGACGATGAGGAGTTGCAAGGGCCTCGAATTAGTGTAATACATTTGTTGAATATATTGCATGGTCAAGTGGGGGAGAACACAAAGGCAAAGACACTGAAGGTAGAAAATAATAAGTTGTTGTATGTGAATATCAAGCTAAATAGTCAAACAATGCATGTAATGGTGGATACAAGTGCTACACACAATTTTATTACAGATCGAGAAGCAAAGCGACTTGGACTAATCTTGGAGAAAAAACCAAGTCGTATGAAGGTTGTGAACTCGGAGGCCAAGTAGATCTCCAGATTAGCAAGAGGGTCCCCATTAAGATCAGACTATGGAGTGGGAACACAAATATGATGGCGGTGCCATTGGATGACTTCCAAGTGATCCTCGGAATAGAGTTCATGCCTACAGCAAAGTTGGTGCCAATGTCTTTCTTAAACTCTCTATATCTAATAAGAGGCGACGACCCCAACGTGATTCTAGTTTTACGAGGAGGAGCCAAAGATATATAATAAATATTGGCATTACAACTAAAGAAAGTGGTACGAAAAGGTGACTCAACCTTTGTAGCTGCTATAAAACTAGAGGCACTCGACGAGAAGGCCATTCAAGAACCTACTATGGTGGTGAATATCCTAAAGGAGTTCTCAAATATGATGCCAATCGAGTTGCTAAAAACTCTGCCACCATGTAGAGGTGTGGATCATCGTATTGAACAAGAGTTAGGAGTTAAGGCTCCAGCGAGACCATCATACCCCATGGCCCCTCTAGAGCTGGTAAAACTCAGGAAGTAGTTACATGAACTGCTAAATGGTAGTTGTTAGGATCAACTGACACTAAGAGGGGAGGGTGAATTAGTGCAAATGTAAATTTTTATTTTAAACAGAAACTTCTTGACTTTAAGCAAGATAGGAAGATCCAAAGCTTTTCATTCAAATGAATCAAGTGAGTGATTATAAGAATATTGCTAAGCTACTTGCTTACAAATTACTTAAGAAAGAGCAAGGAATTCTGAAAGATAAGCAACGTTATAAGTGAAGTGTTTGATGTAAAAAACCTTACTTTCAAAGAGTAAATGAGATCAGAAGTATCAATATGAAATTAGTAAGTAAAGAAAGCAAAAGAAGAACTCACAAGTTTTATAGTAGTTCGGCACCAATGGGCCTACCTCCACTCCCGAGTCCTCCTTCTTGAGGCACGCCCTTACGCTTTGCTTACAAGGGAGACTTCAAGAATTTTCTAACTCTAAGCTCTCTTCCTTTCCCCTTTTCTTTTTCTTACAATTCATACAAAATTATTTTTCACATAATGTAATCCTAAAAATTATTGTATAAAATACAAGAAAACTTGGGGTATTTATAGACCCCAAATGACTTTAGAAATTGAAACTAAAAATTAAACTCGCTCGAAAAAATTAGGTATGGGCGGTTTACCTACTAACTTGGTGGTCTACCCATCATCAACCGCTTGGAAACTAGGTACGGGTGGTTGAACCACCAACCTGGGCGGTTTACCCGCCATTAGTCACTCGGAAACCAAGTATGGGTGGTTTACCCGCTAGACTTGGGCAGTTCAGTCGCTGACAGCTACTGGCAGCTACCCTAATTCTAGGGTACAGGTGGTCTAATGGTTGCTCACTGGTGGTTTACCCATCAAAATCTTCACAAAAGTGGTTCCCACCACTTTCTGAATTCTGACTTGAACCTGATGTTGACTAATTCTTTGGTCAACTAATTGGGCTCAACCTGAGCTCAATCAAATCCCATAGTCGATTCGATTGCCTCATCGAGTTGATTTGGATTCCTTCCAAATCCAACTCAATTAGAACTCAAACCCTAACTATGACTTAATGATTACAACTCTTAATGACCAATAAGCTTAAACAAGACCTAACTCCCACCTAATCCGGCAGCTTTCAGCATTCTTGCGATAAGTCCTATGGTCTTCTTCCAACAATCTCCTGATGTGTTCCCAATGAGCTTCCCGATCCCTTCAGCAAATCTCCTAGCGAACTCCTAGCGAGGTCCCACTACATTGTCCGAACCCGGCCTGATGCCCAAGCTTGATCTTGGCCCATCATCTAGTTATAATTTAATTATCCTATCATAGTGGCCCATCATCTGGTTATAATTTAATTATCCTATCATAGTTAAACCTATAATTCTTCCTTTAACATGACTCATTAATTGATTTCATCATCAAAATCTGAGATTCAACAATCTCCGCCTTTTTGATGATGATAATTAATTGATGATGTGAGTTAATCCTAACTCTTCCTAAATTTATGACATAATAAAGAAGACTTAAATTTAAGAGAATCACACACTCTTGAATTCAAGTAAATCAAATCAATCAATATTTTAAGCAAATCATATTTCAAGGATACTCATATATCAACAAAAATTTGCTTTTAAATTATCGAGTCATCAACTCATCAAAGATTTTCATGAACTTCAACCATTTGAAAATTTTAACTCATCAAGGATTTTCATAAACTTCAAAACATTTGAAAATTTCCCCTTTAAGTTATTACATAAGTCATCAATATCCATTTCTCCTTCTTTGTCATCAATATCTATTTCTCCTCCTTTGTCATCAACAAAAAGGTGAAATGTAGGACTAAACATTTTAAGACATATGAGTTTTTGCTCTCCCTTTTCAAAAATATGATATAATTCATAAAGAATTTCTTTCTTTTGTAAACAAGAAGGAAAAAAAATAAGGGAGGAGTTATAAAACATCATTAAACATATCTCTTATTTTTATAAAGGTAAATTTTGAAGATAAACTCAAAACTTCAAGATATTCAATGGGATTCAAAAGTTTAAGAGCTACTCATGCATTTAAAGTCAACTCATGTAATTTCAAGCAAGTATAGCAAATAAATCCGTAAGATAATAAAATCATTATCATGCAAATTTTCTCCCTTTTTTTGTGAATAATATGATAATCATCTCATGGGAACAATAAGATAATTTCATGTGAACAATAAGATAATTTTTTAAAAACATTATCAAGAAATTAATCAATTTATATATTTTTATGATTTAGCATTCTAAGTTCTCTTTTAAGAAAATCAAATTGTTCTTCATTTAAAGTTTTTATAAAAATATCTACTAATTGATGCTTAGTGTCAATAAATTTCAAAGAGATATCTTGACAATTTACATGATTCCTTATAAAATGATGTCTAAATACCAATATGTTTGGTTCTTGAATGTTAAATAGGATTTTTAGTCAAATATATAGCACTTGTATTATCACATTTTATAGAAATATTTTTTAATTTTATTCCATAATCTTCTAGTGTGCTTCTTATCCAAATGACTTGGGCACACATACACTAGATGCATTGCATTATGCTTCCACAGTAGTTAAAGCTATTGAATTTTGTTTCTTAGAAGTCCAAGAAACAATGTGCATGCCCTAAAAATTGATATGTTCCGGTAGTGCTTTTTATATCTATTCTACATCCACCAAAATCGATATCAGAATAGGCAATCAAGTCAAAGTTCTTTGATTTTGGAACTATAATTCTAGTTTAGATGTTTCTTTCAAGTATCTAAAAATTCATTTAACTACTATCAAATGAGAGAGTTTCAGATTAGATTGATATCTTATACACAATCTAATACTAAACATGATATCCGGTCTAGTAGCAATTAAGTATAATAAATTTCCTATCATTCCTCTATAAGTTTTTTTATCAAAGTTTTCTCTTTCATTATCTAAGTCCAACTTTGTAGATGTGCTCAAGGGAGTGTTTAATGCTTTAGTATTTTCCATGCCAAACCGTTTTATCAAGTTCAATGTGTAATTAGTTTGACTAATAAAAATATCATCATCTAGTTATTTTATTTATAATCCTAACAAGAATGTTAATTTATCTATTAGACCCATTTTAAATTATTGGCTCATTTCTTTAGCAAAAGACTCACATAAAGATTCATTTGTAGATCCAAAAATAATATTATCAATATAAATTTGAATAACAAGTAAATCATTTTTAAAATACTTAAAAAATAATATGATATCAACATTGCTTTTAAAAATTTATTTGAAATAAGAAAAGAACTAAGTCTTTCGTACCAAGCCCGTGGGACTTGTTTTAATCCATAAAGAGCTTTTGTAAATTTAAAAACATGATTAGGAAGAAGATTATTTTTAAATCCGGGGGGTTGTTTAACATATACTTCTTTGGAAATAAAACTATTTAGAAAAGTACTTTTAACATCTATTTGAAACAACTTAAAATTTTTAAAAGAAGCAAAGACAACGAGCATCCTTATGGCTTAAAGTCTAGCCACGGGAGCGAAGGTCTCATTATAATTGATTACTTCTTCTTGGTTGAAACCTTTGGCCACTAATCTAGCCTTGTTTCTAACCACGATACTATTTTCATCTTGCTTATTTCTAAAGACCCATTTAGTACCAATCACTAAATGGTCATTAGGTTTAGAAACAAGCTCTCATACCTTATTTTTCTCAAATTGATTAAGTTCTTCATGCATTGTATTCACCCAAGAATCATCTCTTAAGGCTTCATCAATGCATTTTGGCTCGATTTGAGAAAGAAACGTTGTATTTGTACAAAAATTTCTAAAAAAAGACCAAGTTTGAATTCCTTTTGATCTTTCTCCTATTATAAGCTCCTTAGGATGATTATTCACATACTTTCATTCCTTGGGTAAGGATTTAGAAGTAGATTCATCCAAGTTAATTTTAGGAGTGTTATCATTTAAATTCAAAATATCAAGATCAATTTAATCATCAGAATCAATCTTTTTAAATTTGAAAACTCATTAAAAACAACATGAATAGATTCTTCTATTACTAATGTTTTTTTCTTAAAAACACGATAAGCTTTTGAAATAGGAGAATAACCTAGAAAAATACCTTCATCAGATTTTGCATCAAAATTTCCTAAAGCATCTTTCTAATTTAAAATAAAATATTTACAACCAAATATTTTAAAATAAAAAATATTAGGTATTTTATTATTTCATAATTCGTAAGGAGTTTTAGTGAGTAATGGTCTTACAGAACCCTATTTAAAATATAGTATGTCATGTTAATTGCTTCGACCCAAAAATATTTGGGTAGACTATGTTCATTTAACATTGTTCTAGCCATTTCTTTTAAGCTCCTATTTTTTCTTTCTACTATTCCATTTTGTTGTGGATTTCGTAGAGTAAACAAGTTATAGATATACTCATTTGATTCACAAAAATTTTAAAAATTATTGTTTTGAAATTCTCCACTATGATCACTCAAATTAAACAAATCATATATCCTTTTTCATTTTACACAATCTTACAAAATTTTGTAAAACATTTAAATGAAAGTGCATTTAAATGTATCACTTTCATGTGTCAAGAAATAGGTCCAAGCATATCTACTAAAATCATCCACTAAAAGAAATGCATATTTACTATCACCGAAATTTGTAATGTCAATTAGTCCAAATAAATCTATATGGATCAATTGAAGTGACCTATAGGTGCTTATTTGATTTTTCAACTTAAAGCTACTCTTTAATTAGTTTCCTAATTGACAAGTGTCACATACTTTGTCTTTGATACACTTAAGATTATGTAAGTCTCTTACTAGTTCTTTGGTAGATATTTGGTTTAAGAGTTTTATGCTACCATGACCTAGTCTTTTATGCCAAATCCAAGCATCATCATTCAAAGCCGAAAAATAAGTTTCATCACAAAATTATTTAACATCTATGGTGTATACATTGTTGTTTCTTAAGGCAATTAAGGATTTATTTTAATGTGGCAATTCAATTATGTAAACATTATGTTGAAATTTAACCATATATCCTTTATCACATAATTGGCTAATACTAAGCAAATTATGTTTTAAGCTATCAACTAACAATACATCTTCGATTAAGAGGTTTGATGTATTACCTATTGTTCTTTTTCCAATGATTTTACCCTTGTTGCCTCTAAAGGTAACAACTCCTTCACTTAAGCTAGTGAACTTAGAAAAATAAGATGGATCTTTGGTCATATGCCTTGAACACCCACTATCAAGATATCATTCGGTGCTCCTAGCTTTAGTTTGAAGACAAACCTACAAGAAAGATATTATTGATTTAGGTACCCATTTTACATTGGGTCCTTCATAAAGAATTTTATCTTTCTTTTCTAATTATTTGTTATTGTATAGAGTTCTTTTGGGAACCCATACAAGTTGATGTGGACTACATTTTCTAAATATGCATTTGCTTGCCTTATATCCTAATTTACTATAAAAATTATGCTTGATTTTTGGTGACACATTTAAAGTTGATCCTTTAACAAATATGGTTGGCTTTTGTTGAAGGTTATCAACAAAGCCTACACCATTTCTTCTATTACTATGACGCTTATTGGCAAGGATCATATTTAGGGATTTGTTCCCAATTTTAAATTTTTATAGTGTTATTTTAAGCATCATGTTTTCTTCTTTAACATTATCTAGTATTTTACGTTTCGAACATATGTTATGTGATACTAATGAATCATGTATTTCATCAAGTCTACTAACTAACAATTCATGATCATTCTTAAGCAACTTAAAAGATTTGCTAAGTTTTGTAAACTCATCAAATAAATGAATCATGTTTTTCAGAATTATTAAGCATGTTTCATGATTTATTTGAAACATGCTTAAAATATTTAGTTGAATGTAAAATGTAAAAACTGATTACACGCCCTCCTATGTTCAATGGGACTTACTAACCTCATCTTCAATCGCCATTCGAGTATAGTTAGTAACTTTATTTTTGGAGTGGTCTTCTTCGTCCGAAGAGCTTAAATCATCCCAAGTCGCCGAAAGTGATTTCTTCTTGTGTGTTGATTTTTTCTTCAAATGAGGACATTCATTTTTGAAATGTCCCAGTTTTTTGCATTCATAACATATGACATTGTCCTTCTTCGATTTCTTTTTACTTTTATAGTTTTTGTTCATTTTTATATTTTTTTAAACTTTCTTGATAACAATGTAATATCATGGTCCTCAGCACTTGAGGAGTCATTTGTTGTCCTAAGTGATACATCCTACCTATTCTTTGGAAAGGGTTCATCAAGCTCATCATGAGCTTTACAATTCAGTTCATATGTCATAAGAGTGCTAATCAATTCTTTAAGAGACAAGTTATTTAAGTCTTTAGCCTCTTGAAGCGGTTACTTTAAGATCCCAATTTTTAGGTAAAGATCTCAAAATTTTACTAACTAATTCAAAACTCAAAATATTTTTCAAGTGCTTTTAGGACATTGACGACATCGATGAAACAGGTGTACATATCTCTAATAGACTCACTTGGTTTCATTCGAAACAACTCATAGTTATGAACTAAAATATTTATCTTAGATTCTTTTACTCTACTAGTCCCCTCGTGTATGATTTCTAGTGTATGCCAAATATCAAAAGCCAATTCACAAACAGAAACATGATTAAACTCATTCTTATTAAGAACATAAAACAAGACATACATAGCCTTTGCATTCAAAGAAAAATTCTTCATTTCTAAATCATTTAGCTGATTGATTGGCTTAGAAGATTTTTTAAATTTATTCTCAATAATATTGCATATATCAAGGTCCAAAGAGATAAGAAAAATATTCATCCTTGTCTTCCAATACGTATAATCAATCTCATTGAACATGGGAGGACGTGAGATGTAATGTCCGTTATTCATGCCAAAACAAGATATTTACTGAAGTGGATGTTAATATAATGAGTAACTACCTTGCTTTAATATCAATTGCTAGGATCAATTGACACTAAGAAGGTGAGGTGAATTAGTGCAAGTGTAAATTTTTATTTTAAACAAAAACTTTTTTACTTTAGCAAGATAGGAAGATCCAAAGCTTTTCCTTCAAATAAATCAAATAAGCAATTACAAGAATATTGCTAAGTTACTTGCTTACAAATTACTTAAGAAATAACAAGGAAATCCAAAACATAAGCAATGTCGTAAGTGAAATGCTTGACGTAAAAACATTACTTTCAAAGAGTAACTGAGATCGGGAGCTTTAATGTGAAATTAGTAAGCAAGGAAAGTAAAAGAACTCATAAGTTTTATAGTGGTTCGGCACCAACGGGCCTACGTCTACTCCCGAGTCCTCCTTCTTAAGGCACATCGACATCCACTACCAATCTTCTTTTGGTGAAGACCAAACCCTTACACTTTGCTTACAAGGGAGACTTCAAGAATTTTCTAATTCTAAGCTCTCTCCCTTTACCCTTTTCATTTTCTTACAATTCACACATAATCTTTTTTCACATAATGTAATCTCAAAAATTATTATATAGAATGCAAGAAAACTTGGGACATTTATAGACCCTAAATGACTTCAACAATTAGAGCCAAAAAATAAACTCACCCAAAAAAATCAGGTACGGGCGGTTTACCCCATCGTCAATTGCTTGGAAACTAGGTATGGGTAGTTTAGTCGTCGACCTGGGCGGTTTACCCATCGTTAGTCGCTCGGAAACTAGGTACGAGCAGTTTGTCTGCCAGACTTTGGTGGTTCAACCACTAACAGCCACCCTGATTCTAGGGTACGGATGGTTTAACCGTCGCTACTAGTGGTTTACCCGCCGAAATCTTTGGAAAAGTGGTTCCCTCCACTTTTCAAATTTCGACTTGATCCTAATGTTAACCAATTCTTTGGTCAACTGATTAGTCTTAACCTGAGCTCCATCAAACCCCATAGTGGACTCAGTTGCCTCATTGAGTTGATTTTGATTCCTTCCAAATCTAACTCAATTATGACTCAAACCCTAACTACGACTCAATAATTACAACTCTTAATGACCAACAAGCTTAAACAAGACCTAACTCCCGCCTAATCTGACAGCCTCTAGCATTCTTACGGCAAGTCCTATGGTCTTCTTCTGGCGATCTCCCAGCGTGTTCCAAGTGAGCTTCTCGATCCATTCGGCAAATCTCCTAGCGAACTCCCGGTGAGGTCCCACTACATCATCTGAACTCGGCCCGATGCCCAAGCTTGATTTTGACCCATCATCTGGTTGTAACTCAATTGCTCCTATCATAGTTAGACCTATAATTCTTCCTCTAACACACATGTTAGATTAAACACTCATTAATTGATTTCATCATCAAAATATGAGATTCAACACTGGTCTCATCCCAGCTCAAAAGCATCATTCGGAGCTCCAATCCTCTTTTAAAAGAAACAAGATGGGAGCCTCAAATTATGTGTGGATTATTGAGCCCTCAACAAAGTGACAGTGAAGAACAACTATCCCATCTCACTCATCGCAGATTTGTTCAATCAATTGGGCAAGACAAAATACTTCTCGAAACTCAACCTTCAGTTGGGGTACTAGCAAGTGTGTATTGCAGAAGGTGACGCAGTGAAGACTACCTATATGACCAGGTATGGAGCATTCGAGTTTTTGATGATGCCTTTCAGCTTAACCAACGCTCTGATCACATTATATACTTTGATAAATCAACTATTTAAGGAGTATTTAGATAAGTTTGTGGTCGTCTACTTAGTCAATATTGTCATTTACAACTATACGCTCAAGGAGCATATCGAGCAACTTCAAACAATCTTCAAATTTCTTAAGGAGAACACCTTGTTTGTGAAGAGGGAGAAGTGCTACTTTGCTCAGATGGAGATTTTATTATTGGGGCATCCAATCAGTGATAGTTTCATTCAAATGGACAAATCTAAGGTGTAAGCTATAGTAGAATGGCAAACACCAAAGACGGTGCGAGAGTTAAGTTCGTCAACTATTATCAGCACTTCATAACTGGATATTTAAATCATGAAGCTCCATTAACAGAGTCGCTGAAGAAGGAGTAGTCTTAGAAATAGTCAGACAAATACAAGACATCACTCCAAGACCTAAATAATGCTATGTTGGAAGAACCAATACTCAAATCATTAGACTATTGGAAGTCCTTTGAGATCCATACAGATGCTTCAGACTTCGTGATTGGGGGAGTATTTATGCAAGAGGGTCATCTAGTGGCCTATGAGAGTCGAAAGCTCAACAAGACCGAGTGGCGATATCTGGTGCACAAGAAGGAGATGACAGCGGTGGTCCATTATCTACAAGTTTGGCGATATTACCTCCTTGGAGTGCGATTTATGCTAAGGATATACAACATCACATTAAGTTACTTTCAAACTCAAAAGAAACTCTCCCCAAAGCAAGCCCGATGGTAGGACTTTCTGGTTGAGTTCAATATGGCAATAGAGTACAAACCCAGAAGAGCAAATGTCATTGTTTATACGTTGAGCCAGAAAGTAGAGCTAGTGAATGCCATACATTTGGAAGGCGAGGTCAAGCAAGTCAATTACACTCCAACTTCCTTTCCAAGATTAGGGATAGACTGTACAGTGATCCCTAGGTAATAACCCTGATGCAACTCATCAAAGAGGGTAAAACATAATGGATTTGGGTCCATGAGGGACTCATATACACCAAAGGAAAAAAAATTTATGTTCCGCGGGTCGATAATTTGAGGCGTGAACTCTTAAAAGAGTCATGATTCCCTTTGGGCTAGACATTTGGGTATTCATCGAATAATGACTCTCATATAAATGGCTTTCTATTGGCCGAAGATAGGGACCAAAGTGGAGGAATATGTTAGAACATATCTTACTTATCAATAAGATAAGATAGAGCAACGAAAGCTGGTGGGACTTTTGGATTAACTGCCTATACCAGAAAGGCCATGAGGGAGCATATCTTGACTTCATCTCGAGCTTACTAGCAGTAGGAGGACTCGGATCGATACTCATGGTGGTCAATTGGTTCTCAAAGTATGCAACATTCATTGCTACAACTCTACACTTTTCAACAGAGGAGGCAGTTAAGTTGATGATTTTGGACTCAGTTATTCAAACTGCTGGGGTCCAAGTTATACTTCTCCATAAGTCTTTACCCCCAGATGGATGGCCAGACTGAAAGAATAAATTTGCTCCTCGAGTAATATCTTCAGCACTACATGAGTGCTAACCAACTAGATTGGGTGAAGCTATTCGACGTAGCCCAATTCCTCTATAACTTATAGTGGAGCTTTACATCCAATTAAGAGCCCCTTCGAGATTATTACGAGACAACAATCATTGACTCCTCACACCTTGGCCATTGGTTATATATGGAGTAGCCCATCTTTATATCACTTCATAAAAGAATGACATCTTAATGCAAATATTACATGGACTTAGAGAAGGCGGCCAAAATGATGAAAAAATGGACAGACTTGAAAATGCGACCACAAGAGTTTAAAGTTAGCAACTTTGTATTAGTGAAGCTCTAACAAAGCATCACTCTAGTTCTTTAGGCACAAAGTGCACAAAGGATTGGTACGTAAATATGAATGACCCTTCCCAATTATCAGCAGGGTAGGCAATGTCTCCTACAAGTTGCAACTGTCAGCATGACTCAAAATTCATAATGTCTTCTATGTAAGTAACTTAAAAGCCTACCACTTAGATCTGCAAGATGCTTCCCAAAGTGTTTCAACTTGACTACCTCCTACAAGAGCCTCCTACGAGAAGCGAGTTGCAACCATTCTAGTGGATCGTAAGACAAAGCTACCCAACGAAGCGGAGTAAACCGAGTACTTGGTGAAGTGGCAAAAGCTTCCCCGAATATAAGTCAATTGGGAGCCTGAATATGCCCTATAATATGAAGAAGTCATCGTCAAAGCCTACCAACAAGTGTCGAGGAGGGTGTCGATAGTTTAAGTGGGAGACAATGTCATGAACGATCATCACGCACTTACAACATCTTCACTCAACGAATTATTCATCACTTTTACATACTTGTACAAATGTTTGACAGCTTGTTTTACCTTAGTTTTATATGATTTTACCTAAGAAATATGAGTAAAAATAGTTTACAACACTACAACATGACTGCTTATTAGGACCCTAGTTATGTCAGGTCCTAGGTTCACTCAACGAATTGTTCATCACTTTTACATACTTGTACAAATGTTTGATAGCTTGTTTTACCTTAGTTTTATATGATTTTGCCTAAGAAATACGAGTAAAAATAGTTTACAACACTACAACATGACCGCTTATTAGGACCCTAGTTATGTCAAGTCCTAGGTTCACTGAGTCATGATATCAATAAAACCATGAGGTATATAATAAGCCCTAAATCAATCACCACCCACCTTGTTTGAAAAGGTCGACTAAGGTTAGAGAGGGAGAGTTCCATTTAGTTAGGACTCTCTCTAGGGCTGATTAGGAGTTGGAGTCTTGGTTTAGTTGAAGTAGGAGTCCTATTAGGATTATGGTTTTGAGACTCTATATAAACACTTATAGCAACCACCTTTTTTATTATAAATAGATCAATCTTTTTAAGACATTGTGGCCAAGTACCAAGGAGGGAGAAACTCCTATAGAGTTCCAAGGAGGGTCATTCCCCTACAAAGGCCAACCCAAGCTTAGAATCCTATGGGGTTCTATCAGTTGGTATCAAAGCTGCCTTCTTGGCACCTTATTGCTCTTCCACCTTTACCGCTGCAATCCAGTCGCCCATCATCTTCCCATACAATTCCCATAATTGTTGATCTTATCACCGACTCACCATCATCACCTTATCGTAGATCCTCCATATTCTACACCACCACCAAAATTGCATTAGGTTCTTGTATCTACCTTATGCTGTTGCAATTTACTTACCCAAAAAACCAAAAAAATACTTACATATACCATTATTATAATCCTTGACATCTATCTTGTTGAAAAAATTACTGGCCAAAAAAACTGCTGCAGCAATCTTTCGACGTAGATGTAATTTTTCAGTCATATACTATCTTCTTACCGATATCTTGTTGTCATATTCTTCTTCATATTTTGCATCAGCTTGGATTTCAATATCATCCATTTCTTGCTGTAATATGTTGCATCCTCCTTATCTTGTTGCAAAAAATTGCTTGCTGCAAATAATTTTCATCGTAAAATTATCATCTTTCCGACAAAAGCTGCGTTGCAAAATTTTAGCCATGTATTTGCTATCATATATTTGATCTTTCTGCTAATATTTTGCTGACATATTCATTATCATATTTTATGTCGGCTTGGCTTTCTTTACCAATTGATTCTTACTGAATTCTTCTTTAGATCTTTGACGTAACTGTTGAAAACTTTTTTGTCACAAAGCTGCTTACTTTTCAATGAGAATTTTGTTGCCAAAATTGTCGGTATTTGTTGCTGCATATCTAACCCATCTTTACCAGCATAACACCATTGACTTGCTATCATTCTCATCTATTTCTTACTACCAAAATGATCCTAAAACCCTTGGCATGCTGTTGGAATTCTTTTGTTGTAAAACTGTTCCTTGACGAAGAATCCTACAACATTACCCTTCGGCATACCTTGCCTCACAACAGTAACCCTAAACCTTCCTTCCTAGCCTCAAACCATTGCCACTGAAATCCTTTCTAGCCTCCACAACACCCTCAAACTATAGCACCTACAGCAACCTAAACCATAAGCTTTCAACCATAAACCACAACCTTGATCCATCACCCTTTCAGCCACCAATCCCTATAAAACTAATTGTTGCCATCAACAACAACCTTAAGCCACCCCTCTAACCCTAAACCTCTATCACCAAACCCCCCTTATAGCCTTTACAATAGCCCTAAATAGTAGCATCAACAACACCCCCTTTGATGAAAAATTCTGCTGCACTATATTTGGTACTACTTGTTGCATCCACACCCGATCCCTACCAAATCTGTTACTGTCATCAACAACAACCCTAAGTCATCTCTCTAACCTTAACCCTTGGCCATCATACCCTCTATATGACCCCTACAGTAGCTCCAAACCATAGCCTCAACAATAATGAAAAATAGTAACCTCTCAGCCCAAAACCGTAGCCATCTACCCTTAGTCCACCACCTCTTTCGGCCACCAATTTACCCAACTGGTTTATACCATTGACCCAACAGCAAGAGAAGGATCTTGATACCACAGATCTAGGGTCTTATGTCATGACTTAGTAGATCTGATCGGTGCCAAGTTCGAGGCCTTTGAGACGTGAATGGGGGACAAACTATGTGCTCTCATTGTAGAATTCAAATTGGGATGATCACTGAGCCCAATGAGATTGCAATAAGATGAGAGTCTAGATTGAAAGGAGAACTCTCTAGAGAAAGAAGAACATGCAATAGAACTAACATTTACACGCATGTGGGTGGACTTTCCCTAATAGGAAGATGGAGACCCGACAGGATGGCTTTCATGTATGGAATGTTACTTCTGTTATCGCCGAACCCCAGAGGCTTCCATGGTGGACATAGCTACTATCCACCTTGAAGGAGATGTCATACAATAGTATAATTGGTATAAACACACTCATGGAGTCCCCACATGGAGGTAATTCAAAAGTGAGTTGCTGATCCACTATAGATTGACAGAGTATGAGAACACGAACGGCCAAATCGTGAAGATTCAGCAAACCTCAATCGTATAAGAATATCAAACTAGGTTTAAGCATCTTTCAAATCAAACTCAAGATTGGTCTAAAAATCAATTGTTAGAGACGTTCATCAAAGGGTTAAAGCCAAAAATTTGAGAAGTCAAAGCACGTTGACCCTACATGATAATGGTAGTTATCTCCTTCGTGCAAATACAAAAAGAAAGGCTGAATCAAGATGCTTGGAGGACCAAAGCCACCACCCGACCAGTAGCACGGAGACCCTCAGCCCCATCTACTACCAACCAGCCACCTCAGTTGAAGAAGTCCATATCATAATTAGTTTTTCTATAAAATCTACATGTTATTAATTTACGCTATATCTTGTTTGTCGCTTGGAAATCCCCTATATGGCATACTTGATGCCAATCGCCTCACTGGTTCTAACTATACAAATTGGCTCCATAATTTGAGAAACATTCTCACGATGAAGAAAATTGTATGCGTCCTTAACACGATTGTGCCCATGCCGGAGGAAGGGGTAAGCGAGGATGAGATCGCTTGCTATGTGAAGTATATAGATAGTCCTAGATGATAACTTGTGTATTGATCTTATACTTCAGTCCCTATTAGATTTTTTTTCTCACTTCATCATGAATTTTAACAAGAGCAAGTTTGAAATGACTCTCCCTAAGATCCTCAATATGTTAAGGGAAGCTAAGAGTACCATCAAGAAAGAGAATCCAGTTCTTTATATTGGTGAGACTAAGAAGAAAAGGAAGGTCATTAAGACCCTTAAGAAGCACAAGAGCAAAGAAAGATTAGGTAAGACAAAGATTACCAAGAAAGACCTAACAAAGGACAAATGACATTACTTCCACTATGGCCAAGATGGGCACTGAAAGAGAAACTGTAAGGACTACCTTGTAGATAACACGAAACAAAAACTTGGAGAAGCTTCAGGTATCTTCATGATCAGTCTCTACTTGTTAGATTTTCATGGTAACACATGAGTATTGGATACCGAGAGTACTTATCATATTTTTAATTTATTACAGGTTCAGACAAAACCTAGGAGATTGGCCAAAGGCTAGATGGACCTCAAGATGAGCAATAGAGCAAGAGTTGCTATAGTTGCCATTGGGGATGTCACCCTACATCTGCCTAGTGGAGCTATCATTGCATTAGATGCATACTATTTTGTTCTCTCTATTATCAAAAAATATTATTTCCATCTCTTGTTTGATAATTAATTGATATAAATTAATTTTTAGAATAATAGTTGTTCAATAATTATAGATGATGAGATCGTCATTAGAGGGACCCTAATAAATGACTTATATGTGTTAGACACTTCTTCACACATCATGAATATAAATACGTCTAAGTGGAAAAGAGATGAGGTGAACAATGGATACTTATGGCATTGTAAGCAAGGTCATATACATGAGAGAAGGATTCAAAAGTTACTGAAAGATGGATACTTAGATCCATTTGACTATGGGTTGTATGCAACTTGCGACCCTTACCTTCGGGGGGAAATGACCAACTCTCCTCTTAATAGAACTGGAGAGAGAGCCACTGAGTTATTGGAACTCAGATATAGTGATGTATATGGTCCCATGTCGACTCAGGCTATAGGCTGTTACTCATACTTCATTACATTTACTGATGATTTCTCTAGGTATGGACATGTGTACTTGATGAAGTATAAGTCCGAGGCCTTTGAGAAATTTAAGGAATATAAGAATGAGGTAAAGAATCAGATTGGAAATAGTATTAAGACTCTTTGATCAGATCAAGGAGAAAAATACTTGAGTACGGAGTTCACCTAATTCCTCAGGGACAATGGGATTCTATCCTAGTGGACACCTCCTTATACACCTCAGTTCAATGGTGTATCAGAAAGGAGGAATCATACGCTGTTAGACATAGTGCGGTTCATGATGAGTTTCATTGACCTACCCGTCTTATTCTAAGGATACGCCCTAGAGACCGCAGCTTATCGTCTATACAGAGTTCCATCAAAGTTGATAGTGTCTACACCATATGAGATATGTAAATGAAAGAAACCTAATCTTAAGGTGGTTAAGATTTGGATCTGTCCTGCCTACGTTAAAAGACATAACCCCAATAAGTTGAAATCAAGGATGGAATGGTGCACGTTCATGGGATACCCTAAGGAGAGTTTGGGGTATTATTTTTATCATCCTGAGGACCAGAATATCTTTGTTGCCAAGAAAGCTATGTTTCTTAAGAAGGAACATATTCTTGGTGGAAACAGTGGGAGTAAGATAGAGTTGAGCGAGGTTAGAGAATCTAGCTCGAGCACCATTCTAGAGCCTGAGTTTGTTTAGGTACATAGTACATAAGTTTCAACTTTGCGCAGGTCTAGCAGAGTATCTAACCCTCCTGAAAGATATGTGTGACATGTCAGTAGAGATGACTCTCAAGATATTGATCCTCAGAACTACAAGGAGGCTATTATGTATATAGACTCCTGGAAGTGGCAAGAAGCTATGAATTATGAGATGATTCCATATACTCTATTAAAGGTTTAGAACCTTGTGGATGCACTTGAGGGTATCATACCCATCAACTGTAAATAGATCTTCAAGAAGAAGGTTGGAGTGGATGGAAAGGTAGAGACCTATAAGACAAGGCTGGTAGCTAAAGGATATCGTCAAAGACAAAGAGTTGACTATGACGAAACCTTTTCACGTGTAGCCTTTTGAATCTCAGATTTTGATGATGAAGTCAATTGATGGATTATTAATCTAATAGGATTGTTAGAATTGATTAATGCAGGATTAATTATGATAGAAGGATTATTACAATCAGGGTTGGTCAAGGTTAAGTCCATGCATCGAGTCGATGCGTTTGGGAACTCGCTAGGAGTGTGTCGGAAGCTTGCCAAGGGTATTGGGAGTTTTCCAGGATGGTGCAAGGGAGTTCACTAAAAGAAGACCGAGACTCGCCAGAAGATTATTGGGTGTAGCCGAAAAGTTTACTGAGAGTCGGGATGGTCTTGTGATGGATATTTTGGTAATTATGATTATGTTGAATTAAGTCATAATTAGCATCATGCAAGTCTAACTATGGCAAGATCAATGAAGCTATAACTAGATGATGGGCCTAGATAAAGCCTAGGCATCGAGCCGAGTTCGAAATATGCAGTGGGATCTCACCGGAAGTTCGTTAGGAGATTCACCGAAGGAATCAGGAAGCTTACTGGGAACGCGAAGGGAGATCGTCGAAAGAAGACTGGAGTACTTGCTATAAGATTGCTGGAGGTTGTCAGAGTATACGGGAGTTAGGTCTTAATTAGGCTTAATTAGTCATTAAGTATTATAATTATTGAGTCATAGTTAGAAGTTAGATTCATAATTGAGTTGGATTTAGAAGGAATCTAAATCAACTTAATGAGGCAACCGGATCCACTATTGGGTTTGGTTGAGCTCAAGTTGAGCTCAATCAGTTGACCAAAGAGCTCAACAATATAAAAGTCAAGCCGAAATTTAAAACGTAGAGGAGAACCACTTTTGTGGAAATTCTGACGGGTAAACCGTCGGTGAGTAGCGGTTGGACCACCCGTACCATAAAATCCGGGCAGTGGGCAGAAGCTTTTGGTGGGTAAACCACCCAGATGGCGGGTGAACTGCTTGTTGATGACAGGTAAACCACTTGGGATGGCGGGTAAACCACTTGGGACAGCAAGTAAACTGCCCGTACCTAGATTTTCCGGATGCGGTTAGATTTTGGCTTCAATTTTAAAGCCAATTTGGGGCCTATAAATACCCCAAGTTTCCAATCACTTATTTATTTTATTAAAAACAAACAACTTTAGATTTCCTATTCTATCTTATTCGAAAAGCTTTTTTTTAGAAAGAAAAATTTTAGCTTGCACTAATTCACTCCCCCACTCCCCACCCCCACCCCCCCTCCCCGTCCTCCTCTTAGTGCCAATTGATCCTAACAATTGGTATCAGAGCAAGGTTATTACTCTTTAGATAAACACCCACTTGAGTAAATGGTCTGTTTTGGCATGAATGAGGGACATTCCATTTCACGTCCACCCATGTTCAATGGGATGGATTACACATATTGGAAAACATAAAATGTGTATTTTCCTCATCTCTTTGGACTTTGATTTATGGAATATAGTTGAGAATGGATTTTAAAAGTCTTCTATTCTAATGAATAATTGGAATGATTTGGAGAAGAAGACTTTCTCTTTAAACACAAAGGCTATGAATGCCTTACTTTGTGCTCTTGATATGAATGAGTTTAATCATTTTTCCACTTGTGATTCGGCTTTCGATATTTGGTATACTTTGAAAATCACACATGAAAGTATAACTAATATAAATGAATCAATTAATGAAATGCATTACAAAAATGAACTTGAAGAACACCTTCCAAAGAATAGGAAGAGTTGTGAACTAAGAATAATATATGACTCATCGAGTGAAATCTCGAGTGATGAGAACCTTAGACATGAACTTTTGAAAACTGAATCAGAAAAATTAATAAACTTGAACCTTATAAAAAATATTGAAACAACCTCTTGCTATGAACGCAAGAAGTCGAGGAGCTCCAAAGATCAATGCTCAACCAAGAAGTAGAGAACCTTGCTTTAATGGTGATCGAAGATGAGGTTAGTGAGTCTTTAGATTTATATTTTTAGAATTATCAAGCATGTTTAATGATTTATTTAACGAGTTTAGAAAACTTACCAAATCTTTTATACTGCTTAAAGTTTATCATGATTTGATAGTTAAAAGATTGATGTAATGCATGACTCCTTAACTTTACCTAAACCATGTTTAAAATGTGATATGCTAGATAATATTAAAATAGAGAATTATATGCTTAAACTACATTAGAGAAATTTGAGATAGGTAATAAATATCTAAATATGATCCTTGCCAATAAGGGTCATATTAATAATAGACATGGCATAGGTTTTGTTGAAAATATTCGACAAAAGCCAACCATATTCATAAGAGGACCTACATTAAATGTGTCACCAAGAGTTAAATATGATTCTTGTGAAAAATTAGGACATAATACCTATAAATGTTCATTTAGAAATTATAGTCCACATAAATTAATTTGGGTTCCTAAAGTAACCATAAACAACCTTAAGCCATTAGAGAAAATAGGAAGAACATGTCATGAAGGACCCAATGTTAAATGGGTACCTAAATCAAAACCTCCCATAATATAAAGTTATTTCCTAATAAGGCTAGGAGCACTAAGTAATATTTTGAAAGTAAATGCTAGATCTAATATTCTTTCAAAGTTCATAGCCCATGTAACAATAACAAAAATAATTATTTGAATTAAGATGTTTGAAGCTTAATGATCCTTGGTTCTATTATAACAAATCCTTTTATTGAAAATAATTCATCATTATATAATTAATCTTGATAATGCATAGCTAGAGCATGCTAAGAATAGAACTAAAAGAACCCAAGTTATTATTAATAAAAAATTACTCATGTTGAAATTTACATAAATGAGATCTTGATGATGATTTAAAAATTGGTTTAAATATAAAAAACTATTGTTAAATGGTTTAAATAGTGACAAAGTTTCTGGAATGATTGATTTAAATATTATATTGATTGAAATGCTATGATTGATTTGAATAATAGAATTTTAGCATAGAAAATATAGAAAAGGGAGAGAAAGAAATTACATGAAACAACCAAAAGGAGAATAATTAATCTTAAATGTCATTGTATTCTTGAAATAAATTTCAAAAGAAGGATAATTCTTCTTGAAAGAATATTTCTATCCTATAAATCCTTTAACAAGAGATAAAATGATACTATTGTTGAATCTCTTTAACTACAAAAATAAATTAGAAAACTTTTAGCTATTTCTTTTGAAAAATAATCTATGATGACTTTATTGAAATTTTTTGAAAAGTGATTTTTTATAATGATTTTGGATATATTTTCAAATGATTTTGTTTTAAAAAATGGATATGTTTGAATCTATCCAACTTCATTGTTATATTGCTTTTAATTATTTGATAACTTAAATCATATTCTTGAAATCTAAAAAATTATAATTTGAAATTTTTTTATTTACTAAAATTCCTTTCATCCTAAACATGATCTTGACTTCTCAATGTTTATAAATTGATATTTCTATAAGAATCAAGATCTTTCTTACATTGTCTCCTAAGATTTCAAAAGCTTTGAAATTTCATCTAGGAAGAAACGTATCAAAATAAATCATGTTCTTAGCATTTATGATTTAATAATAATATTCTTTATGACATAATTACTTATGACTTTTTTCTTAATATAACTTATCACCAAAATTAGTATTTCTTAAATTTGTGATAAGTTAAAAATTAAATGAGATTTGCATTATCATGAATATTCCCTTAACTTCTTGACTTGACTTATATATTATGGGAATCACATTATTGATCTCTATGATTTTCTTTAAGAGGAGATTTATGATCTTAACAATAATAATTAAAATTTCTATCAATATCATTCTTCTTTTCTATTAAAAAGATTTATCTTGGATAAATTAAGATTATCCCCTTTAAAAAAGGGGAAAGAAACTTATTAAACAAAATCATGTCTTTTAGATTTAAATTTTTAATGACATGATATCTCTTATACTTTTTGACATAAATTGAATATAGATAAAAATAAATTATGCAATCATATTTCTCTCTTGATAATAACAAAAAGTAGGAGATAAAATTTTTAATATGATTAGAAGCAAACATTGAATGATGAACAAGTGCCTAGAAAAAAATTAGAACTTTCTAAATGCATACAAAATACTTGATTTATAATTTGAGCTTGATCTACCATCATGTCTTCTTATGAAATTCTTGATGCTTTTCATCCAAATTACATGAGATGATTTTAAATGCATAAGTAGCTCTTAAGCTTTTGAATCTCATTGAATATCTTGAAGTTTTGAGCTTAATTTTGAAATTCATATCTATAAAATTTACATCTTTAAAATTAAATATTTTTGTGATATGATATTTTTTATTTCTCTACCTTTATTCTACCTTCATTCTACCTTCTTATTCACACAAAGTAGAGAAAGGAAATCACTAGCATTTCAAGAGACTAATAAGTCTATTAATTACATTTTGAATCTCTTGAAAGTGATTTTGATGATTTTGAAATTAAATGATATCATAATTTTGATTTCTTAAAATTATAACTTGAAATCTTTTATAAATCAAAATCTTTTGTTATATATTTTCATATTATTTAAAAGGAGATTTTTATACAAATAATGAATTTGACAACTTAAGATTTCTTATAGATGAATCAAGAGATTTTATTTTAATTATTTCTCCTACAAATTTGTCTCTTGATATTCATAATTTACCTTCATGAATTGTACATCTCATCACTATGTTAATCTTTCATGATATATTTCGTATGATGATATTAAAAAATTATGAAATGGAAAAAGTTTTGCACTATCTCTTTTTGACAATGTCAAAGGGGGAGAGCCTGTAAAATTGCAAGCTTGAAAATGTAAAGGAAGTAAAAATTTGCTAGTTTTCACTTCCCAAAAGAGAAGAAAGAACTTACTATATTTATTTACATGAGAAAAATGTGTTGAGTTCATATTCGAATTTTATATATCTACAAGATTGAGGTTGAGACCTAGAAATGCTAAATCATAAAAATATATAAATTGCTATTCTAGATTTCATTAGATTAAGCTTTTTGTAATAACATTTTTGAAAACTTTCTCCATAATTTGGTATCTTATTGTTTTTAAAAAATGCATGAAGATGTGCTACATTTGAAATTTACAAGAGATGATTTTATATATCAAGAGATGACTTTTGCTATATTTGAAATATATAAGTAGTCTTTAAATCCCTTGGACTTTTGAGCTCATCTTAATATTACTTTTAAAATTTATTAAGAGCTTTTCTTATGATGAAATGATTTAACAACACCTCCTCTGTTTCTCTTCTTATTAATTATAAAAGGTATGATTGATGATTAGAGATTAATTTTTAAATATATTAATTTTATTAAGAAATGTATGCTTAATGACTTGAAAATTTTCTATGCTCAATGACTTGAAAATCTTCTATACACTATAACTTGAAATTTTTTATGACTTGAAAATTTGCTATGCTCAATGACATGAAAATCTTCTATACTCTATGACTTGAAAATTTTCTATACTTATTGATTTGAAAATTTTCTATGCTTGATGATTTGAAGAAAAATTCTCAAATATTTTTAACTTCATGATAATCTTTGAAAATTCTTGATAAGTTGAAAAGTTTAAAAAATAAATCTTTGTTATACTTGAAAGGTTATATGCTCGAAATGCTTATTGCTTTGATTCAAGAGGATGTGACTCTCTTGAATTTAAGTCTTCTATATTCATGCATATACTAAGGGGAAGTAATGTCATCATGAGTTTTGAAATTATTAACTCTATATTTCACCTTTTTGTTGATGACAAAGGGAAAGAAATATATATTTATGACATATGACATTGAAAAATATGCATTGATAACACTTGATGATATAACTTGGATATTTTATAATTCATGATTTGATGACTTGATGTAAATTTATGTTAAAATTTGCATAGAATGTTAATAACTTGAATTTAAGAGTGTGTGTTTCTCTTAAATTTAAGTGGTATAGTTTTAGGGGGAGTTAGGATTAACTCCTATCATCAATTGATTATCATCATCAAAAAGTGGGAGATTGTTGAATCTCGATTTTTGATAATGAAATCAATTAATGGATTATTGATTTAATAGGATTGTTAGAGTTGATTGATGCAGGATTAATTACGATAGAAGGATTATTACAATCAGAGTTAGCCAAGGTTAAGTCCATGCATCGAGTCGATGCGTTTGGGAACTCGCTAGGAGTGTGTTGGAAGCTCGCCGAGGGTATCGGAAGTTTGCCAGGATGGCGCAAGGGATTTCACCAAAAGAATATTGAGATTTGTCGGAAGATTATCAGGGATAGCCGAAAAGCTTGTCGGGAGTCGGGATGGTCTTGTGATGGATATTTTGGTAATTATGATTATATTTAATTAAATCATAATTAGCATCGTGCAGGTCTAACTATAGCAGGATCAATAAAGTTACAACCAGACGATGAGCCAAGATACAGCCTAGGCATCGGGCCAAGTTCGGATGATGCAATGGGATCTCACTAGAAGTTCGCTAGGAGATTCACCGAAGGAATCGGGAAGCTCACTGGGAAAGCAAAGAGAGATCGCTAGAAAGAAGACGAAGGACTTGTCACAAGATTGCTGGAGGTTGTCGAAATATGTAGGAGTTAGGTCTTAATTAGGCTTAATTGGTCATTAAGTATTATAATCATTGAGTCGTAGTTATAAGTTATAGTCCTAATTAAGTTGGATTTGGAAGGAATCCAAATCAACTCAATGAGACAACTGAATATCCACTACTAGGTTTGGTTGAGCTCAAGTTGAGCTCAATCAATTGACTAAAGAGCTGGTCAATGTAAAAGTCAAGCTAGAATTCAAAAAGTGGAGGGAACCACTTTTGTAGAAATTTCAGTGGGTAAACTATCGGTGAGCGATGGTTGGACCGCTCGTACCACAGAATCCGGGCAGTGGGTAGCAGCTTTTGGTGGGTAAATCGCCCAGGTGATGGGTGAATCACTCATACCACAGAATCTAGGCAGTGGCCAGCTATTGACGGCAGGTAAACCACCCAAGTCGATGGGTAAACTTCCCGTACCTGAATTTTTCAGATACGGTTGGATTTTGGCTCCTATTTTGAAGCCAATTTGAGGCTTATAAATACCCCAAGTTTTCTTATATTGAGAACAACACTTTTGGGAGATTATATTTTGAGAAAATATTGTATAAGAATTATAAGAAAAAGAAAAGGGGTAAGGGAGAGAGCTTAGAGTTGTAAATCTAGTCTCTCTTATAAGCTCAAGTGTAAGGGTTTGATCTTCACCTAAAGAAGATTGGTAGTAGACGCTGGTGTGCCTCAAGAATGAGGACTCAGAAGTGGACGTAGGCCATTGGCACCGAACCACTATAAAATTGTAAATGTTTCATATTTGCATTGCTTAAATGATTGTTGAATTGATGTTTCCAACTTAACTAAACTCATTAAAAGCAAGATGATAAGTTCTTTTCCTCAAATGTGATTATCGTTTCGGCTTCCTTAACTACTTATTTTTAATCACTCACTTATTTTATTAAATACGAAAAGCTTCAAATTTTTAATTTTATCTTATTCGAAAAGCTTTTGCTTTAGAAAGAAAATTTGATCATAATAGTGTCAATTGATCCTAATAGGAATGCTCTCCACAATAAAGTTTTAGCTATCTAGAAACTTCTCTATGAAGGACTTAGGGGAATCATCCTATATTTTGGGATCTGGATCTATAGAGATAGATCCAAGAGGATGCTTGGCTTATCGTAGTCCAAATACATAGACTCCATCATCAAAAGGTTTGGCATAGATAATTCCAAGAGAGGTCTCATACCAATTAGACATGAAATATCACTTTCTAGGAGTATATCTCCAAAGACTCCTGAAAAAAAGATAGAATACCCTATGCCTCAGCTATAGGGTCTATCATTATATTATGCTATGTACCAAGCTTGATATAGCACATGCTTTGAGTAAAATATATTCTTAAGTACTTGAGAAATACTAAGGATCTTTCACTGGTATATGGAGGAGACAACCTCCAAGTTGAAGGCTACACAGGCTCGAGTTTCCAGTCCGACCTTGATGATAGCAAGTCAAACTCAGGGTATGTTTTCACCTTGAATGAAGTATCTAACCTGGAAGAGTTCCAAACAAAATACTACTACTGAATTGACCAAAGAGGTAGAATACATTATTGCAGCAGAAGTAACAAAAGAAGGGGTATGGATGAAGAAGTTCATCAGGGATTTGGGAGTCGTACCAAGCAACATGGAGCCAATTCCTATATACTGCGATAACAATATGGCGATCTCTTTCAGTGAAGGAACCCATGTCTCATCAGAAGTTTAAGTATGTTCTGAGGAGGTTCCATCTGATTAGAGAGATCATAGCCTGTAAAGATATATCAGTGAAAAAAGTTTCATCTGAAGATAACATTGCAAATCCACTAACGAAGTCATTGGCTTAGATTGTATTTGAGCGTAACAAAAGTCTGATAGGGATCAGACACATGGGTGATTGAATTTTAGTTAAGTGGGAGATTGTTGGTTACAAGTGCCCTACAAGCCAATCACATGAGTGATGGCACATATGACATGTTGTAAGATCTTTTTTGTTATGATTATTATTGACATATTATCACATTATATTATATGTTGTATATATATATATATATATCATGAAGTCCTTGTTCTGTATAATAGGAATCAGATCGTGATGAGATCATGATAATGAGATTAATTCACCTTTAAACATAAATCCTAAATAATCCTGGTTATAGGTTTTTCGAGAGAGACATCGAGATAACCAGACAGACTAGTGTACTATATACCTGTCTATATGATGGAGGCGACTGATCTCATAGCCACTTATATAGAGACACTAAGGATACAGTACAAGTACTCATTAGAGAATGAATTTACTGATTGATCCGTTTATAGAATGTTATATAGTTAATGATACCTAATGTCAGATAGTGATTCTATAGTCCTAGTTGTATATCTGGTCCTTAGACTTACAGGCTTATAGAATGTTATATGGCTAGACTTACAGGTTTGAAAGTTCTAAATCTGGTACAACCAGTTATCGAGATTGGTAGCCAATCCTACGAAGGCAATTGAGTGTCAATAAAGGATCACTCACTCTCGGTATTACTACAGGAATATATCATGTGTGCTTGCTCAAACGGATCCCTGGCCAAGTCATTCAGATTGAGAGAGAATGTGTTCTTTGAGATAATCTAATTTGATTAAGACTCAAATGGATGTATGTGGCCTAAAAGTACCATATCCAATATATGGTCTCTGTGATATTAGTTAGATGAGGGATTATAGATACATGGTAACTATAGATAGATAAGTCCAATAGATTTGATCCCCCCTATACCGTTTGGAGACTATGGCCTAGTGGCCTAGTACGTCTATAATCGATGAGTTGAGTGAATTATTATGGGGATAATAATTCACTATATCAGAAGGAGTTCTGATGGGAGCGACTCATGGCCAGCTCGGTATCAAGCCTAGAGGGTCACACACATATAGTAGATGCTTCAGCAAATAGAGGATTGGATAGAGATCCAATTAGTCCATATTCTCATTAGATAAGATCCTACACTAATGGGCTCCTTGCATAAGGCCCAATTAGAGGCCAAAGGGGATTATTAGATAGAGATCCAATAATGCAAGGTTAATGGGTAATTGGATAAAGATCTAATACCCACTAAGACAAGACCTATAGCGTTTTTTGTGGCTCTCTATAAATAGAAGGGGAGACACATAGATGATAAGCTATATATTTGGCCACCCCTTCCTATTCTCCTCCCTCCCTCTGTGTAAGATTTATGAGACCTAGGATTGTGATTGGAGGAGTATCGCTACAGCGATCCGTCGTATAAATACCGCTAGAGAGGATGGCGCTTAACCTCATTCATCCTCTCCATCCAAATGTGAAAAAATAGGGATATATGATCTTCTTAGGTAAACAATCTCTCACACGATGTAATTTTTCAGTTTTGTAGCTTTCTCCTGACCCAATCTTTTGCACAATGATTTGATTTACGTGGGAAACTTGTTTTATTTTGATTTTTCGCTTTACATATGATGCTCCTGCTTGGTTTCTCAACACAAACTTTAAAGCAAAATAAAATTTAAAGATCAAGCTTTCCTACACTTCCAGCCCTACCAGCAAGAAATTGAAACCTCAAGGAAGTGGTCTCCCCATTACTTTGGACCTTACAAAATTAGGGATCACATTGGAACCGTGACCTATGGATCGGATCGGCACACCAATTAAAATTACAATTGATCCTCTAGGTATCTCACTGCAAATGGAAGTTTAGAGAGGATGATTCAGTCCAGATCCATCCGCCTGATGCCCAAGTCGATGAGAAGGCCCAGTTCTAACTAGAGATTACATGACATCACAGGATCATGACGTATCACCATCTAGACACTATTACTGATAAAGATATACAAGACAATGCTGAACAGTGGGGTTGTGATGTGCCTACCACAGATGCAACAAGGAAGCCTCGTAACAAGTTATAGACTTGGACCTGGAGATCATGGTGTCTCGGTCTTGAGGACAAGACTGATTTGAAGAGGGTAGATCTGTTAGGACCCTAGCTAGGTCGAGTTCTAGGTTCACTGAGTCATGATATTAATAAACTATGAGGCATGTAATAAGCCCTAAATCAGCCACCACCCACCTTGTTTAAAGAGGTCGGCTAGGGCAGAACATGATAGCTATTACTTTTTAACCAATATTCATAAAATTACTTTGGTAGGATCAAGCTAATTTTGCCCTTATCATACCTAATTTACATAGCCCAAGCAGTTCATGAACTTGGAAATCAAGTGGAATGTGTGCCAAAGTTTAGATGATTCAACTCAATTCTTTATCTCAGGTCAAATACAGAGTAAATGCTGTGTCAAAATGAGGGGAGCAGGTCCATGGATCCTTCTCAGCCTTGCCATAGGGATTAAAATGCTTTTGACTGTTAAACCCTTGTCAAGTGGCATTGCAAACCTAATCCTCATCTACTCTTCTGCAATCGTGTTATCACATACTGAAATTCTATAAACACCTTGTTGTGTTCACGGTCATAGTTTGGTCTTCTTCACCCCTTCAAATCTTCAAATCATAACCATATCTAGGTCACTGGGAAAAGGATATCTCTAATGTCTTTGCATGGATAAGGATATTGATTAAAGTTTATTGGCACGATGTTCCCTATTATATAGGTAAGGAGGGAGGATTTCTATCAATAGAGCAGTGAGATTTTCTCATATAGTTGGAGAAATCTTAGTTGCTATCATGCCTCCACAAGATAGTGCTCTTGTCAAGGATGTTGATATTAGATCGATACAATGAAAATAGTTTATATGCAAGAGGTTTCATGAGTGAGTCTACTAGTTGATCAGCCGTATTATCACAGACTTAGCTGAATTTGCCTAAATCGTGTGGCACCCTAGCGACAAACTTAAAGACTTAGCTAGAATTGCCTAAGTCATGAAGCAAATTGCCTAAGTCACGAAGCAAACTTTGCCCGATGTTCTGGACTTAGCTAGGTTTACCTAAGTCATGAAATAATGAAGCATATTTGCCCATAGTGTCAGCCAACTTAGAACCTCATGCGGATCCCCAAGGACCTACAAAAAAGAAAAGTTGATTAGTTTTGAAGATGAGCAACAGACAAGTCTCGACATCTTACAAAGATGATAGCTTTTACAAGCAATTTATCAAACACCTTGATTGCAACAGAGAAAGGAGAGAAAGAGAGCAAAACAGGACTTTAGAGGCTATAGGAATGGTCGCAAATCCACAAACAATGATTCCCAAGGTATCGGATGCAAGTCGAGTTATGCCACCTGGGGGGTTCCAAAGGGCTGATATGGCTAACGTTTTGCACTGCTCAGACTGGTCACCGCAGCATGTGAAAATGACCCAAAACTAGGTAGTTTTGGCCTATTTTGGCTCCACACAATGAGCAATCTTTCTGTAACATTATAGATTATTTCTACTCATATTTCTTAGGTAAAATCACATAAAACTAAGACAACATACTACTAAACATCTGTACAAGCAAACAAAAGTGACAAACGGTTCGTTGAGCGAAGAGTTATAGTTGAGCGACGATCATTTATAACATTCACCCCCACTTAAATTATCGACGCCCTCGTCGATGCTTGTTGGTAGGCTTTAACGCAAGCTTCTTCAGTCGTAGGATGTCTTTTGGCTCCCAATTGGCTTATGTTTGAGGATGTTTTTGTCACTTCACTAAGTACTCAGTTTGCTCTGCTCCACTAGGTAAATTAGTCTTGCGATCCGCTAGAATGGTCTCAACTCTCTTCTCATAGGAGGCTCTGATTGGAGGTAGTCGTGTTGAAATATTTCGTAAAGCATCTTCGGATCTGAATGGTAGGCTTTCAAGTTGCTTGCATGGAAGACATTATGAATTTTGAGCCATGCTAGTAGTTGCAACTTGTAGGAGATGTTGCCTACCCTACTGATAATTAGGAAAGGCCCTTCATATTTGCCACTAATCCTTTTGTGCACTTTGTCGCTAAAAAACTAGAGTGATGCTGGTTGGAGCTTCACCAATACCAAGTCACCAACTTTAAACTTTTGTGGTCGCCTTCCCAACTCTACCCGCTTCTTCATCTTTTTGGCTGCCTTCTCCAAGTAGACCCGAGCAATATCTGCATTTTGATGTCATTCCTTTGTGAAGTGATATGCCGACGAGCTACTCCCGATATAACCAATAGCCAAGATGTGAGGAGAAGATAGTTGTTGTCCCATAATAATCTCGAAGGGGCTCTTGTTAGATGCAGAGCTCTACTATAAGTTGTAGGAGAATTAGGCTATGTCTAATAGCTTCACCAAATCTCATTGGTTGGCACTCACATAGTGGTGAAGATATTGCTCTAAGAGCGAGTTGATTCTTTCTGTTTAACTATCCATTTAAGGGTGAAGGCTTATAGAGAAGTATAACTTAGCTCCCCGACATCTTGAATAGCTCAGTCCAGAATCGTCCTAAGAACCGAGAATCTTAATCGCTAATGATGTTATGTGGGACTTCCCAATACTTTATCACATTCTTCATCATCAACTTGGCTGCCTCCTCTACTGAATAATGTAAGGATGCAGCAATAAATGTTGCATACTTTGAAAACTGATCGACCACCACGAGTGTTAATCCAAATCCCCCTACTATGGGCAAGCTAGATATGAAGTCTAAGGAAATGCTCTCCCATGACCTTTCTGGTATAAGCAGCGATTCCAAAAGTCCCACTGATTTTTGCTACTCTACTTTATCTTGTTGGTAAGTAAGGTATGTTTGAACATAATCCTCCACATCAGTCTCCATCTTCGGCCAATAGAAGGCCTCTTTATGAGAGCCATTGTTCAATGGATGCTAGGATCTCTAGCCCAAAGGGAATTGTAGCACTCTTTTAAGAGTTCACACCTCAAATTATTCGTTTGTGGAATATAAACTATGTTCCCTTTGTTATAGATAAGTCTCTTCTAGACTCAAAACTATCATACCTTACCTTCTTTGATGAGCTGTATCAGGGTTACTACCTGAGGATCACTGTACAGTCCATCTCTGATCCTGGAAAGAAAGTTGAAGTGCAACTGACTTACTTAACCTATGTCTTCCAACTATATAGCATTTACCAATTTAACTTTTTGGCTCAATGCATCGGCCACCACATTTGCCTTTCCAAGTTTGTACTCTATTACCATGTTGAACTTGGCCAAGAAGTCCTACCATCGAGCTTATTTCAGGGAGAGTTTCTTTCGAGTCTAGAAGTAACTCAATACGACATTATCCATCCCTAGCACGAATGGTGCTCCCAAAAGATAATGTCGCCAGACTCGTAGACAGTGGGCCACCACTATCATCTCCTTCTCATGCATTAGATATCATCGCTCAGTCTCATTGAGCTTGCGACTCTTGTAGGCCACTAGATGACCCTCTTACAAAAGTACTCCCCCAATAATGAAATTGGAAGCATCTGTATAGACTTCAAAAGATTTCTCATAGTCTAGTAATCTGAGTACTGGTTCCTCTAACATAGCAGCCTTTAGGTCTTGGCATGCTACTTCGCATTTGTCCGACTATTTCCAAGACTGCTTCTTGTTTAGCAACTCCATCAATGGAGTTGTATGCTTTGAATATACAGTGATGAAGCTCCTATCTTGTTTCTTCTGGAAGAGGACTAGAGCTTCGAAGGGTACTTTTGAACGATGGATAAGACCACAGCTTAGCAGTTCATCTAACTATTTCCTTAGTTCTGCTAACTCTAGAGGGGTCATGCGATATGGTGGTCTCGCTTGAGGCTTAACTCCCGGCTCTAACTCAATATTATGATCCACGCCTCTACGTGGAGGCAAAGTCTTTAGCACTTAGATAGCATAATATCTGTGAACTCCTTCAGAGTGTTCGTCACCACAACAGGTTCATGAATGGCCTCCCCGTCAAGTGGTTTGAGCTTCACAGCAGCTATGAAAGTTAATTTTTCTTTTCGTACCCCTTTCTTCAATTGTAGTGTTGATATTTGCTATAGGTTCTTGGTTCCTCCTTGAGAAATTGGAACCATGTAGGGGTCATAACCTCCCATTAGGCATAGAGAGTTTATGAATAGCATCGGCACCAACTTCGTTGCGTGTATAAACTCCATTCCAAGAATTACTTAGAAGACATCCAATGGCATCGCCATTATGTTTGTGCGTCAACTCCACATTCCAATCTTGATAAGGACCCCCTTTACTAGCCCAGAGATCCGTTGAGCCTCCGAGTTCACAGCCTCCAAACGGCTTGGGTTCTTCTCCAAGATCAATCTAAGTCACTTTGCATCATGATCGATAATAAAATTATGGGTAGTGCCAATATCCACCATTGCACGAGTAGTTCGGCCATTAAGCTTGATGTCTACATACATCAATTTGCTACTTGCTGCCTTCTGCACCTTTATCTTTGTGTTCTCTCCCACTTGACCCCATAATGCATTCAATAAACGTATTGCTCTCATTCAGGGCCCTTGCGAATCCTTGTCATCACTGCTAGATTCAGAACTACTTAAACTAAGGGTGATGACTTTGCCCTTATCAAACTTCTGGGGGTGTATTGATGCAGTTAATGTATTGAGTGCTTGCTTTTGTGGGCACTCTTTCACCATGTGCGGTCCATCACATAAGAAACATCCGTCAGACTTTGGGCCTTGCCTTTTGAGCTTGGTCCCTTATGGAAGTTCTTCTTCATTTATTCGCTCCCCGACTCCTTCGTTCGAGAGTATTTTATTGGATGATTTCCTGAGGATTGTTTCTTCTTACCCAAGTCCTCTGAAGAAATAAAGTTAGTTAGCCTTTCTGCAGCTATAATTGCCCCAACCACGTTGGTGACATTCCTCTGATTTAGTTCTTATTGTGCCCATGGATTTAGGCAATCGAGGAAGCTTAATAGCTTGTCCTTCTCAGACATATCTTGTATATCAAACATCGATGCCAAAAATTACTTTATATAATCTTGAATGAATGTACTTTGGCGAAGTTGTCTCAATTTCCTTCTTGCGATGAACTTTGTGTTCTCGAGCAAAAATTGAGTTCTCAACTCTTGCTTCAAGTCTTCCCATATATCTACTTGGAATTGGCCTTGTTGGATCTCTTCCCAACGGGTTCACCACCAAAGTTTTGCATCTCCATTTAGACACATTGTTGCTACAGAAACTCTGATTTCTTCATAATCAGGCCTCATAGCATGAAAATATTATTTCATGTTGAACATGAAATTTTCAAGCTCTTTATCATCTATGGCATCTCCATAGCAATGCAATTCGGGTGTCCTGAAGCTTTGGTGGTGGCGCAGAGCGGGTATTATTCTATCCCGCATTAAGAGTCCTTATGAGTAATGTCACCTTAGACGTGAGTTCCCCACAACTTTGTGTAGATGTTATACCAAGTCTTTGGTGTCTTCCGTTAGTCGGTCGATCATGGACTTAACCTTGTCTATCCGAGATTCAGCTTCTTCTTGCGAGCTCTATACCCCTAGGAGTCTTTGTTGCCCTTGGTTGAGTTCCTTTAAGCTTGCTTTAGAACATCGAGGTGGGTTTCTACCATTGTAAGTCTCTTTTTGTGGCTCATTTTCCTAATTAGTACACCAGATTGCATCTCCTCTACTCGCAGAGAGTACCCAACTTCATGCTCGTCTTATTCATTGCTGCACTCCTCATGAGCGACTCCAACAGCTTACGAGCAAGTTTGCATTTGCAGCCCACCTATAGCTGCTTTGGGCAAGGGTCCAGCTTGCCCCATCTTGTTTGATTTACCATGGTGCTTCCCCATGGCAAAATTATGAATCTTTTTCACTACTTGTTCAAATTTCTTATCTACTTTAATACCACAATATCACGAACTTAGCTAAATTTGCCTAAGTTGTGCGATACCCTAGCGGCAAACTTGAAGACTTAGTTGTAATTGCCTAAGTCATAAAGCAATATTTGTCCAATGTTCTATACTTAGCTGGGTTTGCCTAAGTCATGAAACACTGAAACATATTTGCCCGCAAAGGGTTAGCGCACTTATAACCTCGTGCGGGTCCCAAAGGACCTGCAAAAAGAGAAGTTGATTAGTTTTGAAGATAAGCGATGGACAAGTCCCGATGTCTCGCAAAGAGGGTAGCTTTTACAAGCAATTCATTGAACACCTTAAGAACGGTTGTAAATCCATAAACGATGATCCCTAAGGTATATGACGTAAATCGAGTTCAACTATTGATGAATGCTCATGCCCGATACATACCCGAAGCTCCATCCAGCCTTGTGCCACCTGGGGGGTTCCAAGGGGCTGAGATGGCTGACATTTTGTACGCTCAGATTGGTCACCGCAATATGTGAAAATGACCCAACTAGATAGTTTTGGCCTATTTTGGCTCCATACAGCGAGCGATCATTATGCCATTACCGATTGTTTCTGCTCACATATCTTAAGTAAAATCACATAAAACCAAGGTAAAATATATTGTCAAATATCTGTATAAGCAAACAAAAGTGACGAACGATTAGCTGAGTGAAGAGTTACGGTTGAGCAACGATCGTTCGTGATAGTATAGACATAAGAAACACGTATTTGATATCTGACAACTTGATCTCCCATGAAGTGAAAGTTGATTGCCATATGTTTCATACGTGAGTGGAACATTGGATTGGAGCATAAGTAGGTAGCTCTGACATTATCACAATATATTGTAGGAGTAAGGGTGGAGCTGATGTTAACTTCCTTGAGCAGATTTGCGACCCAATTGAGTTTTGTAGTTACGATGGCGATGGCACGAAAGCTTCAATTGTAGACCTTGCAACTGTCTTTTGCTTCTTAAAACTCCAACTAATTAGATTAACTCTAAAAAAAATAATATACCCCAACGTGGATGTTCTATCATCAAAGTTTCATACCCAATCAGTATCGACAAAGATATGGAGATGAAGTGGGGAGTGTTTGCAAAGAAAAAGATCATGGTTGACGGTCCCCTTAAGATATTACAAGATCCATTTGACTACAGACCAATGAATATATGTTGATACCCAATCAGTATTGACAAAGTTATGTTGCTTCCAGTCCTATAAAGTAGCTCAAGATTCCTATATATTTCAGGGAGAATTAAGCTAACAATTGCTTGAGGAATGCCTTGATCTCCATAGGATTATTGTCCATACAAAAATGTTATCCACATATATTAGAAGATATATTGTACCTCTATTTTGTTGATATAGAAATAATGAGGTATCAAACTTGGAATTGATAAAGCCAATTGATGTCAAAAACGAGCCAAGTTCTGTGTATCAGACTCTTAGAGCTTGACTAAGTCTATAAATAGTTTTTTATAGTTTACAAACATACTTTGGATATGAGGATGGATGAAGCTAGGAGGTTGCTGCATCAAGATATCTTCAGTTAGGGTCCCTTATGAAAAGGCATTATTAACATCGAGTTATGGCAAAAGCCAGCCTTGTGAGATAGACAAACTTAACATAAGTCAGATTGTTGTGGGTTTAACAACAGGAATGAATGTTTCTATGAAGTCAACACCAAGACATTGATGAAACTCTTTGGTCACTAGATGTACTCTATATCTAACAACGGATCCATTTGGGTTCATCTTAACTCGAAAGACCCACTTACACCGAATGATATTTTATATAGAATGTAAGGGTACAATGGTCTAGGTAGAGTTACAAAGGAGGTTATCATATTCTTTACACATGGCTTTATGCTCATGGAATTTTTATGGGCTTGAATAATTATGGTGGGTTTGCTAGTCTCATGTGAGGATTTTGTGATAGCATGAAGGTCATAAACTTAATGAGATTTAAAATACCACTTCCAAAGTATATTGTCATTAGATGTCTAGGGGCTATTGGTTGTGTTGTTGGTATGGGCAGTGGAGAGGCACTAACATGGGTCGAGTTAGGATGAGGTACTTTAGTGTCACTAGGCCTAGATGATAGTAAAGATAGTGGTTGAGTTTCTGAGGGCAGTACGTCAACAATATGGGACACTTGTAAAGAAGGGAGAGAAGTAATGGAGGGAGTGAGGGGACGTCCTGAATCAGGGAAACCATATAGTGCAAATCCTTAGGGAAGGATTGGATGGTGTTGTGGAAGGCTCTGGATCGATGGTATACTCTAATGATGTATATTTGTTAGATTAACTCACACTATAGGAGATTCATGGTTTTAAAATGGAACGGTAGACTCCACAAAAATAACATGATGTGATACAAAAAAATTTTCAATTTGGGGTTCATAGCATCAGAAAGCATTATGTTCAAGAGAGTATCCTATGAAAATGCAAGCTTTAGATCTTGGTGTTATCTTATGTGAGGTATAGGGACATAGCCATGTATAATATATATAGCCAAATATTTTGAGTTTTTAAAGGTTTGGAGATTTGTGAAATAGCTTTTAAAATAATGACTAATATTAGAGGACTAGAGTGAGCATACGATTAATGAGGTAGATTGCAGTTTGAAAGTCGTGAACTAAAAGGTTGGTGGCATAGAGGCTTAATGTAAAAGTGTGAGAGCAGTTTCAACGATATGTTGATGTTTACATTTGGAAGAACCAAATAGTTGAGGAGTGTGTGAGGGTGACTTAAGGTGTTGTATACCATAAGCTGAGTGGCAGGAAGTGAGAGCTTAATATTCACCTTTGCTATCAGAGTAAGCTATTTTAATTGTAGACTGAAAAAAGTTCTCGATCAACTTTATAAAGTCGATAAAGATTATTGAAACTTCAGATTTATGGTGGAGAGATATAGCTATATGCACTTAATGAAATAGTCTATGAAAATGATATAAAATCTGAACTTCTCAAGTGATTAGGGTAGGGCCCCAAATATCGATATAAATAATTTCAAATGATTTAAAGCACGATATAGAGCATATTCCAAAGGAAAGTTTATAACTTTCATTACTAAGGTAAGCATCAAAATAAGTTATAATATTGCTGGTTTTAAGAGTAGGAAGAGAATAATGAGAAAGTAATTTCTGCTAGATAGAGGATGAGAGATGACTAAGACAATGATGCCACACATCAATTGGAGCTATAACTAAAGAGTAAACAGTGGGCTAGGTGATTTGTGAAACTAATGGCCACTCGTAAATATTATATTTACTCTGGCCTTAGACCAAAGATACTCCTGTGCTTAAATTCTTGACAAGAAAAGAGTCAGGAAAGAATTCAATTGAGGTATTATTTTATTTATAGAATTGAAAAATAGAAATGAGATTTCGTTTAATATGAGATGCACATAGATGATTATGGTAGTTTACTCTGAGATTTTGTTTAAGCATTTTGGAAATGATATAAGTAATGTGGATTCCTTTACTATCACCAATGATGATGTATTCATTTATGTTATAGTTGTTGTGGATGAATAAGTTTTGTAGATCAGAGGTGATATGATTAGAGGCACTAGAGTCTATAATCAAATTATGTTGACTAGTAGTTGGACTAGTCATGAGATTCACTTGAGGCCAATTTGATGGAGTAGGAAGTCTGGGTTGAGACCGAGAGCTTTTGTGGAGTGATTGACTTTATCACACAACTGGCATATGACTCTTTGTTCATTTGTGGGGTCAAGATGCTAGGGCTAATGGTTATTGAAGTAGCCACCTTGATAATTATGATTGAAATGTTGATGATATAGATAAGGGGAGATTTGTTTAGTACCCATAGTTTAGGAGGCATCTTGGTCAAACCTTTGTTGATAGTCTTATTATATTAGTTGCTCTTCCTCTTAGATTTTTGGCTTGACTTGAGGTGTGATGGTTGGTCTTGATAACTTATCCTTGCGCTTAAAATATATCTCATAGTTAGTCACCTTATCATAGAGTTTTTCGAATGATACTGATGAGTCGCATGCCCATATTGCTACTGGTAGTTCCTTATACTCGTCCCCTAAGCCATTAAGGGTGTGTATAATGACTTCTTCATCAATGAGAAAATGATCTATTAAAGTCAAGTCATCGGTTATAACTTTTATTTTTTATACATAATCGACAATAGTACTTTCTTCTTGCTTTATTTTTATGAGATTGGATAGGAGACTGAGCATGTGAGTACGCGAATAATTTGCCAAGGTGGTTTGCAACTTACATCATGCTTTAACAATGATGTTATACGAAGTTATGAGTAAGGTGAGAGATCTAGCAAGTAAGGCCTAAATCGCTTAGAGGATGAGACAATCATGGCATAACCATAGTTTGTGATCCAGATTTGGTACTGGACTGGGTGCTCTTGGGATGTTGATCATCATTGGTGGACAATGAAGGGAGTCATCAACGTAGCCTAGTAGATCATATCCAAATAGGATATTAGAAAATTATGCACGTCAAGATACGTAATTGTCATCTTTGAATAATTTAAACGAGATGAAAGTTGATAGAAATAAGGCTTGTATGTTGAGAAGTGCTATGGTTCTACGGGAGATAGTAATGGGATGTTAAAGTTTTTATAAAGGATGAAGAAAGCATTTGATATCCATGCATATTTTTCAAAAGCATGTGTTGAATGGATAAAGATTTCACATGTATTAAAAAAATATTTATTTATAATAAATTTTGATTAGTGTAGGATTCACGATGCTTACTTAGCCATAGTTTGCTCATATAATTATCTCTCAATTTTTCAGAGTTGCATGGCGAAAACGTGATGACTCGAATATGGATTGAATTATGTAATGAGTCTACTGAATAGTTATGAACATCATATGCTTGAATTGATTATAATTTAAAATACTTAATATATGTTCTATGGGTTATTTAATTATGAATTGGATTATGTAATAATTATATTGTAAGAGTCATTTGGTCTTGTATTTTTATTAGCATTGCTAACCTGCCAATTCAGAAAATGTTCTTGTTACAAACTAAATGCTGAATGCTTGCATATTATGTCATAAGAACCACATTTTAGATTACTCTATTGTTGTTACAGAATATGTGAACATTTGTGACACACTTCATAATCATGGATTTTTTTTTTGTAATTAGAAAATAATTCGAGATATAATAATTAAGTAATTTTGAAATAATTAAAAAAATAATGTAGTGTTATTTGATAACGCTCGTTTACATCTCTGTGTGTATTTTATATTTTCTTTCACTCGACTCATATCGAACTCGACCCACCCACCAATAGGTTAATTATATCTCTCTGCTGATCCCATGAGTTATTTTGAATGACTGATCAATGAGCCACTTTGACCACATGGATTTGATTCAAGAGTTCCACCTAACCCATCGGTGGGTCAAGATATCTAAATTGATTCCGACCTATGAACCTGATGAATCGTCTGGTATGGATTAGGTTGGCCCCATGGGTGAGTCTGGTTCGGTACGTCAAATCTCTTAACTGACTCGATCCGTCAACCCAACAAGTCGATTTGAACAGGTGGGGTTGACCCCATGGGTTTGGTTCAAGATTCTCTCGCCTTCGCACTTCCCACGAGAACCTGCATGCCTAGCTAAACCCCTTGATGGGCTCCAATCTTTCTGAAGCTTTCTGATCTTTCCATGATCATTTCCAAGATTAAAACAGGATTTAGTTTGGGCTCGAAAAAGAGGCCGAAGGGCATTTCATAAGCTTGCTGCAGGGGATGATTCCTCAAACCTGACAGCTTCTAATGCTGACATTCCTGCAGGTCACAAACTTCACAGGAGAAAAGAGGATACAAAGAAGCTGCTGACTATGGAGTACGATGCAAGAAGTTTCTTGATCTAGCTAGAGACATCAAATAAAAGTGAAGCTACGGAATCAAGACAATACTCGGACAATGTTAAAGCTTCTGGGAGAGAGAAAGGGAAAAGAAAAACTTTTTTTGCTTTCTTTTTTCCACTAGAAACACTGATTTTCTTTCTTTTTACCATTTTTTTTTTCTCGTTGAGAAGAATTTTCCATGTAAAGACATTTCCCATAGTTTCACTTGTTCGGAAACATGTCATTCAAAATTTTGATGTTATGGATAAAAGTCATGCATTGGTTAATAAGTTGGTCAACTGGTTGACATTAATTATACTGGTTGTTAACAATACTACACTGGGTAAGTTAACAAAAAACCATCCTTCTTCTGAGACAATCAAGATGTCTAAAATGGTAGACATGAAGAAAAGGAAGAGGCTTACTATATGCTAACAGCAGGCAGAGACACTAAGCAGCATGAGGAGAAATATGAGAAAAAGCTAGCTCATAAGATGTAATATAAATAATTTATTCGCTACTTGAGCCTTGTGAGCGAGTATAAATACAATTCTCATCAAACAAAAATCTCAGAATGGAACTGAAGTTTGAATTTCTTGTGATCATTAAAGGATTTCAGAGAAGCATCGGAAAAATTCAAGCCGTACTGAAACCTCAAAGAACAATAGGTTAGATATGAAACCCAATGTGCTATATCTCTGATTGAAATCTTATCTTATTTATGGCTTTTATTGATTCCCTGCTTCAGCAGATTCCCAAACTTATGTAGAAAAAGCCGTCTTCTTCTTTTTCTGCTGGTTCTTGGTGGGTGAGGTTGCCCCCATAGTCCATGCTCTCTGTCATACTAGTTATCTGATCAAAGCTACCACCATCCATCTTTGATTCTCCATCGTCAACTATTGATTTTGCCTTGTTATCCTTGTCTGATGCTAAATCCTCGGACATGACATCAATAGGATCTTTGTCCTCATCATTTTGGATTCCTTTCCCATTCCTCCTCGTTTGGCTTTGTATCCCCCAAATGTTAATTTACTACCCTTTCATAATTTTTCATTTGCTGAGAAGTATTTGGCAGTACGACATATTCTCTCTCACTCTGTGATAGTTCGATCTTTTCTTCAGTTCTCTTGGCTGTGGCCTCTTCAAGCCGTGAAGATAGCTTTTTAATTTTCTCTAGGGCAGTTGTGTCCCTGATCCTCATATCATCATTTTCTTAAGAGATGTTCTGTGGCTCAGTCTCCTTGTCCAACAACCTCTCCTTTAACCGCAAAATATCATCCTTTGCCTCTTCTGCTGCTTCATAAGATGCAATAACTGCAGATTCAGCAACTCGGCTCCGTCTGCCTTAGCTGCCTGTGCTTCCTGCTCTGCCACTCTAAGTGAAACAACAACCTTTGACATTTCCATCTTGGGGGAAGCAAGTTCATCTTCCGATTTTTTTATGGTGTTAATAAAATGTTGCTCCTTTGTGTCCCACTTACTGCTTGAATTGCTGGTTGCTGTTTTAAATTTTTAGACTGTTTTCTTGAGGCAAACTATCTCATATCTAGCTTCATCAAGCATGACCTTGTACCTCTCTTCGGTGTTCTTGATAGATGAATTCATGTGCTCTATCTGCACCTGGCCGTCTTCAGTTCAGCTTGCTTTGCTAAAAGCTAGATATCTCATGCAATGCTGAATCTAAACCTTTCTTTGCTTTATAACCTTCTTCCTTCATCTCTACTAGTATTGAATTCATTAACGAGCTTGTTCCTCTCCTCCAACAATCTCCCAATATCTAGTGCGACAATCTTCTCCTTGATGATAGATTAGAACATATTGAGAAAAGCTTGATTGTTTCATTGACACAAGCTCTATTTATATAGGTTAGAGGATCTATCAAGTTTAGGTAGAATCATTATCTAAATCTTCAGGTGATTGGAGATCATATCTTCTATCTGTATCTTCTGGAGATCTCTATTAAATGAAAACATTTTCAAAACGAGCGACTTTGTGAGAGAGTATGCTAGTTAATCGGCAGTATGTATATGAGAAACATGTAATTGATATCTGACAACTTGATCTCTAACGAAATGAAAATCTATGGTAATGTGTTTCATGCGCGAGTGGAATACTAGATTGGCGCATAGATAGGTGGCTCTAATATTATAATAATATATTGTATGAGTTATGGTGCAATTGATTTCTAATTCTTTCTATAGATTCTTGACGCAATTGAGTTTTGTAGTAGCAGTGGTAATGACTTTGTATTCAGCTTCGGTTGTAGACCTTACAACTGTCTTCTACTTCTTTGAACTCTAACTGATTGAACTTGCTCTAAGAAAGATAATACATATTAATGTAAAAGTTTTGTCATCAATATTTCTTGCATAATCAACATCGACAAAGGCAAGAGATGAAGTAATGAGTGTTTTCAAAGGAGTTTATGACTGAGAGTCCCTTTGAGATATCGTTGGACTCCTTTTGCTATAGATCAATGGATAGTAGATGGCTAATGTATGGATTGACATAATTTATTTAGTGCAAATTGGATGTCTGGATGTGTGAGAGATAGATACTGTGTAGGATCTGTAGTAGCACTGTCATCATATAACTTAAGTGATTCGGTAGCAAAGAATGGAGTGGCAACCTCTTTGGCATTCTGCATGTTTGTCTTTAATAGAAGATATTGAATATATTTTCTTTCAGATAGAAATAGTCCTGAAGAGGTGTAGGTAGTTCCACTCCTAAAAGATAGCTCAAGGTTTCAAGACTTTGATAGAGAATCAATCTATCAATTGCTTGAGGAATGCCTCAATCTCTATAAGATTATTATCTGTAATGATAATATCATCTACATATATAAGTAGATATATTGTACATTTATTTTATTTTTATAGAAATAACGAAATATCCAATTTAGAGTTGATAAAGCCAATTGATGTCAAAAACGAGCCAAGTTTAGTGTAACAGGCTCTTGCAGCTTGACGAAGTTCATAAATAGCTTTTTGTAACTTGCAAACATGTTTTGGATATTAAGGATAGATGAAGCCCAAAGGTTACTACATAAAGATATCTTCAATTAAAGTCTCCTATAAGAAATCATTATTAATATCCAATTGTCATAATTGCTAGCCTTTGGTAACAATCAAACTCAAGATAAGTCGAATCGTTGTTAGTTTAACAACTGGACTGAATGTCTCTGTGAAGTCAATGTCAGGTCATTGATAAAACCCTTTGGCCACTAGACATGTTTTATATCTAGCAATAGATCTATCTAGGTTCCACTTAATTTGAAAAATCATTTACACCCAATGATATTTTGTATGTGATGAAAGGGTACAAGAGTCCATGTAAAATTTTGGAATAAGGCATTATATTCTTCACACATGGCTTTATGCCAATGTGAAGATTTTTGGGCTTAAGTGATGGTGGTGGGTTCAATGGGCTATAAAGAAAATTTTGTTGTAGCATGAAAGTTAAGTACTCGACGCAGTTTGGAAATACCACTTTTGGAGCGTGTGGTCATGGGATGGCTATGTGTGATAGGGTTGTTAGGTTGTATAATAGGTATATGTATTTGTGGAGAGTCACAGATAATTACCTGGTCAGATTGAGGTACCTCAGAGTCACTAGGTCCAAGAGAAGATAATGACAATGGTTATATTTCTGAAGATAGTGTTTCATCACTAGGGTGAATTTGTGGAGCAGTAGAGGGAGTTAGAAGTTGTTGAATCGAAGAAACAATAAAGTGTGTATCCTGATTGAAAGGACTGAATGGTATGGTGAAAGATTCGTTTGATGGGGTCAAAGGAATACTCTAATGATATATGCTTATTGGAGTGGCTTGTATGGCTGGAGACCATATTTTTAAAAGAGAAATGTAGACTCCACAAAAATGACATGATGGGATAAAGACCTTTTGAGTTTGGAGATCGTAATATTGATAAGCATTATATTTAAAAGAGTATCTTATGAAAATGCTGAGCTTAGATCTTGGTGTTAACTTATGGGAGACATAGGGTTATAGTCATGGATAACATAAATAGCTAAATACTTCAAATTTTTTAAGATTTAAGAGTTGATAAAATAGTTTTTCAAATAGTGACTAAAATTGGAGGACTAAAGTGAGCATACGGTTAATAAGGTAGACAACAATTTGAAATGTTGCTGGCGAAAAGTTGGTAGCATGATGGCTTGATGTAGGACAAGACAAGTTTTAACTATATGTCGATGTTTCCATTCAGCAAAGCCAACTAGTTGAGTATGTTATGGTGACTTGAGAGGTATTATGTTAATGTTTGATATTCACCTCTGTCATCAGAGTAAACTGTTCTAATTATAGATTGAAAGAAGTGCTCGACCAACTTTTTAAAACAAGTAAAGACTGTGGAAACTTTAGATTTATATTTTAGAGGATATAGCCATGTATATTTAGTAAAATAATCTATAAAAATGATATAAAATCTAAAGTTGTCAAAAGAAGTGATTGGGGCAGGGCCCCAAATATTTATGTAAATAATTTCAAATAGCACGGAACAGTATATAAAGGATGTTCCAAAAGGTAATATATGACTTTTATTGCTAAGACAATCATCATAATGAGTTATACTGCTATTAATTTTCATAGTTAAAAGAGAATAACGGGAAAGTAGCTTTTGTAGGATAAGGGATAAGAGAAGACTAAGATGATGATGCTACAAATCAATTGAAGCTACAACTAATGAGTGAAGAGTGGGTTAGGTGATTTGGGAAACTGACGGCCACTCATAAATGTTATCTTTATTCGAGTCTTAAACTAAGGATGCTCTCGTGCTCAAATCCTTTACAAGAAAAGAGTCGTGAAAGAATTCAATTGAGGTTCCTTTTAATATGAAGTGCAGACAAAACATCATTGAGTGTAAAAGTGATAGTGTGTGAATTAAGTATTGTGGAACTAGTATGAGTAATAGGGATTCTATTACCATCACTAATTATGATATCATCATTACCTTCATAGTCATTGTAGATGGATAAATTCTGAAGATCATATATAATATGATGGGAAGTGTTAGAGTCCACAATCCAATTAGTTGGACGAGCACTAAAGTAGACATAGTATTCACTTAAGACCAATTGAAAATAGAAGAAAGGTTGAATCGAGATCGATAGACTTTGGCAAACTGTTAGACTTTATCATACAATTGAAAAATGACTCTTTGTTGGTTTGGATTGTAGGGATGTCAAGGTTGATGATGGATACTGAGGTTGCCACCCTAATAGTTGTTAGAATTTAAATTAAAAAATGATGAGGATATGTTTGTGTGTTACCTATATATCCAGGAGGCACTTTGGTTATTCCTTTGTTGATGTTCTTGGTATTTTGATCAAGGTTTTCTATACTGATCTATACCGCCCGGTACGGCTGGTACATATCGGTCCACTAGGTTATTGATATGTGAACCGCCCGCTACCAAGTGAAGAAAGAATATCTCATGTCGTCCTCGCCCACGAGCCGTCGCCGCCCTCGCTGGTGATTTTTCTCTCACACTGGGAGAAAGATCGAGGCGACGTTGCCCCTTTTTTCTTTTTTAATATATTTAATATATAATATTATATTATATTATATAAATATTTTAATATATTTTAATATATCGGGCACTACACACTATGCGTACCGTATGATACCAGTACCATACCGGTACCAATAATATGTCAATATACCGATACAGACCGATAAGTAAAACCTTGATTTTGATGACTCCTCTTAGATTTTTGACTAACTTGAGCTATGATAGTCGATCTTGGCATCTTGTCCTCACATTTCAAATATGCCTTATAGTAAGTTAACTTATTGTAGAGTTCTTAGAAGGACATCAATAAGCATGCACCCAAATTGTCACTGTCAATTCTTTACATTCATCTTTAAGACCATTGAGAGTATGAACTATGATTTATTTATCGATGAGGGAATGAACTATCAAAGCCAAGTCATCGATGATAACTTTGATATTGTTTAGATAGTCAGCAATAGTAATTTCCTCTTATTTTATTTTTATCAAGATGGAGAGAAGACTGAGCATACGAGTACGAGAGCGATTAGCGGTTTACAACTTGGATCATGCTTCTACGACGTGCTACATGAAGATATTACTTGGAGGATAAGACGATCTTAATGTAATCATAGTTTATGAGCAAGATTTGGTACTAGATCAGGTTCTCCTAGTATTTTGATCCTTTTTAGTGAACAATTGAGAGTGTTGTCAATGTAGCCTATTAGGTTATATGCTAATAAAAGATTAGAGAATTATGCTCACCAAGATGCATAGTTGTTCCCTTTGATAATTTGAAAGGCATTAGAGTTACAGCATTGATGGAGATCAGTCTTATATTCTGAGAAGAACCATTGTTCCTTGTAGGAACAATAACCTGAGTGTCATATGTAGATGATGTAGACATTATGAGGATGTGTATTGATTTGAGGGATCCAAATGAGCATCTTCAATAGAGCAGCAAAGGGGTTGCTCTTCCTGCGCTGAATCTAATCAGGATGGATAATCGAAGAAGTTGTTGTCCACTTTTGTTGTTCGACTAATACAGTTGGTCAGATCAGGTTACTGTTGTAACTGGTGGCATGGTAAACGATATTGACTAGAACATTATCTAAGACAGGTCCTCGTTTAACACCACTACAATGGCAAGAAAGAGTTTGTAGTGAGGATGGGAAGCATTCCGAGTAAAGAGCACTTCATAGGCAGCACTTTAACGGGCTACGATGAGCGGCCAACAAAGCGATGGCTGGCAGCACTAGACGGTGCTAAGGTTGAAAGGGAATACAACCTTCTCGAGATGGAGGGGCTACTAAGAAGGAAGGAGAAACCCATGCCTTGCGATTAGATTGTTGCAAGCGCACAATAAGATTAGATCGTCGAGGGTCGGTTAGAGGGGAGGCACTAGTTGTGGGCAATGGAGGGTGGGGGGGAGCTAGCAGCATTGTCGGTCGCTGAGAGGCAGCTGATGTCGTTGTGTTCCCCTTCTTGCCAAAGTGGTTGGGAGATTGCAATCATCAAGGGACAGAGAGCGGCTGGAAGGATGGCTGAGTTCGGTAGCTAGAAGGGTGGTCGAATTCGACAACTGGAAGGGAGGGAGAGGAGCCCTCGGCAAAAATAGTCCCTGGGACGCATCGGAGCCAAAGACACAAAGTGATGGCTGCACTAGCAGAGGCCGAAGGCATGATGGCAGTAGGCAAGGAAGTGTTGAGCTTGGTCCAGTGTGTTGCGATGGCGACGGTTGTTGTTGCTTGAGAGGCAGCTCACTTCACTGCACGTTCGGGGAGTGCCACTGACATGCTGGTAGCTGTTAGTGTTGTGTCGATGCGCTCTCCACAGAGGATGTGTGCAGCCTTATTGGGGAAGGTATTGGTTGGAGCAAGACCTTGGCAGATCTAAGAAGGCGTCGATCGAGTTACCTAGAACACAACGATGATGGCAGGAGCGGCAACAAGCCACCCGCCGTTGTTTGTGGTGTGAAATGCTCCGGCCAGACCGCCTCCACGGACAACGATCTTCTCCTCCACATGAGAGGTGGGATGAGAGGGAAGGTCCTCGAGGCTCAGGAACACCTCGCTAAAGGATGGAGCCATGAAGGGCAGATGACGATGGAATAGAGGTGAAGCACCATCGATGGTTCTCTCCTCACGTCCACTGAGATGGTTGTTGTTTGACAGGAAAGAAAAAAAAGGGAATCTCTCTTAAAGAGAGAGATAGTCTGATACCATGATAGATTATAATATATTAAAAAAATTTTAATTATTTCATTGACATAAGCTCTATTTATATAGGTTAGAGGATCTATCAAGATTAGATAGAATCATCATCTGAATCTTCATGTGATTGAAGATCATATCTTCTATCCATATAGATCCATCTATATCTTCTATTACTTAGTGCCTGCAACTTCTCCTCCGCCAATTTCTTCATATTTGAAAGGTTCAACTGTCTTTCTCAAACTTACTGCCTCTTCCGGTGATAAATCAAGATCCCTATCCATCTGTTTCCTCATGATTGCAAGAGATTCTGTTGCAGATTTCTCAGATTTGTTGGCTTCCTTCTGCAGAGTTTCTAGTGATGCCACCTCCTTTTTCAACTCTTCAACTTGCTTACATGCATCTGATTCGGCCTTCCTTGCATCAGTCACCTCCATTTGAAGCTGTTCAACTAATGATTCCATCTTGGCTAGTTCCTCTTCAGCTAACTTGGCTCTTTCAAGTTCAAATTTCAAGCCATCAACTACCACAATCAACTTCTTAATCATCCCTGCTGCTTCTTTGTTCATACTATCCAGCTTGGAATCAAGCAAGGACTTCAAATGGCTCACTTATTTGGACAAGATATCCACCTTTTCTCCATTAATTCATTTCAGCAATCTTGTTTGCTACATCTGCTTTTCTCCGGGCAGTGTTTTTTGCAACGTTGGCATTAGTTAACTCGAGTTTCACTTTCTGGAATTCCTGAGCCATCTGACAGCAGTGCTGAACCATCCAGAGCATGTTAATTTCAGATGCTTTCAAGTTCCTTTTGATGCTCCTCCTCCCTTTTTCGTGCACCTTCAATCTCTCTTGTTCCAACTCATCGGTCCGAACCTTCTCAACCTCCAAGCAATCCTCAGTCATCTTCTTAGAAACAATTGCGGCCTCGAGTTTCTCATTTCTCTCATTGGCCAATCTCTTAGCTTCATTCAACTCCTTGATAGCCTGGACCTTCTCCTGCTCGACAAAAGCCAATTGCACCCTTGCTTTCTTTGAATCTTATGATATATCAAGGCTTTCTTACACCCACATCATTAAACCACCACATGAGAAAAGCAATGCAAGATATCCCAGATACAGATTATTATTCTACATTTACATATATCGGTATCTCTACCTTAGACTCCACAGCAAAATCAGATATACTGAAGCAAAGAAGAAACTAAGTCATAGATATAGTAAACTAAAATCATATTCAGTAAACTTATGAGCTAAATAGAATTAAATACACAAATCAAGTGCAAATGTAGAAATGCAATAGTAAACGTAAAAGTAGCATCTTGATGCTTAAAACCGTGAGGTAACCAGTGAAACCAATGGCCTAGAAAAACCACATTCAAATCAAGCACAATTAATTAGTCAAGAGCATCCAAATTCACAAGAACCAGATTGCAGCAGGTGCAGGCCTATTGACACACATAGGCTAAAAATTTCTTTGCCTCATAATCAAGCAAGACAGAACAGAAACGGACCAACTTTGCCGAAGACCAAGAATTTTAAGATAGAAAGTATCATATCTGAGCCAAAACCCCGAAGCAAAATGCTGCCCTAAAAATGCTGAGAAAGATGGAAGTTTGAAGAAGTGCAAGCAATAGTAAACAATAAAAGATGCATGTCGATGCTTAAAATCGCCCGGTAACCAGCAAAAGCAATGGCCTACAAACACCATATTCAGAATAGGCACAATTAGTCACGATCATCCAGAGTTAACAACAGAATGCAGCAGGCGCAGGTACTAATCATATATGTTAAAATTTGCAGCTCGATCACAAAATCAAACAACATAGAAGAGAAACGGATCGACTTTCCCAAGAAAACATTTTAAGACAAAAACTGTCATATTTGAGCCAAAACCCTGACGCGAATGCTATAAGAAAACCATAAACAACTGAGAAAGATGGCAGCTTGAAGAAGAACAAGAGGCTTAGAGGGAGAAGCTCTGACAGATCGATTTTGAAGAGGATGCTTACTTGGGTTTCGAGGATACCATGGGAGCCAGGGAGATGGAAGAGAAAGGAGGGAAGAGAAGATACTATCAATGTGAGTTTTTGGAGAGCTTTGGGAAATGAATGGAAGGGGGAAACGGGGTGTAGAGAAAGGAGCAGAAGAGTAAGGCAAGTAATTACCCTCCCATTTCTTCCCACCATCCCCTCGCTCACAAGAAGCACATCATTCCCTCTCTATCTCCGTCTCTCTGTCTCCAATCCAGAGACACAGATGATTTGGTGAGTCTTGATTTGGTGAGTCTTTTTGTTCCATTGATAGGCTGCATGTTGCCTTTTTCTCGAGAAAGAAGTCGTCTTGACTGCATCAAAGAGAGCGAGAGAGAGAGAGAGAGATAGAGTGTGTGTGAGAGAGAATCTTTTACTTCTTGAGAAGGGGATAAAAGATGATTTTGTTTTATTATATATATAGTACAATATCTTTATTATAAATTAATTTAAATCTTATCAATTTTTTATATAGGATTAAATCGAAATGTTATATTTTTTTAATAATTATGAGCTGCAGATAATTGTCAAGGTTGAATACAGTTTAGAATCAAACAATATCATGATATAAGTAAGATATATTATGACTCGAAGTTATAATATACTTAATAATCTCATTTATGAATACGTTTGTAATTGACTTATTAATATCATCGATCATTAATAACTAGTTCAAAATATTTAAATCTGATTTAATAATAGTTGACTTATTAGATCCTTATAAATCAATGATATTTTTTCCATTTAAACTAAATATGAGCATAACGTTCTCTTATTCAGATAATATTTAGTTAGGATTTATATATGATTTTTTTAATTAAATAAAAAATTTTATTGAGGAAAATTTTTCTCATCATATATAAATAAACAATGAATAAATGAATCAATTGAGTTTTTTATTACTACTTCCTAGTTTCAACATGGTATCATAGCCCTTTCTTGCTATCAAATGTTAGATTATTTCTTCTTCCTCACCCTCTCTCTCTTTTAAGAGAGATTACTTTTTCTTGTTATCAAATGACAGTCTCTTGCTAATGATCGAGGCCTCGACGACACTATCAATGGCTACACTCCAGCTCTCTGCCGTCGGTATCGATTCCTCTCCTCTATCAGTGGTGGTCCTCTAAGGTCTAGTGATCCGGATGACCATCCATTCTATTGCGCCTGCTCCGTGGCACACCAGCTTCTCAGCCAGGTTGACATTGCCACCGAAATTAAACATCAGATCTTACCGCAGTTGATAACACAGCAGCCTCCTTCATTCAGATTCATTGACATCGATTCAAGATCAGCATCCTTAGTTCAAGATCAATATCTTTACAGGAGCTCGATCTTGCGAGGGAATTTAGACATGATTTTCCTAACTAAATAAGGAAATCTCGTAGGTTAGTTGAGGAAAATCCTCCTCTTCATATGAATCAATGAATCAATGAATCAATTAGGCTTTTCATTCTACTTCCTATTTCAACATGGTATCAGAGCTCCTCTCTCTATAAGAGAGATTACATTTCTTTATCCACTGTCAAATAAGAACTTCTATCACCATTTGTTTGCGACGGTCCTTCTTTTCCGTCGACTTCCTCACCTCTGCTGAGGCGTCCTTCTATACAAGGTTGTCTTCCTTGTGCACCACCATTGTCGCATCAGCTCCAACGAGCAGCAGCACCTTTTCTACCCCATCTGAAATTGACGATAGCTTCTATACTTACTCAAAGGCTTGCTTTCGTCTTTACCGCAGTTAACAACATAGCGACCTCCTTCTCAGCCAGGCTGATATCACCACCGAAATCAACCATTATCAAATCTTCATCGTAATTAACAACACAACAGTCTCCTTCCTTCAGATTAATTAACATCATTTCAAGATTGACGTTCTTTATAGGAGCTCAATGGGCTTTTTATTTCTACTCTGTTGTCTCCTGATGCATCAAGTTTATTTCTACTTCCTATTTCATCAAAGGAACCCAATGATCACTTCTTTGTTGTCTCCTGATGCATCAAGTTTGGGTGACAAGGAGTTAAGAAGAATCAAGGACAAACTAAATAATGTGTTTGCATCAATGGTTTGATAAGAGACACAAGGTTGTACCTACTTGATTAGAACTTGAGGTGAAGCATTATCACCGGTTATACAAATAAGCAAACAAGAAACAAGAGGAAATATATTCAAACAATAGGAGCACAAGAAATGTTACAAGATATGAGAAGATTAACAAAAATTATTGTCTATCCCAAGTTTTGTTATGCATGACTTTCCATTATGTGTTTCAGTAGGTGACACTTTGATTGATGGGAATAAAATAAAAATAAACTTTGTATACGAACAAATACTAGCAGACCGTCACACATAGCGAAATCAAACAGAAATCACAATCAGATAAACACCAAGATTTACGAGGAAAACCCCCTCAACTCGAAGGGTAAAAACCATGGGACAAGCCAAATAAAATCCACTATCAAAATAATGAATATACAGATCTCAATGCTTCTTGTCCAAGCCTAAAGCAACAGTCACAAGAGAATCAAAGGGATACAAGGACTATAATAATAAGTACAATATCCAAAACCTTCTCAAAAGATCACAGTAAAAATCTACTACAAACTGATCTAACCTGAGATTTAAATGATTGAGAATAGTCTTTTCATGTCCTTGTCTTCTTCCCTTTCCTAGATCTCTTATTTTCTAGCCTTTATTATCAATCTGTAGTCTTCTATCTCTCTCCCATATTTTCAGCCACCGTTGCCCTCTTAATCTCAACCCTTATCACCTAATCTAGGGGTTAGGTTAATTTAAGTGAAGTTATGGGCTGTGGGCTTCATTAAAATCCATTATGGGTTGAATCTGGGTCATCTGCCCAATAACCTCCCCTTCAGCCAATAAGGGAGGCTGTCTCATTACTCCTCAATGTGAAGCCATATCGATCAACTGTCAGCATATTTCTTGCCTCTCTTTCGGTAAAGTCTTTGTTAACATGTCTGCCCCATTATCATCTGTGTGAATTTTCTAAAGTTGTAACTGCTTCTCTTCAAGCACATTTCTGATCCAGTGATATCTAACATCTATATGTCTTGACTTAGAATGAAATATTGGGTTCTTGCATAAATGGATGACACTCTGGTTGTTACAATACATCACATAGTTTTCCTGTTTCAGTCCCAATTCTTATAAGAATCCTTTCATCCATAATATTTCTTTGTAAACCTTTGTAGCAGTAATATATTCTACCTCTATGATGGAGAGAGCAATACACCTTTGCAATCTAGACTATTATGATATAACTCCCCCTGTAAAAGTAAGTACAAAACCTGATGTGGACTTTCTTGTGTTAATATCTCTTGACATATCTACATCTGTGTAACCTGTCAACACAGGTGGTCCACCTCTAAAGCTTAGATAAACTTTAGAACTTTCTCTGAGATATCTAAAAATCCACTTCATTGATGCCCAATGCTCTTTACCTGGATTTGCAAGAAATCTGCTAGCAACACCCACTGCATATGCGATGTCTTACCTCGTACATATCATCGCGTATATTAAACTTTCAATTACTAAAGTATAAGGAACCTTTTGCATTTTCTCATTCTCCTCATCACTTGACGGACTCTGATCTGAGTACAACTTGAAGTGACCTGCAAGAGAAGAACCAACTGGCTTTGCATTACTCATACTAAACATATCCAATACCTTTTCAATGTATTTCTCTTGTGACAACCAAATCTTCCTCTTTCTTCTTTTACGAGAAATCTGCATGCCCAATATTTGCTTTACTGGCCCCATATCCTTTATTACAAAAAACTCACTCAGTTCCTTCTTCAACCTGTCAATCATAGACATATCTTTCCCAAGGATAAGCATGTCATCAACATAAAGTCAGAAAATAATAAAATCCTCACTAAATCGTTTGATGTACACATAATGATCTGAAGTTGTTCTTTTGTATTTATTTTTAATCATAAATAAATTAAACTTTTTATACCACTATCTTAGAGCTTGCTTCAGCCCAAACAAGCTCTTCTTCAACTTACAAACAAGATTTTTTTACCTTTAACTTTGAAGCCTTGCTCCATATAAATTTACTCCTCTAAATCACCGTGAGGGAAAGCTATTTTTATATATAACTGCTCAATCTCCAAGTCTAGGTTAACAACAATACTAAGAGTAATACGGATAGAAGATATTTTAACAATAGGAGAAAAAATCTCTTCAAAGTCAATACCTTTCTTTTGACTAAAGCCTTTCATAATTAATCTAGCTTTATATTTTAGTTAAGAATAATATTCTTGAGTCTTCATCCTGAAAACTCACTTGTTCTTCAAGACTTTACTTCCCTCTGATAGTTGCACCAAATTATATGTGTGGTTCTTCTACAGAGAATCCATCTCTTTCTGTATAGCAATAAACCACTTCCTTTTCTACTTACTTTCAACTACTTCCTGGTAACTCTCTGGTTCACCTGCATCAGTAAGCATCACATACTCATATATATAGTATCTTCTGAAAAGTTAACGTGATCTAGAAGATCTTCTTAACTGGGGTTCTGTGGGAACTTACTCTTTTTCTTTTTTCTGCATAACATGTCCTACATGTAGATCAATATCTAGCTCTACATCATCTTCCTGCACATCTCTCCCATCACCCTGATATACTGGAGGAATAACTAGGTCACAGTCTACAAATCCCTCTGCAGAAGTCTTAGCTGGTGCCTTCTTCTTTATATCCTCAATGGTTTGATCCCCAAAGAAGATAACATATATATTTCTTAACACCTTCTACTTTTCTGGATCCCAAAGTCTGTAACCAAATTGATTATGTGAGTAGTCAAGAAAAATACACTCTTTTATCTTACCATCTAGCTTGGACCTCTCATTATTTGGAACATATGCAAATGCATGACAACGAAACACTCTTAAGTGTCTATAGGAGATATCTTTCCCTGACCATACATACTCTGCAACATCACCATTTAGAGCTATACATGGTGACAAGTTGATAACATCAACTGCCGTCCTTAAAGCCTCATCCCAAAACTTTTTAAGTAGCTTGGCCTGTGAAAGCATACATCTAATCTTTTCCATGATGATGTGGTTCATCCTCTCTACAATTGCATTATAATGAGGCGTACCAAGAATTGTCAACTCATGCTGGATGCCATGTGACCTGCAATAATCATTAAATAATATTGTGGACTCACCACCATTATATGATCTTATGCATTTCAATTGCCTTCCTGTCTCCCTTTCAACTCTGGTATGAAACTCCTTGAAGACATTAATAACCTGATCTTTATTCTTCAAAGCATAGACCCAAACTTTCTTGGAAAAGTAATCTGTAAAAGTGATAAAATAAAGTACACCACTGATACTAGGAATATTAACAGATCCACTAAGAGTTTTTGTCCTCAAAGGACCATACACATATGTATAGACACGGTCCAAGGCATGTATTTTTCTAGATAAAGTATGACTAACAAAGGAAACTCTATGTTGTTTACCAACAAGACAATCAATACAAGGGTTCAAACATGTACCTCTGAGGTTTGACAATACCTCTCTCTTGGAAAGTTCTTGCAACCCCTTCTCGCTCATGTGTCTCAGTTGCCTATGCCACAACTCCATGCTGAAATATTTCTTTGTAGCATTCAATTGCTCACCACAAGCTTTAGCATGTAATCTATACAATATATGATATTTCTTCCCATTAGCTACAATAAGAGAACTTTTACTTAGCTTCCACTGTCCTCTGTGAAATTTAACATCAAAGTCTTCATCGTCCAGCCTTCCAACTGAAAATAAATTTAGTCTTAAGTCAACCACATACCTCACATCCTTAAGCACCAACTTGTAGCTAAGGTTGGTTTTTATATGGATATCTTTCATGCCAATGATGTCTGTTGTGCCATAGTTGCCCATCTTGACAACACCAAAATTTTCAAACATATAAGTAGCAAAGAACTGCCTCCATGCTGTAGCATGATAAGAAGCACCTGTGTCAATTATCTACTCGAGATCCTAGCGCACACAAGAAAAAAATATCATTAGAAGTAGACAAAATCAAATAATCACTACCTTGCACTATAGCTATGATAATCTCTTTTGACTCTGTATGCTCCACTTCTTTTCCCTTTTTTTTATTCTTCTTAGCTTACTTGCACTGATTCTTGTAATGTCCTTTCTCACCACAATTGTAGCAAACAATATCTTTCATTAATCTTGACTTGCTTCTATCTATGCGTGAACCACTTATATCCTTTGACTTTGACCTTCCTCTTTTCTCTGAGACAAGTGTCTGTGAATCAATCTGAGAAGTTGAATTCTTTCTCCTCAACTCCTTATTCAACAAATTGCTCATTACTTGACTCATGGTGACAATACCATCTGATGAAGAATTACTGAGGGAAACCGCCAGTATCTCCCAACTTTCTAGCAAAGAACTAAGAAGTAACAATGCCTGCAACTCATCATCAAGAGACATTTTTATAGAGGATAACTGGTTAGTAATACTCTACATTTCATTCAACTGCTCAAGAATAGAAGTATCATCTCTATATTTTAAGTTTACAAGTTTTCTAATCAAGAAAGCTTTGTTGCCAGTCGTTTTTCTTTCATAAAGACATTCTAACTTTTTTTAAAGAGAGTAAGCAGAACTTTCAATAGAAACATGGTGAAAGACACTATCATCTAGCCACTGTCGAATAAAGCCAACTGTTTTTTAAATTAATCTCTTCCACTCATAATCTATTATAGTTATAGGCTTTGCACTATCCCCTTGTAAAGGTCCATACAAATCTTGATGATAAAAGAGATCTTATATTATCGGTTTCTATATCAACCAATTGTTTCTATTTAAACTAATCATACAAGAAATATTGTCGGTCTCAATGTTTTAATATAAAAGATTAAATATCACCAAAACTCTGCTCTGATACTAGTTGATGTGAATAAAATAGGAATAACCTTTGTATACGAACAAATACTAGCAGACCATCACACACAGTTGAATTAAACAGAAATCATAATCAGATAAATACCAAGATTTACATGGAAAACCCTCTCAACTCGAAGGGTAAAAATCACGGGACAAGCTAAAGAAAATTTATTATCAAAATAATGAATATACAGATCTCAAGACTTCTTGCCTAAGCCCAAAGCAGCAGCCATAAGAGAATCACAGGGATACAAAGACTATAATACTAAGCACAATATCCAAAACCTTCTCAAAAGATCACAGTAAGAATATATTACAAACTGATCTAACCTGAGATTTGAATGATTGAGAATAATCTTTTTCTGTCCTTATCTTCTTCTTTTTCCTGAATCTTTTATTTTCTGGCTTTTAATGTCAATATGCAGTCTTGTATCTCTCTCTTACGTTTTCAGTCATCGTTGTCCTCTTAATCTCAACCCTTATCACCTAATCTAGGGTTTAGGTCATGCTTATTTTGCTCAAATATGAAACCATAATCATTATACAACTTGACAAATGAATCACATGCTGCGCAAGGCAATAACACAAGATTCCAAGTTCACATTTAGATGATTATGAAACGATAAAATAGGTGGTAGGAAAGCGTAATTATTGGCAATTTATAATCCTCCCTGTCAAGGATGAGGCTATGAATATCCACCAGTCATCCAACCCATCATAATCCAACCATCCTGTATCCTTGTGTTTGCTCCAACTATAAGTGAGGAGGAGGAAACTGAAGAGAGGAGGAAGTAAGGAGATACGATGGCTCTCAAGTTGTGGGCTTCTTCTACTGCCAATGCAATCAGGATCTCCTGCCGTAGTAGCAGACCTTCTTTCCCTGCTTTCTCCATCTCTAGGAGTTTCTCATCTGGTAAGAAACTCTTACTGCTGCAGTATCTGCCCTTCACGCCACTGAGAGGTGTTCTTCAAGGATGCGGGATACTTCTCCACTAGCATGGAGAGAGTTTGCCGAAACTGGATGCATTCTGCTCCTCTCTGCTTGCGGGCAATCTGTGCCAGCTTGTTCTGTCAGCGTCTTCACTGACACGTCATCAGTGAAGACTCGTTAAACAATGAAGTATGTTTTGCATTCTATATCGAAGAGAGATCATGAGAATTGTCATGTTTGACTGCAGTTATCGAAGGACTCAAGTATACTGGTTCTCACGAGTGGGTGAAGCAGGAGGGGTCTGTGGCGACCGTCGGCATCACCGATCACGCCCAGGTGCTACTAAAACCTTTTTCTCCTGCATCCAAGAACATATTTGGACCTCATTATTTCTGCTTTCCCAGTGTCTTTTCAAAATTTTATTCTTTTACATTTAAGAGGTAAATTCTGTGCAAAATAGGTTTGTCCAAAATGTAATGGAAAAAAGTTTTGTGCTGAAAAACACCCTTAATTAAGATAATCAATAATGAAAAAGAAATAAAAAATAGTGAATTTTTTTTACGTAGTTTGATACCTTCTATTTATATTCATGAATAAAATTTTAATTTTTTTACTCTACGAATATAACAAAGTATAGTGAATAAAATTCTCCTAAATCAATCCAATTCCAAAACCAAAACCTTCTGTTTATTCTTTCATATGAACTTTCGAGATATTTAGAGAAGAATATTAAAATCACTCAAAATATTTTTCTTCCAAACCTAACACTTGAGATACGCAATCGATTTTTAATTTTAAAGAATTTCCAATATTTCTAAATTTAATAAAGAATAGTCTTAGAAGCAGTTATTTTTACCAAACTAATATCAAAATTTTGGTATATATATATATATATTATATATATATTATATATGTATATATATCTTGTGTTAGAATTTCTTATTATTTGAGTAATTTATCTTCCATAAAACTTGTTTTCATTTAAGAAATTTAAAAATGCTTTCCAGCGTCAACAACACCAACCTTGTTGTGTGGATGAAAAAAATTGCAAATGCTATTGTTTTCTATATTCATAGTCCTGAAGTGTTAGATGAAATCGTTATATTCAATTGACTGCTACTATTTTCTTGTGGGGGGGGGGAGAGAGAGAGAGAGAGAGATCATGGTTTACTCATGTTGTGTTTACTGGTCAGGGCCATCTTGGAGAGGTGGTCTTCGTGGAGCTGCCTGAGTCCGGGGCAGCGGTGGCAAAAGGGAGCAGCTTTGGAGCGGTGGAGAGTGTCAAAGCAACAAGCGACGTTAACTCCCCTGTCTCGGGTGAAGTCATTGAGGTCAACACCAAGCTCACTGAAACCCCTGGCCTGGTAATTCCTGCAGCTCCGCCTCCCTCTTAAGTTTCTTCCATCAGACATCTCAATCTTAGCAGTGATTCATGCTGGAAACAGCAGCTGAAATGAACACGACCTCGCTGAACTATTTCCTTGAATCTCTTGTTCAGATCAACTCCAGCCCATACGAAGATGGATGGATGATCAAGGTTCGACCCAGTGACCCGTCCGAACTGAAATCTTTGATGGGATCCAAGGAGTACACCAAGTTTTGTGAGGAAGAAGATGCACACTAGTGGATGGATGTATCTCCTTCAAATCAATCAATCATTTGAGTCCTTCATGTAAGTTGACGAAGATCACGTATATCGGTTTTTTCTCTCTCCTTGCCTCTTATTGTTGTTATTGTTGTTCAGTTTTTTTTGGAAGGTTATGGTTAAAAGTATCGAATAATAATAAATATGAAAGTCATATAAGAATATATAAAGAAGAATTCCACATCTTTTTGAATCAATTCCAAAAAGGAACGTCATAGTTATTTTACAAGTATATTAAAGTAGATTGACGATGTATGTAACAGACACCATCGAGATTAAATCTATTAAGTTGATCACACTAAGCCAGTGTAGACAATACTTTGGACCATTTGGTGAGGACCCAAAAGACCGAGGAATCAAATGCGGGTGATGGTCCAGAATGTGGCGCATTTAATAGACAGCCCATCTTGTGGGCATAATGCTCCAATCGGATAGATCTAATTTGGTTGAAATCTAAGCGTACATAATTTTCATGTTCTCTGTGCGACATCGCAATGTCAGCGACAGGTACTGCCACCCGATGGATTAAATTGGCCTCGGCGCGGTCCTCAAATACCGAACCCAGTTTCGGTATTCGTGGCATATCCAACGTCCGTTCTATATCAGACGGACGCCATTCCGGACCCTCTTCCACGACGTGTACACTATCTCGTACGCCGTATACGTTCCACCGTCGACGTGATTGCGCCGAGTCTTCTCCAGTAAGAGAAGCCCACTAAGAGGGGCAATAGCTCGTCGGGTCCCATTTTGGCTTCAAGATGTTCTTCAACAAAGAAGCTATCACGGATAGCAACAACTTCCAAGAAGAGAAAGTTTCTTTTACCACCTCTAATAATTGCAACAAGCAAATCGCACATGATCAATATCGGAACATAAAATAAAACTGATACCCTCATCTCTGTTTTAATTCAAAGATCTATTACAGTTTGATAGTGTCATCCCTATAACAAACAGTTCAACTTAAAATCGTCTAGATTTTGGCCTAGACTAAAGCCATCTAGATTCTGGCCTAGACCAAGAAACCTCCAATTAAGATCTTCCCCTAAAATCCTCAGGAGTATGAGCCTTCACATAGTCAAAGATAGAGAAAATTGTCATGATACAATCAAGGCTCCAAATTCACCAAAAATATATTACAATCAAGGCTGAACGGAGGAGGCTTTAGAGTCAAGATCCGACCCTTCATATGGCTAGGTGCCATCATGCAAGGTATCAAAGGAAATCCACAGTTGGGATTCAAGGGATTTTTATAGTGCAGCAATTGTAGGGCAAAAGAAGAAGAGGTGATATAAAGTCTCATCAGCATGAGTTAAAAATGACACAAGTTGAAGGTATAGAAACATAACGCTTTACTTCAAGTTCCATATACATCGTACACACATGATTATAGTTATGATATCAATTTTTAATTTACTAACGGTATAAAAAATATAGTATAGTAAGAAAATAAATAATTTTAAAACATACTAACTTATTAAATAAAATAACAGAATTTTCCTATACATAATAGTGTTTCACACATGTACATAGTTATAAATACCAAAGAAAAGCACATCTGCATATACGATTCATAATTTATATATACAAAAATAGTTATTCGTCGTCCATATTTAAGTTGGTATGAGTATATATTTGTTCACTTCTCTACTCAAGACTTGATCGGGTACTAATATCCTTACCTACAAAAGAAAGTCTAAGTAATAATTTAGTACGTATAAGTTTCTATTGTTTTACTTTGGTAAGCATGCATCATGTCATGTATATAATATTTCAAAACTATGTGTAAAATATTTAACGATAAACACATCATCTTATAATTTTTTTTAATATATATAACATTGTAACACAATAATATAATTTAAATAGTTCAAATTTTGAGTTGAAATAACTCATAATGCATATGATAAGTGGGCATCGTAGCAGATCCATGAATTTTACACATATAAGTACACTCTCACACAACACGTTATAAGATATTTATACACATTTCATATCGCATGTCATATTATATATATATATATATATATATATATATGAACTAACTCAAAATGAAGGTATCCATTATGGGTCACAATATTCAATGATTAAGTGTGCTACAATATTCAATGATCTAGTGTGCTGGGGAGTTGTAAACCTATTAAATTTAGATTATATGATTATGAGATGTCTCCATTAATAACCTTCTCTTGAATCACTTATTTATAATAATTCATAGTAGTACCTCATAGAAAAATTTTAATAGAATCTCCTCTAAATTAGAGTATACTCAACCTATAAATTCACTTAAATTTATATGAGATAATTGGTCTATTAACTTTATTTGACCCAAACTAATAGTCAAGATACTTACACTAAGGTTGATAGTAATATACACATTAGACCTATATAAGTTTTAGTATTACCCACTTTCAATGTGGGACTAACCAAGGTGTTATGAATTCCACCAGGGATTGACATTTTAAATCCTATTACTACATCGACTTGATACCAAATGTTATAACCTACCCTAATGGGATAACTAACCTATTAACTTCACTTGGTCAAATTATTAATCAAAATAGTTAAGGTAAAATTGATGTAATCAAAATAATTATTAATCAGTACACCCATCAGGATCTTATGGGTCTATCTTAGTCTTACCCACTTCTAATATAAGATTAATTAGTATATTATAAATTTATCAATAATTCACTGTATAAGCAAATGACCTAATTACTATTAATCTAGCAACTAGTAATCTTTCTTCACTATGTATTGTCATGAAATTTTGTAGGAAATTAGAAAACATATAAAACTACATAGACACTAAATTCTAACCTAGAACAAAATCATTTGGAGACTAAATTACTCTCTCAATTCAACTGTCATCATCTATTCTATTCTAATAAAATTAGATTAAGACTACTTAAACTTTAAAATGTCCCGATTCATCTCAAACAGAACTCTTTTACAAAAAATAGGAGATTTTATATGCTTTGGATTGATAAATCTATAACTCTAATCACATAATTTGGATTGATCACTCAAAAAGCCATAGAATTTCAACATAATCATATACGATATATTTAAAAAATAAAATTTAATTCGAACCTTAGGTCACCCAAAATCCATCGAGAATAATAACTTCTAAACTATTAAACAAAAACTCTAGGTATAGATCAGAAAGAGTTCAGTTTTTTTACCTCAGTCTCCTTTAGAACTAAGGTTATTGGGCTTCAATAAAAATAAAGTTGAAAATCCCAAAGGGAATAATTAAAAATTGGGGAAAGGAATCATGCCCTTATCTGGTTTAGAGAGGAGAACAGGATAAAATAGTGAGGTGGGATAAAGCTGGTAGCTGAGTGAGTTGCTTTAATGGGCTGGGCTCAACCCATTAGGCCCATTAAGCCATCTCGAATTGTTTAGCATACATGTGTATCTTGTTGAAGGACCATACATTAACATCTCAGATATTAAAAAAAGAAAAATAGGATAATATTTTAAATAAGGATATATGATATTTTTTTAAGCATGTACATCATTAAAAATTGATAACATGAGCACATCATGTATCATATATATGAAGTATAGAAATCACATATCTTTAAGTAATATTATATATATATATATATATAAGTGAAAACTATCACAAGCAACTGCTTCGATCCCCATCAGAAAGAGAAGAGTTTAGATTAAAGAGTGAGCAATAAGTATATCTAAAGGATGATAGACCATTATTATGGGATCACTAAAATTAGAAACCATTGTGACCAGGAGATCTCAGAAAGAGAGATTTCTATGCAAGAGGGGCAATAAACCCATAACAGAATAAATCCCAATTCTAACATCCATCGATCATAATCATAAGTAGTAGTGTTTAAAAAGTTGGGTTTAAGAGAAATAAAAGTATCAAATCATGAAGCATATCTTAGGATCAATTGGTACTAAGAGGAGGTGAATTAATACAAGTGTAAAAATACTCAATTTAAAAAATTACTTGAAGTAACAAAAAAAATTGAAAGTGTTTCTTGAATTTCATTGAAAGTGAATAAGTGAATGATTTAAAACAAAATCGAAAGATGATGCTCTAGCCCATCTTCAAACTAAGTAAGAACAATTAAATGCAACAAAAAAGGTAAGAGTAGAGAAGCTCACAGATTTTATAGTCGTTCGGTCAAAACTTGACCTACGTCTACTTTTCGGAGTCCTCCACTAGAGTCCACTAAACGATCTTTTTCGGTAGGTGAAGACCAAACCATTACACTTCTTTCTCTACTTTTACACTTTCAAACACTCAAGAGAAACTCTCAAATTTTATAATACTTTTTACAAGAATTTTTTTCCTTTTTCGTTCACCACCCTTGCTTCTCCAAGCAAGACAAGTTGGAGTATCTATAGACCCAAATTGGCTTCAGATTGGAGCCAACATTCAAATCTTTCTACAAAACCAGGGTACGGTCGGTACTACTTCCAGTGCTATCGTTACTACCACCGATGTCGTCGGTACTACCACCGATGCCGTCAGTACTACCACTGAAAGCACCCTGAAAATAGGGTGACGATGTCGTCGGTACTACCACCGATGCCATCGGTACTACCACCGATGCCGTCTATACTTTTATATACTCGACTCGTACCTCATGTTAACCCCTTTCTAGGTCAACAAAATGAGCTCAACCTAAACTCAATCTAACCTAAAATGGATCGATTGCCTCATATTGAATTAATTTAGATTTATCCTAAATCTAACTCAATTTGGACTTTAAACCAAATTGATGTTAACTACGACATACTAATGCATACAAATATAATCAATTTGACTAATGTGTCAAGTGATATTCCCAACTCCCAGTGATCTTCTCGGTAACCTCCAACAAACTTCTGGCGAGTCTTGGTCATCTTCTAGCTAACCCCCGGTGCATTCCCGACAAGCACCCGATCACCTTTGATGAGCTCTCGACAAACTCCTAGCAAGCCCCCGATCACCCTCGGCGAGCTCCCAACGAACTCCCATCAAACCCCTAATACCTTCGCCAAGCTTCTAGCGAACTCTCGGCAAGCCCTCGATACCTTCGGCGAGCTTCCGATGAACTTCCAACAAGCTCCTGATACCTTCGACGAGCTTCCGATGATCTCCCAATAAGTTTCCATTGCATCGTCTGAACCTCGGCCCCATGCTCAAATTTGACTTCGACCCAACATTTGATTGTATTATCTTATTGTAATTAATCTTACATCATTCATCTCTAATATACATGTTAGATAATAAAACCCATTAATTAATTTTATCATCAAAATATGATATTCAATAGTATATTGATAGAATAATCATCTCTTATAAATTTACATATTTCAATAGATTCATAGTATACAAAAATAATTTTAAACACCAGTTATAGTTAGGAGTGCTAGATTAAAATATGAGATGAGAAAAGATTGAATGTTTCATTAACATAAGACATAGTCCTATTTATATAGGTTAGATGATGATATTTCCTCTATCAAGGATAGATGAAATCATCTTCAGGTGGTTGAGATCATATCTCCTATCATACCCCCACAAGATTGAGCTCCTGTTAAGGATGCCAATCTTGGATCAATGTAAAGAAAATACTTTGCAGGTGACAGGCTTTGTGAGAGAGTTCGCTAGTTGATTGGTGGTATGTTTGTGATAAACCCATAGATAATATATGACAACTTGATCTCTGACAAATTGAAAGTCTATGACAAAGTGTTTCAAGCACGAGTGGAATACTAGTTTGGCGCATAGGTAGGTGGCTCTAACATTATCACAAGATATTGTTAGAATTATGGTGGGGTTGATGTCTAATTCTTTTAGTAGGTTTGTGACCTAATTGAGTTCTACAATTGTGATGGCAATGACTTTGTGTTCAGCTTCAATTATAGATATTACGACTATCTTCTGCTTCTTTGAATTCTAACTGATTGGATTTGCTCTAAGAAAAATAATATATATCGATATAAAGATTTTATATTCTTATCCAGTCAGCATCGATAAATGCATGAAGATGAAGTGGTGAGTATTTTCGGAGAAAGAGTCCATGACTAAGAGTCCTTCTGAGATATTGTATGACTCATTTTACTACAGAGCAATGGATTATAAATGGTTGATGCATGTATTAAGATAATTTATTGACTACAAACTAGATGTTTGGACGAGTAAGAGATAGGTACTATAAGGAGCCAACTACTTATCAATATTATATAGGATCCATAGTAGTACTACCATTATATAGCTTAAGTGATTCAATAGCAGAGAATGGAGCGACAACCTCTATGGCGTTCTGAATATTTGTTTTTGATAATAGATCTTGAATATACTTTCTTTGAGATAGGAAAAGTCCTGAAGATATGTAAGTAGCTTCCACTCCTTAAAAGTAGCTCAGGGTTTAAGGATCTTTAATGGAAAATTGATCTGCCAGTTGCTTAAGGAATTCCTTATTCTCCATATGATTATTACTTGTGATAATAATGTTATCCACATACACTAGTAGATATATTATACCTTCATTTTATTTTCTTAAGAATAACGAAGTATCGAACTTAGAGTTAATAAAGTTAATTAATGTCAAAAACGAGCCAAATTCGATGTACTAGGCTCTCGGAGCTTGATGAAGTCCATAAATAACTTTTGTAATTTAAAAATAGATATTTTGTTTGTAGAATTAAGAAATAAAAATGAGATTCCTTTTCATGTGATATGCATACAGAATATCATCAAGTGTAAAAGTGGTAGTATGTGAACTAAAGGTTATGAAACCAGTATGAGTAATGAGAATGACGTTACAGTCACCGATGATAATGTAATGCCTCCATAGTCATTACGGGTGGATATATTCTTAAGATCATATGTGATATGATGAGATAGCTAGAGTCCATAATCCAATTGGTAGAACAAGCAGTCGAAGTAGTCATGGTATTTACTTGAGGCCAATTGAATGTAGTAGGAAGGCTAGGTCGAGATCGACAAACTTGAATGGAATGTCCGACTTTATCACATAATTGACAGATGACTCTTTATTGGTTTGGATTGTCGAGACGTTGGGGCTGCTGATTGTTACTGAAGTAGCCACCCTGATAGTTGTTGAAGTTTAGATTAAAAAAATATTGGGGATATGTTTGTGTGTTTCCCATATGTTTAGGAGGCGTTTTGGTTAATTCTTTGTTGATACTCTTGGTATTTTGTTAGTTCCTTCTCTTGGATTTTTGACTGACCTGAGCTTTAACGATTGGTCCTAACACATTATCCTCGTATTTCAAATGTGTCTCATAGTCAGTTAGTTTGTCATAGAGTTCTTCAAATGACATCGATGAGCCACATGCCCGAATTGCTACTGCCAATTCTTTCTATTCGTCTCTGAGTCCATTGAGAGTATAGACTGTGACTTTTTAATTAGTGAGGGAATGACCTATCAAAGCCAAATAATCAATGATAACTTTTATATTTTACAGATAGTCAACGATAATACTTCAGGAGACTGAGCACTATAGTACAGGAGTGATTGGCTAGTATGGTTGCTTCCGTTACGGTGTTGCATGAAGATATCAATAGGGCAACAGATCCAATGACTGAGGCTTGAATTGCTTGGAGCATAAAAAATGATCTTGATGTAACCATAGTTTGTGAGCATGATTTGGTACGAGATTGAGTTCTCCTAGTATTTAGATCCTTTCTGACAGATAATTAAGAAAATCGTCGATGTAGCCTATTAGGTGATATCCTAATAGAAGATTAGAGAATTGCATAGTCTGAGTGTCCCATTCATGAGCTGCCATGTGGCCTCGGGCCTGTTGTCCGCAAAGGCGCACCCGATGGGTCAAGGAGGTGGGTGAAGAGGAGGACGACGAGAGTGAGGGAGGTCTCCCTCTGACCAATGGCGTGGAGACTAGAATCGAGGCTGGCTGGATGGTGGCACGACTGTTGGGGAAGCGCAGGTAGTGCTAGCAGGGGTGAGCTAGATGACTGCTAGAATGGTGGAGATGGTGTTGGAATTAAACTTGTTTAAGTATCATAAAAAGATTAATTTCATCATATGAAAGGTTCATTTCATTAAGAGAAAATATTTATGGAATGACAAGTCAAATTTGCTATTGATTCTTGAAAGGGTTTCTTCAAATAGAGATATTCATTCTTAATACATTAATGTAATGTATCTTTGGGACTATATAAACCCCATATATTGAGTCATCAAAGATATAGAGTTTATGAAATTATAAAAAATATTAAGAGAAATATAGAAGATTTAGCCTTCTCCTACTCTTCCTTGGTGTGATAACTCTATCCCTTCTTCTTATCGACTTCAACAATTGGTATCAGAGCTATGACTTCATCCCCAAGTACTTTTCAACTCTAGGTCTCTAGATTGACAAAAGAAAATGATGACATATGGTGCATCCAAATGAAGGTTCTTCTAGGCTCCCAAGATGTATGAGAGTTTGTACAACATGAATTTATTGAACTAAGTCTAATAGAAGAAGGAGCAATGAATGTAAAAGCAAGAGAGCAACTCAAAGATAGAAGGAAGAAGAAGAAAAAGACCTTGTTCACAATCTACAAAGGGCTTAATGATACAATATTCAAGATCATCGCTCTAGCAAATACTTCAAAAAAGGCTTGGAAAATACTTCAAAAAGTATTTGGTGGTGTTGATAAGGTAAAAAAAGTTCGTCTATAATTTTTACGAGTCGATTTTAAAAATTACAACAAGGTACTTCTGAAACTATTTCTGATTATTTCACAAAAGTTATTTTCATTATTTATCAAATTAGAAGAAATGGTGAATAAATAAGTGATCAAAGAGTGATTGAAAAGATACTAAGATCACTAGATTCCAAATTTGATTTTATTACTGTTGCGATTGAAGAATCTAAAGATTTGAAAAAAATATCTTTAGAACAACTTACGAAAGGATTCCCTTCAAGTTCATGAACAAAGGATTACAAAAAGAGCAGAAGATAAAACTATGGAACAAGTACTACAGACTAAGCTTACTCTTGAAAATAAAAGTGAATCAAATTTTCAAATAGGAAGAGGTCGTGGACAAAGAGGAAAAGATGGCAAAAATCAGACCTATCTGCTAGGAAACCTCAATGGGTATATCACGTGAGCAGCGAAAATCAAAACAAAAATCAGTTTCCTACGCAGATCAAATTGTCGTACAAAAAATTGGGGTCTTGAGAAAAATACAAAAACCAATAAAATCGCGATGTGTGAGAGATTGATTTTACCTAGGGAGATCATATATCCCTGTTTTCCAGATCTGGATAGCGAAGATGAAGGAGGTCAAGTGTCCTCTTCTCTAGCGGTATCCATATGATGGATCTCTACAGTGAAACTCCTTCAATCTGATCTTGCAACTCTTGCTCAGAGGGAGGGAGGAGAATAGGAGGTGGTGGCTAAAGTTGCAGCCTATCAACCATGAGTCTCCCCTCCTATTTATAGAGAACCACCAAAAACCCTAGGGCTCCTGCCTTAGTGGGTGTTGGATCTCCATCCAATAACCCACTAACCTTGCATTATTGGATCTCTATCCAATAATCTCCTTAGGCCTCTAATTGGGCCTTAAGCAAGGAGCCTATCAGTATAAGGTATCATCTAATGAGAATAGGGGCTAATTGAATCTTTATCTAATCCTTTATTCGCTGAAGCATCCATCATATGTATGTGACCCTCTAGGCCCGATACCGAGTTGACCGTGAGTCACTTCCATCAAAACTCCTTTTAATATAGTGAATTATTATCCTCATAATAATTCACTCGACTCATCGACTATAGACGTACTAAGCCACTACGCCATAATCCCCAGACGGTACAGGAGGATCGAATCCATCGGACCTGTCTATCCATAGTTACCATATATCTATAATCCCTTATCCAAATAATATCTTAGAGACCATATATTGGACATGGTACTGTCAGGTCACATATAAAATCAGTTTGTCTTACTCTATTCAAATTCCACCGGAGAACTCCTTCTCTCTCAATCTGAATGACCCTGGCTAGGGATTTGTTTGAGCAAGCACATAGGGGATATTCCTCTCTTGATACCGAGAGTGGATGATCCTCTATTGACACTCAATTACCTTCATAAGATTGGCTACCAATCTCGATAATCAATTATACCAGATTTGAAACTTTTCAAACCTGTAAGTCTCGCGTTAAAGAAAGGAGTACTCATACAAGACATCCTTGGTGTCTCAAGTCTAAGGACTAGATACACAACTGGGACTATGGAATCGCTATCTGACATTATGTATCATTAACCATATAATATTTCATAAGCAGATCAATCAATGAACTCATTATCTAATGATCACCTATACTATATCCTTAGTGTCTCCACATAAGTGGATATGAGACTAGCCACCTCCATCATATGGATGGGTATATAGTACACCGATCTATCCGGTTATCTTAATGTCCCTCTTGAGTAACCTATGACCGAAATTATTTAGGATCTATGTTTAAAGGTGAATCGATCTCATTATCGTGATCTCATCATGATCCGATTCTCATTGTACAGAACCAAGGACATCACAATATATATGTAACAAATAATATAATGTGAGAAGATGCCAATACTAATCATAAGCAAAAAAGATTATATAGTGTGTCACACGTGCTATCGCTCACGTGATTGGCTTGCAGGGCACCTGTAACCAACACTATCAAGAATCTCCAAACAATGAAGGAGGTAGAGAAAATTCTAGCTAAAGAGGCCGAGGTTATGGTCGAGGACGTGGCCAAGGCTGTGGACATGACATAAATTCTAAAAGGTCTGAAATACAATGCTATGTTTGCAAAAGGTAAGGACATTACTCCTTTAAATGTTAATATAATCCTAACAATTAAGGTGATAAGGTAGATTTTGTTGAAAAAGAAGAGAAAAATAAAAATCAAGTTTTGCTAATGACTTATGATAATTTGAAGGAAGATCAGTTTCTAACATGGTATCTAGATATAGGGGCTTCAAATCACATACTTTGTATTAAAGAATTATTTTCATAAATGGATACAAGTTATTTTTGGGAATATTACATTTGGTGATTTGTCTCAAAGACCGGTAAGAGGCAAAGGTAAAATTATTCTTGGACTCAATAATGACAAAGAATTATGCATTTCAGATGTTTATTATATACTTGATATGAAAAATAATATTCTTAGCTTGGGACAATTACTTAAAAAAGATTATAATATTGAGATGAAAGATATGACTCTTTTAATTTATGATAAGACTAAGACACTAATCTCACATGTGAAAATGACGAAGAATAGAATGTTTCCTCTATATTTATGCATTTTTGATCGATCAAATTATTTTAAGATTGATATTAAGGATATTTCTACATTATGACATCTTAGATACGCACACTTAAATTTTGAGGCTTTAAAACTTCTAGAGAAGTTGAATATGGTAATAGGAATGTCAATAATTGATTACCCATCAAAATTATGTGAAGTATATGTTCTGGGTAAGCAAGAAAGAAAGCTTTTCAAAATCAATAGAACGAAAAGAGCATGACATCGACTTAATTTGGTATACTCGGATGTTTGTGGCCCTATCAACCTAGTATCAGTTGTAGGAAGTAGGTATTTTCTTACCTTCACTAATGAGTGTAGTGGCAAAACTTGGGTCTATTCGCACTAGTTGCTCGATTGGATACAGTAAGATTACTTATCTCCCTAGCAGCTCAAATGAAATGCAAAATTTTATAAATAGATGTCAAATCAGTATTTCTTAATGGAGTTCTTGAAGAAGAGGTATATGTTCAATAACCCCTTGGTTTTATTATTTATGAACAAGAAGACAAAATATATAAGTTAAAGAGAGCTCTTTATGGGCTTAAACAAGCCCCACGAGTATGAAATTATCGGCTAGATGCTTATTTTATTCAAAATTATTTTTTTAAATGTCTACATGAACATGCTCTCTATACTAAATCTAACTCTGATGGAGATATCATGTTTGTATGCCTGTATGTAGATGATTCAATATTTACAAACAGTAGTAACTCTATGATTAAAGATTTTAAACACTATATAAAGAAGGAGTTTGAGATGACTGACTTGGGTCAAATGACTTATTTCCTTGGTATTGAAGTTGTACAAAACAATGAAGGAATTTTTGTCTTATAAGGAAATTATGCAAAAGAGGTTCTAAAGAAGTTCTCCATAGAAGATTGTCATCCTACAGATACACCACACGTATTGAATATGACACCAAGTTGACCAAGGAAGGCGAAGATAAATACATTAATCCAACTTATTATAAAAGTCTAGTTGGATATTTAAGGTATTTGACATGCACTCGGCCTGATATACTATTTGGAGTTAGTTTAACAAGTAGATACATGGAAGCTCATAAAACTTCTCATTTAAATGTTACTAAAAGAATTTTGTGATATATTAAAGGAATAATTTAGTATGGAATATTCTATTCATCATAAAAAAGATTAGATCTAATTGGATATAGTGATAGTGATCGGGCTAAAAGTTATGACAATCAAAAGAGCACAACTGGTTTTATATTTTATTTTGGTGAAGCTACATTTACTTGTTCTTAAAAAAAAAATAGCATATCGTTGCACTATCAAGTTGTGAAGCAAAATATATAGTAACATTTTCCTATGTTTGTCATGCAATATGACTAAGAAGATTACTTCAAGAACTTCATATGTCACAAGAGAAGTCAACTAAGATTTATATTAATAATAAATCAGCCATTGTCTTAGCTAAGAATCTAGTTTATCATGAAAGATCGAAGCATATTGATACAAAATTTTATTTTATAAAAGATCATGTTAAAAATAAAGAAGTTGAGCTACATCATGTCAAGACAAGTAAACAAGTGGATGATATACTTACAAAGCCTCTCAAATTTCAAATATTTCAATAACTTAAAAATAAACTTGGCATGTTGAATGGAACAAGTTTAAGAGGGGAGAATGTTAGAATTAAACTTGTTCAAGTATCATAAAGAGATTAATTTCACCATATGAACATTCATTTCATCAAGAGAAAATATTTATGGAAGGACAAGTCAAATTGACTATTGATTCTTAAAAGGGTTTCTTGAAAGAGATAGATTTATTCTTAATACATTTAGATTTATTCTTAATACATTAATGTAATGTATCTTTGGGGACTGTATAAACCTCATATATTGAGTCATGAAATATATAGAGTTTGTGAAATTATAAAAAATATTAAGAGAAATATAGAAGATTTAGCCTTCTCCTAATCTTTCTTAGTGTGATAATGGTATCCCTTCTTCTTATCGATTTCAATAGATGGTAGGGGCGACGATGGCCTAGCTCCCGAATTGGTTGATGCAATGCACACCGTGGGAGGAGTGCTCGGGGGCGAGGTCCACGACGATGCCTACCGCTAGGCGCCTAAGAGAAGGGGAACTGTAGCCACCACCGAAGGCATTGAGGGAGCAATCGAGATGAGTGGGGTTGATCGGGCTGGCGATGAGCGCGATGATGGGGAGGCAGAGGAGGAAGGGGAGCTATCTGCAGATAGCTGAGGATGGGGCACTGGGGGCTTCCCAGAATGGCGGCAACGTGGGCACCGGTGCTAGGTAGGTGGACGCCGAGGGTCGCAGGCAATAGAGTAGATGGGTGATGGCTACTGGAGAGGAAAAAGAAGGATGGGTGATGCGGTGAGCTTTGCACTGGATGGTTCAGAGGTGGACGTTGATGATGCCATGGCCGAGGAGATCGAAGAATGCAGCATGGGTGCGACCGACCTTGACTAGTAGGGTGGGAGAAGGCCAGAGAGCAGCCGACGACGATGGAGAGGATTAAGTTGTTGGTGAGGATATCTATGCCAATGAAGGCGATCAATTATAAAATGTCATGCGACTGGGAAGCAAAGAGGTGCTGACTATAGGTAGGAGGAAGAAGGCTGTCAGGGGTGATGTTGCTAAAGAGAGGAGCAGATGCTACGGTTATGGGTGATGGTGGGGCTAGGTTTGGAGAAAGAGGAGGAATGCTCGGATCTTAAGAGTGAAAAGTCGATCTTGACTAGTGACTTTGTACTCTTCGATGAGGTTGCAAGGGATAATCTCTTAAAAGTGTTTTGATAATTAAAATATGAGAAGAGAAAAGATTAAATGACTCATTAATATAAGATGGTATTATTTATATAGCTTAGAAGATGTTATTTCTTCTATGATTGAGTCAGTTTTAGATGATTGAGATCATATCTTTTGGAGATCATATATTCTAGTATTATCTTCTATCAAGAATAACAAAAAAGTGTTTCGGCAACTTTGATATACATACAATAACACTGAAAGATTCTTTTTTGCTTGTAAAGAAAATATAATAAGGTGCATTTTCTTAATGTCCACTCATCTTGTTGACTTAGGCCACGTTATCGTGCGAGTGAGTGCCTGCCAATGGACCAACGAATTTTGAATTCATGAAGAAAATTTATTAATAACAAAAGAAGAAAATAAAAAAAAACCCACTCATGGAGTGCATGATAATAAAATTAAAGTGTAAAATTAATCAAGTAACACGATCAGTTTGAGCCAGTAGTTCAGATATTGACCCATAACTAAAAGAGGCATTCAGTGTAGGTGAATATTCATCGGAATGCAACAAGAGGGACAATCAGAATATGACGAGAAGCATCAGAAATAGTAAATGAATAACTTTTACGGCACTCAGTCATGACCTACCAGATTGGGTGAATATTTGCAGATGAAAAAAGATATTTAGGGAAGTAACAAGGATACTGCCACTAGTATCATCATCGTCGTCAACAAGAACAAGAACCATATGTCCCTTCACACACGCATGAGTGCTCGTCATGACACTGGATGCTATTTCTTGAGCAGTGTTGGTCAAACCCAAACGCAATTGCAATTATCTCACCATGATGTTAAGTATATACGACTTCTTTATGCCCTAGTTAAGTAACATTCTAGTCATGAAAATGGTCTGTTGTCAAGATGAGATTACGTGTATTCATCCTCAATTTATCTCCCGTGACACCCTTATCAATGAGGCAACTTGATGACACACTTTAAGCTCTAGTACAATAACAGGATGGGATTTGTATGCTCTCTAAAGCTTATTATGGATACAATATAAGGTCTGATCATAGAACATCAAGCAACCCAATTACTGGCTTCCGATGGATCTACTTGGTGAATTCCATGACCCAAGTAATGGAGTACACATGAATGAGTTTGAATCCTGAGAAGCCAGCCTCGTTTGCCAAGGCCTGGTACTCTTGTTGGTTCCTCTCTTTGCCCCCAGGGTTGTAGGCCAACATCATGAGATCTCCTTGGCATGCAGATTGGGTTTCCAGCGTTGGCGCCGGAGCTATCGGTAGAACACATTCTACCACTATCACCTTTCTCTTCTCCGGCAGAGCCTTCCAACAATTCCTCAGTATCTTCACACACTGCTCGTCGCTCCAGTCATGAAGAATCCACTGCAGTTACACCGCTAAACAATGTTAGTTTCACCATGTAGCTTTTAGATTTTGCTGGGCCCTCCGATTCTCTCTGTACTCTCATGACAGTGATTTTCTTTACCTTCATAAAAATGGTGTCTCCTCCACTCGGGACGCTTTCAAACATGTCTCCGCTGACGTGCTCTACACCTGTAGCCAATACATCTCAAGAGTGTAAGCTGGTTTCCTATGTGCTTGGATTGGGTACCCTGATAGTGGTCATGCATGCTTCATCAATGGCGGACCTGGGCAGGGCGTGGCCTCGAAGATGACATGGGGAAGGTCGAAATTGACACCCTTGATGTGGGGGTGTCTGGAGGTGATCATGCGGAGGGCGGCGCCAGTGCCGCCGCCGACGTCGACTAGCACCTTCACGTCGTCGAAGCCACGGTAGACGTCGAGCACCTTCTTGGTGAAGATGGTGGAGTGGTTCTTCATGCACTCGTTGAACACCTGGTTGAACCGGGCATCGCTGCCGTGGTACTCGAACGCCGTCATCCCGTAGGCCTTGTTGAAGGGGATGCCGCCCTCCAATACCGCGTCCTTCAAGTGGTACCTGCCGTTGAAACGGTCAATTCCTGGTCTCGGTCGATCATTTGGCGCAGGAAGAAGCCATTACCAGCTTTCCATAAGGACCTTGTCTTGGTTCATCAGGCTCGCAGCGGCAAAGGACACGCCGTCCTCGTTCTTTGTTAAGTACCTGCAAACGGGCGCCGGGCCGTACCTGCGCGAGGGGCGGCCATCCTCGCTGGTCTCCACGGAGCAGCTGACGATGCTGTAGGCGGCGAGCAGGCGGAGGATCCGATCCACGATCTCCGCCGCATTGGGGTTCTCGGTGGGCAGCTGGGCTGCGATGTCGTCGGGGCTGAGCTTCGCGCCGGGGCCGGTCCTGGCGACGATCTCTAGCAGGTCCAGCTCGATGGCGGCCTTGAGGGTCATGGGCAGCACGGCGCCTATCACAAGCTGCAAGGCGTATGTGCATGCCTTCTCGTCTTCCTCCCGTGTCAGCTGCTGCATGTCCTTGACGGAATCCATGTACAGTTGCAGCGCAGGTGGTCATAGTGTAGGAGTAGGAGGAAGATAAATATAGACTATTGGCGGAGTGGAGCAGGCAGAGGTATCGTGGCGCTGCCATCAATCACATATAACGCAGCTGAAAGATATTGTTGGAAATAAAAAAAATAATAAAAATACCCAATTGATTCATTGATTCAATGTTTATTTATACATAATAATAAGAATAATTTCCCTCAAGTAACATACGAGATTTTCTCATTCAGTTGGGGAAATCATATCTAAATCCTGACTAAATCCTATCTTTTATCATGTCCCGCAAGATCGAGCTCTAGCAAAGGACGGCGAACGCGGCTACGTGGTAGTAGTGGTGGCAACGAGAGAAGCGCTATGATCGTAGATTTATTGTCGTTTGACAGCGAGAAAGAACTTGTTGTGCCCTCTCTATAGAGCACTGAGAGACGACCCGTAGAGGTACTCTCAGCAAAGAGAACAGAGCAACAGAGCCTGCAGGAGGGATGGCGCCGGCGAGCAGGTGTAGAAACCATCGCTCATCGCATGGGGTAGGCAAGGTGCCGCTTGTTGGAGCGATGCGATAGTGATGGTGCACAAGGAAGATGACCTGCGTAAGAATGTCTCGGTAGAGGAATTGAGAAAGCCAACAAGGTCCAACGGAGGAAGAGAAAGTCGATGCAGTGGAAATCTCCAGCTTCGACATCGACGAGAGACTACCGTTTGACAGTAAGAAGAGATAGATCTGCACCGATGAGGAGAGAGTTACCTTCGGAGCAAAGGAAGCAAAGGATGCCCGAGATGATGGTGGTGGATGACCCCTGAGTATCTGTGGTTTCGCAGTGGAATTGTCCACGAACATAAAAGCTGTCGTTTGACAATAAATAAAAAAGAAAGGTAATCTCTCTTATAAAGAGAGGAGCTCTGATACCATGTTGAAAATAGGAAGAAGTAATGAAAATGCCTACTTGATTCATTGATTCATCGTTTATTTATACATAATGAGAATGAGAATTTTCCTCAACTAACATACGAGATTTACTCATTCAGCTGAGAAAATCATATTTAAATTCATAGAGTGATTGATGGAGGAGCAATTGTCAAAGGAAACACGTTTTTTCAATTAGACTTAAGGGGAGGAGTCAAAGTTTAATAAAGAGATCGATGACAACCACGACAAATCATTGGCAGAGACGCCAACTGTAACAGTTCGCAATTGTCTGACGCCGGAAGAATCACGGAACAAGATGTGCACATGTTGACTATTAATGAGCATTGTGCATTTAGCAGCTAAAAGCAACCGCATGAACAGATGTTTTGTTTAGAGAAGTCTCATCTCGAAATGATTTGTTCCACTTAGCGTCGTCATCTTCACGACGATCACACGTCAACCATAAAATATTTCTCTCTCTATACAACGTCATTGTTCACGCTTGCTTTCCCGAAGAGCCCCTCTAGTCTTGTCGGATTGATCGATTGTCTGGATATTAGTTTTTCCTATCCGTCTGATATGGTTTATTTTGTAAGCATGGCCACATAATCTGACATGTTTAACCACTGTTATATTTTGTTGAATAAGTCATATGCACTAAAACTGCAGTTATATCAGGTTTAGTCCATTGTTTCCCCTCAGGTCTCATCCGTCTTAATTCTCCTCATTGACAGATATCATCTAGGAAATCAAAATCCCTAGGATCGGTAAACAATTCTTAATCTAGCAAGTGTAGTTAAAAATATATATGTATCACATGTTTAAACTTTCTAGGGATATAGCATCACTGAATGGAGGAAAAAAGAAGAACCATCATAAAGAATGATACAGCTGGAGCAGGAAAATATTTCATGTTTATTAATCAATGAGATGGTTTGGTAGTCTGAGTGGATATTGACATTCCAACTTCTCTTGATATCTCAATCTCTTGATCTCTCCTTTTTTAGATGATTAACCATATAATCACTGACCTACTAGGATGTTTAATTTTATTAGGACTCTAAATTTATTTTTTTATTCAAATATAATATATAACTTAATATTCTTACCCATTCAAGCCTTATCTAATGGGTGAGACAACATAATGATCAGAACAGGGAATGCAATTATCTGAGGCGATCTATCATTATATTGGGCTTCTAAATAACAAAAAACTGCTCATTATGTGATAGTGTTGACCACAAGGAGTTTTGGTGTTTGGTTAGTCATAACGTAGACTAGACTCGGTCCATGCACCCATAAGTCTTCTTTCATGCAACGCCTCATTTTTTTGTACATATTATTTATTAGCTGACGATACTGAGAAAATTCTAATGTTGTTGTCATTTTCAAATTATAAAAAACTCAATAGTATGTTACTTAATTTTAAATATTTTAATTATATTCCTAAAGTAAATTATCTTATATATATATATATATATATATATATATATATATTGACTTGAAATAGTTTCTGGAGAAGGAAATAAAGATGACACTGATTTTAATTTATATTCATCACTCCTCCTTAGTTGTATTTAATATATTTATCAATCTCACAACTCCAATTACAAACCTAAAGTCAACGTATACATCAAAACTTAAACTAATTTACTAGGGCTTCCAATATATTTATGACATTTGATCAACATCTAGCACCAACTCTAGGAAAAAACCAAACAATATATTATTTATCTACCAACATCAAAATGATGATGACAGTAGAGAATCCTAGCAATAGACTCCAAAAAAGCTAACCCACACAAAATAAGACCAACTTAACTCATCCTTTTGTAGGTTAGGTTAGGATATATTTGTCGATATTGTACCACCATATCACAGACCTCATCGCCAGTTTAACATTTTCATGGATCATATTGCTTGATTTAATCATCAGCATCTGATGCACATGGATAATTCTCTCTCCTCTCTCTCTCTCTCTCTCTCTCTCTCTCTCTCTCTATATATATATATATATATATATATATATATATATATATATATATATATATATATATATATATATATATAAAGTCAGGGAAGCCAGTTCCTATGTCGGCAGTAGTCAAATTAGCACTCTTAAAAGGAAAAAGATGAAGTAGTCAATGTCGCACCATCAACTTCAAGGATATGATATAGACGCTACCCCCATCCAATAGCCAAAGCAATCCATGATGCGACAAAGTGGATAGAGCTTTGAATAAGTTCGAATTGTCCATTTAAGGCATATGTTTTTCTTTATCGTATCCACACTAAACCCTAAACTCCTTTCTTTCGTAAGCACAGATCAATTTCATAGATCAATTTTACTGTCAATATATGTAGTGCGTATAAGATATGAATTTTACTCTCTTACGCAAATGTTGCTTTAATAATTGAATCCCACTCACGTTGCTTTAATCATTGAATCTCACTCGCTTTGTATATAGATAAGGAATTTCATAACATACATCTTTCTTTTATCGGAACTTCATAGCATAATATTTTTTTCTCGAAATTTTATTATCTCACTTGCATAGCCCATATGGACAGAAATTGATTAGCATATTTTAGATTGTTGAGGAGGGTTGTTACTAACAGTTGTGCTCTAAAATTACTACTGGATCGAATTGTAATAGAGCTTCTATCAGTTCCTTGAACTTGTCTTACCTACCTATCTTCTTCTCTACTTAGTCTTATTGCCCTTACCCGAGTCAATCGTATCTTGTTTCGTGTTAAGCTGTTCGAAAGTACAAGAGAAGAAGTTGTATAAGCAAGCTGTATCCAAAGCAAATAGAGTCGGGAGTTCTTGTTGTCGGCGATGAAGAAAATAATGTACTGTTTACCACAAGAATGGAATTGTTAGAATAGAATCTGGATGGTGACATAAGTATAGAACTCAATAACAGTAGAGGAAACAGGTGAAGTTCGAGTTCCAATTGGAAGTCCAATTGTCGACTAACGCTAAGTTCCTTTTTTGGGGGATCAACTCTGACTCTTACGGCTTACTTTAGAACTGAAGTGCAGTACACTGCTCGGTAGCAATGAAAGCCGTATTGGTTTAGAGGAGGTTGTGTTAGTAGTGATTTCAACCTTTTTGACACCAGTTGCATTCTTTCCGGTAGCACCGATTATTATAGCTAGTAGTTCAAAAGTATATTGTCAACAGTGATTCAACTCTTGCTGTCGGTCTTAACAGTCTTTTAAAAAATTTGATAGAGATCCATTCTCTTTCCCCTTAAAAGTTGCTATCTTCTCTCTCCACCTTTTTAATAAGCTAACCAAAGCAATTTAACCATTCAAAAACTTAAAACTAGATAATTAAAAATAATAATAAGAATAATAAATTTAAATCTAATTAATCTAACTAAAAGTCATCGGTAATATAATAATATTAAATTAAAAAATATTTTTTCTAAAAATATTTACAAAACTTCAAAATAAATTTAAAAGGTTCATATATTCATTATTTTTTAAAATTTTAAAATTGTTTATTTACTAATTTTGAGCCTCAAAATGTTAAATTATACAGAAAATATCAAAAAAATATAATCTTAATGTCAAAAATAAATTATATTAAATAATTTACTGACATATCAATTTATATTATTATAAATAATAAATAAAAATATAAAAATATTAAATTATAAAAAATAATGAAAACAAACGGTATAATTAATAAATAAAAATATAAAGTAAATAATAATATAATAGTAATTAAATATTTTAAAAATAAAACATAAAATATGAAGAGCTTGGTTTTTGTAAACTAAATTTTAGGATAGGCTTTTCATATATTTTAAAGATCAAATGTTAAAAAATACTACATGGATAGATCATATTTTTGTGATAATTAGAAAATTAAGAAAAATTCAAATTGTTAGAAGCTGAAAATAAATTGAAAAAATGTCATTAATGTCATTCTCGATGTCTTTTGAAAGTTTTATGAAAATTTCACATAATTTTAATTAGTTCTTGTATCAAATACACTATTTTTATATTTTACCAAAAATTAAAAATATCGAAACAATTTTAAATTAGACAAAATATGATAGAGATATATTTGAGTTCAATTCAAATTTCCTTTTGATAAAATTTCAGAGCATTTGGATAGGTTCTTATATGAGATACATTTGGTTTGACATAAAAATAAAGTATTAGATATTAAGTCTTAATATTTTTTAGACCAAAATTTTATCATTATTTGTTCAACTTGTTAGGATCAAAGGTTATGTCGACTCCCGAGTCTTCTTCTGTTTTAATATAGATTGGTTTCCAATACCAATCTTATTTGGGTGAAGATTAAACCCTTACATTTACCTACAAGGGAGACTTATGAAAAATTTATATCGGTAAGCTTTCTCACTTCCCTTTTCTTTTTCTTATAAATCATTCATAATTTTTTTCACATAATTTAATTATCCAAAAGAGTTATTGTTATTGTAAGAATACTTAGGATATTTATAGACCCCAAGTGGTTTTAGAAACTTGGCGCCAAAAATAAAACATACTAAAAAAAATTGGGTACGGGTGGTTTACCCGTCGTTAGCCACTGGCCGCCGCTCGAATTCTGTGGTACAAGTGATTTAACCGCCACCTTGTCACGGGCTTAGCTGATTTTGCCTAAGCCGTGCGGCACCCATGCGTGTCCGTCCGCAAAGGTCAGCCCTCCCCGAGATCTCTTAAAATCCCACAGACTTACAAAAAAGAGAAAACGGGCCAGAAGAAGTAACTCCCACGGGATCCACAAGCAACTGCTCAAGAAAACACTTTATAAAGCCAAAATACAAATTACACCCATGGACATTACAAACTCAGAGAGGTTGCACACAAAGGATAATGGTCCACTACATCAAGCTCCCACAAGTGCTTATAAGACACACTTGTATTTACAAGCCAAACTTGGCCATAAAGTAAATCAAACTAGGGCTTCCAAGCCTACTGCAAGCCCGCTTCTTGTTGTACAAGATATGTATCTAAACCGAAGGACACGGACTAACACAAGCATTTCATCGAACACCTTGTTTACATTGTTGTCCGTGACATTCTCCCCACTTATTCCTTGACGTCCTCGTCGAAGCCACACGCCGCATCTCCTCGCATTCTCAATCTTTAATCTTCTTCTTTGGCGCAACACGCCTTTGGCTCCTAGCTCTCCGCTGTTGTTGAGTAGTCGAACTCAATCCGCCATGGCTTCAACTCACCAATGAATCTGGTGTGGGGTTGGCTGAGTTATCGATCCTTGTTGGTTCTCGCGATCCCTCGATGAAGGAAAAGACCGCCTTATTATGTGCGATCGCAATATACTCATATTGCTTGAACCGGTAGATGCTTGTTGGAGCTTTAACGAGCATCGCCTCACGATTTTGAAGTTTTAAGGTCCTTTCCCATAATGTTTGCCCATTGAACCTTCTTCCATTAGTTGTCACTTCCAAGTATGTTCGCATCACTCCCTCTTAGTCAATTGGGAAATGAAGTGGAAAAACTATTCTCAATAGTATCGATCACCAATGGTGAGGATTTGACAACCATTGTCTTCCATAAGCTTTATTTGAAGGGTCCTGTGCGAGCTCCCTGCTTGGATAAGTAAGAGAACTGGGATACTTGACTTCACCCATTCTCTTCATAGTTGAGAAGGTAAGGTGGCTTCTCTCACCTCCTCGAGTTAAGAGAACTGGGTACTTTCGGTTTCCATTCTCTCGAGTTGAGAAGACAAATGTTACTCAATTTCGCAAAGGTTACTTGATTTCGCCTCCTCGAGTTTGTACTTAATGCATTGGTGGTTACTAACATTCGCTTTTGCTCACACTTCAAGCACTTGAAGTGGTTACACTCCTTCGTTGGGTTAGCTCGTGATTCACCTTCCCGCCATTGAACTTCGGAATGCAAGAAGTTTTGCGAAAAGTGCACAAAGTTTACTTGGCTCACTTCCTCGAGTTAAGAGAACTGGGTACTCGGTTTCGCCCATTCTCTCGAGTTGAGAAGGCAAATGTTACTCAATTTCGCCCGGCAAAGGTTACTCGATTTCGCCGCCTCCTCGAGTTTGTACTTCATGCATTGTGGTTACTAATATTCGCTCTTTGCTCACACTTCAAGCACTTGAAGTGGTTGCACTCCTTGCGTTGGGTTAGCTCGTGATTCGCCTTCCCACCGCCATTGAACTTCGGAATGCAAGAAGTTTTGCCCAAAAGTGCACAAAGTTTACTTGGCTTCGCTCACTTCCTCGAGTTAAGAGAACTGGGTACGGTTTGCCCATTCTCTCGAGTTGAGAAGGCAAAGGTTACTCAATTCGCCGCAAAGGTTAATCGATTTGCCTCCTCGAGTTTGTACTTCATGCATTGAGCTGGTCACTAACATTCGCCTGCTCTTTGCTCACACTTCTGAAGCACTTGAAGTGGTTACACTCCTTGCGTTGGGTTAGCTACTGTGATTCACCTTCCCACTGCTATTGAACTTCTGGAATGTAAGAAGTTTTGCCCGAAAAGAGCAAAAAGTTTACTCCAACTTGGAGTCCCCCAACTTGGAGTAAGTCTTTGATAGATCTGATCACCTTTGGGATTGTACCGTCTTCTCCATCACCTTTGCCGCCTACTCCTCTTGAGTAGAAAGGTACAGTACCATGTATTGCCTACTTCGTTCCTTGGTCGAGCACTCCTGCATCAACCCGAAGTCCCTTAATTTTGGCTATTTGGATGAGAAGCACATCGACATCGGTCTTATGAAGTTTCTTGGCCTTTGCCCTTCTGCCTCGTCTTGGTACTTGGAGTTTGCCTCTGCACTCTCCACCTCCTTAGCCCCTTTTACGACCAATGCTGTCCCTTCATGAGAGCAAGGGATCGATGACTTCACAGAAGTCCCGCATCTGCGGTACCATGGTGCTGCCAAGCCCATAGCACTACTATCCATTACCTTGCATCTTCATCCCTTCCTTTGCGATCGGTAGATCTGCCTCTATGGCACTGTGGAGCTCCTCCGAGTCCACCTCCTCTCTAACCGACGCTTTTCTTTTGGGTAGCTGAGACCCATTGGGCTCGTCGTCGCTTCCTCGCCCCTTTCGACCACCTGCTTCGACACCACTGTGTCCTCCTAGCAGTTCTCCTTGGTCGATGGAGAGACAGACTGCAACTCTCATGCATGGCCTCCGCCATCTTGTTGTAGGGCTCGTGCCGATTCTGTTCCCCTTAGCTTCCTTGGTAGCAACGTTCGCTTACTCGGCTTTGTCCTCTGACTTGCCGGGCTCCCTTAAGCGAATGTAAGCCGCGATCCAACTCTCCAACTGCTCCAGTTAATCAAGTCCCTCTATGGGACTCACCGGTACTTGCAATCGACTACTCCCTCGGTGGTATCCCCCATATCGACGACCAAGGCTTTCATCCGATGCAAGCTTGATGCATACACACGGAAGACTCACCTCTGCGACTATGACATTCACTCCTTGAATCCACCCTTCTTGTCGTTGCATTGTTCACCAAGTGGAGCTCCCAATGCCTCGATCATTCACATGATCATGTCCCTCTCCATGGGACTCACTACGTGCACTTGGACTTCTTCCTCGGTGGTATACTCCCATATCGATGACTAAGGCTTTCATCCAATGCAAGCTTTGATGCACACACGAAGACCTGCCTCTGCGGTACTACGACATTCACTCCTTGAATCCATAGCCCTTCTTCTTGTTGTGTCGTACACCAAAGTGGAGCTCCTAGTAACTCCTTATCATACCACCGCATGATTTTGTCCCTCACGGGATAAGATTGTCTGTATTGCATTGCCACGAACTATTCCACCACGATCCGCTGCACCATGTCGCCTCCTGGTGACATCTCCATTGCATACAGATTCTCGTGTGATGAACTCGGACTACGACTTCTCCACGTGTGGCCTCGCCATCTCGACTTTTAGTTCGCTCCTTGGCAATTCCCTTCGTCCCCCACTCGGGTTACTCACGAAGCATAGCTCTAGGTTGTCGCCTAGTAGCTCCAAGTCTCGACTTGCTAGAGTGGGTGCACCATTGTCGGATCTTGGGCCTCTATCCCCTACCAAAGACAATCTTGCTATGCACCTCTTGTTCTTGAACGGCAACACTGGCATATTCTTCAAGAGTACCGCCTCTGCGTCCTCTTACCCGTACTAAGGTCTCATGATCCTAACTTTGCCTCCGTAGTTGAATCACCTTAGTTACTCCATCAAATGCATCTCGAGGTAGCTTGCATGTGCCTTGAAGCTCCCTTCATATTTGGCACTATGCAAAATAAGTCGTCCCATCGAATGAAGAACCCATGGAACGACATGATCCCACTCTTGCCTCTACAAGAGTTCATGCCCTTGACCTCTGTCTAAGGAAAGCTCTGTGCCTCTGCTCCATGTTCCATCTTCTATGTCGACTCCCTTCATGCGGCTTGGATACTTCACCGAGTTCCACCCAAGTCGCTCTGCTCCTCGATTTGCACTGAGTTGATAGTGGCCTCACGTCCACCATTCCACGGGTCAGCCTTCTGTTGAGTTCGATTTCTGCCTCGACTCTAAGTGTGCCTTCATATGATGTTGCCTTGGATTGCTCCCCCACTTGATCTCGAAATGCATCCACCAATGCATTACCTCCTTCGAGATCATGCGACAACTCTTCGTCGCTCACTCGGTCCGTTGAGCTTTATGGAGATATAACCCTGAGAAACTCTTCCTCAATATGCGATCTGTGCATGATTCTCCCACTAGAGAACTAGGACTTATCCCTCCGGATATCCGTCTGGAGCAACTTTTCTCTTTATATACTTCCCACTGGAAGTTTCGGAGACCATCATCCCCTTTGGACTACTCCGTCTTACTGAACTTGTGCTTTGTTCTTCCCCCACAAATGTACTTGCTAGATTGCGACCCTTCCCAATACAGTCTCCACTGCACCCTTCAAGGTCTAGCAACATGCTGAATTTGTTGCACATTTCAGCCACCTACGGACATATCCTTTCCATGTTGAAGAGAAAGTTCTGATGCTCCATGGCGCCGAGTTCTAATCGCGCCTTGGGATGGCCACGAACACTCTGTCATCCATGTACAAGCCCTTGCATGAGTTTTGAATCCTTCGAGTTAGCAATTCCCCTCACCTCTGTGAGCTTTGCATAACTCTTTCGGTCGTTACACAACACCTCCCACCTTGCACGGTCTCATCTTTCACCAATCACCCTGCTTTGCCTTAAGCACCGTCAAGTTTGGTTGCCAACGTCGAGCTATAGCTCAAACTCAACCATTCCAATCTTTATGTGCTGCGCATTCTTCTTCGCTTGCTTGTCCTCGTGTTGCCTCTCGTGCAAAGGGGTTGGCTATTCCTTGAATGCCAAACCAGGATGCTCGCTCCTCTGAGCGACTCCTTTCCCTACATCTCAATGTCCGTTTCCCCCAAACGGTTGCGCGTGCTGGTTGTCCTCCACACAGCCTAGCTAGGTCCCCCACATTTGTATGGCAAGTGTTTTTACGTGTGCTTGTCCCGCTCTGATACCACATTGTCACGGGCTTAGCTGATTTTGCCTAAACTGTACGGCACCCATGCGTGTCCGTCCGCAAAGGTTAGCCCTCCCCGAGATCTCCTAAAATCCCATAGACTTACAAAAAAGAGAAAACGGGCCAGAAGAAGCAACTCCCACGGGATCCACAAGCAACTGCTCAAGAAAAACACTTTATAAAGCCAAAATACAAATTACACCCATGGACATTACAAACTCAGAGAGGTTGCACACAAAGGATAATGGTCCACTAGAGACCGAAGCCCCCACAAGTGCTTATAAGACACACTTGTATTTACAAGCCAAACTTGGCCATAAAGTAAATTAAACTAGGGCTTCCACGCCTACTGCAAGCCCGCTTCTTGTTGTATAAGATATATACCTAAACCGAAGGACACGGACTAACACAAGTATTTCATCGAACACCTTGTTTACATTGTTGTCCGTGACAACCTGGGCAGTTTACCTGCCGAAAGCTGTTGGCCATCACCCGAATTCTGTGGTACGGGTGGTCCAATCGCCGTTCACCAACGGTTTACCTACTGGATTTTTCGTAAAAGTGGTTTCGTCCACTTTTCAAATTTCGACTTTGACTTTATGTTGATCAGCTCCTTAGTCAACTGATTGAGCTCAACCTAAGCTCAACCAAACACAGTAGTGGATCTGATTAACTTATTGAGTTGATTTGAATTTCATCTAAATCAAAATTAATTAGGACTTACTTCTAACTAAGACTCAACGATTACGATACTTAATGACTAAAAGCTTAAATTAGACCCAACTTTCGCTAATCCGGTAGCCTCCGGTATTCTTGTGGTAAGTCCTCCGATCTTCTACTGGTGATCTCCCTTCATATTCGCAATTAGCTTTCCAATCCCTTCGGCAAATCTCCTAGTGAACTCTCGACGAGATCCCACTGTATCATCTGAACCCAACCCAATGCCTAAGCTTGATCTTGGCCCATTATCTAGTTGTAACTCCATTGATCCTGTCATAGTTGGACCTGTACAATGTTAATTATGACTTAATTAAATATAATCATAATTATCAAAATATCGATTACAAGACCATTCTAACTCCCAGCAAGCTTTCGGCTACCCCCGATAATCTTCTGGTGAGTCTCGATCTTCTTATGGCGAACTCCCTTGCGTTATCTTGGCAAGCTTCCGATACCCTCGGCGAGCTTCCGACACACTCCTAGCAAGTTCCCAACCATATCGATTTGATGCATGGACTTCACTTTGACCAATCCTGATTGTAATAATCCTTTTGTCATAATTAATCCTGCATCAATCAACTCTAACAATTCATGTTAGATTTATAACCCATCAATTGATTTCATCATAAAAATCTGAGATTCAATAATCTATTCTTTTTTTATGATGACAATCAATTGATGACAAGAGTTAATTCTAACTCCCCCTAAATCCATACCACTTAAATTTAAGATAATCACACACTCTTAAATTCAAGTTATCAACATTCTATACAAATTTCAACACTAATTTGTATAAAGTAATCAAATCATGAATTTCATCAAGTCATCAAATCATAATTAGAGTTATGTATTCATATCCATATTCAAGATATATCAATTCATATCCACATCAAGATATCCATATTTTTCAACAAGATCATGTGTCATCAATATATTCATTAATTAATATCATGTGTCATCAATATTCATTAATTAATATCATCATTAAGATCATTAGTTAATTTTAAGGAATAAAAAGTAGAAGATCTTCATTTATATATATGAAACTTCAAGTTTTCAAAAATATGGTTCATAAAAAGATTTTCAAGTTTCATTTTCTAAACTTGTCAAAAATCATGATAATAACTTATTTAAGTTTAAATCATCAAATCATCAAAATTACTTTCATAATTTAATATATTCATAAAAGATAACATATCGATTCATTAATCTTTTTTAAAAGATTTATAAGATAAAATTTTTTTAATTAAAAATATATGTTCTTTATTTCATACAAGTATATCTTTGTCTTTTAACCCAAATAAAAATACGTATCTTCATTTAAAATTAAAAGAGAGATTTTATTATGGTAAAGATGAATAAGCCATAAATCACAAAGATTATTATACATAATTTTGAAAGATAAACTCATTAAGCATAATCACTATACATCATTAAATCATGGTTTCATAAAACATCTTTAATCAAAATTTAACATATCTCAATTTCAATATTTAAATGAGTCTAACTCTTTACACATAGTGCAAGGAGTTTATAAAGTCATTTTCAAAATAATTAAAAATGAAGCATTCAATTATCATGACATTTCAATCAATATAACATTTAAAATAATCATTCCACAAAATTAGTCAATATTTGAAGCATTTAATAATAGTCTTTACATCCAAATCAATGATTTTCAATCATCATCAAAATCTCCCTTTCATACATATGACTTTTATTCAAGCTAACTAACATTTTTGTGTTCTAATTATAGTATGCAAGGGTCATGTATCATTAAGATTAATCATAATAAAAATTTATTTTTATTATTAATAATTAATCTTGTTAATATTTAGGCTAGTGAGCTTGAAAGAATGTCAGATCTCAAGTTATATATCTTGACATCTAAAACATTATTCAGGGCTCCTAGATTTAATTTTGAAATAAACTTATAAGAAAGATATATTTGGTTTAGGTACCCATTTTATATTGAATCATTCAAAAAGATTTTAATCTTACTTTTCTAACCAATTTTTATTATATAGAGTTTTCTTTGGAACCTATACGATGTGGACTACATTTTCTAAAAATACATTTATTTGTCTTATGTCTTAATTTGTCACAAAAGTTACACTTGATTCTTAGTGGCACTTTCAATGTAGATCCTCTTACATTAAAAGCAAGGTTCCAAAGAAAATACCTTGGTTGAGTATTTGATCTTTGGAGCTCCTTGGCTTCTTACGTTCATATCAAGAGGTTTTATCCATATTTAGATTATTTTAAAGGTTTAAGTTCATTAATTTTTTGGGTTTATTTGTCAAAAGTTCAAGGTTCTCATCACTCAAGATTTCACTCGAGAAGTCATATGTTCTAAGTTCAAATTCCTTTCTATTCTTTGGAAGGTATTCTTCAAGTTCATTTTTTGTAAGATATTTCATTAATTGATTTATTTATATTAATTATTCTTTCATGTGTGATTTTCAAAGTATGCCAAATACTGAAATCTAAATCACAAGCATAAACACGATTAAACTCATTCTTATCAAGAGCACAAAGCAAAACATTCATAATCTTTACATTTAAAGAGAAATTCTTCTTCTCCAAATCATTCCAATTATTCATTGGAAGATAAGACTTTTCAAATCCATTTTCAACAATATTCCATAAATCAAGGTCTAAAGAAAGTAAGAAAGCTCTCATTTGAGTTTTTCAATAAGTGTAGTCCGTCCCATTGAACATAGGTGGACGTAAAATGGAATGTCCCTCATTCATGCCAAAACAAGATATTTACTCTAAGAAGTAAGAACCTTGCTCTGATACTAATTATTAGGATCAATTGGCACTAAGAGGGGGTGGGGGGTGGGGGTGAATTAGTGCAAGTGTAAATATTCAATTTAGATGATATCTTTTCAATTAAAACAAGATAGGCATTCTTAGTGAAATAATTGAGTGAACAAAGAAAAGTTGCTAAGTAGATAATTAAACCGAAAAGATAAGCAACGTTTAAAGTAAAGAACCTATCATGAAAATTTTGATTTCTTAAAAGATGAGTTAAATAGAAAGCTTTAATATAAGAAATATGTAATCAATAAAAATAAAGAACCACTCTTAATTTTATAGTAGTTTGGTACCAACGACCTACGTCCACTCTTGAGTCTTCCTTCTTGAGGCACACCAGCATCCATTACAAATCTTCTTTGGGTGAAGATTAAACCCTTACACTTGCTTACAAGGGAGACTTAAAAGAATTTCTATCTCCAACCTTTCTCCCTTCCATTTTCTTTTTCTTACAAATCACTCATAATTTTTTTCACAAAATTTAATTGCCCAAAATAGTTATTATGAATGCATGAGTTATTGTGAAATCAAACATACTCGAAAAAACCGAATACGCGTGGTTTACCCGCCATCAGCTGCTGGTTGTCGCCCGGATTCTATTATATGGGCGGTTTAATCACCACCTGGTGGTTTACCTGTTGAAAGTTAATGGTCGCCACCCGGATTCTGTGGTACGGGCGGTCCAACCATCGTTCACCTGCAGTTTACCCGTCGAATTCTCCACAAAAGTGGTTCTCTCTACTTTTCGAATTCTGGCTTTGACTTTATATTGACCAACTCCTTGGTTAACTGATTGAGCTCAACCAAACCCAATAGTGGATCCGGTTGCCTTATTGAGTTAATTTAAATTTCATCTAAATCAAACTCAATTAGGACTTACTTCTAACTAAGACTCAACGATTATAACACTTAATGATCGTAAGCTTAATTTAGACCCGACTTTCGCCAATCCGGTAGCCTCTGGCATTCTTGCGGTAAGTCCTCTGGTCTTCTCTTGGTGATCTCTCTTCATGTTCCTAGCGAGCTTCTCAATCCCTTCGGCAAATCTACTAGCGAACTCCCGCCGAGATCCCACTGCATCGTCCAAACCCGGCCAGATGCCTAAGCATGATCTTGGCCCATTATCTGGTTGTAACTTCATTAATTATGTCATAGTTAAACATGTATGATGCTAATTATGACTTAATTAAATATAATTAAAATTATCAAAACATCTATCAGAAGACCATTCCAACTCCCGATAAGTATTTCGGCTACCCCAGATAATCTTTCGGCGAGTCTTGGTCTTCTTCTAGCGAACTCCCTTACGTCATCCTCGTAAGCTCCCGATACCCTTGACGAGCTTCTGATGCACTCCTGGTGAGTTTCCAATTGCATCGATGTATGGACTTAACTTTGGACAATCCTGATTATAATAATCCTTCTATCGTAATTAATCCTACATCAATCAACTCTAACAATCCAAATTAGATTTATAACCTATCAATTTATTTCATCATCAAAATATGACATTCAATACAACTATTTAAAAGCTCAAATATTAAAAAAAACATATTATATGGATCTATCATATTTTGACAAAAATAAAAAATAAAAATAAAAATAAAAAATAAAAAAATAAAAAAATAAAAAAATAAAAATAAAAAATAGAAAAATGAAAATAATAAACTATTCAGATTATAAATAAATAAAAAATTAAAAAACCTCTCTAAATTAGCAAAAAGATGATAGATGTGCATCTGAATCTAATTTAAAGTTTTCATAAAATTTCAGAGTATTTGGATCTACCCTCGTATATGATACACTATTTTTTATTTAACCCCAAAATAGTGTTATCATATGTCACGAGTTAATTTTTTTGGACCAAATATTTACCATAGGTTACCCATCTATTTAAAAGCTAAAATATCAAAAAATATTATATAAATCCATCACGGAGAAAATAAGAAAATCATAAACTATTCATATTTTGAATAAATAAAAATATATTAAAATTTTTATAAAATAGAAAAATAATGATGGATGTCCATCTGGTTCCAATTAAAAGCTTTCATTAAAATTTTAGAGTATTCGGACTAGGTTTTTCATATGATACATTGTTTATGATTTGTCCCTAGAAAATAGTGTATAATATATTAGGGCTTAATATTTCTGAACTAATTTTTTTTCAAAGGTTGTCAATCTATTTGATATATGTTTACTCTTGCTTCCTCTTTTGTTTGAGCTCATCAACTTTCAGTATCAATCTTATTTCTAATAGGTAAAAATCAATAACACTTTATAATTTTTCTTTTTTTTTTGAATTTCATAAATAACTTTCCCACTCACACTTTTACATTGATTTATTACCTTTAATGCTTAGTATCACAACGACATTAAAAGAGAGAAAAAAACTTTAACAATACTCAAAAAGAGCTAAAATACTTCATAACCCTAGAAATAGATTTAGCATAAACCAAAACCAAGTAAGATATTTATAGGTTTCAAAAGACTTTAAAAATAAAATAAAAAATTTAAATCTCAAAATTTTAGTATTATCATCAAAACTTTTGACATGAGTCATAAATCTGGACTCTAATGATCCTACCACCAAAATATTTGAATTTTAGATGGCATTATCATTATCATAGGTTATATCGACAAACTAAAACAAAAGCTGACTTAGACGGTGTCATTATGCTGCATAAGCTTCCAAGTCCAATAACTAAATGTAGTTTAGTGTATGATCACATGGCTCATTGATGGTCAAATAGGACTCACACAATCATTTCTGATATTTTTTATGCTTATGCCCTAATCATTTGATTAGAGTGTGAAGGTAAGGAAACATTTAGAATCCTATGAACATCATCATTGACCTAATCATTTGACACACTCTCTCAATATAATCTTTTGTAAGGTCTTGTCTCAGCACCTCCACATAAGGCGGAATTGAAAGTAAAACTCAATTGACTTTGAATCAAATCAAGGTACTAAAATTTGACTAAGTAGATTATTAAAAAAAATATTTATAAAATATCTCTAGACAATTGTGTGAAACCCTCACCAGTAAATTTGGAAGACCCTTTCTTCAACTCTAACATGAGAACGACCCAAAAATAAGTTGTTTAAATTCTATCCTGCACGTTTCCTTGGAATTTAATATATAAGGATACTTATTTCAAAACATTGATTACTGTTGGTTGCATTCTTTCAAATAGAAGATAATTTAGATTAGACTAGAATAGTTTCAAATGAGGAAGCCACCTTCACATTGACCATAAGTCGTGTGCAGTAACTAACTCAAAAGTCGTGTATAAGCCACCTTCACATGGACTGGCAATAACTGACTCACTTGCGAGCATTTGATTACCCACAAGCGAGTCATTTTCTTCCTTGACCTTCGACTGGTTGACTTCTAAATGCGACAAAAGAGTGATCAATTGAAGTCCATATATATGTTTAACCTCAAAACAGGATAGCTCTATTGCTCCACTTGAGTAATTCTACAAACTGATGAATAGGTTTATTGGATCTGTAAACCATTCACAATAGTGGTCGACTTCGTACTTGTTGTAGAAAAGTCTTCGTTACACGTAAACTGGCACATACATCCATAGAGATTAATGTTCTACAATATTCTCTAACTATGGACAGTTAGGGGAACCATAGCAATATATACCCCAAAAGTTTTTCTTATGCACTTGGTATAGATGTAAATATACTGCATCTCTTTCCACTGCTTCTAAATAGGATAGGATGAAACTCGAGCAGTCCATTCTTCTGTTTCAAATCCTGTTTATGGTTATTATACACTTGGGCCGTAAACAGATTCGTTGTCAGTATTAGATGAATTTATGCCCTTAGCCGCTCCGCTCTATCAATACTTTATGATTCCATTAACCGCTCTGTGACACACCTTTCTACTTATTCTTATCGAGTCGACAAGGAGGCGAGGCGCGACAATGAGTTTACTATTATACAAGTTTGGCTTGGGCAAGAAGGTGTAAGTGAATTAGTTCCAAAGATCTAAATTCATAAGCTGATTCAGGCTGTAAACCCAGATTTAGAATTTTTGGCTTGAGCACCTGATTTGACTTCTTCCTCACCTTCACCTGATTCAACTACTGCTCTTCTTATCCTCATTCCTCACCTGCTCCTTTCCTCATCTTACTCCATACCTATCTACTATCCTTGGTATCTACTATACATAGGAGGGCACAATAATTCTATTGTTTCTGCCGACCCTGCCTCTTCTCTTGAAAATGCAAAAGTCAGAATCAAACTCAAGAGTAATAATTCAACTCATGATAATTTCACTTAACGGCAAGGCTTCCTCCTCCTCTCCATTACTTCCAAATTTTATACCAAGTGCTCAATAAGAGAGATATGAAAGTGCAGCAGTAAAGTTCTCTCAAGTACATAAAGTTCGGGTAAGGCTAAGTGCATTATTAGCTTATGGAGTTTCATCGGAAGAAGGATATGAAGTATAAGATAGATCAGATGAAGCTGCAAGATATGTATAGGACAGGGGGGAAAGTATTGTTTGGGTGCTTGTTTAGTCGTATATAGAATCAACAGTATATAAACTATCTGGAGAAAGAGAGGGATCTGCAGAAGGATTAGAAACAAGATAAGGAGCTGGATCTAGCTACACATCTTAACCAGTGTCAGTTAACAGGTGTTGCTTGTGTCTAAGTAAGAAAATTACGAAAGAGTTATTTGGCGATGAGAATGAACCCGGGGCAGTAACTCACTAACTTATTGTCCTTACTTGTAGAATTCGCAAATAAGAGCAGTATTAGGGGCGGGTCTATGTGATTAGGCTAAAATTCATTTCAACAGCTAACCGCGAGGCTAGAGATGGAAATTCTGAACTTTAAAAGTAGAGGTCGGCAAAAATAATTAGTATCATATCATATTCGTACATAAGAGGGTAGGTTAAAAGATGACTCCAATCTATTCTAAGTGGTGTTCCATTCTTTCTGCTCGAAGGCAAGTTCAAGTCAAGTAAGCAGTGGGTGCCTTGGTTAGTTCTAAAGTTTATATTTTTTTTTCATTTACTTAGTTGTTGCAGTGTCTTTACTTGCTTCAATAGCACAAGTAATGTTTTCGGCTAATTTAAGAGTTCGGGTGCTTTCACTTGAGAATGCAAATAAGTGGTACGAGAATCCAAGTGTTCCGACAAATAGAATTAGATAAAAGGGAGGCAGACGAAAAGACAAGAGTGTAATACTAAAGCTCAGAAGCAAGAATGCAAATGCGCGAAGGGACCAACTACAAGAGTGACGGAGCCAGCTAGGGATTGAAGCATTGATCTCAGTATATAAGATTGATATAAATTAAGGAAATGCCTTGCTTTGTGCGGGAAGTCAGACTTAAGTTAAGGAGAGCCAGTTTTAGAGTTACTAGTGGCAGCCTCAGAGACAAGAAACGAATACTAAAACTCAAGCATAGGGTGAGTAAGGTGTAGTTCAGACAGTGCGGGTATAGGTTACCACCATGAAGACATGACTTGGTAATAACCCTACATAAATTAATTATTTGTTGTTTGTTATTGCAGTTGTGTTTGTTAAAAGATAGGACGCACGCGGGCATAACTACAATAAATGTATTATGTTTTGTTTCTTATTGTAGTTGTGTTTTAGTACTTGGTGCATTCTTAATTCTTTTCTTTCTTTGATTTTCCTCTATTTCAATTTAAGGAAAAGTTTCAAAGGTAAGAGAATAAGTCAGTTAAACTTCAAGGAGAGATCATTCATGCAAGGCTAAGTAGAGAATGCCCAATTCCAATTGCAAGTCTTGTCTTTATCGTTTCTTTGAACTTAAAGATGGGCCGAGCGGGGCAATAACAATTCTAGTTTTAGGCTCTGTAGTGGTAAAGGGTATTTTGTTTGAAAAGACGAGTCGGGTTGACATCGAGACGATAGATTCAACTAATTCTTTAAATAGTCTACCCTAGCCCTAAATGAATGAATGAATGAATTCTTGTGCGAATAAAGAAGTAGATATCAGGATCATCAGAAGAAGTGAGAGAATCATAAACAGCATGTGTAGGTCCAATTAGCACCCTAGGTAAGAGTAAGCCTGAGTGAGTCAGCTGCAGTTAAAAGGTATAGATTATTGTATTATTGTTAAGCAGGTGTCGACTCTCCGCTCTGTTTGGTGTGATTGAACTCCTCCTCGTCAACCCATGTGCTCTAAGGTACCTAACCCATCTAGTGCTCTCAAGTGTACTAACCCACCCCAAGTACTCTTTCCCTAAAGTGAGTTCCAGTTTCAGAATGCAAATAGTAAGTTAGTTCCAGTTTCAGAATTCAAAATTCCAATTTCATAAATATCACGGTATATAAATTAATAAATATCATTGCTTTGCGTGAAGTACTTACTATATTATTCTTACCTGAACCCTGTATTCTTTGAAAGTAAATTAAGGTAGTTGCTTTGAGCTAGACCGGGACAACAACTTTCGACCGCACCTCTTCTTTCTACTGCTTTTGATCTTTATCCAACTTCTAATCGCTGAGATATTATTGCCCAACGCTGACCGACCTTCCAAAACTCGTATTCAATATACCTATCCCCTATACTGTGCTTCATAAAGCAATAATCAAAGTCCAAGGCAATAAAGCTTCTTTATCTAAGTTTTAAATAGGGGAAACTCTGCTACTGCTAATGGCAAATAGATCGTTGAACCTAAAAAACAAACAGTATTTTTGGGCGCATTTTATGCCTAATAAAAAGGACTTGCTGTTGACTCATTTAGTTGTCTGTCGATGTAGACTTCCCACTTGCCCCAGATTAGAATACCCAGACTTTAGAATTGCTTCTGAAAATAGATCTTAGACAAGAAAGAGGGTGTAAATGCCTTAAACGATGAGTAAACTCCCCTACCGCCATAGAATAAAGACTCGGCAACTACTAATGCATAACTACTATACTACGTTGCGCCTTACCTTATTACTAGTTGCTTGTTGGGGTTACATACTCGAGTAGTGAGTCGGTTGTTTATTTTCAGTCTAGGAAAGGATGCTTTTGCGCTATAAGTAGAGGAAGCGAATAAGCTTAGGTACCAAGACAAGAAGCGAGGGTTGGTGCTATACTATGGAGAAAAACCAGTGCGAGCGAGTTCAGTATCAAGGTTTAAGGCAGCTTGTTACCCCAATAAATTGCTCCAGCTCATGTTTGTTTGGTTGAAATTTCAAAGTATATCAAATTTTAAAATATGTTGAAAATTTCTTTCTAGAGAATCAGAATTCCTTTCAAAATATAGTTGACAACATTTTACAAACTTTGCAAGGGGCACATATGACCATCCCAGCCTGAAGTCAACAACCAAATGAACATCGACAAGAGGAGGATGAGTTACAACTCAGATACTTTATATATAACTAGAGTGACATCTTTCGACCCACAGAGAAGTTTATTGTCAGGGCCCCAAACTACTCCTCTCTACTTTCTTTTCCTCCCAGGTAAACCATCGTATTGATGTCCAAATGGAACATACCTTTGAGTTTACGTTTGGCTCAGGAATCATTTCCTCCAAGATTCACGTTTGGCTCAGGAATCAGAGGAAGCACATGTTCTATCACTGTCAGCTTTCTTTTCTCTTGCAAAGCCTTTCGATAATTCTTTAGTATTTTGAAACACTGCTCGTCGTTCTAGTCGTGAAGCACCCAAATTATAACACTTGACACTGATACAACTATAATTATTAGGCAGTGATTTCAGTAGAATCTAACCTTGGTAACAATGGAGTCACCTTTGTTGATGTTGATAGAAAGAGGGAATAGAGATATGAAACAGAGGAAGAGTAGGACAAGGTTCAATCTTCTATATTTCTCTTAAGAAAAAACTCTTTACAAATTCCAGAAACTTACTTGCTTCTCTCATGACTCAACATATGGGGTTTATATAGTCCCCAAAGATACATTATATTAATTGTATTCAAGATGAACCATTCTCTTTCAAGAAACCCTTTCAAGAACCAATAATCAATTTGACTTATCCTTCTATAGTATTTTAATCCATTTTTTCTTCTTGATGTAATAAATCTCTCTCTTGATACAATGAACCTCTTTTGATGAAATGAACCTCATTATGATACTTGAACAAGTTTAATTCCAACATTTTTCCCCTTTAAACTTGTTCCATCTAGCATGTCAAGTTTCTTTCGAAGTTGTTGAATATATACCTCTTCTTCAAGAACTCCATTAAGAAATGCTGATTTCACATCCATTTGTAAAAACTTCCATTTTATTTGAGCTGCTAGAGAGATAAGTAATCTTACTGTCTCCAATCGAGCAACTGGCGCAAATACTTCTTCATAGTCAATTCCATATTGTTGTTTATATCTCTTTGCAACTAATCTAGCCTTGTATTTCTCCACCTCTCCTTTTGCATTTCTTTTTGTTTTGAAGATCCACTTAACACCGATAGCTTGGTGGTCTTCTGGAAGTGTAGTAAGCTCCCATGTATTATTTTTGTTAATGGCATGAATCTCTTCATTCATAGCTTGTCGCCATTTTTCATCTCTATAAGCTTCTTCGAAGATTAATGGATCATATCCTGCAAAAAGACAAAATAAAGAAAGTTCATCATTGTCGATCAATCCTTGAGTCACATCATATAGGTCCCGAATCGGTCTTGTCCTTCTTATAATTGGACTTCTTGAATCATGTGACCTAGCTGATCTAGGTGATGATTCGCAAAGTCACTTCGTGTTTGCTATTATATCATCTTCTTCTGAAGCTACAACTTTCTTATACTGCTCATCACTTTTCCAGTTCCAAATCTGTTGTTCATCAAACTCAACATCTCTTGACATTACAACTTTATTTATGATAGGATTGTAGAGTTTGTAACCACTGGAATTCTCTGGATAACATAGCAAAATGCATTTTTGGCTTTTATCCTCCAATTTCGTTCTCTTTTTCGTATCTTGGCAAATGCAACACTTCCAAAAATCCTCAAATGATTAACTCTTGGTTTTGTAAGCTCCATGCTTCTTCCGTGTAATATTACCAATTCGCTTTGTCGAAAACATTAAGCAAATAAACACAAACAAGATCACCCCAAAATTCTTTCGGAATTTTTCTTTCCTTTAACATGCATCGGACCATATTAAGGATAGTCCTGTTTTTTCTTTCCGAGACACCATTTTGTTGAGGTGTGTATGGCATGGTGAATTGATGTATAATTCCATTATTTCTACAAAAACTTTCAAATTCATTTGATATATATTCACCACCTCTATCTGTTCTTAAACATTTAATCTTACAACAACTTTGTCTTTCAACCAAATCCTTAAATTCTTTGAATTTGCTTAAAACTTCTTTCTTTTCTTTTAACATGTAAACCCAAGTTTTGCCACTATGATCATCAAGAAATGTAAGAAAATACTTGCTTCCTCCAAGTGATACTGGATTGATAGGGCCACAAACATCCGAGTGCACCAGATCGAGTCGATGCCATGCTCTTTTTGTTCTTCTCACTTTGAAAGGTTTTCTTTCTTGTTTACCCATGACACATACTTCACATAATTTTGCTGGGTGATCAATTTTTGGCATTCCTGTCACCATATTATACTTCTCTAGAAGTTTCAAAGCCTCAAAATTTAAGTGAGCATATCTAAGATGCCAAAGTATAGAAATATCCTTAATATCAGCTTTAAAACAATTTGATTGATCAAAAATACTCAAATGTAGAGGAAACATTCTATTCCTTGCCATTTTCACATGTGATATCAATGTTTTATTCTTATCACGAATTGAGAGAGCCATATCTTTCATCTCAACTTCATAACCTTTTTCAAGTAATTGTCCAATGCTTAAAATATTATTTTTCATATCAGGAACATAATAAATATCTAAAATGCATAATTCCTTGCCATTATTAAGTTCAAGGAGAATTTTACCTTTGCCTCTTACTGGTCTTTGAGATAAATCACCAAATGTAATGTTTCCGGAAAAACTTGTATCCATTTCTGAAAATAGCTCTTTGATGCCACACATGTGATTTGAGGCTCCTGTATCTAGATACCATGTCATAGATTGATCATTTTTCGAATTTTCATAACTCATTAGCAAAACTTGATTTTCCTTCTTTTCTTCCTCAACAAAATTTGCCTCATCACTTTGATTGTTAGGATTATAATAACATTCATAAGAGTAATGTCCATACCTTTTGCAAACATAACACCGTATTTCGGACCTTTTAGAGTTTCTGCCACGTCCACGGCCTCGGCCATGTCCTCGACCATAACCTCGGCCTCTTTGGCTAGAATTTTCTCTAGCCTCTTCATTATATGGAGATTCTTGATTGGTTTGATTTCTGACTCCTCTTCCTCTTTGTCCTCGTCCTCTTCCTCTTTGAGAATTTGATTCTCCTTTATTTTCAAGAGCAAACTTAGCTTGTAGTGCTTGCTCTATAGTTTTGTCTTCTCCTCTTTTTGTAATTCTTTGTTCATGAACTTGAAGGGAACCCATAAGTTCTTCTAAAGACATTTTTTCCAAATCTTTAGATTCTTCAATCGCGAATAAAATCAAATTTGGTCTAGAGATCTCAATATTTTTCTATTACTCTCGATCATTTACTTGTTCACCATTTTGTCTCATTTGATGAACAATAGAAATGATTTTGAGAAGTAATCAGAAATAGTTTCAAGTACCTTGTTGTAGTTTTTCAAACTCGCTCGTAAAACTTGTAGACTAAGTTTCTTTACCTTATCAACACCACCGAATGCTTTTGAAGTATTTCCCAAGCCTCCTTTGAAGTATTTGCTGGAGCGATGATCTCGAACATTGTATCATCAAGCCCTTGGTAGATTGTGAACAAAGCCTTTTTCTCCTTTTTCCTTCTTTCTTTGAGTTGCTTTCTTCCTTCTGCATTCATTGCTCCTCCTTCTGCTGGAGTTGGTTCAGCGAATCCATCTTCTACAAACTCCCATACATCTTGGGAGCCTAGAAGAACCTTCATTTGGATGCATCATATGTCATAATTTTCTTTTGTTAACTGGGATCCAAGTTGGATGGCACTTGAGGAAGAGGTCATAGCTTAACCTATGCTCTGATACCAGATGTTGATATTGATAGGAAGAGGGAATAGAGATATGAAACAGAGGAAGAGTAGGACAAGGTTCAATCTTCTATATTTCTCTTAAGAAAAAACTCTTTACAAATTTCAGAAACTCACTTGCTTCTCTCATGACTCAACATATGGGGTTTATATAGTCCCCAAAGATACATTATATTAATTGTATTCAAGATGAACCATTCTCTTTGAAGAAACCCTTTCAAGAACCAATAATCAATTTGACTTATCCTTCTATAGTCTTTTAATCCATTTTTTCTTCTTGATGTAATAAATCTCTCTCTTGATACAATGAACCTCTTTTGATGAAATGAACCTCATTATGATACTTGAACAAGTTTAATTCCAACAACCTTGTGGGACAATCACAAATATGTCTCCACTTACATGCTCCACACCTGCCAGCAAAACTAGATCCATTTAACTATCATTGATATCTTTTTTCTGAAATAGAAGATGAACCTGGGAATGGGGGTGCCTCGGATATTGTTAGGTAGATGGCCATATTCAGTTCATAATGGATTTTAGTGAAGCCCATAGCTTGGAACTTCACTTATATTAATCAAAACCCCAGTTTTAATGGCTAGAGTTGAGACTAAGAGGACAGTGGCAGCTGAAAACGTGGGTGAGAGAGAAAGAAGACTGCAAATTGATAGTAGAGGGCAGAAAATAAAAGATCTAGGAAAGAAAGAAAGATAAGCATAGAGAAAGACTATTCTTAATCATCCATATCTCAAGTTAGATCAATTTATAATGGATTCTTACTGTGATCGTTTGTGAATGTTTTGGATATTGTGCATAGTAATATAGTCCTTGTATCCCTGTGATTATCTTATGATTGTTGCTTGGGTTTGGGCAAGAAGCCTTGAGATCCGTATTTCATTATTTTGATAGCGGATTTTCTCTAACTTGTCCCATGGTTTTTACCCTTCGAGTTGAAGGAGTTTTCCAGGTAAATCTTGGTGTTCATTTGATTGTGATCTTTGTTTGATTTCGTTGTATGTGACGACCTACTATTATTTGTTTATTTACAAAGCCTCCTTCCTTTTTTATATCCCATCAATTGGTATCAGAGCAGGATTTTGGTGGCATTTAACTTTTGTATTCGAATATAGAAATCAAGAATGATATGAAAACTAAGAATGAAAAATCTATTATATTGTAAGGACTTATATGGACATTTACAAGGGGATAGTGCAAAGCCCATAACTATGATAAATGAGTAGTGGAAGAGATTATATCAAAAAATAATTGGCTTTATTTGACAGTGGCTAGATGATAGTATCTTTCACCATGTTTCTACTGAAAGTTTTGCTTACTCTTTTTGGAAAAAGTTAGAAGGTCTTTATGAGAAAAAAATAACTGGCAACAAAGCTTTTTTAATTAGAAAACTTATGAACTTGAAATATAAAGAGGACACTTCTAATGCTGAGCATATGAATGAAATACAGAGTATTACTAACTATTTATCCTCTATGAAAATGTCTCTTGATGATAAGTTACAAGTATTGTTACTTTTCAATTCTTGCTAGAAAGTTGGGAGACACCGATGGTTTTCCTTAGTAATTCTACACCAGATGGTGTTATCACTATGAGTCAAGTAACAAGTAGCTTGTTAAATGAGAAATTGAGGAGAAAAAATTCAGTAACTTCTCATATTGATTCACAGGCACTAATATCAGAAAACAGAGGAAGGTCAAAGTTAAAGAATAGAAGTGGCTCACGCATAGGTAGAAACAAGTCGAGATCAAGGAAAGATATTATTTGCTACAATTGTGATAAGAAAGGATAATATAAGTATTGGTTCAAGCAACTTAAGATAAACAAGAAAAAGAGGAAAGAAGTAGAGTAGCTATAGAGTCAAAAGAGAATACCACGACTATATTGAAAGGTAGTGATTATTTGATTTTGTCTACTTTTGATAATATTTTTTTCTTGTGTATGCCAGAATCTCGAGTGGATAATTGACACATGTGCTTCTTATCATGCTACACTACGGAGGGAGTTCTTTGCTACTTATAGGTCTGAAAATTTTGGTGTTGTTAAGATGAGCAACTATGACACATTAAACATCATTAAGATTGAATTGGTGCAAGTTGGTGCTTAAGGATATGAGGCATGTGGTTGACTTAAGATTGAATTTAATTTCAGTTGGAAGATTGGATGATGAAGACTTTAATATCAAATTTCATAGAGGGCAGTGGAAGCTCAGTAAGGATTCTCTTATTGTAGCTAATGGGAAGAAATTTTATACATTGTACAGATTACAGGCTAAAGCTTATAGTGAGCAGTTGAATGCTATAAAGAAAGACTTCAATATGGAGTTGTGGCATAGGCGATTGGGACACATGAGCGAAAAGGGACTACAAGCTCTTTCCAAGAGAGAGGTATTATCAGACCTCAGAGATACATGTCTGAACCCTTGTGTCGATTATTTAGTTGGCAAATAACATAGAGTTTTCTTTGTTAGTCCTGCTTTATCTAGAAAAATACATGCCTTGGACAGTGTCTATACAGATGTATATGGTCTTTTGAGGACAAAAACTCCTAGTGGATTTATTAATATTTCTAGTATTAGTGGTGCACTTTATTTTATTAATTTTATAGATGACTTTTCTAGGAAAGTTTGAGCCTATGTTTTGAAGACCAAAGATAAGGTTATAAGTGTCTTCAAGGAGTTTCATGCTAGAATTAAAAGGGAGACAGAAAGACAATTGAAATGCATAAGATCAGATAATGATGGTGAGTATACATGATTGTTTAATGATTATTGCAGGTTATATGACATCCAGCATAAGTTGACAATTCCTGGTACACCTCAACATAATGCAATTGCAAAGAGGATGAATCGCACAATCATGGAAAAGATCAGATGTATGTTTTCACAAGCCAAGTTACTCAAAAGGTTTTGGGATGAGGCTTTAAGGACGACAATTGATGTGATCAACTTGTCACCATATACAACTCTAGATGATGATGTTGCAGAGCATGTATGGTCAGGGAAAAATATCTCCTATAGACATATGTTCCAAATAATGAGAGGTCCAAGCTAGATGGTAAAACAAAAGAGTATATTTTTCTTGGCTACTCACATGATCAATTTGGTTATAGGCTTTGGGATCTAGAAAAGCAGAAGGTGTTAAGAAGCAGATATGTTATCTTCTTTGGGGATCAAACCATTGAGGATTTAAAGAAGGAGACACCAGCTAAGACTTCTGCAGAGGGATTTATAGACTGTGACCTAGTTATTCCTCCAGTATATCAGGGTGATGGGAGAGATATGCAGGAAGATGATACAGAGCCAGATATTGATCTACCTGCAGGACATGTTGTGCAGAAAGAAGAAAGAGAGCAAGTTCCCACAGAACCCCACTTAAGAAGATCTTCTAGACTATGTCAACTTTCCAGAAGATACTATATAGATGAGTATGTGATGCTTACTGATGTAGGTGAACCAGAGAGTTATTAGGAAGCAGTTGAAAGTGAATATAAAATGAAGTAGTTTTTTACTATGCAGGAAGAGTTAGATTCTCTGCAAAAGAACCACGTATATAATTTGGAATAACTACCAAATAAAACGAAGGCATTAAAGAACAAGTAGATTTTCAGGTGAAGACTCAAGAATATTGTTCTTAATTAAAGTACAAAGCTAGATTAATTATGAAAGGTTTTGGTCAAAAGAAAGGTACTAACTTTAAAGAGATTTTTTCTCCTGTTGTTAAATATCTTCTATTCGTGTTACTCTTGGTATTACTACTAACCTAGACTTGGAGATTGAGTAGTTAGATGTAAAGACAGCTTTCCTTCATGGTAATTTAGAGGAGAAAATTTATATGGAGCAACCAGAAGGCTTCAAAGTCAAAGGTAAAAAAAATCTTATCTATAAGTTGAAGAAGAGCTTGTATGGGCTGAAACAAACTCCAAGATAGTGGTATAAAAAGTTAAATTCATTTATGGTTGAAAATGGATACAAAAGAACAACTTAGGATCATTGTGTGTACATCAAATGATTTGATGAGGATTTTATTATTCTCTTACTTTATGTTAATGACATGCTTATCCTTAGGAAAGATATATCTATAATTGATAGGTTGAGGAAAGAACTGAGTGAGTATTTTACAATGAAGAACATAGGACTAGCAAAGCAAATACTAGATATGCAGATTTCTCATGACAGAAGAAACAATAAGATTTAGTTGTTACAGGAGAAATATATATATTAAGAAGGTATTGAACATATTTAGTATGATCAATGCAAAACCAGTTGATTTTACTCTTGTAGGTCACTTTAAGTTATACTCAGATCAGAGTTCGTCAAGTGATGAGGAGAAAGAGAAACTACAAAAGGTTCCTTATGCTTCAGTAGTTGGAAGTTTAATATACACGATGGTATATACGAGGCTGGACATCATATATGTAGTAGGTGTTACCAGCAGATTTCTTGTAAATCTAGGCAAAGAGCACTGGACAACAGTGAAGTGAGTTTTTAGCTATCTCATAAGAAGTTCTAAAGTTTATTTAAGCTTTAAAGGTAGACTATCTATGTTGACAAGTTACACAGATACAGATATGACAAGAGATATTGACACAAGAAAGTCCATATGAGGTTTTGTACTTACTTTTATAGGGGGTGCTATGTCATGATAGTCCAGATTACAAAAGTGTATTTGCTTTCTCCACTACAAAGGTAGAATATATTGCTGCTATAGAGGTTTGTAAAGAAATGTTATGGATGAAAGGATTTTTACATGAATTGGGGTTGAAATAGAAAAACTATGTAGTATATTGTGACAGCCAGAATGCCATCTATTTGTGCAAGAACCAAATATTTCATTCCAAGTCAAAGCATATAGATGTCAGATATCATTGGATCAAAAGTGTGCGTGAGGAGAAGCAATTACAACTTCAAAAAATTCACACAGATGATAATAGAGCAGACATGTTGACCAAGACTTTACCGAAAAAGAGAAAAGAGATGTGCCGACAGCTGGTTGGCATGACTTCACATTTAGGAGTCATGAGACAACCTCCCTTATGGGCTGAAGGGGGAGGTTGTTGGCAGATGACCCATATTCAACCCATAATGAGCTTTAGTGAAGCCTACAACCTAAAACTTCACTTATATAATCAAAACCCTAGTTTTGGTGGCTAGGGTTAATATTAAGAGGGTAGCGACGATTGAAAACATGGGTGAGGGAGAAAGAAAACTACAGATTGATAGTCGAGGGCAGAAAACAAGAGATCCAAGAAAGGAAAGAAGATAAGGATAGAGAAAGACTATTCTTAATCATCCATATATCAGGTTAGATCAGTTTGCAGTGAATTCTTATTGTGATCATTTGGGAATGTTTTGAATATTGTGCATAGTAATATAGTTCTTGTATCCTGTGATTCTCTTGTGGTTATTTCTTGGATTTGGGTAAGAAGCCTTGAGATTTGTATATTCATTATTTTGATAGTGGATTTTTTCTAGCTTGTCTCGTGGTTTTTACCCTTTGAGTTGAAGGGGTTTTCCACGTAAATCTTGATGTTTATTTGATTGTGATTTTTATTTGATTCCACTGTGTGTGATGGCCTACCAGTATTTGTTCGAATACAAAGTCTCCTTCCTTTTTTATATCCCATCAGAGCTGACATGGGGGAGGTTGAAGTTGAAGCCCTTAATGTGGGGGTGCCTGGAAGTGTTCATGTGAAATTTGGCGTCAGTGCCATTATTGATGTCGACGAGCATCTTGATGTCATCGAAACTACAGTAGAAATCGAGCAGCTTCTTAGTGAGGATGGTGGATTGGTTCCTCATGCAATCGTTGAACACTTTGTTGAACCGGGGGTCGATGCCCATTTTATTCTAACACCATCATACCGTAGGTCTTATGGAAGCAAATGCCACCCTCGAACACCGCATCATTCAAGCAGTACTACTATGTATGGATTTCATTAGTTATTACAAGACCATAGATTTCAACTCTCATATAGTATATATGTTGGCTTTCTACATAATTTTACAAAAAACCTAATAGAAGGAATCAGAAATACCTTTAATATATAGTGTATTTATTTATATTAGTCAAGAGATAAATTATAAACTTTTTAAATAATAAAAAATCTATCATATCCTAATAAATCTTCTCATCCTTATCAATTTATCTTAATCTAATTTTATAATTTTATCTAATCCTAATTATTTGAATTAATCTTATTATACCTTTTAATTCAAAATAGTTATAACTTGAAGTTGTCTTTGAAAAACATAAATTTTTTTTTCCCAAAGATTTTGTAAAGATATTAACAAGCTAATCTTTGGTGCTTAGTAGTCCATTTGAATTTTTTCTTTATCAACCAATTTACGAATAAAATGATGTTGAACTTTGATGTATTTGATGTGCTCACCAAAATCATGATAATAACTTATTCAAGTTCAAAGCTTCAAATCATCAAAAAATAACATAATCGATTCATTAATCTCTTTTGAAAATTTATAAGATTGAGAAATATTCAAGAAAAAAATGTATTCCCTTTTTATTTCATACAAGCATGCCTTTGTCTTTTAAGCCAAATAAAAATATACATCATCATTTAAAATTAAAAATGAACTTTCATTACGATAAAGATTATCATATATAATTTTAAAATATAAACTCATTATGCATGATCACTATGCATCATTAAATCATCAAACATAGTTTCATTGAACATAAAGCATCTTTAATCAAAATCAAAAAGCAATACAGAAATCATCGAGATATACATTATTGTTTCTTAGAAGCATACATAGGATTTATCTTAAGCATTAGATTTAAGTCTAACATTTTTTTCCTTTATTATAAAACATGTAATTTTCATGATCAATATAATTTTTTAAAATTACTAGAAAGAAAAACATGAATCATTATTATTATTATTATTATTATTTCTTTTTGTATTTAATATACTAATTTAAAAATAACTCATGAATAGCATTAAGTAATTTCAAAATAAAGCAAAAGGGTTTTGGTTACCTCATTGTCGAAGTCTGTTACGGAGTAGTTTGCCACCTCGCCTTCGTTGGTTTATTCTTTATCTTTAGATGAACTTGATTTATCTCAAGCCATCTTGAGTGTTTTCTTCTTTTTTTGTAATTTTTTTCTTTTTAGGTTCATTTTTGTTCTTTGATTCTTGTTTTAAGAGTTTTTTAAGCTTTATAGGTAAGAGTTCAAAGTCATCATCACTTGAGCTTTTGCTTGAGTGGTCTTCATTTATTCTAGGTGTCAAATCATTCCTATTCTTTGGAAGATTGTTCTCATGTTCATAGAGTTTATCATGTGCCTTGCACGTCACTTCATAGGTCATTAATGACCCAATAAGTTCTTTAAGTGGAAACTTGTTTAAGTTTTTTGCCTCTTATATTGCAGTTATTTTAGGATTCCAATTTTTAGTAAGAGAACATATAACTTTATTAACAAGTTCAAGATTCGAAATATTTTTACTAAGTACTTTTAAACCATTGATGACATCCATAAAACGGGTATACATGTCTCTAATATTTTTGTATGGTTTCATATAAAACAATTCAAAATCATGCATGAAAAGATTTATCTTAGAATCTTTTACTTTACTAGTGCCTTCATGTGTGGTTTCAAGAGTGTGCCATATATCCAAAATAATTTCACAAGTAGAAACCACGTTAAATTCATTTTTGTCTAAACCGCAAAACAAGGCATTCATACCCTTAGCATTTAAAGAGAAAATCTTCTACTCCAAATCATTCCAATCGTTTATTGGAAGAGAAGACCTTTCAAATCCGTTTTTAATAATATTTTATAAATCAAGGTTCAAGAAAAGCGAGAAAAATTTCATTCTGAGTTTTCTAATAAGTGTAGTCCATCCTATGGATGAACGATAGAAAAGCCCTCTTGAAAGTAGAAAAGAGCCATTTCTTTTGGGTGTTAAACCAAATGAGAAAAATATGGCTTTGATACCAATTGTTAGGATTAATTGGCACTAAGAGGGAGGGAGGGTGAGGGTGAATTAGTGCAAGTGTAAATTCTCTTTTTAACAGAACTTTTTGCTTGAAACAAGATTAGAAAATCGAAAGCTTTTTATTCAAGTAAAGCAAGTGAATGATTTAAAATAAAATGCTAAGTTTCTTATAAGTGCTTGACTTGAAACCTTGCTTTCAAGGAGTAAATAAAATCGGAAGCGTCACTTGATATTTTATTGAACACATTTAAAAACTCGACAATTGTAAGTAGTAAATGAAATAAGTAAGGAACACTTACAATTTATAGTAGTTCAACCTCAACCTTGGCTTACGTCCACTTCTCGAGTCCTCCTCCTTGAGGCACACCGATATCAACTATTGATCTCCTTTGGGTGAAGATCCAACCCTTATAATCTTACAAGGGAGACAAGAACTTTACAACTCTTAGTTCACTCTCTTCCCCTTTTCTTTTTATTACATTACACATAAGTTTTTCTTAGAATTTTCTATCCCAAAGGTGTTATGTGGAATGCAAGAAAACTTGGGGTATTTATAGGCCCCAAATGACTTTAGAATTTAGAGCCAAAATCCAAACATATCCGAAAAATCCAGGTGTGAGTGGTTCACCTACTGCTGCTATCGGTGCAGCCGCCCAAAAACCTAGTACAGGCAGTTTACCCATAGATCATGGGTGGTTCAACCGTCGTCTACCGCTCGAAAGCCTGGGTGGCAGTGGTACACCCACTGCTCACTAGCGGTTCAACTGTCGGAAATCCCCAAAAAATAATTCCCTTCACGTTTTCAAGCTCGACTTGAACCACATGTTGACCAGTTCTTTGGTCAACCAATTAAGCTTAACGTAAGCTCAATCAAACCCTTTTAATGGACCCAATTGCCTCCTTAAGTTGATTTAGATTCCTTCCAAATCACACTCATTTAAGACTCAATCTTAACCTATGACTTAAAAATTACAATTAAACATGACCACCAAGCTTAAGACATCACTCCTGTAATTCGACAACCTCTGGCATTCTCTATAGCGAGTCTCATAGTTTTCCTTCAGTGTTCTCCCAGCGTGTTCTTAGTGATCTTTCTGATACCTTCAGTGAGGTCCTAACAAACTCCCTGCGAGCTCCCATTGTATCATCTAATCCGTAGTCTGAATCCTAAACTTGATCGTAGGTCCATGTCCAATTTGTAATTCTTTATTACCATCGTTTAACCTACACAATGCTAACTATGACTTAATTAATTATAATCATAATGGCCAACACATCCACTTTAAGACTTTCCCAACTCCGGGCAAGCTTTTCAGCTACCCTCGATAATCTTCCGACAAGTCTCAATTTTCTTTCGGCAAACTCCCTTGCGCCATCCTGGCAAGCTCCCAATACCCTCGGCGAGCTCCTGATGCACTCTAGTCGAGTTTCCAACTACGTTGTTCAAACCCTGACCTGATACTTAGATTTGACTTTGGCCAAATCTTTGATTGTAATCTTATCTCTATCGTAGTTAATCTTACATCAATAAACTCTAACAGCCTTGTTAGATCAAACACTCATCAATTAATTTCATCATCAAAATATGAGATTCAATAGTATTATGATCCTGCGGTCCAACATTGTCCTGTATCTCTCCATCAGTGGTAGTAGTATCTCGATGATGGTGAATTAAGATCCTGTGATCCCATGTAATCATCAGTTGAACTTTGACCTCCTCATCAGTTGAGATGTCCGATGGGTGGATCTGGGTTAAGTCATTTTCTTTAAACATCCATTTGAAGCGGGATACTTAGAGAATTAGTTATATTTCTGAATTGGTACACAGATCTGATCCACAAGTCACGGCTCCAATGTGATATCTAATTTTGTAGGGTCCCAAGAAAAACCGAAACCATTTCTTTAAGGCTTGAGTCTTTATAGATTCATATTGATAGGGTTGAAGATAAAAGAAGACTTGATCTTCAACAATAAACTTCCTTCTACTCTGGCGTTTGTCGAGCGATTGTTTCTTTCTTATGTGAGCTGACGTATTGTTGTTCTTTATGGTAGCCAAGCATATGAGCCCGATCTGAGTTTGGAGTGAGTAAAAACTATAATTTTCTCGGGTTTGCTACCGTCTCTCCTTTATGCTATTAATCGATATTATACCAAACCACAACATCAGCAATGGTCCATATCTCATTTACAATTCTCTCTATTTCAGATTTTTGGTGGTGAGGATAATGATATAATCGAGTGTTTGCTTGTGGTTTACTTGGGAAAATTGAAAATCAGTGGTCATATCATCAGTAGGAGGTAGGCTACACGGTTCAGCAAAGATGTCTGAAATTTCAACAAGCAATTGAAGAAGGCTTGGGTCTTTAATTTTTGTCGACTCTCTTATATGTTGCTGCTAGAGTTGCATTAGGAAGCTGCTGTTCACTTTGTGTAAGACTTTCTCTATTCATTGTATTGAAACTGTTGTCACGTCGCTCCTGTGTTTCCCACGTAGGCACTTGTTTCCCTTTGTTGAAAAATTTTATAATTAATTTCAATAATTGTAAGGAAACATCACCTAGCATAGTTAGCCATTCAGTTCTAAGCATGGACTCATAATCATCAAGTGGGAGAAGGAAGAAATTAGTAATTATTTCTTGATCCTGTAGTAATAATTTCACATATGGACTTCTTCGATCATACTTCAAAATTCCGTTGTCGGCTACCATAATATCTAACCTACTGCAATCTTTAATATGAAGTGCCATTCAGGTAGCAACCTTCTTGTTCATGAAGTTATTAGTGTTCCCAGTATCGATGAGGACGCTGATTGGTTGCTGTTTGAGTAGTCCTCCCACTTTCATTATTTGTGGGTTCACGTAGTCAACAAGAGCATACTTCATACAATCGATTGGATGTGGTTCTTCCTCCTTAACCTCCTCCTTGTGCTCATGGACCTCCTCCTCTAAATCATTGAGGGTTCAATCAAAAGAAGGCGTCCCTTCGCAGTAATGGTCGCGGCTCCATGGTTCATCGCAATGCTAATATAAGCCCTTTATCGATCTATCATAAAGTTCTTCTCTTGTCAATTTCTTTAGTAGCGAAGGACAACTAGGAGCAGAGGGTGTTGGAGGTTTGTATGCTACTGGTCTAGGTGTGGTCCTTGTCCTTCAGGCATCTTGATTGAGTCACTCATCTTAGATTCAGGTGAAGGGGATGACAATCCTTAATGTATACGGTTCTCATATCTTGACTTTGCATATGATCTCCGGCTTTAATTCTTCGATGAACATCCCTAGAAACTATTTTTTTAACTTATCTTAGGTTTGATTTGAAAGATGCTCAAACCTGGTTTGATATTCTTGCACGGTTGAGGTTTGGCGAATCTTCATGAGTTGGTCGTTCGTGTTCTTATACCTCATCGGTCTAAAGCAAAGTAGTAGCCCGTTCTTGAATTTCTTCTATGTTGGGACCTATGGTTGTGCTTAAAACAATTATACCACTGTACAATATATCCTTCAAGGTGGATGGCAAAGATGTCCACCATGGAAGTCTCTAGTGTTCGGTAATAATGGAAGTAACATTCTATAAGCAAAAGCCATCCTATCAGGTCTTTGTCTTATCATTAAGGGAACTCCACTATCATGCATGACCACATTAAATCAATGGCTCATTATTCCTTTTCGAGAGGTCTCTCTAAAACTTTCACCTTTCTATAATTTCGTTGGGCTTGGTGATCATCCCAATCTAAATTTTGTGAAGAGAGCACGTAGTCTGTCCTCCATACGCGTCTCGGCACCAATTAAATATATTGATGCCATAGCGCAAGACTCAAAATCTATAATGTCAAGATCCTTCTCCTATTGTTGGGTCAATATCATGAACCGGTTGGGTGGATTGGTGGTCGAAAGAGGTGGTGGATCAAAGGTAGATGGTTGTGATTTGGAGCTGATAGGTTGCTATTGGGGCTACAATTTGGAGCTACTGTAGGGGTCATATAAGGGTTATAATCATAGAGGTTTAGGGTTAAAGGGGTGGCTTAGGGTTGTTGTTGATGGTAGCAACCAGTTTAGAAGGGATTGGGTGTGGATGCATTAAGTAGTTCCGAAGGTAGTGTAGCAAATTTTTTTCATCAAAGTGAGTGCTATTGATCCTACTGTTTAGGGTTATTGTAGAGGCTATAAGGGGGGTTTGGTGATAGAGGTTTAGGACTAGAGGGGTGGCCTAGGGTTACTATCGAGGGAAACACCTAGTTTGATAGGGATTGGTGGCTAGAAGATAAAGATCAATTGGTGGAGGGTTGTGGCTACGGTAGACCGCTGTTTGGGCTACGACTTTCTTTTTTTTTTTTTGCTATGATTTGGGTTGGCTACAGATTTTGGAGATAGGATTTGATGGTTGTGTCTTAATGCTAGAGGGGTGCCTTAAAGATGATGTGGTTGGTGGTAGCAAGTTCAGTAAGATTTGTTGGTTTACAAGAATAAGAACGACAAAAGGTATAATAGTATAATTTTTCGTTGAAAAAATTTCAGCAGCATACATGTAAAATTTCTAGCAGTTCGTGACAAGGATTTAAGTAGAATTCAATGGAAATCTACTAGTAAGGAAAATATAATGCCGACATAGAATTTATGAGAGAATATGGCAGCAAAAAATTCGGCAAGATCAAAGATTTTAAGGTGCTGCAACAGATTTTTATGTCTAAAATTTCAGCAGTAAAGACATAAAATTTCCAGCTATTTGTGACAAGGATTTGAGTAAAATTCAATGGAAATCCACTGGTAAGGAAAATGTACTACCATCAAAAAATTCGTGGGAGAATACGACAGCAAAAATTTTGGCAAAATCAAGGAATACGAGAAGGTGTTGCGGTAAATTTTTATGTCTAAAGTGCAATAGTTTGGATGTAAAATATTAGCAGTTTGTATAAACAATTTTTGCATGAAACCTAAAGGAAATCCACTAATAGGGAGTGCCAAAGATGTCATAAAAAACTCGTAGAAGATAGGGTAGCAAAATAGTGGCAGCAAGATCAAAACAGGGTAGTAGTATACAGTTGAATTCTACAACGTAACTTTCTTCGTAAAGATTACAACTTTGTAATGATAAGTTTATGTAGTGAAATAGGAACACTTTTTTTGGTTTTTTGGGTTTCAGATAAGTAAATTGCAGCAACAGTAAGGTAGAATACCAAAACCTGATGCAATTTGCATCGAGATTGAAGGGGTGATCTGCGGTAGTGGTGAAGATGGTGGAGTTGGCAATGATCACAGCAATTGTGAAAATTGCTTGGAAGATGAATAAAGATGATGAGCGGCTATAGAAGGGCAACGAAACTCTAAGGAATGATGCTCTTATACCAAGTGTTAAGCAGATTCTAATCTTGGGCTTGATCTCTATAGGGGAGTTCCCTCCTCTAGGGTATTATGGACAATGGTTTAAAGGAATTTGATCTATTGATGATAAATAAGGGGCAGCTACATAAGTTTATATAGGGACTCAAAACCCTAACTCCTAATAGGACTCGTACTCTTGGAAGACTCCCTCTCTTCTTCAACTCCTAACCCATAGCCAATACCTAACCATAATGTGGCCGCTGGCTATGGGGGTCTCCAACTCCTAATTTGCTTCTTATTCAACTCTAGAGAGAGTCCTAGCTAAATGAATCTCTCCTCTCCTAACCCTAGACGGCTTCTCCTAAGAGGAGGGAGGTGGCTAGAAGACCCCCTCTTCATGAGGAGTCTTCCCTTAACTGTTAGGATCAATTGGCACTAAGAGGGGGGTAGTGAATTAGTACAAGTATAAATTCTCATTTAAATAAAATTTTTTTAGTGTTAAGCAAGATAAGAAAATTAGAAGTTTTTCATTCAAGAAAAGCACGTGAATGATTCAAATATAAAATACGATGTTTTTTGAAAGTGCTTTACTTGAAACCTTGCTTTCAAGGTGTAAATAAAAACGGAAGCATCACGTGATATTTTGTTGAACACAATTAAGAACCCGACAATTATAAGTAGTAAATGAAACAAGTAATAACACTTACAATTTATAGTGGTTTAGCCTTAACCTTGGCCTATGTCTACTTCCTTAGTCCTCCTCCATAAGGCACACCGACGTCCACTACTGATCTCCTTTGGGTGAAGATCAAACCCTTACAACATTTCAAGGGAGATAAGATTACACACTTGGATCACTCACCCTTTTTTCTTTTTCTTATAATTCACATATAATATTTTATTATAATATAATCCCTAAAATTATTATATGGAATACAAGAAAACTTAGAGTATTTATAGGCCCCAAATGACTTCAGAATTTGGAGCCAAAAATCAAATTCACCTAGAAAATCTAGGTACGGACGGTTCACCCATTGGCTTGGGTGGGTCAACCATCGAAAGTGCCCAAATTCTTGGGTACGGGTAGTTCAGCCGCCTAACATGAGCGGTTCAATCGCTGACAGCTACCTGAAATCCTAGGCAACATCGGTTGAACCGTCGCTCACTGACGGTTTACCTGTCAAAATCTCTGGAAAAGTGGTTCCCTCCACTTTTCAAGTTTCAACTTGAACCTGATGTTGACCAACTCTTTGGTTAACCAATTGAGCTTGACTTGAGCTCAATCAAACCCTTTTAGTGGACCCAGTTGCCTCTTTGAGTTGATTTAGATACCTTTTAAATTACACTCATTTAGGACTCAATCTTAACCTATGACTTAACGATTACAATCAAGACATGACCACCAAGCTTATGACTTTACTCCTACAATCTGGTAACCTTCGGAATCTCCAATGGTGGGTCTCACGGGCTTTCTCTAGCGATCTCCTAACATATTCCTAGCGATCTTCTGGATACCTTCGGTGAAGTCCTAGCGAATACCGAGCTTTCATCACATTGTCCAAAACTTTGGCCCGATGCCTAAGCTTGATCCTAGGTCCATGTCTGATCTGTAACCCTTCTCCTGTCATAGTTAAACATGCATAATGCTAACTATGACTTAATTAATTATAATCATAATAGCCAACATATCCATTTCAAGGCCTTCCCAACTCCCGACAAGCCTTTCGGCTACCCTCAATAATCTTTTGATGAGTCCTGGTCTTCCTCCGGTGAACTCCCTTGAGCGATCCTGGCAAACTCCAGATACCCTCGACGAGCTCCCCATGCACTCCTGGTGAGTTCTCAACCACATCATTCGAACCCCGGCTAGATGCATGGACTTGACTTTAGTCAAACCTTTGATTGTCATATTCTCTCTATCGTAGATAATCCTACATCAATCAACTCTAACAACACATGTTAGATCAATAATCCATCAATTGATTTCATCATCAAAATTCAAGATTCAACATTAACCCTAGTCGACCACTTCTTTAATAGAGGTGGTGGCTAGTTTAGGGTTTATTACATGCATGATTTGGTTGACTCCAACTCGAATCCAACTATGACTCATAATCTGACTCCAATTCAGCCGAATCCTAACCCTATTAGGATTGGGCTGATTTATTATAATGGACTCAAATCTTCTCTAGCTAACATAATGTCAGGTCTAGGTTGGCCAATAAGGCTAAATCTAAGGACTCGACTCAATCGACTAGAACTCGCCCTCTTCAAATCAGCCTTATCCTCAAGGTTGAGGCTCCATCAACTTTTGGTCTTGGTCTGTAATTCTTCTTGAAGCTTTCTCGTTGTATCTACGATAGGTGCACTATAGTCCTACTATCAATCATTGTCTTGTATCTCTTCATTAGTGGTAGTAGTGTCTGGACGTTGAGACATCATGATCCTGCAATCTGATGCAACCATTAGCTGAACTTAGACCTTATCATCAATCGAGATGTCTGGTGGGTGGATTTGAGTTGAGTTGTCTTCTCTAAACTTTCATTTGAAGTGGGATACTTGAAGAATCAATTGTATTTCTGAATTAGTACGCAGATATAATCCATGAGTCACGGTTCCAATGTGATATCTAATTTTGTAAGGTCCAAAGAAATAGAGAGACCACATCTTCAAGGCTCAAGTCTTCATAGATTATTGCTGATAGGGCTGAAGATAAAGACTCGATCTTCAATAGTAAACTTCCTTCTACTCTAGCTTTTGTCAAGTGACTATTTCTTTCTTGCATGAGCTGACGCGTGGTTGTTCTTTAATGGTAGCCAACTTTCCTCTAAAATGGTGGCTGCCCTCTGGTAGTATCCATGGTAATATGAGCCTGATCTGAGTTTGGAGTGAGTAGAAGCTATAATTTTCCCGGGTTTACTACCATCTCTCCTTTGTGCCATTTGGCCGGTATCATACCCAGCCACAAATTTAGCAATGGTCAGCATATCATTTATAATTCTCTCTATTTTAGATTTCTAGATTTGAAGATAATGATATGGTCAAGTGTTTACTAGTGGTTTGCTTGGGAGAATCATAGTTTGGTGGTCATGCCGTCGTGTAGGAGGTAGGCTGCGTGGTTCGGCGAAGACATCTGAAAATTTAGTAAGTAATTGGAGAAGGTTTGGATCTTTAATTTTTATCAACTCCCTCATTTGTTGCTACTAGAGTTACATTAGGAAGTTGTTGTTCACTTTGTACATGACTTTCTCTATTCATTGAATTGAAACCACCGTCAAGTCGCTCCCACGTTTCCCATGTAGGATCACCTATTTTCCTTTGCTGAAAAATTTCATAATTAATTTTAAAAAACTTAAGGAAATAGTACCTAGCATAGTTAGCCATTCGATAACAAGCACGACCTCAAAATCATCAAGTGGGAGGAGGAAGAAATTAGCAATTATTTCTTCATCTTGTAGTAATAATTTCACGCGCGGACTTCTTCGATCGCACTTTAAAATACGGCCTTTAGCTACCTTAACATCTAACTTGCTACAATCTTTAATAGAAAGCACCATCCTGGTAGCAACCTTCTTATTCATGAAGTTATTGGTGTTCCTGGTATCGATGAGGATGGTAATTGGTTGCTATTCGAATAGTCCTCCCACTTTTATTATTTGTGGATTCACATAGCCAGCAAGAGCATACATCATACAATCGGTCGGTTGTGGTTCTTCCTCTGTGACCTCCTCCTCATGCTCATAGACCTCCTCCTCTGAATCATCGAGGGATTCAATCAGAAGAAGGCATCCCCTCTGTTGGGAAACCTCAGTGGGAGCATCACATGCTCAATGAAAATCAAAATAAAAACTGGTTTCCCACATAGATCAAATCATCGTGAAAAAGATTGAGGTTGCAAGAAAAATCATAAAAACTAAAAAAACATGATATGTGAGAGATTGATTTTACCTAGGGAGATCATATATCCCTGTATTCTGGATCCGGATGGAGAAGATGAAGGAGGTCAAATATCCTCCTCTCTAGCAGTATCCACACGAGGGATCTCTACAGCAAAACTCCTCCATTCTGATCTCGCAACTCTTTTGCAGAGAGAGGGAGGAGAATAAGATGTGGTGGCTAAAGCTGTAGGCTATCAACCATAAGTCTCCCCTCTTATTTATAAAGAGCCACCAAAAACCCTAGGGTTCCTGTCTTAATGGGTATTGGATCTCCATCCAATTACCTACTAACCTTGCATTATTGGATCTCTATCCAATAATCTCCTTAGGCCTCTAATTGGGCCTTAATCAAGGAGCCCATCAGCATAGGGTCTCATCTAATGAGAATAGGGGCTAATTGGATCTTCATCCAATCCTCTATTCGTTGAAGCATCCACCATATATGTGTGTGACCCTCTAGACCTGATATCTAGCTAGCCATGAGTCACTCTCATCAGAACTCCTTCTGATATAGTGAATTATTATCTTCATAATAACTCAATCAATTCATCGACTATGGACATACTAGGCCACTACGCCATAGTCCCCAGACGGTATAGGGGGATCGAATCCATTGGACTTGTCTGTCCTCAGTTACTATGTTTCCATAATCCCTCATCTAGCTAATATCCTAGAGATCGTATATTGGACATGGTACTGTCAGGCCACATACAGAATCTGTCACAGTCTCGCTCTAATCGGATTCTCTTGGAGAACTCTTTCTCTCTCAAGCTAAATGACCCTAGCCAGGGATTTGTCTCAGCAAGCACATATGGGATATTCCTCTCATGATATCGAGAGTGGATGATCCTCTATTGACACTCAATTACCTTCTTAAGGTTAGCTACCAATCCCGAAAACCAACTGTACTAGATCTGGAACTTTCTAAACCTGTAAGTCTAGCGTTTAAGGACCAGATACACAATTGGAACTATGGAATCACTATTTGACATTAGGTATCATTAACCATACAACATTCCATAAGCAGATCAATCAATGGACTCATTCTCCAATGAGCACATGTTATCCTTAGTGTCTCCATACAAGTGGCTATGAGACCAGCCGCCTCCATCATATGGATAGGTATATAGTACATCAGTCTGTCCAATTATCTCGATATCCCTCTCGAGTAACCTATGACTGAGATTATTTAGGATTTGTATTTAAAGGTGAACCGATCTCATTATCGTGATCTCATCACGATCCGATTCTCATTGCACAAAACCAAGAACATCGCAATATATATGCTACAGATAATATAATACAAAAATATGTCAATATTAATCATAAGCAAAAAAATCACACAGTGTGTCACATGTGCCATCACTCACGTGATTAGCTTGCAGGGCACATGTAACCAGCACCCTCTTGCAACGATAGTCGTGGCTCCACTATTCATTGCAATGCCAACATAAGCCCTTTGTTGATCTGTGTGAAGTTCTTCTCTTGTCAATTTCTTTGTCAGTGAAGGATGGCTGGGAGTAGAGGGTGCTAGAGGTTTCTAGTACTCCATTAGTCTAAAGTAGAATAGTAGCCTATTCTTAAATTTCTTCTATGTTGGGACTACGTGGATGTAATTCAAACAATTATACAACTATATGGCATCTCCTTCAAGGTGGATGGCAGCGATATTCACCATGGAAGCCTCTGGTGTCCAGTGCTAATAGAAGTAGCATTCCATGAGCAAAAGCCATCATGTTAGGTCTCCCTTTTCCATCAAGGGAACTCCACTCTCATGCATGGCTGCGTCAAATCAGTGGCTCGTTCATCCTTTTGGGAAGGCCTCACTGAACTTTCACCTTGTTACAATTTCATTAGGCTTGGTGATCGTCCCAGCCTGAATTATGCAAAGAAAGCACATAGTCTATCCTCCATATGCATCTCGATGGCCTCTAACTTAGCACCGATCAAATCTACCAATGGCCATGGAGTAAGACTCAAAATCTATAATGTCAAGATCCTTCTCCTATTGTTGGGTCAATAACATGAACCAGTTCGGTGAATTGGTGTAACATCCATCATTTCTGAATTAAAAAAAATCTTATTTATAAGGTAAGAAATCTGTTTTGAGTGTTTATAAGACCTAGTTATAAAATCTGAGAAATTGTTTGTAAAACTAAAGGATGTAATCATACATATGAATAATACAAGGACTAAAGTATAAAACGTATAAAACAACAAATCCCACCACCTCTACCACTCTTCCTTCTCCCTTAAGGAACCTGAGTCAGTGGATAAGAGTGGAAGAAAAAGAAAAAGAAAAGGAGAGAAGGAGAAGAAGAATAAGAGAAGAGGAGAAGAATAGATTTGGGAGTATAAGGATTTTGATTAAATCCACACATTTGACATCAAAATCTTGAAAGGTAAGAATTCTATTCTTTTTCTACTGAAATTTATCTTTGTTTTTGCTTTGATTATGAGAAAAATTTGAAACAAATCCAGCCTTGCAATTCGAAATCTCTTTTGTTGGTTGCAAAAGTTTGAATCTGGAATATTTCTTAGACTATAACCTGCTTTCCTTGTTCAAGTCATAACTTTCAGTACAAACCTTTGATTTAGATCATAGTTTATTCAAAAATAGATTTATATATATTTCTTTTGAAACTAAGTTTGAAAATTTTAGAGTTTATTTGCCAGCCCAAACTTTTATTTCAACTGAACATATGAAATCTATAAAACATAGTTTGTAGCTTCTGACCTTTTATCACTAAATTACATATATCTCCCTATTGGATCTCTGATTTATATAAAACTTAATTCATTAGAAATTAGACTCATATATCTTACTTTTGATACTAAGATTAAAAGATTTAGAGTCCAAATGACTATTACAATTTTTATTTTAATAGACCTTATGGATTCTACAAAACGGAAACCATAATTCCTCACCTTTGATTGTCAAATCATTTGTAACTCTTTGTAGAAATCTTCAATTTATAAGAAACTTATTTTATGTGAAAGTAGATTGATTTAACTTTCCAAAGATACCTTTATTGAGTAATTTGGAGCATATTTTATTGTTTAAATAACTTTATAATATTCCTTCTGAATTTTGCCAAAATATGGATTATATTAATTTTGCCTATACTTGCTTCACTTATTTCAAAACCTTAGATGTTCTTATCTTTAATTTCCTTACATATCTTAATATGTTATGTATTTATCGATGTTACATCATATTATTTTGTATAGACGCATACATGATTTATTGTTCCATATGTGCTTCTAATATATGCTAATTTATTGCTCATATTTCCGTTTATATTCTGGTGTTTGTAGGATATTATGGACCTTTACCCGAAATAGTAAAGGTGTTATGCTTAGAGCCTGTAATGCTATACTTCTATCTGGTGGTCATCCAAATTTGGATGGATCATATTTTGTCTGATCCTATTTCACCATCTATGTTTTTGATATGATATTAGATTATATTATATCTATGATCCGGCTAAAGTCCTTTCTTCAATTGAGCTTTAAACTCTTAACATATATTCCTTGCCTATCTGAATGTATTATATGAAAGTTTATGTTTGCATCGTATTGTTTCATATTTGGCATGTATATATTTTATTGTTCTGCATATGCTTCTGATACATGCCAATTTATTGCTCATATGTCCTTTTATACTTTGGTGTTTGTGAGATATTCTAGACCTTTGCTAAAAATGGTAAAGGGTATTATGCTTCGGGCCCACAATCCCCTCTGACTTTACCCAGATGTGGGTAGATGGAGCTCCCAAACATGGGAGACTTCTATCTATTGGTCATCCATAAATGGATATACCATATTATGTTTGATCCCACTTCACCCTCTATGTTTTTGATATGATATCTAAAGCATTTCTTTTGAGTTATATGTGTATTTTAGATAAGAATGAAATGAATGTTATGTTTGATATGATATTTGATCTTTTGTTCCTTATTTGTTCATTTGGTAAACTATGAAATAATTCACACACCTTTGACAAGCTCTGAAATGTACCTTATGTCATTGATATGCTTCAAAATGTTTCTTATGCCATTTATGTACCAAAATGTTTCATTTCCAATTAATATATTCTGAAACATTTCACGCACTATTGATATGTTCCGAAATATTTCATTTTCCATTGATATGTTACAAATATTGGCATAAAAAACTATAATCATGTAAACTATTATGCGAAAAAACTATTATGCCAGGATTGAAATAAATAATACTAGATCTGTTTACGATGCGTACCTTTAGATGTCATCTGATTGAGATCCAATTAGATCTTCAAGAGCACGGCCCGTCGGATCTGAATATCGCCGAGGTATCGATCTGCAAGAGGAACTAGAATAGATCTAGACCCCTTCTCCTCTCTTCTATCCTTTCACAGGAACACCTTAATTGATGATTTTGGGAGATCAAAAGGATAACCGTAATCTCTTGATCTAGATCAAGAGGATAACTGTAATCTCTTGATCTATTCACTCCTTTGCACTTCTTGTTGTGCCGTGCATATCCATGCCTTGGGTTTAGAGTAGGTCCTGTCTATTTATATGCGAGAGCAGAGGGTCTAGGATAAGTTATTAAGAGAGTTCCTTCCATCAAGGGCATCCCCTAAAATATCCCAATATAATATGGACTTTATTTAATATTAGCTATATCTTTTATCAAAATCAAAATAATCCATAATATATCTTATTCAATTAATAAAGGACCACATAATCTTATATTCTCCCACTTGGCCCATTAATTGATAAGATATAAAAGATATCCAAAATCAAAATAAATAAAATAAAATTTATTTAAAAATAATTTTATATAATTAGATTCTGAAAATTTTGAAAAGCATTTTATACATGGCTATAATTTTAAAAATAATCCAATAAGGCCAATAAGCATAATAATACTATATTCGGTCTAACTATCAATGCGAGTAATAGTGGTTGTATGTCATCAATGCCACACTTCCTTCTATATACTACAACACTGTTAGTATTTCCTTATATAATCTATAATGACCCCTGTAATTTGTCTTGTCAAGACAATCCTGTTTCTTACATTCAACCATAATATGCATAAATATAAACACAAACAAGATAGCAGAAACAAATAACTTTTATTATGCAAATGGAAATGTCAATAATAGCATCCACTTAAATATGCATCACTATATCATTTATGGCTTGCTCACAAGCCTCATTCTAAGAACATGTTCTTTAAATGTTTTACACTACAAAGCTTTAATAAATGTATCAGCAATCATCATAGTGGTGCTCAAATTTTCAATTGACACTTGTTGTTTCTGGACTCTTTCTCTAACCACCAAGTACTTTATCTCAATGTGCTTGGAACCACTAGAGTACTTGTCATTCTTAGAGAAGAAAACTGCTCTAGTATTATCACAAAATATCTTCAGTGGCTTGGCAATTGAGTTGACCACACCAAGTCCTGAGATAAAATTCTACAACCATAAAGCTTGATTTGTGGCCTCAAAACATGCCACAAATTCAACTTCCATCATAGATGATGCAATAAGTGATTGTTTTACACTTTTTCAAGAAATTGCCCCACCTCCCAACATGAATACAAATCCTGAAGTGGATTTCCTGCTATCGAGGCAATTTACAAAATCAGCATCTGAATATCCCGTTACTTCAAGCTGATCTGACTTCCTATATGTGAGCATATAATATTTTGTCCCTTGCAGATATCTCATTACTTTCTTTGCAGCTTTCCAATGTTCCATTCCTGGGTTACTCTGGTATCTACCTAGTATTGCCACTGCAAAACTGATATCTGGCCTTGTACAGGTTTAAGCATATAATAGACTTCTAATTGCGCACCCATAAGGAATATTCTTCATTTGATCCATTTCTAAGTCATTCTTCGGGCATTGATTTTGGCTGAATTTTTCACCTCTAGTAATAGGTGTATCATTGGCTTTACAAAGTTACATATTAAACCTTTCCAATATATGATTAATATAACCTTTCTGAGATAATCCTAACAAACCTTGAGATCTGTCTCTGAATATCTCAATGCCAATAATATAGGATGCCTCATTTATATCAACCATCTTAAAGTTCTTGTTGAGAAATATCTTGGTTTCATGTAACAAACCAAGATCACTACTGGCAAGCAATATATCATCCACATATAAGACCAATATAATAAACTTACTCCTACTAACCTTTAGATATATACACTGATCAATAGTATTTTTCTTAAATCCGAAGGAAGTAATGGTATCATAAAACTTTATATACCATTGTCTGGAAGCTTGTTTAAGGCCATAAATGGATTTCTTAAGTTTGCAAGCCCAACTTTCCTTTCCCTTTTCTATGAATCCTTCAAGTTGTTCTATATAGATTTCCTCATATAGATCTCTATTGGAAAATGTTGTTTTCACATCCATCTGATGTAACTCAAGATCATAATGAGCTATTAATGCCATGATTATTCTCAATGAGTCCTTTCGAGAAACTGGAGAGAAGGTCTCATGATAGTCAATGCCCTTTTTTTGAGAAAAACCTTTGGCCACAAGTCTGGCTTTATATCGTTCGATATTGCCCACCGAGTCACGTTTAGTCTTAAAGACCCATTTACAACTGACTCTTTTACAGTTATTGAGCAATTCAATGAGTTCCCAAACACTATTCTAGTCCATTGATTTTAACTTATCTTTTATTGCATTATACCATTTTTTAGAATCATTACTTTCTATGTCTTGTGAAAACGATAAGGGGTCTCTTTTCATTCCTATATCAAAATTTGATTCTTGTAGGTATACCACATAATCATCAGAAATTGCATGTTTTTTTTTTCTTTGAGATCTTCTCAAATCTGCCAATTGTGATTGTTCTACAAGACTATCAGCGACGACATCAACATTATATGAGAATTCATCAATGTTATTTTGTTGTTCACCCTCATCAATTCTCTCATTGATTTGAGGAACAATAATTTCTCGAATATGGGATAATATAGGAGAAGAAGCCTAAATCTTCTCAATATCAAAATTAATCCTTCGAAATTTTTGACTCTCACTAATTTCACCATTTTCTAGGAATTTTGCGTTACCAGATTCTACTATCCTCATATTATGATTAGGGCAATAAAATCTGTATCCCTTGGATCTTTCTGTGTAATTAATAAAATATCTAGAAATTATTCTTGGATCCAATTTCTTTTCATGTAGATTAAATACTCTTATCTCTACAGAACACCCCCAAATATGTAAATGTCTCAAACTGAGTTTCCTACTAGTCCATAACTCAAATGGAGTTGATAGAACTGATTTACTATGAACCATATTCAGGATATACATAGTTGTCCTAAGAGCATCACCCCACATTGACTCAAGTACAAAGGAATAACTCATCATGCTCTTAACCATATCCATAAGAGTATGATTTCGCCTTTCAGCAACACCGTTCTGCTGTGCACACCTGGTAATGCATACTGAGCATAAATACCCCACTATTCTAGGAATCTAGCAAAAGGACCAATATTCTGACCGGATTCATCACATCTGTCATAAAATTCATCACCCCTATCAGATCTGACAATTTTAACTTTTCTATCTAATTATCTCTCGACCTCATTTATGTACACTTCAAGAATGTCAACGGCCTGAGACTTTTCATGTATTAGATAAACATAGCCATATCTGGGCAGATCATCTATAAATATGATGAAATACCTTTCTCCACTAAAACAAGGAATATGGAGTGGTCCGCAGATATCAGTATGAATAATTTCAAGAAGTTCTTTACTACTTGTGGCATTTTTCTATGTATGCGTAGTTTGATTTCCTTTAATGCAATCTATGCAAACATCAAAATCAGTGAAGTCTAAATTTTTCAAAATATTATCCTTCACTAATCTTTCAATTCTTTCCTTGGAGATATGCCCCAAACATCTATGCCACAATATAGAAGATCTTTCATTATTGAAATTACGTTTCATTCCAATACTTAATTGCAGGGTCAATAATATATTCGCAAACTCAAGATTCAAATTAATTCTGTACATACCATCACACAGAATTTCAGAACCAACTTTTATTGAATCATAAAATATGTTGAGTTTACAACTACCAAAAGAAACACAATATCTTAACTCATCAATTCTAGACAAAGAAATTAAATTTCTAGAAGTTGTAGGAACAAAACATATATCTTTCAGATCCATCAGATGATCCGTCTCTAGGCGTAAGTGATAAGTCCCTACTGATACCACTTTTGCTTTGAGATGATTTCCCATAATTATGAATTTTTCATATTCTTTTGGTTTCCAGATTAAAAGAAATCTCTGCATATTATTAATAACATGAGTTGAAGTGCCAGAATCAATCCACCATATATTAGAAGGAACTTCTGCAATGTTTGATTCAAAACATATAAAGGTTGAGTTTATACTTTTCTTTTCGAACCAAGTCCTACGTTTAATGCAATCCTTCTTTACATGTCCTTTCTTGCCACAAAAGAAGTACTTTACTATAATAGCTTTATTTTTAATAGTTTGTCTAACACTTCCAGACCCGACAAATTTCTTCGATGGATGACGCTTCGATTTTCTTTTCTTGTTACCAACTCCTTGAGTAGTTGTCAGTACATTATATAAACTTTCCTGCTTTAATCTTAATTCTTCCTGAACATATATACTAGTTAACTCATTCAAGTCCCACTTATCCTTATTTGTATTGTAGTGAATCTTGAATGGGTCAAACTAAGAAGGAAGAGAATTAAGAATGAACTGCATAAGGAAAGATTCATCAACATTCATTCCCAACGTCTTAAGTTTTGCAGCTTTGTCAACCATATTGAGGATGTGATCCTGAATTCCTCAAGTACCATCATACTGAGCTGTAATCAGTTCTTTCATTAATGTGCCAGCCAATGACTTATCAGCAGATTTAAATCTGTCTTCAATAACTTTTAAATATTCACGTGCGCTAGATACAACCGGTAATGAAGTCTTTATATTATTTGCAATTGTCATCCTTATGAACATTAAACTGAGCCTATCAGATCTTTCCTAAGCCTTCATTTCATTGACTTGTTCTACAGTACTTCTATCAGTTAATTCTGTGGGTTTTTTAACAAGTAATGCCAAATCAAGATCAAGTACGCCCAATGTAAATTGCACATGCTCTAACCATTCTGAATAATTTGATCTAAAGAGTACAGAGACACTAGAAGCATAAGAATGTATAGACGGGAATACCACTGTAGAATATAAAATAACATTAATGCTTTGAGTTTTAATAAAATATGATGAACTATTGATATCATCAATATTTAACCTTTGGGTTAAAATATTGATATATCTAGCATTCACATAAGATCATTTATGGAGGACTGATACCATCGTTCTGGAATAGTTTTGCTACCTTTGGGTATACAATTCTAAACTGCAAGGATATCCAAAACAGTATTATCCAACCCATCACATAATTATTTGAGATAGATTATCTTTTGAGATTATCTATATCTCCTAATTATGCATGTAATTTTGAATATTATTTCTTTAATGTCATTGGGGACTTGTTCCTTAATGTAATTTTATAAATCATTGATCTAGGCCACTTTGGTGACTACAAGACTAATGCAGTAATATAAAATACAAATTAAATTATCCTATGAATGATAAGACTTTAATTATATTTCATATCCTATAAGCCTACCATCCCAGGCTACTTTGGCAGCTATCGGTCAGGTATAACTTAAGGAGATGAACTACAAATAATATTCATCAAGTTCATTTAAACTAATTCATGCTAAGACAGTTCAATAATATGATAACAACCATAATAATTATTGAACACTTAATCAGTAGGAAAAAACTCATATGATAACTGTAATCATGATAATACATAAATCATGCATTTATGTAAAAAATAAATATTATTTCATAATTACTAATATTTGCATGTAAATAACTGAATAAATATGTTAAAACCAATAATTGGATTTAACACATGTAATTAATAATTCATATGAGAAAACTATAAAGAAATAATAATTTATAATTTTTTTAAATTGATTAATTTTATTTAATTGGAGAAGCACATAAGTCCAATTAAATAAATTGATCAAAAATAAAATATAATCATTAAATAATTAAAAATATAATCATAATTAAATCTTATTAGATTATATATTGATCAATTTTATAATTGAGAAAATGACCAAAGTTTCTCAATTTTATAATGACAGAACTGTAATTATAAAAATATATATACATAAGAATTAGAGATTTTTTTAAAATTATAGGATTCATAAATCACAAGGGTAAAACTGTAAATAAACCAACTTAACCGAAGGGTAAAACTGTAATTTTAGTGAATGATAAAACTATAATTTCTTTTGAGCAAAATGGTAAAACTATAATTTTCTGATTCAATGGCAAAACTATAATTTTGTTAAGGAAAACCCTAGCCTCCTCGTTTGTCAACGCCGTCAGCGCCACTACGGTAGCCAACACGCGGCCTCTGTGGCGACCACCGTCGGTGTGGCTGTCACGGCGGCGCAATGGCGACTGTCGCGCGTCGCCCGCCATGTGATCGCTAAGCAAACCTATCGGACCGCCCGGTATTGTCATGCCGCTGCCGCATCATTGGATGCATTGCCCTCATATCGCGCCCGCTGCCCCTCTGCATGCCACCCGCACGACGCCCTGCCTTGCGCCGTGCAAATCCAAAAACGCGACAAGATTATTGTATCTTTAACACACAACGACAATCAAGAATCGTTCGCAAGCAAACGATTAAAATTAACAGATATAAAAATAGATCAATAAAATATTCAGATCAATGCATCGTAAACAAAAAATAATAGATCTAATATTTTTGATCTCAAAACCTAGGCTCTGATACCAATTGTTGGCATTAAAAAACTATAATCATGTAAACTATTATGCGAAAAAACTATTATGCCAGGATTGAAATCAAATAATACTAGATCTGTTTACGATACATACCTTTAAATGTCATCTGATTGAGATCCAATTAGATCTTCAACAGCACCGCCCGTCGGATCTGAATATCGCCGAGGTATCGATCTGCAAGAGGAACTAAAATAGATCTAGACCCCTTCTCCTTTCTTCCTATCCTTTCACAGGACTACCTTAATTGATGGTTTTGGGAGATCAAGAGAATAACCGTAATCTCTTGATATAGATCAAGAGGATAAATGTAATCTCTTGATCTATTCACCCCTTTGCACTTCTTGTTGTGCCGTGCATATATGTACCTTGGGTTTAGAGTAGGTCATGTCTATTTATAGGCGAGAGCAGAGGGTCTATGATAAGTTATTAGGAGAGTTCCTTCCATCAAGGGCATCCCCTAAAATATCCCAATATAATATGAACTTTATTTAACATTGGCTAATATATTTTATCAGAATCCAAATAATCCATAATATATCTTATTCAATTAATAAAGGGCCACATAATCTTACAACAAAATATTTCACACTCCAATGATATATCCCGAAATGTTTCATTTACCATTTATATGTTCTGAAATGTCCTATGTGGCTTTGATATGCTTCACAATATCTCTTATGTTATTAATATGCTTTAATTACTCTGTATTCTATTTGTAATAAACTAAATATGTTTTGAATGAATGACATTTGAAATTCTGTGTCTAATAATTTGATATCCATGAATTCTTGTATCTCTGCTTTGTATCTTGATACTATACTTATGTGAAGCCATCCGCTCTTGTCTTGGATATCCTAAATGCTTGCTGAACTTTGTAGCTCACTCCCTTGTTATCAAACATTTTCAAGTTAGCTTGATACTCATTAAATGTTAGGATTTGGGTTGAGGCAGTGGAGAGCAATTCAGATTTTGGGCAAGTTTTGTTGGCTGAGATCGTTGTAGTTTTTGTATAAGTATATTTGTATGCAATGAAATGTTGTTGATGAATTTGATTGATATATCATGTAAAAGCTTTAAATGACCTCTCACATTTTGAGTTATTTTGGAATGTTAAGTTTAGACTACGATGAAGTGAATTTATGGTAAATGGTTGGTTTTGTGATTATATATATTCTCTTTCTGATGAATTGTAAGTATGGTTAATATTTGTTAAGTTGGCTTTAGGTTTCATAAGTGTATGAGTGATGTGATGTATGATCAAAACTGCATAGGTTTTTATAGATGTGATTTTTAAAGTTTGAATGTTTCTTAATATCCTCAAATGTTAGTTTGGATACGGGATTTAGATTGTGATGTTGATAATATTATCGATTGTAAGATATGGTCACCCCTCTCAAATGCGATAATTCAGAGGGTGTGATAATTGGTGGCCAAAGGAGGTGGTGAATCAAGGGTAGATGGCTACGGTTTGTGGCTGATAGGTTACTATTTTAGGTTGCTGCTCGGGCTATGGTTTGGAGCTACTATAGGAGTCATATAGGATTTATGATGGTAGAGGTTTAGGGTTAGAGGGGTGGCTTAGGGTTGCTATTGATGGAAGCAACCAGTTTGGTAGGGATTGGGTGTAGATGCATTAAATAGTACCAAAAGCATAAGTTTTTCGTCAAAGTGGGTGCTATTGATATTGTTGTTTGGGGCTATTGTAGATGCTTTAAGGGGGGATTTAGTGACAGATGTTTAGGGTTAGAGGGTGGCCTTGGGTTATTGTCAATGGCAGTAACTAGTTTAGTAGGGATTGGTGGCCGGAAGATAAAGATCGGTTGGTGGAGGATTATGGCTACGGTAGACCACGTTTCGGCTGCATTTTTTTGGTTTGCTACGATTTGGGTTTGCTGTAGGTTTTGGATATAGGCTATGATGGTTGTCTTAAGGATGATGTAGTTGGTGGCAGCAAGTTTGGTAGGGTTTGGTGGTTTACGAGAAGAAGAACCAAAAGGTATAGCGGTAGAATTTTTCGTCAAAAAAATTTCAGTAGCATAGATGTAAAATTTCCAGCAGTTCGTGATAAGGATTCAAGTAGAATTCAATGGAAATCTATTAGTAAGGAAAAGCTAATGCCATCATAAAATTCATGCGAGAATATGATAGCAAAAAATTCGGCAAGATTAAAGAGTTCAAGAAGGTATTGCAGCAGATTTTTACGTCTAAAATTTCAGCAGTAAAGACATAAAATTTTTAGTAGTTTATGAAAAGGATTTGAGTAAAACTCAATGGGAATCCACTGGTAAGGAAAAGGCAATGCTGTCAAAAAATTAATGGGAGAATATGACAGCAAAAATTTTGGCAAAACCAAGGAATACGAGAAGGTGCTATAGTAGATTTTTACGTCTAAAGTGTAGTAGTTTGGACGTAAAATATCATCGGTTTGTATTAGCAATTTTTGCATGAAACCAAAGGAAATCCACTAATATGGAGTGCTAAAGACATCATAAAAAATTTGTGGAAGATACGGTAGTAACATAGTGGCAGCAAGATCAAAACAGGGTAGTAGTATGTGGCTGAATTCTAAAGCATAACTTTCTTTATAAAGATGACAACTTTATGATGATAAGTTTATGCAGTGAAATAGGAACACTTTTTTTTTGTTTAAGATAACTAAGTTGCAATAGTAGTAAAGTAGAATACCAAAACCTGATGTAATTTGCAGCAAGATTGAAAGGATGATATATGACAATGGTGATGAGGGTGGAGCTAGTGATGATCACAGCAATTATGGGAATTGCTTGGGAGATGGATGAAGATGATGGGCAGTTGTAGAAGGACAATGAAACTCCGATGAACGTTGCTCTGATACCAAGTATTAGAACCCTAACAGATTCTAAGCTTGGGATTGATCTTTATAAGGGATTGACCTCTTTGAACTCTATAGGGGTTCCATCCTCCAAGGTATTTTGCACAATGGCTGAAAGGTATTGGATCTACTAATGATAAAAAAGGGGTGGTTGTATAAGTTTATATAGGGACTCAAAACCGTAACTCCTAATAGGACTCATACTTTTGGAAGACTCTCTTCTTCAATTTCTAACCCATAGCCAACTCCTAACCATGATATGGTCGGTGCTTCTTATTTAACCCTAGAGAGAGTCCTAGCTAAATGGATCTCTCCTCTCCTAACCCTAGCCAGTCTCTCCTAAGAGGAGGGAGGCGGTTAGAAGACCCCTCTTCATGAGGACTCTTCCCTTAACCCTAGTCGATCACTTCTTCAATATGGGTGGTGGCTAGTTTAGGATTTATTATATGTATGACTTGGTTGACTCCAATCTGAATCCAACTCTAACTCCTAATTTGACTCCAGTTTAGTCGAATCCTAACCCTACTAGGATTTATATTGATTTATTATAATGGACTCAAATCTTCTCCTAACTGACCTAATGTCATGTCTAAGTTGGCCAAAATAGCCAAATCTAAGGACTTGACTTAATCGATTAGGACCCGACTCAGTTAGGGCCCCAACAACTTTGCATTGGTTCAAGTAGGTGACAAGAAGGATTAGGTAGAAAAGCAAATCAATAACACAAATGGATTATTTAAGCATCGAAAATCAAAACGATATAACACTTTTTTACAAGCCAAGGATGCAGATAAACAAATTTAAATATAAAACAAAACTAAAATACTTTCATGATCTAAATTATTTGATTTCAAAACATGGCTCTAATGTTAATTATAAGTATAAAAACTATGATTACACAACTATTATGTAAAAAACTTTAATGATAGAAACTCAAATAATAATAAATTAAATATATGATGTATACCTTAAATATATGTTGAAGTGATATTGATTTGTAAGGAGACCCAGACTCATCTTTTCCTCTCTTTATATCCTTCACAGGATTGCTATAAACGATGGATTAGGGACAAAGGAGAGATAAGAGAAGATATATAATCTCTCAATGACTAATTGGGTGATTTTATCTTTAGGAGGTCATGCCTTTTTTATAAGCAAGAGCAAAGGGTTTATGATAAGTAATTAGGAGAGTCCCTCCCATCAAAGTCATCTCCACCAGAATCCTATCATAATTGAACTTCATTTCTATTGGTCGATAATCGTAATCAAAATACAATCATATCTGTAATATATTTTATATAATTAGATAGGGCCACAGAATCTAACATTCTCCCACTTGGCCTATTAATTTGTAAAATCTAAAATAAATTTAAAATTAAAATAAATATAATAAAATTTATTTAAAAATAATTTTATATAATTGGATTGTAAAACTTTAAAGAAATATTTTATATATGCACATAAATTTTATAAGATAGACCAATAAGTTTAATAAACATAATAATACCACATCAAGTATTACTATCAATATGAGTTATAGTGATTGTATGTCATCAGTATCATATTTTATTCTATAAACTACAACACCATTAGTCTTTTTTAATACATTTTAACATAACCACTGTAATTTATCTTATCAAAATAATCTTATTATCACATTCAACAATAATGAACATATATAAATGTGGATAGGATAATAAAAATAACTAACTTTAATTATATAAATAAGAATATCAATTATAATGTCTATTCGAACATGCACCACCATATCTTTTATGGGTTGCTTATAAACCCAATCATAAGAACATTTTCTTTCAAGCATTTTTGATGGTAAGGCCTTAATAAATGAATCAATAATTAATAATAAGACTTAAGTTCTTAAATGATATTAATTATTTCTAAACTTTTTTCTCTGATCATTAAATACTTTATACCATAATGCATAAAACTGCAAGAGTATTTGTCATTCTTTGAGAAGAAAACTACTTCGATATATCATAAAGTATCTTCAGTGACTTGGTAATTGAGTTTAACAATATCACGTCTTGAGATAAAATTTTACAATCATAAAACTTGATCATTCACCTCAAAGCATGTCATAAAATCAACTTCTACAGTTGATAATGCAATAATACATTACTTAATTTTTTTCTTATAAATTGACCCTTCAATTAATATAAATATAAAACATAAAATGGACTTCCTACTATCGAGATAATTTACACAATTGGTATCTAAAAATACCATCATTTCAATCTAATTAAATTTTATATATGTGAGCATATAATCCTTCATCCTTTTCATATATCTTATTACTTTTTTTGTAGTATTTTAGTATTCTATTCCTAGGTATCTCTGATATATACCTAGTATTTTAACTATAAAATTAATATCTAGTCTAGTATATGTTAATGATAGGTGCCCTACAAGCCAATCACATGAGTGATGACACGTATGATATACTATATACTCATTTTAGTTATTAATATTATGAATTCTTACTTTTTATTATTAGTGGATTAAAATATTATGATATCCTTGGATCTATGCAATGAAAATTAGATCATGATAATAAGACCAGCTTATCTTTAAACATAGATCTCAAATAATCCTCATCATAGGTTACTCAAGAGAGACATCTAGATAATTGGACAGATCGGTGTGCTATATACCAATCCATATAATGGAGTCAGTTGATCTCATAACCATTTATATGGGGACAATAGGAATATACTGTAGGTGCTTATTAGAGAATGAGTTTACTGATTGATCCACTTATAAAATGCTAGATGGTTAATGATACCTATGTTGGGAAACTAAGAGGGAGCATCACATGCGGTACGGAAGATCAAAACAAAATAGGTTAAATCGTTATGCAAAAGATTGGATCGTGAGAAAAAGTCACAAAACCAAAAACTACATTGTTTGAGAGTTTATTTACCTAGGGAGATCGTATATCCCTATTTTTTCAGATTCGGATGAAGAGGATGAAGAAGGCCAAACATCCTCCTCTCTAATGATATCCACATGATGAATTGCTACAGCAATACTCCTCCAATCGCAGCCATAAATCTTACAACTCTTGCATAGAGGGAGGGAGACAAATAAGAGGGGGTGGCCAAAGGTGCAGCCTATCATCTATGTGCCACCCCTGCCTCCTATTTATAGAGAGCCATCAAAACCCTAGTGCATCCTACTTTAGTAAGTATTGGATCTCTATCCAATTATCCACTAACTTTAGATTATTGAATCTATATCCAACAATCTCCTTTAACCTCTAATTGGGCCTCATGCAAGAAGTCCGTCAATGTAGGGTCTCATCTAATGAGAATAATAGCTAATTGGATCTCTATACAATCCTCTATTTATTGAAGCATCCACCATATATGTGTAACCCTCTAGGCCCGATACTGAGCGAGCATGCATCCAATTATCAAACAAGAAATAGAAATAATATTTTTTAAAAATAGAAAAAATAAAATAGCATGCATCCAATGCAATGATAGCTCCACCAGGCAAATATAGGGTGACCTCCCCAATAGTAACTACAGCAACTCTTGCTCCATTGCTCATCTTGAGGTCTATCACGTCTCTAGCCAATCTCCTAGGTCTTGCCAAAATCTACAACGTATTGCAGATATGATAAGCACTCTTGGTATCCAATACCCATATGTTATCATAAAAATCTGACAAGTGGAGACTGATCATGAATATACCTGAAGCTTCTCCAAGCTTTTGTTTCACCTTGTCTGTAGGGTAATCCTTACAATTCCTCTTCGAGTGCATGTCTTTATCGTAATGGAAGTAATGTCCTTTATCCTTTGCTAGGTCTTTCTTAGCAACCTTTGTCTTACCCGGTCCTTCTTTGCCATTGCCCTTCTTAAGGGTCTTACTAGCCTTCCTTTTTTATTTGGTCTCACGAATATAAAGAACTAGGTTATCCTTTTTTATAACACTCTCAACTTCCCTCAATATATTGAGGAGCATAGGGAGAGTTATCTCAAACTTGCTCATGTTAAAATTCATAATAAAATGAGAAAACAAATGGTGGGGACTAAAGTATAAGATTAATACATAGGTTATCCTCTAGGACTATTCCTAGACCTATGAGTTTCTCAATCAACTCTATTATCTTTAGGATATGGTTCTGAAACGATATCCCTTTTGACATCCTGGCTCGGAAGAGACTCTTGAATATCTCATATATTTGAGTTCTTCCCTGTTCCTCAAATAGTTGGTAGAAATAAAGAAGGATCTAATTGGTATCCATGCTCATATATTGCATTTGTAACTCAAGAGTCATGGAGGCCAACATGTAGCATTTTGCCAAAGTGGAACCATCTATATACTTCACAAAGCGAGCAATCTCATTCTCGCTTGTCCCTTCCTCGAGTATGGGCACAATCATATCAAGGACATATATGATTTTCTTCGTTGTGAGAACAATTCTCAAATTACGAAGTCAATTCGTGTAGTTTGGACTAGTGAGGCAATTGACATTAAATATGTCATGTAGGGGGTTTGCGAGTGACATATTTCTGACAAACAAGATATAACATAAATAAATAACATGCATATTTTGTAGAAAAAATGATTAAGATATATACTTCTATCTTAATTTACTTCAACTAATTTTTATGACTAATCACATGACACTCTCGACATGTAAAGCAGAAGTCTCCACCAAATTTCTAGTGGGGATCAGGATCCAACTGGCGTCTCAAGGCAACCTCAAGAGACTCGACCAATTAGACTAAGCCCAAAAGGTAGGCAACTATTGCCAATCATAACTTTTTGTGATTCTTATTTTGTTTGGCCTCCGAACCATCATGGTCTCAAGGGACTCGACCAACCTTGATATTCACTTAAGTCATCACCATCGTTACAAGATGAGACTGATTGGATGATATGCCCTTGAGGGACTCGACCAAGCATACTATATTCTCAGGTCACTAATAACATATTTATATCGTAGGTAAGATCTCGATCATGTAAATAGGTAAGCCTTAAGGGACTCGACCAACTCAACCTATATTGTGATTTAATTTCTTCTATAATGATGGAAAGCCATGTGGGTCAATTTATCGCCTCAAGCTCACCGATTTAATATTATAGTAGGAGTTATTGTTTTGTATCGATCTCCTAATATGTCATGTCACACACATACATATTTAATATATATGTAAATCACATGCAAATATATATATATATAATAGGTGTATTATACATATCACATATGCAAGCCACATCAGATGATTATGAGTCATCATCTAATATGATTAAACCTGAGCTAATGGACCTAATCACTCAAAATATAATCCAAGTGTGCATCGACGCATCTCCATGCCCTGTGATTATTGATCTTGTCATCATCAGTTCCATCGGATCCTTGCTACATCACCATGCATCATGATATCCCACCACGACATCATGGGTCCCGCTGTCACCTCCATGCTCCCATCGTGTCTCTTTGTATAATTACAAAATAATCACAAGTACACAGGCCCGACATAAACGAGAAAAATAAAGGCTCGCAAGCCCTAATAATAATAATCACATGTATACACATCACATCATATGGCTCACAATCATCCATCTACATCATACATCACATTTATAACATATAGGATACTAGATAATAATAATTAATTAAATTATGTAATTAATTATTTTTTTAGAATTCGGGACATGCTAAAAGTTTTTAGAATTGTTAAGGGTATTTTCATAATTCTTGATAAGATGATAGATCTTAGAATTTCCATAATTATAAGGTTATTTTTTGAAATTCTATAAAGGAGGATAGACATCAAAATTTATAAATTTTGAGGGACAGAATCATCATTCTACACATAAAAGAAAACCGTAACCCTTTGCCCTGTCCTTATGGCTACCGTCATCGCCCCTTCGTAGGCAGCAATTCTGCATATCATCGGCGACAGCTCCTGTCCGTAGGCCGACAAGCATCGCTGCTCTTGGGTGGTGCCTATGCCCACACGTGTCGCCTCTATGGGCACTACCCTTGTTGGCGGACGTTCCTCCAAGTGATTGCCCTTGTAAGTGGCAGCCCTAGCTACTGGCGGTTGCCCCTTGCGGCCTGGCCGCCCCTACAAAGGGCCTAACTGCAACGAACGCATAGAATAGTTCTACGTAATTCAATCTCATCATATGCAATTTAAAATCAATCTTTTACATGAATAATTTTGACTCTGATACCACTATTGAGAAACCCCATCGGGAGCATCACATGCACAGTGGAAGATCAAACCAAAATCGATTTCCCACGTAGATCAAAATTATCGTGCAAATGATTGGTGCGAAGAAAAATCATAAAAATAAAAACTATATTATGTGAGAGATTTTTCACCTAGGGAGATCATATATCCCTATTTTTCTAGATCTGGATAGAGAGGGTGAAGAAGGCCAAATTTTTTTCTCTCTAATGGTATCCACATGATAAATTACTGCAGCAATACTCCACTAATCGCAGCCCTAAGTCTAACAACTTTTGTACAGAGGGAGGGAGAAGAATAGGAGGGGGCGATAAAAGGTGCAGCTTATGATCTATGTGTCTACCCTCTTATTTGTAGAGAGACACCCATATAACCCTAATGGATCCTACCTTAGTGGGTATTGGATCTCCATCCAATTACTCGCTAACCTTAGATTATTGGATCTCTATCCAATAATCTACTTGAGCCTCTAATATAGCCTCATACAAGGAGCCCATTAATGTAGGGTCTCTTTCAATGAGAATAGAGGCTAATTGGATAACTCATATCCGATCCTCTATTCATTGAAGCATCCACCATATGTGTGTGACCCTCTAGGCCCAATACCGAGTTGGTTGTGAGTCCTACCTATCAAAACTCCTTTTAACTCGATGAATTATTCTCATAATAATTCACTCGACTCATCAACTATAGACGTACTAGGTCACTACGCTATAGTCCCCAGATGGTATAAGGGATCTTATCCATTGGACCTATTTTTCCTAAGTTACCATGTATCTATAATTTCTCATCTATCTAATATCCCAAGAGCCGTATACCGGGCATGGTACTATCAGGCCACATACAAAATCTATTTAAGTCTTGCCCCAATCATATCTCCTAAAGAATTACTCTCTCAATCTGACCAACCTGATCGAGGATTTACCTAAGTGAGAGTATATATGATATTCTTCTTATGATACTGAGAGTGGATGATCCTCTATTGATACTCAATAGCCTTCATAAGGTTGGCTACCAATCCTAATAATCAGTTGTACTAGATTTGAAATTTTTCAAACCTATATCTCTAGCATTATAGAGAGGAGTACTCAAATAAAACATCTTTGGTATCTCAAATCTAAGGACCAGATATACAACTGAGACTACAGAATCATTATTTGACATAAGGTATCATTAACCATACAACATTTTATAAGCGGATCAATCAATAAACTCATTCTCCACTTAGCACCTGTTTTGTATCCTTAGTGTCTCCATACAAATGGTTATGAGACTCACCACCTCTATCATATGGATAGGTATACAACATATTGGTCTATTCAGTTGTCTCGATGTCCCTCTCAGCAACCTATGACCTCATCACAATATGGTGAATCTGTGTTTAATGGCGAATTATTCTCATTATGATGATCTTATCACAATATGATTCTTATTGCACAGAACCAAGGACATCATAATATATGTATTCAATAGATAATATAATATATTAATAAATAATAATATAAAAAGACTATGCAGCGTGTCACACGTGTCATCACTTATGTGATTGGCTTATAGGGCATCTGTAACCAACATAATCAAGGTCCCTCTTATAATGATCTCATCATCCAAAATTAATGAATAACTATTGTTCTTAAGAACTAGTTTATATCCACTAACTATCAAATAAGAAATAAAAATAATATTTTTGATAATAGAGGGAACATAATAGCATGCATCTAATGCAATAATAACTCTACCAGGTGGATATAAAGTGACCTTGCCAATGGCAACTACAACAACTCTTGCTTCATTACCAATTTTGAGGTCCATCTCACCTCTAGCCAGTCTCCTAGGCATTGCCAGAGCTTGCAATGAATTACATATATGATAAGCACTCCCGATATCCAATACCCTATTATCATAAAAATATGACAAACAAAGATCATAAATGTACCAAAAGGTTCTCCAAGCTTTTGTTTTGCCTTCTCTGCAAAGTAATCCTTGTAGTTCCTCTTCTAGTGCCCATCTTTGCCATAGTAGAAGCACTAGCCTTTGTTCTTGGTCGGGTCTTTCTTGGCAACCTTTGTCTTTTCTTGTTTACCCTTGCTGATGCCCTTCTTAAGGGTCTTATTAGTCTTCCTTTTCTTATTAGTCTCACCAACATAGAGAACTAGCTTCTCTTTCTTGATGGTGCTCTCAGCTTCCCTCAACATATTGAGAAGCTCAAGTAGAGTTACCTTAAACATGCTTATGTTAAAGTTCATGATGAACTGTGAAAAGGAATATGGCAGGGACTAAAGTATAAGATCAATACATAGGTTATCATCTAAGACTATTCCTAGACTTATGAGTTTTTGATCAACTCGGTTATCTTTAAGACATGATTCTGAACGGATGCCCCTTCTCTCATCCTGGCTCGGAGGAGACTCTTGGATATTCTTACATCTTTGAGTTATTCCCTGTTCATTAAATAGCTAGTAAAGATGGAGAAGGAAGAAATTAGCATACATGCTCTCATGTTACCTCTGTAACTTAGGAGTCATGGAGGCCAACATATAACACTTTGCTAAAGTAGAATCATCTATATACTTTATATAGCAATCAATCTCATCCTCGCTTGCCCCTTTCTCCAGCATGGGCACAATAATATCAAGGACGTATACCATTTTCTCCACCGTGAGAACATTTCTCAAATTACAGAACCAATCTGTATAGTTTAGACTAGTGAGGCAGTTGACATCAAGTATATCTTTTAGGGGTTTTACAAGCGATATATTTTTTACAAACAAGATGTAGCGTGAATTAATAACATGAATATTTTGTAAAAAATTAATTAAGATACATACTTCTATCTTAACATACTCCTACTATTTTCCTGATGAATCACACGACACCCTTAACATGTGAAACTAAAGTCTCCGACAGACCTCTAGTGGAGATCAGGATCCAATCGGTATCTTAGTGTAACTCTTGTCAATCATAACTCTTTATGAATCCCGTCATGTTTGGCCACCGAATCATCATGGTCTTGACCTCTCGACCAACCATGATGTTCAGTCAAGTCATCACCATCTTTACTATATGAGTCTAGTTTGATGATATGCCATTGAGGGACTCGGCCAAATATACCATGTCCTCAGGTCACCGGTGACATCTCTATGTCATACCAAGATCTCGATTATGTAGATGGTTGAATCTCAAGGGACTCGACCAACTCAAGCTATGTGGTAATTTAATTTTTTCCTATAACGATGGAAGGCCACGTCGGTCAATATTTTTGCCTTACGCTCACCGACTTAATATTATTGTAGGAGGGATTTTTTATTTTATATCGATCTCTTAATATATCATGTCAAATACATACGTATTTAATATATATTTAAATGACATACATATATATTAAATATATATACATAAATATATATATATACATATATGCATATAAATATATATACACATACATATATATAAACACACATATGTGTGTGTATATGTATAATCACATATCACATATGCATACTATATTGGATGATCATGAACCATCACATAATGTGATTAGGCTCGAGCCAGTGGACCTAATCACTCACAATAGGATCTATGTATATATCGATGCATCTACATGCCCCGTGATCGTCCTTCTCATCATTATTGGTTTCGTCGGATCCTTAGCTTATCATCATATGTCGCAATCACCCACCACGGCATCATGGGTCTCTTTGACACCTCTATGCTCCCATCACATCTCTTCGTGTAATTACAATATAATCACAAGCACACATGCCTGATAATAAACGAGAATAATGAAGGTGTACAAGCTCCAATAATAATAATCACATATACACATCACAACATATGGCTCATGATACATCACATGTACACCCATCATCATGTAGGACTACTAGATAAATAACAATTAATTAAACTATTTAATTACTTATTTTTTTAGAATTTAGGACATACTAAGAATTTTTAGAATTATTAAGGTTATTTTTGGTATTTTGAATAGATGGACAGACATGAAATTTCTTAAATTATGAGGGGCGAAATCATCCTTTTGCTATAGAAAGGACCCTAACATTTGCCCCTTCCAACAACCAGCCTTCATCGCCCTTTGTAGCAAGCGTCGGTGCCTTTGGTCATGGGCGACTTGCCCGTGGGCATCGCACCCACAACCAGCCGCCCTTACAGGCGGCATGGGCTGGTGGGCACCACCGTTATAAGCAGTCATGCTGTAGGCGATGGTTGCTGGTTGGCACTACCGTTGCAAGTGGTTGCACCTGTAGGCGGCCTAGCCACCACCACTAGCTGCGGGCTTGCTTGTCACGGACAAAAATATAAACAAGGTATTCGATGTAATGCTCATGTTTGTCTGTGTCCTTCAATTTTATACATTCTTTATACAGCAAGTAGTGGACTTTCAGTAGGCTTGGCAGCCCTAGTTTGGTTAACTTTTGTGGTTGGTTTCAGCTTGTAAGTGAGAGTTGTGTCATGTAGGCACTTATGGGGACTTCAATCTATAATGAACCTTGATCCTTATGTGCAATTGTTCAGAGCTTATAAAATCCATAGTTATAATTTATTTTGGATATATAAAGTGTTTACTAAAGTGGTTGCTTATGGATCCCATGTAAAATACTTTCTCTAACCCATTTTCTCTTTTGTAGGTTTTAAGGGACCCTAGAAGGTTTCAGAGAATCTGACCTTTATGGACGAACATACAAGGGTGCCACATGACTTAAGCAAAACCAACTAAGTCCATGATATTTTGGTATCAGAGCGGGACAAGCACATGCAGAAACACTTGTCATGCAATCGTGGGGGACCTAGCTGGGCTGTGTGGAGGGCAGCCAGCACGCATTATCATTTGGTAGAAATGGACATCGAAACGTAGGGAAAGGAGTCGCTCAAAGGAGCGGACATCCTTGATTGGCATTCAGAGGCATAACCAACCCCTTGCGTGAGAGGCACCATGAGGACTAGCAAGCTAGAAAGGATGCGTAGCGCACAAAGGTTGGGATGGTTGAGTTTAAGCTACGGCTCGATATTGGCAACTAAACTTGATAGTACTTAAAGCAAGCAGAGCAGAGCACTTAGTAAAAGATGAGACCATGAAAAGTGGGATGTGTTGCTCAACAATTGAAAAAGTTATGTAAAGCTCACAAAGGTGTTGCTCAACTCATGCAAGGGCTTGTATGCGGACAATGGAGTGTTTGTGGCCCTCCCAAGGCGACTAGAACTCTACGTCATGGAGCACTAAAACTTTCTCTTCGGCATAGAATGGATACATCTGTAAGAGACTAAAGTGTGCAACATGTTCAATACATTGCTAGGCCTTGAAGGGTGTAGCGAGGGCTGTATTGGCAAAGAGTCATAATCTAGCAAGCGCATTTAAGGGCAAAACAATATACAGATTGTTCAGTAAGACGGAGTAGTCCAAGGGGATAATGGTCTTCAAAATTTTCAGAGGGAAGAATACAAAGAGGAAAGTTGCTCCAATAGGATAGATATCTAGGAGGGATAGGTCCTGGTTCTCTAAAAGAAGAATCATGTGCAGTGGACCACACATGTTGAGGAAGAGTTCCTTAAGACAATATCTCTACAAAGCTTAATAGACCGAGCAAGCAGTGAGGAGTCATTGCATTATCTTGAATAAAGTAATGCATTGGTGGATGCATTGTGAGATAAAGTGGGGGAGCGACAATGGCAACATCAAACAAAGGCACACTTAGAGTCGATATGGAAATCGAACTCAGTGGAGGGCTGACCTAGAGAATGGTGGGCGCGAGGGCCATGATAGAACCCCAGAAGGAGCCCTATAGATTTTGATCATTGTGGGGGATCAACCCTTGGAATGTTATAGGGGTTCATCCCTCCCAGATTCGGTACAAGGCTGAAATAAAATTAATAATTGCTTGATTCAAGGAGGGGGTAGCTAAATCTTTAAATAGGGATCAAAATCCTAGCCTAAGGGAGTGCTTTCCTAAGTAAAATTATCCCTTTGCCCCTCTTATAGCCAACCTACCTTAATAGGAACATGAGGCAGCTAAGTGGCTCTATAGCTGACCTAAGCAGGGGGAAACACTAGCCAACCAACCCAGTAAGGGGTGTAGTGGCTACTAAGACCTAAGAGCTAATCTAGACCCTAGTCATACTCCTTTATAAGATAGGAGTGGCTTTATTACAATCTAACATGATTTTTATTGACTAGTACTAAGATGATTAGGACTCAACCCTATTGGAGTCCTATCAAGTCCGCCATCTTCAGATTAGCCTTGTCATCAAGACTGAGGGTCCATAAACTCTAGAAACTAGATCTTCAGCTCCTCATGTGACTCTCATGCTATCACTAACTAAACTTTAGCCTCCTTATCAACTAAGGTGTTAGTTGGAAGGATTTGGGCTGAGTCATTTTCTTTAAATTTCCATTTGAGGTGGGATACCAGGTGGATCAACTATAATCTTGATCTGGTGCGTGAATTGAATCTCCAGGTTAGGGCCCCAATATGATCCTCAATTTTACAAGGCCCTAAGAAATAAAGAGATCACTTCATTAAGGCTCGAGTTTCCTACTGATCAGTCTAGAGGTGTAGAAAAACTCGATCTTCAATTTTTTGTCTATTCTAAAGTTTGTCGAGAGGTCGTTTCTTCTTTACATGTGCTGCTACATGGTTAGTCTTTAGTGATAGTTAATCTTTCTTCTAGAATGGTGACTACCCTCTGGTATGATTCAAGATGATGAAAGCCTAATTTGGCGTGAGCATGGATTGTAATTCTTCTACTTTTACTCCTCTTTCGTGCCATGGACCTGTATCCAACCATACTTTAAATTTGATAATAATTAGTATCTCCTGTAAAAACCTCATATCGAGTATAGGGGAAGCCTTAGTGTAACTTAGGAGTCGACCATCTTATATAAGAATAGCCCCAATTCTAACTCCTGACGCATCGGCCTTGATGACAAAAGTGCGATCGAAATCGGGCAGCGCTAGGACCGACGTTATCATCATGGCTGCCTTGAGTCGTTCGAAGGCTACAGAGGCTTTATCCGACCATAAGGAGTCTTTCTTCAGTAAGGACGTGAGTGGGGCACTGATCTTGCTATATTATTTCACAAAATTTTGGTAGTAGCCCGTGAGTCCAAGGAAACTGCGTAGTGATTGTACGTTTGTAGGTCTCGGCCATCCTTGCATTACCTTGATCTTTGTCAGGTCCACTTCCACTCCATCCTCTGATATAATGTGCCCAAGATACTCCACATTATACTATAAGAAGCTACACTTTGACTGTTTAACATAAATGGTATTCTCTCAAAGAATCATTAGAATAGTTCGTAAGTGCCGAAAATATATATCAAGCGTAGGGCTATAAATGAGAATATCATCAAAGAAAATATGAACTTATATAGAAAACTCTGAAAGATGTCATTCATCAGGCTTTGGAAAGTAGAAGGAGCATTCATAAGTCCTAAAGGCATTACCAGAAACTCATAGTGGTCGTTATGCGTACGAAATGCAGTTTTCATAATATCTTCAGTGCATACCCGAATTTGATGGTATCCAGATCGGAGATCCAATTTAGTAAAGACTCGGGCTCCTTTTAATTTATCTAAGAGTTTATCTACAAATGGGAAAGGATATTTATCCTTGATGGTGATGACATTTAGAGCCCGGTAGTTAATGCACATCCGCCACATCCCATCTTTCTTGTGCACTACCAACACCGATGAGGAGTAAGGGCTGTAACTCGGTCAAATCATCTCGATGTCAAGCATCTCTTTAACAATATTCTCAGTCTCATCCTTTTGCAACTGAGGATAGTGGTATGGTCATAACTTTGCTAGAGGTTTACCTGGTAAAATAGGAATTCGGTGGTCATGCGGCCGGTTAGGGGCAGCCCAATGGGCTCTAAGAAAATATTCACGAATTCATTCAGGCAAAGGACAAGCTTAGGATCTTAGTTTTGTATGTTCTCCTCCATAGATGGCTGCTGAATATACATCAAGAATCCACCATGTGCTTTGTGCAAAACTTTCTCCATTCATTGCAACGAAATAGTGAAAATTTGGCTCTCATCCTTGTCTCGTAACTTAACCTATCTCCCTTTGTAATAAAATTTTATGATTAATTTAGAAAAATTATAGGATATATCACCTAATGTTGTGAGTCATTCGATCCTAAGTATGGCTTCATAATTATCGATGGGTAGGAGGAAGAAATCAGCTACCACTTTTTGGTCTTGAAGGAGTAGTTTCACCCGCGGGCACCGTTGGTGGCAATTAAAAATTCGGCAGTCGACAACCTTTACATCGAACTTGTTGCAACCTTCGATTTAAAGTGCCAAATGTGTAGCAACCTTACTATTGAGGAAGTTATTAGTGCTGCCCATGTCGATGAGAATGGTGATGGGTTGTTGTTTTAGAAGTCCTCCAACTTTCATCATCTGCGGGTTTGAGTGGCCGGCCAATGCATGTACTACATAGTCGGCTGATTGGGACTCTTCCTCCATGGCTTCTTCTTTAGGTTCAAGGGCTTCTTCAGATATTTCATTGTCCTCATCCTCTACTACTTCAATCACGAGGAGTCAGCCCTTTTTGCAGCGATGTTCGCAGCTCCATCGTTCGTCACAATGCCAACATAACCCCTTGGTCGATCATTTGCGAAGCTCATCTTTTATCAAATTTTTTGGTGCAGGGGCTTAGATGGCAATAGAGGGGGCAGTAGGCCTTGGTGTGGTTGGTTGAGGAGTGACCCTTGTCCTTCATACCTCGTGGTTCCATTGTTCTTCCTGGATATGCATGAAGGAAATCGCCGCCATAAGAGTGTACGGTTGTCGTGCCTTTACTTCTCTTTGAATCTCCAGCCTTAGGCCCATGATAAAAGTACCTAAAAGTTGTTTCTTAGACCAATTCTTAGTTTGGTTAGATAAACACTCAAACTTCGTTTGGTATTCTTATATTGTAGAGGTTTAACGAATCTTTACCAACTATCCATCGATGTTATCAAAATTAATTGGTCTGAAGCGGTTTAGTAGTCCTTCCTTGAATCACTGCCAAGAGAGTCCTCCATGAGTATGCTCAAACCAATTAAACCACTGAATAGCATCTCCCTCGAGGTGGATGATAGCAATCCCCACCCGTGTGGTATCGGCAGTTCGATAGAACCGAAAATAGTGCTCCACGCGCGAGATCCACCCGATCGGGTCTCCTTCTTCCCATTTAGAGAAATCAACCTTCATGCATGGATTATTGAGATCAGAGGTGATGTGACCATATTCTTGAGGATCATCTCACCAATTTGAAGTTTCTCCGTGTTGTGATTTCCTCGAGCTCGACAGTCGGCCAATGCTGAATTCGACAACAAGGGATTGCATCTTCTCTTCTATGCGGTTTTCAAAGGCCTCAAGCTTTGCATCGATAGCCTCCTCTGATGCTATGGTTACACCTCTAGATTTGTAATATTAAGATCTTTTTTCTATTATTGGGTTAGTAGCATGAGAATTTTGGAGAAGGGGTTAGCCAGTTGGAAGGTGAATCGATTTGGATGGAAGTAGGCTATGGTTTAGGATAGAATTCAGGGGCTGTTTGGTTTCAATTTAGGGTAGGGTTTTGAACGGTTTTTAGTAAGGATGGTAGGGTTTTGAGATGAGAAAAAGAGAGTCCAAAATCTCACAAAAAATAGCACTCAAATATGATAGAATTCGGTGAAAAAAAATGCTACAATGTGCTGTCCTACTGAACCAGTTTTACATCGGAGGAACGATGACTTTTCGACATAAATTCTAGAGGAAAGTTTAAGGAAATTATATAGAAACCCTTGGTTCAGATGTTGTTAATACTAGTAAAAAGTTTGATGAAATTTTGGCAGCATAATAGTAGGGAAATAGAGCAAAAGATGAAAGGTAGATTCCTTCATCATAAAATTCTAGAACTACGTGATGGTCAAAGATTGTATAAGAAAACTAGTTCCAGAAGGAGTTTTTTCGAGAAATAAAATCCAATGAAAGCTAACTTGATCTTGAGAATTGTATAAAAATTTCGGTTAGAAAGGAGAAGGAATAAGCTAGTTTCAAGAGGCAAAAACATGACTAAAAATTTCTGCAGTATTTCACCTTCATAATAATGATAATGTTTGCGACGAATAAAATTTGTAGTGGATAAAATTTGAGAAACATCTTCAATGTGTAAAGTAAGGAATCTTGCAATATTGAAGAGGCATGGATGATAAAAAAATACTAGATTTCTAGATCAAACGTAGGGGGGAGCGACAAACTGATTTGATCTACGACTGGGGTGGAAGGTGAAGGCACGTGTCATAGCAATTGTGGGAATTGCTTAGGAAGGTGGAGGCATGGATGATAGCTACAGGGGCAGCAAGATTGCTGCTCTGATACTAGATGATAAAACCATAGAAGGAACCCTATAGATTTTGATCCTTGTGGGGGATCAACCCTTGAAATGTTGTAGGGGTTCCTCCCTCCTAGATTCAACACAAGGCTGAAAATAAAATTAATAATTGCTTGATTCAAGAGGGGGGGTGGCTATATCTTTAAATAGGGATCAAAACCCTAGCCTAAGAGGGTGCTTGCCTAAGTAGAATTACCCCTTTGCCCCTCCTATAGCCAACCTGTCTTAATAGAAATAGGAGGCGACTAAGTAGCTCTATAGCCGACCTAAGCAGGGCGAAACCCTAGTCGACCAACCCAGTAAGGGGTGTGGTGGCTACTAAGCCCTAAGGGCTAATCTAGACCCTAGCCATACTCCTTTATAAGATATGAGTGACTTTATTACAATCTAACATGGTTTTTATTGACTAATACTAAGAAGATTAGGACTCAACCCTACTGGAGTCCTATCAGGCCACCATCAACTCAATGCAAATCAAGAGGCGGAGCAACTTGGGTGGAACTTGGTGAAGTATCTAAGTTATATGAAGGGAGTCGACGTAGAAGAGGGAATATGGAGCGGAGGTATAGAGCTTTCTTTGGACAGAGATCAAGGACATGAACTCTTGTAGAGGCAAGAGCGGGATCATGTTGTTCTATGGGTTCTTCATTCTGATGGGGCGGACTCATTTTGCATGGTGCCAAAGATAAAGGGAGCTTCGAGACACATGCACCTTATCTTAGAGATCCATTTGATGGAGAAACCAAGGTGATTCAACTTACAGAGGTAAAGTTGGGATCAGAAGGCCTTAGCACAGGGCAAGAGGATGTAGAGGTAGGTACTTTTGAAGAATATGCCTCAATCCTGCCATTCGAGTTATCATGATGAAAGTAGTGCACAATGGAGATTGTGCTGGTGGGGGATGGAGGCCTAAGATCCAAACAATGGTGCACCAATTTTAGCAAAGTCTAGGGACTTTGAGAGCTATTATGTGACAAACTATCCTAGAGTGATGCTTCGTCCAGGGGTGACCCGAGAATTGGTGGGTGAAGGTGAACTTCTAAAGGAGCGAACACAATCAGAGGTGGCGGAGGCCCTACGATGTGCTGCCAGAGACCACACATAGAGAGATCATATTCCGAGTTCATCGCATAAGAATCTGAATGCAATAGAGATATCACTAGGATGTGACATGATATAGCAGATCATGAGAGAATAGTTCACGATAATACATCATACAGAGAGGTCCTGTGAGAGACACGATCATGTGGAGGTATTATTAAGAGCTACTAGAAGCTCCACATTGGTGAATAACACAACGGCAAGAAGGACTATGGATTCAAGGAGTAAATATCATGGTACCATAGAGGCGAGTCTTCTATGTGTGTGTATCAAATCTTGTATCGGATGAAAGTCTTGGTCATCAACATATGGGGGCTGTGTACCACCGAGGGAGAAGTCAGATTGCAAGTACCAGTGAGTCTCATAAAGGGAACTTGATTATAGAGAGGTATGATCAGAGCGATTGGAGAGTTGGACCACTTCAGTGCTACCAAGTAAGCTAAGGAGAATAGAATTAGCGTAAGCCTTACAACAAGATAGTGGAGGTCATGCATGAGAGTTGTAGTCTATCTTTCCATTGACCAAGGGAAACTGCTTTAAGAATAGAGAGGTGTTGAAGCAGGTGGTCGAACCTCACCCTAAAACAAGATGGTGGAGGCCATGCATGAGAGTTGCAGTCTGTATTCCCATCGACCAAGGAAAACTGCTTAAAGAAAATACGGGTGTTGAAGTAGTTGGTTGAAAGGGGTAAGGAAGTGACGACAAGTCCCGAGGGCTCAGCTATTCAAAAGTAAAGCATCGGTCAGAGAGGATATGGACTCAGAGGAGTGCCACAATGCCATAGAGGCGGATCTACCGATTACAAAGAAAGTGATGCAAATGCAAGGCAACAGATAGTAGGGTCATGGGCTCGGCAGTGCCATGGTACCGCAGAGGCGAGACTTCCGTGAAGTCATTGATCCCTTGCTCTCATAGAAGGAGAGTGTTGGTTATAAAAGGGGCCGAGGAGGTGGAGAATGCGGAGGCAAACTCCAAGTACTAAGATAAGGCGGAAGGGCAAAGGTCAAAGAACTTCATAGGACCAGTGTTGACGAGCTTCTCAACATGATAGCTGAAAGTAGGAAATACGTGGTGTTGTACCTTTTTTACTTATAGGAGTAGGCAGCAAAGATGATGGAGAAGATGGTACAACCCCAGAGGTGATTAGAACTATCAAAGGCTTACTCCAAGTTGAGGGACTCCAAGTTGGGATAAACTTTTGCTCTTTTTGAGCAAAACTTCTTACATTCCAGAAGTTCGATGGCACTTCTTACAGTAGCTAACTCAACACAAGGAGTGTAGACACTTCAAGTACTTTAGAAATATGAGCAAAGAGCAGACGAAATGCTAGTAACCAGCTCGATGTATGAAGTACAACCTCGAAGAGTCAAGCGATATCAAGTAACATTTGCCTTCTTAACTCAAGAGCGTAGACGAAACCGAGTATCCCAGTTCTCGTATATCGGGTAGGTGGACGAAATCAAGTAATCTTTGCCTTCTTAGCTTAAAGAGAATGAGCAAAACTTAGAACTCTGATTCTCTTATTTATCCAACAAAGGAGCTTTACACAAGTTTCAGGACCCTGCAAAGAAATATAATGGAAGATAAGTTGTTAACTCCTCACCAATGGTGATCAGCACTACTAAGAGTAGATTGTCTACTTTATTCCCAACAGAATGTCAATAAAAAACGGAAGTGATACGAACCTACTTAAAAGTGACAACTATGTTGAAGAAGAATTGATGGGCAATTTTATGGAGGAAAGATCTTGAAAATTCTAAAGTTTGTGAGGCGATACTCATTAAAACTCCAACAAGCATCTATCCAGTTCAAGCAAATATAATATCATTGCAAAACTGACACATAACAAGGAAGGTCTTTTCCTTTATCAAAAGGATCCACAAGAGTCCACGAGGATCAACACAACTTAACTGACCCCACACTAGAGTTAGTCATTAGCGGGTTGAAGCGACATGGCAGATCAAGTTTGACTACTCAATAACAGCAGCAGAGAGTAGCTGGGAGCCAAGGGGTATATTGTAGTCAAAGCAGAAGATTAAAGATTCAACAAAAGGTGAGGAGATGCAGCATCTACACCGGCTTCAACGAGGACCTCGAAGGAATAAGTGGGGGAGAATGTCATGGACAAAAATATAAACAAGGTGTTCGGAGGGACATGCAAGGGTGCCACACGACTTAGGCAAAACCAGTTAAGTCCGTGACATGCTAGCAACTAGGCTGCGAGTGGCTACCCGCGAGCGGTTACCACTACAGGCAGCCTAACCATAGGTGGCTCCCTCCCCACCTATAGGTAGCCTGTCCATGGGCATTGCATTCACTGCAAGAATGTATAAAATAGTTCTATGTGATTCAATCTCATCACACGTAGTTTAAAAAATCAATATTTTGTACAAGCAATCTAGCTCTGATATCATTGTTAAGAAACCCATCGGGAGCATGATATGCACAGTGAAAGAAATAAAACAAATTAGGTTTCTTACATATATTAAGTGATCGTAAAAAGATTAGTGTATGATAATCCCGTAAAAATAATACGTAAGAGATTGATTACTAGCGAGATTGTATATCCTTAGAAATCCAGATCCAGATGGAGAGGATGAAGGTCAAACATCATTCTCTCTAGCGGTATTCACACAATGGATCGTTGTAGAGATACTCCTCCAATCACAACCCAAAAGGTCGTAACTCTTGTGCAAAGGGAGAGAGGAGAATAGGAGGGGGCAGACAAAGGTGTAGCCTATCACTAATATGACACCCCTACCTCCTATTTATAGAAAGCCATAAAAAAACCCTAATGAATCCTACTTTGGTGGGTATTAGATCTCCATCCAATTACCTACTAATCTACTACTATATACTCAGTTTAGGTTGTAGATAATGCAACTGAATTTTATTTCTTGGAAGACCAAGAAACAAGAGCATGTCCTAAGAATTGACATATTATAGTTGTACTCTTCCTATTTATTCTACGACCTCTAAAATCTGCATTTGTATATGCAAGTAAATTAAAATTTTGGACTTAGGATACCATAATCCTAAGAAGTTCCTTTTAAATATCTCAATATTCGTTTAACTACCTTAAAATCGAAAATTTTAGGATTAGATTAAAACCTTACACACAATCGAACACTAAATATTATGTCTGATCTAATAGTAGTTAAATACAATAAACTACCTATCATTCCTCTATATATTTTTTGATCAAAATTTTAATGTTCTTTATCTAAGTCTAAGTTCGTAGAAGTACTCATGAGTATATTTATGGCTTTAGTATTGTCCATACCAAAACATTTTCATAAATCTAAGGTATACTTGGTTTGACTAATAAAGATACCATCAGTTAATTATTTTATCTGTAATCCTAAGAAAAAAATTAATTCACTCATTAAGGTCATTTTAAATTCTTAGCTTATACTCTTGGCAAAAGATTCACATAAGGATTCATTTGTAGAACAAGAAATAATATTATCCACATAAATTTGAATAAAAAAATTAATTTTAAAATACTTAAAAAATAATATGATATCAACCTTGTATTTCAAAAAATTATTTAAAATAATAAAAGAGTTAAGTCTTTCATACTAAGCCCTAGGGGCTTGCTTCAACCCATAAAGAGTCTTAAATAATTTGAAAACATGATTCAAAAAAAGACCATTTTAAAAAACCAAGGGGTTGTTCAACATAAACATCTTCGAAAATTAAACTATTAAGAAAAAAACTTTTGACATCCATTTAAAATAACTTAAAATTCTTGAAGGAGATAAAGGCTAGGAGCATCCTTATGGCTTCAAGTCTAGCCACAAGAGCGAGAGTTTCTTCATAATCGATCCCTTCTTCTTGATTGAAACCATTGGCTACTAATTTAGTCTTATTTTTAACCATCATATCATTTTCATCTTGCTTGTTTCTAAAGACCCATTTAGTACCGATCATTAAATGGTCACTATGTCTAGAAATAAGTTCTCATACTTCAGTTCTCTCAAATTGGTTCAACTCTTCGTGTATTACAATAATCCAAGAGTCATCTCCTAGGGTATTATCAATGCATTTTGATTCAATTTGAGATAGAAATATAATATTAGCATAAAAATTCTTAAAAGAAGAACGAGTATGAATATATTTTAATGTATCTCCTTTTGTGAGTTCCTTAAGATGAGCATTTACATATTTTCATTCCTTAGGTAAGGATTTAGAAGAAAATTCATCCAAGTTATTTTTAGGAGGATTTTCATTCAAATTCAAAGTGTCAAAATCAAAATCATCATCAAAATCAATTTTTTTAAAATTTAAAATCTCATTAAAAATGACATAATAGATTCTTCAATGACTAATATTTTTTTATTAAAAATACGATAACCTTTTGATGTACAAGAATAGCTAAGAAAAATGCCTTCATCGGATTACATCAATTTTTTCTAAGGCATCTTTTTCATTTAAAATGAAACATTTACAACCAAAAATCTTGAAATATAAAATACTGGGTTTTTTACCATTCCACAATTCATAAGGAGTTTTAGAGAGTAATGGTCTTACAAAAACTCTATTCATAACATCGCATGTTATGTTAACGGCTTCGGCCCAAAAATATTTTGGTAGGCTATATTCATTTAACAAGATTCTAGCTATTTCTTGTAAGCTCCTATTTTTTCTTTCCACTACTTCATTTTGTTGTGAATTTCTAGGAGTAGAAAAATTATGGTTATACCCATTTGACTCATAAAAAATTTGAAAATCATTAGTTTGAAACTCACCACCATGATCACTAAGTATTGATGAAATCATAAAATCTTTTTCGTTTTGAACAAGTTTACAGAATTTTAAAAAATATTTTAAAGAATCACTTTTGTACGTCAAGAAATAAGTCCAAGTATATCTACTATAATCATTTATAATGACAAACTTGTATTTACTGCCTCCTAAGCTTGTAGTATCAAATAGTCCAAATAAATCCGTATGGATCAATTGTAAGGGCTTAGAGGTGCTTATTTGATTTTTTGACTTAAAGCTACTTTTTTTTATTTTCCTATTTTACAAGCATCACAAATTTTGTCTTTGATGAACTTAATACTAAGTAATCCTCTTACTAAGTTTTAGTTGAGATTTGATTTAATAATTTCATATTAGCATGACCTAGTCCAAGCATCATCATTTAAAGCCGAAAAGCATATTTCATAACAAAAATTTTTAAAATCAATAGTATATATATTATTATTTCTTAAGGCAATCAAAGATTTATTTTTGTGTGATATTTCAATTATACAAGCATTAGATTCAAATTCAATAATGTATCATTTATCACACAATTGACTAATGCTTAATAAATTATATTTCAAACCATCAGCTAATAGTACATCTTTAATCAAAAGGTTTAATTTATTACCTATGGTCCTTTTCTCAATGATTTTTTCCTTGTTGTTATCTCTAAATGTGATAATTTCTTCATTTAGGCTAGTGAGCCTAGAAAAATAAGTTGGATCTCCAATCATATGTCTTGAGCATCCACTATCAAGGTACTATTTTGTGTTTCTAGATTTTGTTTAGGGACAAACCTATAAGAAATGTGGTTTTGATTTGGTACCCATTTGACTTTGGGTCCCTCATGAAAAGCTCTAGCTAATCCTCATGAAAAGCTCTACCTAATTTAACTAAGGGCATTGTGTTATTTATGGTTCCTTTAGGAACCCAAATCAATTTATGTGGATTATAATTTTTAAATGAACACTTATAGGTAAAATGTCATAGTCTATCACAAAAATTACATTTACTTTTAGGTGAAGAGTTTAATGTAGGTCCATTAACGAAGATAGTTGGCTTTTGTTAAGAGTTTCTCACAAAGCCAATACCTTCATTCCTATGAACATGATCCTTGTTTTTAAGGATCATGTTTAAGGATTTATTTTTAATTTTAAATTTTTATAAAGTTTGTTATAATATGATATTTTTCTATCTAAATTCCTCTGATGTTTCACATTTAGTGCAAAAATTGTCTGATGCTGATGCTTTATGTACTTTTTTAAGTTTACTAACTATTGACACATGTTCCTTCTTAAATAGTTTATAGGTTTTGCTAATCTTTTTAAATTCATCAAAAAGTTCATGAAATATATTTAATAATTCCTAAAATGTAAATGAGACATAAGAAGATTCACTTGTCTCAACGAAGATGAGCATGAGAGTATAGTTGGCAACATCTTCTTTAATGTTGTCTTCTTCTTATAATGAGCTTGAATCATCCCATGTTGTTGTGAGGATTTTTTCTTATTTGGCACCTTTTTTGTCAATTGTGAGCATTCACTTTTAAAATGCTATAGCTTCTGGTATTCAAAACATATTATATTATCTTTTTTTGGTTTATTTATATTTTTAAAATTTTAATACTTTTTTATAATTTTTTGAGTTTTCTTGTTAATTATGCAAGATCATTGTCCTCGTCACTCGAGATTTCACTTGAGGAGTCATCTACTATTCTCAATGTCAAATCCTTCATGTTCTTTGAAAGGTGTTCATCTTTTGTTCTCAAGATAATATCATTCTTGTTTTTTGAAAGGTGTTCTTAAAGTTCATCATGAGCTTTATAGCTCATTTTATAAGTCATCAAAGATCCAATAAGTTCCTTAAGTGAAATTTTATTTAGATTTTTTGCTTCTTGAATTATTGTTACTTTAGGATCCCAACTTTTTAAAAGGGATCTTAATATCTTTTTAGCAAGTTTTTAAAGTTACAAAAAATTTTACCAAGCACTTTTAGACCATTAATGGCATTTGTAAAACGGATGTATATGTCTCCAATAGTCTCACTTAGTTTCATACGAAACAACTTAAAGCTATGTACTAAAAGATTAATTTAGACTCTTTGACTCAATTAGTGCATTCGTGTGTGATTTCAAGTGTGTCAAATCTCGTGTGGTGTTTCATATAACCTAAATAAATTTATTTTTATCAAGAGCATAAAATAAAGCATTCATCATCTTAGCATTCAAAGATAAAGTCTATTTCTCCAAATTATTCCATTTGTTCATTGGTTTGGAAGATTTTTCAAAACCATTTTCAATAATATGTCATAAATCAAAATCTATAGAAATAAAAAAGATACACATTCTAGTTTTCCAATAATTATAATCCATCTTATTGAATATGAGAGGACATGCAATAGAATGTCCATCGTTAATAGCAAATAAAGTCATTTACTCACTTGAGTATTAATCCAATTGAGTATAACCTCACTCTGATACCAACTATTAGTACAAGTGCTAAAATCTTAGTTTAAAAAATATTACTCGAAGTAAAATTGAATTGTAAGATCTTTTCAAAGTAGTTGAGAGCGACAAAGTTTGAGAGCAAGAGAAAATCAAAAGAAGATACTCATGCTTTTCTTCGAACTAATTGAGAATAATTAAATTCAAATGTAATAGAAAAGAGAGGTAAGAGTAGAGATGCTCATAGGTTTTATAGTGGTTTGACCAAAACTTGACTTACATCCACTATATGTAGTCCTCCTTCGTCGAGGCTCATCGATGTCTGTAGGTGTCCGCTAAAGATCTTCTTTCATCGGTGAAGATTAAACCTCTTACATTTATCTCATTTTCAAAAGTTTATGAGAGGAACCTTTATAAAAAAGCACTCAAGGGAAGCTCTCATATTTTACACAACTTTTAACCAAGATTACGATCACTTTTCTTGCACTTACTTATCACTTTCTTGCTCTCCAATACAACAATACTTAGGGTATTTATAGACGCTAATTAACTTCAAAAAATAGAGCTAAAATCTAACTAATCCCGTAAATCTAGGGTACAAGCGGTACTACTATCAATGCTGATGGTACTACCACTAGAAGTGCCCCAAAAATAAAGACGATAATAGTACTATCGTTGCTTGAGTGGTACTATCATCGCTTGGGTGGTACTATCACTGAGAATCCCATAAAACATACTTTTAGTACTTTTTATGTACTTGACTTGTACCTCCTATTGATCCCTTTCCAGGTTAATGAAATGAGCTCAATTCTGAGCTCAAGTCTAACATAAAATAGACCCGATTGCCTCACATTGAGTTAATTTAGATTTCTCCAAATCGAACTCAATTATGACTTCATTTATAATGCTAACTATGACTCACTACACAATTACAACCATTTATGATCGACATCTCAAATGACCTTTTTAACTCCCAACGAGCTTCCCGACATTCTCCGATGAACTTTCGGCAAGTCTCTCAATCATCTTTAAGTGCACTCCTGCATGCTCCTAGCGAGCTTCTTGATCAGCTCTAGCGAACACCTAGTGAACACCGGGTGAGCTCTCACTGCATCGTCCGAACCTCAGCTCGATGCCCGAACTTTGGCCCAAAATCTGATTGTAATTCTTTTTCACTATCATAGTTAATCCTGCATCACTTTCTCTAACACACAAGTTTGATCATAAAACTCATCAATTGATGTCGTCATCAAAATCTGAGATTCAATAATCTCAACTCTATCACACCCACTGTTTCCACCAAGAATGTGTTCCTTCTTAAGGAACACTGCCCTCTTAGCAACAAAGACCTTTTGATCCTCGTGATGAAAGAAATAATATCTATATGTTTCCTTTGGGTATCCTATAAACTTACACCACTCCATCCTTGATTTCAACATGTCAGGATTGTGTCTTCTAATATAAGTAGGGTAGCCCCAACTCTTAACAACCATAAGATCAGGCTTCTTCTCTTTTCATATCTTATATAGTACAGACACTACCGACTTAGATAGAACACATCAAAAGGTAAGCTTTAGCCTTTAGCGCATAACCCCAATAATGAGATGGGTAGGTCAGCGTAACTCACCATAAACTGCACCATGTCTAACAGCGTGCAATTCCTCCTTTATAATATACCAATTGAGCTAAGGTGTATAAGGAGGTGTCTATTGGGATAGAATTCCATGGTCTTTGAGGAAATGGGTGAACTCTGTACTCAAGTACTCTCCTTGTTCACCTTATCTCATTTTCTCTTGGACACTTTCATTCATGATCTATGGAGCTATATCTAGCATAAATAAACTATTATGCAATGTTCCTCTATTAATGATCTTATCATCCAAAATTAATAAATAATTATTATTTTAAAACTAATTTATATCCCATAACTATCAAACATGAAATAGAGATAATGTCTTTGATGATAGAAGGAATGAAATAGCATGCATTTAATGCAATGGTAGCTCCACCAATCAGATATAGGGTGACTCACCAATAGTAACTATAGCAACTCTTACTTTATTGCTTATCTTAAGGTTCATCTCACCTTTCATTAGTCTCCTAGGCCTTATCAAAACCTGTAACGAATTGCAAATATATAAACACTACCATGTGCAATACTCATGTGCTATTATATAACTGTGTTAAGGACATACTTAATTTTCTCCATCATGAGAACAATTCACAAATTATAGAGCCAACCTATGTAATTTGGACCAATAAAGCGGTTAGCATCAAGTATGTCATGTAGGGGGTTTGCAAGTGACATATTTCTAACAAACAAGATGTAGTATAAATGAATAACATGTAGATTTTATAGAAAATTAATAATTAAAATATAGACTTCTATCTTAATCTACTCCCATTACCTTTCTAACAAATCACGCGACACCCTCAGCATGTGAAACAATAGTCTCAAGCATACTTCAAGTAGGGATTAGGATCCTATCGGCTTCTTGGTGTAACCTTGAGAGACTCGAGCACTCACACTAAGCCTAAAAAAAGTAGGCAACTCTTGTCAATCACAACTCTTTTTTATTCACGTCCTATTCAACCTTCGAACTATCATGGTTTCAAGGTATTCGACCAATCATGATGTTCAGTTAAGTCATCCCCATTATTACAAGATGAGTCTGATTGATGATATGCCCTTGAGAGATTTGACCAAGTATACTATGTCTTTAGGTCATTGATGATATCTCTATATTATGGGCAAGATCTCGAATTGTGAAGGTAGGTGAGCCTTGAGGGACTCAACCAACTCAATCTATATATGGATTCAATTTATTCCTATCATGATGGAAGGCCACATGGTTAATCTAATTAGTTCATGCTTACCAACTTAATTTATCGTTGGAGGGGGTTTTGTTTTGGTCTCCTAACATTTAATATATATCTACATCGCATGCATATATATATATATATATATATAATCATATATCATATATACATATCACATCGGATGATCACGAACCACCACCTAATGTGATCAGGCCCGAGCCAGTAGGCTTAATCACTCACAATAAGATCTATATATGTATTGGTGTATCTCTATGCCCTATGACCGTCCATCTCATTATCATTAGTTCCGTTGACACCTTGACGCATCACCATGCATCATGATCACTTGTCTCGACATCGTGAGTCTCGTTGGTAGCTCCATGCCCCGCCATCACCTCTTTGTATAATTACATCATAATTATGAGAAAAATTGAGGCTCACATGCTCTAATAATAATAATAATAATAATAATAATAATAATAATAATCACATATAAATACATCATATCACATCACATGGTCAATAATTATCCGTCTACATGATACATCATATGTAGACATCATCATGTAGGACTACTAGACAAATAATAATTAATTAAACTATTTAATTAATTATTTTTTAGAATTTATTAATGATATTTATGAAATTTTGGATATAAGGACAGAAACATCCTTTTCACCAAAACCCTAATTCCCTTCACGTAGTGGCCACCGCCTTTTGCAGTTGGCATCTCTATTATGCACAGAGGTGACCGCCCATGTCATAGTCGACCATTGCGTTTTCACATGACACCATCACCTCGCGTGGCCACCTTGCCAGTAGATGGCCTGCCTGCAAGAGGTTGCCCTTGCAGGCAACCAGACCATTGGCGTCGTGCCTGTAAGCGATGCTATAAGCCACTGTCTTGCAAGCGACTTGCTTATAAGTGACCACCGCCTACAGGTGGCTTGCCTGCGAGTGTCATGGTCGCAAGCGACCATCCCTATGGGTGGGTGTTGCCACTATAGACAATCAGTCTTATAGTCGACCTGCCCACAAGAGGTCGCCCCTATAGGCGATTGCCCCAATAGGATTTGGCTACGAGCGGTCGCCCTTGTAGGCGGCTTGCCTGCAGGTGGCCGTCCTCGCCCATAGGTAGTTTCCTCAAGAGCATTGCCTTCGAGGCCAAGCACACACGCTCCCTTTCTGCAGGCATCTTGGGACGTAGCAAGAACACATATAACAATTCTATGCAATTCAATCTCATTATACATAATTTAAAACCAATTGTTACACCAGCAACCTGGCTCTAATACCACTATTGGAAAAATATGAGAGCATCACATGTGTAGTGAAAAATAAAACAAAAGGTTTCCGATGTTTATCACATCATCATGCAATGATTGGTGTGTGAAAAAATCACAAAATCGAAAATTATGAACCATGTGAGATATATTACCTAGGGAGATTGTATATCCCTAAAACGTTCAGATCCAATGGGTGAGTATAAAGGAGGTCAGATGGCCTCCTCTTTAATAGTATCCATATGGTAGATCAATGCAGTGATGCTCCTCAAATCACAGCAAAAAGCTCAACTTTTGCCCACCTTCTTTCCAGCTTTTGCACACTGTCTTGTAGCGAACATGGAAGAAGAGCTTCTTTATTCTTATTATTTACATCCTTGCATAGTAGGTAGAGGGGTGGTCAGGTGACAAGACATGGGAGGGAGGAGCATAAGAGGGGGCAGCCAAAGATGCAACCTATCACCACTGTTGGCCACCCCTTCATCATATTTATATAGAGTCTCTTAGACCCTAATAGATCATGCCTTTGTGGGTATTGGATCTTTATCCAATTATCCTCACCTCTTAGTTTATTAGATCTTTATCTAATAATCTCAAATTACCTCTAATTGAATCTCATGCAATGAGTCCATCAATGCTAGATCTCATCGAATGACAACATGGCTTATTGGATAACTTATATCCAATCTTTTACTCGCTGCAATCATCCACTATATATGTGTGACCCTCTAAGCCCAATACTGAGCCAGTAGTGAGTTACACCCATTAGAACTCCTTCTGACTTAGTGAATTGTTATCTCATAATAATTTACTCAACTCATCGACTATGAACGTACTAGGCCACAATGTTGTAGTCCCTAGTTAGTGCAGGGATCTAATCCATTAAACCTGTTTGTCCTTAGTTATCATGTATCTAGAATCCCTCATCCATTTAATATCCTAGAGATCATATATTGGGTATGGTTCTATCATGCCATATACAAAATCCATCCTAATCTCGCTCTAATCAGATTCTCCTAGAAAACTCTCTCAGTTCGAATGGCCCTGCCCAGGGATTTACCTCAATGATAACAGACAGGATATTTCTCTCATGATACCAAGAGTAGATGATCCTCTATTGACACATAATTGCCTTCTTAAGGTTAGCTACCAATCCCGATAACCGGGTACTAGATCTGAAACTTTCTAAACATATAAGTCTAACGTCAAAGAAAGGAATACTCAAGTAAGCATCCTTGGTATCTCAAGTCTAGGAACCAGACACTCAACTAGGACTACAAAATCACTATATAATGTTAGGTATCATTAACCATCTAGCATTCCATAAGCAAATCAATCAATGAATTAATTATCCAATGAGCACATGTATTATATCCTTAGTGTCCCCACACGAGTGGCTATGAGACCAACCACCTCCATCACTTGGATGAAAATATAGTATATCGATTAGTCTAGTTATCTCGATGTCTCTCTCAAGTAAAATATGATTGAGATTATTTAGAGTTTGTGTGTAAAGATGAATCAGTCTCATTATCATGATGTCATCATGATTCATTTTCCATTGCACAGATCTAAGGACATCATAATAAATATACAACAAATAATATATATAATATAAGAAAATACTAATAATAATCATAATACAAAAAAACTATGCAATGTATCACACGTGTCATCACTTACGTGATTGGCTTGCAGGGCACTTGTAACCACCACGTGATTAATAATAATAATAATCATATGATGGGCTCGACTGTTTTTGAGTGGGAGGCTAGACCCCTTATGGGGTTTGGCTCGATTGCTTTTGAGCGGGAGGCTGGACCCGACATGGGGCTTGGCTCGACCACGTCAAAGCCGGAGGTTGGACCCAAAGTAGGGCTTGGATCGATCGTGTTAAAGCAGGAGGCTGGATCCAACATGGGGCTTGGCTCGACTGCGTCAAAGCTGGAGGCTAGACCCAACATGGGCCTTAACTTGATCACTTTAAAGTCAAAGGCTAGACTCGAAATGGGGCTTGGCTTGACCGCGTCAATGTGGGAGGCTAGACACGATATAGAGCTTAGTTCAACCACATCAAAGTGAGAGGCTGGACCTGATATGGGGTTTGGCATGACCACGTTAAAGCAACGGCTTGCCTTGACCGTAGGGGTGGAGAGTGGCTCTGCCATGGCAGCTTGGCTCGATCATTGGGTTGGGGTTGTTAGCTAGAAGGCCCGCTGCAAATGGGTTCTAATGAGCTGATGGCCACTAGAATGAAGGCCCAGGAAGGAAGGAACTTCTAGTGGAGGAGCGATGTTATTCAAGCAACCTGGGGGCGGTCACTGTGTGTAAGGAATCACAGAGATTCCACCACTATGGGCTTCTTGAGAGCATGGGATCTATTTGTTGTGGTGAACCCATTCTCCGGCTAACCCCTTTAGTGTCATCACGAATACTCAACATATTAGGGCGTCTGAAGTACTGAACAGAGACATCTAGGCTTGAAACTCATTATTGTGTTCTTCGGGGTCGGAGCTATCATTGAAATTCTCCAAGCTGGGGAGGCAGAAGTTGACCAAGACAGGCTCCTCCTGGATGCTCTAAACAAAAGTGGATATGTGAGATGTGTCGGGTCCATTGTGGGGCTCCTAGAGTCCCCGTTGGACCTCATCCTGCCTCCGATTCATAGCTTGTAGTTGAGCTTTCATTGAGGGTTCTAGGAGTCACTGGGCCTCAGACTCTAGCAGGGCTCTGACATGGCTTGGTGGAACGTCGCACACCACCACCGAAAGGAGTGGCAAGGGGCCACTCATCTTCCTTGGCTAAAGAGATCCTTGGAAGGTGAGGCATGGACTTCCCAATTAGACTTTGAGAATAAGAGGTGCAGTCAAAGAACCAAGGGTGAGCCATTATGTCGGGGTTATCTACTGAGCTAATTGAGAGAGAAGTGAGTTGATGGTTTGCATCATGCCAGTAAGAGTCTGAAATAGTTGAGTGAGGCTTAGGAATTCTTCTGATGAGATGAGCAAGGAGCTTGTCTCTAACCCTGGGGGAAGCCTCAGATCGTTGAGTAGGCACTAGTAGGGCCTCGAGATCTGGGTCGAAGTGGAGGCATTATTCTATTGAAATGGGGTACATGTCTCCTCTGCTCGAGGGGACTTAGGAGTATAGGTAATGCCTCCTTGTTGGAGCATTCATTGGGAGAAGTGGTAGAAGGATATTCCTGCGATATTTAGCTCTCTTTCTAGCCCCAAAATGTTATCACACGAATATCATCGACTGGTGAATCGGCCTGATTGATTCCTTGTCGAATGTGCAGGTCCTTCCTGGTGTGTCCTCCTTATTGATGAGAGCTGATGTAGTGAACCAATAGAGGAGGTCCACTAGGGAGACGATTCAATAACGATGATTTGGCCTTGAAACAGTTAGTCTGGGTAAAGGAATGAGACTCTTCCTTGCTATGGGGTTATCTTCTGACTACTGGGTTGTCTTTTGGCAGCAAGGTTGTCTCCTGGCAACAAGGTCATCTCCTACTCGTCGATGGTCCTGCATAATAGGTTTGCATTGGGGGCATCCTGGCTCGAACCCCCTCGATGCTTAAGTCAACGAGAGATAGAGAAAAGGAAGACAACAGTATGAGTTGTGTAAATAAGGGAGTAGACGGAGGGAAGGAAGACAACCTACTTGTTTACCCTAGATTGGCCTGAGGCATGGTTTTTATACTTAGACACCGAGTAGTCTGGAAGACAAAAGCATTGATAAAGGTGGCTTGCCATTGATCATTAATGTAGAGGCATCTGTTGAGATTTTAGCTAAGGTGACTAGGAAAACTAGGGCATGCTATCATTAATGATCATTGATTCCTATGCCTTTATTGTTTTTTAGTCCATGTGGTGGAGGGAGCTTGAGGATACCAATATTATCTCTATCACCTGGCATATAGATAAACTGTATAATTCCTTTAGAGTAGAGTTCACTGCCTATATTGATAGAGTGGATTAATCTTTTGGCCCATATGTTGGCTATTGCTTTAGAAACCAGATGCGAATGGAGACATCTCTACCAGATTGCTTCAGGTTCTTCACCCCTTCTTTTAGTGAATCTATTATTTAGGGGGATTTATGACATTATTTATGGAAGCTGCCAACGGTCCCTTAGATTAAATTGTTTTGCTAGAAGTTTTTGTATTGTGGCCTTTCCATGGCTGATAGACACGCTGAAAGGGGCATATGTGATATTTTACCTCATCTCCTATGTGGTTTAGAACCTAAAATTATTGATCACCTATTCTTCTCTTGTCAATATTTGTTAAGAATTAATTTATGGTAGTTATATAGGTAGTTAATATGTGTATGATTTGTGGAGATAGTGGCCCATGATTAAGGATTTAGTGGGTAGTTGATAATTATAGGTGAGATAGTTAGATAGTGGGGCAAGGAAGTGGTGTGAGGTAGTTACTATTATATCCTATAAATATGACCTTAGTTCATGAAGTGAGCAGTGTATTCGGAGAAAATCTTGTAAGTGTTTTGTTATCTCCTATTTAATACTACATCATTTTCTTAATTAAAAATATTTTTCATTAATTACATCATAGTATTCCATTTTTATCATTTCCTTGCTCCTCCTATCCCAACATTTGTGGTATCAGAGCCTTGTTTCAATTTAAACTATGTATTATGGTTTTTAATGATAATTCTATATCTCAACCCCTTATTCTAATCTTCTCAAGCAAATCCTATAATTTTGGAGTATCAAGATGAAGACTATATTCGAATTGGGACTTGATAGAGAATGGATATATAGATCCAGATGAAGAAACCAGGATGAGGAAGAATAGAAAGAAGGACTTAAAAGTATTATTTTTCATTAAACAAGTTGTACATGAGACAATCTTATCAAGAATTGCAGTAGCAACAACCTCAAGATAAACTTGGTTGATACTTCAAAATGAATTTTAAGGTTCATCGAGAGTGATTATGGTAAAGCTTCAAACCTTTCACCATAAGTTTGAAATTTTGTTTATAAAAAATAATAAATCGATATAAGATTTTCTTTCTCGAGTGACTAAAATTGTTCAAATGAAATCCTATGGTTAACATCTTCATGATTATATAATTGTTACGAAAGTTTTGAGAAGTTTAACTCTGAAATTTGATCATGTTGTTGCCGCAATTGAGGAGTCAAAGAATCTATCTACTTATTCATTTGATAAACTAATGGGTTCCTTATAAGTACATGAGGCAAGGTTAAACAGGTTATTTGAAAAAAGTGAAGAAAAGATATTTCAAGTTAAGGGGGAGTCTTTTATTTTAAAAGAAGATAAAAAATCAATAGGAGGAGGACGTGACAAAGGAGGATTTTATGGTAGAAGAAGAGGACACTTTGATGGGCATGATGAACAAAAGCAATCAAATTATGATAAAAAAACTACAAGAGTGGAATTCAATGTCACTATTGTAAAAAGTTTGGCTATATGAAGATAGATTGCTAGAAAAGAGAAAAGCAAGCAAGCTATATAGAGGGAAATGAAGATAATAGTAAGTTGTTTATGACTGATTCATAAATTAATGATAACTCAAATAATATTTGATTTTTGGATAGTGAATGTTCTAATCATATGTCAGGCGTAAGATCAATATTCAGAGATATTGATGCAACTCACAAATTGAAAGTTAAACTTGGAGATAGCAATCAAATCCAAGTGGAAGGAAAAGGAATAATTGAGGTGCAGACAAATCAAGGGAAGGTAAAACACCTTGATAATATTTTCTATGTTCCTAGTTTATCATATAACTTGTTGAGTATTGGACAATCGATAGATGTTGGATATTCAGTTATATTTGATGATGGTTTATACACTATTAAAGATACAAAATCTAGTTTAATTATAGCAAATGTTTGCATAACGTAAAATAAAATGTTTCCAATTGAATACTGAGAAACATATTCTTGTTGCAAATCAAAAGACTAAGACAAATTTATGGCATTTGAGATATGGACACCTTAACATTAAAGGTTTAAGGTTATTAAATGAAAAAATTATTTACGAATTACATAAAATTAATACACTTGATGTATGTGAAGGATGCATATATAGCAAACAAAGTAAGAAACCATTTCCTATTGGAAAAGCATTGAGAGCATCTAATTATCTTGAATTAATTCATGCTGACTTATGTGAAAATATCAATACATAATCATGTGAGGGAAGTTGATATTTTCTGTTATTTACTAATGACTATAGCCATATAAGTTGGATATATTTTTTGAAATTGAAATATAAAGCATTCGATAACTTTCGAAAATTCAAAGCACTTGTAGAAAGGCAAAGTAGTAGATGCATAAAGATACTTTGAATAGATAGAGATGGTGAATTTTTGTCTAATGAGTTTAATTCTTTTTTTAAAGAAAATGATATTCATAGAAAATTGACAAAACCATATTATACAGTAGAGTCAAATGGTGTAGCTGAATGTAAGAATCGAACTATTGTCAAAATGGCAAGAAGTTTGCTTAAAGGAAAGCATCTTCTGAATTAGTTTTGGGCAGGAGCAGTTGCAATAGTAGTTTATTTGTTGAATATTTTACCAACAAAGATTGGTATGAATCAAACTCGTTTTTAGGCTTGGTATGATATAAAACCAAGTGTAAGCCATCTAAGAATTTTTGGTTGTATTGTTTATGCTTTGATAAATTCATAAAATCATAATAAGCTTAATAAAAAATTTAAAAAATGTATCTTAATTAGTTATTCTTTACAATTCAAAGCATATTGATTGTATAATCCTATTAGTGGCAAACTAATTATTAATAAAAATGTTATGTGTAATGAAAGGGAAAGTTGGAATTGGGAGATCAATGAAGGTGAAACACAAATTCGTATTCCAATAGAATTAATCATTCTACTGAATCAAGTGATAGATCTTGCTTCAATAAGTTCATCGTCAACCTCACCTAGTAGTAGTTTAAATTTAACAAATGATTCCTCATATAAAACTCATCTAGGAAGATTTAGATTATTAATGAAAATTTATGATTCAACATTTGCTTTATCGATTTAAGATCCTATAAGTTTTAAATAAGTAATTAAAAAAGAGAAATATCGAAAGCAATAAAAGAAAAAATTAAATCAATTGAGAATAATGAAATCTGGAAGCTAATGGATCTACCAAAAGAAAAGAAAGCTATTTGATTGAAATGAGTGTTCAGAATAAAGTATAATGCAGCTGGAAGTATCCAAAAGCATAAGGCTTGGTTTGTAGCAAGTGGAGCCATAACATGAAGTATTTGTGGCACGAATAAACAAGTTGCAGATATTATCACCAAGTCACTTTCAGTTCAGAAGCATATTTATTTTATGTCTCAAATTGGTGTATTTAACTATGAATCAAGGGAGAGTATTAAGAATTGATTCATGGTAGTTATATAGGTAGTTAATATGTTTAGGAGTTGTAGAAATAGTGGCCCATTATTAAGGATTTAGTGGGTAGTTGCTAATTATGGGTGAGATAGTAGGGCAAGGAAGTGGTGTTAGGTAGTTACTATTATGTCCTATAAATATGACCATAGTTTATGAAGCAAGTGAGCAGAGAGTGTATGCATTTGGAGAAAATCTTGTAAGTGTTATGTTACCTCATATTTAATACTACGTAGTTTTCTTAATTGAAAGCATTTTTCATTAGTTGCATCATAGTATTTTATTTTTATCATTTTTTTGCTTCTCCTTCCCCAATAATATTCACTGCCAGTCTCCACCCGAACTCATCCAGCAAGGTTGCACAGATGTTCCTGCGTATATGGGTTGAACCAAGCCAAGTCAATACAATAGCCTCAGCAAAAAGAACACAAACACTTACCAAAAAAAAAAAGAACATGAACACTTTGTATCCCATTTCTTTTAGAAAGATAAGATCATTTTAGATTATGATATATAATACTAAATTTATTCAAGTCTGAAGTCAACATGGACTAACCGAGGCTGAAGTCGGCACAAATTGGCAGTAAGGCCGAGTCGGTATGGGCTAGCCACCTAGGCTGGAAGATTTCAAATTCTGGGGCTGTTGTGGGCAGGACGTACTTTTGGTTCGGGGGATGAATTGGTGCCTCATTACTACGTGATGCTAAGATGTCGCATTCTAAATGGAGGCTCTCAGGGCAGTTCACCTCTTCCTGGCTATCTTAAGGAGTGATCAGAACTCAATGCTATGGAGCATTAGAACTTTCTCTTCGACATAGAAAGGATACGTCCATAGGCGATTGAAATGTACAACAAGTTTAGCACATTGCTAGACCCTGAAGGGTGCAGTGGGGACCGTATTGGCAAAGGGTCACAATCTAGCAAGTGCATTTACGGGGGCAGAACAAGACATAAGTTGTTCAGTAAGACGAAGTAGTCTAAAGGGGATGGTGGTCTCCAAAACTTCCAGTGGAAAGAATGTAAAGAGGAAAGTTATTTCAACATGACAGATATCTAGGAGGGATAAGTCCTAGTTCTCCAGAGGGAGAATCATGTGCAACAGATCACATATATTGAGGAAGAGTCTCTCAAGGTAATATCTCCACAAAGCTCAACGGACCGAGTGAATGATGAAGAGTCATTGCATGATCTCGAATGATGTAATACATTGGTGGATGCATTTCGAGATCAAGTGGGAGAGCAATCATCATATGAAGGCACACTTCAAGTTGATGTGGAAATTGAACTCAATGGAGGGTTGACCCATGAAATGGTGGATGCGAGAGCCACTATCAACTCAATGTAAATTGAGGAGCGGAGCAACTTGGGTGGAACTTAGTGAAGTATTCAAGCCGCATGAAGAGAGTCGATATAGAAGATGAAATGTGGAGCGGAGGCATGAAGCTTTCCTTGGACAAAGGTCAAGAGCATAAACTCTTGTAGAGGCAAGAGTGGGATCATGTCGTTCTGTAGGTTCTTTATTCTGATGGGGCGGACCTATCTTGCATGGTGCTAAAGATAAAGGGAGCTTCGAGGCACATGCAAGTTACCTTAAAGATGCATTTGATGGAGTAACTAAGGTGATTTAACTTGCGGAGACAAAGTTGGGATCATGATACATTAACATGGGGCAAGAGCATGTAGAGATGGTACTCTTGAAGAATATACTATACTGTTACCATTCGAGTTGTTAGGAACAAGTGGTGTATAGTAGAGATTATACTGGTAGGGGATAGAGGCCCAAGATCCAGACAATGGTAGACCAATTCTAATGAAGTTAAGAGACTTCAGGAGCTACTAGGCAATGGACTATCCTAGAGCTATGCTTCATCCAGATGTGACCCAAGAGTGGGTGGACGAAGGTGAATTGCCAAGGGAGCGAACAAAAAAAAAATCGAAGATAGTGGAGGCCCTACGATGTGTTGGCAGAGGCCACACATGGAGAAGACATGGTTTGAGTTCATCACACGAGAATTTGTATGCAATGGAGATGTCACCAAGAGGCGACATGGTGCAGTGGATCATAGTGGAATAGTTCGTGGCAATGTAACGCAGGCGATCATGTCCCATGAGGGATAGAATCATATAGAGGTATGATGAGGGGTAAACTAGAAGCTCCACTTTGGTGTACAACACAACAAGAAGAAGGGCTATAGATTCAAGGGGTGAATGTCGTAGTAGCATAGAGGCGGGCCTTCATGTGTGTATCGGAGCTTGTATTGGATGAAAGCCTTAGTCATCAACATATGGGGGCTGTATACCACCGAAGAAGAAGTCCAAGTGCAAGTACGAGTGAGTCCCATAGAGAGGGATGTGATCATGTGAATGATCAGGAGCTGTTGGGAGCTCCACTTCGGTGAACAATGTAATAATAAGAAGGGCTATGGATTCAAGGGGAAAACTTGGAGTGAATGTCATGGTACCGCATAGGCAGGTCTTTTATGTGTGCACATCAAAGCTTGTATCAGATGAAAGCCTTGGTCATCAACATATGGGGGCTGTGTACCACCGAGGGAGAAGTCAGATTGTAAGTACCACTGAGTCCCATAGAGGGGACTTGATTATACAAAAGTATGATCGGAGCGGCTGGAGAGTTGGACTGCTTTAGTGCTCACATTCGCTTAAGGTAGCCCAGCAAGTCAAAGGACAAAGTTGAGTAAGCGAACGTTGTTACCAAGGAAGCTAAGGACAAATCAGGGTGGAAGGGCAGAGGCCAAAGAACTTCAAAAGACCGGTGTTGATGGACTTCTCACTAAGAGAGTCGAAAGCAAAGGACTTCAGATTGATGCAAGAGTGCTTGACCAAAGAATGAAGTAGGTAGTATATGGTACTATACCTTTTCTACTCAGAGGAGTAGGCAGCAAATGTGATAGAGAAGACGATACACTCCCAAAGGCGATCGGAACTATCAAAGACTTACTCCAAGTTGGAAGACTCTAAGTTGGGGTAAACTTTTTGCTCTTTTCGAGCAAAACTTCTTGCATTCCAGAAGTTCAATAGCAGTGGGAAGGCAAATCACAGTAGCTAACTCAACGCAAGGAGTGCAAACACTTTTAGTGCTTCAGAAGTGTGAGCAAAGAGCAAGCGAATGTTAGTAGCATGAAGTACAAACTCAAGGAGGCAAGTGAAATCGAGTAACCTTTGCCTTCTCAACTCAACAGAATGGGTGAAACTGAGTACCCTAATTCTCTTAACTCGAGGAGGTGAGTAAAGCCAAGTAATATTGTCTTCTCAACTACTAAGAGAATGGGTAAAGTTGAGTATCTCAGTTCTCTTACTTATCAAGCAAAAGAGCTTTGCATAAGTTCAATGATCGTTCAAAGAAAGCTTATGGAAGACAATAGTTGTCAAATCCTCACTATTAGGGATCAGTACTATTGAGAGTAGATTATCTGCTTCATTTCTCAATTGACCAATCGAAAGTGGGAGTGATGCGAACATACTTGGAAGTGACAACTAAATGTGAAAGAAGGTTCAATAGGCAAACATTATGGAGGAAGGACCTTAAAAATCTTAAAGTCTACGAGGCGATGCCCGTCAAAGTTCCAACAAGTATCTACCCAGTTCAAGCAACATGAGTATACTACGATACTGGCATATAATAAGGTAGGTATTTTCCTTCATCAAAAGGATCTACGAGAACCAATAATAATCAGTACAACTCAGCCAACCCCACACCAGATTCAGTCATTGGTGAGTTGAAGCAGCATAGCGGATTAGAGTTCGACTACTCAACAACAATGACAAAGAGTGATTGGGAGTCAAAGGGGCGTGTTACAGCCAAAGCAGAAGATTGAAGATTTAGCAAAATACGAGGAGATGTAGTATCTACAATGGCTTCAATGAGGACGTCAAAGAAATAAGTGGGGGAGAATGTCATGGACAATAATATAAACAAGGTGTTTGATGGAATACTTATGTTTGTCCGTATCATTTGGTTTATGTACATACCTTGTACAGCAAATAGCGAGCTTACAGTAGATTTAGTAACCCTAGTTTGGTTTACTTTGTGACCGATTTTGGCTTATAAATACGAGTATATCTTGTAAGCACTTATAGGAACTTGGGTCTGTAATGGACCATTATCCTTTGTGTGCAACCTCTCTATGGGTGTAATTTGTATCTAGCTTTCTAAAGTATTTGCTTGAGCAGTTGCTTGTGGAACCCGATGAAATTGCTTCTTCTGACCCATTTTCTCTTTTGTAAGTCTAAGGGACCTTAGGAGATCTCATGGAAGGCTGACCTTTACGGACGAACATGCATAGGTACCGCACGGCTTAGGCAAAATCAATTATGCATGTGACATAGCGTCGACGAGGATGATGATGGACTACTACTCGAGAAACCCATCGATCTTCAATTTTTGTAGATTAGTGTAGCCGGCTAAGATAGGGACTATGCAGGTAGCCGATTGTGGTGTATCCTTCTCTTTGGGCTTGAAAATCATATCTTCAAGTTTGGATTCCTTTGTCGATCCATCATGAAAGTCTTCTCTTATTAGTTTCTTCGGCTGAGGGGATCAGCTGATAATAGGGGAAGGTGAAAGCTTTGGTACCGCTGGTCGAGGAGTGACCCTAGTCCTCCAGGCTTCATAGTTCAACTGCTCCTCTTGTTGTCGTGCGAAGGAGATGGCTGCCTTAAGTGTGGCTGTCGCGCTTTAACTTCTTCACAAATCTCCGGCTTCAAGCCCTCAATAAAAGTCCTTAATATCTACTTTTCAAACCAATCATAAGTTTGATTAGATAACTTTTCAAACCTGGTTTGGTACTCTTTGATTGTAGAGGTTTGACAGATCTTTGTTAGTTCTTCATTATGGTTCTTGCAATCAATTGGTGCTGAAGGTTTATATGCTGTTGGTTGGGATGTGGCTCTCATGCTCTGAGCATCTTGACTGAGGTGCCCTTTTTGAAGTTATGCAAAGGAGGTTGATGTCATCTAGATGTAGGGTTATCGTGTCTTAACTTTGTTTCTTATCTCCGATGGGTTCCTTTTGTAATATAAATTTGCATCATATTGTGATCTTCTTGGGCTCAACGATCGACCCAACCTAAACTCCTCGAATAAAGCTCATAATTTAGCATCCATATGTGTCTCGAAAGCCTCCAATTTAGCTTCGAATAAGGCCACCAATATCATGATGTAAGGATCTCCAACCTGTCAAATAAACCAACTGAAGAGTGTAGCTACAATTTTCAGGTTGAAGGCAGTGAATAGCAGCAATGTTGGAGCTGTGGTGGTGAAGTCTCCAAGTGGATAATGGAAGCCAAGGGTAGCAGTGACGGTGGAGGAATAATATGGTAGCAGCAATGTCAACTGTAGTCCTTCGGTGATTCTGCAATGTTGATGTTGCAGTGTCATCGAGGCTGTGATTTTTTAGGTGGCTAATATCTGTCGGATGATAGCAACCAAGAGATCTGAGTTGGAAGGCAGTAGCGACGATGAAGGAAGAAGAGGGCAACAACAACATCGGTTGCGGCTGCGTTGCGACTTTGTGGCTGCAAGTGGCGTCAATTGCAGCAAGGGTGTGGCTGCAAGGAGGAAGATAGGTAGCGGTGTGCATGGCTATTGTAGAGGAGGGCGGTGAGAGGTAGCTGCTGTTGTGTTCAATTTGTTTCTGGTCACGATCAAGATAGTTGGTAGCGAATGATTGTTGCAGGCTGTGATGTAAATAGATTACAGCGAAAGATCGCTGCTGGTAGCTTTTTGCTACACAGATTATTGCTGGCTATGATCAAGGAGGATGGCAACGAGAGGTTGCTATTGATAGCATTATGCAGTGAAAGATGCATACTGCAGTTAAAGGGATAAGGAAAATTGGGTAGCTAAAAGGTTGGTTGACCGAAGGCTATGATTTTTTAGGACTGGCTTTGTGGCAGTTTTGGGTACGGTTAGGAGCTACAATTTTGTGGAGTTTTAGCTATGATTTGGTGTGGTTTTAGGGCTGTGATAGCGGTGGATAAAGGTTAGAAAAAGGAATTTTAGATATAGGATAGATGGCCGCAAAGGTAGGTGGATCGATAAGGAAGGTTAGCTGAAAAGGAAGGTGGATCGGTAAGGAAGGTTGGCTGTGGTTTAGGGCTGATTTGAGTGGCTATTTGGGATCGGTTTAGGGTGCGGTTTGGAAGGGTTTTTGGTGAGGATGTTAGGGTTTGTAGATGAGAGAAAGAAAGTCCAAAATCCCACAAAAGATAACACTCAAAATTGATTGAATTCGATGAAGAAAGGTGATGCGATGTGTTGTCCCGCCGAACAGATTTTACGTTGGAGAAATGATGAATTCTTAATGTAAATTCTAGAGAAAAATTCAAGGAAAATATACAAAAACCCTAGGTTCATATGTAGTTAATATCAGAAAAAAGTTTGACAAAATTTTGACAGAGTAATAATAGGGAAATAGGGCAAAAGATGGAAGATAAATCCTTCATCATAAAATTTCAACACAGATCTATGATGTTGACACAGAGGATGGTAGCAGATTGATGGATCTACGGCTTAGTGGGCGATGGTGGATGAAGGCGATGTCAAAAGCAATTATGGGAATTACTTAGAAGATAGAGGCGACAAAGATGGCTATAAGGCAGCAGGAACACGGCTCTGATACTAGATAATAGAACTCCAGATAGAGCTCTATATATTTTGATCTTTAAGGGGGATCAACCCTTGGAACACTATAGGGGTTCCTCCCTCCTAGTAGTCGGTCATATGGCTGAATTGTAGATTGATCTTGCTTGCTTAAAAAAGGTAGAGGCTACATATAAGGCTCCAAACCCTAGCTCTAGAGTGGTGCTTCCAAGTGAATTCCCCCTTTGGCCTCTCTTATAGCTATCACGCATAAATAAAGGGGGTGGCAGCCTAAGTGGCTTCACAAGCTATGCCCCTCTAGTAGAAACCCTAGCCGACTAATCCAGTAAAGGATGCGACAACCAGAAAGTCCTAAAGTCCCAAAATAGACCCTAGTCACACTTCTTTATACGATAGAAGTGATTAGGTAAGATTTTATTGTAATTTCACATAGTTATTATTAATTATTTGTATGATGATTAGGACTTAATTATATTGAAGTCCTATTAATTAGTTGACATTGATTGCTTACTTTATGTCAATCTCATATCTATGGCATTAACGTAGAGACATTGTATTTTAAGTACTCGATGATAAGATCTAGTTTCTTAATCTTTTGTGCCTCAGGCCTTAATTAATTCCAGACAATTCAAATAGTATATAGGCTTTCAATGTCGTGTCATTGATTCTAAGAAGGCCTATATGGATGTGGTGTCTTTATACTATTAAGATCCTATTGTAACTTAAGGATAAATATTTACATGGATAATTGTTGGGAAATAGGAAAAGGGAGAATTTCATTGATATAAAAGGAGATATATGCTACTACAGTATTGTGTATTAAAATGTTAAGGGAAGGAAAACTTGGTTATGAAGTATGAAAACTCTAGAAGAAGAAGAATAAGAGAGAGAGAGAGGAGTTTTGTTTAGTTTTAGTGCAGATACTGTAGGAATTGAGAATGCAGGTTGGGGTTATTTTTTTTTTGGCCTTCCTAGCATATGCCATTGAAGATATAGACCCACATGCTTCCATGGCACAAAGCTCGTGACGACCAAATAGGCACTGAAACCAGGAAGTAAAGTGAGACTAGTTCAAATATTCAAAAGCTTTGAGTCCTTGTGGAAGCAACACTCTCTTACTTGTTTTGGCAGCTGGGTATTGCTACACGAATTCAGAGATACTGGATAGGAACTCAGGCAAATTAAGGATACAAGCTAAAAGGAGAAATTGTTCATGTCCTACTTAATTTCTGAATGCTTAATGGTCCCTGAAAGTCAAGTTTTGATATGTAAATCTGGACGTCTTATTTTTATTTCATTTGGTTGTCACCTTAACATTCAAACAAATTTTTCTGATCTAAAAATAAAAAAACTTCTCATGTATTTTATGAAGGGAATCCAATTGGATAACAATTGAACTGTGTTTACGTTTGAGATTCTCTATTTGATAACATGGACTTTCTAGTTGATTTTTATTTTTTATGAAAAAATAAAGTGAGATAAGTAATGAAAGCAAAAAAGTTATAATTCCCAAGATCTATAAGGAGATAGGATTAGACAATAGCAATAAGCAAATACAAAGATACATGGCACCTACGTATGAATACAAAAGAAATGCTTGTGTTACTATTTTTTAATACTGGTCAACATTACGTCATCCTTCTTTAGTATTAGTCAACTCAAAATTTTGAGTTTAATTCACTTATTATTTATCAGAAAAGATACACATTAGAATGAGCTTACATACATACAGGAGTGTTCTCCTCACATCTTTGTCTTGCGTCACACACATCAAGTAGAAGGTACGTAATGGAAGCTAATGTGGGGGGGAAAGGATCCAAAGAGAGGCTTCAACATTTAGTCAGTATTTCAATGAATTTGTATCATATGCAGAACATTATTGTACTCCATATGAAAAGATTCTAATAGGCAAATTCCAGCCATAAAAGCTACGACAAGTTGTCTGAACTATTAATGCCACCAACAGATATCACTGATTTTTTTTTTTTCTACTATCATTCAAAATCTCTCCTTTTTCTTTACTGCGCCTTCAGAATTTTTCACTTCATTATGCAATGAAAGTTATGGATTTTAATTTATGACACTTTTGATAACAAATATAAGAAGCTAATGATTGTTTTCCCTGATATGACTAAAATCTTAATTTCAGGATCTGTTGTTGAACATGTGACAATGGATGTCTCTAATTTCCTAACATATATCTATGTATTATTGAAAATAATTTATATAGTTATGATTAATTTAAGTAGTTAAAATTAGATTAAAATTTAGATCTAAATCTAGTTTAGATGAAGATGAGATTAGTTAGATGAATGTGAAATTTATTAAGATGTGATAGATTAATGATTTAATTGATGTCATCTACTATTATCTTCTCTTTCTCCCTAAAGTTCTACAGAAAAACTAACAGTGGTATCAGAGCCCAAATAAAATCAAATGGAGTATATCAATCAAAAAAAGGAAAGACTAATATATCCATAATAAAAGAAAAGAAAAAAGAGAAGATGACAGACATTGCAGTAAGTGTTTTTAATCAGCTTCTTCATGTCTTCAAAGGTGATAATTATCAATTTTGAGCTATTAAGATGAAACTTCTATTTATTTCACATGGGTTACGAAATTTGGTAGAAGATGATTCAGATGAAAGAAAATATATAAAAAGATGCAAGAACCATTTACATGTTACAACAAGCAATAGATGATTTTCTATTTCCTAGAATCATGATAACATCAACATTAATAGAAACTTGGGAAATACTAAAAAATATATTTGGGGGCACAAAAAAAGTAAAAATTTTAAAGCTTCAAATTCTTCGTCATGAATTTGAAACTCTTATGATGAAAGATTATGAATCTATCGTTGATTTCTTTTTAAACGTTTCTTCTATTGTGAATCAAATGAGATCTTATAGTGAAAATATAAAAGATCAAACTATAGTAGAAAAAATTTTATGAAATTTATATCCGAAATTTGATATGATCTACTACTATAGAAGAAGCTAAAGATACAAGTGCATTATTTATTGATGAATTAATGGGCTCTCTTTTAGTTCATGAACAAAAATTGAAAAGATCTTCAGATGAGGTTTCAGAACATGCTCTCCAAATGAAGATAGATCAAAAAAAGGAACAGAAGAAAAATTTAGAAATCAAATCTCAAAGGATAGATCATGGCAAAGGACAAGGCTAATTAAATGAAGGTAATAAAGAAACTCAAAAATATTTTTATTATAAAAAATAAGATATATTGAAAAGGATTGTTGGTACAAAAATAAAAATTCGAATGTTCCTCGTTCTTATTGGATATCTTGAAAAAGACTGTTAAAACAAAAATCAAACAAACTATGATGAGAAAAATAATGATAGCAAAAGAGATGAAGAAAATATTTTCTTTATAGCATATGATAATGAATATTCTAGATCTGTTTGGTTTTTGGATAGTGGATGAAGTAATCATAAGACAGGAGATAAAATTTTATTTCAGAAGCTTAATAATTTAATTAGATCTACTGTATATATGAGAAATAACAACAAGGTTAAAGTGAAAGGAACAATTATTGTGAAGACCAAAAGTTATTGATGATGTGTTGTTTATTCATGATTTGAAACAAAATCTCATTAGTATATGACAACTAATGAGAAAATAATATTATGTTACTTTTGATAATAAAAAATACTTGATTTATGATAAAAAAATTTAAAAATTGATAGCAATTATAATAATAACAAAAATAAAGTGTTTCCCTTATTATTTTTGGATTTTGCTACTACTACTGAATCAACATTATGACATAAAATTATGATTATCTAAATTTGTGTGGATCTATGAAAACTATCTCAGATAGTGCAGGTAATGATAATTTTGAAAAGTTGATAAAATACATCCACAGAAAAAGGATGAGATCTTAAACTCCATGGACAACAATGAAAGTATACAGAGATGATAGAAGTAAGCTAAGAGAAAAAAAAAAGAAAATTAAAGCTTCTGTATTCAAAGGGATTCAATCCTATAAATATAGAGTCTCCATCAGATCATCAAATATGACTATCAAAGATAAAAATATCAAGTTATATAGATCTAAGAGAAAGAATAAAAGATTTTATGTCAGAAGTTCTCAAAGATATATGGACAAAGAAAAACATAAGACAATCGCTGTAGCAACAAAGATCAAATTACTGACATATTATCAAAAAATTTGGCCAAAAAAGAAAGTATTTTTTTAAAAATAATTTTAAATTATAACTACTTGAATTAAGGGAGTGTGTTGGAAATAATTCATACGGTTATGATCAGTTTAAGTAGTTAAGATTAGATAAAGATTTATATCTAAATCTAGTTTAGATGAGGATGAGATTAATTTAGATGAATGTGAGATTTATTAAGATATGGTAGATTTTCAGTATTTTAAAATATATCTATTCTATCTTTTAATCAATATAAATGGGTATTATTATATCATTCCAAGATATCAAAAACTATAGATTAATGATTAAAAATACTTATGATATCCTCTACTATACTTTTCTCATTCCAACATATTTAAAACTATGTTACTGATTAAAAATACTTCTGATATATTTTACTATTCTCTTCTTCTTTTTTTCTAAAGTTATATATTCTATCTACATGAATCTGAGAAATCTGCAAACCAATGCAACCAGTGCTGCAGCTTGGGAGGTCAAACAGCAAAAGTTCAATGGAGAAGAAAACCCAATAAGGAGCAGTGTCAACAACATAATGTCTTCACTTGCGTTGTTGGTCACTAGTGTGCGTGGTTTGTACATGCCAACAAGTAAAATCCTTGTGTACAAAAAAGTTTCACTTTACTGATAGAGAATTCAACAAAAAGAAAAACTGGAAGTCAACCAAATCCCAATATCCATCACTCACCCACTGAAGTGTCATTTTCTTGGACATAGTATCCTGAACAAACCAAGAGCCAACCAACCTTTCTCGCTCCATATCATCTACCTTTTTATTACCTCCACATCTTTTACCTACTATGATACCACTGCACACAACTCACCCATCACAAGTGTTCACTATAACACCATCGTTCCGGACAAATTCCTCTACATCATACCCAAATGAACAGACCTCTTATTCCAGAGAAAGTCCCGCAGGTACATCTCTCTCTCCCACAGCAATCTCCACAGCAGTAAGAGAGGAGCTCCAGCTGAAGCAGGGAGGAGGAGGAGGAATGGAGCTTTTTCCAGCGCAACCAGATTTATCTCTTCGGATCAGCCCATCAAACTCCACACCAGTATCAGGTTGGAGAAGGCCTGATGAGAAAATGGAATTAGGGTTTTGGAGGAGATCACTGGACTCCACCAACAACAGCAACAACAAGAGCAGCACCATTCCTTGCACAGCGAAGGCCGACGATACCACTTTCGAGCTCTCCTTGGGAATCCCAAGTGCTACAGTCTCCAGCGACACAAGGGATAGTCTGCTCCTCCGTTCCTTATACCCTCACCACCATCACCACCACTTCCACTTCCACCACCACCACCCACCGCCACAGGAGGGATACCACCCAGAACTTAGCTTGTTGAAGCCCATAAGGGGGATCCCAATCTACCAAAACCCACCTTCTACCTTCCCTTTAGTCCCCCCACATCGACCGCAGCACATGTATGACTCCTCTTCCACCTCTAATTTCACTCCCTTTGCCACAACACAAGGCATGTCGAGATCGAGATATTCACCCTCGAGATTCCCAGCCAAAAGGATCATGAGATCACCGAGAATGCGCTGGACTACAACGCTTCATGCTCGCTTTGTCCATGCTGTGGAGTTGTTGGGAGGCCATGAGAGTATGTTTTGCTTCTCATTTTATTGTGTAAATTGTTTGTTGTTTTGGGATATGGAAACAATTCAGAAGGACGAACAGATCTTTACCTTTCTGCTACGTCCGTGTTCTATTCTTGGAGTCTAGGAGCCACACCCAAGTCTGTTCTGGAGCTCATGGATGTAAAAGATCTCACCTTAGCTCATGTGAAATCTCACTTGCAGGTGAGGAAAAATTCTGACTTCGTATCATCTATCGGCTAAAATAGGCTTCTGAATCTGCTCTTCCTAGAAATTTTTATTCATCTTGTATTTTTCGTGAGATTTGAGGATGTCTCAGCATTTTTTTCTTTAATATTTTTCATTTTTTTCTGCTAATCTTTCTTGGCACTTATATGACTTATTTTTTGTTTCATTTCTAGCTTTAGGAATGTGGAATCTCATCCTGCCATCTCTCTCTCTCTCTCTCTCTCTCTCTCTCTCTCTGTGTGTATGTGGCGGGATAGCACTGTAGCAACTTTTACATATGAAGCAGAAAACATGCTACTACAGAGAAAGAAAGGATGAGATTAACATATGACAAAATAAAAACTACTCGAGCTTTAGCAATGACAAAGATGGAGTATAATGAACATTAGCTCCTAAATGTTTGTTCTAAAAAATCCAACATGTCTAACTGCTTAATTATATTGCATCTGTCTTTAAATGCATAATTATTTAAATTAATGGCTCAACGACTAGAGAGACAGGAAGCTTAAGTTGGCTTTTTCTTTCTCAACTTAATAATGATTTAAATGTTAGCTAATGATCATATGATGATTGCAGATGTATCGGACTGTGAAGAACACAGACAGACCAACAATTTCTTCAGGTGACAGATATTTTGTCTCGCTCATTGCATCATATAACACCACTATATTTTGAAGTGTAGAACACAGTACTGTTCTTAGGCTTATTATTACATTTTGTTCTAGGCCAATCTGAAGGATGTGAGAACGGGTCAAATGGAGAGATGTATGATGATAATTTGGTAGATAATACAAACATTCCACATAGATCGGGATCATCCATGCAACATCAGTGGCCAGCAACACATCCCGACGCAGATCATATCCGTCCATGGAGCAATTCTTTGAGGTTCTGATAAGTTAATCTGATCAATATCTTGCATACTTCCTTGTTAGACAGTCATTCTTTTCACATACATAGTTATACTAATTCATTTCGCTCTCAGTGTTTTGTGCTGAAAGACAGTTTGGTAATGACACATGAACCTAGGAGGAGACTTCTGAGTGTATTAGTTTCAGTACAAGACATGATTTACAGCCATTTGTTTCACCATTGATCTTCACAAGATTTGAGAACAAAATACTGACTTTTAATTAGTCATTATCATATATTTGGTGACATATAACTTCAGGTTTCAATTTATCTAATTTTTTTCCTTTGCTGCATGATATAGTGTAGCCTGAAATAAATATTCACTGAACAATAATAAGATTAAATGACAATTCAGTCTTTTTAAAATAGGATAACATTTTATCCAGTGTTCGGCAATGTGTAATAATAGACTTGCATGCATCTGACATTTTCAAACTAATTGCACTTGATTCAATTTCTTTACATTCCTCCACTTGAAATAATAGCATGTCATGATATTGTGGAAGCTGATTAGATAAAAGTTTGAAATCTGAAAGGTCTTTATAAATGATATGCTGCTTAAAGCTGACAAGGGATACAAAAGTTTGTGCGACTCATAAGGAGGTAATAGCTTTCCATGGTTTAACTTAGCATTAACCAAGAATAAGATGTGATCAGGATCTAAGAGGTTCGAATGTTTTCTATTAGCTATAGCCTGTTATTTGTGTTTTATTAGCTAACTAGAGATATTAACCAGATCAAAGCTGAGAATGTAAACAAAAAAGTTCATTTGGCAATTGGTTCTTAGTGAAGTCAGGTAAAAAACGGATGATATGGCTAACAGAGTATATGTCATTTTCCTCCTTCCACCATCAAGTCTTATGGACGCTTTAGACTTATGAAAGCCTCCCTTTCACTCCTTTAAATTTCATTCTTCTTTTACACAAGTGCTGGGAGAAAAGGCAGCATATGGCTTTGTTCCATTCGTCCAGGATCATGGTGAACACTTGGAACTTTCATGATGATGTTATGATCCTTTTTTATTGTTGAGGACCCTAAAGTGACCAACCCCATTATATTCCAAGATACAAGTTCATCTGAAATAACTGTTCCAAAAGTACAAATCATACTGTAGTGTTTTTCTTAGCTTTCTAAGTCCTGCAAATGATCCTCCTTTTCATGCAAATATTTTGATGAAAAAGTCATGCATTTGAAGCTTCCTTGCAGCTTCTTTCTGTATCTAATTGAAGTCATACTCTTAATGCCTAGATTTTTTTACTGATTTCTTCTATATAACGGTGGATTTTTGCAGCAAGGAAGGCTGTTCCACTGGCGTACCTAGTGAATCTCCCACAGGAAGTATGCAATCGCTTAAGGTATCAACTTAGCATTTCACTCAAAGTCACTACTCGAACTGTTTGAAGTAAATGAACATTTAAGAACATTCAACGTTCTTGAGTTTGCTAAAAAAGATGCTGATAGATACAACGAAGATGATATCATGGAGTGAACTAATGTCAAGCTCTTTTGGTTTCTTTCTTCAGAAGGACCTGCAACCGAAAAGTTTCGAAATGTATTTAGATTTGAACTCATCATGCCTGTCGGAGACATTGAACTCAAGCAAACCCAATCTTGAGTTCACGTTGGGTAGGCCATACTGACTTTGAGGACATCAAGAATCCATTGCCAAATAAAGAGTTCAAAGAAAGGAGGGGGAAAAAAAAGGTGGAAGAGACAAGGAGACAATTGAGGCAAGTGACAAGCAAAAGGGGAGAGGGATTGTATGCCCATGTCTGTGTGATATCAGATTAGATATGGAGTTTTATGGCTCAAGGATGCATGATGGAGTGGCTGAGGACATCTTTTGCTTTCATAAAGGGAGAACGACCAGAGTTGCTTCATTCTTGTGCATGTGCACGTGCTTCTCTTTGTCTTCTCCCAAGAAAAGTAAAAGGGCATGCATGCAGTCATGTAACTGAGCATCCAACATATGATTGACAGAGTGCTTCATTGCTTTATTGTCCCTCCGAGCTTCACAACTAAATTCTTAGGATGAGAATGTGTTTTGTTGATGAATGCACATTGCAGATTTCTTCAATATGAAGTTAATAATATTACCTTCAGTTACGAAATATACCAGTGAGGTTATCATATTTATCCTTTTCAAAAGTCCCATGTTTTAGAGTTGAAATCATATATGGTTTCACATTCCTTCATGATGACTATGGTTCTTTTTTTTTTTTTGTAACAAAATACTTCCAGCTATTATAAACAGCATACTTGTTTTGTTTTTTGGAATTTTTAAGACCGCCTAAAATGATTTTTTTATAAATAGAAATTGATATTATACATCATCCCAGATTCAGTATATATATGTAAAACGACCAGAACTGATCATTTTAAAGTTGTATATCACCTTCCAAGAAATAAATCATAAAAATCATAAGCATAGATCTGCGTTTGCAACATTGATTCCAGGTCAAAATTAATCATAGTACAATAAAAAATATATACACATAAATGAACTTGATTGTTTTATGCATGTTGAAGAGACTTTTTTTACCACGCTGCACATTATTTATACGTCTTCTGCCTATGTCCAGGAAAGACATGAAATCTTAAACCTTATGGATGATCTCAGTCCATAAGAATTTGCATCACATGTATGGAGAGAGAGGCAACAAATTTAGATTTGGTTTTTGTTCATGTGGTTCTGCTCTCCCATGCAGCCTTGTCTTCATATCATACATAGACATCGAGCAATTATTTCGGCTTTTTGTTATCACTTTACCATGCCCTTTGCTTGTATATTTCTCCACTTTCACTAGCGTGCAACAAAAAATTTACTCAACAGTTGATCTCCCTCTCTCGCAGGAAAGTTGACATGGTTTGCTAAGTCAATAATCTTATTCACGTAACAACTATCCTTATTATTATAATATATACCACTGTACGGTCAGGGTTTAGCTTTAAGCTCAGCTTTGTGCCACTGAATTATAAATTTTGGTGATGAACTATTTAACAAAGTCAACACACGTACATGCAGGCCACTCTTCCTTTCTTAACAGTTGTTCAACACCTTGACCTATCTGGAACTGTAACTGTTACTGTACATTACATGGTCTAATAAGTACCTCACTGTCATCAGGTTAGCATCAAAGATTTTCTCTTAGTTTCAAAGTCATTAGACAATTCTCAAGCAAATGGCAAAATCTAAAGCATTCACATATGCCTGTCGATGACGGTCAAACTGCATGAATACAACTGGTTTCATCACTACATATCTTGGTGCAAGTCCTTTGTGTACTTAGCAACTCACAGTGATATGGGCAGGAAGGGCAAACAACAGCATCAAAGCAGCAACATTACTTGGATAAGAAGTAAACAAAGCTGCCTCTTTTGATCTTTCAGGCCAGCTTGATGATAAAAGACTTTGTTTCAGAGGTTTATGGTACATCAACATTTGTAGCTTTAAAGACTCTCTACTACTGCCTTTATTTTATTTTATTTTTTGGCCCTTTTCCTGACAGTGACACTGACCCCAAAAGCAAAGTGAAACCTTTTTCTTTTTCTCTCAGACCTGTAACTTGCAGAGGTCAAATTATAAAAGAATGATTACCACATGATGATATCTGCAGTTTTTTTTCATGGAATTTCAAAGTTCTTTTTCTTCTGTTCAATTCCTTCTTCCTCCCCCCCCTCTTTCTTCGCTGGCAACAGAGACAGAGAGAGAGTGAGAGAAGTGAGGTCCTTTCTTCGTCAGAGCCTGTCTGCTGCCAAATGACACTAGTTGAGGTGACGCCTCCTCGATGCCTTGTCGCTGCCACCTTCCTATGACTCTCATACACCACTGTGCTCATTTACTGTGTTACCTTTCTGACTCATCTCTCTCTCTCTCTTCCCTCTTATATCTCTCTCTGTCTCTGTTGTGGTGGTGGGCCCAAATCAACATAGATAGGCTCTATGGTCAACACTGGAGATGGTAGCCTGTTCATAGTGCAGGTGATCTCCTTGTCACAGAGTGGCGTTACATTTGTGGTCAGAGGTCAATGGCTCGTTGCTCAAGTATCTTCATGCATGGCTTTGGGAACGCAGATCGTGGCTCCGGTTATTGACAGTGAGAGATCAAAGAAGGGGAAACTTAGCGATAACAAGTCACCTTTTTTTTCCTTTTTATTCTTTGCAATTAGTACCCAACCCAGTTCAGCCTACTAACATTGAATTGTCAACATGAGATCGAGTGAAAAAGCTAGCCTTCTTCTTGTTTTTCAGTTCTAATTAAAGTTGGAACTCTCACAGAAATAACAGATTTTAGTCCTGAAGAAGCTTAGGGACCACTGAGTTTACCACGAATAAACATTAACGTGCAGTTCTGTGAGCCTTCAATGCAGCAAACTAACCACATTAATGATTTCTATTGTGTTTTGCAAACCCAAAAAACACACACAATCAAAGTTGACAGTCAAGGCAAAGTCTGAATGAATCCCAAGTTTACATTGAAAGTAGTAATAAATATAGGATACATGACTTCAGAAGATATGATCAGTAGGAAGAACAGATAAAGAGTATCCCTACTTGCATCCTTTGGTACTTCCACTAAGAGACAAAGGAAGAAAGCGGATCGGAAACGAAAAGTAAGAGTAAGAAGCATGGAAAGGGACGTATGAGGAAGGAGAGGCACAGGGCAGCCCTTCGTGCGGTGGAGTAAGAGCTCGGGCATCGAGGGAGGAAGCTAGGGTGGGAGGAAATGATGTAGCACCCCAGTGCTTTATGATTGGGAGCTGCCCGGTGCAGGCATACGTTGGCAGGCACCGGCACCTCCTGCTCCTCCTCCTCCTCCATCTTCGCCGCGACGGAGTAGTTTCCCTGCCACTAAGAGTCTATCTTTGCATCTATCCATCTCACGTACAAGGAAGATAGATATATTTTACTTGCACAGATTGGAATAGCATATTTGTCATGATACATTGTAATATAACAAACGTATATACATACATCTTTCTTTCTTTCTTTCTTTCTTTCTTTTTTGCATATGCTACTGTTATTAAAATTTGATGTCAATCATTTGGACTGGGATTAAGAATAGTTCATTTAAATTAAAGAACGTATGTATGTAAAATATTAAAGAAAGGCTAAGAGCCCAAAGGGTAACAGTGTGGCCCAAAAGGGAGTCTTTTTGGCCCAGCCTGTTAAGGGCTGGGTAGTTAACGACCTTTATAGTAACCGTTTTGCCAACCTTTGAACTCCCACGAAAGGAACAAACGCCGAGGTCCGCTTCCCAACCCTCTCGCCTTCCTCGCCTCACCTCCTCTCCCACCCTCCTATCCCCGATTCCTTCCCTGAGCCATCAAGTGCGTTCTTCACTGCGAAAATGCCTACCAAACCGAGCTCTCGTCGTTCTCTCCTTCCGCTTTGGCAGCCTCCGTGTTAGACCGAAGAGCTCTGACACTCCTTTTGCAGGGGCCAGGCTAAGCAGTCCTCCCTCAGCCATTTCGTCGCTTTGTTCCGCGACATGTGGCGTGCGCCGCTTGGCCGCGGACAACTTCACCTACCTCTTGAAGTCCTGCGGCTGCCGCTTGATTCTCTGGCCAGGCAGGAAGATTCACTCGCAGGTTGATCACCGATGGTTTCGCATCCATGGTGTTTGCCATGACCATCGTCGTGAACCTGTTCGTTAGAATGGTTGAGAAGGACTTGGTGGCGTGGAATACCATGGTTTTTGGGTATGTACAGCAGGGGGTGATGGAGAGGGCTTTGGAGATGGTGATAAGATTGTGAAGGATGGACACGACCGATTCAATCACCGTCGTCTCAGCTTTTTCTGCCTGTGCCGATTATGGATCGTTTGACGACTGGGAAATCAGTTCATGTTTTTGCGTCATAGTCTTGCTTTTGATTATTTGATAAACGCTTCAACTGCTGTTTTGGATATGCACTCGAGTGTGGGGCAATTGAGACTGAAAGAATGATGCTTGACGGTACGTGGCTTAAAGAAAGTTGTCTGAAGAGGTGAAAAAGATCTCTGTGAAGCCAATTGACGTAGCTTTCATAAGTTGTGTTCAGCTTGCGTCCAGCTGTGTGCATGAGGCAGGATTATGGCTTCCAGCCTAAAATGGACCACCATTATGGTTGCGTGATTGCACTTCGCGCCATGAGGAGCACAGGTGCTTCTCTTGATCAAGCTCGGGATTTTACTCGGAAAATGACCATTAGACTGGATATCAGTATTAACGGGTGCCATGTTGGGAGGTTGCAGGAGGATTCAAAAAAATGTAAAATTTGGAGGAGATGTTGAAGAGATTGTTTGAGCTAGAACATATTACTAACATTTATATAATAGCTTCAATGAGGCAGGAAGTAGCGAGAGTGAGAACAATATGATAAAAAATAGGATTTAGTCAGGATTTAGATATGATTTCCCCAACTGAATGAGGAAATCTCGTATGTTAGATGAGAGAAATCCTCCTATAAATAAACGATGAACCAATGAATCAAGTAGGCATTTTCATTAATTCTTCCTATTTCTAACATGGTATCAGAGCCCCTCTCTCTATAAGAGAGATTACCTTTCTTTTTTTTATTCACTGTCAAACGACAGCTTCTATCATCATTTGTTCGTGGACAACTCCGCAGTGAAACCACAGATACCCGGGTCATCCATCACCATCCTCTCGGATATCCTTTGCTTCCTTTGCTCCGAAGGTAACTCTCTCCTCATCGGTGCAGATCTATCTCTTCTTACTGTCAAACGACAGTCTCTTATCGATGTCGAAGCTGAAGATTTCTAGTGCACCGACTTTCTCTTCCTCTGTTGGACCTTGTTGGCTTTCTCAATTCCTCTACCGAGACATTCTTCTGCACGAGGTCATCTTCCTTGTGCACCACCACTGTCGCATCAGCTCCAACAAGCAGCGACACCTTGCCTATCTCAACTGCAGTAGACGATGGCTTATACACCTGCTCGCCGGCGCCATCCCTCCTCCAGCCTCTGTTGCTCTGTTATCTTTGCTGAGAGTACCTGTACGGGTCATCGCTTATCGTCTCTCAGTGCTCTACAAAGAGGGCACAATAAGTTCTTTCTCACTGTCAAACGACAGAAAATCTACGATCGTAGCGCTTCTCTTGTTGCCACCACTGCTGCCACGCAGCCGCATTCGCCGTCCTTTGCTACAACCCTTGCTCTTTGCCATTGACATCACCGTCAAAGTCAACTATTATCAAAGTCAACCACCGTCAGGTCTTCACCGCGGTTGACAACACAGCAGCTTCCTTCCTTCAGTTTCATTGACATTGATTCAAGATCGACATCCTTACTTCAAGATCGGCGTCCTTACAGGAGCTCGATCTTGCGGGGGCATGATAAAAGATAGGATTTAGTCAGGATTTAGATATGATTTCACCAACTGAATGAGGAAATTTAGTATGTTAGATGAGGGAAATCCTCCTTCTCATTATGTATAAATAAACGATGAATCAATGAATCAATTGGACATTTTCATTACTTCTTATTTCCAACACAATGAATGTGAAGAAAGGGCTGCAGTAGACTCCTGGTTGCAGTTCTATCAATTAGAAGATTGAGATGCCTACCTTCTACTCTGGAAGTCGTCAGATACCTTCTACTCTGTAAGTACTAATCATCCACAAGCAGAGAAGATATATATCGGACATGGCTAGGCTAATGGAGGAGGTTAAAGATGTTGGCTTTGTGCCTGATACTGATTCTTTATTTGAAGTGGAAGAGGACGTTAAAGAGCATCTCCTCAATACACAAAGTGATAAGCTTGCCATTGCGTTCAGGCTCAAGAACGCGACACCAGGAACCACAATGTAATATTAAAAGACTTCATGTCTGCGTCGACTACCATAATGCGACCAAGGTTATATCTCAGGTGACTCGTAGGAAGAAGGTAGGGATTGAAAGAATAGAGGCAAGGAACAAAAAGATAAATTTAATTCATTGATGTAACACTTATTTATACAGGGTTGAGGGAAGATTTCCCTCAACTGATGAACGAGATCTTCTCATTCATACAAAGCTGTTCAACTAACATGCCCTCGCAAGATCGAGCTTCTGTCAAGGACGTCGACCTTGGATTGATACAAAAAAAAAAGTTTATGAGCTAGAGCCTTTGTGAGGGAGTCTACAAGTTGATTAGCCGTGTGGACATGAGAAGCACGGAGCTGCTGGCGGATGACTTGATTACACACAAAATGAAAATCAATAGCAATATGCTTCATGCGGGAGTGGAAACTGGATTAGCATAAAGATAAGTAGCACCAATGTTATCACAGTAAATAATCAGCATAGAAGTAGAGTGAATGTTGAGCTCCATAAGTAAGTTATTGATCCAATTAAGTTCATAGTAGTAGTGGCAATAGCATGATATTCAGCTTTAGTAGTAGACTTGACAACTATTTTTTATTTCTTAGAACTCCAACTAATCGGATTAGCATCAAGAAAAACAATATACTATATTGTAGAAGTTCGATCATAAATATTACTGGCCTAATCTGCATCAGCAAAGACATGAAGCTGAGAGGGAGAGTGCTTGTGAAGAAAAATGTCATGATCGATGGTCCCCTTAAGATAACGTAAAATGCATTTGAAAACAGTCCAGTGTAAAGTAGACGATTGATACATAAACTGGGATAATTTATTAACTACAAAGGAGACATTTGGATGGGTAAGAACGAGATATTGTAAAGAGCCAACTACCTGTCGATACTGAGTAGGATCTATAGCAGGACTACCATCACATAACTTCAGTGATTCACTGGCAAATAGAGGAGTGGTAACCTCATTTGCATCTTACATGTTCGTCTTCAATAGCAAATCCTGAATGTACTTTCTCTGTAAAAGAAAGAGGCCAAATGATGTAAACATAGTCTCGACACCAAGAAAATAACTCAGGTTGCTGAGATCTTTAAGAGAGAATCGATCAACCAATTGCGTGATAAATGCCTAAACTTCCATAGAGTTGTCACCTGTGATAATAATATCATCTATATAGACTATAAGATTGATAGTGCCCCTATGTTATTGGCGTAAAAATAGGGAGACATCAGACTTAGATTTGATGAAGCCAACTGAAGACAAGTAAAAGACCAAGTTCAATATACCAAGCTCGTGGAGCTTGACGGAGTCCATAAATAGATTTGTGAAGTTTACAAACATGCCATGGATGTATAAATCTTGGAGGTTGCTCCATGAAGATATCTTAAGTGAGAGTCCCTTGTAACAATGCATTATTAATATTATGCACGAGCCTTTAGAGATTGCCAAACATAGGATAATCTGAATTATAATAGGCTTGATGATAGGACTAAATGCCTTAGTGTAGTCAACACAAGTCGTTGATGAAATCCTTTGGTCACAAATCATGCTTTATAACGAGCAATCGAACCATCAGGGTTTCGTTTAATTCGAAAGACTCACTTACACCTGATAATATTTTGTGTGAAGTGAGAAGGGGTAAGGGTCCATGTAGCATTATGAAGGAGAGTATCATACTCCTCACATATGGCTTTACACCAATGTGGAGATTTTTTGGCCTGAGAAAAAGATGTTGGTTCAACAAAGTCGAAGAAAAGTTCAGTGCTAGTTTGTAAGTCAAGAACCTGATGTAGTTTAAAGACATCGCTCCTAGAATAAGTTTGCATAGGATGCTAGGAGGCTACAATAGTATTAGGGGTAGGGGATGAGGATTATCACAATTTGAGTCAGGCTGAAGAACGATAGAAGTTCCCTGACGAGGTGAAGATAAAGGTTATGGTTCTATAGGCAATTGCACAAGAAGAGGTGGAGGTGGAGGTGAGGAGAGAGGAAGCTACGGAACATAAGTAAAAAAAGATTATGGATCCAATGGAGATGCGTGAGAGGATGAAGATGTATCATAGGAATCCAATAGGATGACAGAGTGCTTGTGATCCCCAAAAGGAAAGACAAACTCTACAAAAGTGACATGTCTGAAAACTAAGATTTTAGCAGTGTGAGAGTTATAACAACGGAAGAGATTATGTTCAAGAGAGTATCCAATTAAAATACAAGAGCGAGATCGAGGTTACAGTTTGTGAGAATTGTAGAGACGTAACTATGGATAACATAGACAACCAAATACTTTTAATGTCTATAGATTAGGATGTTTATGAAACAACTTTCCAAATGGTGATTGATATTGTAGAGTGGGAGTATGCATTCGATTAATAAGGTAGACAACAGTTTGAAATGCTACGGACCAAAAATTAGATAGCATAGAAGCTTGATGAAGCAACGTTAGGCCAGTTTCGACAACATGTAGATGTTTACATTCGACAAGATGGGTGCGGCTAGGTAGTGACAGCTGGGGGAGGGAGCAGCAGCGTCACTACTATTATGCGCACAGCTATACGGGAGACTTCAACTGCTGCACATGACTGGATGCAATGGGACATGAGGAGCAGCCTTATTGTGCTATCATTTAACAGCGAGAAGAGAAAAATTTTCTCTATATTATGGCTCTAATATCATGAAAGCAATAGAAGTAAGAAACAAAAAGATGCATTTCATTCATTGATGCAACGCTTATTTATACAAGGTTAAATGGTATTTCTTATTCAGTTACAAAATTCTTCAGCTAACAGGGATAGGCAGCAATTCTATTATTTCAAGAGTGAGCATCGTTATTGTGGAGATTATTGCTAGGCAGGTTTTTGGATTAACTAGAAAGGTTCTACGGCACTAAAAAAGAAGTTTAGCTGCTGTATAGAATTTTGGCTGATGACCTTCAGACAAATTGACTAGCCTTGTTTGTGTTATCATAAGCTAGCATGTTTCATCAAGTGATTAAAGGGAATCACTCCCAAAATTAGAGTTCTTAGTCAAAAGAGACATGTGATTGTTTGATGATAAGATAGTACGGGTCTCCATGTCTGCTCCTTGGTGGATGATTGCAAGATCATCCCGAAAGAAACCTGGTGCATCTGTGATGTGTCTTGTGGCACGGATCTAGATCATACTTGGTCACTAATCTATCATTTCTCTAATATGTCTAGTCATCAACAACAGCAATCCTTGGGTTAGTGGTAGTGAATATGTAAACTTTAGCCATTTAAACCTTATTGTTTGAGAATATTTTTGTCTCCTCTTAGTATTATTGAAGACATTATGAGTCAATGATAATGTATAAGGTTATAATTATTGAATCTCGAATTTTGATGATATTGTGAGTCAACGAGAATGTATAAGGTTATAATTGTTAAATTTTAAATTTTGATGATGAAATTAATTAAAGAGTTATTGATCTAACATGATTGTTAGAGTTGATTGATACATGATTAACTACAACAAAGAGAAAATTACAATCAGATGTTTGGCCAAAGTCAAGTTTAAGCATCAGGCCAGAGTAAGGATGATGCAATTGGAACTCGCTTGGAGTATGTTGGGAGCTCACTGAGGGTATCAGGAGTTTGCCAGGATGGCGCAAGGGAGTTTATTAGAAGAAGACCGAGACTCACCAAAAGATTATCGAGGGAAGCCAAAAAGCTTGCATGGAGTTGGGAATATCTTGAAGTGGATTTGTTGATCATATTGATTATAATTAATTAAGTCATAGTTAGTATCATTAAGGTTTAATTACGACGGAGAAAAGGAATTACAACCAGATGATGAGCCAAGATCAAGTTTAGGTATAAGGCCAATGTTCGGAGGATGTAGTGGGAGCTCGTCAGAAGTTCACTAGGAGTTCATCGAATGAATCGGGAAGCTCGCTAGGAATACACCGGGAGATTACTGGAGGAAGACTGTAAAACTCATCAGAAGAATGCCAGAGGTTACCGGTTTGCTGGGGGTTAATTCAATTGTGTTAGACTTGATGATCATGTATGGTTATAATCAAGTGAGTTATAGTTAGGTTCGAGTCCTAATTGAGTTTAATTTAGAATGAATCCAAATCAGCTCAGTGAGGTAATCGGGTCCACATTAGAGATTGGATTGAGCTCAGGATAAACTCAATTGGTTGACATGAAAATTGGTCAACATGAGGTACAAGTCGGGATTGGAAAAGAAGGGAATCACTTTTTTAAAAATCCTGGCAATTGTACTGTCGGTGAGTGACGATTGTATCATGACCGCTCAAGAATCCATGCAGTAGGCAATCATTGGACTGCCCAGGCTGATGGTTGTACCGCCCATACCTTGTTTTTAGGGTGGCTTTTGGTAGTTGTACCACCGGCGCCGGTGATTGTACTGCCCGTGCTTGGATTTTTCAGATATGTTTAAATTTTGGCTCCAAATCCTAAAGCTATTTGGGGCCTATATATATCCTAAGTTTTCTTGTATTTAACACAATAATTTTTGGGTAGAAATTTTGTGATAAATTATGTATAAAAATTATAAAAAAAAGAAAAAGGGTAAGGGAGAGAGGAAAGTCTTGTAAAACTTATAGATCTCCCTTGTGAGGTTGTAAGATTCATCTCCTAAGCCTGGTAAAAGAAGAAAGGAAGCTATAAGGGTTTGATCTTCACCCAAAGAATGTTGATAGTGGACGCCAGTGGGCTTTAAATAAGAGGACTCAGGAGTGGACATAGGCCAGGTTGAGGCCAAACCACTTACTGTGAGTGTGATTTAATTACTTTCATTTTACTTTTGATTTCTCTTAAATACTTGATAGTTAGATATGAAGTTTCAATCTCTCAACTTTTGGCTCTTAATCGATTTTATTGAAATATCAAAAGAAGCTTTCGTTGTTTAATCTTTAATTTATGAAAGAAAAGTTTTTAATCGAGCACTATCTCTCTTGTACTAATTTAACCCTCCTCTTAGTGCTAATTGATTTTAACAATTGGTATCAGGCTTACTCATTGGACAACACATATTTGAGTAAATGACTTTGTTTGGTATGAATGAGAGACATTCTATTTCACGTCCTCCCATGTTCAATAGGATGGATTTCACATCTTGAAAAATTTGAATACGTATATTTTTTATTTCAATAGATTTTGATTTATGGTGTATTGTTAAAACTTTTTTTTAAAACTCATCCAATCCAACAAATGATTGAAATGATTATAAAAAACATATGTTTTCTTTAAATGCAAAAATAATGAATGCTTTATTTTGTACACTTGATAAAAATGAATTTGATCAAATTTCTTATTTTGATTCGACTTTTGATATATGACATATATTAGAAATAACACATAAAAGCACAAATAAATCAAGTGAATCATTAAATGAAATGATCGATAAAAATAAACTTGAAGAACACCTTCTAAAAAATAGGAAGGATTGTGAATTAAGAATGACATATAACTCCTTGAGTGAAACCTCGAGTGATGAGAACCTTGAACTTAATCCCTTGACAAAAGAACTAAGAAATTTAATGAATATGAATAAAAATATACTTAAAATAGAGAAAACATCTTTTTATGAATACAAGAAGTCGAGGCGCTCTAAAGATGAAGAGCACAATTAAGAAGTGGCGAATCTTGCGCTTATAGCCATCAACAATGAGGTAAGTGAGTCTTTAAATATTTTTTCTGAATTATTAAATATGTTTGATGAATTTAAAAAAATTAGTAAATCTTATAAGTCACTTAAAAAATAACATAATTCATTATACATTATCATCACATAATCTTTGCTCTAAATCTGAAATGGTAGATGATGTTAAAGAGAAAAATATCATGTTTAAACAAATATTAGAAAATTTTAAAATATGAAATAAATCCTGTAATATGATCCTTGCTTATTATTGGGCGGATGGCCCAGATTCAACCCATAATGGGCTTTAGTGAAGCCCACAACCCAGAACCTCATTTATATTAACCTAAACCCTAGATTAGGTAGAAATGGTTTAGATTGAGAGGGCAACAACGGTTGAAAACGTAGGAGAGAGAAAGTAAACTATAGATTGATAGTAGAGGCCAGAAAACAAAAGATATAGGAAAGGGAAGAAGACAAGGACAAGAAAATACTATTCTCAATCATTCATATCTCAAGTTAGATCAGTTTGAAGTAGATTCTTACTGTGATCTCTTGGGAAGGTTTTGGATATTGTGTTTGGTATTATAGTCCTTGTATCCCTGTGATTCTTTTATAGTTGTTGCTTTGGGCTTGGGCAAGAAGCCTTGAGATCTGTATATTCATTATTTTGACAGTAGATTTACTCTGGTTTGTCTTGTGATTTTTACCCTTCAAGTTGAGGAGGTTTTTTACGTAAATCTTGGTATTTATCTGATTGTGATTTCTATTTGATTCCATTGTGTATGACAGTCTGCTAATATTTATTCGTATACAAAGTTTATTCCTATTTTATTCTCATCAACTAGTATCAGAGCAAGGTTTTGGTGATATTTAACCTTTTGTATTTGAACATGGAGGCCGGTAATGTTTCTCGCATGATTAGCTTAAACAATTGAATGATATGGAAATTAAGAATGGAAGATCTCTTGTATTGCAAAGATTTGTATGGACTTTTGCAAGGGGATAGTGCAAAGCCCACAACTATGACAGATGATGAGTGGAAGAGGTTAGATCGAAAAACTATTGGCTTTATTCGTCAGTGGCTTGATGATAGTGTCTTTCACTGTATTTCTACTGAATGTTCTACTTACTCTCTTTGGAAAAAGTTAGAAGGTCTTTATGAAAGAAAAACAGTTGGCAACAAAGCTTTTCTGATCAAAAAACTTGTGAACTTAAAATATAAAGAGGGTACTTCTATTCCTAAGCATTTGAATGAAATGCAGAGTATTACTAATCAGTTATCCTCTATAAAAATGTCTCTTGCTGATGAGTTATAGGCATTGTTACTTCTCAATTCATTGCCAAAAAGTTGGGAGACACTAGTAGTTTCCCTCAGTAATTCTGCACCAGATGGTGTTATCACTATGAGTCAAGTAACAAGCAGTTTGTTGAATGAGGAGTTGAGAAGAAAGAATTCAGCTACTTCTCAGATTGATTCACAGACACTTGTCTTAGAAAATAGAGGAAGGTCAAAGTCAAAAGATAAAAGTGGTTTACACATAGGTAGAAGCAAGTCTAGATCAAGAAAAGATATTATTTGTTATAATTGTGGTGAGAAAGGATATTACAAGAATCAGTGCAAGCAACCTAAGAAGAACAAGAAAAAGGGGAAAGAAGTGGAGCATACAGAGTCAAAAGAGAATATCACAACTATGGTGCAAGGTAGTAATTATTTGATTTTATCTACTTTTGATAATATTTTTTCTTGTATGTACTAGGATCTCGAGTGGATAATTGATACAGGTGCTTCTTATCATGCTACACCACGGAGGGAGTTCTTTGCTACTTACAGATCTAGAAATTTTGGTGTCGTCAAGATGGGCAACTATGACATAACAGATATCATTGACATGGGAGATATTCATATAAAGACCAACCTTAGCTGCAAGTTGGTACTTAAGGATATGAGACATGTGGTTGACTTGAGACTAAATTTAATTTCAGTTGGAAAGCTGGATGATGAAGACTTTGATGTCAGATTTCACAGAGGGCAGTGGAAGCTCAGTAAGGGTTCTCTTATTATAGCTAATGGAAAGAAACATCATATATTGTACAGATTGTAGGCTAAAGCTTGTGGTAAGCAGTTTAATGCTACAGAGAAATACTTCAGCATAGAGTTGTAGCATAGGCGACTGGGACACATGAGTGAGAAGGGACTGTAAGAACTTTCCAAGAGAGAGGTATTACTAGACCTCAGAGGTACATGTTTAAACCCTTGTATTGATTGTTTGGCCGGTAAATAACATAAAGTTTCCTTTGTTAGTCCTGTCTTATCTAGAAAAATGCATGCCTTGGACCGTGTCTATATAGATGTGTGTGGTCCTTTGAGGACAAAAACTCTTAGTGGATCTGTTAATGTTCCTAGTATTAGTGGTGTACTTTATTTTGTCACTTTTACTTTTCTAGAAAAGTTTTGGTCTATGCTTTGAAGACCAAAGATCAGGTTATTAATGTCTTTAAGGAGTTTCATGCCAGAGTTAAAAGGGAGACAAAAATATAATTGAAATACATAAGATCAGATAATGGTGGTGAGTACATAGGATTATTTGATGATTATTACATATGACATCCAGCATGAGTTGACAGTTGCTGGTACACCTAAGCATAATATAATTGCAGAGAGGATGAACCGTACCATCATAGAAAAGATCAGATGCATGCTTTCATAGGCCAAGCTACCCAAAAGGCTTTGGGATGAGGCTTTGAGGGCTACAGTTGATGTAATGAATTGTCACTATGTACAACTCTAGATGGTGATGTTGCATAGCATGTATGGTTAAGGAAAAATATCTCCTATAGGCATTTAAGAGTGTTTGGTTATCGTGTATTTACACATGTTCTAGACAATGAGAGGTCCAAGTTGGATGGTAAGACAAAAGAGTGTATTTTCTTAGTTACTCACATGATCAGTTTAGTTACAGGCTTTGGGATCAAGAAAAGCAGAAGGTATTCAGAAGTAGAGATGTTATCTTCTTTGAGGATCAAACTATTGAGGATTTGAAGAATGAGGCACCAACTAAGACTTTTACAGAGGGATTTATGAAATATGACCCAGTTATTCCTCCAGTATATTAGGGTGATGGGGGAGATGTGCAGGAAGATGGTACAGAGTCATATGTTGATCTACCTATAGGACATGTTGAGCAGGAAGAAGAAAGAGAGCAAGTTCCCATAAAATCTTACTTAAGAAGATCTTCTAGACCACGTTAACCTTCTAGAAGATACTCTACAAATGAGTATATGATGCTTACTGATGTAGGTGAACTAGAGAGTTACCAAAAAAGCAGTTGAAAGTGAGCAGAAAAAGAAGTGGTTTATTGCTATGCAGGAAGAGATGGATTCTCTATAGAAGAACTACACATATGATTTGGTGTAACTACTAGAGAGAAGTAAAGCCTTGAAGAACAAATGGGTTTTCAGGTTGAAGACTCAAGAATATTGTTCTCAACCAAAGTATAATGCTAAATTGGTTATGAAAGGCTTTGGTCAAAAGAAAGGTATTGACTTTGAAGAGATTTTTTCTCCTATTGTTAAAATATCTTCTATCCGTGTTGCTCTTGGTATTACTGCTAACATAGACTTGGAGATTGAGCAGTTAGATGTGAAAATAGCTTTTCTTCATAGTGATTTGGAGGAGAAAATTTATATAGAGCAACCAAAAGGCTTCAAAGTCAAAGGTAAAGAAAATCTTGTCTGCAAGTTAAGGAAGAGCTTGTATGGGTTGAAGCAAGCTCCACGACAGTGGTATAAAAAGTTTAATTCATTTATGATTGAAAATAAATATAAAAGAATAGCTTTAAATCATTGTGTGTACATCAAATAGTTTGGTGAGGATTTTATTATTCTCTTACTTTATGTTGATGATATGTTTATCCTCGGGAAAGATATGTTTATGATTGATAGGTTGAAGAAGGAACTAAGTGAGTCTTTTGCAATGAAAGGCATTGGACCAACAAAACAAATACTGGGTATGCAGATCTCTCATGACAGAAGAAATAGGAAGATTTGGTTGTCATAGGAGAAATACATTAGGAAAGTATTGGATAGGTTCAGTATGAGTAATGCAAATCCAGTTGGTTCTTCTCTTGTAGGTCACTTCAAGTTGTGCTCAAAGCAGAGTCCGTCAAGTGATGAGGAGAAGGAGAAAATGCAAAAGGTTCATTATGCTTCAATAGTTGAAAGTTTAATATACGCGATGGTATGTACGAAGCCAGACATCACATATGCAGTGGGTGTTGCTAGTAGATTTCTTGCAAATCCAAGCAAAGAGCACTGGGCAGCAGTGAAATGAATTTTTAGATATCTTAGAAGAAGTTTTAAAGTTTGTCTAAGCTTTGGAGGTGGATCACATGTGTTGACAGGTTACATAAATACATATATGGTAAGAGATATTGATACAAGGAAGTCCACATTAGGTTTTGTACTTACTTTTACAGAGGGAGCTGTGTCATGGCAGTCCAGATTGCAAAGGTATATTGCTCTTTCCACCACAGAGGCAGAATATATTACTGCTATAGAGGTTTGCAAAGAAATGTTATGGATGAAAGGATTCTTACAATAATTGGAGCTGAAACAAAAAAACTATGTGGTATATTGTGACAGCTAGAGTGTCATCCATTTGTGCAAAAACCCATCATTACATTCCAAGTCAAAGCATATAGATGTTAGATATCACTAGATCATAAATGTGCTTAAAGAGAAACAATTACAACTTCAAAAAATTCACACAGATGATAATGGGGCAGATATGTTAACAAAGGCTTTACCGAAAGAGAGACAGAAGATGTGTCGATAGTTGGTCGGTGTGGCTTCACATTAAGGAGTCATGAGATAGCCTCCCTTATGGGCTAAAGGGGGAGGTTGTTGGGCAGATGGCCCAGATTCAGCCCATAATGGGCTTTAGTGAAGCCCATAACCCAAAACCTCATTTATATTAATCTAAACCCTAGATTATGTGGAAAGGGTTGAGATTAAGAGGGCAGCGATGGCTGAAAACGTGGGAGAGAGAAAGTATACTATAGATTGACAGTAAAGGCCAGAAAATAAGAGATCTAGGAAAGGGAAGAAGACAAGGACAAGAAAAGACTATTCTCAATCATTCATATCTCAGGTTAGATCAGTTTGCAATGGATTCTTACTGTGATCTCTTGGGAAGGTTTTGAATATTGTGTTTGGTATTATAGTCCTTGTATCATTGTGATTCTCTTATGGCTGTTACTTTGGGCTTGGGCAAGAAGCCTTGAGATCTATATATTTATTATTTTGATAGTGGATTTTCTCTGGCTTGTCTCGTGGTTTTTACCCTTCGAGTTGAGGAGGTTTTCCACGTAAATCTTGGTGTTCATCTGATTGTGATTTATGTTTGATTTCGCTGTGTATGATAGCTTGCTAGTATTTATTCGTATACAAGGTTTATTCCTATTTATTTTCATCACTCATAAGGGTCACACTCATAGAAGAAAGGTTATAGGCTTTGTTGGTAACACTCAACAAAAGTCAATCATTTTTATTAAAGGACCTACCTTAAATTTATCATCAAAAGTTAAATATAATTTTTATGAAAAATTAAGATATAAAGCCAATAAATATTTATTTAGAAATTATAGTCCTCACAAATTAGTTTGAGTTCCCAAAGGAACTACAAACAATCGAAAACCATTAGATAAGAAAGATAAAGTTTCTAATGAAGGACACAATGTAAAATGGGTACCTAAACCTAGACCCCCCATACTATAAATTTGTCTCCTAATAAGGTTAGGAGCACTAAATAATGTTTTAAAGATAGATGCTCAAGATATATAACTTTAAATCTAATACTCTTTCAAGCTCATTAGCCTAAGTAATAACAAGAAAAATTATTAATAATGAATCTTCATATGATTCATTAATCTTTGATTACTCTCAATGATGCATGACTAGCATGCTAAAATTAGAAAAAAAAAGTTTAGTGCAAAACTATCAAAGTTGAAATATATGAAAGAGAAATTTTGATGATGATTATGATTGTATGCTTGTATTGACTTATAATATTTAAAAGAGTGTATGTTGTCCTGAAATAAAATTAAATGAAATGATTAAATTCTGAATTTGAACTTAAAAAAATTATATATATGAAATCATATTTTATTTTCTAATGTGGTTGAAAAATTAAAAATGTAAATGAGAAAGAAAATTTCTTGGTAATATATTAGACTCATTTAATAAAGAAAAATTATTGGATTAGAATTATAGCAAAAGATTTTGTTTGAAAATATCTTGTTGTAATAATCATAATAATTTTATTTGAAAATATTTTGCTCATATGAAAATGTCATATTATAATGACATTGATGATGTTATGTTAATGTTAGTGTTAAAGAAATAACTTGAAATATGATTGAATGATTGACTATTAGAATTTGAGCATAAAATAAAAAAAAGGAGAGAAAGATCATGCTTCATTTACTAATATTTTTGGTAAATTAAAAATATTTTTGAAATGAGAAATGAGCATTGTAACTCATTTTACTAAGTCCAAAGAATTAGACTCACTTAAAAAGGAAAAATCATTGGAATAAATCAAAGCTCTTATTTGAAAATATTTTATTGTAATAAATTTGATGTTCTTTTTGGAAAAAATTCTTGAATTTTCAGTTTTGAAATGTTTGAAAATATTTTACTTAATTGAAAATATTTATTATGATTTTGACATTTTCTTTTATAAATGAAACTTAAGTTTTTGATGATAATGCATAAAGACATTTTTGAAACAAATCACATGAAACAACTAAAAATGAGTATATTTCTTGAGAACATCTTTACCTTGTCAGGCATTTAATAAGAGATAAAATGATATATTTATTATTGAATCTCTTAAACTATAAAACTGATTTAATGATTTAAACTTGAAAAAGTTTTCATCCAATAATATATTTCTTGACATGATTTATTTTATAACTCATGAATGGTATAACTTATTACCAAAATTAATATTTCTTAAATTTATGATAAGTTGAAAATTAAATGAGATTTGTTGTATTATGAATATTTCCTTGATTTCTAGACTTGTCATATCCTCAATAAAAATTAAAAATTTTTAACATCTATGATATTTAGTAAAAATGAGATCTATGATTTTAATAATTATAATCTAAGATCAAGATTATTTAGATCTCATAAGATTTCCAATCAAGATTGTTAGGAGAATTATTCAATCATGTCTTTCTTAAAGATTTGATTTTTCATTTTTAATGACATGTTTCTCTTTATACTTTTGGGCATAATTTCAACATGAATGTAAAGAAAAATCATACTATCATATTTTTTTTACATGCATCATATTATCTCCCTCTTGGTCATTGTAAAAAAAAAATGATAGTATGATTAAATTATTAATATGATTAGAATCAAATTGGATATGATAATATTGAATGAGAAATAATTTGTTTAGAAGAAAATTTAAAATTTTAAATTTTCTAAATACATGCAAAATGCATAACTCACAATTTGAGCTTGATGTATTATCATATTTTCTTTTGGATTTCTGGACCTATACAAATTTAGCTTCTTATCAAAATTTACCCGATTAAGATCTATGTTTGTGACGATGCTTTTCAAAAATCTCCTTTCTTGTTTCAAACTTCTTGTTTACACAAAGGGAAGAAAATTTACATAAAGATGATGATTTGTTATTTTACAAGTTTGTTTACTACGTTTGCTTGAAATTTACATGAGATGATTTTAAATGCATGAGTAGCTCTTAAATTTTTTAATCTTCCTGGATTTCTTGGATCTTTGAGTTCATCTTTAAAATAATTATTTCAAAATTTATATCTATAAGATTGAAGTTCAGAGCTAGGAATGCTAAACCATAAGAATGCTTGAATTGCTTGATTGGTAAATCTTATTTGAAATGAAATAAATTAAAATTAATGGGTAGTTCTTAACTTTTGTATTTTAGAATTTATAAGATTAAGTTCTATTTTTGTGATATGATCTTTTTTCACTCCCCTCCCTTGTTTCTTCTTTATTATTCAAAGAAATGGAAGAGAAATTTTCATATAAAATTATGGTTTTATCTTATTTATTAAGGGGGAGTAATGCAAAATTTATTTTGTAAAAATATGAAAACTTTGACACATGATAACCTTATGTATCATAAAATTACTTGCTTATTATTTCATCTCTTTTTGATGATGAAAAAGGGGGAGAAATAACAAATTGAAATGATACATACATGTCAAAGGAGAAGAAAATCTTTCATGAGAAAATTATTGCTAATATCCTATTTTACTAAGAGGGAACAATGACATGTACCTTAAAATTATTTGCTCTTACATTTTACCTTTTAATTGATGACAAAGGGGGAGAAATAGATATTGATGACACATGTAAGAAAACGTTCAATATGGACATTTCTCTTTATTTGTTAATAAACTAAGGGGAGAAATAATTGATAACTTAAGGAAGAGAATTTCAACTTAATGTATGATGTATAATGTTTTGAAAGAAAAAAATTTATATAAAATTCTTGAAATATTCTTGAATATTTAATAATTTACGATTGGTTGAAATAAATATCATGTATCATGTATGATTTGATGATTTTAAAATTTATGTTATATCATTTGATAAGCGAATGATTTGTTACTTGAATTCAAGGGTATGTGGTTCTCTTGAATTTAAGTTGTTCTAATTTGAATGATGGCATGGGTTTAGGGGGACTATGGTTTAACTCCCATCATTAATTGATTATCATCATCAAAAAGAAAAAAATTATTGAATCTCGGATTTTGATGATGAAATCAATTGATGGGTTATTGATCTAACAAGGTTGTTATAATTGATTGATACAGAATTAGCTACGATTGAGAGAAAATTACAATAAGAGGTTTAGGCAAAGTTAAGTCCAAGCATCAGGCTGGAGTGAAGACGATGCGGTTGGAAACTCGCTTGGAGTGTGTCGAGAGCTCGTCGAGGGTATTGGGAGTTTGCTAGGATAGCACAAGGGAGTTCGTCGGAAGAAGACCGGACTCGTCAGAAGATTATCAGGGGAAGTTGAAAAGCTTACTAGGAGTTGGGAAGGTCTTGAAATAGATTTGTTGGCCATGTTGATTGTAATTAATTAAGTCAAAGTTAGCATCGTTAAGGTTTACCTACAATGGAAAAGAGGAATTACAACCAGATGATGGGCCAAGATCAAGTTTGTGCATCGGGCCAAAGGTTCAGAGGATATAGTGGGAGCTCACCGGGAGTTCGCTAGGAGTTTGCCGAAGGAATCGGGAAGCTTATTGGGAACACGCTGGGAGATCATCGGATAAAGATCGTAAAACTTGTCAGAAGAATGCTGGAGGTTATCGGATTACCGGGGGTTAGGTCATTTGTTAGACTTGATGGTCATGTATGGTTGTAATCAAGTGAGTCGTAGTTAGGTTTGAGTCCTAATTATGTTTGATTTGGAAGGAATCTAAATCAACTCAATGAGGCAACCGGGTCCACATTAGAGATTGGATTGAACTCAGATTGAGCTCAATTAGTTGACTTGAAAATTAGTCAATAGGAGGTGCAAGATTTGAAAAGTGAAGGGAATTACTTTTCCAAAAATTTTGGCAATTGTATCGCTAGTGAGCGACGATTGTACCATTGTCGCCCAAGAATCCGAGCAGCATGTCATGAACGATCATCGTTAAATCATAACTCTTCACTCAGCGAACTGTTTGTCACTTTTGTTTACTTATACAGATGTTTGGCAGCTTATTTTGCTTTGATTTTGTGTGATTTTACTTAAGAAATATGAGCAAAAATAGTCTATAACGCTACAGAATGATCGCTCGTTGTGTAGAGCTAAAACAGCCCAATTTTAGGTTATTTTTATGTGCTGCGGTGACCACTCTAAGTGGTGCAAAATGTCAGCCAGCGCAGTCCCTTGGAACCCCCCGGGTGCATAGGGCTGGATGGGGCTTTGGATATGTATCGGGCGTGAGCATTCATCAAGAGTAGAACTCGACTTGCATTCGATACCTTAGGAACTATTGTTTGTGGACTTGTCATCGTCCTTATAGGCCTCTAATGTCTTATTTCTCTCTCTTTCTCTCTTTTCTTTATTACACTCAAGGTATTCGACGAATTGCTTGTAAAAGTTGTCCTCTTTGAGAGACGTCAGGACTTGTTCGTCGCTTATTTTTCAAGCTAATCAACTTCTCTTTTTGCAAGTCCTTTGGGACTTGCACGAGGTTGTAAGTGGGCTAACCCTTTGCAGATAACTAACACTTTGATGTTTTAATGACTTAGGCAATCTCAACTAAGTCTGGAACATTAAGCGAATGAGTCTGGAGGTGAACAAAAGAAGAATAATTTCCACAATGGACCAAGCTCAAAAGGCAAAGCCCCGAAATCTGACAGATGCTTCTTGTGTGAGGATCGCACATGGTAAGGGAGTACCCACAAAAGTAGTCACTCAATGCTTTAACTACATCAATACACCCACACAAGTTGGACAAGGGCAAAGTCATCGCCCTTAGTTCGAGCAGTCCTGAATCCAGTAGCGATGATGAGGAGTCGCAAGGACGCCGAATGGGAGAAATGGGTTTATTGAATGCATTGTGGGGTCAAATGGGGGAGAACACAAAGGTAAAACCACCGAAGGTAGGGAGCAGCGAGTTGATGTATATGGACATCAAACTAAATTGCCGAACAACCCGAGCAATGGTGGACATGGGTGCTACTGACAATTTTATTGTCGATCGGGAAGCTAAGTGACTTGGAATAGTCTTGGAGAAGAACCCAAGTCGTATAAAGGCTATGAATTCAGCGGCTAAGCGGATCTCCAGACTAGCAAAAGTGGTCCCCATTAAGATCAAAACATGGAGCGAGAGCATAAATATAATGACAATGCCCTTGGGCAACTTCCAAGTGATTCTCAAAATGAAGTTCATGCACGCAGTGAAGTTGGTGCCAGTACCATTCCTAAATTCCTTATGTCTAATGGGAGGCGATGACCCATGTGTGGTTCCGATTTTTCAAGGAGGAACTAAGTATCCATAACAAATATCAGCATTATAATTGAAGAAAAATATACAAAAAGGTGAATCAACCTTTGTAGCTGCGATAAAGCAAGAGACGCTTGATGGGAAGGCCATTCAAGAACCTATTGCGGTGGTGAACATTCTGAAGGAGTTCTCAGATATGATACTGACTGAGTTGTCGAAAACTCTACCACCACGCAGAGGCGTGGATCATCATATTAAGCTGGAGTTGGGAGTTAAGCCTTCAGCAAGACCATCATATCGCATGTCCCCTCCAAAGTTGGTAGAACTCAGAAAGTAGTTAGACGAACTACTGAGCAGTGATCTCATCCGCAGTTCAAAAGTATAATTCGGAGCCCCAATACTCTTCTAGAAGAAACAAGATGGGAGTCTCCGATTATATATCGATTATCGAGCCATAAACAAAGTGACTATGAAGAACAAATATCCCATATTGCTCATTGCAGATTTGTTCAATCAACTGAGTAAGGCCAAGCACTTCTTCAAACTTGACTTTCGATCAGGGTATTGGTAGGTGCCTATCGCAGAAGGCGACAAAATGAAGACTACTTGTGTGACTAGGTATAAAGAATTACCTTTCGGCTTAACCAATGCTCTGACCATATTCTGCACTCTAATGAATAAGTTGTTCAAGGAGTATTTAAACAAGTTTATGGTCGTTTAGTTAGACGATATCATCACCTATAGCTAAACACTTCAGGAATCAATTTTCAAAGTTCTCAAGGAGAACACCTTATTTGTGAAGAGGGAAAAGTGCTACTTTGCTCAAACAGAAATTCTATTCTTGGGGCGCTGTGGTGGACTGATGAACAACAAAGAAGGTGTCATAGTTGAGATCCTTCCTTAGGTTCGTCAACTATTATCAGTGCTTCATAGCAGGATATTCGAAGTTCACAACTCCACTAATGGAGTTGCTGAAGCAGGAGTAGTCTTGGAGATGGTTTGATAAATGTGAAGCGGCATTCCAAGACCTAAAGATTGTTGTGTTGGAGGAACCAGTATTCAGATTACCAGACTATGAGAAGTCTTTTGAAGTTCTTACAGTTGCTTCTTGTTAGAAATGGAAATGAGAGAATAAAAACTTGATATTATTGATAAATGCATCGTCTATTTATACAGGGATGAGGAAAGATTTCCCTCAACTAATGAAGATTTCCCTCAATTAATGAACGAGATTTACTCGTTCAGTTACAGATTTGGTGGTAGACTTAATAAAAAGATTTTCCTCAACTAATGAGGATTTCCCTTAACTAATGAACGAGATTGGCTCATTCAGTTATAGAGTTGGCGGTAGACTTAGTCAGCTAACATGCCCCCGCAAGATCGAGCTTCTGTCAAGGATGCCGATCTTGGACCGATGCAATAAAAAGGGCTTGCGAGCTAAAGACTTTGTGAGGGAGTCAGCAAGTTGATCAGCCGTGTGAACATGAGAAACACGAAGCTGCTGACGAGCAACTTGATCCCGCACAAAATGAAAGTCGATAGCCACATGCTTCATGCGAGAGTGAAAAACCGGGTTCGCACAGAGGTAAGTTGCACCAAGGTTATCACAATAAATAACAGGCAGAGTAGAAGAAGAAACGTGAAGCTCCTTAAGCAAGTTGGAGATCCAAATGAGTTCAGCAGCAGCAGCAGCTATAGCTCGATATTCAGCTTCAGTCGTAGACCTGGCAACTGTCTTTTGTTTCTTAGAACTCCAGCTGATCGGATTAGCACCAAGAAAAACAATATAGCCAGATGTGGAGGTTCGATTGTCAACATTGTCCAATCAAGATCAAGAAAGACATGAAGCTGAGAGGGAGAATGCTTGCGAAGAAAAATACCATGATCAATAGTCCCTTTAAGATAACGCAAAACGCGTTTGACAGCAGTCCAATGGAGAGCAGATGGCCGATGCATGAACTGAGACAGTTTATTAACTGCAAAGGAAATATCCGGGCGAGTAAGGGCAAGATATTGTAGGGAGCCAACTACCTGTCGAAACTGAGTAGGGTCCGTAGTAGGACTACCATCACATAACTTCAGTGATTCACTGCAGGATAGAGGAGTGGCAACCTCTTTTGCATCCCGATAGCCGTCTTGAACAACAAATCAAGAATATACTTTCTCTGTGAGAGAAAGAGACCAAGACGTAGATGTAGCCTCGACTCGAGAAAATAATTTAGGTGACCAAGATCCTTAAGAGAGAATCGGCCAATTGCTGAATAAATGCTTGAACCGCCATAGAGTTATCATCGGTAATAATAATATCGCCCACATAAACTAGAAGATAGATAGTAAACCCATGTTGGTGGCGTAGAAAAGAGAGATATCAGATTTAGAGTTAATGAAGCCAACCAAGACAAGTAGAGACCAAGCTCGATACCGTGCTCGTGGAGCTATGAAGGCCATAAATGGCTTTTCGTAATTTACAGACATGCCGGGGATACTGAGGATGTATAAAACCTGGAGGCTATTGCATGAAAACGTCTTCAGTAAGTGTTCCTTGTAAAAAGGCATTGTTAAGATCGAGTTGGCGTAAGCACCCGTTGGAGACGGCCAAACTCGTGATAAGCCGAATGGTAGTAGGTTTGACGACAGGACTAAATGTCTCAGTGTAGTCAAGATCAGGACGTTGATAAAAACCTTTAGCCACAAGTCGAGCTTTATAGTGAGCAATCGAGCCATCAGGGTTTTGCTTAATACGATAGACCCACTTACACCCTATAATGTTTTGCGTGGGGTGAAAGGGGGTGAGAGTTCATGTACCATTACGAAGAAGCGCATCATACTCATCACTCATGGCTGTACGTCAGTGTGAGAATTTTTGGGCTTGAGTAAAAGATGATGGTTCAGTATAGGTTAGAGAAGAGTTGGTGTTGACATGTAAATTAAGAACTTGACGAGGTTTAAAGATACCACTTTTGGAGCGGGTTTGCATTGGATGGCTTGAGACGATAGGAGTAGCAGAGGGTAAGGATTGAGGGTGATCACTAGTGGAGGTGGACACAGGGACTACAGAGGAACCAGGACAAGGTGAAGACAGAGGCACCATCCCATTGAGTTCCTCTAATACATTTTCCTCCTCCCCCGTGCCTCTACAAGATCCACACTATTGGCTCTGGAGGAGAGGAAGAAGCCGGAGAAGAAGACGAAGGAGGAATATGCGGAATCGAAATAACAAGTGAGTGTGGATCTTGTAGAGGCACGGGGGAGGAGGAAGATGTATTAGAGGAACTCAATGGGATGGCACAATGACCTTGATCTCGAAAGGGAAAGACAGACTCCACAAAAGTGTCCGAGACAAATACCTTAGCAGATAGAGGATCATAACACCGAAAAGTATTATGTTCAAGAGAATATCCGATGAAAATATAAGGGCGAGATCGAGGCTGCAGTTTATGAGAATTGTAGGGGTGTAACCAAGGATAACACAGACAGCCAAAAACTTTTAATGTGTGTAGGTTAGGGCATTTTTGAAATACCTTTTCAAATGGTGACTTATACTGAAGAACTGGAGTGGGCATACGATTAATGAGGTACACCGTAGTTTGAAAGGCGTAATGTAAGGCATAGATGCTTGATGAAGCGAGTTAGACCGTTTCAACAACATGACGATTTACGTTCGTAACCAACCATTGAGGAGTATACGGAGGTGACTTAAGATGTTGAATACCACAAGTAGATAGATAAGATGCAAGAGCTTGATATTCACCTCCGCCATCAGAATAGATGGTTTTAATAGTAGTTTGAAAATAGTTCTCAACTAAGTTCTTAAATTTAGAGAATACAACAACGACATCAGATTTTTGACGAAGAGGATAGAACCATGTATACTTCGTAAAATAATCTACGAAGACAACATAGAATATAAACTTGTCAAAGGAAACAACCGATGCAGGACCCCAAACATCAGTATAAATAACTCAAATGGCTTAGAGCAAGAAAGAGAGGAAGTACTAAAAGGTAATTGATGACTTTTATTACTAAGACAGGCATTACAATGAGTAAGAACATTGCTGGATTTAAAAACAGGAATAGAATAACGAGAAAGCAATTTTTGTTGAATAGAGTTTGAGGGATGACCAAGACGACGATGCCATATATCAACTGGAGCTGCAGTGGAAGTGTTTGCTGTGGGCTGGGTGAGAAACACGGTAGACGGCCATTCGTAGATGTTGTCTTTATTCGGGCCGTGAACTAGAGATGCCCTTGTGCTCAAGTCCTTAACAAGAAAATAATCAGGAAAGAACTCAATAGAAGTATAATTTTGTTGACAAAATTGAGAGACAGAAATAAGATTTCTCTTGATGTGAGGGGCACACAAAACATTATGAAGTGTAAAAGAAGAGTCGTTAGAATGTAATGTCTTAGAACCAACATGAGTAATAGGGATTCGATTACCATCACCAACGATGACGTCTTCATGGCCGCCATAGCCATTATGGAGTGATAAATTCGGAGATCGAGGTGATATGGTGGGAAGCGCCGAATCCACAATCCAGCTTAGACGGACCTTCAGAAGAAGCAGTCAGGATATTTGCTTGAGGCCAAGTAGATGGTGTTGGAAGACGCGATCGACAAACTTTGGCAGTGTGACCGATTTTGTCACACAATTGATAGACAACTGGTTGCAGAGACATAGGTGGGGGGTGACGAGGTGAAAAGGAAACATTTGGACGAGAATTGACGGACGAAGGATATGGAGGAAGAAGTGATGGATGAAAACTCATAGTAGTGGGAGGTTGGGTGACTACACCTTTTGAAGTATTGTTGTGGTATTTACGACTGGGCTTTTTAAGTTTTTGGGTGAACTGAGCTGTGATGGGAGGTTCTGACAAAGGTCCCGATAGCTTGGTGTCCCGCTTTAAGTAAGCTTCATAATCCGTCAGCTTGTCATAAAGTTCTTCAAAGAGGATAGGAGTCATGCTCAAGAGTAGCAGAAGTTCTTTGTACTGATTTAAGCCATTGAGCGTGTGAACCAAGATCTCTTTATCGAAGAAGATGACCTATCAAAGCCGGTCATCGATAATGACTTTGATATTTTGTAAGTAATCAGCAATACAACTTCCCTCTTGCTTGAGAGTCATAAGATTAGAGAGTAGTCCAAGCATGCGAGTCCGAGAGCGGTTCACCAGGGTAGTCTGTAACTTGTTCCATACTTCCGCAGCAGTGGTACAGGAGGTCACAAGTGGAGCGATGGATCCAGCAACAGAGGCCTGAATGGCTTGGAGAATTAGTCGATCCTGCCGAAGCCATAACTTGTAGGCAGAATTGGGTACTGGGCTAGGGTCTCCTGGGACATGAATCATGGCTGGTGGACAACTAAGTGAACCGTCAACATAGCCCAATAAATCATAACCAAACAAGAGGTTAGAGAATTGAGCACGCCAAGAGGCATAATTGTCATTTTTAGATAACTTAAAGGGGATTAAAAATGCAGCATTAATGGAAATAAGACCGGACGATGAAATAGAATTATTAGCAGAAAAAAGAGTAGGGACATCAGAAGTGGATGAGAAAGACATTAGGAAATCACAAAAGCCGTTGCACAGAGTTGAGAACAGTAACACAACTGGTGACCAAGAAAAAGAAAAGAAAAAGGAAAAAGAAAAGCAATTAATGGCTATAAAGTTGTAGGTAGTAGCATAGATCAGAAGGTGGCTAACAAAACTGAACTGAACAGAATAGTGTAGAAAACACCTAGTAGATACGAGAGTGAGTGGCGAATGAGAATATCCAATGATAGTCCAATAGGTACACAGCAGATGGGAATCGCCTTCGTTGGAATACGTATAACCGAAGGGCGAACGGTGGTAGCGACGCCGACACGAGGAGAAGCGCCTACGTAGAGCTATAAACCGTGGATCGGCTGGAGTTGTTTGCGGTGATAGTAGATTTGAAAGATCCAGCAAGTAGCGTTGCCTCGGTAATGAGGTAGCAGTAGAGGAGGCAGCATGTAATGGCAACTATTTTTCTGTCGTTTGATAGAGAGAATAATTTCTCTTATGGCTCTGAGACCATGTTAGAAATGGAAATGAGAGAATAAAAACTTGATATTATTGATAAATGCATCGTCTATTTATATAGGGATGAGGAAAGATTTTCCTCAACTAATAAAGATTTCCCTTAACTAATGAACGAGATTTACTCGTTCAGTTACAGATTTGGCGGTAGACTTAATAAAAAGATTTCCCTCAACTAATGAGGATTTCTCTCAACTAATGAACGAGATTGGCTCGTTCAGTTATAGAGTTGGCGATAGACTTAGTCAGCTAACACTTCTGACTTTGCTATTGGGGGAGTACTTATACAAGAGGGTCATTTGGTGGCCTACGAGAGTCGCAAACTCAATAAGACCGAGCGATAATATCCAGTACATGAGAAGGAGATGATAGCGGTGGTTCACTATCTACTAGTCTAGTGACACTACCTTTTAGGAGCACCATTCGTACTAAGGATGGACAATATCACTTTAAGTTACTTTTAGACTCAAAATAAACTCTCCCCAAAATAAGTATAGTGGTAGGACTTATTGGCCGAGTTTGACATGGTAATAGAGTACAAACCCGAAAAAGTAAATATCATGGCTAATGCAATGAGCTGGAAAGTTGAATTAGTAAACGCTATACAGTTAGAAGGCGAAGGCTAAGTAAGTTAGTTGTACTCCAACTTTCTTTCCAGGATCAGGGATGGACTATATAATGATCTGCAAGCAGTAACACTGATGCAACTCATAAAAGAGGGCAAGACATGACGGTTTTGGGTCTAGGAGGGACTCTACACCAAAGAAAATATAGTTTATACTCCACAAGCAGATAATTTGAGATGTGAACTCCTGAGAGAGTATCATAATTCCCTTTGGGCGAATATCTAGGAATTCACCGAACAATGGCTCTCGTGGAGAGGGCCTTCTATTGGTTGAAAATGGAGACAAATATGGAGGATAAGGTAGAGTAGCAGAAATTGGTGGAACTTTTGGAACCGCTGCCTATACCAGAAAGGCCATGGGAGAGCATTTCCTTATATTTTATATCAAGCTTGCCTACAATAGGGGGACTTGGATCAATCCTCGTAGTTATCGATCGGTTTTTGAAGTATATAATGTTCATTGTTACACCCATACATTGTTCAGCAGAGGAGGCAACAAAGTTAATGATGAAGAATATGGTGAAATATTAGGGAGTCCCACATAAAATCATTAGTGATAGAGGTTCTCGGTTCTTGGAATAATTTTGGACCAAGTTATTCAAGTTGTTGAGATCTAAGTTATACTTCGCCAAGCCTCCACCCTTAGACGGATGGTCAAACAAAAAGAATCAACTCACTTTTGGAGCAATATCTATGGCACTATGTGAGTGTCAACCAACGAGATTGGGTGAAGCTATTGGATATAGCCCAATTATCCTATAACTTGCAGTTGACCTCTGCATCTAATAAGAGCCTCTTCGAGATTATGATGAGACAACAACCATCGACTCCTCATACTTTGGCTATTAGTTATATCGGGAGTAGCCCATCGGTATATCACTTCGCGAAGGAGTGACATCAAAATGTAGAGATTGCTCGGGCCTACTTGGAGAAGGCAGCCAAAAAGTTTAAGAAGTGAGCAGACTTGAGAAGGCGACTATATGAGTTTAAAGTTGGTGACCTAGTGTTGGTAAAGCTCCAAGCAGTATTACTCCAATTCTTTAGGCACAAAGTGCACAAAAGAATTGGTATGCAAGTGTGAAGGGTCTTTCCCAATTATTAGCAAGGTGGATAACGTCTCCTATAAGTTGCAACTGCCAACATCATTCAAAATTTATAATGTCTTCCATGTAAGTAACTTGAATGTCTACCATTCAAATCTATAAGATGCTTCCCGAAATATTTCAACTCGACTACCTCCAATCACAGCTTCCTATGAGATGCGGGTTGAGACCATTCTGGTGGATCGTAAAGCTAAGCTATCCAGCGGAGTGGAGCAAACTGTGTACTTAGTGAAGTGATAAAAGCTTCCCCGAATAAAAGCCAGTTAAGAGCTGGAAGACACCTTACAACATGAAGAAGCCTGCGTCAAAGCCTACCAACAAGCGTCGATGAAGGCGTTGACAGTTTGAGTGGGAGAGAATATCGTCGACAGTTTGAGTGGGGGAGAATGTCATGAACGGTTATCGCTCAATCGTAACTCTTCGCTCAGTGAACCATTCGTCATTTTTATTTGCTTGTATAGATGTTTGGTAGCTTTTTTTGCCTTGGTTTTATATGATTTTACCTAAGAAATATGAGCAAAAATAGTTTATAATGTTGTAGAATGATCGCTCGTTACGCAGAGCAAAAACAACCCAAAACAGTACAATTTTGGGTCATTTTCATGTGTTGTGGCGACCGCTCTTAGCAGTATAAACCGTTAGCCATCACAGCCCCTTGGAATCTCCCAGGTGGCATAGGGCTAGATAGGGCTTCGGGTTTGTATTGGGTGTGAGCATTCATCAAGAGTTAAACTCGACTTGCATCCGATACCTTAGGAACTATCATTTGTGGACTTGCAACTGTTCTTATAGCCCTCTAAAGTCATGTTTCACTCTCTTTCTCTCCTTTCTCTTTTTTTTCTATTGTACTCAAGGTGTTCGACGAATTTGTTGTAAAAGCTGCCCTCTTTGTGAGATGTCGGGGCTTGTCTGTCGCTTGTTTTTCAAGCTAATCAACTTCTTCTTTTGTAGGTCGTTGGGGACCCACACCAGGTTGTAAGTGGGTTGACCCTTTGCAAACAACTAACACTTTGGCGTTTCATGACTTAGGCAATCCCAGCTAAATCTGGAACATTAAGCAAGGTTGCTTCACAACTTAAGTAATTTCAGGTAAGTCTTCAAGTTTGCCGCTAGGGTGTCGCACGACTTAGATAAATTCAACTAAGCCTGTGACAAGCAAGCGACAGTTGGACTGCCAGGTCGATGGTTGTACCGCCCATACCCTATTTTCAAGGTGACTTTCGGTAGTTGTACCGTCGGCACTGACGGTTGTACCCCTTGTACTCGAAATTTTCGAATACGTTTTAATTTTGGCTCCAAATCCTAAAGTCAATTGGGGCCTATACATATCCCAAGTTTTCTTATATTTAACACAATAATTTTTGGGTAGAAATTATGTGATAAATTATGTGTAAAAATTATAAAAAAAGAAAAAGGATAAGAGAGAAAGGAAAATATTATAAAACTTGTAGTTCTCTCTTGTGAGGTTGTAAGGTTTATTTCCTAAGCCTGGTAAAAAGAGAAAGGAAGCTGTAAAGATTTGATCTTCACCTAAGAAAAATTGATAATGGATGTCGATGAACTTCAGAGAAAAGGAATCAGGAGTGAATATAGATCAAGTTGTCGGACTACTATAAATGTGAGTATGTTTTAATTATTTTTATTTTATTTTTATTTTTATTAAACACATGATAGTTAGATAAAAAGTTTTAATTTTTATTAAATCGAATCTTAATTAATTTTATTAAAATATTAAAAAAATCTTTTATTACTCTTTTTTATACTAATAAAAAAATTTAATCAAATATTATCTCTCTTACACTCATTTACATACTAACAATAATTAGATCAGATGTTCCACACGTTCCTGTTATTATGGAGACAGCTGAGAGCTGACCACCGACACCATTTCTTCCCAACATCCTCAGATTAGGTTGGGTGCCTCCCGCGATTGGCCCAAGTTCCAACCCACATACCATCATGCCCCCCCGCTCTCTCCTCGTTTGATGGTTGTGAGAAACTAGAGCAATCGGTTCTAGTGACTAATAAATGATACATAGACTCACCTGTCGGCTTCAAGTTGCTGAGAGAGGCAGAGCTATTGAGACTTACTGGGGTGACCTAAACCCTAGATTCTCAAAACTACACCCAAGAATCCTTACACACGGCTCTGACTACGACGTTGCAAGCAAAACAGTTAAACAAAGAGGTGTCTTCTCCTTCCCAAACTAAATCTTCTAAGCTCCCTATTCACTCTTCTAAAATTCTTTTCATCAATATTGAATGATAGTTATTATTTTACTTTGTAATTGTAACAGTGATTCATTCATCCTCCTATAAGTTCCATTGAAGAGAAAGATTTTATTTTTGACGTGCTTATAGTTATAACTGATAACAGATATAATTTTTTAGGTTTATTATTATTTTTTATTTTAATATGATATCAGACTCCTTTATTTGTAAGATAGATTATCTTTTTTTTATTATCTAATGACAATAAATTTTTGTCAACAAGACTTCTCTCTTTTGTTCACTGTATCCTTGATGAGACTTCATTTACCTCCTTTTCTCCTTTTACTCCCTCAACGGTCTTCTTTTTATTTTCAGAATCGCTTCCTTAACGACATCACCTACATCAGTTCATTTTCCTCCTATAATTACTGTGGCAAGTCTTGTAGATTTTCTTGCTTAAAACTCGACAAGCTTTTCTTGCAATCGAGCTGGGCCTTCCTGTTGTCGATTCGACAATTCTTCCTTTTACTCCATCGACGCTGAAATCGACGAAGAGTGCTTTTCGCTGACTTCTAATCTCCACAGCTTCATCGACTACCACAGTTGTGTGGAGAGTTCCCCAATTCTGTAGTTGGCCATTGAACGCTGCAGCTTTTCCTCTTCCTTGACAATCATAGCCCTCGGCGTCATATTCCTTTCTTGCATCAACAAGTCTGATATCATCGTTCTTATTCGTAAACTTTTTTCATTATATCGGTCTAATATCAGTATCCTTGATAGGAACTCAATTTTATGAGGGTATGATAACATATATGATTTTTTAAATTAAACGAGAAAATATCGTGATAAATCAATAAGTGATAAATCAATTAATTTCAATAGAACTTATTATTATTATTATAATATTATCTATCAATCAGAAACCATGATGATTAGTGAACCCAATCCTCATTTATAATGCCAAAGATGATAGAATGCAGAAATCCTGTTGCATTATAAGTCTCTGTTGAAGAGTTGTCTTTCTCTCTTGCTCTCACTGTTGTAACCCTGTGAAATTTCCAGAGACCACATCATTTCTGCTCCATCTGAAGTCCTACCTTGATCTCCATCTCTGTGACTGAACCTTGGTAAATTCCTAAGGCCAAACCCATCTTTCCCCGGGTAAAGGAGGCTTATTTCTTTCATTTCCCACTTGCTTTCTTCGCATTCCAAGTTGTAGCAGGGGAAGAAGAAAGATCATTCTTTTATGAGAATTCCTCTCTGTCAATGAGTTGGATCGATCTCGATGTTCTCGGGGTGCTCGGTCTCGAGTCTGCCGGCGAAGTTCGCCTTCTTCCCGGCCGACCCACCTGCTTACGGTGTGAAGGAGGACGATGGTGGGCGGCTGGTGGTGTGTGGAGTCCCGAGGGACTATTCCATGGACGCCCTGGTTCTGGACACCAAGCATGGGAACAAGATCGTGACATTTTTTTTGAAGAAACCCCTGTGCCAGGCTCACCGTGCTCTACTCACACGGCAATGCCGCAGATCTGGGGCAGCTCTATGATCTCTTGGTGCAGCTTAAGGCCCATCTCGGGGTAAATCTGATGGGGTTAGTCGAGCATGTTTCCTTAAATCAGTTTTCCGAATTTTCTGCATTGGTTTTACTGGTTTTACTCGTTCATATCTTCTTTTCCAGCGCAGACACCTAATTTGTTACTTGTTGGGGTCACTTTTATATGCATTGGCCTTAGTCAGTGCTGCATATACAAGTAAACATAGTATGCAATAAGTTACTTTATACTGCTTGGCTGTATGCAATAACTTTGTTCATATTCTGATCATTTTTTTTCGACTTTATGTGTCCTATAGTCCAACTTTCTGATGCAAGTCCCATTTTGATTTAATCTTTTTGTGGTAATGCCGAGCAAAAGTTTTCTTAACTCGGTAATTGGGAGGACAGATGCGTGTTCTCAGTCGATTTAAAGCCAGAATCACTATCTAATGATATACTATTGCTGAGTTCACATTTCTATCCTTTCAATGAGATGGAATTAGACAATGTATGTAAACTATGAGTTGATGATCTGCCTTATCGATTAGGTTAATTATTGAGAATTGATTGATTCTGACAAAGGCTATTGTCTTATTGGTGCATTTAGATTTTGCTCTGCTAATCATGTGAAGAAACTTGGTTTAATTTTTCATTTGAAGCAAGACATAATCATTTGATTCACAACCGATGCTCCCTAGCTAATCTTTACTGCAGGGTGAATCCAAATTCATGATAGGAATTGCACAAAACAACCGCTATAAAACAAAATTGATCTGATAAAACCAACAAACAGGTGATAGAATTACATGAATGCATGGAATAAAGGCAAACATACCACGTTAGATAAAAAGTATTTTTTGACAACATGCATACATAAGCTTTGTGCTTATGGATAATTTCAAATATTGCCAATAAATTTCTTCAAATGAATAATACACCTTTTTTTTTTTTTGAAGTTCAGTTTATTTATAGTTTAAGCCTTTTGGATTGTTAAATTGTCACATGAGCTTATACTTTTTTTTCTTTTCTTCTATGGACCAAAGGTGCTTGTAGTATAAGTTTTAGCCGGGTAGCAGTTCTTTTGGAGGTGTCTTAAGAAGTGCATACGTTTGTCATAGCATCACATTTGTTATATTGAAGGATTCTTATGGCGTTCAATACTATGCTTGTTTTGGGTTCTTCAGATGGTTGTTCTGAAGTTTTTCAGGTTGAAGTTTCAGATAATTCATGCATTCAGCCCCAGCTAGCATTCTTTTTCAGTTGTATGTTTATTTATTCTGTACTCTTAATTGTCGGTTTAGGACGGTGATGTTTCTTTCATCTAATAATGCAGATATGACTACTGGTATGGAAGGCTGTTTCCTTGACCCAAATGTCTCCATAAAGGTTGTACTTAAGTTGATAAAGCCACACGAACCTTTTCAATAAGTATCCTTAAATTTTCTAGTGAGCTTGTCTGCTGTTGAACACTTAAAACATTCTTGTGATTACTTGGTCATATAATATAATTTTCCACCTCTATGGAAGTTTACTGTGAAGTAGTTTACTGAGTGTACAAACAATCAAAAGTGCAATGTATAACTAACTCTATCTAGTGGTTAAGAACACCTGGATTGTTGTAGTTTCAGGGTTCTATAGTAGAAACAAACAGATTCTCCAGTCGGGAAGACTATAGAGACAATCTACGATGCTTCATTGTTTGTTGGATTTCTCGAGGTCTCATTTCGTCGTATTCTTTTTGTTACACTGTCTCACTTATCTTTGCACACCGACCGAAGTCATCTACTGTGCGTATGGTGTTTAGCCAAGTGAGTCGAGAATGTATGAAGACATCGAGGCAGTCAAACAGAATATGGAGTCCATCGGCAGCAGCCCCACATTGCATTTGGCAGCTCGGTTGCCAAGCCTTGGACGTGTAGTAAATACTTCACAGAGCTATACTGTCAGGACTTGGCGTGGTTTGCCATGCCGATTTTACTTTCCGCTTTGACATTTGAAAAGTATGTGTCACACTGAATCATATTTTATTACGAGTTTTTATATTAGTTAGCAGTTTTAGCTACTAAATAAATGTGGTAAGTATACTAGGATTTTATTATAGAAGAAGAGTAGGAAATATAGATGATCAATTGAAAAGAATCTACCTTCTAGGATTTGTCGAACGTTGAAATATTATTTTTTTCATGAAGAAAAGAATTAATTATATCTATATTTATAGAATTCCACCCTAGAATCTCTTTAGACTTGGACTCTTAATTAAATAATAAATTTTAAATAACTCATAACTAATTAATAATTCATAAAAATATTACTCAAAAGTTAAAAAATTTACGGATTCCTAATAATTCCTCCCTCCTTCAAATCATTCTTGCTCTCAAGGCTGAGCAGTTTCAAACTCTGGAAGCTTCTCTTTTAGCATTTCAGTCATAAGATATCTGTAGCACATCATAACCCATTGATCAAGTAAGTAGGGTCTTCACTTCATTATAGGATAAACAATGGGCCAGCTTTCCGGCGTAGTAGCCATTGCAAAACCCTCTCTATTCGATGGTTAGTGGTAGTTGTAATCTTGCTTCCACGTTTTCCCTTAAGGATCACCTGCTTTCTACTGATAAAAAACTTCATAATTAGTTTAGAAAAATTTCAGGAGACATTCACCCAAGGTTGATAGCTATTCAATTTCAAGCACCATTTCGAAGTCTCCAAGGGTATCAAAAAGAAATCTACTAGCAATTCTTGGCCCAGTATAATCAGATTTATCTTCGAACATATACTATTACAAGTTAGAATTTATCCATCAGCGATATTTACTTCGAATTTATCACAGCCTTTAATGTGGTATGTAAATTAATTAGCAATCTTACTATCAATAAAATTATTAGTGCTACGAGTATCAATCAAAATAGTAACAGACTAACATTTCAAAATTTTTGAATTTTCATAGTTTGTGCGTTAGAGTAGCTGGTTAATGCATGCACTGTGTATGTAATAGGTCCAAAATCTTCATTAGAATCCATTCCTTCATGATCAGAATCCACCTTGTCAACTTCCAGTTCCTCCTCAATTGGTTCAATCATCAGAAGCTATCCTTATTTGCATTAGTGCTCCTTACTCCACTTTTCATTACAATACCAGCACAAACCCTTCATTGATTTTTCCTTGAGTTATTCTTGTTTGGAAACCTCAATAGGAGCATCACATATGTAGCAAAAATCAAAATAAAAAATCAGTTTTTCACACAGATCAAATCGTCGTGTAAAAGATTGGGTCACGCGAAAGCTGCAATAACTAATAAAATCATATCATGTGATAAATTGATTATCTAGGGAGATTGTATATTCTTGTATTTCCAAATCTGGATGGAGAGGATGAAGTAGGTCAAGCATTCTCCTCTCTAGCGGTATTCACATGATGAATCTCTATAGCAAAACTCATATAGTCTGATCTCATAACTTTTGCGTAGAGGGAGAGAGGATAATAGGAGGGGGAGGCCAAAGCTGTAGCCTATCAACCATGAGTCTCCTCTCCTATTTATAGAAAGCCACCAAAAATCCTCAGGGTCATACCTTAGTAGGTATTAGATCTTCATGCAATTACCCACTAACCTTGCATTATTGGATCTCTATCCAATAATCTCCTTAGGCCTCTAATTGGGCCTTAAGCAAGAAGCTCATCAGCATAGGATCTCATCTAATGAGAAAAGGGCTAATTGAATCTCCATCCAATCCTCTATTCACTGAAGTATCCACAATATATATGTGACCCTCGAGGCTCGATACTGAGCTGGCCGTGAGTCACTCCCATCATAACTCCTTCTGATATAATGAATTATTATCTCTATAATAATTCACTTGACTCATCGACTATTGATATACTAGGCCACTATGCTTTAGTCCCTAGATGGTATAGGGGGATCAAAATCTATCGGACCTATTTATCCATAATTACCATATATCTATAATTCCTCATCCAACTAATATCCCAGAGATTGTATATTGGATATAGTACTGTCAGGTCACATACAAAATCTATCTGAGTCTCGTTCTAATTGGATTCTCCCAGAGAACTCCTCTTTTAATTTGAATGACCTTGGCCAGAGATTTGTTTGAGCAAGCATACACGGGATATTCCTCTCGCGATACTGAGAGTGGATGATCCTTTATTGATACTCAATTACCTTCGTAAGGTTGACTACCAATCCTGATAACTAACTATACTAAATTTGAAAATTTCTAAACCTGTAAGTCTAGCATCAAAGAAAGGAGTACTCAAACAAGGCATCTTTGGTTATTCAAGTCTGAGGACTAGATATATAACTGGGATTATAAAATCGCTGTCTGACATTATATATCACTAACTATATAGCATTCCATAAGTGGATCAATCAGTGAACTCATTATCTAATAAGCACTCGTACTATATCCTTAGTATCTCAACATAAGTGGCTATAAGACTAGTCACCTCTATCATATAGATGGATATATAGTACACCAGTTTGTATGGTTATCTCGATGTCCCTCTTGAGTTACCTATGACTGAGATTATTTAGGATCCATGTTTAAAGGTGGATCGATCTTATTATCGTGATCTCCTTACAATCCGATTCTCATTGCATAGAACCAAAGACATCCCAATATATATACAACAGATAATATAATGTGAGAATATATCAATAATAATCATAAGCAAAAAGATCACATAGCATGTCACATGTGTCATTACTCACTTGATTGGCTTGTAGGGTACCTGTAACCACCACTTCTTAGGTTAGTCTTTGGGTGTTAGGGTTTTGGTTGGGAATAGATGGGGCGGGCGACTTGCTAATTATCTATTTGTTGTCACTTCTATTTCACAGATACTCCCTATTGATTTTTTTCTCACGCACACGTGCAAATGAGATCTCAACTGTCATAGTGCAGGGTTGGTGAGTCTTAACTTCACACCAGATATCTGGATTAAGTGCTTCAATAAATATACCCACTAGTTATCATTCGGACCATTCTCTGGCTTGATTTGATAATAATTCAAATATGTTATAATATTTTTACATTGTAGAAGTCTAACAGATTTAAGGAGTTGCCCATGAACATTCTCATACTCTGATGGTCCAAAGCGAATAAGAAATCCTCTATTGAATTGCTCCCATGAAGGAATCACGTGATAGGTTTTATACCAGTCATACCATTGGATTGAATCTCTATCTAGTTGGATTAAAGCTATTTTCACCTTGGATTCTTCTAAAGTTCCATGAAAATAAAAAAAATTAAATTTCTGCCTTTGAGATCCAACTGGTCGGATCCCCGTCTTCTCATCTTGGAAAGTCTACCTTCATGCATGGATAATTAGTGTCCCATTCATGGTACCCCTTTCTTATGTCTCTAGATTAGGTCAACTAAACTTTCCTCTTGTTGAAGCTTATTGAAGCTCTCCAATATGCTCCTTTTGAAGTCATTAAGGGTTTCTTGTAGCTGGTTCTCAATTCTAGTTTTCAAGGCTTTTAGTTGGGCTTTCACTAATTGTCAGTAGCCATTGCATAGGACTATAGATTTGTGATACCCAATTCTTGTTTCTAGTGTCGAATCAAGAGCATCAGCATTGGCCTATTCGGTGCAGCTATTGTGATGTCAGCCTATGGTTGTGCTGAAGGTGCAGGGGATCGCTGTGAGGATGCCGAGGGGGCCTTGGATGTCGAGAGGCTGAGAGGCAATAAGGGTGGCACAGCTGGGGAAGGCATCATCGAGGGCTCGCATGGTTGTTTAGGGCAACAAGATATTGCTGCTCTCGAGGTTGTGTGACCATAATACTTGCTGTGGTTGCTGCATTGAGTGATTTGTTTAGATGTGGAGGAGGCAGTGACGACGGCTGTGCGTTGAAGATCGCTCAGTAGTATCAGTGATTGCGTGATTATGATATGCACTGGAAGGCATATTGTTAGAAGGAGATGCCGACAGCATTGTCTCTAGTAGAGGCATGGTTAAGGAGGAAGATGGCGGTTGAGGTAGGCTGAGGAGGAAGATGGCGGCAGAAGCGTGGCTGAGGAGGAAGAGGGCAACAAAAGGCATGATTGAGGAGGGAGATGGTGGTAGAGGCAGGCTGAGGAGGAAGCAACGGTGAAAATGGAGGGAGATGGTGCTGGCAACCACGCGGTTAGTGAAGGCGTCACCGTGGTCACTTGTGGTGTGGTTCGGAGGAGGCAGTAGAGGAAGATGGTGCGGCTAGAGGGTTGCAGGCGGTTGTGTGGTGAAGAAGAAGATTGCAGGAGCACTGAGGGTTGTAGTTGGGAAGTAAGGGTGATTGGATGGTTGGGAGTGACAGAGATTGCGCGGCTGGGAGATTGCAGCAGACACCAAGGTTGCAGTTGGGAAGGAGGCACTAGCAGCGTCAATGCTTGTTACGGTTGTTGAGAGGTGATCGCATGGCTGCAGTGACTGTGGTCCCTTGCTTGTTGCCGATGAAGGGTGGTCAACGACGGTGGTCCTTTCCTTGCTCGGTCACTAGTGAGCGGGATGGAGCACTCGATATTGGTTGTTGTTTGAGGTAGGAGAGGTTACTATTGCCGAGGGCTAAGAGGCAATGGTAGAGGGTTACAGAGAGCGGCAATGATGATCCTAGCGGAGGGCGACGAGGACACCATGCGAGGGGGAATCATAGGCTTGCGGGAAGCAGTAAGGAGGCATGACTGTGAGGTAGGTATAACCACCCGGTTGGAGGGGGCAAAAGCAGCGGTCCGAGCGAAGTCATGGTTGAAGCACGATAGTGGTGAAAAAGGGATAAGATGCAGTTGTGACAGAAAAGGGATGAGGCGTGAGATTGCAGATCATCGGATTGGGTCTTATCTCGATGTTGAAGATCATCGTGGCATGAAAGTTGTCGTGGGACATCAAGGATTGCAGCTCTGAGACCAGATAGTAAGAACCCTAGGGTTCTATCATATAAGAAGAGGAAGAAAGATATATGATCATTTCGAGGGGATTAGCCTCATAGGGTTTGCTAAACAACTAAAATATTATTTCCTTGATAAAGAATAGAAGCAATTATATCATATCTATAGAATTCCACCACAGAGTCTCACTGGACTTGAACTCCTAACTAAATAATAAAATTTAAATAACTCCTAACTAACTAACAACTCACAAAAACATGATTCAAAAGATGCCTCAAAAGTTCAAAAATTTATGGGTTCCTAACAAAATGGCTTATGCTTCTATGCAAAATATTAATAAAATAAAAAAGGTCAAGAACCCAGTTCTTGTAATTCATGTAAGTCCTATGTTTTTATTTGGTTTGTCCTCCCAAAGATCAATGACTTGCTTTGTTCCATCAAGATGAAAATGAAAGATCCGATTGTGATTGTTCTAATCTTTTAGCAGTAGTGTCACAGACTTAGCTGAATTTGTCTAAACCATGCGACACCCTAGCAGCAAATTTGAAAACTTACCTAGAATTACCTAAGTCACGAAGCAATTTTGCCCACTTGTTTTGGACTTAGCTGGTGTTGCTTAAGTCTTGAAACACCAAAGCATATATTTGCCTGTAAAGGTTCAGCCCACTTGCAACCTCTTACAGGTCCCGAAGGACTTGCAAAAATAGAAATTGATTAGTTAGAAAGGCAAATGACAGACAAGTCTCAAAGTCTCACAAAGAGGGTAGCTCTTTCAAGCAATTCATTGAACACCTTATGTGCAACAGAAAAAGGAGAGAAAAAGAGTAAAATAGGACTTTAGAGGGTTATAGGAATGATCACAAGTCCACAAACGACGGTCTCCAAGGTGTCAGACGCAAGTCAAGTTCAATGCCTGATGAATGCTCACGCCTAACACTATCCCGTAGCCCCATCCAGCCCTGCGCCACCTAGGGGGTTCCAGAGGTCTGAGATGGCTGACGTTTTACTCCGCTCAGCCAAGTCATCGCAGCACGTGAAAACGACCCAAAATTGAGCAGTTTTAGCCTGTTCTGGCTTCGCGCAGTGAGCGATCGTTCTGCAGCCTGACAGACTATTTCTGCTCACAATTCCTAGGCAAAATCACACATCCATCTATGTTGTTTTTAATGAGTTTCCTAAATTAAAGAAAAATGATTTGATTTGGTATTTTAAATTTGAATGAAAATTTTCCTCTCCCAAGCAACTTGAATGCATCTACTTCCAAAGAATCCTTACCCAAGGAATGTAAGTATGTAGATACTCATCCTAAGGAGCTAATTATTAGAGATATATCAAAATGTGTTAAAACTCATTTATTATTTAAAAAATTTTATGCTAATGTCACGTTTTTATCCTAAATTGAACCAAAATATATTGATGATGCTCTTAAAAATGATTCATGGGTTTTTACAATATATGAGAAGTTAAATCAATTTGAGAAAAATAAGGTATGGATGCTTGTTCCTAAACCTAGTGACAATCTTGTAATTGATACTAAATGGGTCTTTAGGAATAAGCAAGATGAATCTGGTATCGTGATTCGAAACAAGACTAGATTAGTGGTCAAATATTTTAACCAAGAAGAAGATATTAATCATGAAGAAACGTTCACTCCTATGGTAAGACTTGAAGCTATAAGGATTTTCTTACCTATACTTCTTTTAAAAATTTTAAATTATTTCAAATGGATGTTAAAAGTACTTTTCTTGATGGCTTTATTTCCCAAGAAGTTTATGTTGAACAACCACCCCGATTTGAGAATGTTCTATTTTCGAACCATATTTTTGTATTATCTAAGGCTCTCTATGGATTGAAGCAAGCCCCTAGAGTTTGGTATTAGAGGTTTAGTTTCTTCCTTATTAAAAATAATTTTTCAAAAGACAAGGTAGATATCATATTATTTATTAAATATTTTAAAATTTTTTTATTATTATTCAAATCTATGTTAATGATATTATTTCAGTTCTACTAATGAATCTTTATGTGAATCATTTACCAAAAATATGAGTCAAGAATTCGAAATGAGTTTAATGGGTGAATTAATATTTTTCTTAGGACTACAAATTAAGCAATTAAATGATGAAATGTTTATTGATCAAACTAAGTATGCTTTGGATTTGTTAAAATGATTTCATATGGTTAGTGCTTAGGCCACTAACACACCAATGAGCACCTCTACAAAATTAGATATGGACAATAAAGAAGAATGTTTTAATCAAAAGACCTATAAATGTATGATAGGTAGTTTGCTATATCTAATTACAACTAGACTAGATATTTTGTTTAGTGTAGGCCTATGTGCAAGATTTTAATCCAATCCTATATAATCTCATTATATAGTAGTTAAAAGAATATTTAGATACTTAAAAAAAACTTCAAATCTAGGGTTATAGTATCCGAAATATGAAAATTTTGATTTGATTACTTATGCTAATGCCGACTTTGGAGGATGCAGAATAAATAGTAAAAGTACCTCGCAACCTGTCAGTTCTTAGGTCATGCATTTGTTTCTTGGTCTTCTAAGAAGTAAAACTCTATCGCATTATCTACAGTTGAGGCTGAATATGTTGCAACAAGTGCATGTTGTGCACAGTTAATATAGAAGAAAAACACTTTAGAAAATTATGAACTTTGTGTCTTAAAATGATTCCTACAAAGTGTGACAATACCAATGCAATATGCTTGTCAAAAAATCATATTCAACATTCATGAATCAAGCATATTGATACAAGACATCATTTTATCAGGGACTATATCAATGATCGTGATATATCTTTAGAATTTATTGATAAACAAACATCAGGTAGCAGATATATTCACTAAACCATTAAGTGAGGAACAATTTAATTTTATTGAAAGAGAAATAGGCATGTTGAATCTTCCAAACACATGAACCTTTTTTTCATAAATATTTTCTGGATTATTATCTTAATTTCTTGGTTTTCATGTCTTGAGTTTTTTATTTAAATCATGATTGTTTCTTATAATTCCTTCTTCTTGCTATTTACAAAAGAAGAGATTTGACAAAATAATTCATGGTTTTTCTGTACCCATGACTTGACCTTTCATTTTTCATATGATGTAAATTTTTGCACTATTGAATCCTTCTCTTCTCTTTCTTGTTTCGATAATTACAAACAGGAGAGAAAGAAAGTGCGATCTTGCTCATCTCAAGAAAAGCAAAAAGTGATAGCTTGCACATCTCAGAAGAGAAACAAAATCAGTAGCTTGCTAGCTTGCATGTTTTAAAACTTTGCTAGTTGCATTCTTCTCCTTTTTGTTGATATGAAATTAATGCATGCAATATTTCAATATGATTTAAAATTATGCTACACAATATGATGAATTCAATTTTGATATATTGCATATAATCGCTATGATTCATGATCAATGCTGTTTTGACTTGAATTTAAAGGTTATCAATCTTTTTGAATTCAAGTTTGCTTTATGGCATATAGATGGGGAGAGTTCAGTTAAAACTCCATCATCAATTAGTTGTCATCATAAAAGAGGGGAAGATTATTGAATCTCAGATTTTGATGATAAAATTAATTGATGAAGTTATGATCTAATCAACATATGAGAAAAGTGATGTAGAAATATCTTCGATCATGAAAAAGCAAAACGATTGCAGTAGAAAAATTAGACATTGGGCTGAACTCAGAGATTGGGCATTAGGCCGAAAGAATCAATATTGCATCAAGCTCGGATGTTGTGGCAGTCGACATGCTGATGGATTAAGCAATACGCTGAAGGAGAGCATGATGCACTGAAAATTTGGATGAACCAATGATATGCAGGATAACACAAGATTTACGCTTTGTAATCGTTTATGTCATGATCATCATAGTTTAGGTCTTAATTGAGTTAGTTTTGAATGTAAACTTACTAACTCAATTAAGGGCTCATTGGGCCTTAATTGGAGCCGATTTGGGCCCATTTAATGACCTAATGCTGGGTCATGCAATGGCACCACTAGGCCAGGCAGTGATCCTGCCCAAAAGACATAATCTTCAAGATTGTGTTAGGTGGTGGTACCACCCAGGCTGATGGTACTATCATTAGAGCCCAGTCTTCAAGACTATCAGGTGGCGATGATACTGCCCATTATTGGTGATGGTACCATATGTATGTTGAGAAATTAAGAATTTTAAATTTTAGCTCTAAGTTTCGAAGCTATTTGGGGTCTATATATACCCCACTCACTCTTGCTTGAGGTAGTAAGAACTAAGATAAAAAACTTGTGATTTTAAGTATACAAATGTATTAAATCTCTTGAGAGTTCCCCTCCTCTTAAAGTTTAGAGTTCATTCTAAGGGAAGTGTGAGACTTGTAAAGGTTCTCTCCCAAACCTATGAAAAGTAGAAAGGATTGTAAAAGAGTAGTTGATCTTCGCCCATTGAAGGAGATCATTAGTGAACACCGATGACCTCAACGAAGGAGGAATTGGAAGTAGACATAGGTCACAATGACAAACTACTATAAACTCGATATGTAATTACTTCTAAGCTCTTTATTACTATTGCTTTCTGATTTAACTATTTATAACATTTTCCAAGTCAAAGCACACTTTAATATTGGTTTTCATTAAACAAAATTTTTAAATCAAGGTATTTTTATGAAAGTACTAATTCATCCCTCCTCTTAGTGTCGATTCGGTACCAACAATTATATGGTCCTTCAGATGACCAACTGGCCTCCTGTGACCCTCCAAGCTAGGTGAGAGGGGTTGACGCAGGATGCAAGGCTATGGTAGAGCAACGCAATTGGGGGCAAATATTGATACATGTCGCTTAGCTTAATTATAGGCAAGCTGATATACCAGGCCTCCACCGAGTTTATGGTCGATCAATGCTATTGCAATGAGGTCTTGGTAAGGGGCTAGGCTTCTTAGTGCTTCTCTATTCTCATAATTGATTATGCCTTTTTATGTAGCACCATAAATACATCACAAGCCTAATCAACTGGGCACATGATGTGGTGATGCTGGTGAGCTAGCTATCCCAGGTGAACGTAAGCCTTATTGTGAGAGTGAGGGAGTTAGAGAGGGGCTCATGGCGGCTAAGGTCCATGCCACAAAGATAGTTAGACTATTAGGACAAGCCCGACAATAGTTGGAAGAGTCTAGGAGGCGCCTACAGTGGTTAAGTGGCACCTCGGGAGACCTGCGTTATCGCTTGGAGGAGGCCCTAGATTGAGGTTGCTAGTTAGAGGGCCAACTAGTAATGGGCTTTGCCAAGATGATGGCCTCTAGAATGAAGGCTCAGGAAGCGAAGGAGCTTCTGGCAGAGGAGTGATGCCACTCGGGTGACCAGGTGCGTGCTAGGGGCGGTTGCTATGTACAAAGAGTCTGAGGGATTCCACCGAAGACTATAAAGGATAGAGAGGGATTCTTACTTCTATGGGTACCTCATAGTCCTTTGGTGCTTCCAAACTCAGTATCCTGGTTAGTTGTGGAGGAAGACCCCTTTGCCCAACAACCCAAGGGTATGCAAGTGTCTTGGGGGCGGATCTCCTTTGATGATGACTCCAGCACTGGCTCTTCTTCCTCTACTAGCTAATGTTTTTTTTTTTAGTATGGAACCTTAGGGCTGGATTACGGGCCTGTACCTATGAAATAATGAAATTTACAAGCTTTTTCCATACTAGCTTTGCGTATCTATTCTTCCATCCTAGTGATGTTTCAAGGATAACATCTTTTCAAGTTGCTGACATACCAGGGCAAGGTTTTGTCCTCCATTGTTTTCAAGTGGTTGGTGTTTTCACAAACCTTTTGCATTATTCAATAGGGCCCTTCCCATTATGTTATCAATTTTCCTCAGGAGAGGGTCGGGTCGCTCACTTCGGCTTTTCGTAGGACTAGCTATTCGGCCTCAATTGCTTGTGGTCGGACCCATTGGTTATAGAGTCTAGTGATCACATGTTTGTATCTAAGTGCACGGAGGTGCAACTTGGCCCTTAGTTCCTCGACTAAGTCTAGTCAAGCCTATAGCCCCTCACTTGAAGTGGCTTCATCAAATGCCTCTGTCCGGGGGGTTGGGAAGATGACTTCAGGCAGGAGGACTACTGGTTACAAGTGTCCTATAAGCCAATCATGTGAGTGATGGCACGTATAACACACTGTACATTTTTTTTAATTATGATTAATATTGGTATATTCTCACATTATATTATTTGTAGCATATATATTGTGATGTCCTTGGTTCTGTGCAATGGGAATCAAATCATGATGAGATCACGATAATGAGATCGATTCACTTTTAAACACAGATCCTAAATAATCTCGGTCATATGTTACTCGAGAGGGACATCGAGATAACTGGACAGACTAGTGTACTATATACTCATCCATATGATAGAGGCGGTTGGTCTTATAGCTACTTGTATGGAAACACTAAGAACATAGTACATGTGCTCATTGAAGAATGAGTTCACTGATTGATCCACTTATGGCATGTTATATGGTTACTAATACCTAATGTCAAATAGTGATTTCATAGTCCCAGTTGTATATCTGGTCCTTTGACTTGAGATACCAAGGATGCCTTGTATGAGTACTCCTTTCTTTGACACTAAACTTACAGATTTGGAAAGTTCTAGATCTGGTACAACTAGTTATCGGGATTGGTAGCAAACTTTACGAAAGCAATTAGTGTAAATAAAGGATGATTTACTCTCGGTATCATGAGAGGAATATTCTATATATACTTGCTCAAACAAATCCCTGGCTAGGGTCATTCGAATTGAGAGAGAAAGAGTTCTCTAGTAGAATCCGATTAGAGTAAGATAAACTGATTTCATATGTAACTTGATAGTACATTATCCAATATACGGTCTTTGAGATATTAGTTAGATGAGAGATTATAGATACATGGTAACTGTGGACAAATAGCTCCGATGGATTTGATCCCCCTATACCATCTCGGGACTATGGCGTAGTGGCCTAGTACGTCCATAATCGATGAGTCAAGTGAATTATTATGGGGATAATAATTCACTATATCAGAAAGAGTTCTGATGGGAGTGACTCACGGCCAGCTCAGTATCAGGCCTAGAGGGTCACACATATATGGTGGATGCTTCAGCGAATAGAGGATTAAACGGAGATCCAATTAGCCCCTATTCTTTTTAGATGAGACGCTATGCTGATGGACTCCTTGATTGAGGCCCAATTAGAGGTCTCCCCTTGGTAGGGCGGCTGTCGGCCACAAAGGGCAGCCACCGCCTGCGTAGGGGCAGCGACGACGGTGGCGTAGTGAGGGTGAAGGAGGGCTAGGGTATCTTTTTTTAAAAAAATGGTTATGATTTTAGCTCTATCCCCTTTATACAGAATTCCTTCAATGCCCTCAATATTTCTAGAAATTTTGAGAACTATCCTCTTATCCAGAATACCGACCCTCAATAATTTTAGAAATTTCGAGGACTGTCTTCATGTACAAAATTCTAAAAATACCCTTGATAATTCTAGAAATTTCAAGGACTATCCTCTTATCCAGAATTATGAAAATGCCCTTGATAATTCTGGAAATTTCGAGCATATCTTGATTTTCAAAAAAATAATTAATTAAATAGTTTAATTAATTATTATATATATCTAGTAATCCTACATATGATATGATGTACATGTGATGTATGATGTGGATGGATGATCATGAGCCATGTGTTGTGATGTGTGTAATTATGATTATTATTATTAGTGGGGCCTATGAGCCTGCGTTTTTCTCATTTATTATTTGGCTTACATGCTTGTGATTATTTGTAATTACATGGAGAGGCACAGAGGGAGCGTGGAGGCTACAGCGGGACCCACGATGCCGTGGTAGGAGATCACGACGCATGGTGATGTAACAATTCGACGAAATCGATGATGATGAGATCAACAATCATAAGGCATGGAGATGTGCCAATGCCCACATAGATCCTATTGTAAGTGATTAGGCCTATTGGCTCGGGCTTAATCATATTAGGTGATAACTCATGATCATCTGATGTGGCTTGCTTGTGTGATGTGTTATACACCTACTAGATATATGTATATATATATATATTTGCATGCGATGTAGATATATATTAAATATGTATATGTGTGACATGACATATTAGGAGACCGATACAAAATAAAAACCCCTCCTATAATAATATTAAGTCAGTAAGTGTGAGGTAATAAAATTGACTCACATGGCCTTTCATTGTTATAGGAAGAAATTGAATCACGACATAGGTTGAGTTGGTCGAGTCCCTCAAGGCTCACCTATCTATGTGATCGAGTTCTTGCCTATGATATAGAGATGTCATTAGTGACCTGAGGATATGGTAAGCTTGGTCAAGTCCCTCGAGGGCATATCATCAAATCAGACTCATCTTGTAATGATGGTGATAACCTAACTGAATATCATGGTTGGTCGAGTCTCTCGAGACCATGATGATTTGGAGGTCGAACGTGACGGGAATCACAAGGAGTTGTGATTGGGAAGAGTTGCCTACCTTTTGGGCTTAGTGTAATTGGTCGAGTCGCTCAAGGTTACACTAAGATGCCAATTGGATCACGATCCCCACTAGGAGTCTGCTGGAGACTTTTGTCTTATATGTCGAGGGTGTCACATGATTCGCTAAGAAAATAGTGGGAGTACATTAAGATAGAAGTCCATATCTTAATTAGTATTCTCTGCAAAATCTACATGTTATTTATTGTTACTATCTTGTTTTGTCAGAAACATGTCGCTCATAAACCCCCTACATGGCATACTTGATGCCAACCGCCTCACTGGTCCAAACTATATAGATTGACTCCATAATATGAGAATTGTTCTCATGACAGAGAAAATCATATATGTCCTTGATATAATTCTGCCCACGCCGGAAGAAGGGGCAAGCAAGGATAAGATCGTGTGCTATGTGAAGTATATAGATGATTCTAAGTTGGCAAAATATTACATGTTGGCCTCCATGACTCCTGAGTTACAAAGGCAATATGAGAGCATGGATGTAAAATATTACATGTTAGCCTCCATGACTCTATGACTCTTGAGTTACAAAGGCAATAAGTTACATGTTAGCTCTTGTTTGATAATTGATGGATATAAATTAGTTTTTGAGAACAATAGTTATTTAATAATTATGGATGATGAGATCATCACTAGATGAACCTTTATAAATGGCTTATATGTGTTATACACTTCTCTATATATTATGAATATAAATATGTCTAAGAGGAAAAGAGATGAGGTGAATAATGCATACCTATAACATTATAGGCTAGGTCATATACATGAGGGAAGGATTCAAAAGTTGCTGAAAGATGGATACTTAGATCCATTTAACTATGAGACATATGTAACTTACAAACCTTGCCTTCGTAGGAAGATGGCCAGCTCTCCTTTTAGTGGAACTGGAGAGAGGGTCATAGAGTTATTGGAACTCATACATAGTGATGTATGTGGTCTCATGTTGACTTAGGCTATAGGTGGTTACTCATACTTCATTATATTCACTGATGATTTCTCTAGGTATGGACACGTGTACTTAATGAAGTACAAATCTAAGGCCTTCGAGAAATTCAGGGAATATAAGAATGAGGTAGAGAACTAAATTGGAAAGAGTATTAAGACTCTTCGTTCAGATTGAGGAGGAGAGTACTTGAGTACGGAGTTAACCCATTTCCTAAGAGACAATGGGATTCTATCCCAGTGGACACCTCCTTGTACACCTCAGCTCAATGGTGTATCAGAAATGAGGAATCATACACTGTTAGATATAGTGCGGTCTATGATGAGTTTTGCTGACTTACCTGTTTCATTCTGGGGGTACGCCTTAGAGACTACAGCTTACCTTTTGAATAGAGTTCCATCAAAGTCGATAGTGTCTATACCATATGAGATATGGAAAGAAAAGAAGCCTGAACTTAAGATTGTTAAGATGTGGGGTTGTCCTGTACATGTTAGAAGACACAACCTCGATAAGTTAGAATCAAGAACAAAATGGTGCACATTCGTGGGATGCCCAAAGGAAACTTGTAGGTATTATTTTTATCATCCTAAGGACCGAAAGGTCTTTGTTGCCAAGAGAGCTGTGTTCGTTGAGAAGGAACACATTCTTGGTGGAAACAGTGGGAGTAAGATAGAATTGAGTGAGGTTAGAGAACTTAACTCAAGCACCATTCCAGAGCCCGAGTCTGTTCAGGTACCTAACACACAAGTTCCAACTTTACGTAGGTCTAATAGAGTATCTCACCCTCCTAAAAGATATGTTGGATATATCAGTGGAGATGACTCTCAGGATGTTGATCCTCAGATGTACGAGGAGGCTATTATGAGTATAGACTCTGGGAAGTGACAAGAAGCCATAAATTATAAGATGGATTCCATGTACTCTAACAAGGTTTGGAACCTTGTAGATGCACCTGAGGGTTTTGTACTCATCGGCTGAAATAGATCTTTAAGAAGAAGATCAGAGTGGATGGAAAGGTAGAGACCTATAAAGCAAGGCTAGTAGCTAAAGGATATCGTCAAAGACAAGGAGTTAACTATGATGAAACCTTTTCACCTATAGCCGTACTTAAGTCCATTAGAATTTTTGGCCATTGTAGCACACTATGACTATGAGATTTGGTAGATGGATGTCAAAACGGTATTCCTCAATGGGAACCTCGAGAAAGAGGTGTATATGATACAACCAGAGGGATTCATATCCAAAAAGAGTCCAGATAAAGTGTGCAGGTTGCTTAGATCCATTTATGGATTTAAATAAGCTTTCGAAAGTTGGAACATAAGATTTGATGAGGTGATCAAATCTTAGGACTACGTTAAGAACGAAGATGAGCCTTGTGTGTACAAGAAGGTAAGTGGAAGTGATATAACCTTCTTGGTGCTATATATGGATGACATCCTAATTATTAGGAATGATGTAGGAAGACTCTCCACAATAAAGGCTTGGCTATTTAGAAACTTCTCAATGAAAGACTTAGAGGAAGCATCCTATATTTTGGGGATCCAGATCTATAGAGATAGATTAAAAAAGATGCTTGGCTTATCCCAGTTTAGGTACATAGACTCCATTATTAAAAAGGTTTGGCATGAAAAATTCCAAGAGAGGTCTCATACAAATAAGACATGAAATATCACTTTCTAGGAGTATATTCCCAAAGACTCCTGAAGAAAGGGAATACATGAATAAGATACCTTATGCCTCAGTGATAGGGTCTATCATGTATGTGATGCTATGTACTAGGCCTGATATAGCACATGCTCTGAGTGTCACGAGTTGGTATCAGGCAAATCCAGGTTTAGAACACTAGAAGGTAGTAAAGTGTATCATTAAGTACTTGAGAATGACTAAGGATCTTTTACTGGTATATGGAGGAGGTAGCCTCCAGATTGAGGGCTACAAGAACTCAAGTTTTCAGTCCAATATTGATGATAGCAAGTCAAATTCAGGGTATATTTTCACCCTGAATGGAGGAGTAGCAAACTGGAAGAGTTCCAAGCAATATACTATTTCTGACTAGACTATAGAGGCGTAATACATTACTGTAGTAGAAGCAACAAGATGAAAAGGTGTGGATGAAGAAGTTCATCAAGAATTTGGAAATCATACCAAGCAACATGGAGCTGACTCCTATATATTATGACAGCGATAGGGCGATAACTCTAACAAAGGAACTCAGGTCTCAACAGAATTATTCTAAGGAGATTCCATCTGATTAGAGCGATCATGACCCAAAAAGATATAGCAGTGGAAATAGTTCTATTGCTATATAACCACAGAATTGTTCTGAGGAAGTTTCCTAACTAGTATAACCACCGGCATCGGTGGTGCAACTACCGAAAGGTACCTAGAAAACAAGGTGGTGGTGGTACAATCATTGACTTGGGTGATACAACCGTCGCCTAGGTGGTACAACTGTCGCTCATCGGTGGTACAATTGTCAGAAAACTCGAAAAAGTGACCTCCACTTTTTCAATTCTGACTTATACTCTTTGTTGACCACTTCCCAGGTCAACTAATTGAGCTCGACCTGAGCTCAATCCACTCTTTATAGTGGACTCGGTTTGCCTCACTTGTGTTAATTTGGATTTATTTCATGTCTAACTTAAGTAGGATTCAAACCATAATTGATGCTAACTAGGACTTAATTACAATCAATATGGCTAACAAGTCCAATAAGACCTTCCTAACTCCTGGCAAGTCCAATAAGACCTTTGGCTACTAGTCTTGCCTGATAGATCTCCACATCTACTCTGATCTTTTTCTTGAGATCCATTTGCAGCCGATGGTTATGATACCCTCAAGTGCATCAATAAGGTTTCAAACCTTTTTGGAGTACATAGAATCTATCATAGAATTCATGGCTTCTTGTTACTTCCCAAAGTCTATACTCATAATAGCCTCCTTTTACATCTGAGGATCAACATCCTAAGTGTCATCTCCACTAATATGTCCCATATTTTTTTAGGCGGATGAGATATCTTGCTAGACCTATGTAAATTTGAAACTTGTGTGTTAGGTACCTGAACAAACTCAGCCTCTGGAATAGTGCTTAAGCTATGTTCTCCAACCTTGCTTAACTCTATCACACTATTACTATTTCTATTAAGAATGTGTTCTTTCTCAAGGAACACTACTCTTTTGGTATCAAAGACCTTCTGGTCTACGGGATGATTGAAATACCCATAAGTTTTCTTAGGGTATCCCTCGAACTTGCACTACTCCATTCTTAATTCTAATTTGTCGGGGTTGTCTTCTAACATAGGCAGAGCAGCCCCAAATCATAACTTTAAGATTGGACTTCTTCCTTTTCCCTATCTCATATGGTGTAAGTACTATCAACCTAGATGGAACTCTATTTAGAAAGTAAGTTGCAATCTCCAGGGTATATCCATAGAATGAGATAGGTAGGTTGACGAAACTCATCATGGACCACACCATATCTAACAACATATACTTTCTCCTTTCTAATACACCATTGAGCTGAGGTATATAAGGAGGTGTCCCATGGTCTCTGAGGAAATGGGTGAACTCTATACTCAAGTACCCTTGTTGTTCACCTTATCTTATTTCCTCTTGGATGCACTTACAATGTTCCTCTAATGATGATTTTATCATCCAAAATTGATGAATAACTATTATTTCTAAAAACTAATTTATATATTATAACAGTCAAATATGAAATAGAAGATAATATTTTTGATGATAGAAGGAACGTAATAAAATGCATCTGATGCAAAATAGCTCCACTAGATAGATGTAGGGTGATCTCACCAATAGCAACTTCAACAACTCTTGCTCAATTATCCATCTTAAGGTCCATCTCACCTCTCGCAGTCTCCTAAGCCTTATCAGAACCTAAACGAATTGTAGATACGATAAGCACTCCCAATATCTTATACCCATGTGTTATTATAAAGATATAACAAATGGAGACTGATCATGAATGTATATGAAGCTTCTTCAACCTTGTATTCGCTTTCTCTCTAAGGTACTCTTTGTAGTTCCTCTTATAATCTCATCTTTGTCGTAGTGGAAGAGTTGGACTTTGTCCTTTGCCGGGTCTTTCTTGTCTAAGTGGTAGAAGGGACTTATCAGCCTTCCTTTTCTTTTTAGTCTTACCAAAGTAGAGAACTTACTTTTCTTTATTGATGGTGCTCTCAGTCTCCCTCAACATATTAAGGAGCTCAAGGAGAGTCACCTCAAGCATGTTCATATTAAATTCATAGTGAACTAAGAAAAGGAATTTGGTAGGGATTGAATTATATGATCAATGCATAGGTTATTCTCTAAGACCATTCCTTGACTTGTAAGTTTCTTAATCCACCCAATCATCCTTAAGACATGGTTCTAAACCAATGTCCCCTTTGTCATCCCAGCATCGAAGAAACTCTTAGATATCTCATATCTCTTAATTTTCTCTGTTCCTTAAACAGCTGGCGAAGATGAAGAAGAATGGAATTGGTATCCATATTCTCATGTTCCTTTGTAGATCAGGAGTCATAGAGTCCAACATATAGCACTTAACCAAAGTGGAATCATCTATATACTTTATGTAGCTAGCGATCACATCCTCACTTATCCCTTCCTCCGGCATGGGCAATATTATGTCAAGGACATAAGCGATTTTCTCTACTGTGAGAACAATTCTCAAGTTACGGAGCCAATCCGTATAGTTTGGACTAGTGAGGTAATTGACATCAAGTATATCATGCAAGAGGTTTACAAGCGATATGTTTCCAACAAATAAGATATAGCATAAATGAATAACATGCAGACTTTGCAGAAAAGTAAGCAATTAAGATATAAACTTCTATCTTAATCTACTTCCACTATTTTTTTGATGAATCATGTGATACCCTTGGCATGTGAAATGGAAGTCTTCGGCAGACTTCTAGTGAGGATCAGGATCCAATTGACATCTTAGTGTTACCTCGAGGGACTTGGCCAGTCACACTAAGCCCAAAAAGGTAGGTAACCCTTACCAATCACAACTCCTTGTGATTCCCATCCTGTTTGGCCTTGAAACCATCATGGCCTCGAGGAATTCGACCAACCATAATATTCAGTTAAGTCATCATCATCATTATAAGATATGTCTGATTTGATGATATGCCCTTAAGGAGCACGACCAAGCATATCATGTTCTTAGGTCACCGATGATATCTCTATGTGGTCGGCAAGATAGGTGAGCCTCGAGAGACTCGACCAACTCAACTTATGTTAGGATTCAATTTCTTTCTATAATAATAGAAGACCACGTGGGTCAATCTAATTGCCTCATACTTACCGGCTTAATATTATGGTAGGAGGTTTTGATTCGGTCTCTTAATATGTCATGTCACACATATACATATTTAATATATATATATATATATATATAGTAGGTGTATAAGCAATTACATATCTCATATGCATAATCACACTAGTGATCACAGACTACACAGCCTAATGTGATTGAACCCAAGCAGATGGGCCTAATTATTCACATGATGACCTATGTGTGCATCGACGCATCTTCATGCCTTGTGATAATCCATCTCATCATCACCGGTACTGTCGGCATCTCAAGGCATCTCTATGCATCGTGATCATCCATCTTGTCCTCGTGGGTCCCATTGGCACCTCTACCTCTCGTCTCGCCTCCTCGTGTAATTACAATATAATCACAACCATGTAGGCTCGATAATAAGCAAAAAAAATTAGAGGCTCGCAGGCCCTAATAATAATAATCACACATATATATATCACATCACATGGTCCAATGTCTCTCGTCCGCGTACACATCATACATCACATATACACAGATCATCATATAGGACTACTAGATAAAAAATAATAGTTAATTAAACTTTTAATTAACTATATTATTTAAAATTTAGGACATATAGGAAATTTTTAGATTTGTTAAGGGTATTTTTAGAATTCATGACAGAAAGATAAGTCTCAAAAATTTTAAATTCTGAAGGACATAATTGATATTTTACCAAAAACATTCTAATCCCCTTTGCCACCTTCCAGCAGCCAACCATCATCGCCCTTGCGAGTGACCACCCTTGGTCGTAGGCGTCCGCCCCTACTGGGGCCTTGGCAGCAGGCAGTCACCCTTGTAGGGGCTCTGGCAATAGGAGGCCGCCCCACCTGCATGTAGTTTGCCTACGGGCATTGTCTTCATGACCAAATGTGCACGTCGCTTCTCCACAAGCATCTTTGGGCACTTCAAGAATACGTAAAATAATTCTACACGATTCAACACGACAGATGCAATTAATAAACCAATCATCACATGAACCTAGCTTTGATACCACTGTTAGGAAACCTTGAGAGCATCACATGTATAGAAGAAAAAATAAAAACAAAAGGTTTTTCACGTTTATCATATCGTCATACGATGATTGGTGCATAAAAAATTATAAAATTGAAAAACTATGAATCATGCGAGATATGTTAAGAAGATCATATATCCCTAAAATTTTCAGATCCAATAAGAGAGGATGAAAGAGGTTAGATGTCCTCCTTATTGAATCTTGGATTTTGATGATGAAATTAATTGATGGGTTTTATGATCTAACTTATGTGTTAAAGAAAGTGATGCAAGATTAACTATGATAGTAAAATAGCATTACAATCAGATATTGGGTCGGAGTCAAGTTCGAGCATCGGGTCGAGGTTCGGATGACATAGTCGGAGCTCACCATGAGTTCACTGGAGGTCGGCCGAGGTTTGGGTGATGTTGTTGGGAGCTCGCCGAGAGCTCACCAGAGGCTTGCTTGGAAGTTCATCGAGAGTTCACCGATAAGTGGTCGATAGCTCATCGGGAGTTCACCGAAAGAATGGTGGGAGTTTGTTAGGAGTTTACCAAGAGATCAATTAATGATTAGATAATAAAGATTATGTGTTAAGTATCGTAGCTAGCATCATAATGAGAGTAAGGTTTACCAACTCAATTAAGAGGTCATTAGGTCTTAATTAAGGTTGATTTAGACTTATTATAAAAGTCATTACAGTAACCCTATGTTATATAAGACAGTCTTCAGAGATACGGTCTCCAAGATGACAGTTTTTGAAGGTGTATCAAGCAATTATACCACCTAGACTAGGCAGTTGCACCACCTAGATATAGTCTCCCAGACTACTAGGCGGTCATACCATAAACTGGCGGTACTATAGCCAGAACATAGTCTCTGAGACCAACACCTCGGGAATACGGTCTGCAAGATGACAGTTTTTGAAGGTGTATCAAGCAATTATACCACCTAGACTAGGCAGTTGCACCACCTAGATATAGTCTCCCAGACTACTAGGCGGTCATACCATAAACTGGCGGTACTATAGCCAGAACATAGTCTCTGAGACCAACACCTCGGGAACTCTAGAAATTTGAATTTTGGCTCCAATATTATAGCCATTTGGAGCCTATAAATATCTCACCCATTCTTGCTTGAGTCATACAAGAATTAAGAGCAAAAACTTTATGAAAATGCTATTGTAATTCTTTAAGAGCTCCTCCTCATTTCTTCTTGTGTAGTTTTTTGTTTAAGGGAGAGCCTAGAGACTTATAAAGGTTATCTCCTGAACCTATAAATGATAATAGAGTTGTAAGAGAGTAGTTGATCTTCACCCATTGAAGCAAGATCAATAATGAAAGCCGGTGACCTCAACGGAGTAGGTCATGAGACAGAACCACTATAAAATTAGTTTACTTCCTCTTCTTTGTTGTTTATCTTTATTACTTTATTGCTTATCTGTCTACTACCTTTGCTTGCACTCAACAAACATCTCTACGCGTAAACGCATTTCCAATATGGGTTTATTGAGTGAATACTCAAATCGATGTAAATTTTTTATAATCACTAATTCACCCTCTCTTAGTGCCGCTTTGATCATAACAATTGGTATTAGAGCTACGTTTCTCTCTATTTGGCTTAAAACCCAAGAGAGATAACTTTTATTGGCAATCAAGAGGGACTTTCTATCACTCGTCCTCCCATTTTCAATGGGATAGATTACACATATTGAAGAACCTGAATGAGAATTTTTCTACTTTCTATGGATTTTGAATTATGGTATATTGTTGAAAGTGGTTTTGAAAAATCTTCCAAACCGATGAACGAATGGAATAATTCGGTAAAGAAGAATTTCTCTTTGAATGCTAAGGTGATGAATACTTTATTTTGTGCTCTTGGTAAAAATGAATTTAATTGGGTTTCTATATCTGAAACTACGTAGGAGATTTGGCACACACTCGAAGTCACATACGAAGGCACTAATCGAGTTAAAGAGTTGAAAATTAATCTTTTGGTGTATATCTATGAGTTGTTTCATATGAAACCAAGTGAAACTATATGAGATATATATACCAATTTTACGGATTTCGTCAATAGTCTAAAAGCACTTGGTAAAAGTTTTTCTAATTTGAACTTGTTAACAAAATATTAAGATCCCTTCCAAAAAGTTAGGATCCTAAAGGAATGACAGTACAAGAAGCAAATGACCTAGTAATTTTTCACTTGAACTAATCGGGTCTTTGATGACTTATGAAATGACATGTATAACACATGATAAACTCGAGAATAATCTTCCAAAGAACAAGAAGGATATAGCACTTAGAACTAAGGAAGACCACTTGGGAGAAAACTCAAGTGATGATGATGATGATGAGGACTTCACACTTCTGATAAGAAAATTTAAAAAATTCTTAAAAATGACTAAAATAAAACAAGATGCTAAGAACAAAAGTGAACTAAAAAAAGACTCAATAATATGTTATAAATGTAAGAAGTCAGGACACTTCAAAAATGAATGTCCTTGAGTGAAGAAGAAGCAACCAAAGAAGAAGACGCTCAAAGCTACTTGGAACGATTCAAATTCATCCGAAGACGAGGAGCCAACCAATAAGGAAGAAGTTGCCAATTACGCTTTAATGGCATTTGGCAACAAGGTAAGTAACCTAAATGAGCTTTCCTTATCTTATGATTAATTATGTAATGCATTTAATGACTTGTTTGATGATTTTAATTAGTTAGTAAAAGGTATAAATTGTTAAAGAAAGAGCATGCTTCACTTGCTAGCGAATTTGAAAATTTTAAAAAGGAGTATGATGAACACAGGGTAACTCCTTGCATTAAGTGTAATGAAATAGATATACTTAATAAAGAAAATATTTCATTACAAGAAACATTAGGAAAATTTAAAATAGGTAACAAATCATTAAACATGATCTTTGCTAACAAGGGATATGTTTATAGAAAGAAAGGAATTGGCTTTGTGTATAACACTCAACAAAAGCCAACCATCTTCTTAAAGGACCTACATTATATGTTTCACCTAGAAAAAAATATAATTTTTATGGAAGAATTGTACACTATGCCTATAAATGTTCATTTAAAAGATATAGTCCACACAAATTAATTTAGATTATTAATAAATCATAAACAACTCAATGCAATTAGTAAAATGAGGTAGAGTTTTTTTATGAGGAACCCAAAGTCAAATGGGTACCTAAACCAAAACTCCCTTTCTTTTAGGTATGTCTCCAAACAAAGGGTAGAAGTATAAAATGGTACCTTGATAGTAGATACTCAAGACATATGACCGGAGATCCAACTCATTTCTCTAAGCTTACTAGCCTTAATGAAGGATTTGTCACCTTCGGAGACAACAAGGAGGGAAAAATCATTAGGAAAAGAATCATAAGTAACAAATCAAACCTCTTGATTGAAGATGTGCTATTAGTTGATGGTTTGAAATATAATCTACTAAGTATTAGCCAATTGTATGATAAAAGATCATTATCAAATTTGAATCTAATACTTGTATAATTGAAATACCACACAAAAATAGTTCTATGATTGCCTTAAGAAGCAATAATATGTATACTATTGACATTGATAATTTTTGTAATGAAATGCATTTTTTGGCCTTAAATGATGATGTATGGATTGACATAGGAGACTAGACATGCTAGCATGAAACTATTAAATCAAATCTCAACTAAAAATCTAGCAAGATGAATGCCTAGCATCAAGTTCGTAAAAGTTAAAGTTTGTGATGCATGACAACTAGGAAAACAAATAAAAAGTAGTTTTAAATTAAAAAAATCAAATAATCATCTCTAGGCCACTACAATTGATCCATATGGATTTATTTGGACTAATTGGTATTACAAGCTTAGGAGGTAGCAAATATGTATTTGTTATTATAGACGATTATAGTAGATACACTTAAGACTTATTTCTGTTGGGAAACCTCAGCGGAAGATCAAAACAAAATAAGTTTCTCATGCATATCAAGTTGTTATAGAAAAGATTGGGTCGCGAGAAAGCTGTAAAATAAAAAAAAAAGTGATATGTGAGTGATTGATTACCTAGGAAAATCATATATCCGTGTTTTTCTAGATCCAGATAGAGAGGATGAAGAAGGTCAAGCATCCTCCTCTCTAGTAGTATCCATACAATGGACCTCTACAGTGAAAACTCCTCCAATTAGATCTCGCAACTCTTGCATAGAGGGAGGGAGGAGAACAAGAGGGGGTGGCCAAAGCTACAGCCTATCAACCATGAACCTCTCTCCTATTTCTAGAGAGCCACCAAAAACCCTGGGGTTCCTGCCTTAGTAGGTATTAGATCTCTATCCGATTACCCACTAACCTTGCATTATCGGATCTCTATCTAATAATCTCCTTTGGCCTCTAATTGGACCTCATGCAAGGAGCTCATCAGTGTAGTGCTCATCTAATGAGAATAGGGGCTAATTGGATCTCCATTCAATCCTCTATTTGCTGAAGCATCCAGTATATGTGTGTGAACCTCTAGGCCCTATACGGAGCTGGTCATGAGTTATTCCCATTAGAACTCCTTCTGATATAGTGAATTATTATCCTCGTAATAATTCACTCCACTCATCGACTATGGACGTACTAGGCTACTATGCTATAGTCCCCAACTAGTAAAGGGGGATCGAATCCATCAGACCTGTCTGTCCATAGTTATCGTGTATGTATAATCCCTCATCCAACTAATATCTCAGAGACCATATATTGGACATGGTATTATTAGGTCACATATGGAATCCGTCTAAGTCTCAGTCTAATTAGATTCTCCCGGAGAACTCCTCTCTCAATCCGAATGACCCTAGCCAGGGATTTGTCTTAGCAAGCACATATGGGATATTTCTCTCGCGATATCGAGAGTGGATGATCCTTGATTGACACTCAATTGATTTCGTAAGGTTGGCTACCAATCCCGATAACTGGTTATACCAAATCTAAAACTTTCCAAATCTATAAGTCCAACATCAAAGAAATTAGTACTCAAATAAGACATCTTTGGTGTCTCAATTCTCAGGACTAGATGCACAATTAGGACTATAGAATCGCTGTTTGACATTAGGTATCATTAACCATATAACATTACATAAGCGGATCAATCAGTAAACTCATTCTCCAATGAGCACCTGTACTATATCCTTAGTGTCTCCACACAAGTGGCTACGAGATCTGCCACCTCCATCATATGGACGGGTATATAGTACACTGGTATGTTCGATTATCTCGATGTCCCTCTCGAGTAACCTATGACTGGCATTATTTAGGATTTATTTTTAAAGGTGAATCAATCTCATTATCATGATCTCATCACGATCCAATTCCCATTGTATAGAACCAAGGACATTACTATATATATATACAATAAATAATATAATGTGAGAATGTGCCAATAATAATCATAAGCAAAATGATCATATAGTGTGTCACATGTGCCATCACTCACATGACTGGCTTGCAGAGCACTTGTAACTATTAATCTCTCACTTGACCTAAAGCCAATCACCTACGTGTCGGATCCCCATTAGACCCTTGTAACACTAAAATACTATCTGATCGAACAGTTTCATTAATGGACCTATAATGTTATCTTCCGATGTAACTCTTTCTATTGCATATCTTTATGGGCTATGAGCTCTCTAATTGGATGGAACCTCCTCAGAATAATTCTGATGAGTCTTGGGTTCCCTTACTAGAGCTATCGACCTATCGCTATCGTAGTATATGGGAATCAGTTCCATGCTGCTTGATACAACTTCCAAATCCTTGATAAACTTCTTTATCCACACCCCTTCTTTTGTTTCTTCTACTACAACAATGTATTCCATCCCTGTGGTTGAGTCAGTAGTGGTATCTTGCTTGGAATTGTTCCAGCTTACTAATCCTCCATTCAGGGTGAAAACATATCATGAGTTTAAATTGCTATCATCAATGTCGGACTTAAAACTCGAGTCCGTGTAGCCCTCAACCTAGAGGCTACTGATAGAACCCCAGATGGAGGTCTATAGATTTTAATATTTGAAGGGGATCAACCCTTAGAATGATATAGGGCTTCCTCTCTCTTAGGGTCAACCAACAAGGCTGAAGTAGAATAGATTCTTGCTTATTGAAAGAGCTACAAGAATTTTATAGGGCTCAAAACCCTAGCCCAAAGGGGGTGTTGCCTAAGTAAAATGACTCCCTTGCCTCTCCTATAGTTGCCTTGCCTTAATAGGGATGGGTGGTGGTTATGTTGGCACCATGGCCTCCTACTACTACTAGAAACCCTGGCCGACTAGCCTAGTAAAGGGGGGCAGTGGCCAATATGCCCTAAGGTCCCAAAGAAACCCTAGTTGCTGGTTACAGGTGTCATGCCAAACAATCATATGAGTGATGGTACATGTGACACGCTATGTGATCTTTTTATTTATGATTAATATTGGCATATTTTTACATTATATTATATGTAGCATATATACTACGATGTCATTGGTTCTGCACAATGAGAATCAGATTATGATGAGATCACGATAATGAGATCGATTCACCTTTAAACATATATCTTAAATAATATCGATCATAGGTTACTCGAGATAGACATCGAGATAACCAGACAGACCAGTGTGCTATATACCTATCCATATGATGGATGCGACTAGTCCCATAGTCACTTATGTGGAGACACTAAGGATATAGTACAGGTGCTCATTGGAGAATAAGTTCATTGATTGATCTACTTATAGAATGTTGTATGGTTGATGATAACTAATGTCAGACAGCGATTCCATAGTCTCAGTTGTGTATCTGGTCCTTTGACTTGAGACATCAAGGATGTCTTGCACAAGTACTCCTTCCTTTGACGTCAGACTTATAGGTTTGGAAAGTTCTAGATCTGGTACAATTGGTTATCGAGATTGGTAGCCAACCTTTTGAAGGCAATTAACTATCAATAGAGAATCATCCACCCTCGGTATCATGAGAGGAATATCCCATAGGTGCTTGCTCAAACAAATCCCTGGCCAGGGTTATTCTGATTGAGAGAGAAAGAGTTCTTTGAAAAAATTTGATTAGAGCGAGAGTATGAGGGATTCCGTATGTGACCTGATAGTACCATGTCCAATATACGATATCTGGGATATTAGTTGGATGAGGGATTATAGATATATGGTAACTGTAGACAGACAAGTCCGATGGATTCGATCCCTTTGTACCGTTTGAGGACTATGGCGTATTGGCCTAGTACGTCTATAGTCGATGAGTCAAGTGAATTATTATAAGGATTATAATTTACTATATCAGAAGGAGTTTTGATGGGAGTGACTTTCGGCCAGCTCGGTATCAGGCCTAGAGGGTCACACACATATGGTGGATGCTTCAACGAATAGAGGATTGGATGGAGATCCAATTAGCCCCTATTCTCATTAGATGAGACCCTATGATAATGAGCTTCTTACTTAAGACCCAATTAGAGGTCTAATGAGATTTTTGGATGGAGATCCAATACCCACTAAGGCAGGAGCCCTAGGATTTTTGGTGGCCCTCTATAAATAGAAAATGAGACTCATGGTTGATAGGCTGTCGCTTTAGCCACCACCTCCTATTGTTCTCCTTACCTCTGCGTAAGGTTGCGAGATCAGATTGGAGGAGTTTTGCTACAGAGATCCATCGTGTGGATAACTCTAGAGATGAGGACTCTTGACCTCCTTCATCTTCTCCATCCGGATCTGGAAGACCGGGATATACGATCTCTCTAGGTAAAATCAATCTATAACACATTTAGTTTTTAAGTTTTTACGGTTTTCCTCATGATCTCAATCTTTTGCACGATGATTTGATCTACGTGGGAAACCAATTTTTGTTTTGATTTTCACTATGCATGTGATGCACCTACTAAGGTTTCCCAATAGTGGTATCAAACCCAAGGTTTTCGTGTGAATAATTGATTTTAAACTACGTATGATGAGATTGAATCATGTAGAATAGTTCTACGCGTTCTTGCTATATTTTCGCAGCAAAAGCAGTGAGGAAAGGGGGTAGCTGGCCATAGCTAGAACCACTGGAAGGGTGGCAGACCATAGCCACACCCCTTACAGGGGTGGCCGGCTATGACCAGGCCACCTATAGTGGTGGCAAGCCACGACCAGCCCCCTTGTAGGGGTGGCCGGCTGTTGCCAAGGCTACGGGGGTAGCCGCTATTGGAAGTTGCCCGCAAGGGGTGGCCGCTAGCGACCAGCCCTATAGCCAGCAAGGTCAACGGCGTAGGCCACAAGGGTGGCCACCCTACTAGTGGCCGCCTTGCAGCCAGCCGGGCGCAGCCACAAGGGTGGTCGTCCCTGGTGGTGGTCACGGTCAGGGGCCGCCACGCTAGCAGGGCGACGTAGTGAAGACAAAGAGGGCTAGTTTTAAAAAAGATGATTATGCTCCTCAAAATGTAATAAATTCTAATTCTATCCCACTTTACTGAATTTCTATAATTCCCTCAATAGTTTTAAAAATTTTGAGGACTATCCTCCCTTCAAGAATTTCGAAAGTGCCCTCAGTAATTCTGGAAATACCAAGGACTGTCTTCTTATCCAAAATTATAAAAATACCCTTGATAATTCTAGAAATTTTAAGCATGTCTTGATTTCTAGAAAAATAATTAATTAAATAATTTAATTAATTATTATATATATCTAGTGATCCTACATATGATGTGATGTACATGTGATGTATGATGTGGATAGATGATCATGAGCCATGTGTTGTGATATATATAACTGTAATTATTATTATTATTGGGGCCTATGAGCCTCTATTTTTCTCATTTATTTTCGAGCCTACATGCTTGTGATTATTTGTAATTACATGAAGAGGTGCGATGGGAGCATGGAAGTGACAGCGGGGACCCATGATGATATGGCGAGATCACGCTGCATGGTGATGCGATGATCCAATGGAACCAATGATGACGAGATCAATAATCATAGGGCATGGAGATGCGCCGATGCACATATATATCCTATTGTGAGTGATTAGGCCCATTGACTCGGGCTTAATCATATTAGGTGACGGCTCATGATCATCCGGTGTGGCTTACATATGTGATGTGTTCTACACCTACTAGATATATGTATATATATATATATATATATATATATATATATATATGCATGCGATGTAGATATATGTTACATATGTATATGTGTGACACGACATATTAGGAGATCGATACGAAATAAAAACCCCTCCTATGATAATATTAAGTTGGTAAGCGTGAGGCAATAAGATTGACCTATGTGTCCTTCCATCATTATAGGAAAAAATTGAATCACGATATAGGTTGAGTTGGTTGAGTCCCTTGAGGCTCACTTATCTACGTGATCGAGATCTTGCCTACAATATAGAGATGTCACCGGTGACCTAAGGACATGGTATGCTTGGTCGAGTCCCTCGAGTGCATATCATCAAATCAGACTCATCTCATAACGATGGTGATGACTTAACTGAACATTATGGTTGGTTGAGTCCCTTGAGACCATGATGATTTAGAGGCCGAATATGACAGGAATTACAAGGAGTTGTGATTGGCAAGAGTTGCCTACCTTTTGGGTTTAGTGTAATTGGTCGACTCCCTCGAGGTTGCACTAAGATGCCGATTGGATCGTGATCCCCACTAGGAGTCTGCCGGAGACTTTTCTCTCACATGTCGCATGATTTTCTGGGGAAATAGTGGGAGTATATTAAGATAGAAGTCTATATCTTAATTATTATTTTTCTGTAAAGTCTGCATGTTATTTATTTATTCTATATCTTGTTTGTTGCTTGCAAACCCTCTACGTGGCATACTTGATGTCAACCGTCTCATTGGTCTAATGGCTTCATAATTTGAGAATTGTTCTCACAGAGGAGAAAATCCTATATGTCCTTAACATGATTGTGCCCACGCCGGATGAAAGGACAAGAGAGGATGAGATCGCTCGCTTTGTGAAGTATATAGATAGTCCCAGAGGATAACCTGTATGTTGATCTTATACTTTAATCCCTACCAGATTCTTTTTTACAGTTTATATAAACAAGTTTGAGGTGACTCTCCCTGAGCTCCTCAATATGTTGAGGGAAGCTGAGAGTGCCATCAAGAAGGAGAAGCTAGTTCTATATTTTGGTGAGATCAAAAAGAAAAGGAAGGCCAGCAAAACCCTTAAGAAGGGCAAGGGCAAAGAAAGACCGGGTAAGGTAAAGGTTGCTAAAAAAAAAAACCCAACAAAGGACAAATGATAGTGCTTTCACTACGGCCAAGTCGGGCATTGGAAGAGGAACTGTAAGGACTATCTTGCAGATAAGGCGAAATAGAAGCTTGGAGAAGCTTTAGGTATATTCATGGTCAGTCTCTACTTATCAGATTTTCATAATAACACATGGGTATAGGATATTGGGAGTGTTTATCATATCGATAATTCATTACAGGTTCTGGCAAGAGCTAGGAGACTGGTAAGAGGTGAAAGGGACCTCAAGATGGGCAATAAAGCAAGAGTTGCTGCAATTGCTATTGGGGAGGTCATCCTACATCTGTCTAGTTAAGCAATTATTACACTAGATACATGCTATTTTGTCCCTTCTATTATAAAAAAATATTATTTCTATTTCTTGTTTAACAATTAATAGATATAAATTAGTTTTTGAGAATAATAGTTGTTCAATAATAATGGATGATGAGATCATCACTAGAGGGACCCTTATAAATAGCTTATATGTGCTAGTAACTTCTCCACATATCATGAATATAAATATGTCTAAGAGAAAAAAAGATGAGGTGAATAATGCATACCTATGAAATCATAGGCTAGGTCATATACATAAGGGAAGGATTCAAAAGTTGCTGAAAGATGGATACATAGATCCATTTGACTATGAGTCATATGTAACTTGCGAACCTTGCCTTCATGGGAAGATGACCAACTCTCCTTTTAGTGGAGTGAAACTGGAGAGAGAGCCACCGAGTTATTGGAACTCATACATAGTGATGTTTGTGGTCCTATATCGACTCAAACTATAGGTGGTTACTCATACTTCATTACATTCACTAATGATTTCTCTAGGTATGGATACATGTACTTAATGAAGTACAAATTTGAGGTATTTAAGAAATTCAAGAAATATAATAATGAGGTAGAAAACTAAATTGGAAAGAATATTAGGACTCTTCGATCATATTGAGGTGGAGAGTACTTGAGTACGGAGTTCATCCATTTCCTCAAGGGCAATAGGATTTTATCCCAGTAGACACCTCCTTATACACCTCAGCTTAATAGTGTATCAAAAAGGAGGAATTGCACGTTGTTGGATATAGTGTGGCCTATAACGAGTTTCGCTGACCTACCAGTCTCATTCTGGGGGTACGCCCTGGAGACCGCAACTTACCTTCTTAACAGAGTTTCATCAAAGTCGGTAGTGTCTACACTATGTGAGATATAGAAAGAAAGAAGCCCGATCTTAAGATTATTAAGATTTGGGGCTGTCCTGCCCACGTTAGTAGATACAACCCCGATAAGTTGGAATCAAGGACAAAATGGTGAACATTCGTGGGATACCCAAAGGAAACTTATGGGTATTATTTCTATCACCCCGAGGACCGAAAGGTCTTTATTGCCAAGAGAGCCGTGTTCCTTGAGAAGGAACATATTCGTGGTAGAAACAGTGGGAGCAAGATAGAATTGAGCGAGGTTGAAGAACCTAGCTCAAGCACTATTCCAGAGTCCGAGTCTGTTCAGGTACCTAACACTCAAGTTCCAACTTTATGTAAGTCTAGTAGAGTATCTCACTCTCCTGAAAGATTTATAGGACATATCAGTGGAAATGATTCTTAGGATATTGATCCTCAGACCTATGAGGAGGCTATTATGAGTATAGACTCCGGGAAGTGGCAAGAAGCCATGAATTCTGAGATGGATTCCATGTACTCTAACAAGGTTTGGAACCTTATAGATGCACCTGAGGGTGTTGTACCCATCGGCTGCAAATGGATCTTTAAGAAGAAGATCCGAGTGGATCGAAAGGTAGAGACCTATAAAGCAAGTTGGTAGCTAAAGGATATCGTCCAAGACAAGGAGTTAACTATGGGAGTTGGATGTCAAAACGATATTCCTAAATGGCAATCTCGAGGAGGAAGTGTATATAATACTGCTAGAGGGATTCGTATCCGAAGAAAGTCCAGATAAAGTGTGCAGGTTGTTAAGATCCATTTATAGATTAAAGTAAGCTTCATAAAGTTGGAACATAAGATTTGATGAGGTGATCAGATCTTATGACTTCATTAAGAATGAAGATGAGCCTTGTGTGTACAGGAAGGTAAGTGGGAGCGCTATCACCTTCTTGGTGCGATATATGGATGACATCCTAATTATTGAGAATGATATAGGAATGCTCTCTATAGTAAAGGCTTGGCTATCCAGAAATTTCTCCATTAAAGACTTAGGGGAAGCATCCTATATTTTGGGAATCCATGTCTATAGAGATAGATCTAAGAGAATGCTTAGTTTATCCCAATCTAGGTACATAGACTCTATTATCAAAAGATTTGGCATGGAGAATTCCAAGAGATGTCTCATACCGATGAGATAAGAAATATCACTTTATAGGAGTATGTTCTCAAAGACTCCTGAAGAAAGGATAGACATGGATAAGATACCTTATACCTTAGTGATAGAGTTTATCATATATGCGATGCTATGTATAGGCCTGATATAGGACATGCTCTGAGTGTCACGAGTAGTTATCAAGCAAATCCAAGTTTAGAACACTAGAAGGCAGTAAAGCATATCCTTAAGTACTTGAGAAGGACTAAGGATCTTTTACTAGTATATGGAGGAGGTAGCCTCTAGGTTTAGAGCTACACAAACTTGAGTTTTTAGTTTGACATTAATGATAGCAAGTCAAATTCAGGATATGTTTTCACTCAAAATGGAGGAGCATCAAGCTAGAAGAGTTCCAAGCAAGATAATACTGCTAACTCGATCACATAGGCGAAATACATTACTACAGCAGAAGTAGTAAAGGAAGGGGTGTGGATGAAGAAGTTTATCAAGGATTTGGGAGTCATACAAGTAGAATGGAGTTGACTCCCATATATTATGACAGTGATAGGATGATAACTCTAACAAGGGAACCCAGGTCTCATCAGAATTGTTTTGAGGACGTTTCATCTAATTAGAGCGATCATGACCTGAAAAGATATAGCAATGGAAAGAGTTTCATCCGAAGATAACATTACAGATCCACCGACGAAGTCGTTGGCTCATATTGTATTTGAGCATCACAGGGGTCTGATGGGGATCACACATATAGGTAATTGACTTTTGGTCAAGTGGGAGATTGTTGGTTACAAGTGCTCTGTAAGCTAATCACGTAAGTGATGGCACATGTGACACGTTATGTGATCTTTTTGCTTATGATTAATATTGACATATTTTCACATTATATTATCTGTAGCATATATACTGTGATGTCCATGGTTCTGTGCAATGGGAATCAGATCGTTATAAGATCACAATAATGAGATTGATTCACCTTTAAACACAGATTCTAAATAATCCCAGTCATAGGTTACACGATAGGGACATTGGGATAACTAGATAGACCAGTGTATTGTATACCCGTCCATATAATGGAGGCGACTGGTCTCATAGCCACTTGTGTGGAGACACTAATGATAGTACAGGTGCTCATTGGAGAATGATTTTACTGATTTATCCGCTTATGAAATATTGTATGGTTGATGATATCTAATGTCATACAGCGATTCCAGAGTCCTAGTTGTGTATCAGGTCCTTTGACTTGAGACACTAAGGATGCTTTGTATGGGTACTCATTTCTTTGACGCCAAACTTTTAGGTTTGGAAAGTTCCAGATCTGGTATAGTTGGTTATCAGGATTCATAGCGAACCTTACGAAGGTAATTGAGTGTCAATAGAGGATTGCCATCCACTCTTAGTATCACGAGAGGAATATCCCATATGTGCTTGCTCAGATAAATCCCTAACTAGGGTCATTTGGATTAAAAGAGAAAGAGTTCTTCGGGAGAATCGGATTGGAGCGAGACTATGACGGATTCAGTATATGACCTGACAGTACCATATCCAATATATGGTCTCTGAGATACTAGTTGGATGAGGGATTATATATATACAATAATTGTGGATAGACAGGTCCGATGGATTCGATCCCCCTTGTACTGTTTGGGGACAATGGTGTAGTGGTCTAGTACGTCTATAGTCGATGAGTCAAGTGAATTATTATCAGGATAATAATTCACTATATTAGAATGAGTTCTAATGGAAGTGAATCACGGCTAGCACGCTATTGGGCCTAGAGGGTCACAAACATATAGTAGATGCTTCAGCGAATAGAGGATTGAATGGAGATCCAATTAGCCCCTATTCTCATTGGATGGGACCCTATACTGATAGGCTCCTTGCTTAAAGCCCAATTAGAGGTCTAATGAGATTATTGGATAGAGATCTAATAATGCAAGGTTAGCGGGTTATTGGATGAAGATGCAATACCCATAAAGGTAGGAGCCCTAGGTTTTTGGTGGCTCTTTATAAATAAGAGGGGAGACTCATGGTTGATAGGCTACAACTTTAGCCACCACCTCCTATTCTCCTCCCTCCCTCTACACAAGAGTTGCAAGATCAGATTGGAGGAGTTTCGCTGTAGAGATCCATCCTGTGGATAATGCTAGAGAGGAGGACACTTGACCTCCTTCATCTTCTCCATCCAGATTTAGAATACAGGGATGTACGATCTCCCTAGGTAAAATCAATCTCTCACATATCGTGGTTTTTTGATTTTTGTGATTTTTCTCTCGATCCCAATCTTTTGCACGATGATTTGATTTGCATGGGAAACTAGTTTTTGTTTTGATTTTCGTTGCATATGTGATGCACTCGCTAAGGTTTCCCAACACTAGCCACTCTTCGTTATAAGATAGAAGTGACTAGGTGGTATTTGATTACAATCTCATATAGTTCTTATTGATTACTCGTAGGGTGATTCAGACTCAACCCTACTAGAGTCCTATCAAGCACGCCCTCTTTGAATTAGTCTTGTCCTCAAGGCTAAGGATCAATAATCTTTCAGAACTGGGTCTTTAGCTCCTCGTAAGACTCCCATATGGCATCTTCGGATGGTAAGTTGTTGCAATGCACTAGTACTTCAGTTGAGGGGCGTCGAGGATACATCACAATCCTTCGATCAAGTATGGCTTGTGGTTGAGCTTGAACCTTGCCATCATTTGTAGTGCTCGGCAACTGGGTTTGGGTCAACTCATGCTCTCCCAGTTTGGGCTTCAAATAGGATACATAGAAGACATGATGGATCTTAGCGTCATATGGTAGCGTTAATCTATATGTCACGGCCCCAATATGCTCTAAGATCTGATATAGTCCATAGAATCGAGGAGATAGCTTCATCGATGCTCTAGTGTTGATTGACAAGTGCTTGTATGGTTGTAGATGAAGGTAGACCTAATCTCCTACTGAAAATTCTCGCTCGCTTCGATGAGTGTGAGCTTGTTGCTTCATGCGGGCTTGGGCGGTAGTTAAGGTGTCCTTCAGCAACTGTAAAAGCTTGTCCCTGTCAATTAAGTTTTAGTCAACCTGATCTACTTTAGCCGCACCAATTATATATTTAGGTATTACAGGGAGTGTTTGGCATACAATGCCTCATAGGGGGTACATTTGGTTGATGAATGATAGGTTATGTTGTACTAGCATTCAGGCCAAGGAAGCCACTTTGTCCACTCTTTTGGTCGATCATTGGTGAAGCACTGTAGATAATACTTGAGGCATCTATTCACTAATTCTGTTTGGTCATCCATCTGTGGATGATTGACTATGCTCATCTTTAGTTGGGTGCCCTGTAATTGGAAGAGTTTAGTCTAAAATTTACTTATAAACATCCTGCCATGGTCGCTCATAATCGACCTTGGTATCCCATGCAGTTTAATAATATTTTCTATAAAGAGTTGAGCAATACTGGTAGCGGTATAAGGCTATCTCACAACGTAAAAATGAGTATATTTTGTTAAATGATCTACCACCGTAAAGATCATACTTTTACCTTATGATAGTGGCAGCCCTTCAATGAAGTCCATGGAGGTGTCAATCCATGCTGAGTCCGATATAGGTAATGGCTGTAGCTTTCCTGTACTTGCCATTGTTTCACTATTTTGTTGTTGGTATATATTATATTTAGCTACATAATTACAAGTAGATCTTTTAATACCTCTCCAAAAGAAGTTTTGCTTCACCCTCTTATATGTTCTCAGAAATCCAAAGTGCCATACTAAAGGTGAAGAGTGCATCTCATGCAAAATAATTTTGATGCAAAAGGAAGAAGGAATAATCACAATTAGCCTTTGTAGCATAAGTCCTTTGAATCCAAGTGTAGTGGCCCACAGAACCCAGATCCTTCTCCAACTTCTCTATGATTTCTTGGGTCTCTGGGTCGTTCTTCTATTCTTCCCTATGTCCTCGAGGAAGTCGATAGAAGGAAGGGAGATGGCCGAAATTTTGCCTTGCTTCGATAGTTGAGATGATACTCTCATCGACTGATATTCTCTTTCCCCTTTCGATAAATAATTTTATAATCAAAACCAAGGATGATATTTTTTGCTCCAAGAAGTATTTAAGACTTCGGTGGTCAGTCCTGATCAGGTAGGGTTTCTACTTTATAATGATGTGCATGATCGTAAGCATCTCCTTGTCATACACGGACATTTTATGGTGGGAGGGAGATAAGGCCTTGCTGGTATAGGCAAGGGGTCAGCCATCTTGCATTAGGATAGCTCCAATTCCAACTCTGGAATCGTCGACCTCAATCACAATAGGTCGACTGAAATCGGGCAACGCATGGACCAATATAGTCATGGGTGTTTTGAGTTGTTCAAAGGCCATGGAAGCTTTGTCTGATGAAAGGAGTCTTTCTTTAGTAAGGAAGTGAGTGAGGCATTGATTTTTCTATAATCTTTCATAAACTTCTGGTAGTAGCCCGTGAGTCCGAGGAAGCCATGCAGCGATTTTACGTTCGTAGGTCTCAGCCATCCTTGCATTGCTTCGATATTTGTTGGGTCTACTATCACTCTGTCATTTGATATAATGTGCCAAAGGTACTCTCTTTTATCGTGTAAGAAGCTGCACTTTGATTGTTTAACATAAAGGGTATTCTCCCAAATAATCATTAGAATAATTCGTAAGTGTTGAAAATGTGTATCAAGCGTAGGGGTGTAAATAAGGATGTCATAAAAAAATACCAATACAAACTTATGTAGAAACCTCCAGAAAATGTTGTTCATAAAGCTTTAAAAAATAGAAGGAGCATTCATAAGGTCGAACGACATTACTAAAAATTCATAGTGGTCGTTATATGTATGAAATGCTATTTTCAAAATATCTTCAGCATATACCTGAATCTGATGGTACCTAGAATGGAGATCCAATTTAGTGAAGACTTGGACACCCTTTAGTTCATCCAAGAGCTCATCCACTGTTGGTATATGATATTTATCTTTGACGGTGATAGCGTTCATGCATTACCTCGATCATTGAGAGGAATATCCCGTATATACTTACTCAAACAAATCCCTGACTAGGGTCATTCGAATTGAGAGAGAAAGAGTTCTCCGATAGAATCCGGTTAGAGCAAGATAAACTATTTTCGTATGTAACTTGACAGTACATTATCCAATATACGGTCTTTGAGGTATTAGTTAGATGAGGGATTATAGATACATGGTAACTGTGGACAAACAACTTCGATGGATTTGATCCCCCTGTACTGTCTGGGGACTATGGCGTAGTGGCTTAGTACATCCATAGTCGATGAGTCGAGTGAATTATTATGGGGATAATAATTTACTATATTAGAAGGAATTCTGATGGGAGTGACTCATGGCCATCTTGATATCGGGCCTAGAGGGTCACACACATATGGTGGATACTTTAGCGAATAGAGGATTAGATGGAGATCCAATTAGCCCTATTCTCACTAGATGAGACCCTATGCTGATAGGCTCCTTGATTGAGACCCAATTAGAGGCCTAAGGAGATTATTGGATAGAGATCCAATAATACAAGGTTAGTGGGTAATTGGATGACGATCCAATACCCACTAAGGTAGGAGTCCTAGGATTTTTTGGTGGCTCTTTATAAATAGGAGAGGAGACTCATAGTTAATGGACTACAGCTTTGGCCTCCCCCTCCTATTCTTCTCTCTCCCTTTGCGCAATGATTATGAGATCAGATTGGAGGAGTTTTGCTACAGAGATCCATCGTATGGATACCACTAGAGAGGAGGATGCTTGACCTTCTTCATCCTCTCCATCCGAATCTGGAATATAGGGATATACAATCACCTTAGGTAAAATCAATTTCTCATGCATCGCGATTTATTAATTTTTACGATTTTTCTTGTGACCCCAATCTTTTGCATGACAATTTGATCTGCATAGGAAACCAATTTTTGTTTTAATTTCTATTACACATGTGATGCACCCGTTGTTGGTTTCCTAACAAGGACTGCCTCTTTGCCGTAGTCCAGGCTGAATGGGGACCCCCGATCCCTACTTTAGGGATGGTCTAGGAAGCCATAGGATGCTAGGGAGCTCATCGACCCATGATCCATTGGCACAGGTAACCCATCTCTTTAGTCCTTTAAGGATGGAACAATTGGTTACCTCGACCAATCAATTGGTTTGTGGGTTTGCCACTGAGCTAAACTTTAGCTAGATCTCATAGGACTAGTAGAATCTTTTGAACTTTAAAATTGTTAAACTACATCACGTTGTCCATGACAAGGGTTTTTAGGATTCTATACCTACTAATAATATTCCTTCAAATGAACCCTTCCACTTGCCTTTCGAAAATTGAGGCGAGGGCCTCGATTGTGACCCACTTGGTGAAGTAGTCCACTCCGACGATGAGAAATCAATGTTGGCCAAATGGAGGGGGAAAGAGGCCCAATAGGTCAATTCCTTATTACGTGAATAGCTAGGCCACGTCGATGGGGCTCAGTGGGATCACTGGTTGGTGTTGGATCCAATAGTGCCTCTAGCATTCTGGGCACCTCAACACATATGCCACAACATCTTTTTGCATGGTGGGCTAGTAGTAGCCTAGTCCGAGCACTTTGAAGGCTAGGGTGTCTCCCCTTATATGTTCCCTACATATACCTTTGTGCACCTTAGCCAAGACGTTGTTAGACTCTTGAGGAGATAGGCATTATAAAAGGGGTTGGCTATATGCCTGCCAGTATAGTGGCATGTTTAGAATGTTGGAAAACCATGAGAGCATCACATGTGTAGCCAAAAAGCAAAAAAAAATTGGTTTCCCACGTTTATAATAAGACCCCAGAAGAAGCCCTATAGATTTTGATCCTTGAGGGGGATCAACCCTTGGAACGCTATAGGGGTTCCTCCCTCCTAGACTTGGCACAACGGGTAAATTGAAGATGATAATTACTTAATTAAAAGAGGAGGAGCAGCTACATCTTAAATAGGGATCAAAGTCATAGCCTAAGGGGGCACTTGTCTAAGTAAAATTATCCTTTTGTCCCTCCTATAGCCATCTTGTCTTAATAGGAACAAGGCGTGGCTAGGTTGGCTCTATAGCCGACCTAAATAGGGGGAAACCCTAGCCTACCAACCCATTAAGGGGTGTGATGGCTACTAAGCCCTAAGGGCTAATCTAAACCCTAGCCATACTCCTTTATAAGATAGAGGTGGCTTTATTATAATCTAACAGGGTTTTTATTGACTAGTATTAAGATGATTAGGACTCAACCCTGCTGGAGTCCTATCAAGATCGCCCTCTTCAGATCAGCCTTGTCCTCAAGATTGAGAGTCCATAAACTCTGAAAACTAGATCTTCAACCCCTCATGTGACTCTTATGCTATCATTAACTAAACTTTGGCCTCCTCATCAGTTGGGGTGCTAGTTAGAAGGATTTGGGTTGAGTTATTTTTTTAAAATTTCCATTTGAGGTGGGATACCTAGCGGATTAACTATAATGTTGATCTGGTGTGCGAATTTGATCTCCAGGTTAGGGCCCCAATGTGATCCTCAATTTTGCAAGGCCTAAAGAAATATGGAGACCACTTCATTAAGGTTCGAGTTTCCTACTGATCGGGCTGAAGGTATAGAAAAACTCTATCTTTAATTTTTTATCTATTATGAAGTTTATCGGAAGGCCATTTCTTCTTTACATGTGCTACCATATTGTTAGTCTTTAGTGATAGCCAATCTTTCTTCTGGAATAGTGACTAGCCTCTAATATAATTCAGGATGATGAGAGCCTAATCTGGCATGAGCATGGATTGCAATTCTTCTAATTTTACTCCTCTTTCGTGCCATGGACCTGTATCCAATCATATTTTAAATTTGGTAGTAATTAGTATCTCTTGTAAAAACCACATATGAAGTGTGGGGGAAGCCTCGGTGTAAATTAAGAGTCGACTATCTTGCATAAGAATAGCCCTAATTCCAACTTCTGACGCATCGGCCTCAATGACAAAAGTGCGGTCGAAATCGGGCAGTGTTAGGACCGACTTCATCGTCATGACTGCCTTGAATCGTTCGAAGGCCGCGAAGGCTTTATCCGACCATAAGAAAGAGTCTCTAGTAGTAGCCTGTGAGTCTAAGGAAATCACCTAGTGATTGTACATTTGTAGGTCTCAGCCATCCTTGCATTGCCTCAATCTTTGTTGGATCCACTACCACTCTATCCTATGATATAATGTGCCCAAGATACTTCACTTTACATTATAAGAAGTCATACTTTGAATGTTTAACATACTCCCGAAGAATCATTAGAACAATTCGTAAGTGCTGAAAATGTATATCAAGTGTAGGGCTATAAATGAGAAATTGTTAAAGAATACCAATATGAACTTGCATAGAAAACTTTGAAAGATGTAATTCATCAGGCTTTAGAAAGTAGAAGGAGCATTTGTAAGTCCGAAAGGCACTACCAGAAACTCGTAATAGCCATTATGCGTACGGAATGCAGTTTTCAGAATATCTTCAATGCATACCTGAATCTGATAGTATCTGGATCAGAGATCCAATTTAGCGAAGACTCGACCAAACAATCTATATCTATGTCATCTCTTGGGCAACCCTTTTATCTTCGACCTTTTGAGGTTATAGTAAGCAATTTGGCCGAGCAACAGCTAGTAGAAGTTTCGGCTAGTTCAGCATAGGGGGGTCATATAGCTTCAGAGGAGGTAGTCGGCTCAGTTTGGTGGAGATGTCCAAAATTTCAACAAGATGTGGGAGACGGTTCTTATCTTCAATCTCGTGAAACTCTTGAATTTGAATTGGGAAAATGCTAAATTCTTCTTTTGGTAACCTCTCCAAGTGTTGTGCTATGGTCGTAGTCGCTTGGCTCCCTCGTAGAACCACTTATTTTCCTTTACTAAAAAATTTCATAGTTAGCTATGAAAAATTCCAAAAAATGTCTCCAATCATGGGCAACCAATCAATACTAAGCACTATATCAAAATCATCCAGAGGGAGGAAGAAGAAGTTAGTAACTACGTCTTGCTCCTGTAGGATCAGTTGAACTCGCAGGCCCTTCTAGTTGCACTTCAAAATTTGGCCGTTAGCTACCTTGACTTCGAACCCACTGTAATCTTCTTTTTGGAGCATTAAGTGGGCAACAACCTTACTGCTCATGAAGTTGTGTGTGATCCCAGCGTCGATGAGGATGATGACGGACTACTGCTCGAGAAACTCTTCGATCTTTAATTTTTGCAGGTTGGTGTAGCTAGGTAAGGTAGGGACCTTTTGTTGGGAAACTACAGCGGGTGCATCACATGTGCAGTGAAAGTCAAAACAAAAAATTGGTTTTCCATGTAGATCAAATCATCGTGCAAAAGATTGGGATCACGAAAAAAATCACAAAAATAAAAAATCATGATGTGTGAGAGATTGATTTTACCTCGGGAGATCATATATCCCTATATTCCAGATCTGGATAGAGAAGATAAAGGAGGTCAAGCGTCCTCTTCTTTAGCGGTATCCACATAATGGATCTCTACAGCGAAACTCCTCCAATCTGATCTCGTAACTCTTGCGCAGAGGGAGAGAGGAGAATAGGAGGTGGTGACTAAAGCTGTAGCCTATCAACTATGAGTCTCCCCTCCTATTTATAAAGAGCCAATAAAAAATCCTAGGGCTCCTTCCTTAGTGGGTATTGGATCTTTATCTAATTACCCACTAACCTTACATTATTGGATCTCTATTTAATTATCTCCTTAGGCCTCTAATTAGGCCTTAATCAAGGAACCCATCAGTAAATGAGTCTCATTTAATGAGAATAGGGTTAATTAGATCCATTCAATCCTCTATTCACTGAAGCATCCACCATATGTGTGTGACTCTCTAGACTCGATATCGAACTAGCCGTGAGTCATTCCCATCGGAACTCCTTCTGATATAGTGAATTATTATCCCCATAATAATTCACTCGACTTATTGACTATGGACGTACTAAGCCCTACGCTGTAGTCCCCAGATGGTATAGGGGGATCAAATCCATCGGACCTGTCTGCCCATAGTTACCGTATATCTAGAATCCCTCATCTAATTAATATCCTAGAGATCATATATTGGGCATGGTACTATCAGGTCACATACAGAATCCGTCATAGTCTCGCTCTAATCGGATTCTTCTGGAGAACTCGTTCTCTCTCAATCCGAATAACCCTGACCAAGGATTTATCTAAGCAAGCACATATGGGATATTCCTCTCATGATATCGAGAGTGGATGATCCTCTATTGATACTCAATTGTCTTCGTAAGGTTGGCTACTAATCCCAATAACTAGTTGTACCAGATTTGGAATATTCTAAACCGGTAAATCTAGCATCAAAGAAAGGAGTACTCATATAAGGCATCCTTGGTATCTCAAGTCTAAGGACTAGATATACAATTGGGACCATGGAATCACTATCTAACATTATGTATCATTAACCATACAATACGGATTAATTAGTGAACTCATTCTCTAATGAACACATGTACTATATCCTTAGTGTCTCCACAAAGTGGCTATAAGGCCAGTCGTCTCTATCATATGGATAGGTATATGGTACATCGGTCTGTCCGTTTATCTCGATGTCTCTCTCGAGTAACCTATGATTGAGATTCTTTAAGATCTGTGTTTAAAGGTGAATCAATCTCATTACATTAAATTAATGACATCAGAGTATATATGCTACAGATAATATAATATGAGAATATGCCAATATGAATCATAAGCAAAAAAATTATGTACTCTGTCACACGTGCCATCACTCACGTGATTGGCTTGCTGGGCACCTGTAACTAGCAATCTCCCACTTAACCTAAAGCCAATCACCTATGAGTCTGATCCCCATCAGATCCTTGTGATGCTCAAATATAATATGAGCCAGCGGCTTCGTTAGCGAATTTGCAATATTATCTTTGGATTGAACTCTTTTCATTGCTATATCTTTACGGGCTATGATCTCTCTAACTAGATGGAACCTCCTCAGAACATGCTTAGACTTCTAATGAGACCTGGGTTCTTTCGCTTGAGTGATCACCCCATTGTTGTTGCAGTATATGGGAATTGGTTCCACGCTGCTTGGTACGACTCTAAAATCTTTGATGAACTTCTTCATCCACACCCCTTCCTTTATTGCTTCTGCTACAGTAATGTATTTTGTCTCTGTGGTCGAGTTAGTAGTAGTATCTTGTTTGGAACTCTTCTAGCTTACTGCTCCTTCATTTAGGGTGAAAACATACCATAAATTTGACTTGCTATCATCAATGTCAGATTGAAAACTCGAGTCCATGTAGCCCTCAACCTGAAGGCTACTTCCTTCATATACTAGTAAAAGATTCTTAGTCCTTCTTAAGGACTTAAGGATATATTTTACTACCTTCCAATGTTCTTGATAGAACCCCAGAAGGGCTCTATAGATTTTGATCATTGAGGGGGATTAACCCTTGAAATGCTATAGGAGTTCCTTCCTCATATACTTGACATAAGACTGAAATAAAATTGATAATTGCTTGATAAAAGAGAGAGGGCAGCTACATCATTATATAGGATTGCAAACCCTAGCCCATGGGGAGCTTACCTAAATAAAATTACCCTTTTACCCCTTATATAGCCTACTTGCCTGAAAAGGAACAGGTGGCCACTAGGTTGGCTCTGTAGCCGACCTAAGCAGGGGGAAACCTTAGCCGACTAGCCCAATAATAGGGTCGACGATCGCTAAGTCCTAAGGCCCCAAAATAAACCCTAGTCACACTTCTTTATAGGATAGAAGTGGACTAGGTGGGGTTTTATTACAATCTCACAAGGTTATTATTGATTACTTCTAAGTGATTAGGACTCAACCCTGTTGGAGTCCTATCAGTTCTAAACCTAGATCTACCTGATACCTGCTCGTGACACTTAAAGCATGTGCTATATCAAGCCTAGTATATAGCATCGCATACATGATAGGCCCTATCGCTGAGGCATAAGGTATCTTATCCATGTCTGCCCTTTCTTCAGGAATCTTTGGGGATATACTCTTAGAAAGTGATATTCCATGTCTCATCGGTATGAGACCTCTCTTGGAATTCTCCAAACCAAACCTTTTGAAAATGGCGTCTATGTACCTGGACTGGGACAAGCCAAGCATCCTCTTGGATTTATCTTTATAGATTCGGATCCCCAAAATATAGGATGCTTCCCTTAAGTCTTTTATGGAGAAGTTTCTGGATAGCCAAGCTTTTACTGTGAAGAGCATTCCTACATCATTCCTAATGATTAGGATATCATCCACATATAGCACCAAGAAGGTGATAGCGCTCCTACTTACCTTCCTGTATACACAAGGCTCATCTTCATTCTTAACGAAGTCATAAGATCTAACCACCTCATCAAATCTTATGTTCCAACTTTGGGAAGCTTGCTTTAATCCATAAATGGATCTAAGTAACCTGCACACTTTATCTGGACTCTCTTTGGATACAAATCCCTCCGGCTGTATCATATACACCTCCTCCTCGAGGTTGCCATTAAGAAATGTTATTTTTACATTCATTTATCAGATCTCATAATCATAGTGTGCTGCAATGGCCAAAATAATTCTAATGGACTTAAGCATGGCTACAGGTGAAAAGGTTTCATCATAGTCAACTCCTTATCTTTGATGATATCCTTTAGCTACCAGCTTTGCTTTATAGGTCTCTCTACCTTTCCAACAATTCCGATCTTCTTCTTGAAGATCTATTTGCAGCCGATGGGTACAATACCCTCAGGTACATCTACAAGGTTCGAAACATTGTTAGAATACATGGAATCCATCTCAGAATTCATGGCTTCTTGCCACTTCCCGGAGTCTATACTCATAATAGCCTCCTCATAGGTCTGAGGATCAACATCCTAAGAGTCATCTCCACTGATATGTCCCACATATTTTTCAAGAGGGTGAGATACTCTACTAGACCTACACAAAGTTAAAACTTATGTGTTAGGTACTTGAACAGGCTCGGGCTCTGGAATAGTGCTAGGTTCTCCAACCTCGCTCAATTCTATCTTGCTACCACTTTTTCCACTAAGATTATGTTCTTTCTCAAGGAACACGGTTCTCTTGGCAATAAAGACCTTTTGGACCTCGGGGTGATAGAAATAATACCCACCAATTTCCTTTGGGAATCCCATGAATGTGCACCATTCTATCCTTGATTCTAACTTATTGGGGTTGTGTCTTCTAACGTAGGCAGGACAACCCTAAATCTTAACAATCTTAAGATTAGACTTCTTTCCTTTCCATATCTTATATGGTGTAGATACTATTGACTTTTATAGAACTCTATTCAGAAAGTAAGTTGCGGTCTCTAGGGCGTACCCCCAAAATGAGATGGGTAGGTCAGTGAAACTCATGATGGACCGCACCATGTCTAATAGTGTGCGATTCCTCTTTTCTAATATACCATTGAGTTGAGGTATATAAGGAGGTATCCACTGGGATAGAATCCCATTGTCCCTAAGAAAATGGGTGAACTCCGTACTCAAATACTCTCCTCCTTGATCTGATCGAAGAGTCTTAATACTCTTTCCAATTTAGTTTTCTACCTCATTCTTATAGTCCATAAATTTCTTAATGGACTCAGATTTGTACTTCATTAAGTACACGTGTCCATGCCTAGAAGAATCATCAGTGAATGTAATGAAGTATGAGTAACCACCTATAGCCTGAGTCGACATGGGACCACATACACCACTAAAAATAGAGTTGGTCATCTTCCCACGAAGGCAAGGTTCACAAGTTGCATATGACTCATAGTCAAATGGATCTAAGTATCTATCTTTCAATAACTTTTGAATCCTTCCCTCATGCATATGACCTAGCATACAATGTCACAGGTATGCATTATTCACCTCATCTCTTTTTTTCTTAGACATATTTTTATTCATGATTTGTGAAAAGTGTCTAACATATATAAGCCATTTATAAGGGTCCCTCTAGTAATGATCTCATCATCCATAATTATTGAACAATTATTATTCTAAAAAACTAATTTATATCCACTAATTATGAAACAAGAGAGAAATAATATTTTTAATAATAGAGGGAACAAAATAGCATTCATCTAAGGTAATAATAGCTCCACCAAGTAGATGTAGGGTGATATCTCCAATAGCAACTACAGCAACTCTTGGTCCATCGCCCATCTTGAGGTCCATCTCGCTTCTAGCCAATCTCCTAGGTCTTGCCAGAACCTGCAACGAATTACAGATATGATAAACACTCCCTGTATCTAATACCCATATGTTATCATAAAAATCTAACAAGTGGAGACTGGTCATGAATATACTTGAAGCTTTTCTAAGCTTCTATCTTGCCTTCTCTGCAAGGTAGTCCTTATAGTTCCTCTTCCAATGCCTGTCCTGGCTGTAGTGGAAGCACTATCCTTTGTCCTTTGTTAGGTCTCTCTTGGCAACCTTTGCCTTATCTGGTCATTCTTTGCCCTTACCTTTCTTAAGGGTCTTGCTGGCCTTCCTTTTCTTTTTGGTCTCACCAATATAGAGAACTGACTTTTCCTTCTTGATGATTCTCTCAACTTCCCTCAACATATTGAGGAGCTCAGAGAGAGTCACCTTAAACATGCTCATATTAAAATTCATGCTGAAATAAGAAAAGAAATCTAGTAGGGACTGAAGTATAAGATCAACGCACAAGTTATCCTCTAGGACTATTCCTAGACCTGTGAGTTTCTCGATCCACTCTATCATCTTTAGGACATGATTCTCAACCGATGTCCCTTCTGTCATCCTAGCTTGGAAGAGTCTCTTAGATATCTCATATCTTTGAGTTCTTCTCTATTTCTCAAACAGCTAGTGGAGATGAAGAATGATAGAATATGCATCCATGCTCTCATGTTACCTCTGTAACTCAAGAGTCATTGAGGCCAACATGTAACATTTTATAAATATGGAATCATCTATGTACTTCACATAGCGAGTGATCTCATCCTCGCCTGCCCCTTCTTCTGGTGTGGGCACAATTGTATCAAGGATGTATGCAATTTTTTCCACCGTGAGAACAATTATCAAATTACGTTGTTAATCTATATAGTTTGGACTAATGAGTCGGTTGGCATCAAGTATGCCACGTAGAGGGTTTGTGAGTGATATGTTTTTGTCAAAACAAGATATAGCGAAAATAAATAACATACAGATTTTATAGAAAATATTAATTAAGATATGAACTTCTATCTTAATATACTCCAACTATTTTCCTAGCGAATCATATGACACCCTTGACACATGATACGAAAATTTTCAGCAGACTCCTAGTGGGGATCAAGATCCAATTGGCGTCTTAGTGCAACCTCAAGGGATTCGACCAATTACACTAAACCCAAAAAGGTAGACAACTCTTGCCAACCACAACTCCTTATGATTCCTATCACATCCAGCCTCTGAATCATTATGGTCTCGAGAGACTCAACCAACCATGATATTCAGTTAAGTCATCACTATCGTTACAAGATGAGTTTGATTTGACGGTATACCCTCGAGAGACTCGACCGAGAATACCATGTCCTCAGGTCACCGGTGACATATCTCTATCATAGGCAAGAACTCGATCACGTAGATGGGTGAGCCTCGAGGGACTTGACCAACTCAACCTATGTCGTGATTCAATTTCTTCCTATAACGATGGAAGGCCATGTGGGTCAATCTTATTGCCTCACGCTTACTGACTTAATATTATCGTAGGAGGGGTGTTTGTTTCATATCAGTCTGCTAATATATTATGTCACACACATACATATTTAATATATATCTACATCGCATGCAAATATATACATATACATATATCTAGTAAGTGTATAACACATCATATATGCAAGCCACACCGGATGATCATGAGCCATCACCTAATATGATTAAGCCCGAGCCAATGGGCCTAATCACTCATAATATGATCTATGTGTGCATCGGTGCATCTCCATGCCCTGTGATTGTTGATCTCGTCATCATCGGTTCTGTCGGATCGTCGCATCGCCATGCAACGTGATCTCCCGCCACGACATCGTGGGTCTCGCTGTCACCTCTACGCTCCCACCATGCCTCTCTATGTAATTACAAATAATCACAAGCACGTAGTGTCACGCCTCCCGAATTATATCACTATCGAGAGGGGTGACCCTGTCTTAGTTAGAAATACAATATAATTCGTCCACAATCCAAACCCAGGATCCAAACTAAATTTGAGGATACTGATTAAACATTTTCAAAGATCATTTACATCCATTCAGAAAACCTATACAGTTTATAAATCTTACACCAAATCACTTTATAATCCATAAAACTCGAATATTAAGTTAACCAAAAATATAAGCACACTTATAAAACCATCAATCTTAGAAATCTATATAAATGCAAAACCAACCATTTTCTACCACTTCATAAGATTGTAAAACTTAACATTCAAAAATTACACACTGAGAAGTATTCTAACCTTTTTATAAGATACATCAGTTCATATTTATCTATAATATTTTATTACATACAAAATATTATTATATAACATCTCTTTACAAGACTTGTCCAAAATTTACATAGCTTTCCACTATCTCAGCTTAGTTCTAACTTTTTCTGTAAGAAAAAATTTAACCTGTAAAATTTATATAGTAACAAGGTGAGCATATAGAGCTCAGCAAGTGACTAATATATCAAAGATAAATAAGGATAGTTTTCAAATCAAACTTGATATTAAATGGCAAGGCAAGGGTGTAAGAATTTATAGAGAGTATCTCGTAGATAATAATCACAAATCATTTCATTCGAAATATACTTTGATCATAATACTAGAGAAAGAGTAGTTGGAGCATATCATTAGGAATACAAAACATTTCAGAGTGTATCAAAGATGTATAAAGTATTTCAAAATATATCAAACATATATAATATTTCAAAGCATATCACAGATGCTTAGGACATTTCAGAACATATCAATGGCATGTGAAATGTTTTGAAATATATTAATAGCAAATGAAACATTTTGGAAACATAACAATGAAATTTAAAACAGTTAGGAGCATGTCAAACACGTATGAAATGTTTCAAAACATATCAATGGCAGATGAAATATTTTGAAGCATATCAAGGATGTATAAAAAGTTTCAGAATATATCAACGTAATATGAAATGATTCAGAGCATATAAAAGGTGCATAGGACATATTTCAAAGCATATCAATGGTGTAGGAATAATCTCAAAGCTTATCAAATGAACAATTAAGAAATAGAAGCTCAATATCATATCAGACATAATATTCATTCATTCTTATTCAAAGTGCAGAAACAAACTCATAAATAATACTCTAGATATCATATCAAAGACATAGATAGTGAAGTGGGACCATGAATAGAATATGGATCAAGACCAAGAAGGATAGTTTTCAAAACAAACTTGATCTCAGATAGCAAGGCAAAGGTATAAAAATCCATAGAGAGTATCTCGTAGATACATAATCACAAATCATTTCATTCAAAACAGACTTTAATCATAACAGTAGAGAAAGAGTAGTTGGAGCATATCATTGGGAATATAAAATATTTCAGAGCGTATTAAAGATGTATAAAGTGTTTCAGAACATATCGAAGGCATATGAAACATTTCGGAGCATATCAAGGATGCATAAAGAGTTTCAGAATATATCAATGGTATATGAAATGATTCAGAGCATATCAAAGGTGCATAGGACATATTCCAAAATATATCAATAGTTGAGGACTAATCTCAAAGCTTATCAAATGAACAATTATGAAATAGAAGCTCAATATCATATCAAACATAACCTTCATTCATTCTTATTCTAAGTGCAAAAATAAACTCATAAGCAATACTCTGGATATATATCGAAGACATAAATGGTGAAGTGGACCATAAATAAAATATGGATCATCTATCGTTGAAAGACTACCAAACATAAGTCTCCCACATCATGGAACTCCATCCACCTATGTCTGAGTGAAGTCAGTGGGGCCGACAAGAGCATAGCTAGCTCTGAACACATTACCCATTACCATTTCTGCCAAAGGTCCAGAAAATATCCCACAAACACCAGAGTACAAAAGGATATGAGCAATAAAAGTGGCATATCTCAGAATCACATTCGGAACAATGAAATATACATGTGATAATATGAAGCAATACGATATCAACATAAATATTTATAATTTATATTCAGATAGTCCAAGAATAAAGAATAAGAGTTGCATAAGAATTTAACCAATACTGTAAGGCTCAATTGAAGGATGGGCTTTAGTTAGATCATAGGCATAATATGATATGATAACATATCAAAAACATAGATAGTGAAGTGGGATCACAAATATAATGTGGTCGATTTGACCACCAAACATAGTAGAGCATCACAGGCTCCGAGCATAACATACCCTTTACTATTTCTGGCAAAGGTCTAGAATATCCCATAAACACTAGAATACAAAATGACATGAACAATAAAAGTGACATATATCAGAAGTACATACGAAACAATTAACATGCATGCACTTAGACGAAATAATACGAGACAAACATAAATATCACATAATTGATTCAAGTATGCAAATTATCTAGGACAAGAGTATTCAAGATTTCAAACCAATAATATAAAGCTCAATGTAAGTATGGATTTTAGGTAAAAATCGAATTCCAAAGGAGTGAACAAGAATAGGCAAAATCGACAAAGGCTGAATTATGATAGAATTTAAGAGACACATTTCATATATTATTTGAATAGGCAATCATGCTCCGAATTTCTCATAAGAGGTGTCATTAGAAAGATAAATCAATCTAGCTTCAAATGAAATAAGTTTCATATAAATTGAAGGTATCTACAAAGAGTTATAGATGATTTGGCAGCCAAAGGTCCAAAATCATAGTCCCTATTTTATAGAATCCATAAGGTCTAATAAAATAGAAATTTTGATAGCCATTTGAACTCCAAATCTTTTAAATAAAACATCTATGAGTCTATTTTCTAATGTATCTAGTGTTGATAAATCATATACTCTAACAGAAAGATATAAGCAATATAGATTTTATATGCTTAATTGAAATAAACATTTAGGCTAACAAATGAACTCCAAATTCTTCAAACTTAATTTCAAAAGAAAGATATATGAATCTATATTTGAAAAAGCTAAGTTTTGTCCAAATCAAAGGTCTGTACTAAAATTTACAGCAAGAACAAGGCAAATAGGTCATAACATTAATAATATTATAGATTCATACTTAAGCATCCAGCAAAAGATATTTTGATTTTATCCTAAATTTTTTCATAATCAAAGTAAGAACAAGGATAAATTTCAGTAGAAGACATTATATAGGATGGGGTTAGAACACTTGTCATTATAAATTTTGATCCCAAAATTGTGGATTAGATCACAATATCAAATTTCACACTTCTTTCCTTATTCTCTAATTGTTAATTGTTTAAACTAACATATGGGGTGTAGGTGGTAAGCATGCATGTAAGGTGCACATGTGTCACCTATGCAACATGCATAAGTGGCACCATCTTTAACTAGGTAATGACACATGTCTTCTCTCTTTTTTTTATATAACTTAACGTGAATCTTTCATAATTCATCTCATATTTTTAGGATTCATATTTAGGTCCCTAACAATAAAACTTTTAATATAAAATTATTTAATCAAAATAATTATGAAACAAACCTTATTTACAAATAAATTCTTAAAATAATATATTATTAAACAAATCCTCATTAATAATTTAAAGTAGATCATTACAATCTTTTGAAAATAAGAGATATTACACTCTCCCCCCCTTAAAATAAAAATTTAGTCTTCTAAATTTATTATACCTCCATCCATCACTATATAATTAATAAGACCTCAATCTACTTGACATATCAAACATATCAAATATCAATAATCCTCATTTTATACTCTGATACCATCTCTGTCACGCCTCCCGAATTATATCGCATTTGAGAGGAGTAACCATGTCTTAATCAAAAATACAATATAATTCGTCCATAATCCGAACCCAAGATCCAAACTAAATTTGAGGATACTGATTAAACATTTTCAAATATTATTCACATCAATTCAGAAAACCTTTGTAGTTTATAAATCTTATACTATATCACTTGATAATCCATAAAACTCGAAGATTAACTTAACTAAAAATATTAACCACACTTGTAAAACCATCAGTCTTAGAAATCTATACAAATGCAAAACCAACCATTTTCTATCACTTCATAAGATTGTAAAATTTAATATTTAAATATTTGACACTGAGAAGTATTCTAACCATTTTACAAGATACATCAGTTCATATTTATCTTTAATATTTCATTATATACAAAATATTCTTATATAACATCTCCCAATAAGATTTGTCCAAAATTTACATAGCTTTCCACTATCTCAGCTCAGTTCTAACTTTTTCTATAAGCAACAAGTTAACCTGTAAAATTTATATAACAACAGGGTGAGTATATAGAGCTCAACAAGTGACTAACATATCAAAGACAAAGAAGGATAGCTTTTAAATCAAACTTGATATCGAATGGCAAGGCAAGGGTGTAAGAATCCATAGAGAGTATCTCGTAGATACATAATCACAAATCATTTAATTCAAAATATACTTTGATTATAACAGTAGAGAAAGAGTAGTTGGAGCATATCATTGGGAATACAAAATATTTCAGAGCATATCAAAGATATATAAAGTGTTTCAGAATATATCAAACACATATATAACATTTCAGAGCATATTACAGATGTTTAGGACATTTCAGAACATGTTAGTGGCGTGTGAAATGTTTCAAAATATATCAATAGCAAACAAAATATTTCAAAAACATGACAATGACATTTGAAACAGTTAGGAGTATGTCAAACACATATGAAATATTTCAGAACATATCAATGACAAATACAATATTTTAGAGCATATCAAGGATGCGTAAAGAGTTTCAAAATATATCAGCGAAATGTGAATTGATTCGGAGCATATCAAAGGTGCATAGGACATATTTCGAAGCATATCAATCGTGTAGAAATAATCTCAAAGCTTATCAAATGTACAATGAAAAATAGAAGCTCAATATCATATCACACATTACATTCATTCATTCTTATTCAAAGCCCAAAAATAAACTCATAAGCAATGCTCTGGATATCATATCAAAGACATAGATAGTGAAGTGAAACCATAAATATAATGTGGATCATCCATCACTGAATGACCACTAAACATAAGTCTCCCACGTCTGGGAGCTCCGTCCACCCACGTCTGAGTGAAGTCAATGGGGCCGACAAGAGCATAGCTGGCTCTGAACACATTACTCTTTACTATTTCTAGCAAAGGTCCAGAAAATATCCACACAAACACTAAAGTATAAAAGGACATGAGCAATAAAATTGACATATATTGGAAGCACATGCGGAATAATGAAATATACATGTGCTAATATGAAGCAATATGATGTCAACATAAACATTCATAATTTATATTCATATAGTCAAAGAATAAAGAACAAGAGTGCATAAGAATTTAAGCAATACTGTAAGGTTCAATTGAAGGATGTGCTTTAATTGGATCATAGACAGAATATGATCCGATAACATATCAAAAATATAGATGGTGAAGTGGGATCACAAACATAATGTGGTCTATCTGACCACCAAACATAGTAGAGCATCATAGGCTCCAAGCATAATATACCCTTTGCCATTTCTAGCAAAGGTCTATAATATCCCATAAACACTAGAGCACAAAATGACATGAGCAATAAAACTGGTATATATCGGAAGCACATATGAAACAATAACATGCATGCACCTAGATGAAACAATATGAGACAAACATAAATAAAATTCAAATTCTTCAAAATCAGTTTCAAAAAAAGATATATGAATCTAATTTTGAAAAAACCTAAGTTTTATTCAAATCAAAGGTCTGTACTAAAAGTTACAGTAAGAATAATGCAAATAGGTCATAATCTTGATAATATTACAGATTCATACTTAAGCATCCAACAGAAGAGATTTCAGTTTTATCCCAAATTTTTCTCATAATCAAAGTAAGAAGAAAGATAAATTTTAGTAGAAAAAGGATTAAAGACTTACCGTTATAAATTTTGATCCCCAAAGTGTGGATTAGATCATAATCTCAAATTTCTCACTTCTTTCCTTTTCTTATTTTTCTTTTCTTCTTCTTCTTTCTTCTTCTTCTTCTCCTCAAGTTCACGTGACAGCCAAAACCCATTTTTTCTCTAATTGTTAATTGTTTAAGCTAACATATGGTGTGTAGGTGGCATGCATGCATGTAAGGTGCACATGTGTCACCTATGCAACATGCATAAGTGCCACCACCTTTAACTAGGTAATGACACATGTCTTCTCTTTTTTTTATATATATAACTTAATGTGAATCTTTCACAATTAATCTCATATTTTTATGATTCACATTTAGGTCCTTAACAATAAAATTTTTAATATAAAATTAGTTAATCAAAAGAATTATTAAACAAATCTCATATTTACAAATAAGTCATCATAAATAATCTATTATTAAATAAATTCTCATTAATAATTTAAAATAGCTCATTTATAATATTTAAAAAATAAGGGATATTACATGCAGGCCCGATAATAAACGAGAAAAATGGAGGTTTGCAAGCCCCAATAATAATAATAATCATAATTACACACATCACAACATATGACTCATGATCATCCATTCACATCATACATCACATGTACATCACATCATATACAGGATTACTAGATATATATAATAATTAATTAAATTATTTTATTAATTATTTTTTTGAAAATCAAGACATGGTCGAAATTTTCATAAATGTCATGGGCATTTTCATAATTCTGGATGAGAGGACAGTCCTCATAATTTTTAGAATTGTTGAGGGTACTTTGAGAATTCTGTACACGAGGATAGTTCTCAGAATTTTCTAAATTTAGAGGTGCAGAATACTCCTTTTCTTAAAAGGAATGCCCTAGGTCCTCCTCTTCCCTATATGTGTCGCTGCTGCCGTGGCTACCCTTATCCTTGCCCAGGCGATGGGAGCCGCTCCTCTCTAGCAGCGGTCTTGCCCTTGTGGCGTCGTCACGTGGCCTTGCTTGCAGGCGCGCCCCCTCACCCCTCAGAGGAGGCTGTCGGCCATGCTTGTAGGCACATGCCGCCCTTGTGGGCTGGCCATAGTCATTCGACCCCTGTGCAGGGGGCCTTGGCCATAGCTAGTCGCCCCTTTGTAAGGGGCCCTGGCCACAATCGGCCGCCCCGTCCTCCTCCTTGCTGTATTGAAAATATAGCAAGAACGCATAGAACGATTCTACATGATTCAATCTCATCACACGCAGATAAAAACTAATCTTTTGCATGAAAACTTGGCTCTGATATCACTGTTAGGAAATCTCAGCGGGTGCATCACATGCGCAGTAGAAATAAAAAAAAAAATTAGTTTCCCATGTAGATCAAATCGTCGTGTAAAAGATTGGGATCGTGAGAAAAACCATAAAAATCAAAAAATCATGATGTGTGAGAGATTGATTTTACCTAGAGAGATCGTATATCCTAGTATTCCAGATCCGGATAGAGAAGATAAAAGAGATCAAGCGTCCTCCTCTCTAGCGGTATCCACACGATAGATCTCTATAGCAAAACTCCTTCAATTTAATCTCGCAACTCTTGCGCAGAGGGAGGGAGGAGAATAGGAGGTGGTTGCTAAAGCTGTAGCTTATCAACCATGAGTCTCCTCTCCTATTTATAGAGATCCAACAAAAAACCCTAGGGCTCCTTCCTTAGTAAGTATTGGATCTCTATCCAATTACCCACTAATCTTGAATTATTAGATCTCTATCCAATAATCTCCTCAGGCGTCTAATTAGGCCCTAATCAAGGAGCCCATCAGCATAGGATTTCATCTAATGAGAATAGGGGCTCATTGGATCTTCATCCAATCCTCAATTCACTTAAACATCCACCATATGCGTGTGACCCTCTAGGCCCGATACCGAGTTGGTCGTGAGTCACTCCCATCAGAACTCCTTATGATATAGTGAATTATTATCCTCATAATAATTCACTTGACTCATTGACTATGGATGTACTATGCCACTACGCCATAGTCCAAGACGGTATAGGGGGATTGAATCTATTGGACCTGTCTGTCCACAATTACCGTGTATCTATAATCCCTCATGCAACTAATATCCTAGAGACCGTATATTGAACATGGTACTATCAGGTCATATACAAAATCCTTCACACTCTTGCTCTAAACGAATTCTCCCAGAGAACTCTTTCTCTCTCAATCCGAATGACCCTAGCTAGGGATTTATTTGAGTAATCATATATGAGATATTTCTTTCATAATACTGAGAGTGGATGATCCTCTATTGATACTCAATTGCCTTCGTAAGGTTGGTTACTAATCCCGATAACCAACTGTACCATATTTGAAACTTTTTAAACCTATAAGTTTGGCATCAAAGAAAGGAGTACTCATATAAGACATCCTTGGTGTCTCAAGTCTAAGGACCAGATACACAACTGGGACTATGGAATCGCTATCTAACATTAGGTATCATTAACTATACAACATTCCATAAGCGGATCAATCAGTGAACTCATTCTTCAATGAGCACCTGTACTATATCCTTAGTGTCTCTACATAAGTGGCTATGAGACCTGCCGCCTCCATCATATGGATGAGTATATAGTACATCGATCTGTCCCATTATCTCGATGTCCCTCTAGAGTAACCTATGACCAGGATTTTTTAGAATCTGTGTTTAAAGGTGAATTAATCTCATTATTGTGATCTTATCACGATTTGATTCCCATTGTATAGAACCAAGGACATCATAGTATATATGTTATAGATAATATAATGTGAGAATATGTTAATATTAATCATAAGTAAAAAGACTACGTAGTGTGTCACACGTGTCATCACTCATGTGATTGGCTTGCAGGGCACCTATAATTAACACCATGCGGGTGGTCAGTTATGGTGTATCTTTCTCCTTGGGCTTGAGAGTTGTATCTTCAAATTTGGATTTTTCAATGGGGGCAATTATTAGTGGTGTCTCCTTTTTACATTGGTGTTCTAGGCTCCAATGTTTATCACAAGTCCCACATAGGCCCTTTGCTGATCTGTTACGAAGTTCTTCTCTTGTTAACTTTTTTGGCTGAGGTGACCGGCTGGTGGTAGATAGGGCCAAGGGTCTCTGTGCTGCTAGTCGTGCGATAGCTTTGGTCCTCCGAGCATCTTGGTTCAGCCTATCTTCATGTCGTCATGCGAAGTAAATGGCTGCCTTAAGTATGTATGGCTATCGTACTTTAACTTCTTCCCGATTCTCTGGTTTCAAGCCCTCAATGAAAGTTATCAATATATATTTTTTAGACCGATCATAAGTTTAATTAGATAATCTTTCAAACCTGGTTTGGTACTCTTAGATGGTGGACGTTTGATGGATCATGGCTAGTTCTTTGTCAAGGTTCTTTTTATAATCTGAATTTACACCACGTTGTGATCTTATTGGGCTTAGTGATCGGCCCAATCTAAACTCTTCGAAGAGAGCACGTAATTTAGCATCCATATGCGTCTCGAAAGCCTCCAATTTGGCTTCGAATAAGCCCACCGATGTCATGATATAAGGATCTCTCACCTGCCAAATAAACCGACTTAAAAGTTTAGCTGCAATCTTCAGGTTGAAGGTAGCAAATGGTGGAGGAAGAAGATGGTAGCAGTAACATAGATTGCGGTTCTATGGTGATGCTATAATGTCATCAAGGCTGCGATTTTTCAGTTGGCTGATATCTGTCGAAAGATGGCAACCAAGAGATTTGAGTTGGAAGGTAGCAGTGATAGTGGAGGAAGAAGAGGGTAGCAACGACGTCGGCTGCAGCTGCGCTGTGACTTTATGGCTGCGGGTGGCATGGTTGCAGTAAGGGTGTGGCTACAATAGGAGGAAGACGGGGTAGTAATGTCCACAGCTATTGTAGAGGAGGATAGTGGTGATAAGGAGCGAAAGACCACTATTGGTCGTGTTCAATTCGTTACTAGCCATGATCAAGATAGTTGGTAGCGAAATATTGCTTCGGCTGCGATGTAGATAGATTGTAGCGAAAGATCACTGTTGGTAGCTTTGTTGTCAGAAAGGATCGCTGTTAGCTATGATAAAGGAGGATGATAGTGAGATATCACTATTGGCAGCATTGTGCAGTGAGGATGCAGGGTGTGATTAAAGGGATAAGGGAGGTTTGGTGGATGAAAAGTTAGTGGACCAAAGGCTAGAATTTTTTTTTTTTGGGCTAGTTTTGTGGTAGTTTTGGGTGCGGTTAGGGGCTACGTTTTTGTGAAGTTTTGGCTGTGATTTAGTATGGTTTTAGGGCTATGATAGTAGTGGATGAAGGTTAGGAAAAGAGATTTTGGATCTAGGATAGATGGCAGTAAAGGTAGGTGCATCGATAAGGAAGGTGGGTTGATTAGGTAGGTGGGTCGGTAAGGAAGTAGGCTGCGGTTAGGGCTACTTTTGGGATTGATTGGGATGAGTTTTTTACTGCGGTTTGATAGGTTTTTTGGGTGGTGATAGTACAGGGTGAAGGTTAGGGAAAGATGATCTCAGATCAGGAAGAGATGGCAGTGAAAGTTTAATAGAATTCAATGAAGTTCGCTACAACGATGTTGCCTTACAAAAGCAGAATTGTCATTGAAGAAACCACAGTTTCTCAATGAAAATTTCAGCCAAAATTTGTGAAATTTGGGGCTGCAGTGTTTCAAATCTGGAAAAAAAAGTAGTAAAAATCTGATAGGATTTGACGAAAGATTGCTACGTATGTGCAGTTCTACCAAATAGAATTTGCATCGGAGAAACGATGAGTTCTCGATATAAATTCTAGAGAAAAACTCAAGGAAAATATATAGAAATCTTTGATTCAGATGTGTTTGATATCAGCAAAAATTTTGATAAAATTTTGATAGAGTAACGGTAGGAAAATAGGAAAATGACGGAAGGAAGTTTCTTCGTCATAAAATTTCAACACTGCGTGATGAAGGATTGCAGCACTATAATTCCATTTTCAAAAAGAATTTTTTCCAAAGATCAATCTTAGATGAAATCTATGATAATCTATGAAATTGTTTAAAAGTTTCAGCCAAAAAGGATGAATAATAGTTCAGTTTCAAGAGATCAAGCGGAAAGTAGATTTTCATCGTAAAATTCTAGCACTATGTAATGAAGAATTGCAGCGCTATAGTTCCAGTTTCAGAAAGAATTTTACCTAGAGATTAATCTTAATGAAATTTAAGATGATCTATAAAATTATGTAAAAGTTTCAGCCAAAAAGGGTGAACAAAAGTTTGGTTTCAAGAGGCGAACATGCATAAGGCAGATTCTTCATCATAAAATTCTAGTGCTACGCAATGAAGAATTACAGTACTATAATTCCAGTTTCAGAAGGAATTCTTTTTAGATATCAATCTTAGATGAAAGCTAAGATGATCTATGAAATTGTATAAAAATTTTGGCCAAAATAGAGTAGCAATAAACTGGTTTTAAGAGGCAAATAAGCGGTTGAAAATTTTTGTAGTGTTTCACCAGATCTCCAGATCAAACGCAGGGGGCAGCAATAGATTGATTTGATCTGTGATTGGGGTGGAAGGTGGAGGTGTGTGTTGCAGCAATTATGGAAATTGCTTGGGAAGGTGGAGGCGGCTGAGATGGCTATAGGGGTAGCAAGATCGCTGCTCTAATAACAGATGGTAGAACCCCAGATGAAGCTCTATAGATTTTGATCTTTGAGGGAGATCAACCATTGGAACGCTATAGGGGTTTCTCCCTCCTAGTAGTTGGCTATGTGGCTAAATTATAGATTGATCTTACTTTTTTAAAAGAGGTGGAGGATACATACTTATATATGGCTCCAAACCCTAGCCCTAGGGGTGCTTCCTAAGTGAATTCTCCATTTTGCCCCTCCTATAGCTACCATTCATAAATAAAGGGGGCGACAGCCTAAGTGACTATATAAGCCACGCCCCTATGCTAGAAACCCTAGCTGACCAACCTAGTAAGGGGCGTGGCGGCTAGGAAGCCTTAAGGCCCCAAATTGAATCCTAGCCACAATTCTTTATAGGATAGAAGTGACTAGGTGAGGTTTTATTATAATATCACAGGGTTCTTATTGATTACTTCTAGGGTGATTAGGACTCAATCCTACTGAAGTCTTGTCACAGCCCCCCATAACCGTCCAAAACAATTCCCACAATTGCTTAAAGATCATCACCAAATTTCATCGTCATCTCCACTGCCACATATCATCCTTTAATCTCCTCATAAATTGCAATAGGTTCTAGTTTCCTATCTTACTACTGCTACAATTTAGTTATCCCTATTAAAAAATCCAAGAAAATTTATTCCTATTTGATGCACAAACCTTTCATCATAAAGTTTCCATCTTTACGACGGAAGTTACGCTGTAGAATTCCAGCTACACAACTTTAACTATTTGATTTGCTGTTGTGGTTTCATCAAAAAATTCTCAATATAGATCATTTATGTCAAAGCTACTACACTTTAGACGTAAAAATCTACTATAGTACCTTCCCGTGATCTTCGATTTTACCAAACCTTTTGCTGTTGTTTTCTTCCACGAATATTTTGTCAACATTAGCTTTCCCTTACCAGTAGATTCTCCTTAAGTTTTACTTGAATTCTTGTTTTGAACTACTGGAAAAAAATCTTGTCTATACTGCTGAAATCATTTAATGAAAAAATTATGCTGTAGTACCTTCTCGTATACCTTGATCTTGTTAAAACTTTTACTACCGATTTCTTCCATAAATTTTTTAACAGTATTATCTTTCCCTTGCCAATGGATTCGCATTGAGTTTTACTCAATTCCTTATTATGAGCAATTGCAAAAAATTTCAAATATACTACTAAAATCTTTCGCTGAAAAAATTCTGCAGCAACATCTTCTTGCAATCTTTGATTTTACTGAAACTTTTGCTGTCATTTCTTTTCATGAAATTTTTTTATGACATTATCTCTCCCTCACTAGTAGACTTTCCTTATATTTTACTTAAATTTTTGTTAAGAATTTTTGGAAAAAAATTAAGTCTTCACTGCTGAAATTTTTTCGATGAAGAATCTACTACTACACCTTTGTCTTTCTTCTTCTTTTTAACCCACCGAAACCCAACCATCTTGCTGCCACCACCTAAGATGTCTTTAGTGCATCCCTTTAGCCTTAAGACACAACTATCATAACCTATTTTTATAACCCAAAGAACACCCAAAACTATAGCCCAAAACAATGACCTATCGCAACATATGTACGCAAAATTCTGTAACACTACGTTTCGAATTCACGTATAGAGGACAGATTGCATGCCTTATTCGTCGAATTCAGATTGAGCTGATCTTCAAGCCTAATCAAAATTCTAGCAAGGTCAAAGTTCAGAGAGGCCTCTCAAAAAGAAAGAACGAGCCACTAATATGAGGTAGCCACGCATGAAGGTGGACTTCCCTCGATGGGAAGGAGACTCGATGAGATGGATTTTATGCATCGAACGTTACTTCCGTCATGACCAAATACCGGAGGATTCCATGGTGGATACCGCAATCATCCACCTTGAAGGAGATGCTATATGATGGTGCAATTGGCTTGAATACATCTATAAGACTCTAACATGGATATAATTCAAGTATGCACTGTTGAACCACTTTGGACCAACCAAGTACGAGAATATCAATGGACAATTTGCCAAGATCCGACAAACCTCTACGATCCAAGAATACCAGACCAGGTTGAAGGAATTATTTTACTTTGCTCATGATTGGTTTGATAGACAATTATTAGGGATTTTCATCAAAGGACTCAAGCTGAAAATTAAAGGAGAGGTTAAAGCGCGACAACCGCCCACCATGAAGGCTGCAATCTCTTTCACCCAAATCCAAGAAGAACGGCTCAACTAAGATGCTTGGAGGTTGAGAACCACTCCTAGACTCATGGCATATGAACCTCCTTCTACTTCCAGCTATCTTTTGCTGCCAAAAAAATTGACAAGAGAAGAACTACGCGATCGATCGACAAAGGATCTTTGTTGGCATGATAATGAACTTTAGAGCTGCAACCATCACTGTAAAAAAGGCTGCCTCCGACTGATTGAACCTCTTGAGGACATGGAGGAGGAGGCCTAGAAGCATCAGGAAGAGGTCACAGATGAAGAATAATAGTTGATTGATTTTATGATGCATACTTTTGCTAGCTACGTGAACCTGCAAACGATGAAAATGGTAGGACTTCCAAAGCAACAACCGATCACTATTCTTATTGACACCATGAGAATGAACAACTTTATGAATAATAAAGTTTATACCCAATTAATCATCCAAAATAAAGATTACAGTAGGTTAAATGTTGAGGTCAGCAATGGCTAAATTTTGAAGTGTGACGAAAAATGTCCATGGGTGAAATTATTGCGATAAGACTAAGAGATACTTGCTTATTTCTTCCACCTTCCTCTTGATGATTATGAGTTGTGCTTGACTTCAAATGACTGACTACACTAGGTGATGTTCCTTGAAATTTTTCTAAATTTATTATGAAATTTTTCTAAATTTATTATGAAATTTTTTAGTCATGAGAAACAAGAGATTCTACGCGGTAAACGCAGGAGCGACATAACAACGACTTGCACGCAACAACGGAGAAAGTTTTAAACAAGGAAAACAATAGCTTCCTGATGTAACATCAATAGCACTCTACGAGGGAGCCAACAAAATTTGAAGACCTAAACATCTTCTAATTGTTTGTTGAATTTTTAGATATTTTCATTGAACTACGTAGCCTACTTTCTAACCGCCGGCATGACCACCGAATTCTGATTCTCCTAGGCAAACCAGTAATAAACTGTTGGCCATATCATTATCCTCACTTCTAGAAAGCTGAAATAGAGAGAATTGAAGATGAGATACTTGAAATAGGGGTCACACATCTAAGTTGCAGCCCCTACTCGTGGCCAGTACTAGCTTTATCCAACTTTGACAAAGTGCTTATTATTGATACAACGGGAGCTATAAATTATGTTATCTGTATGCAATATTGTTGACCCCTAGCATACATTAGCAAAGCCCTTACTACAAATCACCTAAAGCTACCAATCAACGATTAGGGAATGCTAACCTTTATTGAATTTGTTGCTTGGTATGATACAAGACAACAACAAGAGGAGATAATAGTAAGCCTTGAAAAATTACAACTGCTGCTCCTTCCAAATTTAGATCGAGCTCATCTTACCATGGACTTTGCTAGAAGGTAGCTACCATAATAGAGGAAGGCCTGACTATCAATAAAAAATAACCACATGTCAACCAGCACAAGAAAGAAACAATCGCCCAACAAATGCTGGAGTAGAAGGAAGTTTATTATTAAAGATTGAGTCTTTCTCTATATTCATCCCTACAAGCAGGAATTTACAAAGACTCGAGTCTCATGGAAGTGGTCTCCTAGTTACTTTGGACCCTACAAAATTGGAGATCAGATTGGAGCCATAAATTATAGATCAGACTTGCGCACTAATTCAAAATTACAACTTATCCTCCAAGAATCTCACCACAAATGGAAGTTTAGAGAGGACAACTTAGCCTCAACTTATCCACCTAACATCCAAGTTAATGAGAAGGCCCAAATTCGATGATTACATGGGATTACGGGATCGTGACACATCATCATCCAATCACTACTGCTTATGCTGGACCCCAGGAACATGATGTGCCTACTATATGGCCACAAGGGACCCTCGTGAGGAGTTATAGATTACAACCTAGAGACATAGATCTCAGCCTTGAGGACAAGATTGATTTGAAGAGGGCGGGTATATTAGGACTCTAGTTAGGAGAATCCTAATTTAGTTTCATTAAAGAGGGTAAATATATAAATTCTGAGGGCATTCATGTAAATCCAATCTAGCCGACCCCTAATAAAGAAGCAAGGAGGCCAGCTAGGTTAGGATTGGATAAGAGGAAGATATTTTGAGGGAAGAATAAGATACATGTCACCCTAATTAACCGCCCCTTATCCTAGTTAAAGAGGGGTTGATTGAGGAGGGGTTAAGTTAGAATAGGATTATGATTAGTTTGGAGGTTGCTTCTTACAGTTGGAGTTGGAGTTGTTGGAAGTAGGAGTTGCTTCTTAGAGTTGGAGTAGGAGTTGTTAGGAGTTGTTAAGAATATGAGTCTTAAGTAGGAATCCTATTAGGAGTTAGGGTTTAGAAGCCCTATAAATAGCCTTGTATTCTCCTCTCTTTCATTATCAATAGATCAATTATCTTTCAGCTCATGTAGTAGAAAACCAAGAAGGGAGGAACCCTATAGATTTCCAAGGAGGTCGATCCCCTATAGAGACCACCCCAAGCTTAGAATATGCAAGGGTTCTAACACATGGTAGCGTCGGTGGTTCGGTAGAACCGAAAATAACGCTCTGCACGTGAGATCCATCCGACTGGTCTCCTTCTTACCATCTAGGGAAGTCTATCCTCATGCATGGATTATATGGATCAATGATGGTGCAACCTCACTCTTTGGAATCTTCTTTTCGATTAGAGGTTTCTCCTTGCTGAGATTTCTTTGAGCTCGGTGGTCGGCCCATACTGAATTTGGCGAAGAGGGACCAAATCTTCTCATCTATGTGGTTCTCAAAGGCTTTAAACTTGGCATTAATAGCCTCTTCTGATGCCATGGTATAGGTCTCTAGATCTATGATGTTGAGATATTTCTTCTATTGTTAGGTTAAGGGCATGAGAAAAAGTTTTTTGAAGAAAAGGTGGCCAGTAAGCTATATAGTTCGGTGGAGTGGAAGGCTGCGGTTAGGGCTAGTTTTGGAGGTTGATTTGGATCAATTTAGGGTATAGTTTTGGTAGGGTTTTTGGGCAATGATGGTAGAGTTTGAAGATGAGAAAGAGAGAGTTCAAAAAACTGAGAGAGACAACAAAAAAAATCTGATGGAATTTGATGACGAAAGTGTTGCGTATGTGCTGTCCTACTTAACAGAATTTACGTTGGAGAAATAGCAAATTTTTGACATAAATTCTAGAAGAAATCCAAGGGAAATATGCAGAATTTAGACAACAAAACTTCAATTCATATGTGGGTAATATCAGCAAATAAGATCGATGAAATTTTGGCAATGTAACGGTAGGAAAATTGATGAAAAGATGGAAGGCAGATTCTTCGTCATAAAATTCCAACAATATGCGATGAGGAATTGCAGCATAATAAGACCAGTTTAAGATAGGATTTTTTTCTAGAGATCAATCTTATATGAAGGCTAAGATGATCTATAAAGTTGTGTAAAAATTTTATCTAAAATAGATGAGCAATAAATCGGTTTCGAGAAGCAATACTACAGTTGAAAATTTCTGTAGCGTTTCCCTTTCACAATGATGATCACATTTGCGATGGTGGAATTTTGCAGTGAAGAAAATATGAAAAAGCTTCTTCTACTAATTACAGGTATCCTACAAGCCAATCATGTGAGTGATGGCATGTGTGACACACTGTGTAATCTTTTTGCTTATGATTAGTATTGGCATATTCTCACATTATATTATTTATTACATATATATTGTGATATCCTTGGTTCTGTGTATTGGGAATCAGATCATGATGAGATCACGATAATGAGATCAATTTACCTTTAATCATAGATCCTAAATAATCCCGGTCAAAGATTACTCGAGAGGGACATTGAAATAACTGGATAGATCGGTGTACTAATACATATCCATATGATGGAGGCAGTTGGTCTCATAGCCACTTGTGTGGAGACACTAAGGATATAGTACTGGTGCTCATTGGAGAATGAGTTCACTGATTAATCCACTTATAGAATATTGTATGATTAATGATACCTAATGTCAAATAGCGATTCTATAGTCCTAGTTGTGTATCTAGTCATTAGACTTGAGACACCAAGGATGTCTTGTATGAGTACTCCTTTCGTTCATGCCAGATTTATAGGTTTGGAAAGTTTGAGATCTGATACAGTTGATTATCAAAATTGATAACCAACCTTACGAAGACAATTGAGTGTCAATAGAGGATCATCTACTCTCAGTATCACGAGAGGAATATCCCATATGTACTTGCTTAGACAAATCCCTAGCCAGGGTCATTCGGATTAAGAGAGAAAGAGTTCTCCGGGAGAATCCGATTAGAGCGAGATTATGATAGATTCCGTATGTGACCTGAAAGTACCATGTCTAATATATGGTCTCTAGGATATTAGTTGGATGAGGGATTATAAATACACGATAACTATGGACATACAAGTCTGATAGATTTGATACCCCTATACCATCTAGGGACTATAGTGTATTGGCCTAGTACATCTATAGTCGATGAGTTGAGTGAATTATTACAAGGATAATAATTCACTATATTAGAAGGAGTTCTAATGGGAGTAACTCACGACCAGCTCGGTATCGGGCCTAGAGGGCCACACACATATGGTGGATACTTCAGCGAATAGAGGATTGGATGCAGATCCAATTAGGCCCTATTCTCATTAGATGAGACCCTATGCTGATGGGCTCCTTGATTAATGCCCAATTAGATGCCTAAAGAGATTATTGGATAAAGATCTAATAATGCAAGGTTAGTGGGTAATTGGATGGAGATCCAATACCCACTAAGGAAGGAGCCCTAGGATTTTTTGGTGGCTCTCTATAAATAGGAAGGGAGACTGATGGTTAATAGGTTACAGCTTTAGCCACCACCTCCTATTCTCCTCCCTCCCTCTGCGTAAGAGTTGCGAGATCAGATTGGTGGAGTTTCGCTGCAGAGATCCATCATGTGGATACCACTAGAGAGGAGGACATTTGACCTCCTTCATCTTCTCCATCCGGATCTAGAATACAGGGATATACGATCTCTTTAGATAAAACTAATCTCTCACACATCGTGTTTTTTCGATTTTTATAATTTTTCTCGCGACCCTAGTCTTTTGCACGATGATTTGATTTGCTTGAAAAATCATTTTTTTTTATTTTCGCTACACATGTGATGCTCCCGCTGAGATTTCCAAATAGTAGTATCAGAGCTAAGGTTTTCGTGCGAAAGATTGGTTTTAAAATACATGTGATAAGATTGAATCACATAGAATCGTTCTATGTGTTCTTGCTGCATTTTCATACTGAAGGTAGCAAGGAGGAGGGGCGGCTAGCCACGGCCAGCCACATGCAGGGCCGGCCACCCATGGCCAGGCCACAGCCAAGGGGGGTGATTGGCTGCGGCACAGATAGGGCAAGAGGGGTTATGACATCCTTTTGAGAAAAGAACGATCTTGCCCCTTTAAATTTTTAAAATTTTGAGGACTGTTCTAGTGTTCAGAATTCTAAAAATACCCTCAACATACCCTTGATAATTTTAAAAATTCCATGCATGTCCTAATTTCTAAAAAAATACCCTAATAAGGGTATGATAAAATACCCTTGACAATTCTGAAAATTTTGAGCATGTCTTGATTTTTTAAAAAATAATTAATTAAATATTTTAATTAATTATTATCTATATCTAGTAATCCTACTATGATGTGATGTACATGTGATGTAGGATGTGGATGGATGATCATAAGCTAAGTGTTGTGATTGTAATTGTGATTATTATTATTATTGGGTTCTACGAGCCTGCGCTTTTCTCATTTATTGTTGAGCCTGCGTGCTTGTGATTATTTGTAATTACATGGAGAGGTGTAGCAGGAGCATGGAAGTGACAACGGGACCCACGATGTCGTGGCAGGAGATCATTACGTATGGTGATGCAACAATTTGATGGAACCAATGATGACGAGATCAACAATCACAGGGCATGGAGATATGTAAATGCACACATAGATCGTATAGTGAGTGATTAGGCCTATTGGTTCGAGCTTAATCATATTAGGTGATGACTCATGATCATCCGATGTGGCTTGCATATGTGATGTGTTATAAACCTACTAGATATATGTATATATATATATATATTTGCATGTAATGTAGATATATATTAAATATATGTGTGTGACATGATATATTAGGAGATCGATATAAAAACCCCTCCTAAGATAATATTAAGTTAGTAAGCGTGAGGCAATAAGATTGACTCACATGCCCTTCCATCATTATAGGAAGAAATTGCATCACAATATAGGTTGAGTTTGTCGAGTCCCTCGAGGTTTACCTATCTATGTGATCGAGATCTTGCCTATGACATAGAGATATCACTGGTAACCTGAGGACATGGTATGCTTGATTGATTCTCTCGAGGGCATATCATCGAATCAGACTCATCTTGTAACGATGGTGATAACTTAACTGAACATCATGGTTGGTCAAGTTCCTCGAGACTATGATGATTCGGAGGCTGAACATGGTAGGAATCACAAAGAGTTGTGACTGGCAAGAGTTGCCTACCTTTTATGCTTAGTGTAATTGGTCGAGTCGAGTTTACACTAAGATGTCAATTGGATCCCGATCCCCACTAGGAGTATGTCGGAGACTTCCATCTCATGTGTCGAGAGTGTCACATGATTCCTTAAGAAAATAGTGGGAGTACATTAAGATAAAAGTCCATATCTTAATTAGTATTTTCTGTAAAATCTGTATGCTATTTATTTTTTGCTATATCTTGTTTTATCAGAAACATATCGCTCACAAACCCCCTACGTGGCATACTTGATGTCAACCGCCTTATTGGTCCAAACTATATAGATTGGCTCCATAATTCGAGAATTATTCTCACAATGGAGAAAGTCGTATACATCCTTGATACAATTGTGCCCATGCCGGACGAATGGGCAAGCGAGGATGAGATCACTTGCTATGTGAAGTACATAGATGATTCCATGTTGGCAAAATGTTACATGTTGGCCTCCATGACTCTTGAGTTACAGAGATAATATGAGGGCATAGATGTAGATTCTATCCTTCATCTCCGCCAGCTATTTGAGAAACGGGAAAGAACTCAAAAATATGAGATATCTAATAAACTCTTTCAAGCTAGGATGATAGAAGGGACATCGGTTGAGAACCATTTCCAAAATATGATAGAGTGGATCGAGAAACTCATAGGTCTAGGAATAGTCCTAGAGGATAACCTGTGCGTTGATATTATACTTCATTCCCTACCAGATTCATTTTCTTACTTCATCATAAATTTTAACATGAGCAAGTTTGAGGTGACACTCCCTAAGTTCCTCAATATATTAAGGGAAGTTGAGAGTGCCATCAAGAAGGAGAAGTCAACTCTTTATATTAGTGAGCTCAAAAAGAAAAGGAAGGCTAGCAAGACCCTTAAGAAGGGCAAGGGCAAAGAAAGACCAGGTAAGGCAAAGGTTGCCAAGAAATACCCGGGAAAGGACAAAGGACAGCGCTGCCACTATGGCCAAGACGGGTATTGGAAGAGGAACTGTAAGGACTACCGTGTAGAGAAGGCGAGACAGAAGCTTGGAGAAGCTTCAAGTATATTCATGATTAGTCTCCACTTATCAAATTTTCATGATAATACATGAGTATTAGATACCAGGAGTGTTTATCATATCTGTAATTCTTTGTAGGTTCTGGCAAAACCTAAGAGATTGGCTAGAGGCGAGATGAACCACAAGATGGGCAATGGAGCAAGAGTTGCTGCAGTTGTTGTTGGAGAGGTCACCCTACATCTACCTGGTGGAGCTATTATTGCATTAGATACATTCTATTTTGTTCCCTTTATTATCAAAATTATTATTTTTGTCTCTTGTTTGATAATTAGTGGATACAAATTAGTTTTTGAGAATAATAATTGTTCAATAATTATGAATGATGAGATCATTACTAGAGGGACCCTTATAAATGGCTTATATGTGTTAGACACTTCTCTATATATCATGAATATAAATATGTCTAAGAGAAAAAGAGATGAGATGAATAATGCATACCTATGACATTGTAGGCTAGGTCATATATATAAGGGACGAATTCAATAGTTGCCGAAAGATGGATACTTAGATCCATTTACTATGAGACATATACAACTTGTGAACCTTGCCTTTATGAGAAGATGACCAACTCTGCTTTTAGTGGAACTAGAGAGAGAGACACTGAGTTATTGGAACTCACACATAGTGATGTATGTGGTCCTATGTTAACTCAGGCTATAGGTGGTTACTCATACTTCATTATATTCACTAATGATTTCTCTAGGTATGGACACGTGTACTTAATGAAGTACAAATTTGAGACATTCAAGAAATTCAGGGAATATAAAAATGAGGTAGAGAACCAAATTGAAAGGAGTATTAAGACTCTTCGATCAGATGAAGGAGGAGAGTACTTGAGTACCGAGTTCACCTATTTCCTCAAGGACAGTGGGATTATATCCTAGGTGATACCTCCTTATACACCTCAGCTCAATGGTGTATCAGAAAGGAGAAATCGTACATTATTAGCCCATCTCATTCTAGGGGTACGCCCTAGACATTGTAGCTTACCTTCTGAATAGAGTTCCGTCAAAGTTGGTAGTATTTACACCATATGAGATATGGAAAGGAAAGAAGCCCGATCTTAAGATTGTTAAGATTTGGGGCTGTCTTGCACACGTTAGAAGATATAACCCTGATAAGTTAGAATTAAGGATAGAATGGTGCATATTCATGGAATACCCTAAGGAGACTTTGGAGTATTATTTCTATCATCCCGAGAACCGAAAGGTCTTTGTTGCCAAGAGAATTGTGTTCCTTGAGAAGGAACATATTCTTGGTGGAAACAGTGGGAGTGAGATAGAATTAAGCGAGGTTGGAGAACCCAGCTCAAGCACCATTCAAGAGCCCGAGTCTATTCAGGTACCTAACACATAAATTCTAATTTTACATAGGTTTAGTGGAGTATCTCATCCTCTTAAAAGATATGTGGAATATATCAGTGGAGATGACTCTCAGGATGTTAATTCTCAGACCTATAAGGAGGCTATTATGAGTATAAACTCCAAGAAGTGACAAGAAGTCATGAATTCTTAGATGGATTCCATGTGCTCTAACAAGGTTTAGAACCTTATGGATGCACCTAAGGGTATTATACCCATCGACTGCAAATGGATCTTCAAGAAGAAGATCAGAATGGATGGAAAGGTAGAGACTTATAAAGCAAAGCTGGTAGCTAAAGGATATCATCAAAGATAAGGAGTTGACTATGATGAAACATTTTCACCTATAGCCATGCTTAAGTCCATTATAATTATTTTGGCCATTGCAGCACACTATGACTATGAGATCCGGTAGACGGATGTCAAAACAACATTCCTCAATGGCAACCTCGAGAAGGAGGTGTATATGATACAGCTAGAGAGATTCGTATCCAAAGAGAGTCCAGAGAAAGTGTGCAAGTCGCTTAGATCCATTTATGGATTGAAGCAAGCTTTCCAAAGTTGGAACATAAGATTTGATGAGGTGATCAGATCTTATGACTTTGTTAAAAATGAAGATGAGTTTTGTGTGTATAGGAAAGTAAGTGAGAGCACTATCAGCTTCTTAGTACTATATGTGGATGACATCCTAATCAATGGGAATGATGTAGGAATGCTCTCCACAGTAAAGACTTGGCTATCTAGAAACATCTCCATGAAAGACTTAGGGGAAGCATCCTATATTTTGGGGATTCGGATTTATAGAGATAGATCGAAGAGGATGCTTGGCTTGTCCTAGTCTAAGTACATAGACTCTATTGTTAAAAGGTTTGACATATAGAATTCCAAAAGATGTCTCATACCGATGAGACATGAAATATCACTTTATAAGAGTTTATCCCCAAAGACTCTTGAAGAAAGGGCAGACATAGATAAGATACCTTATGCATAGGGTCTATCATATATGTGATGCTATATACCAGGCTTGATATAACACATGCTCTAAGTGTCACGAGTAGGTATCAGGCATATCCAGATTTAGAACACTGGAAGGTAGTAAAGTGTATCCTTATGTTCTTGAGAAGGACTAAGGATCTTTTACTTGTATATGGAGGAGGTAACCTCCAGGTTGAGGGCTACACTGACTCAAGTTTTTAGTCAGACATTGATGATAGTAAGTCAAATTTAGAATATATTTTCACCATGAGTGAAGGAGTGGTAAGCTAGAATAGTTTCGAGCAAGATACTATTGCTAACTCGACCACAGAGGCGAAATACATTGCTGCAATAGAAGCAGCAAAGGAAGGGGTATGGATGAAGAAGTTCATTAAAGATTTGGGAGTCGTACCAAGCAATGTGGAACCAATTCCCATATACTTGAACAACAACAGGGTGATTGCTCAAGCGAAGGAACCCAGGTCTCATCAGAAGTCTAAGCATGTTCTAAGGAGGTTTCATCTGATAAGAGAGAGCATAGCCCGTAAAGATATAGCAATGGAAAGAGTTCTATCCAAAGATAACATTGTAGATCCACTAACGAAGTTATTAGCTCAGATTGTATATGAGCATCACAGGAGTCTGATGGGGATCAGTCATATAGGTGATTGACTTTAGATCAAGTAGGATATTGCTAGTTACAGATGCCTTATAAGCCAATCACATGGGTGATGGTACGTGTGACACACTACGTAATCTTTTTGCTTATGATTAATATTGGCATATTCTCATATAATATTATCTATTGCATATATATTGTGATGACCTTGGTTCTGTACAATACGAATCAGATCGTAATAAGATCACGATGATGAGATCTATTCACCTTTAAACACATATCCTAAATAATCTCAGTTATAGGTTACTCGAGAGGAACATTGAGATAACCATATAGATTGGTGTACTATATACCCGTTTATATGATAGAGGCGGTTAGTCTCATAGCCACCTGTGGAGACACTAAGGATATAATACATGTGCTAATTGGAGAATGAGTTCACTGATTGATCCGCTTATGGAATACTGTATGGTTAATGATACCCAATATCCGACAGTAATTCTATAGTCTCAATTATGTATCTGGTCCTTAGACTTGAGACACCAAGGATGCCTTGTATGAGTACTCCTTTCTTTGACACCAGACTTACAGGTTTCGAAAGTTCCAGATCTAGTACAACTGGTTATCGAGATTGGTAACCAAACTTACGAAGGTAATTGAGTGTCAATAGAGGATCATCCACTCTTGGTATCACGAGAGGAATATCCCACATGTCATTACTCAGACAAATCCCTAGCTAGGGTCATTCAGATTGAGAGAGAAAGAGTTCTTCGGGAGAATCTTTTTAAAGCGAGACTATAACAGATTTTGTATGTGACTTGACAATACCATGTCCAATATACGATCTCTGGGATATTAGTTGGATGAGAAATTATAGATACACGATAATTGTGGATAAACAAGTTCGATGGATTCGATCCCCCTATACCATTTGGGGACTATAGCGTAGTGGCCTAGTTTATTATGGGGATAATAATTCACTATATCGGAAAGAGTTCTACTGGGAGTGACTCACACTAGCTCGGTATCAGACCTGTGGGTCATACATATATGGTGGATGCTTCAGTGAATAGAGAATTAGATGCAGATCCAATTAGCCCATATTCTCATTAGATGAGATCTTATGCTGATGGGCTTCTTGATTAAAACCCAATTAGAGGCCTAAGAAGATTATTGAATAGAAATCCAATAATGCAAGATTAGTGGGTAATTGAATGGAGATCCAATACCCATTAAGGAAGGAGCCATAGGATTTTTTTATGGCTCTCTATAAATAAGAGGGAAGACTCATATAAGTGAGGGCAGATCTAGGTTTTGAACACTGGAAGATAGTAAAGTGTATCCTTAAGTATTTATGAAGCACTAAAAATCTTTTACCTATATATAAAGAAGATAGCCTCCAGGTTGAGGGCTACACGGACTCAAGTTTTCAGTCCGATATTGATGATAGCAAGTTGAATTTAGGGTTTGTTTTCACCCTGAATGGAGGAGTAGTAAGCTAGAAGAGTTCCAAGAAAGATACTACTGCTGACTCAACCATAGAGGCGGAATACATTACTACAGCAAAAGCAGCAAAGGAAGGGGTGTAGATGAAGAAGTTTATTAAGGATTTGGGAGTCATACCAAGCATCTTGGAGCTAACTCCCATATATTATTGGACAAAGTGATAACTCTAGCAAGGGAACCCAGGTCTCATCATAATTATTCTGAGGAGGTTCTATCTGATTAAAGCGATAACCCAAAAAGATATAACATGGAAATAGTTCTATTTGAAGATAACATTACAGATCCACTAATGAAGCCGCTGGCTCATATTATATTTGAGCATCACAAGGGTTTGATAGAGATCAGACACAAAGGTAATTGGCTTTTCATCAAGTGGGAGATTGCTGATTACAGGTGTCCTGCAAGCCAATCACGTGAGTGATGGCACGTGTCACATGCTATGTGATATTTTTGATTATAATTAATATTGTCAAATTCTCACATTATCTATTGTATATATAGGCAGGAGCCCTAGGGTTTTTGGTGGCTCTCTATAAATTAGAGGGGAGACTCATGGTTGATAGATTACAGCTTTAGCCACCATCTTCTATTCTCCTCCCGCCCTCTGTGCAAGAGTTATGAGATCAGATTAGAGGAGTTTTGCTGTAGAGATCCATCTTGTGGATACTACTAGAGAGGAGGACATTTGAACTCCTTTATCTTCTCCATCCGGATCTGGAATACAGGGATATACGATCTCCTTAGGTAAAATCAATCTCTTACATATCGTGTTTTTATGATTTTTACGATTTTTGTCATGACCCCAATCTTTTATATGATGATTTGATCTGCATGGGAAAATAATTTTTATTTTAATTTTCATTGCACATGTGATGCTCCTGCTAAGGTTTCCCAACATCTTCAATGTGTAAGGTAAAGGATTTAAAGTAGTGAATAGGTGTGGGTGGTGGAGTTTTACCTGATCTCTAGTTCAAACGTAGTGGGGCAGCAGTAGACTTATGGATCTACGGCTTGGGGTAGAAGATGGAGGGGTGTCTTACTGGTTACAGGTGTCCTGCTAGCCAATCACATGAGTGATGGCATATGTGACATGCTCTAAGATCTTTTTACCTATGATTAATATTGGTATATTCTCATATTATCTGTAGTATATATATTATGATGTCCTTGGTTCTGTGCAATGGGAATCGTATCGTGATGAAATTACGATAATGTGATCGATTCACCTTTGAACACAGATCCTAAATAATCCCAATTATAGGTTACTCAATAGGGATATCGAGATAACCAGACAGATCGGTATACTATATACCCATCCATATGATGGAGGCAGCTAGTCTCATAACCACTTATGTGGAGACACTAAGGATAGAGTACAATTGCTCATTGGAGAATGAGTTCACTAATTGATACACTTATAGAATATTGTATGGTTGATGATACCTAATGTCAGACAGTGATTCCATAGTCCCAGTTGTGTATCTGGTCCTTTGACTTGAGACACCAAGGATGCCTTATATGAGTACTCCTTTCTTTGACGCCATACTTACAGGTTTGAAAAGTTTCACATCTGGTATAATTGGTTATCGCGATTGGTACCAACCATATGAAGGCAATTGAATGTCAATAGAGGATTATCCACTCTTGGTAACACGAGAGGAATATCCTATATATACTTACTTAGACAAATCCCTAGCCAGGGTCATTCGGATTGAGAGAGAAAGAGTTCTTCGAGAGAATCCGATTATAGCGAGACTATGACGGATTTTGTATATAACCTGATAGTACCATGTCCAACATTTGATCTTTGGGATATTAGTTACATGAGGGATTATAGATATACGGTAACTAAGGATAGAAACATCCGATGGATTCGATCCCCTTATACCATCTGGGGACTATGGCATAATGGCCTAATAGGTCCATGGTCGATGAGTCAAGTGAATTATTATGGGGATAATAATTCACCATATCAGAAGGAGTCCTGATGGGAGTGACTCATAGCCAACTTGGTATCAAGCCTAAAGGGTCACACACACAAGGTGGATGCTTCAGCGAATATAGGATTTAATGGAGATCTAATTAGCTCCTATTCTCATTAGATGAGATTCTATGCTGATAGACTCCTTGATTAAGGCCCAATTAGTGGCCTAAGCAGATTATTGAATAGAGATTCAATAATGCAAGGTTAGTGAGTTATTGAATGGAGATCCAATACCCACTAAGGAAGAAGCCCTAGGGTTTTGGTGGCTCTCTATAAATAGGAGGGGAGACTCATGGTTGATAGGCTGTAGCTTTAGCCACCACCTCTTATTCCCCTCCCTCCCTCTGCGCAAGAGTTGCGAGATCAGATTGGACGAGTTTCGAGCGAAGAGATCCATCATGTGGATACCGCTAGAGAGGAGGATGCTTGATCTGCTTTATCTTCTCCATCTGGATCTAGAATACAGGGATATACGATCTCCCTAAGTAAAATCAATCTCTCACACATCGTGATTTTTTCGATTTTTACAGTTTTTCTCGTGACCCCAATCTTTTGCATGACGATTCGATCTGTGTGGGAAATCAGTTTTTGTTTTGATTTTCATTGTGCATGTGATGCACCCACTAAGGTTTCTCAACAGTGGTATCAGAGCCAAGGTTTTCGTGCAAAAGATTGGTTTTAAATTGCACGTGATGAGATTGAATCACATAGAATTGTTCTATGTGTTCTTGCTACGTTTTGCGGAAGCGAGTGCAAGGCGTAGGGCATGGCCCGCCCCTTGGGCGGCAGCTTGTCGTGGCCCCCAAGGGGCGGTCGACTGTAGCCAAGCCCCTGGCAAGGGGCAGCCACCCATTGGGGCAGCAGCCCTCATGGGGCGACCACTAGCAGGGGTGACGGTGCCGGTCACAGGGGTGGCCATTCCTTGGCAAGGCGACTAGGTGGGCAGGCGGCAGGCGTAAGGCGATGGCGATGCGACGATCTAAAGGGAAGGACCTAGGGCATTTTTTTAAAAAAGATGGTTATGCCCCTCAAAATTTAAAAAATTCCAAGAATTATCTTTCTGTACAGAATTCCTAAAATACCCTTAATAATTCAGAAAAATTTTGAGGACTGTCTCTCATCCAGAATTATAAAAATGCCCTTGACAATTCTGAAATTTCGAGCATATCCTGATTTTAAGAAAAATAATTAATTTAAATAATTTAATTAATTATTATATATATCTAGTAATCCTACATATGATTTGATGTACATGTGATGTATGATGTAAATGGATGATCATGAGCCAAATGTTGTGATGTGTGTAATTATGATTATTATTATTATTGGGGCCTGCGAGCCTGCATTTTTCTCGTTTATTATTGGGCCTGCGTGCTTGTGATTATTTGTAATTATATGGAGAGGTGCAGTAAGAGCATGGAGGTTACAACGGGACCCATGATTCCATGGCGGGAGACCATGACGCATGGTGATGCGACGATCTGACAAAACCGATGATGACGAGATCAACAATCATAGGGCATGGTGATGCGTCGATTCACACATAGATCCTATTGTGAGTGATTAGGCTCATTGGCTCAGGCTTAATCATATTAGGTGACGGCTGATGATCATCCGGTGTGGCTTGCATATATAATGTGTTATACACCTACTAGATATAAGTATATATATATATTTATAAGCAATGTAGATATATATTATATATGTATATGTGTGACATGACATATTAGGAGACCGATATGAAAAAAAACCCCTCCTATGATAATATTATATCGGTAAGCATGGGGCAAAAAGATTGACCCATGTGGCCTTCCATCGTTATAGGAATAAATTGAATCACGATATAGGTTGAGTTGGTCGAGTCCCTCGAGGCTCATCTATCTATGTGATCGAGTTCTTGCCTACTACATAGAGATGTCATTGGGAGCCTGAGGACATGATATGCTTGGTTGAGTCCCTCGAGGGCATATCATCGAATCAGACTCATCTTGTAACGATGGTGATGACTTAATTGAATGTCATGGTTGGTCGAGTCCCTCGAGACTATGATGATTTGGAGGCCGAACGTGATAGAAATCATAAGGAGTTGTGATTGGCAAGAGTTGCCTACTTTGGATTTAGTGTAATTGGTCGAGTCCCTCGAGGTTGCACTAAGACACCAATTGGATCCCGATCCCCACTACAAGTCTGTTGGAGACTTTCCTCTCATGTGTCGAGGGTGTTGTATGATTCGCTAAGAAAATAATGGGAGTACATTAAGATAGAAGTTCATATCTTAATTAGTATTTTCTACAAATTTTATATGTGATTTATTTTTTGCCATATCTTATTTTTTTAGAAATATGTCACTCACAAACCCCCCATACGTGACATACTTGATGCCAACCGCCTCACTGGTCCAAATTATATAGATTGGCTCCGTAATTTAAGAATTATTCTCATGATAGAGAAAATCATATACGTCCTTAATACAATTATGCCCACGTAGAAGAAGGGGTAAGCGAGGATGAGATCGCTCGCTTTATGAAGTATATAGATGATTCCATATTGGCAAAATGTTACATGTTGGCCTCCATGACTCTTGAGTTACAAAGGCAACATGAGAGCATGGATGTAGATTCTATCCTTCTTCATCTCCGCTAGCTATTTAAGAAATAGGGAAGAACTCAAATATATAAGATATCTAAGAAACTCTTCCAAGCCAAGATGATAGAAGGGACATCGGTTGAGAACCATATCCTAAATATGATAAAGTGGATCGAGAAACTCATAGGTCTAGGAATAGTCCTAGAGGATAACCTGTACGTTGATCTCATACTTCAATCCCTACCAGATTCCATTTCTCACTTCATCATAAATTTTAACATGAGCAAGTTTGAGGTGACTCTCCTTGAGCTCCTCAATATGTTGAAGGAAGCTGAGAGCACCATCAAGAAAGAGAAGCTAGTTCTCTATATTAGTGAGACCAATAAGAAAAGGAAGGCTAGTAAGACCCTTAAGAAGGGTAAGGGCAAAGGAAGACCAGGTAAGGCAAAGGTTGCCAAGAAAGACTCAGCAAAGGACAAAAGATAATGCTTCCACTACGGTCAAGATGGGCATTGAAAGAGGAACTATAAAGACTACCTTATAGATAATGTGAAACAGAAGCTTAGAGAAGCTTTAGGTATATTCATGATCAGTATCCACTTGTCAGATTTTTATGAAAACACATGGGTATTGGATACCATGAGTGTTTATCATATATGTAATTCATTACAGGTTCTAGCAAGACCTACGAGATTGGCTAGAGGTGAGATAGACCTCAAGATGGGTAATGGAGCAAGAGTTGCTGCAGCTACTATTGGAGAAGTCATCCTACATCTGCCTGGTGGAGCTATTATTGCATTAGATCTATGCTATTTTGTTCCATATATTATCAAAAATATTATATCCATCTCTTATTTGATAATTAGTGGATATAAATTAGTTTTTGAGAATAATAGTTGTTCAATAATTATGGATGATGGGATTATCACTAGAGAGAGAGACTCTTATAAATGACTTATAAGTGTTAGACACTTCTTCCCATATCGTGAATATAAATATGTCTAAGAGGAAAAGAGATGAGGTGAATAATGAATACCTATAACATTGTAGGCTAGGTAATATACATGAGGGAATGATTCAAAAGTTGCTGAAAGATAAATACTTAGATCCATTTGACTATAAGACATATGCAACTTGCGAACCTTGCCTTCGTGGGAAGATGACCAACTCTCCTTTTAGTGGAACTAGAGAGAGAGCCACCGAGTTATTAGAACTCATACATAGTGAGGCTTGTGATCCCATTTCGACACAGGCTATATGTGGTTACTCATACTTCATTACATTCATTGATGATTTCTCTAGGTACGGACATGTGTACTTAATGAAGTACAAATTTAAGGCTTTCGAGAAATTCAGGAAATATAAGAATGAGGTAGAGAATCAAATTGGAAAGTGTATTAAGACTCTTCAATCAGATCGAGGAGGAGAATAATTGAGCATGAAGTTCACCCATTTCCTCAGGGACAAAGAGATTCGATCCCAGTGGATACCTCCTTATACACCTCAGCTCAGTGATGTATCAGAAGGAGGAATCGCACGCTGTTAGACATGGTGTGGTCCATGATGAGTTTCGCTGACCTACCCATCTCATTTTGAGGGTTTGCCCTAGAGACCGTAGCTTACCTTCTGAACAGAGTTCCATCAAAGTCGGTAGTGTCTACACCATATTAGATATGGAAAGGAAAGAAGTCTAATCTTAAGATTGTTAAGATTTAGAGCTGTCCTACCCATGTTAGAAGACACAACCCCGATAAGTTGGAATCAAGGATATAATGGTGCATATTCGTGGGATACCCAAAGGAAACTTATGGGTATTATTTCTATCATCTTGAGGACCGAAAGGTCTTTGTTGCTAAGAGAGCTATGTTCCTTGAGAAGGAACACATTCTTGTGGAAACGGTGAGAGTGCGATAGAATTCAATGACGTTCAAGAACCTAGCTCAAGCACCATTCCAGAGCCCGAGTCTATTCAGGTACCTAACACACAAGTTAATTTTACGTAGGTCTAATAGAGTATCTCACCCACTTGAAAGATATGTGGGACATATCAATAGAGATGACTCTTAAGATGTTGATCGTCAGACCTACAAGGAGACTATATGAGTATAGACTCCGGAAAGTGACAAGAAGCCATAAATTCTGAGATGAATTCCATGTACTCTAACAAGGTTTGGAACCTTATGGATGCATCTGAGGGTATTGTACCCATCGGTTGCAAATAGATCTTCAAGAAGAAGATTGAAATGGATGGAAAGGTAGAGACCTATAAAGCAAGGTTGGTAGCTAAAGGATATCGTCAAAGACAAGGAGTTGACTATGACGAAACCTTTTCACCGGTAGCCATGCTTAAGTCCATTAGAGTTATTTTGGCCATTGTAGCACACTATAACTATGAGATCTGGCAGATGGATGTCAAAACAACATTCCTCAATGGTAACCTCAAGAAAGAGGTGTATATGATACAAACAGAGAGATTCATATCTAAAGAAAGTACAAATAAAGTTTGCAGGTGCTTAGATCCATTTATGGATTGAAGCAAGCTTCTCAAAGTTGGAACATAAGATTTGATGAGGTGATCAGATCTTATGACTTTGTTAAGAATGAAAATGAGCCTTGTGCGTACAAAAAGGTAAGTGGAAGTGATATCACTTTCTTGGTGCTATATGTAGATAACATTCTAATCATTGGGAATGATGTAGGAATGCTCTCCACAATAAAGGCTTGACTATCTAGAAACTTCTCCACGAAAGACTTAGGGAAAGCATCCTATATTTTGGGGATCCGAATCTATAGAGATAGATCCAAAAGGATGCTTAGCTTGTCCTAGTCTAGATACATAGACTCCATTATCAAAAGATTTAGCATGAAAAATTCCAAGAGAGGTCTCATACCGATTTAACATGGAATATCACTTTCTAAGAGTATGTCCCCAAAGACTCCTAAAGAAAGGGAATACATGAATAAGATACCTTATGCCTCAGTGATAGGGTCTATCATATATCTGATGCTATATACTAGGCCTGATATAGCACATGCTCTAAGTATCACGAGTAGGTATCAGGCAGATCCAGGTTTAGAACACTTGAAGGTAGTAAAGTGTATCCTTATGTACTTGAGAATGACTAATGATCTTTTACTAGTATACGGAGGAGGTAGCCTCTAGGTTGAGGGTTATATAGACTCGAGTTTTAGTCCAACATTGATGATAGCAAGTCAAATTCAGGGTATATTTTCACCCTAAATAGAGTAGTAAGTTGGAAGAGTTCGAAGTAACATACTACTGCTGACTCGACCATAGAGGCGGAATACATTACTGTAGTAGAAGTAGCAAGATGAAGGGGTGTGGATGAGGAAGTTCATTAAGGATTTGAGAGTCATACCAAGCAACGTGGAGTTGACTCCCCTATATTGTGACAGTGACAGGGCGATAACTCCAACAAAGGAACTCAGGTCTCAACAGAATTGTTCTAAGGAGGTTCCATCTGATCAAAGCAATCATGACCCAAAAAGATATAGCAATGGAAATAGTTCCATCCGAAGATAACATTCCAGATCCACTAGCAAAGCCACTAGCTCAGATTATATTTAAGCGTCATAAGGGTCTGACGGGGATCAGACACATAGGAGATTGGTTTTTGGTCAAGTGAGAGATTACTGGTTACAGGTGCCCTGCAAGTCAATCATGAGAGTGATGGCACATGTGACACACTGTGTGACCTTTTTGCTTATGATTAATATTGGCATATTCTTATATTATATTATTTGTTACATATATATTGTGATGTCCTTGGTTATGTACAATGGGAATTAGATCATGATGAGATCACGATAATGAGATCGATTCACCTTTAAACAAAGATCCTAAATAATCCCAATCATAAGTTACTCAATAGGGATATTGAGATAACCAGATAGATCAGTGTACTATATACCTGTCCATATGATAGAGGCGGCTAGTCTCATAGCCACTTGTGTTGAGACACTAAGGATTGCGGGTGCTCATTAGAGAATGAGTTCACTGATTGATTCGCTTATGGAATGTTGTATGGTTAATGATACCTAATGTCAGATAGCGATTCCATAGTGTTAGTTGTGTATCAGTACTCCTTTCTTTAACACTAGACTTATAGGTTTGGAAAGTTCCAGATATGTTATATTTGGTTATCGGGATTGGTAGCCAACCTTACCAAGGCAATTGAGTGTCAATAGAGGATCATCCACTCTCGGTATCATGAGAGGAATATCCCATATGTGCTTGCTCAGACAAATCCCTGGCCAGAGTCATTCGGATTAAGAGAGAAGGAGTTCTCCGGTAGAATCCGAATAGAGCAAGACAAACTGATTTCGTATGTGACCTAATAGTACCATGTCCAATATACAGTCTCTGGGATATTGTTTGGATGATAGATTATAAATACATAGTAACTGTAGATAGACAGGTCCAACGGATTTGATTCCCCATGTACCGTCTGTGGACTATGGTATAGTGGCCTAGTACGTCTATAGTCGATGAGTCGAGTGAATTATTATGGGGATAATAATTCACTACATCAGAAGGAGTTCTGATGGGAGTGATCCAATACCTACTAAGGAAGGAGCCCTAGGGTTTTGGTGGCTCTCTATAAATAAGAGGGGAGACTCATGGTTGATAGGCTACAGCTTTAGCAACCATCTTCTATTCTCCTCCCTCCCTCTATGCAAGAGTTACAAGATCAGATTGGAGGAGTTTCACTGCAGATCCATCGTATGGATACCGTTAGAAAGGAGGACGCTTAACATGCTTCATCTTTTTCGCATAATAGCTTTCCACATAATAGTTTACACAGGCCGCAGCCGTGCGCTAGCGACCGTACAGACAAGAGCGGCAGAAGGTAAGAATTAGGGTTTTTCTAAAAAAGAAAATTACAGTTTTATCATTAAGTAGAAAATTATAGTTTTGCCATTAAATGAAAAAATTATAGTTTTGCCATTAAGTATAAAATTATAGTTTTGCCATTGTGCTAAAATTATAATTTTATCATTCATCGAAATTATAGTTTTATCATTTTTGTATTTTATTAATCCTATAATCTTTTATAAATTATGTAATTCTTTTATATTCTTTTGGAATTATAGTTGTGCCATTGTAAAATTAAGAAATTATGGTTCATTTTCTCAATATAAAATTGATCAATATATAATCTAATAAAAGTTAATCATGATTATATTTTTATTATTCATTGATTTATATTTTATTTTGATCAATTTATTTAACTAGACTTATGGGCTTCTCCAATTAAATAAAATTAATTAGTTTAATTAAAAAATATAAATTATTATTTCTTTATTGTTTTCTCATATGAATTACATGTGTTAAATCCAATTATTAGTTTTTGGATATTTATCACATGCAAATATTAGTAATTGTGAAATAATATTTATTTTTCACATGAATGCATGATTTATGTATTATCATGATTACAGTTATCATATGAGTTTTTTTCTGCTGAATAAGTGTTCAATAATTATTATGATTATTATTATATTCTTGAACTATTTCAACATATATTAGTTCAAATGAACTTATTGAATATTATTTGTAGTTTATCTCCTTAAGTTTTACCTGACCGATAGCTACCAAAGTAGCTTGGGATGACGACTTATAGGATATGAAATACATTTAAAGTCTTATCATTTATAGGATAATTTAATTTATATTTTATATTACTGCATTGGTCTTGTAGTCACCAATGTGGCCCAGATCAATGATTTATAAAATTACATTAAGGAACAAGTCCTCAATAATATTAAGAAAATAATATTCAAAATTACATGCATAATTAGGAGATTTAGATAATCTCAAAGAATAATCTATTTTAAATAATTATGTGATGGGGTAGGGTGATACTATTTTGGATATCCTTGCACTTTAGAACTATATACCCAAAGGTAATAAAACTATTCCACAAGGATGATATCAGTCCTCCATAAATGATCTTGAGTAAACACTAGATATGCCAATATTTAAACCCAAAGGTTAAATATTGATAATATCAATAGTTTATTATATTTTGGTAAAACTCAAAGCATTAATGTTATTTTATATTCTACAACGGTATTCCCGTCCATACATTCTTATGCTTCTTGTGTCCTTGTACTCTCTAAATCAAATTATTCATAATGGTTAAAGCATGTGCAATTTACATTGGGCGTATTAGATCTTGACTTAGCATTGCTTGTTGAAAAGCTCATAGAATTAATTGAAAGAAGTACTGTGGAATAAGTTAATGAAATGAAGGCTTGGGAAAGATCTGATAGGCTTAGTTTAATATTCATAAGGATGACATAATATAAGGACTTTATTACCGGTTGCATCTAGTATACATGAATATTTAAAAGTTATTGAAGACAGATTTAAATCTGCTAATAAGTCATTAGCTGGTACATTAATGAAAGAACTAATTACAGCTCAGTATGATGGTACTCGAGGAATTCAGGATCACATCCTCAATATGGCTGACAAAGCTGCAAAACTTAAGGCGTTGGGAATGAATGTTGATAATTTTTCATTGTGTAGTTCATTCTTAATTCTCTTCCTTCTCAGTTTGGCCCATTCAAGATTCACTACAGTACAAATAAGAATAAGTGGGACTTAAATAAATTAACTAGTATGTGTATTCAGAAAAAATTAAGATTAAGGCAGGAAAGCTCATATAATGTACTGACTACTACTTAAGGAGTTAGTAACAAGAAAAGAAAATCGAAGCATTATCCATCAAAGAAATTTGCTGGGTTTGGAAGTATTAGAGAGACTATTGAAAAGAAAGCTATTTCAGTAAAGTACTTCTTTTGTGGCAAGAAAGGATATGTAAAGAAGGACTGCATTAAACGTAGAACTTGGTTCGAAAAGAAAGGTATAAGCTAAACCTTTATATGTTTTGAATCAAACATTGTAGAAGTTCCTTCTAATACATGGTTGATTGATTCTGGCGCTTCAACTCATGTTACTAATAATATGCAAGGATTTATTTCAATCCAGATATTAAAAGAACATGAAAGATTCATAATTATGGGAAATCGTCTCAAAGCAAAAGTGGTATCAGTAGGGACTTATTGCTTACGCTTACAGATGGGTCATTTGATGGATCTGAATGATACATATTTTGTTCCTATAATTTTTAAAAATTTAATTTCTCTATCTAGAATTGATGAGTTAGGATAGTGTGTTTCTTTTGGAAATGGTAAACTTAGCATATTTTATGATTCAATAAAACTTGGTTCTGGAATTCTCTGTGATGATTTATACAGAATTATTTTGAATCTTGAGTTTACAAATATATTATTAATCTTGCAATCAAGTATTGGAATGAAACACAATTCCAATAATGAAAGATCTTTTATATTGTGGCATAGACGTTTGGGGTATATCTTCAAGGAAAGAATTGAAAGATTAGCGAATGATAATATTTTAAAAAATTTAGACTTCACTAATTTTGATGTTTGCATAGATTACATTAAAGGAAAGCAAACCAAGCATATAAAAAAAAATGCCACAAAAAGTAAAGAACTTCTTGAAATTATTCATACTGATATCTGCGGACCACTCCATATTCCTTGTTTTAGTAGAGAAAGATATTTCATCATATTTATAGATGATCTGTCTAGATATGGCTATGTTTATCTAATACATGAAAAGTCTCAAGCCATTGACATTCTTGAAGTGTACATAAATGAGGTCGAGAGACAAATAGATAGAAAAATTAAAATTGTTAAATCTGACAGGGGTGGTGAATTTTTTGACAAATATGATGAATCCGATCATAATATTGGTCCTTCTGCTAGATTCTTAGAACATCAGAGTATTTGTACTCAGTATGCATTACCAGGTGTGCTACAGTAGAACGGTGTTACTAAAAGGCGAAATCATACTCTTATGGATATAGTTAGGAGTATGATGAGTTATTCCTCTATACGTGAGCTAATATGGGGTGATGCTCTTAGGACAACTATGTACATCATAAACAGGATTCCTAGTAATCAGTTCCATCAACTCTATTTGAGTTATGGACTGGTAGGAAACCGAGTTTGAGACATTTATATATTTGGGGGTATCCTGCAAAGATAAGAGTATTTAATCCACATGAAAAGAAATTGGATCCAAGAATAATTTTTGGATATTTTATTAATTACCCAGAAAGATCCAAGGGATACATATTTTATTGCCTTAATTATAATATGTGGATAGTATACTCTGGTAATACAAAATTTCTAGAAAATGGTGAAATTAGTGGGAGTCAAAAGTCTTAAAGGATTAATTTTGATATTTAGGAGATTCAGGCTTCTACTCCTATATTATCCCCTATTCGAGAAATTGTTGTTCCTCAAATCAATAAAAGAATTGATAAGGGTGAACAATAAAATAACATTGATGAATTCTCACATAATGTTGATGTCGTCGCTGATAATCTTATGGAATAATCATAATTGGCAGATTTGAGATGATTTCAAAGAAAAAGAAAACATGCCATTTCTGATGATTATGTGGCATATCTGTAAGAATCAGATTTTGATATAGGAATGAAAAGAGACCCCTTATCATTTTCACAAGCCATAGAAAGTGTCAATTGTAATGAAAGATGAGTTAAAATTAATGGACCAGAATGGTGTCTGGGAACTCATTGGATTGCCCAATAATTATAAAAGAGTCGATTATAAATGGGTCTTTAAGATTAAATGCTACTCGGTGGGCAATATCGAACGATATAAAGCCAGACTTGTGGCCAAAGGTTTTTCTCAGAAATAAGGCATTGACTACCATGAGACTTTTATCCAGTTTCTCGAAAGGACTCATTAAGGATCATCATGGCATTAGTAGCCCATTATGATCTTGAGTTACATCAGATGGATATGAAATAACATTTCTGAATGGGGATCTAGATGAGAAAATCTATATAGAACAACCTGAAGGATTCATAGAAAAGAGAAAGGAATGTTGGGCTTGCAAACTTAAGAAATTCATTTATGACCTTAAACAAACTTCCAGACAATGGTCTATAAAGTTTTATAATACCATTACTTTATTCAAATTTAAAAAAAATACTATTGATCAGTGTATATATCGAGGGTTAGTGGGAGTAAGTTTATCATATTGGTCTTATATATGGATGATATATTACTTGCCAGTAGTACAAAACCAAGATATTTTTCAACAAGAACTTTAAGATGGTTGATATGAATGATGCATCCTATGTTATTTGCATTGAGATATTCAGGGACAGATCTCAAGGTTTGTTAGGACTGTCTCAGAAAGATTATATTAATCGTATCTTGGAGATGTTTAATATGTAGCTTTGTAAAGCAATGATACTCCTATTACTTAAGGTGAAAAATTCAACCAAAACCAATGCCCGAAAAATGACTTAGAAAGGGACCAAATAAAGAATATTCTTTACAGGTACGCAATTGGAAGTCTATTATATGCTCAAACCTATACAAGACCAGATATCAGTTTTGCAGTGGCAATGCTGGGTAGATACTAGAGTAACCCAGGAATGGAATATTGGAAAGCTACAAAGAAAGTAATGAGATATCTGTAAGGGACAAAATATTATATACTCATATATAGGAAATCAGATCAACTTGAAGTAATGGGATATTTAGATGTTGATTTTGCAAATTACCTTGATAATAGAAAATCCAAGTACTCTAGTGGATTTTGCAAATTTTCTTCTCTAAGAATGGCAAGTACTCTAGTGGTTCTAAGCACATTGAGATAAAGTACTTAGTGGTTAGAGAAAGAGTCCATAAACAATAAGTGTCAATTAAAAATTTGAGTACCACTATGATGATTACTGATCCATTTACTAAAGCTTTATAGTGTAAAATATTTAAAGAACATGTTCTTAGAATGGGGCTTGTGAGCAAGCCATAAAGGATATGGTGATGCATGTTTAAGTGGATGCTATTATGACATTACTTTTACATAATTAAAGTTATTTATTTCTGCTATCCGGTTTGTATTTATGATTATGCATATTATGGTTGAATGCAAGAAACAAAATTATTTTGACAAGATAAATTACAGGGGTCATTATACACTATATAAGGAAAGACTAATCGTGTCTGATAAAAAATATTAGCTAATATTAAATAAAATCTATATTATATTGGGATATTTTATGGGATTCCCTTGATGGAAGGAACTCTCCTAACATAACCTTTTCTGATGGGGTCCCCTCACAATGCACGAATACTAGATCGACTCTAATACCAAATGTCATGACCCGGGTTGATGAGCTAACTGTCCTAATAACTTCAATTTGGCCCAACCACTGACTAAAATACTTAAGCCAGAAGTTATCAATAATATACTCATCAACCTTTATAAGGCATTCGTATGTTCCCACTTTTTCAATGTGGGACTAAGGGGTGTTACAACGATGCCGTGGCGGGAGATCACGACGTATGGTAATGCGACTTTCCGATGGAACCGATGATAACAAGATCAACAATCACAGGGCATGGAGATGCACTAATGCACACATAGATCCTATTGTGAGTGATTAGGCCCTTTGGCTCGGGCTTAATCATATTAGGTGACGGCTCATGATCATCCGGTATGACTTGCATATGTAATGTGTTATACACCTATATATATATATATATATATATATATATATATATATATATATATATATATATATATATATATATATATATATATATATATATATACATGCGATATAGATATATATTAAATATGTATGTATATGACATGACATATTAGGAGACCGATACAAATTCTCCTCCTAAGATAATATTAAGTCAGTAAGCGTGAGGCAATAAGATTGACCCACATAGCCTTCTATCGTTATAGGAAGAAATTGAATCACGACATAGGTTGAGTTGGTCGAGTCCCTCGAGGCTCACCTATCTACGTGATCGAGTTCTTACCTACTACATAGAGATGTCATCGGTGACCTGAGGACATGATATGTTTGGTCGAGTCCCTCGAGGGCATATCATCGAATCAGACTCATCTTGTAACGATGGTGATGACTTAATTGAACGTCATGGTTGGTCAAGTCCCTTGAGACCATGATGATTTGGAGGCCCAACGTGATAGAAATCATAAGGACTTGTGATTGGCAAGAGTTGCCTACTTTGGGTTTAGTGTAATTGGTCGAGTCCCTCGAGGTTGCACTAAGATGCCAATTGGATCCCGATCCCCACTACAAGTCTGCTGCAGACTTTCGTCTCATGTGTCGAGGGTGTTGTATGATTCACTAAGAAAATAATGGGAGTACATTAAGATAGAAGTCCATATCTTAATTAGTATTTTATGTAAAGTCTGCAAGTTATTTATTTTTCTATATCTTGTTTTATTAGAAACATGTCGCTCACAAACCCCCTACGTGGCATACTTGATGCCAACTGCCTAACTGGTCTAAACTATACAGATTGGCTCTGCAATTTGAGAATTATTCTCATGGTAGAGAAAATCGCATATGTCCTTGATACAATTATGTCCATGCCGGAAGAAGGGGCAAGTGAGGATAAGATCGCTCGCTATGTGAAGTACATAGATGATTCTACGCTGGCAAATTGTTACATGTTGGCCTCCATGACTCTTAAGTTATAGAGGCAACATGAGAGCATAGATGCAGATTCTATCCTTCTTCATCTTCGCTAGTTGTTTGAGAAATAGGGAAGAACTCAAAGATATGAGATATCTAAGAGACTCTTCTAAGCTAGGATGACAGAAGGGACATCGGTTGAGAACCATTTCCTAAAGAAGATCGAGTGGATCGAGAAACTCACAGGTCTAGGAATAGTCCTAGAGGATAACCTGTGAATTAATCTTATACTTCAATCCCTACCAGATTCCTTTTCTCACTTCATCATGAATTTTAACATAAGCAAGTTTGAGGTGACTCTCCCTAAGCTCCTCAATATGTTGAGGGAAGTTGAGAGTGCCATCAAGAAGGAGAAGTCAATTCTCTGTATTGGTGAGACCAAAAAGAAAAGGAAGGCTAGGACCCTTAGGAAGGGCAAGGGTAAAAAAAGACCAAGTAAGGCAATGGTTGCCAAGAAATACCCAGGAAAGGACAAAGGATAGTGCTTCCACTATGGCTAAATTGGCATTGGAAGAGGAACTGTAAGGACTACCTTCTAAATAAGCTGATACAGAAGATTGGAGAAGCTTCAGGTATATTCATAATCAGTCTCTACTTGTCAGATTTTCATGATAACACATGGGTATTAAATACCAAAAGTACTTATCATATCTACACTTTATTATAGGTTCTAGCAAGACCTAGGAGATTAGCTAGAGGTGAGATGGACCTCAAAATGGGCAATGGAGCAATTATTATTGGGGAGGTCATCCTACATCTGCTTGGTGGAGCTATTATTATATCAGATGCATGCTATTTTGTTCCCTCTATTATCAAAAATATTATTTCCATCTCTTGTTTGATAATTAGTAGATATAAATTAGTTTTTGAGAATAATAATTATTCAATAATTATGGATGATGAGATCATCACTAGAGGGACATTGACAAATGACTTACATGTGTTAGATACTTCTCCACACATCATGAATATAAATATCTAAGAGGAAAAGACATGAGGTGAACAATACATACCTATGGCATTATAGGCTAGGTCACATACATGAGGGAAGGATTCAAAAGTTGTTGAAAGATGGATACTTAGATCCATTTGACTACGAGACATATGCAACTTACGAACCTTGTCTTCATGGCAAGATGACCAACTCTCCTTTTGGTGGAACTGGAGGTCTCATGTCGACTCAAGCTATAGGTGGTTACTCATACTTCATTACATTCCAACTTTACGTAAGTCTAGTAGAGTATCTCACCATCCTAAAAGATATGTAAGACATATCAGTGGAGATGACTCTTAAGATGTTAATCCTTAGACCTATGAGGAGGCTATTATGAGTATAGACTCTGGGAAGTGGCAAGAAGCCATGAATTCTGAGATGAATTTTATGTACTATAATAAGGTTTAAAACCTTGTGGATGCACCTGAGGGTATTGTACCCATCAACTGTAAATGAATCTTCAAGAAGAAGATCGAAGTGGATGGAAAGGCAAAGACCTATAAAGCAAGGTTGGTAGCTAAGGGATATCGTCAAAGACAATGAGTTGACTATGACGAATCCTTTTCACCTGTAGCCATGCTTAAATCCATTAGAATTATTTTGGCCATTGCAGCACATTATGACTATGAGATTTATAAAATGAAAGTCAAAATGATATTCCTCAATGGCAACCTTAAGGAGGAGGTGTATATGATACAGCTAAAAGGATTCGTATCCAAAGAGAGTCTAGATATAATGTGCAGGTTGCTTAGATCCATTTATGGATTGAAGCAAGCTTCCTGAAGTTGGGACAAAAGATTTGATGAGGTGATCAGATCTTATGACTTCGTTAAGAATGAAGATGAGCCTTATGTGTACAGGGAGGTAAGTGGAAGCTCTATCACCTTCTTGGCGCTATATGTGGATGACATCCTAATTATTGAGAATGACATAGGTATGTTATCTATAGTAAAGACTTGGCTATCTAGAAACTTTTTCATGAAAGACATAGGGGAAGCATCCTATATTTTGGGGATCCGGATCTATAGAGATAGATCTAAGAGGATGCTTGGCTTTTCCCAATCCAGATACATAGGCTCCATTGTCAAAAGATTTGGCATGGAGAATTCCAAGAGAGGTCTCATACCGATGAGACATGGAATATCACTTTCTAGGAGTATGTCCCAAAGACTCCTGAAGAAAGGGCAGACATGGATAAGATACCTTATGCCTTAGTGATAGGGTCTACCATATATGTGATGCTATGTACCAGACTTGATATAGCATATGCTCTGAGTGTTATGAGCACGTATCAAGTATATCCAAGTTTTGAACACTGGAAGGTAGTAAAGTATATCCTTAAGTACTTGTAAAGCACTAAGGATCTTTTACTGGTATATGGAGAAGGTAGCCTCCAGGTTGAGGGCTATACGAACTCAAGTTTTTAGTCCGATATTGATGATAGCAAGTTAAATTCAAGGCTTGTTTTCACCCTGAATGGAGAAGCAGTAAGCTGAAAGAGTTCTAAGTAAGATACTACTACTGACTCGACCATAGAGGCGGAATACATTACTACAACAGAAGCAGCAAAGGAAGGGGTGTGGATGAAGAAGTTTATCCAGGATTTGGGAGTCATACTAAGCAGCATGGAGCTGACTCCCATATATTGTACGATAGAGCAATAACTCTAGCAAGGGAACCCAGGTCTCATCAGAATTATTCTGAGGAGATTCCATCTGATTAGAGCGATCATGACGCAAAAAGATATAATATGGAAATAGTTCTATCCGAAGATAACATTGCAGATCCACTGATGAAGCCGCTGGCTCAGATTGTATTTGAGCATCACAAGGGTCTGATGGGGATCAAACACAAAAGTGATTGGCTTTTGGTCAAGTGCGAGATTACTGATTACAGGTGCCCTACAAGCCAATCACGTGAGTGATGACACGTGTGACACGCTGTGTGATCTTTTTGCTTATGATTAATATTGATATATTCTCACATTATTTGTTGTATATATATTGTGATGTCCTTGGTTTTGTGCAATGGGAATTGGATCGTGCTGAAATCACGATAATGAGATCGATTCACCTTTAAACACAGATCCTAAATAATCTCGGTCAAAGATTACTCGAGAGGGACATCGAGATAACTGGACAGATCGGTGTACTATATACCTATCCATATGATGGAGGCGACTGGTCTCATAGCCACTTGTTTGGAGACACTAAGGATATAGTATAGGTGCTCATTGGAGAATGAGTTCACTAATTGATCCGCTTATGGAATGCTATATGGTTGATGATACCTAATGTCAAACAGTGATTCCATAGTCCCAGTTGAGTATTTGGTCCTTTGACTTGAGACACGAAGGATGCGTTGTATAAGTACTCCTTTCTTTGATGCTAGACTTATAGGTTTAAAAAGTTTTAGATCTGGTACAACTGATTATCAGGATTGGTAATCAACCTTACGAAGGTAATTGAGTGTCAATGGAGGATCATCCACTCTTGATATCATGAGAGGAATATCCCATATGTACTTGCTCAGATAAATCCCTTGCTAGGGTCATTCGGATTGAGAGAGAAAGAGTTCTCCGGGAGAATCCGATTAGAGCGAGACTATGACGGGTTCTATATGTGACCTGATAGTATCATGTCTAATATATGATCTTTGGGATATTAGATGGATGAGGGATTATAGATACACGATAACTAAGGACAGACCGGTTCGATGGATCTGATCTCGTTGTACCGTTTAGGGACTATGGCGTAGTGGCCTAGTACGTCCATAGTCGATAAGTCGAGTAAATTATTATGGGGATATTAATTCACTATATAAGAAGGAGTTTTGATGGGAGTGTCTCACGGCCAGTTCGGTATCAGGCCTAGAGGGTCACACACATATGGTGGATACTTCAGCGAATAAAAGATTGGATTGAGATCTAAGTAGCCTCTATTCTCATTAGATGAGACCCTATGCTGATAAGCTCCTTGATTAAGGCCCAATTAGAGGCCTAAGGAGATTATTGGATAGAGATCCAATATTACAAGGTTAGTGGGTAATTAGATGGAGATCCAATACCCACTAAGGCAAGAGCATTAGGGTTTTTGGTAGCTCTCTATAAATTGGAGGGGAGTCTCGTGGTTGATAGACTGTAACTTTAGCCACCACCTCCTATTCTCCTCCCGCCATCTGTGCAAGAGTTGTAAGATTAGATTGGAGGAGTTTCACTGCAGAGATCCATTGTGTGGATATCACTAGAGAAGAGGACGTTTGACCTCCTTCATCTTCTCTATCCAGATTTGGAATACAGGGATATACGATCTCCCTAGGTAAAATTAATCTCTCACACATTATGTTTTTCTGATTTTTGTGATTTTTCTTGTGACCCCAATCTTTTGCATGATGATTTAATCTGCATGGGAAACCAGTTTTTATTTTGATTTCTACTACGCATGTAATGCTCCAGCTGAGGTTTTTCAACACGTCTTGTAGTAATTATAGGAATTGCTTGGATGGGTGGAGGTAGCAGAGATGGCAATAGGGGAAGAAGGAATATAGCTCTGATACCAGATGATATAACCCTAGATGAAGCTCTATAAATTTTGATCTTTGAGGAGAATCAACCCTTGGAACACTATAAGGGTTCGTCCCTCCTAGGGTCAGCCAACAAGGTTGAAGCAGAATAGATTCATGCTTATTAAAAGAGAAAGAGGCTATAAGTATTTATAAGGCTCAAAACCCTAGCCCAAAGGAGATGATGGCTAAGTAAAATTACCCCCTTGCCCCTCCTATAGTGCCCTTCCTTAATAGGGATGGGCAACGACTATATTGGCGCCATGGTCTCCAACTACTGCTGGAAACCTTGATCGACTAGCCCAGTAAAGGGGCGCAGTGGCCAATAAGCCCTAAGGCCCTACATAAACCCTAGCCACTCTCTATGATAGAGTGACTAGGTAGAATTTTTATTACAATCTCATATGGTTCTTATTGATTACTCCTAGGGTGATTAGAACTCAACCCTGCTGGAGTCCTATCAACTACCTCCTCCATATACTAGTAAAAGATCTTTAGTCCTTCTCAAGTACTTAAGGATATACTTTATTGCCTTTCAGGATTCTAAACCTAGATCTGCCTGATACTTGCCTGTGACACTTAAAGCATATGCTATATCAGGCCTGGTACATAGTATAACATACATGATAGACCATATCATTGAGGCATATGGTATTCTATCTATGTTTACCCTTTCTTTATAAGTCCTTGGGGATATACTCCTAGAAAGCGATATTTCATGTCTCATCGATATAAGACCTCTCATGTATGCTTCCCCTATGTCTCCTATAGATCCGGATACCCAAAATATAGGATGCTTCCCGTAGGTCTTTTATGGATAAGTTTTGATAGGACTCCAGTAGGGTTGAGTCCTAATAATCTTAATACTAGTCAATAAAAATCTATTAAATTATAATAAAACCTATTAGATTATCTCTTAGGGCTTAGTAATCACTGTCCCCCTTACTGGGCAAGTCGACCAAGGTTTCCCCCTACTTAGGTTGGCTATAGAGCCAACCTAGCCGCCCCTTATTCCTATTAAGGTAGGATGGCTATAGGAGGGGCAAAAAGATAATTTCACTTAGATAAGTGCCCCTTTAGGCTAGGACTTTGATCCCTATTTAAGATGTAGCTGCCTCCCTCTTTTAATCAAGCAATTGTCATCTTCAATTCAGCCTTTGTGTTGAGTTTAGGAGGGAGGAACCCCTATAGCGTTCCAAGGGTTGATCCGCCTCAAGGATCAAAATCTATAGAGCTCCTTCTAAGGTCGTATCATCTGGTATCAGAGCAGTGATCTTGCTGCCCCTGTAGCCATTATCCATGCCTCCACCTTTCTAAGCAATTCCCACAATTGCTGCAATGTGCGCCTCTACCTTCTACCCCAACCGTAGATCAAATTAATCTGCCGCTGCCCCTTGCGTTTGATCTGGAATTCTAGTATATTTTTATAACCCACACCTCTTCAATACTGTAAGATCCATCATATTATATATGGAAAAAGTTTTTTAAAGATTTCTTGTTGTAATTTTTTTACCGTTGCAAATGTTATCATCATTGCAAAGGCAAAACGCTACAGAAATTTTCAGCCAATTGTTGCGTCTTGAAACTAAACTTTTAATTATTCTTTTTGGTTGAAACTTTTATACAATTTCATAGATCATCTTAGCTTTCATATAAGATTAATCTCATGAAAAAAACTCCTTCTGGATCTGGATTTATAGCATTGCAATTCTTTATTGCATAGTACTAAAATTTTACAATGCATAATCTGCCTTCCGTTGATTTGCCTCTTGAAACCAAACTTTTGTTCATCCTTTTTAGCTTAAATCTTTATATAATTCTCAAGATCAAGTTGGCTTTCATTTAGATTTAATTTCATGAAAAAAATCCTTCTGGAACTAGTTTTCTTGTACAATCTTTCACCATTATGTAGTTATGGAATTTTACGATAAAGGAATCGGCCTTACAACTTTTGCCCTATTTTCCTATCATTATGTGCCAAAATTTCATCAAAATTCCTACTGGTATTGACAACATCTAAATCAAGGGTTTTTGCATAATTTTTTTAAACTTTCCCTTAGAATTTACATTAAGAAATCATCGTTTCTCCGATGCAAAAACCAATTTAGTAGGACAGCACATCACAACACTTCTTTTCGCCTAATTCTATTAGATTTGAGTACTATTTTTTATGAGATTTTAGACTCTCCTTTCTTCATCACCAAACCCTACCATTCTCACTAAAAACCCTTCCAAATATTACCCTAAACTAAATCCAAACAGCCCCTAAATCAGCCACCCAAATCAACCTACTTCCTTATCGATCCACTTACCTTTTTAGAAAACTTTCCTTATCGAGACACCTACCCTTGCTGCCATCTATCCCAGATCTAAAATCTATTTTCCTAACCTTCATTTACTACCATCACAGCCCTAAAACCACACTAATTCGTGGCCTAAAATCCACAAAATCATAGCCCCAAATCTGCCTTAAACTACAATATACTTCCACCAAAATAGATCCACCTTCCAACTGGCCACCCTTTCTCTAAAATTCCCATGTCACTAACCTGATAATAGAAAAAAGATCTCAATATTATAGATCTTGAGGCATATACTATGGCATCAGAGAAAGGCCATTGATGCAAAGCTTGAAGCCTTTTGAAATCGCATAGAAGATAAGATGCATTCCCTTTACATCAAATTCAGCATTGGCCAACTATCGAACCTGAGGAAATCACAACATGGAGAAACTTTAGATCAGCAAGATGATTCTCAAGAACATAGCCACATCGCCTCTGATCTCAATAATCCATGCACGAAGGTTGACTTCCCTAGATAGGAAGAAGGAGACCCGATCAGGTGGATCTCGCGCGCGGAGCGCTATTTTCAGTTCTACCGAACCGTCGAAGCCACACAGGTAGAGATTGCTGTCATCCACCTCGAGGGAGATGTTATTCAGTAGTTTAATTGGTTTAAGCATATCCATGGAGGACTCTCTTGGCAGGGATTCAAAGAAGGACTACTAGACTGCTTCGGACCAATCGATTTCAATAACATCGACGGACAATTGGCAAAGATTTATCAAACCTCTACAATACAAGAATACCAAACAAGATTTGTACGTTTATCTAACCAAACTGAGAATTGGTCTGAGAAACAACTTTTAGGTACTTTTATCAAGGGCCTAAAGCTGGAGATCCGAGGAGAAGTAAAGGCACGACAACCGTATGGGGGAGAACGTACAAAACTCAGGTCCTAAGCTTGCCCTTTGCCTGAATGAATTCGCGGATGTTTTTATGGAGCCGCGCGGGCTACCCCCTAACCGGCCACATGACCATTGCATTCCTATTTAGCCAAGCAAACCTCTAGCAAATTTGTGACCATACCATTATCCTCACTTGTAGAAGGACGAGATCGAGAACATTGTTAAAGAGATGCTTGACACTAGGGTGATTCGACCGAGCTGCAGCCCTTACTCCGCACTGGTGTTGCTAGTGCATAAGAAAGTTGGTACGTGGTAGATGTGCATTGACTACTGGGCTCTAAACGCCATCACCATTAAAGATAAATATCCTATCCCACTCATAAATGAACTCTTGCACAAATTAAGAGGAGCCCAAGTCCTCACTAAATTGGATCTTCGATCCGGATACCATCAGATTCACGTATGCACTGAAAATATTCTTAAAACTATATTCCGCACGCATAATGGCCACTATGAGTTTCTGGTAATGGCTTTCAAACTTACGAATGCTCCTTCTAATTTCCAAAGCCTGATGAATGACATCTTTCAAAGTTTTTTACATAAGTTCGTATTGGTATTATAATATTCTCATTTATAGTCCTACACTTGATATCCATTTTCAGCACTTACAAACTGTTCTAATGATTTTTTGGGAGAATACTACTTATGTTAAATAGTCAAAGTGCAGCTTCTTACAACATAAAATAGAGTATCTTGGGCACATTATATTAAAGGATGGAGTGGCGGTGGACCTGACAAAGATCGAGGCAATGCAAGGATGGTTGAGACCTACAAACGTACAATCATTACGCGGTTTCCTTGGACTCACGGGCTACTACCAAAATTTTATGAAAGATTATGACAAGATCAATGCCCCGCTCACGTCCTTACTAAACAAAATCTCCTTCTTATTGTCAAATAAAGCCTCCGTAGCCTTCAAATGACTCAAGGAAGTCATGACAATGACATCGGTCCTAACGTTGCTCAATTTTGATCGCACTTTGGTCATTGAGGCTGATGCATCAGGAGTTGGAATTGGGGCTATTCTTATACAAGTTGGTCAACTCCTAATTTACACCAAGGCTTCCCCCACACTTTGTACGAGGTTTTTATAATAGATACTAATTACTACTAAATTTAAAATATAGTTGGATACAAGTCCATGGCATGAAAGAGGAGTAAAACTAGAAGAATTACAATCCATGCTCACGCCAGATTGGGCCCTCATCATCCTGAACCATACCAAAGGGAAGTCATCATTCCAGAAGAAAGATTAGCTATCAAAAAAGACTAACCATATGGTAGCACATGCAAAGAAGAAATGACCTTCCAACAAACTTCAGAATGGACAAAAAATTGAAGATCGAGTTTTTCTACACCTCCAGCCCGATCAATAGGAAACTCAAGCCTTAATGAAGTGGCCTCCCTTTTTCTTTGGTTCTTGTAAAATTGAGAATCACATTGGGTATCTAACCTGGAGATTAAATTCATGTACCAGATAAAGATTATAGTTGATCTGCTAGGTATCCTACCTCAAATGGAAATTTAAAGAAGATGGGTCAGCCCAAATCCTTCCAACTAACATCCCAACTGATGAGGAGGCCAAAGTTCAATTAATGATAGCATGGGAGTCATATGAAGAGTTGAAGATCCAATTTCCCGAGTTTATGGACCCTTAGCCTTGAGGACAAGGCTCATCCGAAGATGGCGGACTTGATAGGACTCCAGCAGGGTTGAGTCCTAATCATCTTAATACTAGTCAATAGAAATCCTATTATATTATAATAAAGTCACTCCTATCGTATAAAGGAGTATGGCTAGGGTTTAGATTATCTCTTAGGGCTTAGTAGTCGTCGCCCCTCTTACTGGGCATGTCGGCCAGGGTTTCCCCCTGCTTAGGTTGGCTATAGAGCCAACCTAGCCGCCCTTTGTTCCTATTAAGGCAGGACGACTATAGGAGGGGCAAAAAGATAATTTTATTTAGATAAGTGCCCCCTTAGGCTAGGACTTTGATCCATATTTAAGATGTAGCTACCCCTACAGCATGCCAAGAGTTGATCCCCCTCAAGGATCAATCTATAGGGCTCCTTCTGGGGTCTTATCAAGTTTCTGGATAGCCAAACCTTTATTATGGAGAGCATTCCTATATCATTCCCAATTATTAGAATGTTATCCACATACAACACTAAAAAGGTGATAACACTCCCACTTACCTTATTTTACACACAAGACTCATCTTTGTTCTTAACGAAGTTATAACATTTGATCGCCTCATCAAATCTTATGTTCTAACTTCGGGAAGCTTGCTTCAATAAATGGATTTAAGCAACCTACACACTTTATCTGGACTCTCTCTGGATACGAATCCCTCTAGCTATATCATATACACCTTCTCATCGAGGTTGCTATGGAGGAATGTTGTTTTCACATCCATCTGCTAGATCTCATAGTCATAGTGTGCTACAATGGCTAAAAGAATTCTAATGGATTTAAGCATGGCTACAGGTGAAAAGGTTTCATCATAGTCAACTCTTTCCCTTTGATGATATCCTTTAGCTACCAGCCTTGCCTTATAGGTCTCCACCTTTTTATCCACTCTGATCTTCTTCTTGAAGATCCATTTGCAGTTGATGGGTATGATACTCTTAAGTGCATCTACAAGGTTCTAAATCTTGTTTGAGTACGTGGAATCCATCTCAGAATTCATGGCTTCTTGTCACTTTCCATAGTCTATACTTATAATAGCCTCCTTGTAGGTCTAAAGATTAATATCTTGAGAGTCCTCTCCACTGATATGTCTTACATATCTTTCAGGAGTATGAGATACTCTGCTAAACCTGCACAAAGTTGGAACTTGTGTGCTAGGTACCTAAACAAACTTAGACTCTGTAATGGTGCTCGAGTTAAGTTCTCTAACCTCACTCAACTCTATTTCACTCCCATTGTTTCCACCAAGAATACGTTCCTTCTAAAGAAACACAGTCCTCTTAGCAACAAAGACCTTTTGGTCCTCAGGATGATAGAAATAGTATCCTAAAGTCTCTTTAGTGTATCTCATGAACGTGTATCATTCTGTCCTTGATTCCAACTTATCGGGGTTGTGTTTTCCAATATGGGCAAGACAGCCCCAAATCTTAACCACCTTAAGATCAAGCTTCTTTCCTTTCTGTATTTCATATGGTGTAGACACTACCAACTTTGATGTAACTCTGTTTAAAAGGTAAGCTGCAGTCTCTAGGGCATATCCCAGAATGAGATGTGTAGGTCATTGAAACTCATCATGGACCGCACCATGTCTAATAGCATATGATTCCTCCTTTCTGATACACCATTGAGTTGAGGTGTATAAGGAGGGGTCCACTGGGATAGAATCTCATTATCATTGTGGAAATGGGTGAACTTTGTACTTAAGTAGTCTTCTCCTCGTTCAAATCGAAGTCTCAATACTATTTCCAATCTGGTTCTCTACTTCATTATTATATTCCATGAATTTCTCAAAGGCCTCGAACTTGTACTTCATCAAGTACACATATCCATACCTAGAGAAATCATTAATGAATGTAATGAAGTATGAGTAATCACTTATAGCCTAAGTCGACATGCGATCACATACATCACTATATACGAGTTCCAATAACTTAGTGGCTCTCTCTAGTTCGACTAAAAAGAGAGTTGATCATCTTCCCATGAAGACAAGGTTCACAAATTGCATATAACTCATAATCAAATGGATCTAAGTATCAATCTTTCACTAACATTTAAATCATTCCCTCATAGATATGTCATAGCTTATAATGTCATAAGTATGCATTGTTCTTCTCATGTCATTTCCTCTTGGATGTATTTATATTCATAATGTGTAGAGAAGAATCTAACACATAAACCATTATTCAATGTCTCTCTAGTGATGATTCCATCATCTAAAATTATTGACAACTATTGTTCTCAAAAACTAATTTATAGCCACTAATTATCAAATAAGATATAGAAATAATATTTCTGATAATAGAGGAAAATAAAATAGCATACATCCAATGTAATGATAGCTCCACCAAGCAAATATAAGGTGACCTCCCCAACAGTAACTACAACAACTCTTGCTCCATTACGCATCTTGAGGTCAATCTCGCCTCTAGCCAATCTCTTAGGTCTTGCCAGAACCTACAATGAGTTGCAGATATGATAAGCACTCCTGGTATCCAATACCCATAAGTTATCATAAAAATCTAATAAGTGGAGACAGATCATGAATATACCTGAAGCTTCTTCAAGCTTCTATTTTGCCTTCTCTGCAAGATATTCCTTACAGTTCCTCTTTCAATTCCCATCTTGGCCATAGTGAAAGCACTGTCCTCTGTCCTTTATCCGGTTTTTCTTAGCAACCTTTGTCTTACTCGGTCTTTCTTTGCCTATGCCCTTCTTAAGGGTCTTACTAGCCTTCTTTTTTCTTCTTGGCTTTACCAATATAGAGAATTGGCTTCTCTTTCTTGATGGACTCTCAGCTTCCCTCAATATATTAAGGAGCTAAGGGAGAGTCACCTCAAACTTGCTTATGTTAAAATTTATGATGAAGTGAGAAAAGTGATCTGGTAGGGACTGAAGTATAAAATCAACACACAGGTTATCCTCTAGGACTATTCCTAGACCTGTGAGTTTCTTGATCTACTCTATCATGTTTATGATATGGCTCTCAATCGATGTCCCTTCTATCATCCTAGCTTGGAAGAGTCTCTTAAATATCTCATATCTTCAAGTTATTCCTTGTTTCTCAAACAGCTGGTGGAGATTAAGAAGGATAGAATCTGGATCCATGCTCTCATGTTGTCTTTGTAACTCAAGAGTCATGGAGGCCAACACATAACATTTTGTTAACGTGGAATCATCTATGTACTTCACATAGCGAGCGATCTCATCCTCGCTTGTCCTTTCCTCCAGCGTAGGCACAATCATATTAAGGGCATATATGATTTTCTTCGCCATGAGAACAATTCTCAAATTACGGAGCCAATCAATGTAGTTAGGACCAGTGAGACAGTTGGCATTAAGTATACCACGTAGGGGGTTTGCGAGCGACATGTTTAAGATATAGCACAAATAAATAACATACAGTTTTTAAACAAAATACTAAATAAGATATAGACTTCTATCTTATTATACTCCCATTATTTTTCTAATGAATCACACGACACATTCAACACGTGAGACAAAAGTCTCTGGTAGACTCCTAGTGGGGATCGAGATCCAATTGACATCTTAATGTAATCTCGAGTGACTCGACCAATTACACTAAGCCCAAAAGATAGACAACTCTTATCAATCACAACTCCTTATGATTCCCGTCATATTCGACCTTTGAATCATCATGGTCTCAATTGCTCGACCAACCATGAAGTTCAATTAAGTCATCAACATCATTACAAGATGAGTCTAATTCGATGGATATGCTCTCGACTGCTCGACCAAGTTATACCATGTCCTCAGGTCACCGGTGACATCTATATGTCGTAGGCAAGAACTCGATCAAATAGATAGGTAAGCATCGAGGGACTAGACCAACTCTACCTATGTCGTAATTCAATTTCTTCTTATAACGATAGAAGGCCACATGTGTCAATCTTATTATCTCACGCGTACCGACATAATATTATTGTAGGAGGGGTTTTTATTTCTTACTGATCTCTTAATATGTCATGTTACACACATACATATTTAATATATAGCTACATCACACACACACACATATATATATATATATATATATATATATATATATATATATAAAACACATCATATATGCAAGCCACACCGGATGATCATGAGCCATTACCTAATATGATTAAGCTTGAGCCAATGGACCTAATCACTCATAATAGGATCTATGTGTGCATCGGTGCATCTTCATGCCCTGTGATCGTTGATATTGTCATCATCAGTTCATTCGGATCCTCGTCGCATCACCATGCATCGTGATCTCCCACCACGACATCGTGTGTCCCGCTATCATCTCCATGCTTCCACCGTGCCTCTCCATGTAATTACAAAATAATCACAATCACGTAAGCCCGATAATAAATAGAAAAACGAAGGCTCTTAAGCCCCAATAATAATAATAATAATAATCATAATTACACACATCACAACACATAGCTCATGATTATCCATTCACATCATATATCATATACAAATCACATCACCTATAGGATTACTAGATATATTATAATTAATTAAACTATTTAATTAACTATTTTTTAGAAATTAGGATATATTAGGAATTTTTAATATTATCAAGGGCATTTTTAAAATTCTCGATAAAAGGATAGTCCTTAGAATTTTTAGAATTATTAAGGATTTTTTTGGTATTTTGGGCATAGGACGAACCCTAGAATTTCTCAAATTCCAAGGGATAGAATCATCCTTTTATCAAAATAAAAACTCTAACCCTAGCCCTTGCCTTTGTTGCGCTACAATCATTGGCTCTATAGAGGCGGTTGCTGCCCTTGCCCATGGGCACACGATTGCCTCGGGGGACAACACCTCCGAGCGAGCGACACCGCCTTGTGCGGGCGTTGCCCCAGCTAGCAGCCGATCCTGCGAGTGGTCACCCTTACAGGTGGTAGCCCTAGCCGCGAGGGCTACCCCTTGTGGCCTCGCCACAGGTAGCCGCCCCTTGCGACCTAGCCATGGGCAACCTAATCACCCTTTGTAGGCGACTGGCCCCCGTAAGGGGCCTTAGCCGCAGCCGGTCACCCCTATAGGGGTCCTGGCCATGGCCGACCACCCCTTTTGGTAGCCTAAACATAGCCGGCCACCCTTACAGATGGCCTAGCAGTGGCTGGCCATCCCTTTCCTCACTACCTTTGCTACGAAAATGTAGAAAAAACATGTAGAACAGTTCTACATGATTCAATCTCATCAGACATAGTTTAAAACTAATTTTTGCATGAACAACCTTGACTCTAATACCACTATTGAGAAAACTCAGTTGGAGCATCACATGCACAGTGAAAGATCAAAATAAATATAGGTTTTTCACGTAGATCAAATCGTCATGTAAAAGATTGGGTCACAAGAAAGCTGCAAAAATTGAAAAACTACAATATGTGAGATATCGATTTCCTAGGGAGATCATATATCCTTATTTTCCTAGATCCAGATAGAGAGGATGAAGAAGGTCAAACGTCCTCCTCTTTAGCGATATCCACACAATGGATCTCTGCAGTAAGACTCCTCCAATTAGATCTCGCAACTCTTGCATATAGGAGGGAGGAGAATAGGAGGGGGTGGCCAAAGCTACAGCCTATCAACCATAAACCTCCCTCCTATTTATAGAGAGCCACCAAAAACCCTAGGGTTCCTGCCTTAGTAGATATTGGATCTCCATCCAATTACACACTAACCTTACTTTATTGGATCTTTATCCAATAATCTCCTTTGACCTTTAATTGGGTCTCATGCAAGGAGCCCATCAGTGTAGGATCTCATCTAATGAGAATAGGGGCTAATTGAATCTTCATCCAATCCTCTACTTGCTGAAGCATCCACCCTATGTGTGTGACCCTCCACGCTCGATATCGAGCGAGCCATGAGTCGCTCCTATTAGAACTCCTTTTGACATAGTGAATTATTATCGACATAATAATTCACTCGACTCATCGACTATGGACTTACTAGGCCACTATGCTATAGTCCCCAGACTGTACAGAGGGATCGAATTTATCGAACTTGTCTATCTATAGTTACTATATATCTATAATCCTTCATCTAACTAATATCCCAGAGACTATATATTGAACATGGTTATCAGGTCACATAAGAAATTCATCTAAGTCTCGCTCTTATCGGATTCTCCTGGAGAACTGTTTCTCTCTTAATCCGAATGACCCTAGCTAGGGATTTATCTAGGTAGGTATATATGGGATATTCCTCTTATGATTTAGAGAGTGGATGATTTTTATTAACACTCAATTGCCTTTGTAAGGTCGGCTACCAATCCCGATAATCGGTTGTACCATATCTGAAACTTTCCAAACCTGTAAGTCCATATCAAATAAGGGAGTACTCAAATAATACATCTTTGGTATCTCAAGTTTAAGGACCAAATGCATAACTGGGACTATAGAATCACTGTCTGATATTAGGTACCATTAATTATATAGTATTTTATAAGTGGATCAATCAGTAAACTTATTTTCCAATGAGGACCTATACTATATCCTTAGTGTCTCCACACAAGTGGCAATGAGACTAACTGCCTTATCATATAGATAGGTATATAGTACACTAGTTTATTCAGTTATCTCGATATCCCTCTCGAATAACCTATGATCAGGATTATTTACGATCTGTGTTTAAAAGTGAATGAATCTTATTATTATGATCTCATCACGATCCGATTCTCATTGTATAGAACCAAAGACATCACAATATATATATGTAATAAATAATATAATATAAGAATATACTAATAATAATCATAAGTAAAAATATCACGTAGCATGTCACACATGCCATCACTCACGTGATTGGCTTGGAGAGCACCTGTAACAAGCAATTTCTTAGCACACAAAAGTGATTCTTTTAAATATTTTTTAAAATTTTATAAATTTATTCAAAACAAAAAGGGTTTTATGATTTCATCTATATATAATGATCATAGTTGTGAATTTTAAAATTATGATTTTTAAAATTTTTATGAGTCAAATTGGTATAATAACAATTTCTCATGCAAGGAGTCCATAAGTGTAGGGTCTCATCTAATGAGAATAAGGGCTAATTGGATCTCTATCCAATCCTCTATTCGTTGAAGCATCCACCATATGTATATGACCCTCTAAGCCCGATACCGAGCTGGCTATGAGTCGCTCCCATTAGAACTTCTTCTAATATAGTGAATTATTATCCCTATAATAATTCACTTGGCTCATCGATTATGGACTTACTAGGTAACTAAGCCATATTCCCCAGACTTATAGGGGGATCAAATCCTATCTATCCATAGTTACCATATATCTATAATCTCTCATCTAACTAATATAACAGAGGTTGTATATTAGACGTGGTACTGTCAGGTCGCATATGAAATTCATATAAGTCTCGCTATAATCAGATTCTCTCGGAGAACTCCTCTCTCAATCCAAATGATGCTGGCTAGGGATTTATTTGAGCAAGCATAAATGGAATATTCCTCTTGTAATACCGAGAGTGGATGATCCTTTATTGACACTCAATTACCTTCGTAAGGTTGGCTACCAATCTTGATAATCGATTATACTAGATTTAGAACTTTCTAAAACTGTAAGTCCAACGTCAAAGAAAGGAGTACTCAAATAATGTATTTTTAGTATATCATGTCTAAGGACCAGATTCACAACTAGGACTATGAAATCGCTATCTGACATTATGTAATATTAACAAGATAGCATTTTATAAGTGGATCAATCAGTTAACTCATTCTCCAATGAGCACGTGTAATATATTCTTAATGTCTTCACAAAAGTGGCTATGAGACCAACCGCCTCCATCATATAGACGGTTATATAGTACATCAGTCTGTCTAGTTATCTCGATGTCCCTTTCGAGTAACCTATGACCAAGATTATTTAGGATCTGTGTTTAAAAGTAAATTAATCTTATTATCGTGATCTCATTACGATATGATTCCATTATTTAGAACCAACGACATCAAAATATATATTTATAATAAATAATATAATGTAAGAATATATCAATAATAATCATAAGCAAAAAAATCATGTAGCATGTCACACATGTCATTACTCATATAATTGGCATATAGAGCACCTGTAACCAGCAATTTCTTAGTATACAAAAGTGATTCTTTTAAATATTTTTCTAAATTTTACAAACTTATTTAAAACAAAAAGGGTTTTATGATTTCATCTATATATAGTAATTATGGTTGTGAGTTTTAAAATTATAATTTTTTTAAACTTTTTGTGAGTTAAATAGGTACAATAACAATTTCTCAAGCAAGGAGCCCATCAATGTAGGGTCTCATCTAATAAGAATAGGGGCTAACTGGATCTCCATCTAATCCTTAATTCGCTGAAGCATCCACCATATATGTATGATCTAGTAGGCTCAAAACCGAGCTGGCCGTGAGTCGCTCTCATCAGAACTCCTTCTGATATAGTGAATTATTATCCCCATAATAATTCACTCGACTCATCCACTATGGACATATTGGGCCACTACGCCATAGTCCCAAGAGTGTACCAGGGGATCAAATCCATCGGACATGTCTATCTATGGTTACCATATATCTATAATCCCTAATCTAACTAATATCCTAGAGTCTTTATATTAAACATGGTACTATCAAGTCACATACGAAATTCATCTTAGCGTTGCTCTAATCGGATTCTCTCAGAGAACTCTTTCTCTCTCGATCCAAATGACCCTGGCTAGGGATTTATCTGAGTAAGCACATATGAGATATTTCTTTCATGATACTGATAGTGGATGATCCTTTATTTACACTCAATTGCCTTCATAAGGTTGGCTACCAATCCTAATAATCGGTTGTACGATATCTAGAGCTTTCGAAACTTGTAAGTCTGGCATCAAAGAAAGGATAACTCAAACAATATATATTTTGTATCTCAAGTCTAAGGACCAGATGCAAAACTAGGACTATGAAATCGCTATCTGACATTAGGTACCATAAACTATATAGTATTCTATAAGTGGATCAATCAGTAATCTCATTCTCCAATGAGCACCTGTACTTTATCCTTAGTGTCTCCAAACAAGTGGCTATGGAGCCAACCACCTCTATCATATAGACAGGTATATAGTATACCAGTTTGTCCAGTTATCTCGATGTCCCTCTCAAGTAACCTATGACTGGGATTATTTAGGATCTGTGTTTAAAAGTGAATGAATTACATTATCGTGATCTATTCACGATCCGATTCCCATTGCATAGAACCAAAAAATATCACAATATATATATGCAACAAATAATATAATGTGAGAATATGCTAATAATAATCATAAGTAAAACAATCACGTATTATGTCACACGTGCCAACACTCATGTGATTGGCTTGTAGAACACCTGTAACCAGTAATTTTTTGGCATACAAAAGTGATTCTTTTAAATATTTTTTAAAATTTTATAAACTTGTTTAAAATAAAAAAGATTTTATGATTTTATTTATACGTAGTGATTATGCTTGTGTGTTTCAAAATTATTATTTTTAAACTTTTTATGAGTCAACTAGGTATAATAACAATTTCTTATGCATAGAGCTCATCAGTATAGGGTATCATCTAATGAGAATAGGGGATAATTGGATCTTCATCCAATCCTCTATTTGCTGAAGCATCCACCATATATGTGTGACCTTCTAGGCCCGAAATCGAACTATCATGAGTCGCTCACATCAGACCTCCTTCTGATATAGTGAATTATTATATTCATCATAATTTACTCGACTCATCGACTATAGGCTAACTAGGCCACTATGCCATAGTTGTCAAATTGTACAGGGAGATCAAATCCATCGGACATGTCTTTCTATAGTTACCAAGTATCTATAATCCCTCATGTAACTAATATCCTAGAGACTTTGTATTAGACATGGTACTATCAGGTCATATACAAAATTCATCTGAGTGTCGCTCTAATCGGATTCTCTCGGAAAACTCCATCTCTTTCAATCTGAATGACTCTGGCGAGGGATGTATCTGAGCAAGCACATATGGGATATTCCTCTAACGATATCGATAGATAATCCTTTATTAGCACTTAATTACCTTTATAAGGTAGGCTACCAATCCCGATAACCAATTGTACCAGATCTTGAACTTTCCAAATCTATATGTCTGGCATCAAAAAAAGAAGTACTCAAACAATGCATCTTTAGTGTTTCAAAGCTAAGGACCAGATGCACAACTAGGACTATGGAATCACTATCTGACATTAGGTACCATTAACCATATAGCATTCTATAAGTGGATCAATCAGTGAATTTATTCTCCAATGAGCACCTATACTATATCCTTAGTATCTCTAAACAAGTAGCTATAAGAGCAACCACCGTCATCATAAAGATGGGTATATAATACACCAGTCTGTCTAGTTATCTCGATGTCCCTCTCCAGTAACATATGACTAGGATTATTTAGGATCTGTGTTTAAAAGTGAATGAATCTCATTATCATGATCTCATCACGATCTGATTCTCATTGCATGGAACCAATGATATCACAATATATATATGCAATAAATAATATAATATGAGAATATGCTAATAATAATCATATATAAAAAAATCAATCAACATGTTATATGTACCATCAGTCACGTGATTGATTTGCAGGACACCTATAACCAGCAATTTCTTTACAGAAAAGTGATTCTTTTAAATATTTTTCAAAAGTTTATAAACTTATTCAAAATAAAAAGGGTTTTATAATTTCATCTCGACGTAGTGATCATGGTTGTAAGTTTTAAAATCATAATTTTTAAACTTTTTATGAGTCAAATAGGTACAATAATAATTTCTCATGTTAGGAGCCCATCATTATAGGGTCTCATCTAATGAGAATATGGGCTAATTGGATCTCCATCCAATCCTCTATTCACTAAAACATCCACCATATATTTGTGAACCTCTAGGCCTGAAATCTAGTTGGCTGTGTGTCGCTCCCTTGAGATTTCATTCTAATATAGTGAATTATTATCCCTATAATAATTTATTCGACTAATCGAATATGGACTTACTAGGCCACTACGCCATAGTCCCCAAATTATACAAGGGGATCAAATTTATCGGGCCTGTTTGTCCAAAGTTACCATGTATCTATAATCCCTCTTCTAACAAATATCCAAGAGATTGTATATTGGATATTATACTATCAGGTCCCATACAGAATTCATCTAAGTGTCGATCTAATTGGATTCTCTCAGAGAACTCCAACTCTCGAAATTCAAATGACTCTGGCTAGGGATTTATCTAAGCAAGCACATATGAGATATTCCTCTCATGATAACGAGATTGGATGATCCTTTATTGATACTCAATTGCCTTCATAAATTTGGCTACTAATCCCGATAACCAACTGTACCAGATCTAGATCTTTCCAAACCTATAAGTCCGACATAAAAAAAAGGAGTACTCAAAAAATATATCTTTGGTGTCTCAAGTCTAAGGATCAGATGCACAATTGGGACTGGAATCGTAATCTAACATTAGGTACAATTAACCATATAGTATTCTATAAGTGGATCAATCAATGAACTCGTTCTTCAATGAGCACCTGTACTATATCCTTAGTGTCTCCACACAAGTGGCTATGGGACCAACTGTCTACATCATATAGACGGGTATATAGTATCCCAATCTGTCTAGTAATCTCGATGTCCCTCTCAAGGAACCTTTGTCTGAGATTATTTAGTTTATGTGTTTAAAATGAATGAATCTCATTATCGTGATCACATCATGATCCGATTCTCATTTTATAGAATCAAGGACATCACAATATATATATAATAAATAATATCATCATAATTAAAAAAATTATGCAGCATGTCACACGTGCCATCACTCATATGATTGGCATACAGGACACCTGTAACCACTAATTTCTTAGCACACAAAAGTGATTCTTTTAAATATTTTTTAAAATTTTATAAACTTATTCAAAACAAAAATGGTTTTATGATTTCATCAATAAATACGTAATGATCATAGTTATGAGTTTCAAAATCATGATTTTTAAATTTATTGTGAGTCAAATAGGTACAATAACAATTTCTCATACAAAGAGTCCATCAGTGTACGGTCTTATCTAATGATAATAGGGGCTAATTGGATCTCCATCCTAATTCTCTATTCGCTGAATCATCTACCATATATGTATGACCCTTTAGGCCCAAAACCGAGCTGGCCATGAGCCACTCCCAATAGAACTTCTTTTGATATAGTGAATTATTATCCCTATTATAATTCACTCGACTCATCGACTATGACCTAGCTAGGCCACTACGCCATAGTCCCCAGACTGTACAGGGGGATAAACTTCATCGGACCTGTCTGTCCATAGTTATTGTACACATAATCCCTCATCTAACTAATATCTCAAAGACTGTATATTGGACATGGTACTATCAAGTCACATACGAAATTCATCTTAATATCACTCTAATTAGATTCTCTCAGAGAACTCCTCTCTCTCTCCGACTGACCATGGCTATAGATTTATCTAAGCAAGCACATATGGGATATTCCTCTCGTGATACCAAGAGTAGATGTTATTTTATTGACACTCAATTGACTTTGTAAGGAAGGCTACCAATCTCAATAACTAGCTATACCAGATTGGAAACTTTCTAAACCTATATGTTCGGTGTCAAAGAAAGGAGTACTCAAACAATGCATCTTTCTCAAGTCTAAGGACTAGATGCACAACTGGGTCTAAGGAATCACTTCTGACATTATGTACCATTAACCATATAGATAAGTGGATAAATGAGTGAATACATTCTCTAATGAGCACTTGTACTATATCCGTAGTATATCCACACAAGTAGATATGAGAGCAACCGTCTTCATCATATAGATGGGTATATAGTACACTAGTCTGTCTAGTTCTCTCGATGTCCCTCTAAAGTAACCTATGACCGGGATTATTTAGGATCTGTATTTAAAAGTGAATGAATCTCAATTTCCTGATCTCATCACGATTCGATTCCCATTGCATAAAATCAATGATATCACAATATATATATGCAACAATAATATAATGTGAAAATATGCTAATAATAATTATAAGTAAGAAAATAATGCAACATGTCACACGTGCCATTACTCATGTGATTAGCTTGTAGGACACCTGTAATTAGCAATTTCTTAGCACACAAAAGTAATTTTTTAAATATTTTTTAAAATTTTATAAACTTGTTCAAAATAAAAAGGGTTTTATGATTTCATCGATACGTATGAGTTTCAAAATCATGATTTTTAATCTTTTTATGAGTCAAATAGGTCCAATAACAATTTCTCATGCAAGGAGCCCATCAGTGTAGGATCTCATCTAGTGAGAATATGAGCTAATTGGATCTCCATCTAATCCTCTATTCGCTGAAGCATCCATCATATATATATGACCCTCTAGGCCCAAAATCGAGTTGGTCATGAGTCGCTCCCATCAGAACTCCTTCTGATATATTGAATTATTGTCCCCATTATAATTCACTCGACTCATTGACTATGGACTAAGTAGGCCACTACGCGAAAGTCCCTAGACTATATTGGGGGATCAACTCCATCGGACCTATCTGTCTATAGTTATCATGTATCTATAATCCCTCATCTTACTAATATCTCAGATATTGTATATTAGACATGGTACTATCATGTCACATATGAAATTTGTTTGAGTATCGCTCTAATCAAATTCTCTTGGAAAACTCCTTCTCTCAATCCGAATGACCCTGGCTCGGGATTTATTTGAGCAAGCACATATGGGATAGTCCTCTCGTGATTCCAAGAGTGTATGATCCTTTATTTACACTAAATTTCTTTTATAAGGTTGACTACCAATACAGATAATCGGTTGCACCAGATCTAGAACTTTCTAAACCTGTTAGTCTAACGTCAAAGAAAAGAGTACTCAAACAATGCATCTTTTGTGTCTAAAGTCTAAGGACCAGATGCACAATTGGGACTATATAATCAATATCTTACATTAGGTACCATTAACCATATAACATTCCATAAGTGGATCAATCAGTGAACTCATTCTCCAATGAGCACCTATACTATATCCTTAGTGTCTCTACACAAGTGGCTTTGAGACCAACCGCCTCGATATCCCTCTCGAGGGTATAGTACAGTTATCTTAGATGAGTATATAGTACATCGATCTATCAAGTTATCTCTATGTCCCTTTGGAGTAACCTATGACCGAGATTATTTAGTATTTATGTTTAAAAGTAAATAAATTTTATTATCATGATCTCATCATGATCCAATTCCCATTGTGTAGAACTAAGGACATCATAATATATATGTGTAAAAAATAATATATCGTGAGAATATACCGATAATAATTATAAGCAATAAAATCATGCAACATGTCACACGTGTCATCGTTCATGCAATTGGTTTACAAGGCACCAATATTTTGGCATACAAAAGTGATTACTTTCAATATTTTTCAAAATTTTATAAACTTATTCAAAACAAAAAGGGTTTTATGATTTCATCTATACGTAGTGATCATGATTGTGAGTTTTAAAATTATTATTTTTAGATTTTTTGTGAGTCAAATAAGTATAATAATAATTTCTTATACATGGAGCCTATTAGTGTAGGTTCTCATCTAATGAGAATAGCGGCTAATTGGATCTCCATCCAATCCTCATTTCGTTGAAGCATCCACCATATGTGTTTGACCCTCTAGGCCTGATACCGAGCTAGCCGTGCATCGGTCCCATTAGAATGTCTTTTGATATAGTAAATTATTATACCCATAATAATTCACTCGACTCATCGACAATGGACTTCCTAGGCCACTACGTAGTAGTCCCCAAACTTTATAGGGGAATCGAATCCTATCTATTCATAGTTACCGTGTATCTACAATCTCTCATCTAACTAATATACCAAAGACTATATATTGGACATAGTACTATCAAGTCACATACAGAATTCATCTAAGTCTCGCTTTAATCGGATTCTCTCAAAGAACTCTTTCTTTCTAAATCCAAATGACCCTGGCTAGGGATTTGTCTAAGCAAGCACATATGAGATATTCCTCTTGTGATACCAAGAGTGGATGATCCTTTATTGACACCCAATTATCTTCATAAGGTTGGCTACCAATCTTGTTAACCAGTTGTACTAGATCTGAAACTTTCTAAAACTATAAGTCCAGCGTCAAAGAAATGAGTACTCAAACAATGCATCTTTGGTCTATCAAGTCTAAGGACCAGATGCACAATTGAGACTATGGAATCATTGTGTGACATTAGGTACCATTAATCATATAGTATTTCATAAGTGGATCAATCAGTGAACTCATTCTCCAATGAGCACGTGTAATATATTCTTAGTGTCTTCACATAAGTGGCTATAAGACTAACTATCTTCATCATATGGACAAGTATATAGTACATTAATTTGTTCAGGTATCTCGATATCCCTCTCGAGTAACCTATGATCGGGATTATTTAGGATCTGTGTTTAAAAGTGAATAAATCACATTATCATGATCTCATCATGATCTGATTCCCATTGCATAGAATCAAGGATATCACAATATATATATGCTACAAATAATATAATATGAGAATAAGCCAATAATATTCAAAAGCAAAAAAATGATGCAGTATCAACACATGCCAATACTCACGTGATTGGCTTGCAAGACACTTAACTAGAAATTTCTTGGCATACAAAAGTGATTCCTTTAAATATTTTCTAAAATTTTACAAACTTATTCAAAACAAAAAGGGTTTTATGATTTAATCTATATGTTGTGATCATGGTTGTGAGTTTCAAAATCAAGATTTTTAAACTTTTGTGAGTCAACTAGGTACAACAACAATTTCTTATGCAAGGAGCCTATCAGTATAGGGTCTCATCTAATGAGAATAGAGGCAAATTCGATCTCCATCTAATCCTCTATTCGTTGAAGCATCCATCATATATGTGTGACCCTCTAGGCCCGAAACCGAGCTGGCCATAAGTCACTCGCATTAGAACTCTTTCTGATATATTGAATTATTATCTTCATAATAATTCACTCGACTAATTGACTATGGACGAACTTGGCCATTACGCCATAGTCCTTAGACTATTCACGGAGATCAAATCAATTGGACTTGTTTGTATATAATTACCATATATCTATAATCCCTCATCTAACTAATATCCCAAAGACTGTATATTAGACATAGTATTATACGGAATTTGTTTGAGCGTCACTCTAATTGGATTCTCTTAGAGAACTTCTTCTTCCTTAAACCGAATGACACTGGCTAGGGATTTATTTAAGTAAGCACATATGAGATATTCCTCTCATGTTATCGAGAGTAGATGATCCTTTATAAACACTCAATTACGTTCGTAAAGTTGACTACAAATCACGAAAACCAATTGTACCAGATCTAGAGCTTTCCAAACCAATAAGTCTGGCATTAAAGAAAGGAGTACTAAAACAATGCATTTTGGTGTCTCAAGTATAAGGACTAGATGCATAACTGAGACTATGGAACCGCTGTCTAACATTAGGTACCATTAACTATATAGCATTCCATAAGTGGATCAATCAGTGAACTCATTCTCCAATGAGCACCAGTATTATATCTTTAGTATCTCCATATAAGTGGCTTTAAGACCAATCGCCTTAATTAAATATACGAGTATATCGTACACCACTCTATCCAGTTATCTCGATGTCCCTCTCGAGTAACCTATGACCGGGATTATTTAGGATCTGTGTTTAAAAGTGAATGAATCTCATTATCATGATCTCATCATGATCTGATTCCCATTGCATAGAACCAATGATATGATAAAATATATATGTAATAAATAATATAATGTGAGAATATACTAATAATAATCATAAGCAAAAAATTAATGTAACAAGTCACACGTGTCATTAGTCATGTGATTTTCTTGCAGGGCACCTATAACGAGCAATTTCTTTGTAAAAAAGTAATTCTTTTAAATATTTTTTAAAATTTTACAACTTATTCAAAATAAAAAGGGTTTTATGATTTCATCTATACGTAGTGATCATGGTTGTGAGTTTCAAAATCATGATTTTTAAATTTTTTGTGAGTCAAATAGGTATAATAATAATTTGTCAGACAAGGAGCCCATTAGTGTAGGGTCGCATCTAATTAGAATATGGGCTAATTGGATCTTTATCCGATCCTCTATTCAGTGAAGCAACCACCATATATGTGTGAACCTCTAGGCTCAAAACCGATTTGGCTGTGTGTCACTCATTTCAAAACTCGTTCTGATATAGTGAACTATTATCCCCATCATAATTCACTCGACTCATCGACTATGGACTTACTAGGCCACTACGCCATAGTCCCCAAACTGTATAAGGGGATTAAATCCATCAGACCTATTTGTCTAGAGTTGCTGTGTATCTATATTCTCTTATCTAACTAATATTCCAGAGACTATATATTGGACATAGTACTATTAAGTCATATATAGAATTCGTCTAAGTTTCGCTCTAATCAGATTCTCTCGACGAATTCCTTCTCTCTAAATTCGAATAACCCTGGCTAGGGATTTATTTGAGCAATCATATATGAGATATTCCTCTCATGATACCGAGAGTGGATGATCCTTTATTGACGCTCAATTACCTTCACAAGGTGGGTAACCAATCTCGATAACTAGTTGTAACAAATTTGGATCTTTTCAAATATATAAGTCTCGCATCAAAGAAAGGAGTACTCAAACAATGCAACTTTAGTGTCTCAAGTCTAAGGACCAGATACACAACTGGAACTATGGAATCGCTATTTGATATTAGGTACCATTAACCATATAGTATTCCATAAGTGGATCAATTAGTAAACTCATTCTCTAATGAACACCTGTATTATATCCTTAGTGTCTCTATGCAAGTGGCTATGAGACCCACCGCCTCCATCATATAAATGGGTATATAGTACAGTAGTCTATCTAGTTATCTCGATGTCCCTCTCGAATAACCTATGACCGAAATTATTTAGGATATATGTTTGAAAGTGAATGAATCTTATTATCGTGATCTTATCACGATTTGATTCCCATTGCATTGAACCAAGAAATCATAATATATATATGTAACAAATAATATAATGTGAGAATATGCAATAAAAATTATAAGGAAAAAAATCACGCAGCATGTCATATGTGCCATCACTAACGTTATTAGCTTATAGGACACCTATAACCAGCAATTTTTTAGCATACAAAAGTGATTCTTTTATATATTTTTTAAAATATGACAAACTTGTTAAAAATAAAAAGGATTTTATAATTTCATCTATATGTAGTGGTAATTGTTATGAGTTTCAAAATCATGATTTTTAAACTTTTTGTGAGTCAAATAGGTACAATGATAATTTCTCATGCAAGGAGCCCATCAGTGTAGTATCTTATCTAATAAGAATAGGGGTTAATTGGATCTCCATTCAATCCTCTATTTGCTAAAGCATCCACTATATATGTGTGACCCTCTAGGCCCAAAAACGAGCTGGCCGTGAGTCGCTCCCATCAGAACTCCTTCTGATATAGTGAATTATTATCCCCATTATAATTCACTCGACTCATCAACTATAGATTAACTAGGCCACTACGCCATAGTCCCTAGACTATAGGGGGATCAACTCCATCGGACCTGTCTGTCCATAGTTACCGTGTATCTATAGTACCTCGTCTAACTAATATCCCAAAGACTGTATATTAGATATGGTACAATCAGGTCATATACAGAATTCGTTTGAATGTCACTCTAATTGGATTCTCTAGGAGAACTCCTCTCTTAATCCGAATGACCCTAGCTAGGGATTTATCTGAGCAAGCATATATAGGATATTTCTCTTGTTATACCGAGAGTAGATGTTACTTTATTGACACTCAATTGACTTTGTAAGGATGTCTACCAATCCCGATAACCAACTATACCAGATCTGAAACTTTCCAAACCTATAAGTCTAGCGCAAAAGAAAGGAGTACACAAATAATGCATCTATAGTGTCTCAAATCTAGGGACTAGATGCACAACTGGGACTATGAAATTATTATTTGACATTAGTATAATAATATAAATAAGGTGTTCGATGAAATGCTCATATTTGTCTATGTCCTTCGGTTTATGTATATATCTTGTACAGCAAGAAGCGGGCTTGCAGTAGGCTTAGCAACCCTAGTTTGGTTTGCTTTATGGTCAATTTTAGCTTGTAAATACGAGTGTGTCTTGTAAGCACTTGTGGGCACTTCGGTCTGTAATGGGCTATTATCCTTTATGTGCAACATTTCTGAGTTTGTAATGTCCATGGGTGTAATTTATATCTAGCTTTATAAAATATTTTCTTAAGCAATTGCTTGTGGATCCTGTGGGAATTACTTCTTCTAGCCCGTTTTCTCTTTTGTAAGTCTAAGGGACTCTAGGAGATCTCGGGGAGGGCTGACCTTTGCGGACGGACACGTATGGGTGCTGCATGGCTTCGACAAAATCAGCTAAGACCGTGACGATTAGGTACTATTAACCATATAGCATTCCATAAGTGGATCAATCAGTGAACTTATTCTCCAATGAGCATCTGTACTATATCGTTAGTATCTCCACATAAGTAGCTACGAGACCAACCGCCTTTATCATATAGACGGATATCACTAGTCTGTCTAGTTATCTCGACGTCCCTCTCGAGTAACCTTTGACCGGGATTATTTAGGATCTGTGTTTAAAACTTGATGAATCTCATTATTGTGATCTCATCACGATCTGATTTTCATTGCATAGAACTAATGACATCACAATATATATAAAATAAATAATATAATGTGAGAATATGTCAATAATAATTATAAGTAAAAAAATCATGCAGTATGTCACACGTGTCATAACTCACGTGATTGGCTTGTAGGACACTTGTAACCAGCAATTTCTTGACACACAAAAGTGATTCTTTTAAATATTTTCAAAATTTTAAATACTTGTTAAAAAAGAGTTTTATGATTTTATCTATACGTAGTGATCATGATTATGATTTCAAAAGCATGATTTTTAAACTTTTTGTGAGTCAAATATGTATAATAATAATTTCTCATACAAGGAGCCCATTAGTGTAAGGTCTTATCTAATGAAAATAGGGGCTAATTAGATCTCTATCCAATCCTTTATTTGTTGAAGCATCCATCATATATGTATGACCGTATAGGCCTAAAACCGAGCTGGTTGTGAGTTGCTCCCATCAGAACTCCTTCTGATATAGCGAATTATTATGATAGGACTCTAGCAGGGTTGAGTCCTAATCATCTTAGTACTAGTCAATAAAAATCCTGTTAGATTATAATAAAGCTACTCCTATCTTATAAAGGTATATGGTTAGGGTCTAGATTAGCCTTTAGGGCTTAGTAGTCACCACACCCCTTACTGGGTTGGTCGGCTAGGGTTTCCCCCTTCTTAGGTCGGCTATAGAGCCACTTACCCAACATTCCTATTAATGCAGGTTGGTTATAGGAGAGGCAAAGGGATAATTCTACTTAGGCAAGCACCCCCTTAGGCTAGGGTTTTGATCGCTATTTAAAGATGTAGCCACCCCCCTTTTGAATCAAGCAATTATTAATTTTATTTCAGCCTTATGCCGAATCTAGGAGGGAGGAACCCCTATAGCGTTCCTAGAGTTGATCCCTCTCAAGGGTCAAAATCTATAGAGCTCATTCTGGGGTTCTATCATTTGGTATCAGAGCAGCAATCTTGCTACCGCTATAACCATCATACATGCCTCCACCTTCCCAAGCAATTCCCACAATTGCTATGACATGCGCCTCCACCTTCCACACCAGTCGCAGATCAAATCAATCTATCATTGCCCCCTACGTTTAATCTGAAAATTTGGTATTTTTGTTATTATCCATGTCACTTCAATACTACAAGATTTCTTACTTTACATATTGAAGATTTTTTTTCAAATTTTATCCATTGCAAATTTTGTTTGTCACAAACGTTATCATTTTTACGAAGGTAGAATGCTGCAGAAATTTTCAGCCATGTTTTTGCCTCTTGAAACTGGCTTATTCCTTCTCCTTTCTGGCTAAAATTTTTACACAATTCTCAAGATCAAGTTCACTTTTATATGAATTTGATTTCTGAAAAAAACTTCTTCTGGAACTAGTTTTCTTGTGTAATATTTGACTATCATGCAGTTCTGGAATTTTACGTCGAAGGAATCTGCCTTTTGTCTTTTGCCCTATTTTCCTACTATTATGCTGCCAAAATTTTGTCAAACTTGTTACTGGTATTAACAACATCTAAACCAAAGGTTTCTGCATAATTTTCTTGAACTTTTCTCTAGAATTTATATCGGGAAGTCATCATTTCTCTGACATAAAATCGGTTCAGTAGGACAGCACATCGTAGCACTTTTTTTACCGAATTCTATCAGATTTGAGTGCTATTTTTTGTGAGATTTTAGACTCTCTTTTCCTCATCTCAAAACCCTACCATCCTCACTAAGAACTTTTCAAAACCTTACCCTAAACTGAAACCAAATAGCCCCCCAAATTTGCCCTAAATCGTAGCCTACTTTCATCCAAATCGATTCACCTTTAAACCGGCCACCCCCTTCTCCAAAATTTCCATGCCACTAACTTGATAATAGAAAAAAGATCTTAATATTATAGATCTAGAGGTGTATACTCTGGCATCAGAGGAAGCTATCAGTGCAAAGCTTGAAGCCTTTGAAAATCACATGGAAGAGAAGATGCGATCCCTTTTCACCGAATTCAACATTGGCCGACCGTTGAGCCCAAGGAAATCACAACACAAAAAACTTTAGATCGGCAAGATGATCCTCAAGAACATGGCCATATCACCTATGATCTCACTTCTTTAGATGGGAAGGAGACTCGATTGGGTGGATCTTGCGTGCGGAGCCTATTTTCGATTCTACCGAGCTATCGATATCACACGGGTGGAGATTGCTACCATCTACCTCGAGGGATATGCTATTCAGTGGTTTAATTGGTTTGAGTACACCCATAGAGGACTCTCTTGGCAGCGATTGAAAGAAGGACTACTAAACCGCTTCGGACCAATCGATTTCGACAACATTTACAAACAATTGGCAAAGATTCATCAAACTTCTACGATACAAGAATACTAATAAAGTTTGAGCATTTATCTAACCAAACTAAGAATTGATCTAAGAAATAACTTTTAGATACTTTTATCAAGAGCCTAAAGCCGAAGATCCGAGGAGAAGTAAAGGCGTGGCAACCGTACACTCTTATACCGGTGATTTCCTTCGCGTGTATCCAGGAAGAATAATTGAATCACAAGGTATGAAGGACAAGGGTTGCTCCCCGACCAGCCATGCTAAGACCTACTACCACCTCTACTGCCATCCAAGCCCCTACACCAAAAAAGTTGACAAGAGATGAGCTTCACGAACGATCGACCAAGGAGTTGTGTTGGCATTGCGATGAACCATGGAGCCGCGAACATCACTGTAAAAAGGGTTGGCTTCTCGTGATTGAACCAGCAGAGGATGGGGACAATGAAACATCTGAAGAAGCCCTTGAACCTAAAGAAGAAGCCATAGAGGAAGAGTCCTAACCGGCCAACTACGCAGTGCACGCATTAGACGGCTACTCCAACCTACAGATGATGAAAGTTAGAGGACCTCTAAAACAACAACCCATCGCCATTCTCATCGACACGGGCAACTGATTTGGCACTTTAAATTGAAGGTTGCAACAAGTTTGACATAAAGGTCGCTAACGGTCGAATCTTTAATTGCAACTAACGGTGCCCGCGGGTGAAACTACTCCTCCAAGACCAAGAAGTGGTAGCTGATTTCTTTCTCCTACCCATCGATGATTATAAAGCTATACTCAGGATTGAATGGCTCACAACACTAGGTAATATCTCCTAGAATTTTTCTAAATTAATCATGAAATTTTATTGCAAAGGGAGACAGGTCACGTTACGAGGCAAGCGCGGGAGCCAAATTTCCACCATTTTGTCACAACCAATGGAGAAAGTTTTGCACAAAGCATATGGTGGATTCTTGATACATATTCAGCAGCCATCTATGGGGGAGAACATACAAAACTCAGATCCTAAGTTTGCCCTTTGCCTGAACAAATTCGTGGATGTTTTCCTGGAGCCATGCGGCCTGCCCCCTAACCGACTGCATGACCATCGCATTCCTATTTTGCTAGGAAAACCTCTAGCAAATTTGTGATCGTATCACTATCCTCACTTACAGAAGAATGAGATCGAGAACATTGTTAAAGAGATGCTTGATACCGGGGTGATTCGACCGAGTTGCAGCCCTTACTCCTCACTAGTGTTGTTAGTGCGCAAGAAAGATGATAAACTCTTAGACGAATTAAAAGGAACCTGAGTCTTCACTAAATTAGATCTCTGATCTGGATACTATCAGATTTGGTTATGCATTAAAGATATTCTGAAAATTAAATTCAGTATGCATAACGGCCACTACGAGTTTCTGGCAATACCTTTCGGACTTACGAATGCTCCTTCTACTTTCCAAAGCCTGATGAATGACATCTTCCAGAGTTTTCTACGTAAGTTCGTATTGGTATACTTTGATGATATTATCATTTAGAGCCCTACGCTTGATATACATTTTCAGCACTTACGAACTATTCTAATGATTTTTCGAGAGAATACTCTATATGTTAAACAGTCAAAGTACGACTTCTTATAACGTAAAGTGGAGTATCTTGGGCACATTATATCAAAGGATGGAGTGGCGGTGGACCCGACAAAGATCAAGGCAATGCAAGGATGGCCGAGACCTATAAACATACAATCACTACGTTGTTTCCTTGGACTCACGGGCTACTATCAAAATTTTATGAAAGGCTATGACAGGATCAGTGCCCCGCTTATGTCCTTACTGAAGAAAGACTCCTTCTTGTGGTTAGATAAAGCCTCCATAGCCTTCAAATGACTTAAGGTAGCCATGACGATGATGTCGGTCCTACCGCTGCCCGATTTCCGTCGCACTTTTGTCATTGAGGCTGATGCATCAGGAGTTAGAATTGGGGCTATTCTTATACAAGATGGTTGACTCCTAATTTACACTGAGGCTTCCCCCACACTTTATACAAAGTTTTTATAGGAGATACTAACTACTACCAAATTTAAAATATGGTTAGATATAGGTCCATGGCACGAAAGAGGAGTAAAACTAGAAGAATTATAATCCATGCTCACGCCAGATTGGGCTCTTATCATCCTGAACCATACCAAAGGGTAGTCACCATTCTATAAGAAAGATTGGCTATCATAAAAGACTAACCATATGACAGTACATGTAAAGAAGAAACAGCCTCCCGACAAACTTCAAAATGGACGAAAAATTGAAGATCGAGTTTTTCTACACCTCCAGCCCGATCAACAGGAAACTCAAGCCTTAATGAAGTGGCCTCCCTTTTTCTTTGAGCCTTACAAAATGGAGGATCACATTAGGGCCCTAACTTAGAGATCAAATTCGTGCACCAGATCAAGATTACAATTGATCCGCCAAGTATCCCACCTCAAACAGAAATTTAAAGAAGACAACTCAGCCCAAATCCTTCCAACTAACACCCAAGCTGATGAGAAGACTAAAGTTCAGTTAATGATAGCTTGGGAGTCACATGAAGAGTTGACGATCTAGTTTTTAGAGTTTATAGACCCTCAACCTTGAGGACAAGGCTGATCTGAAGAGGGCGGACTTGATAAGACTCTAGCAGGGTTGAGTCCTAATTATCTTAGTACTAGTCAATAAAAACTCAGTTAGATTATAATAAAGCTACTCCTATCTTTTAAAGGAGTATGGCTAGGGTCTAAATTAGCCTTTAGGGCTTAGTAGCCACCATACCCCTTACTTGGTTGGTTGGCTAGGATTTCCCCCTGCTTAGGTTGGCTATAGAGCCACTTACCCACTTCCTGTTCTTATTAAGGTAGGTTGGCTATAGGAGAGGTAAAGGGGTAATTCTACTTAGGTAAGCACCCCTTTAGGCTACGGTTTTGATCCCTATTTAAAGATGTAGCTGCCCCCCCTCTTGAATCAAGCAATTATCAATTTTATTTCAGAATTGTGCCAAATCTAGGAGGGAGGAACCCTAATAGCATTCCAAGGGTTGATCCCCCTCAAGGGTCCAAATCTATAGAGCTCCTTCTGGGGTTCTATCATATTATCCCCATTATAATTTACTCGACTCATCGACTATGGACTAACTAGGCTACTACGCCATAGTCCCCAGATTGTACATGGGGATCAACTCCATCGGACTTGTCTATCCATAGTTATCGTTTATCTATAATCTCTCATCTAACTAATATCCCAAAGACTGTATATTGGACATGGTACTATCCGGTCACATACGAAATTTGTCTATGTCGCTCTAATCAGATTCTCTCAAACAACTTCTTTCTCAAGCCGAATGACCCTAGCTAGGGATTTATCTGAGCAAGCACATATGGGATATTCCTCTCGTGATACCGAGAGTAGATGTTACTTTATTGACACTCAATTGACTTCGTAAGGATGGCTACCAATCCCGATAACCAATTGTATCAGATTTGGAACTTTCCAAACCTATAAGTCCAGCGTCAAACAAAGGAGTACTCAAATAATGCATCTTTAGTGTCTCAAGTCTAGGGACAAGATGCACAACTGGGACAATGGAATCGTTGTCTAATATTAGGTACCATTAACTATATAACATTCCATAAGTGGATCAATCAGTGAACTCGTTCTCTATTGAGCATCTGTATTATATCCTTAGTATCTCCACACAAGTAGATATGAGACCAATTGCCTTCATTATATAGATGGATATATAGTACACCAGTCTGTCTAGTTATCTCGATGTCCCTATCGATTAACCTAGGACCGAGATTATTTAGGATTTGTGTATAAAAGTGACTGAATCTCATTATTGTGATCTCATCACGATCCAATTTTTATTGCATAGAACCAATGACGTCATAATATATATATGTAAAAAATAATATAATATATAATAATCATAACCAAAAAAATTAAGCAGCATGCCACACGTGCCATCAGTCACGTTATTGGCTTGCAGAACATTTATAACCAATAAATTTTTAACATACACAAGTGATTCTTTTAAATATTTTTTAATATTTTACAAACTTGTTCAAAACAGAAAGAGTTTTATAATTTCATCTATACGTAATTATCATAGTTATGAGTTTTAAAATTATGAATTTTAAACTTTTCGTGAGTCAAATAGGTACAATAATAATTTTTCATGCAAGGAGCCCATTAGTTGCAGGGCCTCATCTAATGAGAATAAGGGCTAATTGGATTTTCATTTAATCCTTTATTCGCTGACGCATCCACCATATAAGTTTGACCCTCTAGGCCCAAAATTGAGCTGGCCATAAGTCGCTCCCATCAGAACTCCTTCTGATATAGTTAATTATTATCCTCATTATAATTCACTCGACTTATTTAACTATAGACTAACTAGGCCACTAAGCAATAATCCTTAGACTGTACAGGGGGATCAATTCCATCAGACCTGTCTGTCCATAGTTACTGTGTATCTATAATCCCTCATCTAACTAATATCCCAAAGACTATATATAGGACATGGTACTATCAGGTCACATACAAAATTTATCTAAGTATCGCTCTAATCCGAATGACTCCTTCTCTCAATCCGAATGACCCTAGCTTGGGATTTATCTAAGCAAGCACATATATGATAGTCCTTTCATGATACCAAGAGTGGATGATCCTTTATTCACACTCAATTTCCTTTATAAGATTGACTACCAGTCCCGATAATCGGTTTTACCAGATTTAGAACTTTCCAAACCTGTAAGTCCGACGTTAAATAAAAGAGTACTCAAACAATGCATCTTTGGTGTCTCAAGTCTAAGGACCAGAGGCACAACTGGGACTATGAAATCGCTATCTTACATTAGGTATCATTAATCAAATAGCATTCTATAAATGGATCAATCAGTAAACTCATTCTTTAATAAGCACCGGTACTATATCCTTAGTATCTCTACACTTGTGGCTATGGGACCAACCGCCTCCATCATATAGACGGGTATATAGTACACAAGTCTATTCAGTTATCTTGATGTCCCTTTCGAGTAACTTATAATAGAAATTATTTAGGACTTACGTTTAAAAGTGAATGAATATCATTATCGTGATCTTATCATGATCCAATTCCCATTGTATAGAATCAAGGTCACCATAATATATATATGTAAAAAATAATATAATGTGAGAATATACCAATAATAATCATAAGCAAAAAAATCATGCAGCATGTCACACATGTCATCGCTCACGTAATTGGCTTGCAGGCACCGGTAACCAGTAATTTCTTAGCACACAAAAGTGATCTTTTCAATATTTTTCAAAATTTTACAAACTTGTTTAAAATAAAAAGAGTTTTATGATTTCATCTATACATAGTGATCATGGTTGTGGATTTCAAATTCATGACTTTTAAACTTTTTGTGAGTTAAATAGGTATAATAATAATTTCTCATGCATGAAACCCATCAGTGTAGGGTCTTATCTAATGAGAATAGCGGCTAATTCGATTTTCATCCAATCCTCTATTCGCTAAAGCATTCACCATATGTGTTTGACTCTTTGGGCCCTATACTGAGCTGGCTATAAGTCGCTCCCATCAAAACTCCTTCTGATATAGTGAATTATTATCCCCATAATAATTCACTCGACTTATCGACTATGGACTTACTAGGCCACTACGCTATAATTCTTAGACTGTATAGGGGGATCGAATCCATAGGACTTGTCTATTCATAATAACTGTGTATCTATAATCCCTCATCTAATTAATATCCTAGAGATTGTGTATTGGACATGGTATTGTCAGGTCATATATAAAATTTGTTTAAATCTCACTCTAATCGAATTCTTCCGGAGAACTTCTCTTTCAATTCGACTAATCCTACTAGGGATTTATCTGAGCAAGCACATGTAGGATATTTCTTTGGCAATACCAAGAGTGGATGATCCTTTATTGACACTCAATCACCTTCGTAAGATTGCTACCAATCCCGTTAACCAATTGTACCAGATCTGGAACTTTCTAAACCTGTAAGTTTAGCTTCAAAGAAAGGAGTACTCAAATAATTCATCTTTGATTTCTTAAGTCTAATGACTAAAGGAACAATTGGACTATGGAATCGTTGTTTGACATTATGTACCATTAACCATATAGCATTCCATAAGTGGATTAATCAGAGCACTCATTCTCCAATAAGCACTTGTATTATATCCTTAATGTCTCCACACAAGTAGCTATGACACCAATTGTCTCCATCATATTTACAGATATATAGAACACTTGTCTATCTAGTTATCTCGATGTCCTTCTCAAGTAACCTATGACCGAGATTATTTAGGATTTGTGTTGAAAAGTGAATCAATCTATTTATGGTGATCTCATCATGATCCGATTATCACTGCATAAAACCAAGTATATCACAATATATATATGCAATAAATAATATAATGAGAGAATATACCAATAATAATCATAAGTGGAAAAATCACGCAATATGTCACACGTGCCATCACTCACATGATTGGCTTGCAGGACACCTGTAACCAGTAATTTCTTAGCACAAAAAAGTGATTCTTTTAAATATCTTTTAAAATTTTTCAAACTTGTTCAAAATAAAAAAGGTTTTATGATTTCATCTATACGTAGTGATCATGGTTTTGAGTTTCAAGCAACATAAAGTTAGATTATGATAATAATAATAAGCAAAAAGATCTTTCAACATATCACATGTGTCATCACTCACATGATTAGCTTATAGGGCACTAAGAGGAGGAGGGGAGGGGGGGGGGGGGGTGTGAATTAGTGCTAATGAGAAATCTTCTTCGATTTAAAAATTTTGCTCAATGAAAACCCATATTGAAAATGCGTTTAACTGTAGAGATCATCGTCGGCTTCCACTATTAATCTTCTTTCAATGGATAAAGATCAACTACTCTCTTACAACTCTATTCTTCTTTTATAGGTTTAGAAGGTAACCTTTACAAGACTCAAAGCTCTCCCTTAAATAAGAAACTACATAAGACGAAATAAGGAGAAGCTCTCAATTATAACAGTGTTTTCACAAGATTTTTTCTCTTAATTGCTTGCATACCTCAGGCAAAAAAGGGTTGGATATTTATAGGCCTCAAATAGCTTCAAAAGTGGAGCCAAAAATTAATTTTTAAGTGATCCCAAGGTGCTAGTCTCGAAGACTGCGTTCTGGGCGGTTTAACCGCCTAACACAGCTTGGGAGACTGTGTTCTGGGTGGTTCAGTCACCTGATAGTTTGGGAGACTATGTCTGGATGGTTTAACTACCTAACACACATTTAAAGATTGTGTCATCTTAAAGACTATGTCTTTGAAGACTGTGCCTTATCTGACCTTGAGTTACTGAAATGACTGTTATAATGAGTCCAAATCAGCTCCAATTAAGGCCTAATTACCTCTTAATTGAGTTAGTAAAACTAACTCTCATTACGATGCTAACTATACCACTCAACGTATAATGTTCATTGTTCGATCGTCTCTTCAGCGAACTCTCGGCATCTTTCCAATCATCTCTGGTGAACTCGGCGAGCTCCTATTGCATCATCCGAACCTCGACCTGATGCTCAAACTTGACTCTAGTCCAACATATGATTGTACTACCCTTTATTATCGCAGTTAATCCTACATCATTTTCTTTAGTATATAAGTTAGATCATAAAACCCATCAATTGATTTCATCATCAAAATTCGAGATTTAACAATCTCCCTTTTTTTATGATGATAACCAATTGTTGATGGAGTTAACCTTAACTACCTCTTTGTATATACCATAGGATAAATACAACAAACTTGAATTCAAAAAAACCCATCACTTTAAATTCAATTATAGTATTTTCATAATTTAACTCCATACATAATAAAATTTTCAAAGCATTCTTTTTCTTGGTATTTTAACTCCATACATAATTCAAAAGAACCCATCACATAATAAATATTTTAAACATTCATTTTATGTGATTAATCATGATACCATACATGTTAAAATTTTCAATATAATCATCTTCTTGGTATCACATGAAAATTTCAATCATTATATTCATAATATTACCTTGTCATCAATTATGATATAGCATTCATTTCAAGTATTTCAAAGATCTCAAAATATCTCTCTTATGTCATCGATTATATCATTTCTCCCCCTTTATCATCAACAAAAATGAGAAATGCTTAATTTATATTTAAACATTTATCACAAATATCCATCATTTGAATATTTATCATATCATTTTGTCATCAATATACTATCTCTCCCCTTTTTGTCACTAAAAATGAGAAATATTCAACATACGTTTTATAAACAATTGTTCAAAATAAATATTTATTTTATGATAAAATTTCAAACACAACATTTATCATATGTCATCAATTATGTTGTTTCTTCTTTTTATTAAAAAATAAATATTCACCACACATTTGAATACTAAGTGTTCAATACATATATCAACATATTTATCATAAATATTCATTATACAAAGAAAGAAATCTAGTTGGTTTCTCCCCCTTGGTAAAATAAAAAAAAGTTTAATCTTTTTCGTATCAAATTGCTTTCTTCTCCTTTGTAAGTAAAATAGAAGAAGAAGAAGGAGAGGGGGTGTCAAAGATCCAAAACCAAGTATCCAAAAAAAATAAATTATTAAGAGGGGGGATATATATTCATGAATCCAAGAATCAAAATATCGAAAGAGAGCTCAAAAGTGGAGGAAAGTCCAAGAAGATTATAAGAGCTACTCATGTATTCAGAATTATCTCATGTAAATTTTAAGTAAAAGCTCAAGAAATATGAAAAATAGCAAATCATGCATTTGGATAGTTTAACATTCCCAACTCTCTTCTAAGAAAGTCAAATTGGTCTTCATTTAATAGCATCGTGAAGATATTAGCCAATTGATGCTTAGCATCAATAAATTCCAAAGATATATCATGATTATTTACATGATCTCTAATAAAGTGATGCTTAATATCAATATGTTTAGTTCTTGAGTGTTGAATGAGATTTTTAGTTAAACATATTGTATTAGTGTTATCGCATTTGATAGAAATATTTTTTAATTAAATTTCATAATCTTCTAAAGTGTTTTTCATCTAAATGACTTGTGCATAACATGCACCAGCTGCTATGTACTTAGCTTCGGCTATAGATAATGCAACCAAATTTTATTTCTTAAAGGACCAAGAAACAAGAGCATGTCCTAAGAATTGACATGTTTCGATTGTACTTTTCTATGTATTCTACAACATCAAAAATTAACATCCACATAGGTAAGTAAATCAATATTTTTAGACTTAGGATACCATAAACCTAAATTAAAATTTTTTTTAAATATCTAAATATTCACTTAACTGCCTTAAAATGAGAATATTTAAGATTGAATTGAAATCTTGTATACAATCCAACACTAAACATTATGTCCGGTCTAGTAGCGGTTAAATACAATAAACTATCTATCATTCCTCTATATATTTTTTTATCAAAGTTTTCACCTTCAGTATCTAAGTCTAATTTTATAAAAGTGCTCATGGGTGTATTTATGGCCTTAGCATTGTCTATACTAAACCATTTTAACAAATCTAAGGTATACTTAGTTTGACTTATAAAGATACTATCATTTAATTATTTTATTTGTAATCCTACGAAAAATATTAATTCACCCATTAGGCTCATTTTAAATTCTTGGCTCATACTCTTAGCAAAAGTTTCATATAAGGATTCATTTGTTGAACCAAAAATAATATCATCAACATAAATTTGAATAACTAGAAAATTATTTTCAAAATACTTAAAAAATAATGTGGTATCAATCTTGCCTTTCAAAAAATTATTTGAAATAAGAAAAGAGCTAAGTCTTTCATACCAAACCCTAAGGGCTTGTTTCAATTGATAAAGAGCTTTATATAGTTTAAAAATATGATTCGGAAAAAGATCATTTTCAAAACTAGGGGGTTGTTTTGTTGGCATAAAAAACTATAATTATGCAATCTATTATGCGGAAAAAAACTATTATGTCAGGATTGAAATCAAATAATACTAGATCTGTTTATGATGCGTACCTTTAGATGTCATCTGCGTGAGATCCAATTAGATCTTTAAGAGCACCACTAGTTGGATCTGGATAACGTCGAATATCGATCTGCAAGAGGAACTAGAATAAATTTAGACCCCTTCTCCTCTCTTCCTATCCTTTCACAGGACCACCTAAAATATCCTAATATAATATAGACTTTATTTAATATTAACTAATATCTTTTATCAGAATCTAAATAATCCATAATATATCTTTTTAAATTTCACAGGACAACCTCTATGACTTACATTCTCCCACTTGGCCCATTAATTGATAAGATATAAAAGATATCCAAAATCAAAATAAATAAAACAAAATTTATTTAAAAATAATTTTATATAATTGGATTCTGAAAATTTTGAAAAGTATTTTATACATGGCCATGATTTTAAAAATAAGCCAATAAGTATAATAAGCATAATTATACTATATTCAGTCCAACTATCAATGTAAGTCATAGAGGTTGTATATCATCAATGCCACACTTCCTTCTATGTACTACAATATTGTTAGTCTTTCCTTATATAGTCTATAATGACCCTTGTAATTTGTCTTATCAAGATAATCTTGTTTCTTGCATTCAACCATAATATGCATAAACATAAACACAAACAGGATAGCAAAAATAAATAACTTTAATTATGCAAAAAGAAATGTCAATAATAGCATCCACTTAAACATGCATCACCATATCCTTTATGGCTTGCTCACAAGCCCCATTCTAAGAACATGTTTTTTAAATGTTTTACACTACAAAGCTTTAGTAAATTGATCAGCAATCATCATAGTGGTGCTTAAATTTTCAATTGACACTTGTTGTTTCTGGACTCTTTCTCTAACCACTAAGTACTTTATCTCAATGTGCTTGGAACTACTAGAGTACTTGCCATTCTTAGAGAAGAAAACTGCTGCAGTATTATCATAAAATATCTTCAGCGGCTTGGCAATTGAGTCGACCACACCAAGTCCTGAGATAAAATTCTGCAACCATAAAGCTTGATTTGTGGCCTCAAAGCATGCCACAAATTCAACTTCCATCGTAGATGATGCAATAAGTGATTATTTTACACTTTTTCAAGAAATTGCCCCACCAGCTAATATAAACACAAATCCTGAAGTGGATTTTCTACTATCGAGGCAATTTGCAAAATCAGCATCTGAATATCCCATTACTTCAAGCTGATCTGACTTCTTATATATAAGCATATATTCTTTTGTCCCTTGCAGATATCTCATTACTTTCTTTGCAGCTTTCTAATGTTCTATTCGTGGGTTACTCTGGTATCTACCCAGTATTGCCACTACAAAACTAATATCTGGCCTTGTATAGGTTCGAGTATATAATAGACTTCCAATTGTGCACCCATAAGGAATATTCTTCATTTGATCCATTTCTAAGTCATTCTTCGGGCATTGGTTTTACTAAATTTTTTACCTCTGGTAATAGGTGTATCATTGGCTTTACAAAGATGCATATTAAACCTTTCCAAGATATGATTAATATAACCTTTCTGAGACGATCCTAACAAACCTTGAGATCTATCCCTGAATATCTCAATGCCAATAACATAGGATGCCTCATTCATATCAACCATCTTAAAGTTCTTGTTAAGAAATATCTTGGTTTCATGCAACAAACCAAGATCACTACTGGCAAGCAATATATCATCCACATATAAGACCAATATAATAAACTTACTCCCACTAACCTTCAGATATATACACTGATCAATAGTATTTTTCTTAAATCCGAAGGAAGTAATGGTATCATGAAATTTTATATACCATTGTCTAGAAGCTTGTTTAAGGCCATAAATGGATTTCTTAAGTTTGCAAGCTCAACTTTCCTTTCCCTTTTCTATGAATCCTTCAGGTTCTTCCATATAAATTTTCTCATCTAGATCTCCATTCAGAAATGTTGTTTTCACATCCATCTGATGTAACTCAAGATCATAATGAGTTACTAATATATGATGATTCTCAATGAGTCCTTTCGAGAAACTGGAGAGAAGGTCTCATGGTAGTCAATGCCCTCTTTCTGAGAAAAACCTTTGATCACAAGTCTGGCTTTATATCATTCGATATTGCCCACCGAGTCACATTTAGTCTTAAAGACCCATTTACAACCGGCTCTTTTACAATTATTGGGCAATCCAACGAGTTCCCAGACACCATTCTAGTCCATTGATTTTAACTCATCTTTCATTGCATCATACCATTTTTCAGAATCATTACTTTCTATCGCTTGTGAAAACAATAAGGGGTCTCTTTTTATTCCTATATCAAAATTTGATTCTTGTAGATATACCACATAATCATGAGAAATGACATGTTTCATTTTTCTTTGAGATTTTCTCAAATCTGCCAATTGTGATTGTTCTACAAGACTATCAGCGGCGACATCAATATCGTGTGAGAATTCATTAATGTTATTTTATTATTCACCCTCATCAATTCTATCATTGATTTTAGGAACAATAATTTCTAGAATAGGGGATAATATAGGAGAAGAAGTCTGAATCTCCTCAATATCAAAATTAATCCTTCGAGATTTTTGACTCCCACTGATTTCACCATTTTCTAAGAATTTTGCATTACCAGATTCTACTATCCTCATATTATGATTAGGATAATAAAATCTGTATCCCGTGGATCTTTCTAGGTAACCAATAAAATATCCAGAAATTGTTCTTGGATCCAATTTCTTTTCACGTGGATTGAATACTCTTATCTCTGTAGGACACCCCCAAATAAGTAAATGTCTCAAACTAAGTTTCCTACTAGTCAATAACTCAAATAGAGTTGATGGAACTGATTTACTAGGAACCCTGTTCAGGATATACATAGCTGTCCTAAGAGCATCACCCCACATTGACTCAGGTACAAAGGAATAACTCATCATGCTCCTAACTATATCCATAAGAGTATGATTTCGCCTTTCAGCAACATCGTTCTGCTATGACACACTTGGTAATGCATACTGAGCACAAATACCCCATTGTTATAGGAATCTAGTAAAAGGACCAATATTCTGACCAGATTCATCATATTTGCCATAAAATTCACCACCCCTGTCAGATCTGATAGTTTTAACTTTTCTATTTAATTGTCTCTTGACCTCATTTATGTACACTTCAAGAATGTCAACGGCTTGAGACTTTTCATGTATTAGATAAACATAGCCATATCTAAACAGGTCATCTATAAATGTGATGAAATACCTTTCTCCATTAAAACAAGGAATATGGAGTGGTCCTTAGATATCAGTATGAATAATTTCAAGAAGTTCTTTACTTCTTGTGGCATTTTTCTTTGTATGCTTAGTTTGCTTTCCTTTAATGCAATCTATGCAAACATCAAAATCAGTGAAGTCTAAATTTTCCAAAATATTATCCTTCACTAATATTTTAATTCTTTTCTTGTAGATATGCCCCGAACGTCTATGCCACAATATAGAAGATCTTTCATTATTGGAATTACGTTTCATTCCAATACTTGATTGTAGGGTCAATAATGTATTCGCAAACTCAAGATTCAAATTAATTCTGTATAAACCATCACACAGAATTTCAGAACCAACTTTTATTGAATCATAACATATGTTGAGTTTACCATTACCAAAAGAAATACAATATCCTAACTCATCAATTCTAGACAAAGAAATTAAATTTATAAAAATTATAAGAACAAAACATGTGTCTTTCAGATCCATCAGATGACCTGTCTCTAGGCGTAAGCGATAAGTCCCTACTGATACCACTTTTGCTTTGAGGTGATTTCCCATAATTATGAATCTTTCATGTTCTTTTGGTTTCTGGATTGAAAAAAATCCTACATATTATTAGTAACATGAGTTAAAGTGCCAGAATCAATCCACTATGTATTAGAAGGAACTTCTGCAATGTTTGATTCAAAATATACAAAGGTTGAGTTTATACCTTTCTTTTCGAACCAAGTCCTACGTTTAATGCAATCATTCTTTACATGTCCTTTCTTGCCACAAAAGAAGCACTTTACTATAATAGCTTTATTTTCAATAGTTTGTCTAACACTTCCAGACCCGGCAAATTTCTTCGATGGATGATGCTTCAATTTTCTTTTATTGTTACCAACTCCTTGAGTAGTTTTTAGTACATTATATGAACTTTCTTGCTTTAATCTTAATTCTTCCTGAACACACATACTAGTTAACTCATTCAAGTCCCACTTATCCTTATTTGTATTGTAGTGAATCTTGAATGGGCCAAACCGAGAAGGAAGAGAATTAAAAATGAACTACACAAGGAAAGATTCATCAACATTCATTCCCAACATATTAAGTTTTGCAGCCTTGTCAGCCATATTGAGGATGTGATCCTGAATTCCTCGAGTACCATCATACTGAGCTGTAGTCAGTTCTTTCATTAATATGCCAGCCAATAAATTATCAGCAGATTTAAATCTATCTTCAATATTCTTTAAATATTCACATGCACTAGATGCAACCGGTAATGAAGTCTTTATATTATTTACAATTGTCATCTTTATGAATATTAAACTGAGTCTATCAAATCTTTCTCAAGCCTTCATTTCATTGACTTGTTCCACAGTACTTTTATCAGTTAATTCTATGGGCTTTTCAATAAGCAATGCCAAATCAAGATCTAGTATGCCTAATGTAAATTGCACGTGCTCTAACCATTCTGAATAATTTGATCCAGAGAGTATAGGGACACTAGAAGCATGAGAATGTATGGACGGGAATACCACTATAGAATATAAAATAACATTAATACTTTGAGTTTTATTAAAATATGATGAACTATTGATATCATCAATATTTAACCTTTGGGTAAAAATCATTTATGGAGGACTGATACCATCCTTGTGGAATAGTTTTGCTACCTTTGGGTATACAATTCTAAACTGTAAGGATATCCAAAACAATATCATCCTACCACATCACATAATTATTTGAGATAGATTATCCTTTGGGATTATCTAAATCTCCTAATTATGCATGTAATTTTAAATATTATTTCTTTAATGTCATTGAGGACTTGTTCCTTAATGTAATTTTATAAATCATTGATCTAGGTCACTTTGGTGACTACAAGACCAATGCAGTAATATAAAATACAAATTAAATTATTCTATTAATGACAAGACTTTAATTGTATTTCATATCCTATAAGTCTACCATCCTATGCTACTTTGGTAGCTACCGGTCAAGTATAACTTAAGGAGATGAACTATAAATAATATTCATCAAGTTCATCTAAACTAGTTCATGTTGAGATAGTTCAATAATAGGATAACAACCATAATAATTATTGAACACTTAATCAGCAGAAAAAAACTCATATGATAACTATAATCATGATAATACATAAATCATATATTTATGTGAAAAATAAATATTATTTTATAATTACTAATATTTACATGTAAATAACTGAATAAATATCCAAAAACTAATAATTGGATTTAACACATGCAATTAACAATTCATATGAGAAAACTATAAAGAAATAATAATTTATAATTTTTTATTGATTAATTTTATTTAATTAGAGAAGCCCATAAGTCTAATTAAATAAACTGATCAAAAAAATAAAATATAATCATTGAATAATCAAAAATATAATCATAATTAAATCTTATTAGATTATATATTGATTAATTTTATAATTGAAAAATAACCAAAATTTCTCAATTTTATAATGACAAAAACTGTAATTCTAAAAAATATATATAAAAGAATTATAGATTTTTTTTAAGATTATGGGATTAATAAATCATAAGAGTAAAAATGTAAATAATCCTATTCAGCCGAAGGGTAAAACTGTAATTTCGATGAATGGCAAAACTATAATTTGAGCATAATGGCAAAACTATAATTTTCTGATTTAATGGCAAAACTATAATTTTGTTAAGGAAAAACCCTAGCCTCCTCTTTTGCTGTCGCCATACCGCCATCGCTCCTTGCCGCCAAAGACGGTCAGGGTCAGACGCTGGCCGCCAATGCGGCTGCATAGGCCAGAAGCGCTGCCGGCTTGCATGCTACTGCTACTAGCGTACAAGGCTACCGCATGCACGACATCTGCTACACGCGACTACCTGCGGTCCTGCTCAGCGACGGCCGCAGTCAGATTTGGCCCTGAGCGCACACGCTATTGCCACAGGCAGATCCGGCCAAAAACGCGGTAAGATTACTGTCTTTAACACACAATGACAATCAAGAATCGTTCGCAAGCAAACGATTAAAATTAATAGATAGGAAAACAAATCAATAAAATATTCAGATCAATGCATCGTAAACAAAAATAATATATCTAATATTTTTGATCTCAAAACCTAGGCTCTGATACCAATTGTTGGCATAAAAAACTATAATTATGCAATCTATTATATGAAAAAAACTATTATGCTAAGATTGAAATTAAATAATACTACATCTGTTTACAATGCGTACCTTTAGATGCCATCTGCGTGAGATCCAATTAGATCTTCAAGAGCACCGCCAGTCGGATCTAAATAACATTGAGTATCGATCTGCAAGAGGAACTAGAATAGATCTAGACCCCTTCTCCTCTCTTCCTATCCTTTCACAGGACCATCTTAATTGATAGTTTTGGGAGATCAAGAGGATAATCGTAATCTCTTGATCTAGATCAAGAGGATAACTATAATCTCTTAATCTATTCACCCCTTTTATTTCTTGTTGTGTCGTGCATATCCGTGCTGTGCCATGCTGTGTTGTGCTGTGTTGTGTTGTGTTGTGCTGTGTTGTGCTATGCTGTGCTGTGTTGTGCTGTGCTGTGCTATACTGTGCTGTGTTGTGCATAGGTTTCGAGTAGGTCCTGTCTATTTATAGGCGAGAGCAGAGGGTCTAGGGTAAGTTATTAGGAGAGTTCCTTCCATCAAGGGCATCCCCTAAAATATCCCAATATAATATGGACTTTATTTAATATTGGTTAATATCTTTTATCAGAAACCAAATAATCCATAATATATCTTATTCAATTAATAAAGGGCCACAAAATCTTATATGTTCAACATATACTTCTTCGGAAATAGAACCATTAAAAAAGCACTTATGACATCCATTTGAAATAACTTAAAATTTTTAAAAGAGGCAAAGACAAGAAGCATCCTTATGGTTTCAAGTCTAGCCACAAGAGCGAATGTCTCTTCATAATTTGAAACCCTTGGCCACTAATCTAGTCTTGTTTCTAACCACAATACTATTTTTATCTTGCTTGTTTCTAAACACCCATTTAGTACCAATCACTACACGATTACTAGGTATAGGAACAAGCTCCCACACCTCATTTCTCTCAAATTAGTTTAACTCTTCATGCATTGAAATAACCCAAGAATTATCTTTTAGGGCTTCGTTAATGCATTTTGTTTTAGTTTAAGATAAAAATATGACGTTAGCATAAAAATTCTTAAATGATGAACGAGTTCGAATACCTTTTGATATATTTCCTATTATTAACTCATTAGGATGAGCATTATATACTTTTATTCCTTAGGTAAGGATTCCTTGGAAGTAGATGTATCCATGTTGTTTTGGAGAGGAGATTTATCATTCAAATTTAAAGTATCAAAATCAAAATCATCATCAAAATTATTTTTTTTAATTTGGGAACCTCATTAAAAATAATATGGATAGATTCTTCAATTACTAGAGTTCTTTTGTTAAATACATGATAATCTTTTTAAGTTACAGAATAACCAAAAAATATGCCTTCATCAGATTTTACATCGAACTTTCTTATCGCATCTTTTTTATTCAAAATAAAATATTTACAATCAAATACTTTAAAATATGAAATATTGGGTTTTCTATTATTTCACAATTCATAAGGAGTTTTGGAGAGTAATGGTCTTACAAGAATCCTATTCATGACATAGCATACTATGTTAACGCCTTCGGCCTAAAAATATCTGGGTAGGCTATGTTTGTTTAACATAGTTCTAGCTATTTCTTGTAAGCTCCTATTTTTTCTTTTCACTACTCCATTTTGTTGTGGATTTCTAGGAGTAGAGAAATTATGATTATACCCATTCAAGTCACAAAAATTTTAAAAATCATGATTTTGAAACTCACCACCATGATCACTACATATAGATGAAATCAGAAAACCTTTTTTGTTTTCAACAAGTTTCCAAAATTTTAAAAAAAAATTAAAAGAATCACTTTTATGTGCCAAGAAATAGGTCAAAGTATATCTACTATAATCATCTACAAGAACAAAATCATATTTGCTACCTCCTAAGCTTGTAGCATTAATTGGTCTAAATAAATCCATATGGATCAATTGTAGTGGTCTAGAGGTGCTTATTTGATTTTTGATTTAAAACTAATTTTATTTATTTTCCTAGTTGACATGTATCGTAAATTTTATCTTTTACGAACTTGATGTTAGGCATTCCTCTTATAGATTTTTAGTTGAGATTTGGTTTAATAGTTTCATACTAGCATGTCCTAGTCTCCTATGCCAAATCCATGCATTATCATTTAAAGCCGAAAAATATATTCTATCACAAAAATTATCAATGTCGATAGTATACATATTATTGTTTCTTAAGGCAATCATAGATGGTATTTCAATTATACAAGCATTAGATTCAAATTTGATAATATATCATTTATCACTCAATTGACTAATGCTTAGTAAATTATGTGTCAAACTATCAACTAATAATATATCTTCTATCAAGAGGTTTGATTTATTACCTATGGTTCCTTTTCCAATGATTTTTCCCTTATTGTTGTCCTCGAAAGTGACAAATCCTTCATTTAGGCTAGTAAGCTTAGAGAAATGAGTTGGATCTCCGGTCATGTGCCTTGAGCATCCACTATCAAGGTACCATTTTGTGTTTCTAACCTTTGTTTGGAGACATTCCTATAAAAAAAGTGGGTTTTGGTTGAGGTATATATTTGTCTTTGGGTTCCTCATAAAAAACTCTACCTAATTTTACTAACAACATTGAGTTGTTTATAATTCCTTTAGGAACCCAAATTAATTTGTGTGTACTATGCCTTTTAAATGAACATTTATAAGCATAGTGTCTAATTATTCCATAAAAATTATATTTATTTCTAGGTGAAACATATAATGTAGGTCCTTTAACGAAGATGGTTGGCTTTTTTGAGTGTTACTTACAAAGCCAATTCCTTTCTTTCTATGAACATAACCCTTATTAGCAAGGATCATGTTTAAGGATTTGTTACTTTTTTAATTTTTTAATATTTTTTGTAATGAAGTATTTTCTTTCTTAAGTATATTCAGTTCTTCGCACTTAATGCAAGGAGCTATCCTATGTTCATCATAATCCTTTCTAAAATTATTAAATTTACTAGCAAGTGAAGCATGCTCTTTAACAATTTATACTTTTTACTAACTAATTTAAATCATCAAACAAATCATTGAATGCATTAAATAATTCATTATAAGATAAAGAAGACCCATTTAGGTTAGTTACCTCATCGCCAAATGCCATTAAAGCATAATTTGCAACTTCTTCCTTTTTGGTTGGCTCCTCGTCTTCGGATGAACTTGAGTCGTCCAAAGTGGTGTTGAGTGCCTTCTTCTTCTTTGTTTGCTTCTTCTTCACTCGAGGACATTTATTTTTAAAGTGACCCAGCTTCTTACATTCGTAACATATTATTGAGTCCTTATTTAGTTCACTTTTGTTCTTTGCATCTTGTTTTATTTTAGTCATTTTTAGGAATTTCTTAAATTTTCTTGTAAGAAGTGTAAAGTCATCATCATCATCGTCACTTGAGTTTTCTCCCAAGTGGTCTTCCTTGGTTCTAAGTGCTATGTCCTTCCTGTTCTTTGGAAGGTTATTCTCGAGTTTATCATGTGCTATACATGTCATTTCGTAAGTCATCAAAGACCCGATTAATTCATCAAACAAAAAATTATTTAGGTCTTTTGCTTATTGTATTGTCGTTATTTTAGGATCCCAACTTTTTGGAAGGGATCTTAATATTTTGTTAACAAGTTCAAAATTAGAAAAACTTTTACCAAGCGCTTATAGACTATTGACGACATCCATAAAACGGGTGTATATGTCTCCTATGGTCTCACTTGGTTTCATGCGAAACAACTCATTGCTATGCACTAAAAGATTAATTTTTGACTCTTTGACTCGACTAGTGCCTTGGTGTGTGACTTCAAGTGTATGCCAAATCTCATGTGCAGTTTCACATATAGAAACCCGATTAAATTCATTTTTATCAAGAGCATAAAATAAAGCATTCATCACTTTAGCATTTAAAGAGAAAGTCTTCTTTCTGAATCATTTCATTCGTTCATCGGTTTGGAAGACTTTTCAAAACTACTTTCAACAATATGCTATAATTTAAAATCCATAAAAAGTAGAAAAATTCTCATTCAAGTTTTCCAATACATATATTCTGTTCCATTGAACATGAGAGGATGAGTGATAAAAAGTCCCTCTTGATTATCAATAAATGCTATCTCTCTTAGATTTTAAGCCAAATAGAGAGAAAATGTAACTCTGATACCAATTGTTAGGATCAAAGCGGCACTAAGATGGGGGGTGAATTAGTGCTAATGAGAAATCTTCTTCGATTTGAAATTTTTGATCAATAAAAATCATATCGAAAATATGTTTAAGTGTAGAGACTGTATTTGGATGGTTCAACCGTCCAGTCTAGGTAGTTCAACTGCCTAATACACCTTTGAAGTCTGTGTTATCTTGGAGACCGTGTTTTCAAAGATTATGCATTATCTGACCTTGAGTTACTGAAATGACTTTTATAATGAGTCCAAATCAACCCCAATTAAGGCCTAATGATCTCATGATTGAGTTAGTAAAACTAACTCTCATTACAATGCTAACTATAACACTCAACGTACAATGTTCATTGTCCGATCATCTCTTCGGCGAACTCTTAGCATCTTTCCGATGAACTCTCGGCAAGCTCCCGATTTCCTTCGGTGAACTCCTAACAAACTTCCAGCATTCTTCCGACGAACACCCGGTGAGCTCTTGACAACCTGTCAACGAACTCTCGACGAACTTCCTAGCAAACTTCTAGTGAGTTCTCAACGAGATCCTAACAACATCAGCTGAACCTCGACCGACCTCCAGCGAACTCTCGGCGAGCTCCCATTGTGTCGTCCGAACCTCGACCCGACGCTCGAACTTGACTCTAACTCAACATCTGATTGTAGTGCCTTTTACTATCGCAGTTAATCCTGCATCATTTTCTTTGGCACACAAGTTAGATCATAAAATCAATCAATTGATTTCATCATCAAAATCCAAGATTCAACACACTTATAACCAATAGTACTGCATAAGCCAATGGTGGTACCGCTAGAGCCCAAAATCTCGAGCTCTGTTTGACGATAGTACGGCTCAACATTGGCGATAGTACCGTAAGTACCCTGAAAATTCAGGGATTTAAATCTTTGGCTCCGTTTTTGAAGCCTTTAAGGGTCTATAAATACCCCACTCATGCTTGCTTGATGTAAGAGTGAACAAGAACGTAAACTTGAGAATTGAAGTGTTGTAAACTCTTTGAATGATGTTTGAGTCTCTTCCTCCTTGAGTTTAGAGGTTATTCTAAGGAGGTGTGTGGTCTTTTGTAAAAAAGAGGTGTAAAGGTTCTCTTCTAAGTCTATTAAAAAGAGAAAGGTTATAATAAGGGTAGTTGATTTTTGCTCATTAGAGAGAAGATATGTAGTGAAAGCTAATAGCCTTGAGAGAAGAGGAATCGGGAGTGGACATAGGTCGAGACGATCAAACCACTATAAATTGGTTTATACATTTTTTTCTTGCTTTGCCTTGTCATTACTTAGTTACTTACTCACTACCCTTACTAACATGTATTAGTTAAATATATTTCTGATATTTATTTTTGATCAAAATTTTTAAATTAGAACTTTATTGTAAAACTAGTAATTCACCCCTCCCCCCCTCTTAATGTCATTACGACCCTAATAATTAGTATTAGAGCTAAGTTCTCTTAGTTAGATTAATATACAAGTGAGATTTAATGGCTTTTTCTAACAATCAAGAGGGTCACTCTATCACTTGTCCTCCTATGTTCAATGAGACAGACTACACTTACTAGAAAACATGAATGAGGATTTCTTAATTTATATAAATTTTGATTTGTGGAACATCGTTGAAAAGTGATTTTTAAAAATCTTCTAAATTGATGAATGCGTGAAATGATTTTAAAAAGAAAATATTTTCCTTAAATATAAAAAGTTATAAATATATTATTTTGTTCTTTAGATAAAAATGAGTTTAATCATATTACACTGCACATGATATTTGACATACATTTGAAGTTACTCATGAAGGCACAAATATAGTATAAGAATCTAAAATTGATATTTCGGTACATAGTTATAAATTATTTCAAATAAAGTCAAACGAAACCATTGATAATATGTACACCCATTTTGTGGATGTTGTCAAGGGTTTAAATACTCTTGATAAATGCTATACTAATCTAAAATTAGTAAATAAGATTTTAAGACCCCTTCCAAAAAGTTGAGATCTAAAAGCAATGACTATCCAAAATGCAAATGACTTGAACAACATTCCTCGTGAGGAACTCATCGGATCTTTAATAACTTATGAAATGACCTATAAAGCATATGATGTACAAGAGAAAAACCTTTCAAAGAACACGAAGGATATTGCACTCAGAACCAAAGAAGACTCCTCGAGTGAAAGCTGAAGTGATGATAATGATGACATTATACTTCTTACAAGAAGATTTAAGAAGTTCATGAAAATAAATAAAACTTATAAGAATAAAAGTGAACCTAAAAAGGATCGAATAATATGTTATAAATGGCAAAAGGCAAAACACTTCAAAAATATATGTCCACAACTGAAGAAGAAGCTGCCAACCCAAAAGAAGAAGAAAGCATTCAAGGCAACTTGGGATGAATCATGTGCATTAGATAATGAAGAGTAAATCAATAAAGATGAAGTAGCAAACTATGCATTGATGGCCTTCAACGATGAGGTATGTGACTCTTCAGAAATATCTCGTTCATATGATGAATTATTTGATGCATTTCATGATTTATATGATGAAGTCAAAAATATTGGTAAGAAATATAATTTACTAAAAAAGGACCATGCATTACTTACTAGTAAATTTGATACATTAAAAATTATACATGAAACATCAACATCTTGTACTCCTTACTCTAAATGTGAAGAGTTAGACACACTCAAAAAGGAAAATATGTTATTACAACAAACATTAGAAAAGTTCAAAATTAGAAATAAATTATTAAACATGATTCTTGCTAACCAAGTTGTGTATATAGAAAGAAAGGAATCAGCTTATACATATTCTCCCTAAAGCCATAGTCCCCTAAAATTTATAAAAGGATCCAAACTACATATTCCCCTAAGGATTAAATGTAATTTTTGTGAAAGATTTGGTCATTATACTTATATATGCTCTTTTAAAAAATATAGCTCTCAAAAATTAGTTTAGGTTCATAAAGGAACAATAAATGATTTGACGTCAAAAATAAAGAAAGAAAGATCTAACCATGAAGGACCCAAAGTTAAATGGGTATCTAAAGTAAACCCCACTTTCTTATAGATATATCTCCGAACAAGTGCCAGAAGCAAAATATTGTATCTTGATATTAGATACTCGAGGCACATGTTCAAAAATCCAAAACAATTCTTAAAGCTCACTAGCTGAGATGGAGGATATGTCACTTTCGAAGACAATAACAAAGGAAAGATTGTCTATATTGAAAATTTTGGTAACAAATCAAATCCTTTGATTGAAGATGTTTTGTTTCAAATGATTTAAAATATAACTTATTAAGCATTAATTAATTGTCTGATAAGGGATATAACATTAAATTTGAATATAATGCTTATATTAGAGAAATACTATAAAAGAATAAATTAATTAATTCTATGATTGTTTTAAGGACCAATAATGTTTATACTACTGATCTTGATAATTTTCATAACAAAACTAATTTTTTGATTTTAAACGATGATGCATGGCTTTGGCATAGGAGACTAGGTTATCCAAGTATGAAATTGATATTACAAATTGGAACTAAATAACTTATAAGACGAATGCCTAGAATTATATTTATTAAAAATAAAGGTTTATTGAATCTCAAATTTTGATGATGAAATCAATTGATGGTTTGTTGATCTAACATATGTGTTAGAGATGATTGATGCATGATTAACTACGACAAAGAAAGAAAATTACAATCAAATGTATGTCAGAGTCAAGTTCGGGCATTACGTCGGGGTTCGAACGATATAGTGGGAACCCGAGAGACCCATTAAAAGCTTGTCGAAGGTATCGGGGGCATGTCAAGAGTTCGCCGGGAGCTCACAGAAGGTGATCAGGAGCTTGCCAGGAAGGCATCGGGAGTTTGCCGGAAGAAGACCAATAGACTCATTGAAAGATCATTAGGGGTTGTCAAAAAGCTTGCCGGGAGTTAGAAGGGTCTTGTTGGATTTGATGGTCGTAATAGTTGTAATTAATTAGTCATAGTTAGCATCGGTAAGGTTTGAGTCCTACTTATGTTAGATTTGGAAGAAACCCAAATTAACTTAAGTAAGACAAATCGGGTTCACACATAGGTTTGGATTGAGCTTAGGTTGAGCTCAATTGGTTGACCTAGCAATGGGTCCACTAAAGGTATAAATTGGGATTGGAAAAGTAAAGGGAAATACTTTTTCAGGATTCTTGGTGGTTGTACCATCGGTGGACAGTGGTCGTACCACCCAGGTCGATGATTGTACCATCATCGCCCTATTTTTTGGGCAACATTTAGTAGTAGTACTACTAGTGCCAATGGTGGTACCACCCGTACCTAAATTTTCTAAATATGTTTGAATTTTTGGCCTCAAAATCAAAGCCAATTGGGGTTTATAAATACCTCAATCTTCTTGCATTGAGCACAACACATTGGGCTAGAAATTTTGTGAAATATAGTGTGCTAAAATTATGCAAGAAAAGGAAAGTGGGCGAAGAAGTGTGAAAAAGAGTTATAATCTTTGTAAAATCTCCCTTGTAAGTTGTAAGATTTGTAAGGTTCCTCTCCTGAGCTTATGAAAAGGAGATTGGGAAGTGTAAGGGTTTGGTTCTCACTCGAAGAAGATCGGTAATGGATACCGGTGGACCTTGGCGAAGAGAACTCAAGGAGTGGACGTATGCCAAGTTGAGGCCAAACCACTATAAATCTGTGAGCTTTTTACTCTTGTTTATTACTTTCAATTGTTCTTAATTAATTTAAAGAAAGGCACGAGCATCATCTTTCGACTTTCCTTTAAATCATTTGCCTATTCGTTTTCAACAAAGTTTAAGAAATGCTTTTGATTTTTCTTCTTTATTTCAAGCAAGTTTTTTGAATCGAGGATTTTCAGCACTTGAACTAATTCACCAACACCCACCCACCCCCCCCTCTCTCTTAGTGCCAATTGATCCTAACAATTAGTATGAGAGTGAGGTTCTACTCATTGGACTAAACACCTAAGTGACTAAATGACTTTGTTTGGTATAAATGAGGGACATTCTATTGCACATCCTCCCATATTCGATATGACGAATTACACATATTGGAAAATAATAATGCATACTTTTCTTGTTTCTATAGATTTTGATTTATAACATATTGTTGAAAACGATTTGAAAAGTCTTCTAAACCAATGAACAAATGAAATCATTTATAAAATAAGGATGTTATAGCCATTTCTTATAAGCTCCTATTTTTTCTTTCTATAACTCCATTTTATTATAGATTTCATGGAGTAGAAAACTTATGGATATACCCATTTGAATCACAAAAATTTTAAAATCTTTATTTTGAAATTCTCCACTATGATCACTTCGTATTGAATATTGAAGAGATAATGCATTATTTTTCATTTTGAATAGTTTTACAAAACTTTTCAAAACATTTAAATGTATCACTTTTATGTGCTAGGAAATAGGTCCAAGTATATCTACTAAAGTTATCTACTAAAACAAATGTATATTTGCTACCTCCTAAACTTGTAATATCAATTGATCCCAATAGATCCATATGAATTAATTAGAGTGGTTTAGAGATGCTAATTTAAATTTTTAACTTAAAGCTACTCTTAATTTCTTTTCCTAATTGACAAGTGTCACATGCTTTGACTTTACTAAACTTAAGATTAGGTAAACCTCTCACTAGTTCCTTAGTAGTGATTTTATTTAAGAGTTTCATACTAGTATGACCTAGTCTTTTATGCCAAATCCAAGCATCATCATTCAAGGCCAAAAAATAAGTTTCATTATAAAATTTCTCAATATCTATAGTGTATACATTGTTGTTTCTTAGAGCAATCAAAGATTTATTTTTATGTGGCAACTCAATTATGCAAGCATTAGGTTAAAATTTAATCACATACCCTTTATCACATAATTGACTAATGGTAAGCAAGTTATGTTTAAAGCCATCAACTAACAACACATCTTCAATAAAAAAGTTTGTTGTGTTACCTATTGTTCCTTTTCCAATGATTTTACCCTTATTATTGTCTGTGAAGATGATAACTCCTTCACTTAAGCTAGAGAGCTCGAAAAAATGAGATGGATCTTCGGTCATATGCCTTGAGCATCCACTATCAAAATACCACTTGGTGCTCCTAGCTCTAGTTTGGAGACAAACCTATAAAAAAGATATTTTTGGTTTAGGTACACATTTTATATTGGGTCCTTCATAAAGATTTTTATCTTTCTTTTCTAACCGATTTTCATTGTATAGAGTTTCCTTTGGAACCCATACAATATGATGTGGTGTATATTTTCTAAAAAGGCATTTGTTTGCCTTATGTCCTAATTTGCCACAAAAATTACACTTAACTCTTGGTGGCACATTCAATATATGTCCTCTTACAAATATTGTTGGTTTTTGTTGAGTATTTCCAACAAAGCCTATGTCATGTTTATTATTGATATGACCTTTATTGGCAAGGATCATATTTAGGAATTTATTCTCTATCTCAAATTTCTCTAATATAGTTTTAAGCATATAATTTTCTACTTTAACATTATCTAGCATATCGCATTTTATACATGGTTTAGGTGAAGCTAAGGAGTCATGCATTTCATCAAGTTTTTTAACTATCAAATCATGATCAACTTTAAGCAGTTTAAAAGACTTGCTAAGTTTTTTAAACTCATTAAATAAATCATTAAACATGCTTGATAATTTTGAAAATGAAAAATCTAAAGACTTACTAACCTCATCTTCAAATGTCATTAAGACATAGTTAGCCATCTCTTCTTTGGATTGGTCTTCATCCTCGGATGAACTTGAATCATCCCAAGTGGTAGAGTGTCTTCTTTAGTGCTAGTTTCTTCTTCAGTTGAGGACATTCACTTTTGAAGTATCTAGGTTTTTTGCATTTATAGCAAATGATATTGTCTTTCTTTCGTTCCTTTTTGTTTTTATAGTTTTTATGCTTTTTTATAAATTTTTTAAATTTTCTTGACAGAAGTGCAATGTCATGGTTTTCATCACTCGAGATTTCATAGGCAAGTTATTCAAATTTTTGGCCTCTTGAATGTAGGTTACTTTAGGATCCCAATTTTTAGGCAAAGATCGTAAAATCTTACTCACAAGTTCAAAATTTGAGAAACATTTTTCAAGTGCTTTAAGTCCATTGACAATATCCATGAAACAGGTATACATGTCTCCAATAGACTCACTTGATTTCATTCTAAACAACTTATAGTTATGAACTAGAATATTTATCTTTGATTCTTTTACTCTACTAGTCTCCTTGTATGTGATTTCTAGTGTGTCAAATATCAAAAACCGATTCGCAAATGGAAACATGATTAAACTTATTTTTATTAAGTGCACAAAACAAGGCATTCATAGCCTTTGTATTTAGAAAAAAAATCTTCCTTTCTAAATCATTTAACTCATTCATTGGTTTGGAAGATTTTCCAAATCCATTCTCAACTATATTCTATAAATCAAAGTCCAAAGATATGAGCAAAATACACATCCATGTTTTCCAATATGTGTAATTCATCCCATTGAACATGGATGGATGTGAAATTGAATGTCCCTCATTCATGTCAAAACAAGTCATTTACTCAAGTGAGTGTTAATCCAAAAAGTAATAACCTTGCTCTGATACTAATTGTTAGGATCAATTGGCACTGGGGGGGGGTTAATTAGTGCAAGCTAAAATTTTTCTTTCTAAAGCAAAAGCTTTTTGAATAAGATAGAATAGGAAATATGAAGCTTTTCATTTTTAATAAAATAAATAAGTGATTAGAAGAAAGTTGTTAAAGAAATCAGAAAGATAATCATGTTTGAGGAAAAAAACTTATCATCTTACTTTTAAGGAATTTAGTTAAGTTGGAAACATCAATTCAACAACATTAAAGCAATGTAAGTATGAAACACTTCCAATTTTATAGTGGTTCAGTGCCGATGGCCTACGTCCACTTCTAATTCTTCCTTCTTGAGGCACACCAGCATCCACTACTAATCTTTTTTAGGTGAAGATCAAACTCTTACACTTGTTTACAAGGGAGACTTAAGAAGTTACTATCTCTAAGCTCTCTCCCTTCCCTTTTCTTTTTCTTATAAATCACACACACTTTCTTTTTTACAGAATTTAATTGCCCAAAAGAGTTATTGGTGAATATAAGAATACTTGGGTATTTATAGACCCCAAGTGGCTTCAAATTTTTAGAGTCAAAAATCAAACATGCCCAAAAAAATCGGGTATGGACGGTTTACCCGTCGTTCTAGGCGGGTTGCCCACCATCAACCGTTGGCCGTCACTCGTAATATGTAGTACAGGCAGTCCAACCGCCATCTGGGTGGTTTATCTGCTAACACCTGCTAGCTATCGCTCGGATTCTGTGGTACGAGCGGTCCAACCGCCGCTCACCAGTGGTTTACCCGTCGAAATTTTCACAAAAGTGGTTTCCTCCACTTATCGAATTCCAACTTGACTTTTATGTTGAACAGCTCTTTGGTCAACTGATTGAGCTCAACATGAGCTCAACCAAACCCAGTAGTGGATCCATTTGTCTTATTTAGTTGATTTGGATTCCTTCCAAATCCAACTCAATTAGGACTCTAACTTCTAACTATGACTCAATGATTACAATACTTAATATACAATTAAGCCTAATTAAGACCTAACTCCAGCATACTCCGGTAACCGCTGGCAATCTTGCGGCAAGTCCTTCGATCTTCTTTCTGGCGATCTCCCTTTGCTTTCCCAGCGAACTTCCCGATTCCTTCGATGAATCTCCTAGCGAACTTCCAACGAGATCCCATCGCATCGTCCGAGCTCGACCCGATGCCTAGGCTTTATCTGGTTGTAACTTCATTGATCTTGTCATAGTTAGACTTGTAATATTTCTTCTAACACACATATTAGATCAACACACATTAATTGATCTCATCATCAAAATTCGAGATTCAATAGGACCCTAAAGTAACTACAATTCAGGAGGCTAAAGATCATTCTTCTTGAAGAGCTTTTTGGATCACTTATAACTTACGAACTGAGCTGTAAAGCTCATGACAAACTTGAAGAACCCCTTCCAAAGAATATGAATGATTTAACACTGAAAACTATAGATAACTCCTCAAGTGAAACCTCAAGTTATAAGGACAATGATATTGCACTTTTATCTAGAAAAATTAAAATATTCATGAAAAAGAACAAAAATTATAAAACTATAAATGAACCAAAAAGAGATAATGTTATATACTTTAAATGTAAGAAGCTAGGACATTTCAAATATGAGTGTCCTCAATTAAAGAAGAAGGCGCCGCATAAGAAGAAGGCACTCTCAACAACTTGGGATGATTCAAGCTCATCAGATAAAGAAGACCACATCAAAAAAGAGGTTGCCAACTATACTCTCATGGCTATCCATGACGAGGTAAGTGAATCTTCCAATATTTCCTTTACTAAATTATTGAATATATTTCATGAGCTTTATAATGAGTTTAGAAAAAGTAGTAAGTCTTATAAATTACTTGAGAAAGAGCATGATACACTAGTTAGTAAATTTGAAGAAAAATATGTAGCATCACCATCACATAGTTCATGCACCAAATGTGAAAATTTAGATAAACTTAGAAAAGAAAGCCTTGTATTAAAACAAAATTTAGAAAAATTTAAAATAGGAAATAGATCCCTAAACATGATCCTTGCAAATATGGGTCATATTCATATGAAAGAAGATACAGGCTTTATTGGAAATACTCAATAAAAGCCAACTATCTTCGTTAAAGGACCCGCTCTAAACTTATCACCAAAAATAAAATACAACTTTTGTGGTAGATTAGGACACAAATCCTACAAATGTTCATTTAGAAAGTATGATCCACATAAATTAATTTGGGTTCCTAAAGAAACCATAAACAACTAAAAACCTTTAGATAAATTTGGTAAAGCTCTTCATAAGGGACCCAAAGTAAAATGGGTGTCTAAATTAAACCATATTTTTGTAGGTTTGTCTCCAAAATAAGGCTTGGAGCATCAAATGGTATCTTTATAGTGGATGCTCAAGGCACATGATGGGAGATCCAACTTATTTTTCTAAGCTCACTAGCCTAAATGAATGAGTTGTCACCTTCGGAGACAACAATAAAGGTAAAATCATTGGGAAGTGAACTATATGTAACATATCATATCTTTTGATTGAAGATGTGTTATTTGTTGATGGTTTGATATATAATATACTTAGTATTAGCCAATTATGTGATAAAAGATATATTATTAAATTTGAACCTAATATTTGTATAATTGAAATGGCATACAAAAATAAATCTTTGATTACTTTAAGAAACAGTAATGTGTATACCATTGATATTGAAAAGTTTTGTGATGAAACATACTTCTCGGATTTAAATGATGATGCCTGGATTTGGTATAGGAGATTAGGCTATGCTAGTATGAAATTACTAAATCAGATTTCAACTAAAGATTTTGTAAGAGGACTACCTAGCCTTAACTTTATTAAGGATAAAATATGTGATACTTGTCAATTAGAAAATAAAATAAAAAGTAGCTTTAAGTCAAAAAATCAAATAGTCACCTCTAAGCCATTATAATTGATCAATATAGATTTATTTAGACCAATTGATACTAGAAGTTTAGGAGGAAGCAAATATATATTTATTATAGTAGATATACTTGGACTTATTTCTTGGCATACAAAAGTGATTTCTTTAAATATTTTTTAAAATTTTGTAAAATTATTTAAAATGAAAAGATTTTATAATTTCGTCAATACATAGTGATCATGGTGGTGAATTTCAAAACCATGAGTTTCAAAATTTTTGTAAGTCAAGTGGGTATATCCATAACTTTTCTACTCCAAGAAATCCACAACAAAATAGAGTAGTAGAAAAAAAAATAGGAGCTTATAAGAAATGACAAGAACTATGTTAAATGAACATAACTTACCCAAATATTTTTGGGCCGAAGCCATTAACACGACATGCTATATTTTAAATAGGGTTCTTGTAAGACTATTACTCTCTAAAACTCCTTATGAATTATGGAATGATAAAAAATCTAATATTTCTTATTTTAAAGCTTTTGGTTACAAATATTTTATTTTGAATGAAAATGATGCCTTAGAAAAATTTGATGCAAAATTCGATGAAGGTATTTTTCTTGGTTATTTCTCTATTTCAAAAGTTTATCATATATTCAATAAAAAAACTTTAGTAATTGAAGAATCTATTCATGTTGTTTTCAATTTGATTTTTGAACTTACAAATTTGATTTTGATGATGAATTTGATTTTGGTTCATTGAATTTAAATAATAATCCTCCTAAGGAGTTTATAAAAGGAGAGACATCAAGAGGTGTTCAAACTCGTTCTTTTAAAAAATTTTATGCTAATGCCGCATTTCTTTCTCAAGTTAAATCAAAATGCATTGATGAAGCCCTAAGAGATGACTCTTGCATTATTGCAATATATGAAGAGTTAAATCAATTTGAGAGAAATAAGGTATGTAAGCTTGTTCCTAGACTTAATGACCGCTTAGTGATTGGCACTAAATGGATCTTTAGAAATAAACAAGATGAAAATAGAATCATGGTTAGAAACAAGATTCGATTAGTGGCGACAAGTTTCAATCAAGAAGAAGGAATCGATTATGAAGAAACCTTCACTCCTATAGTTAGACTTGAAGCCATAAGGATGCTCTTTGCCTTGTCTTTCAAAGATTTGAAGTTATTTCAAATAGATATTAAAAGTAGTTTTCTTAATGATTTCCAAAGAAGTGTATATTGAACAACCTCCTGGTTTTGAAAATAGTCTTCTTTCAAATCATGTTTCAAACTTTCTATAGCTCTTTATGGATTGAAACAAGCCCCTCGGACTTTGTATAAAAGACTTATTTTTTTTTCAAATAATATTTTGAAAGGCAAGGTTGATACCATATTATTTTTGAAGTATTTTAAAAATAATTTTCTTGTTATTCAAATTTATGTTGATGATATAATTTTTGGTTCAACAAATGAATCCTTATGTAAATCCTTTGCCAAAAGTATGAGCCATGAATTTCAAATGAGTCTAATTGGTGAGTTAACTTTTTTCTTAGGATTACAAATAAAGTAATTAAATGATTATAGCTTTATTAGTCAAACTAAGTATACCTTAGACTTGGTATTGGTATGGAAAATGCTAAGGCCATAAACACACCCATAAGTACTTCTACAAAGTTAGACTTAGATAATGAGGGAGAAAATTTTGATCAAAGAAACCTATAGAGGAATGATATGTGGCTTGTATTTAACTGCTAATAGACTAGATATAATGTAGTGCTAGATTATGTGCAAGATTTCAATCCAATCCTAAACTTTCTCACCTTAAAGTAGTTAAATAGATACTTAGATATTTAAAAAGAATCTCTAACTTAGGTTTATGGTATCCAAAATCTAAAAACTTTAATTTACTTACTTAGGCAGATGTCGATTTTGAAGGATGTAGAATAGATAGAAAATATATTACCAATACATATTAATTTTTAGGGCATGCTATTGTTTCTTGGTCTTTCAAGAAACAAAATTTGGTTGTTTTATCTACTACTGAAGCTGAATATATTACAACTAGTGCTTATTGTGCTTAAGTCATTTGGATATAAAACACATTAGAAGATTATAAAATTTATCTAAAAAATATCCCTATAAAATATGACAATATAAGTGTAATATATTTAATTAGAAATCTCATTCAATACTCAAGAACTAAACATATTGATATTCGACATTACTTTATTAGGAATCATGTGAATAATCATGATATATCTTTAGAATTTATTGATACAAAGTAATTTGACTTTATTAGAAAAGAGCTAGGAATGCTAAATCATAAAAATACATGATTTGCTACTTTTGTTTAAAATCTACATAAAATGAATGGACTGCTCTAAATTTTTTTTCTTGAATCTCAAAATCTATAATATTGAACCATATTTTTGTGATATGATGTGTTTTTAAGTCTTCTCCCTTCTACTTATTTCTTATTTACAAAAAGGAAAGAAAAATTTTCATTAGAAAATTATATTTTTATTCTATTTTACTAAGGGTGAACAATGGAGTATTAAATATTTAATCAATATTTATTTTTTGTAAATATGAAAAATTTTAATGCATGTTGAGTTTATGTATCTTGAAATTAATTGCTCATTATTTTATCTCTTTTTATTGATGACAAAGAGAGAGAAATAGCATATTAATGGTATAAATATGAAAAATGATACACATATGACAAAATAGAAGATATAGCATATTGATGAAAAAAATTGATTAAATGAGGCATTTCTTCTTTTTAAAGAGGAAAATTTTCAAATTAATTGTATGACTTTTGCTTGAATTTTGAAATTCTTGAAATATTCTTGAAAATTTAATGATTCATGATTTGATAGGTTGAAATTAATGTTAGATCATGTATCATTGATGATATGATGATTTGTGAGATTTTTGAAATTCATGGTATATCATTTCAAAATTTGATAAATGGATGTTATGATACTTAAATTCAAGAGTATTTGGTTCTCTTGAATTTAAGTTTTCATTATTTGGATTATGGCATAGATTTAGGGGGAGTAAAGTTTAATTCCCGTCATCAATTGGTTGTCATCATCAAAAAGGGAGAGATTATTGAATCTTGAATGTTGATGATAAAATCAATTGATGGTTTGTTGATTTAACATATGTTTTAGAGATGATTGATATAGGATTAACTATGACAGATAAAGAAAATTATAATCAGATGTGGGCCAAAGTCAAGTCCGAGCATTGGGCCTAGGTTCAGACGATGCAATATAAACTCACCGAAAGCTTGCCAAAGGTATCGGGGGCTTGTTGGGAGTTTGCTAGGAGCTCGCTGAAAGTGATAGGGAGCTTGCCAGGAAGGCATCGGGAGCTCGCTGAAGGTGATAGGGAGCTTGCCAGGAAGGCATCGGGAGATCACTAGAAGAAGATCAAGAGACTTATCGGAAGATCATATGGGGTTGTCGAAAAGTTTATCGAGAGCTAGGAGGGCCTTGTTGGACTTCATGGTCGCAATGGTTGTAATTAATTAGTCATAGTTAGTATCGGTAATGTTTGAGTCCTACTTGAGTTAGATTTCCAAGAAATCCAAATTAGCTCAAGTGAGGCAAACCGGGTCCATACTTGGGTTTGGATTGAGTTACGGTTGATCTCAATTGGTTGACCTGAAAATGAGTCAACTAAAGATACAAGTCAGGATAGAAAAAGTAAAGGGAAACACTTTTTTGAGATTCTCGACAGTTGTACCGTCGGTGGATGGTGGTCATACTACCTAGGTCGGTAGTTATACCACCCAAGTCGATTGTTGTACTATCATCGTCGTATTTCTTTGAGCAGCTTTTGATGGTAGTATCACCGGCACCGTCGGTGGTATCGCCCATACCCAAATTTTTTAGATATATTTAAATTTTTAGCACTAATTTCTAAGCCAACTAAGATGTATAAAGATCTCAAGCCTTCTTGCATTATGTATAACACATTAGGCTAGAAATTATGTAAAAAACAGTGTGCTAAAATTATGCAAGAAAAGGAAAGTGGGCAAGGGAGTGTGAAAAGGAATTGTAATCTTTGTAAAGTCTCCCTTGTAAGTTGTAAGAGTAAGAGTTTGGAAGGTTCCTCTCCTGAGCTTATAAAAAAGAGAGTGGGAAGTGTAAGGTTTGATCTTCACTCGAAGAAGATCGATAGTGGATACTAGTGGACTTTAGCGAAGAGGACTTGGGGAGTGGAAGTAGGCCAAGTTGAGGCCGAACCACTATAAACTTGTGAGCTTTCTACTCTTATTTACTGCTTTCAATTATTCTTAATTAATTTGAAGAAAGACATGAGCATCATCTTTCGATTTTCCTTTAAATTATTTGCCTATTCGTTTTCAACAAAGTTCAAGAAACGCTTCTGACTTTTCTTCTTTATTTTAAGCAAGTTTTTCGAATCGAGGATTTTCAGCACTTGCACTAATTCACAATCCCATCAACACACCACCCATCCACCGCCCCCCCCCCCTCTTCTTAGTGCCAATTGATCCTAACAAATTTACGATGTAAGTCAACTAGGATTATAAATAAATAGTAGCTTTAAACCTAAAAATCAAGTGAGTACCTCTAGACTATTACAATTAATTCATACATATTTATTTGGACTAATTAATATCACAAGTCTAGGAGGCAATAAATATGCTTTTATGATCATTGATGATTATAGTAGATTTACTTGGATATATTTCTTGGCACATAAAAGTGATTGTTTTAAATGTTTTATAAAGTTTTGCAAACAAGTCAAAATGAAAAAGGTTTTATGATTTCTTTTATTCATAGTGATCATGGTGATGAATTTAAAAATCATATTTTTCAAGAGTTTCCTTATTCAAATTGATATAACTACAATTTCTCTACTCCAAGAAATCCACAATAAAATGGAGCTATTGAGAGAAAGAATATGAGTTTACAAGATATGACTAGAATCATGCTTAATAAATAAAGCATACACAAATACTTTTGGGCCAAAGTTGTTAACACGACATTGTCATGAACAGGATTCTCATAAGACTTCTACTATCTAAAACTCCTTATAAACTCCTTATATTTTAAGGTTTTTTATTGTAAATATTTTATTTTAAATAAAAAGAATGTCTTAGGAAAATTTGATACAAAATCTAATTAAGGTATTTTCTTGGATATTTTTTGTTTCTAAAAATCTTATTAAGTTTTCAATAAAATAACTTTAGTTATTGATAAATATATATGTTATTTTTAATGAAATTTTTGATGTTAAGAAAAATAATTTTGATGATGATTTTAAATTTAATTATTTGAATTTGAATGAAAATTCTCATCTCCAAAGCAACTTTGATATATCTACCTCCAAAGATACCTTATGCAAGGAATGAAAGTATATAGATGCACATCATAAGGAGGTAATTATTAGATAAATATTAAAAGGTATTCAAAATTATTCTTCATTTAAAAATATTTGTGCAAATGCAACTTTTTTATCTCAAATTGAACCTAAATGCATTGACGATGCTCTCAAAGGTGATTAATGAGTCTTGGAAATGCATGAAGAATTAAATTAATTTGAAAGAAATAAGGATTAAATGTTTCTTCCTTGACCTAGTGGTCATATTGTGATTTGTACTAAATAGGTCTTTAGGAATAAGCAAGATGAACAAGGTATCATGGTTTGAAACAAGACTAGATTAGTGACCAAATATTTAAACTAAGAAAAAGGTATAAACTATGAACAAACCTTCACTCCTATGGAAAGATTTGAAGTTATAAGAATACTTCTCAGGTATGTATGTTTTAAAAATTTTAAATTATTTTAAATAGATGTTAAAAGTGTCTTTCTTAATGGTTTTATTTTTAAAGAAGTTTATGTTGAGTATCCACCTAGATTTGAAAATGAACTTTCTTCAAACCATGTTTAGAAATTATCTAAGGCTCTTTATGAGTTGAAGCAAGCCCCTAGGGCTTGATATAAGAGGTTTACCTGTTTTTGTATTCAAAATAATTTTTTTAAAAAATATAAGGTTGATACCATATTATTTATTAAATATTTTAAAAATAATTTTTTATTATTTAAATTTATATTAATGATATTATTTTTTGTTCTATAAATGAATCTTTATGAATTTGTCAAGAATTCAAAATGAGTTTGATGGGTAAATTAATATTTTTTTTTAGGATTTAAAATCAAGCAACTAAATGATGGAACTTTTATTAGTCAAACTAATATATTTTGGATCTATTAAAAAGATTTCACATAGATAGTGCAAATGCCATTAACACACAGATGAGCATATCTACTATATTAAATATTGATAATAAAGGAGAATTCTTTGATCAAAATACTTATAGAGGTATGATAGGTAGCTTATTATATCTTACTACAACTAGGCCTAATATAATGTTTAGTATTGGGCTTTCTGCAAGATTTCAATCCAATCATAAATAATCTTATTATAAAGTAATTAAAAAAATTTTAGATACTTAAAAGGAACTCTCACGCTAGGATTATTATATTTAAAATCTAAAAATTTTAATTTAATTGTTTACGTTGATGCTGACTTTACAGGGTGTGGAATAGATAGAAAAAGTATCTTTGGACCATATTAGTTCCTAGGTCATGCACTTATTTCTTATTATTGTAAGAAGCAAAACTCTATCACATTATCTACAACCAAAGCTGAATATGTAGTGGCAAGTGCATATTGTGCAAAGATAATTTGGATAAAGAATACTTTGAAAAATTATATACTTTACCTAAAAAACATCCCTATAAAATATTATAATACTAGTGTAATTTATTTAACAAAGAACCCTATTCAATACTCTAGGACTAAGCACATTGATATCATACATTATTTTATTAGGGATCATATCAATATTATGATAAAATCTTTAGATTTTATTGATATAAAATATCAATTAACAAATCTTTTTACTAAACCATTGAATGAGAAATCTTTCAAATATATGATATATTATTAATTCTTCTCATATGATTCTTCCTTTTACCAAAGTGGAGATTTTTTTTAAATGAATCATAATCTTTTATTTAACTTCTCGATATTTAAGAATTGATATTTATTTTATATTCGTTCTCTTATAATTCTTTCTTTTTGCTAATGACTAAGAAAGAGATTTATTCAAACAAATCATGATCTTTTACTAGACTTATTGATATTTATAACTTGAGATTTATTTTATATAAATTAAGATCTTTTAATATTTGTTCTCCTATAATCCTTTCTTTTTATTTGAAGAGGAGATTCGTCCCAATGGATCATTATCTTGATTTTTTGATGTGATATTTATTTGATATGGCTCCTTTATATTCATGACTTATATACCCGATCATCAATTCACCTCTCATGACTTGAACTAATCTTTAATATTAATATCATTCATGTAATATCAAAGTAGTTTTACAATTGACACATTTATGTAAACAAAGAGTAGTACCATGACAATATGATATCATTCTCTTCTTTTCACTAATGACAAAGGGGGAGAGAAAAGTAGTAGCTTACATATTTTTCAATTTTGTTGATGACAAAGGGGGAGAAGTAATAGCAACATTTTGATGATGTAGAACTATGTTGCACTCTTATACATAATGATATTAAATTATGATATTTGTTTGAGATGTGTAACCATTTTTACATTCTAACTATAGATATAATATGATTATTTAACTAAAATTATACATATGATTCATACAATGATTACTATTAAAAATCACTATGATTTCTAATTAAAAGTATTTTGACTTGAATTCAAAGAGCAGCATTGAAAGGTTATCCTTTTTTAATTCGAGTTCATTATAATATTTTAAAATAATATATGGATAGGGGGAGTTTAGTTAAAACTCCATCATCAATTGGTTGTCATCATAAAAAAGGGAGAGAATATTGAAGTTCGAATTTTGACGATGAAACCAATTGATGAATCTATTGACTAATTTGCTTTTAAGATAAGTGACGTAGGAAAAACTTCGATCATGGACTCAAACCATCGGAGAGCAAATTATCGAAGCAAGAAAATTAGATATTGGGCTAAGGAAAGCATCATATCAGAGATTGGTCATCGGGTCAAGGATTGGTCAATATGCCAAAGGATGGACTTTATACCATGAGTTTGGGCATCGGGTCGAAACAATCGAGTATTGCACCAAAAGATCGAATGTTATGGATAGTCAACATGTCAATAAATCGAATAATAAACTGAAGGAAAGGATGATTGCTGAAGATTCGAATGAAGTGTCAGATGAACAAATGATATGTCGAAATGCTGTACAATATACTGAAGGCTTCGTAATTATAGTTAGAGTGGTAAAATCTTGATCATGGTTATTTCAAGTCAAATTGAGAAGGTATTGGGCTGAATCCATGTCAACTTGATCGGGAGCCCATTGTACCTGAACTAAAGTTAGATTGGGCTTGTTAGATCGATGACCTTGAGTAGACTTGGGTGGTGGTACCATCAGGCCTAGGCGATGGTATTGCTTAGAGAGCTAAAACCACTATTTTATGCTTTTCTAGGACTTCTGACGATAATACCACCTGTGGCCGATGGTGGTACTGCCTAGGTCGGTGGTGGTATCACTTAAGCCTAGAATTTCAGGCTCTATTCTATGGTAGTATCGTCCGATGTGACGATGGTACAGCTAGTACCTCGAAAATTTAAGAAACTTTTGGCTCCATTTTTTAAATCTTTGGGGTTTATAAATACCCCACTCATGTTTGCTTGATGCTAAAGTGAACAAGAACAAAAATAGAGAATTAAAGTGTTGGAAACTCTTAGAATAGTGTCTGAGTCTTTTCCTCCTTAAGCTTAGTAGTAATTCTAAGGAGGTGTGAGGGCTTTTATAAAAGAGAGGTGTAAAGATTCTCTTAGTGCCATTATAATCCCAACAACTCTATTACTTATCCTACCATATTTAATGAGATATACTACACCTATTGGAAAACACGATTGTGGATTTTCTTGCATTCTTTAGATTTTAATCTATGGTACATGTCGAATTTGGTTTTCAAACATCTTCTAAATTGATAATTGAATGGAATGATTTTGGAAAGAAAATATTTTTCTTAAATACTAAAGCTATAAATGCTTTATTTTATGCTGTAGACAAAAATAAATTTAATCAAGTTTCTATTTGTAACATTGCATATGATATTTAGGATACAGTCGAAGTTACTCATGAAAGATCAAATAGAGTAAAAGAATCTAAAATTAATCTTTTGGTGCATAGTTATGAATTATTTAAAATTAAGCCAAGAGAATCCACTAGTGACATGTACACCTATTTTATGGATGTTATCAATATGTTAAAAGCTCTTGATAAAATTATACTAATCTTAAATTAGTGAGTCAAATTTAAGATTTCTTACTAAAAGCTGAGATCCAAAGATAAAGACAATTCAAGAAGCAAAAAACTTAAACAACTTTCCTCTTTAAGAACTCATAGAATCTTTGATGACTTACAAAATAACTTGTAAAGCACATGATAAAGAAAAGGAGAGCCTTCCTAAGAAAAGAAAGGATATTGATGACATATTACTCTTTACTAGAAGATTTAAAAAGTTCATATAGAGAATCAAAATAAATCTTACAAGACGATAAGGTAAGAATAAAAGTGAGCCTAAGAAAGATGCAGTCGTATGTTATGAATACAAAAAATCAAGACACTACAAAAATGAGTATCCACTACTAAAATAGAAATTAATCCAAAATAAGAAAAAAAAGTACTCAATGCAATATGGGATACATCAAGTGAGTCAGAAGTCGAAGAGTAAATTAATGAAGATGATGTGGCGAACTATGCCATGATGGCCTTCAAAAATATGGTATTTGACTCTCCAGAAATATCTTTATCATATGATGAATTACTTGAAGTATTTTATGATTTATATAATGAACTTAAAAATATATGTAAAAAATATAATTTGCTAATGAATGATCATGTCTCTCTCACTAATGAATTTGATACATTAAAAAGGAAGTATGACAACCGTATATCAACATCTTGTACGAAAAATAAAGAGTTGGAATCTCTTAAAAACAAAAACATGTTTCTACAATAAAATTAGAAAACTTTAGAATCAAAAGTAAGTCACTGAATATGATTCTTGTTAGCTGAGGTTGTGTATAAAAAATAAAAGAATTAGCTTCATGAATAGTAATACTCATCAAAAGTCAATAAAATTTGTAAAAGGACCCACACAACATGTTAGCTCCTATAGTTAAAAATAATTTTTGTGAAAAATTTGATCACTATTCTTACACATGCTCTCTTAAAAAATATAGTTCTTATAAATTAGTTTAGGTTACTAAAGAAACTATAAATATGATAGGACCCTAGTAGGGTCGGGTCTTAGTTAACCAAGTCATGATAATAAAACCCTAAGTCATGTAAATAGCTATAGCTATCACCCACCTTGTTAAGGAAGTCGGCTAAAGAGTTAAGAGGAGGTGGCTAATAGGATTCTAGCAGTGTTGAGTCCTAATCATCTTAGTACTAGTCAATAAACATCATATTATATTATAATACCACCACACCCTTTACTGGGTTGGTCAGCTAGGGTTTCCCCATGCTTAGGTCGGCTATAGAGCCACTTAGCTACCACCTGTTCCTATTAAGGCAGGTTAGCTATAGGAGAGGCAAAGGGATAATTATACATAGGCAAACGCTCCCTTCGGCTAGGATTTTAATCCCTATTTAAAGATGTAGCTACCCCCCCCCCCCCTTGAATCAGGCAATTATCAATTTTATTTTAGCCTTGTGCCGAATCTAGGAAGGAGGAACCGCTACAACATTCCAAAGGTTGATCCCCCTCAAGGATCAAAATCTATAGGGCTCTTTCTGGGGTTCTATTAGCCACTCCTGTAGCCATCTCAGTCGCCTCCACCTTCTCAAGCAATTCCCACAATTGTTGTAGCAGGCGCCTCTACCTTCCACCCCAGCCGTAGATCAAATCAGTCTACTGCTGCCCCCTACGTTTGATCTAGAAATCTGGTATTTTTTTATCATCCACACCTCTTCAATATTACAAGATTCCTTACTTTACACGTTAAAGATTCTTTCCAAATTTTATCCACTGTAAATTTCATTTGTCACAAACGTTATCATTATTACGAAGGTGGAACGCTGTAGAAATTTTCAGCCATGTTTTTGCTTCTTGAAACCAGCTTATTCCTTCTCCTTTCTGGTCAAAATTTTTATACAATTCTCAAGATCAAGTTGGCTTTCATTTGGATTTGATTTCTTAAAAACTCCGTATGAAATTGGTTTTCTTGTGCAATCATTGACCATCATGCAATTCTAGAATTTTACGATGAAGGAATCTACCTTTCATCTTTTGCCCTATTTCTCTACTGTTATGCTGCCAAAATTTCGTCAAACTTTTTACTGGTATTAACAATATCTGAATCAAGGGTTTCTACATAATTTCCTTGAACTTTCCTCTGGAATTTATGTTGAGAAGTCATCGTTTCTCTGACGTAAAACTGGTTCAGTAGGATAGCACATCGCAGCACTTTTTTTCGTCGAATTCTATCAGGTTTGAGTGCTATTTTTTGTAAGATTTTGGACTCTCTTTTCCTCATCTCAAAACCCTACCCTAAACTGAAACCAAACAGCTGCCCAAATCTGTACTAAACCATAGCCTACTTCCATTCAAACTGATTCACCTTCCAACCGACCACCCCCTTCTCCAAAATTTCCATGTCACTAACCTGACAACAAAAAAAAGATCTCAGTATTACAGATCTAGAGGCGTATACTATAGCATCAGAGGAGGCTATCGATGTAAAGCTTGAAGCCTTTGAAAATCGTATGGAAGAGAAGATGTGATCCCTTTTCACTAAATTCAGCATTGGTCGACCGTCGAGCCCGAGGAAATCACAACACGGAGAAACTTTAGATCGATGAGATGATCTTCAAGAACATGACCACATCACCTTTGATCTCAATAATCTATGCATGAAGGTTGACTTCCCTAGATGGGAAGAAGGAGACCTGATCGGGTGGATCTCGCGCGTGAAGCATTATTTTTGGTTCTATCGAACTGCTGACGCCACACGGGTGGAGATTGTTGCCATCCACCTCGAGGGAGATGCTATTCAGTGGTTTAATTGGTTTGAGCACACCCATGGAGGACTCTCTTAGTAGCGATTCAAGGAAGGACTACTAAACCGCTTTGGACCAACTGATTTTGACAACATCAACAGACAATTGACAATGATTCGTCAAACCTCTACAACACAAGAATACCAAATAAAGTTTGAGAATTTATCTAACCAAACTAAGAATTAGCCTGAGAAATAACTTTTAAGTACTTTTATCGAGGGCCTAAACCCGGAGATCTAAGGAGAAGGCATGGCAACCATACACTCCTATGGCGGTGATTTCCTTCGCATGTATCCAGGAAGAACAATTGAACCACGAGGTACGAAGGACAAGGGTTGCTCCCTGATCAGCCATACCAAGGCCTATTGCCCACTATACTGCCATCCAAGCCCCTGCACCAAAAAAGTTGACAAGAGACAAGCTTCACGAACAATCGGTTAAGGGGTTGTGTTGGCATTGCGACGAACCGTGGAGCCGCGAACATCACTGCAAAAAGGATCGGCTCCTCATGATTGAACCAATGGAGGATGAGGATAATGAAACATCTGAAAAAGCCCTTGAACCTAAAGAAGAAGCCATGGAAGAAGAGTCCCAACTAGCCGACTACGTAGTGCATACATTGGCCGGCTACTCCAACTCGTAGATGATGAAAGTTAGAGGACTTCTAAAATAGCAACCCATCACCATTCTCATTGACACGGGCAGCACCAATAACGTCCTCAATAGTAAGGTTGTTGCACGTATGGTGCTTCAAATCAAAGTTTGCAACAAGTTCAATGTAAAGGTTGCCGACGGCCGAATCTTTAATTACGACCAACGATGCCCGTGGGTGAAACTACTCCTCCAAGACTAAGAAGTGGTAGCTGATTTCCTTCTCCTACCCATCAATGATTATGAAACTATACTCAGGATTGAATGGCTCATAACACTAGGTGATATCTCCTGGAGTTTTTCTAAATTAATCATGAAATTTTATTACAAAGGGAGACAGGTCATGTTACGAGGCAAGCGCGGGAGCCAAATTTTCATCGTTTCGTCACAATGAATGGAGAAAGTTTTGCACAAAACACATGGTGGATTCTTGATGCATATTCAACAGCCATCTATAGGGGAGAACGTACAAAACTTAGATCCTAAGCTTGCCCTTTGCCTAAACGAATTTACGGATGTTTTCTTGAAGCCGCGCGGGCTGCCCCCTAACCGGCCACATGATCACCACATTCCTATTTTACCAGGAAAACCTCTAGCAAATTTGCTACTGTACCACTATCCTCACTTGCAAAAGGATGAGATCGAGAACATTGTTAAAGAGATGCTTGACATCGGGGTGATTCGACCGAATTGGAGCCCTCACTCCTCACCAGTGTTGCTAGTGCGTAAGAAAGATGGTACGTGATGGATGTGTGTTAACTACCCAGCTTTGAACGCCATCACTGTCAAGGATAAATATCCTATCACATTCATAGATGAACTCTTGGATGAATTAAAAGGAGTCCGAGTCTTCACTAAATTGGATCTCCGATCCGGATACCATCAGATTCGGGTATGCACTGAAGATATTCTGAAAACTGCATTCCACACGCATAACGACCACTACAAGTTTCTGGTAATACCTTTCGGACTTACGAATGCTCCTTCTACTTTTCAAAGCCTGATGAATGACATCTTCTAGAGTTTTCTATGCAAGTTCGTATTGGTATTCTTTGATGATATTCTCATTTATAGCCCTATGCTTGATATACATATTTACATTTTGAAAATCTGCATAAAGATAATGATTTATTATTGTTTGGTTTTATTTGCTATATTTTATTAAAATTTACATGAGAAAGATTGTTGAGCGCATATTTGAAATTTTATATATACAAGATTGAGATTGAGACCTAGAAACTTTAAATCATGAAAATATATAAATTGCTAATATATATTTCATGAAATGAAGCCTTTTTGTGATAACATTTTTAAAAACTTTCTCCATGATTTTATCTTATTATTTTCAAAAACAAGGAGAAAAATTGCTTGAAGATTTGCCACATTTGAAATTTATAAGAGATAATTTTTTATATCAAGAGATGACTTTTGCTACATTTGAAATACATAAGTAGCTTTTAAAATTTATTAAGAGCTCTTTTCTGTGACGAAATGATTCAACAACACCTCTCTTATTTCTCTCTTTATTAGTCATAAAGGTAAAGAAAATTTTATAATACATATATTAAGGGGGAGTAATGTCATCATGTGCTTTAAAATTAGGCAAAAATTTTTATTGACCTCCCGTATTATGATTCACATCAAAATGACCCCCCATACTTTAAAACTCATCCAAGTGACCCCATGTACTATGATTTCACATCAAAGTCATCCCTCGTACTTTAAAACTCATCTAAGTGATATCCAATACTATATCTCAAAATCAAAGTCACCTCTTGTATTTTAAAACTCATTTAACTGACCCCCGTACTATGCCACAAAATAAAAGTGGCCTCCCGTACTATGATTTTGCATCAAAGTGATCCATCGTACTACGATTTTGCATTAAAGTCGCCCCCTATACTATTCTATAATGTCAAAACAATGAGAAGAAAATATAGGAGCACCTTAAGAACTATTTTGGTTAGTGGTGAAAGATCGAGATAAAATCTTCTTAGAAATACTAGGCCTTTTTGCTAGAACTAGTGCATCATCTGTGAATTGCTTCAAGTATTCAAACCTTAGGATCTTTCCGGATGATATTTTTTATATAGTTCTAGGCTTAATCAGCTTCACAGAAGCTACAAAGATACCATGTTCTTTTGTTACTTGTGCTTTGATTTCCTCAACAATCTCTTCATTCACTGGTTCTCCCTTCTTAACCTCGGCAATCACAACTAGTCCAACTTAATCAGAAGTCTCTGGAACTGAATCCCTTGTTTTTGTCAAGGTTTCCTCTGGAACACCAATAACAGTACAACAACTTAGGCGAAGGCTTTGGATGAATTTTCTATTGTCTTCTCTACATCAGCATAGTAGATGTTTCTTCTAGCCAAGGTTTAACTTACTGGTCCGTACCAGTGTACCGAGATTATCTCAGTACCAGGCGATACAGATAGTGCATACCGCCAGTATACTAAAATATAATATATTTTTATAATATAATATTACATTAAAAAAGAAAAGGGGCGATGTCGCCTTTTTCTCCCCACATGGGGAGATGTTCCGTCTCCCATGCGGGAGAAAAAGCATCCATGACGGCAGCGGGCGACCACGGCGGCGTCAGTGAGGACGATGCATAGAAAGTAGGTTCTTCTTCTCCTCTTCTTTTTTCTTCTTTTCCTCTTCTTCTTTTCTTCCCTTTTTCTCCCTCAATCGATCATTGACAGTCGAAATCAACTACCGACAATTGAAATCGACCGTCGACGGTCAAAATCAATCGCTAACAGTTGAAATTGATCGCTAATGGTCGAAATTGATCGCCAACAATCGATTTCTCCTTCAATCGATCACCGATGATTGATTTCTCCCTCAATCATCCGTCGATGGTCGAAATTGATCGTCGACGGTTGATTTTTGGCAATACTACCCAGTAGCGGGTAGTCCGCGTATCGATAACCTGGCAGACTGATATATACCACCAGTACCGAGCGATACAGATCAAAATTACAAATCTTGCTTCCAACAACAATAATTAAATCTTTTATTCTTTAAGTAATGAAAAGCTTCCCATCAATTATTCTCCCCACGTCTCCTGTTCTTGTGTATTTCTTGCCTTTGTGACTATTGAGCTCATTAAAGAATGTCTTTTGAATCATATCTTTATTACCCTATACCTAGGACTACTAATCCATATCTCACCCTCTTTCCCATATTCTTCATGCTCTTTAAGAGTTTATGGATCTATGACCTTGATATCAATATCCGAATTATCTCGATTGATGTAGCCATAGCAGACTCTACCCTGCCAATCTATGAGACCTGGCTTATCCTCTCCAAAAGCACAACTTACAAACACACAGTTCTCAGCCAGACCATAGCCAGGAGCTAAAACCTCCTGACAAAGGCCTAATGGTCGAGAAATCGTATTTTCTTCTCATTGTGCTCCTATAGCTAAAACCATAGCCAAGTGCTCCTATATTTTCTTCTCAGTGTTTGATATTATAAATAGTATAGGGGGCCACTTTGATGTGAAATCATAGTACGAGGGGTCACTTTGATGCAAAATCATAGTACGGGGTGTCATTTTGATTTTCTAGCATAGTATAGGGGGTCACTTAGACAAGTTTTAAAGTATCGGGGGTGACTTTAATTTTAAGGCATAGTATGGGGGGTAACTTAGATGAGTTCTAAAGCACGGGGGGGTGGCTTTGATTATGAAGCATAGTACAGGGGGTCACTTAAATGAGTTTTAAAGTGCGAGGGATCACTTTGATGTGAAATAATAGTATGAGAGGTCACTTAGATGAGTTTTAAAGTACGGCGGGTTATTTTGATGTGAAATCATAATAGGGGGGTCAATAAAAATTTTGGCCTTGAAATTATTAATTATACATTTCACCTTTTTTGTTAATGACAAAAGGGGAGAAATATATATTGATGATACATGATATTAATTGATGAATATATTAATAACACATGATATTATTGAAATATATAAATATCTTGATATATATATATATTGATTTATATATTTTAGATATAGATATAAGTGCATAATTCGTTTTACTCATGATTTGATTACTTGATGTAAATTTATGTTGAAATTTACATTAAATTTTGATTGCTTGACTTTAAGAGTGTGTGTTTCTCTTAAATTTAAGTGGCATGGATTTAGAGGGAGTTAGGATTAACTCATGTCATCAATTAATTGTCATCATAAAAAAAAGGAAAATTGTTGAATCTCGGATTTTGATATTGAAATCGATTGATGGGTTATTGATCTTACATATATTGTTAGAGTTAATTGATACAGGATTAATTACGATAGAAAGATTATTATAATCAGGATTGGCCAAGGTCAAGTCCATACATTGGGCCGAGGTTCAAACGATACGGTTGGGAACTCGCCAGGAGTGCGTCGGAAGCTTGCTGAGGGTATCGGGAGCTTGTCAGGATGGCGAAGGGAGTTCGCCAGAAGAAGACCAAGACTCGTCGGAAGATTGTTAGGGGTAGCCGAAAAGCTTGCTGGGAGTTGGAATGGTCTTGTAATGGATATATTAGCTATTATGATTGTATATAATTAAGTTGTATTTAGCATCATACAGGTTTAACCATGACGAGATGAGTTACAAATTAGACATGAACACATGATCAAGTTTAAGCATCAGACTAAGGATTAGATGATGCAATGGGGGCTTATCAGGTATTCGCTAGGACTTCACCGAAGGTATCGGGAAGATCGCTAGGAACACGCCGGGAGATCGCCGGAGGAAGACCGTGAGACTCACTGCTGGAGAAGCCGAAGGTTGCTGGTTTGTGAGAGTAAGGTCATTAAGCTTGGTGGTCATGTTTTGATTGTAATTTTAAGTCATAGGTTAAGATTGAGTCTTAAATGAGTGTGATTTGGCTGAAATCTAAATCAACTCAAAGATGTAAACGGATCCACTATAGGGTTTGATTGAGCTCAGGTTGAGCTTAATAGGTTGACCAAAGAGTTAGTCAACATCAGGTTCAAGCCAAAATTTGAAAAGTGGAGTGAACCACTTTTACAGAGTTTCCAAGGTTAAACCATCACCGCCCAAGTTTCCGAGCGGCTGACGGTGGGTAAACCGCCCAAGGCCAACGGGTAAACTGCCCATACCTTGGTATTCAGGTGGCTGAGATGCCCAGGTCGATGGGTAAACTGCTTGTACCCAAATTTTCTAGGTAAGTTTAATTTTTAGCTCTAAAAATCTGAAGCCACTTGGGGTCTATAAATACCCTAAGTTTTCTTGCATTCCCATACAACAATTTAGGGAAAAAATTATGTGAAAAACTTGTGTGGATTATAAGAAAAAGGAAAGGGATAAGGGAGTGATCAAAGAGTTATAAATTTGGTCTCCCTTGTAAGCTCAAGTGTAAGGGTTTGGTCTTTACCCAAAGAAGATCGATAGTGGATGCCAGTGTGCCTCAAGAAGGAGGACCTAGGAGTAGATATAGGCCGGTTGAGGTCGAACCACTATAAATTATGTGTGCTCTTTTCTTGCGTTGTTTACTTCTTTCTATTGCTCTTAATTAGTTCAAGAAAGTTACAAGCATCATTCTCACAATTTCTATCGAATCGGTTTTAAATCAATTTTATTGAAATATCCAAAGAAGCTTCTGTTGTTAACTCTTTACTTTACGAAAGAAAGTCTTTCAACGAGCACTATTACACTTGCACTAATTCAACCCCCCTCTTAGTGTCAATTGATCCTAACAAATTCTACTTGAATTTTTGTCATGAACTACTGGAAATTTTACATATATGCTACTGAAATTTTTTTAACTAAAAATTATGTCACTATATCTTTAGCCATTCTTCTTCTCGTAAACCACAAAATCCTACCGAATTTACTACCACCAACTACATCACCTTTAAGGCACCCCTCTAGCCTTAAGATGCAGCTATCATAGCGTATCTCCAAAATTCACAACGAACTCAATCCGCAACAAAAGTCGTAGCCCAAATAGCTGTCTACCACAGTCGTAACCCTCCATCAATCTTTATCTTCCGACCACCAATCCCTACCAAACTAGATGCTACCATCAACAGCAACTCTAGGCCACCCCTCTAACCCAAAATCTCTATTGGCAAACCCCCCTTACAGTCTCTGCAATAGCCCCAAACAGCAGCATTAATAGCACCCACTTTGACAAAAAAAAATTTATTGCACTACATTCGGTACTACTTAATGCATCCACACCCAATCCCTACCAAACTAGTTGCTGCCATCAATAGCAACACTAAGCCACCCCTCTAACCCCAAAACTCTGCCATAATAACCTCTATATGACCCCTACATTAATTCCAAACCATAGTCCCAACAGCAACCTAAAATAGCAACCTATCAGCCCCGAATTACAGCCAACTACCCTTGATCCACCACTTCTTTCGGCCTCCAATTCACCCAACCAGTTCATGCCATTAACCCAATAGCAGAAGAAGGATCTTGACATTATAGATTTTGAGTCTTAAGCTATGGCATTAGTAGATTTGGTTGGTGCCAAGTTGGAGGCCTTCGAGATGCATATGAAGGACAAACTACGCGCTCTCTTCGCATAATTCAGATTGTGATGATTACTAAGCCTCACGGCAAGGCAAGAAACCAAATCATAAAGAGAATCCTCTAGAGAAGGAAGAATACAAGATGGATCCATTACCTACACGCGTGAGGGTAGACTTCCCACGATGTGAAGATGGAGACTCGACGGGATGGCTTTCGCGCATGAAACACTACTTCCATTATCACCAGACACCGAAGAGTTCCATAGTTGACATTGCTGCCATCCACCTTGAATGAGACACTATAAAGTAGAATAATTATTTTGAGTATACCCACAAAGTCCTAACATAGAGGGAATTCAAGAGTGGGCTGCTAATCAGCTTTAGACCGATAGAGTACAAGAACACTAACATATAACTCATGAAGACTCGCCAAACCTCAACCATGCAAGAATATCAAATTGGCTTTGAGCATCTTTCAAATCAAATTCAAGATTGGTCTAAAAAATAGTTGCTACGGATATTCATCGAAGGATTAAAATCAGAGATCAGATGCAAAGTCAATGCATGACAACTGTATACATTGAGGGTTGTCATCTCCTTCGCCCACATCCATGAGAAATGGTTGAACAACGATGCCCGAAGGACCAAGATCATGAACCGACCAACAATCATTAAGCCTTCATCCTCCCCTAGTACCAACCGAACTTTTCAGCCCAAGAAACTTACCCAAGAAGAACTCTACGATAGATCCGTGACGGGCTTATGTTGGCATTGCAATAAACTTTGGAGCCACAACCTTCATTGCAAAAAGGGGAAGCTTCTCAAGATAGATCCTATTGAAGAACTAGAACGAGAAGAGGAGGGCCTTGAACATGAGGAGGAGAACATGATGGTGGACACGCAGCTAGCTGATTGCATTACTCATACTCTAGTCGGCTATACGAACACGCAAACAATAAAAGTTGTAGGATTTCTTAAGCAGCAGCCTGTCACCATCCCCAGCGAGACTAGAAGCATCAACAACTTTATGAACAGCAAAGTTGCTACCCAATTGATGCTCCAAAATGAAGATTGTAGTAGGTTTGATGTTAAGGTAGCCGACAGTCAAATTTTAAAGTGTGATCAAAGATGTTCGCGCATAAAATTATTGTTGCATTACCAAGAAATAATTGCTGATTTCTTCCTCCTCCCACTCGATGATTATGAGGCCATGCTTGGCAACGAATGGCTAACTATGCTAGGTGATATTTCTTAAAAATTTTTGAGATTAATTATGAAATTTTTTAGCGAAGGGAAATAGGTGATCCTACGGGAGAAATGCGGGAGTGACATGACGACAGTTTCAATACAACAAATAGAGAAAGTCTTGCACAAAGTGAATAGCTACTTCTTAATGCAACTCCAGTAGTAATATATGATGGAGCCAACAAAAATTGAAGACCCAAACCTTCTCTAATTGCTTATTAAATTTTTAAACATCTTCAACGAACCACGCCACCAACCTCCTACCCGATGGCATGACCACTGAATTCTAATTCTCTAAAGCAAACCACCAGCAAACACTTGGCCATATCATTATCCTCACCTCTAGAAATCTTAAATAGAAAGGATTGTAAATGGGATGTTTGAAACATGGGTCATTTGACTAAGTTGCAGCCCCTACTCTTTGCCAGTGCTCCTAGTACAAAAGAAAGACTGGCCATTACTAAAGATCAACCATATAGCAACGCAGGTAAAGAAGAAACGACCTCTTGATAAACTCCAGAGTGGAAGAAAATTTGAAGATTAAGCTACCCTACACTTTCAGCCCTACCAGCAAGAAATTTGAACCTCAAGGAAGTGGTCCCCCCATTACTTTGGACCTTTTAAAATTGGGGATCACATTAAAACCATAACCTATAGATCAAATCTATGCCCTAATTCAAAATTACAAATAATCCGCCAGGAATCTCACTGCAAATGGAAGTTTAGAGACGATGACTCAACCCAAATCCATCCACATGACACCTAAGTCGATGTGGAGGCCCAGTTCCAAATGGAGATTACATGGCATCGCAGGATCACGATGCATCACCATCCAAATACGACCATCGATGAAGAGATACAAGACAAAGTTGAATTGTGGGATCATGATCTACCTATCTCAAATGTAACAAGGAAGCCTCATGACAAGTTTCAAACTTGGATCCAAAGATCATGGAGCTTTAGTCTCGAGTACAAGGCTGATTTGAAGAATGATGGGTCTGTTAGGATCCTAGCTGAGTCCGGTCATAATATATTGAGCTGAGTCCTTAGATTGGGTCTTGTTGGCCAACCTAGACCTAACATTAGATCAGCTAAGAGGAGATTTGAGTCTATCATAAGAAATCAGCTCAAATCCTAGTATGGTTAGGATTTGACTGAACAAGAGTCGGGTTAGGAGTTGAAGTTAGATTCGGGTTGGAGTCAACCAAGTCAAGCTTGTAATCAACCGAATTGGCCGCCCACCTTGATGAGGGAAAGTCCGCTAGGGTTGAGAGTTGGTGTCTTACACTATGGAAGAGTCCATATGAAGAAGGAGTCTTCTAGCTGCCCCCTCCTCTTTGGAGACGCCGGCTAGGGTAGAGAGGGAGAGTTCCATTTAGCTATGACTCTCTCTCCTTGATTGAATAGGAGTCCCTTATAGTCGCCGGCCACCTAGTTGGCTAGGGGTTAGGAGTTGAGGGGAAGATGAGTCTTGGTTTAGTAGGAGTCCTGGTTTAATTAAAGAAGTCCAATTAAGAGTTAGGGTTTTGAGACCCTATATAAACTCATGTAGTCACCACTATTTTATCATCAATAGATCAAAATTCTTTTATCCATTGTGTAGAAAATCTTGGAGGGGGGAACCCTTATCCAAGAGGTCGATCCCCTATAGAGATCAATCCCAAGCTTAGAATATGCAAGGGTTGACACTCATCCAGGCATTGAAGCCGAAGATCGAAGGAGAAGTCAAGGTGCAACAACCCTACACATTAATGGTGGCTATTTTGTTCGCACAACTTAAAGAAGAGCAGTTAAACCAAGGTGCTCGAAAGACTAAGGTCACCACCTAACCAGCAACATCTAGGCCTTCGGCCCCCTTACTGATAGCCAACCCTCCCACATCGAAGAAGTTGACATGAGAGTAACTTCGTGATAGATCTGCGAAGGGATTGTGTTAACACTACGACGAGCCCTGGAGCCATGACCACCATTGCAAAAAGGGAAGGCTTCTGATTTTCGAACTAATTAAAGAATCTGAACTTGAATATATGGATCTCGAGTCCAAGGAGGACACGAGAAGGACCTGCAGCGTATAGTTCATGCTTTAGCTGGCAGATGATGAAATTAAAGGGTTACTCAAGCACCAGCCCATCACCATCCTCATCGACACCAGGAGCACTAATAACTTTATGGATAGCAAGGTTGCTACCCGATTGAAGGTCCATATTGAATATTATAATAGGTTCGTTGTCAAAGTTGCAGATGGTCGAATTTGGAATTACAATCGAAAGTGCCCACAGGTAAGACTAGTTTTGGCAAGGCCAAGAGATCATTGCTGATTTTTTCCTCCTACCAATTGATGATTATGAAGTAGTGCTTAGTATCGAATGGGTGTCCATGTTAGGTGATGTTATGTGGAATTTTTTGAAGCTAATCATGAAATTTTTTAGCAAAGAGAAATAGGTGATACTATGAGGAAAATGTTAGAGCGAAGTAATAATAGTCTCCACGCAACTCATGGAATAGGTGCTACATAAATGCACAACAGATTCCTAAGCCAACTTCAAGGGCTACAGATGAAGGAATGGAAGGAGATTGAAGATCCAAACCTTCCTCCACTACTTGCTGAATTTTTTAGATGTCTTCACTGAACCAAGAATTCTACCTCCTACATGACTGCATGACCACCACATACTGATCTTGCTGGGAAAACCACCAGCAAATGTTTTGCCATATCGATATCCTCACCTTTAGAAGGTCGAAATTAAGAGGATCGTCTAGGAGATGCTAGAGACAGGGACTATTTGGCTAAGTTACAGCCCCTACTCTTCATAAGTGCTCCTCGTATGCAAAAAAGACAGAACATAATAGATGTGTGTGGACTACCGACCCATCAATAGCATTATTGTCAAGGACAAATATCCTATTATGGTAGTGGATGAACTACTTGATGAGCTCAGGGGAGTACAAATCTTCACAAAGCTAAATCGCGGTCTAGATACCATCAAATTCAAGTGCACAAAGAGGACATATCAAAGACTGCCTTCCGGACACATAATAGCCACTACGAATTTCAATCGAAGTATGGCTTTTTGTAAAGCAAAGTGGAGTATCTCATGGTTACAGGTGCCCTGCAAGCCAATCATGTGAGTGATGGCACGTATGACATATTGTGTGATCTTTTTGCTTATGATTAATATTGGCATATTCTCATATTATATTATATGTAGCGTATATATTATGATGTCCTTGGTTATGTGTAATGGGAATCGGATTGTGATGAGACATGATAATGAGATCGATTCACCTTTAAACATAGATCCTAAATAATCTCGGTCATAGGTTACTCGAGAGGGATATCGAGATAACTGGATAGACTAGTATACTATATACCCGTCCATATGATAGAGGCAGTTGGTCTCATAGCCACTTATGTAAAGACACTAAGGATATAATATAGGTGCTCATTGGAGAATGAGTTCACTGATTGATCCGCTTATGGATGCTGTATGGTTGATGATACCTAATTTCAGATAGCAGTTTCATAGTCTCAGTTGTGTATCTGGTCCTTTGACTTGAGACACCAAGGATGCCTTATATGAGTACTCCTTTCTTTGATGCCAGACTTATAGGTTTGGAAAGTTTCAGATCTCGTACAACTGATTATCGGGATTGGTAGCCAACCTTACGAAAGTAATTGAGTGTCAATAAAGGATCATCCACTCTCGGTATCACGAGAGGAATATCTCATATGTGCTTGTTAAGACAAATCTCTGGCCAAGGTCATTCAGATTGAGAGAGAAGGAGTTCTCCAAGAGAATCCGATTAGAGCAAGATTATGATGAATTTCATATGTGACCTGACAGTACCATATCCAATATAAAGTCTTTGTAATATTAGTTGGATTGGGGATTATAAATAGATGGTAACTGTAGATAGACAGGTCCAATAGATTCGATCCCCCTTGTACCATCTGGGGACTATGGCGTAGTGGCCTAGTACGTCCATAGTCAATGAATCGAGTGAATTATTATGGAGATAATAATTTACTATATCGAAAGGAGTTCTGATGGGAGTGACTCATAGATAGCTCGGTATCGGGCCTAGAGGGTCACACACATATGGTGGATGCCTCAGCGAATAGAGGATTTGATGGAGATCTAATTAGACCCTCTTCTCATTAGATGAGACCCTATGTTGATGGCTTCTTAGTTGAGGCCCAATTAGAGGCCTAAGGAGATTATTGGATAGAGATGCAATAATGCAAGTTTAGTAGATAATTGGATGAAGATCCAATACCCACTAAGGTAGGAGCCTTAGGGTTTTTTTTGTGACTCTCTATAAATAGGAGGGGAGACTCATGGTTGATAGGCTGCAGCTTTGGCCTTCCCCTCCTATTCTCCTCCCTCCCTTGTGAAAGAGTTGCAAGATTAAATTTAAGAAGTTTCACTGTAGAGATATCATGTGGATACCGCTAAAGAGGAGGACGATTGATCTCCTTCATCCTCTCCATCCAGATATGGAAATACAGGGATATACGATCTCCCTAGGTAATCAATCTATCACATGACATAGTTTTATTGATTTTTGCGGCACTCTCGCGACCCTAATCTTTTGCACGATGATTTTATCTGCGTGGAAAACTAGTTTTCTCTTTTGATTTCCATTGTACATGTGATGCTCTCATTGAGGTTTCCCAACAGTGGTATTCGAGCCAAGGTTTTCATGCGAAAGATTAGTTTTAAACTACGTGTGATGAGATTGCATCACGTAAAACTATTCTACGGATCATTTTGCATTTTTGCAGCGAAGGTAGCAAGGAAAGAGGGTGGTTGACCACGGCCAAGTTGCAGCAGGTGCGGAGTCGCCACCTATGGCCAACTTGCAAGGGGCGGTCGCTCACAGGGGCAGCATCCCACAAGGTAGCGACCGACTACAGATGTAGTGCCCATAGGAAGATTGCCTGCGGGTAGAAGCACCGCCCGTAAGGGCTACTGTTCACAAGAGTCCCTACTAGATTCCTTTTCTCACTTCATCATAAATTTTAACATGAGCAAGTTTGAGATGACTCTACCTAAGCTCCTCAATATGTTTAACGAAGCTAAGAGTGCCAACAAGAAGGAGAAGCCAGTTCTCTATATTGGTGAGACCAAGAAGAAAAGGAAGGCTAGTAAGACCCTTAATAAGGGCAAGGGTAAAGAAAGATTGGGTAAGATAAAGATTGTCAAAAAAGACCCGATAAAGGACAAGGGACAGTGCTTCCACTGTGGCCATGACGGGCATTGAAAGAGGAACTATAAGGACTACCTTGCATATAAGGTGAAACAGAAGCTTGGAGAAGCTTCAAGTATATTCATGATCAGTCTTCACTTGTTAAATTTTCATGATAACACATGGGTATTGGATACCGGGAGTGCTTATCATATCTGTAATTTTTTGTAGTTTCTGGCAAGACCTAGGAGATTAGCCAGAGGTAAGATGGACTTCAAGAAGGGCAATGGAGCAAGAGTTGTTATAGTTGCTGTTAGGGATGTCACCCTACATATACCTGGTGGAGCTATTATTACATTTGATGCATGCTATTTTGTTTCCTCTATTGTCAAAAATATTATTTCCATCTCTTGTTTGATAATTAGTAGATATAAATTAATTTTTTAGAACAATAGTTATTCAATAATTATGGATGATGAGATCATCACTAGAGAGACATTAATAAATGGCTTATATGTGTTAGACACTTCTCCACACATTATAAATATAAATATGTCTAAGAAGAAAAGAGATGAGGTGAACAATGCATACCTATGGCATTGTAGGCTAGGTCATATACATGAGAGAAGGATTCAAAGGTTGCTAAAAGATGGATACTTAGATCCATTTAACTATGAGTCATATGCAACTTATCAACCTTGCCTTTGTGGAAAGATGACCAACTCTCCTTTTAGTGGAATTGGAGAGAGCCACTAAATTATTGAAACTCATACATAATGATGCATGTGGCCCTATGTCGACTTAGTCTATAGGTGGTTACTCATACTTCATTACATTCACTTATGATTTCTCTAGGTATGGACATGTGTACTTGATGAAGTACAAGTCTAAGGCTTTTAGTGAATTCAGAAAATATAAGAATGAAGTCAAGAACCAGATTAGAAAGAGTATTAAGACTCTTCAATCAGATCGAGGATGAAAGTACTTGAGTACGAAGTCCACCCATTTCCTCAAGGACAATAGGATTCTATCCCAGTGGACACTTCCTTATACACCTCAGCTTAATGGTGTATCAGAAAGAAAGAATTACACACTATTAGACATGATGCGATCCATGATAAATTTTGTTGACCTACCCATCTCATTCTAGGTGTACGCCCTAGAGACCGCAACTTATCTTCTGAATAGAGTTTCATCAAAATTGGTAGTGTCAACACCATTTGAGATATGAAAAGGAATGAAGCCTAATCTTAAGATGGTTAAGATTTGGGGTTGTCCTGCCTACGTTAGAAGATATAACCCCGATAAGTTGGAATCAAGGACCCTAAGCAGACTTTGGGATATTACTTCTATTATCCCAAGGATCAAAAGGTCTTTATTGCTGAGAGAGTTGTGTTCCTTGAGAAGGAACACATTCTTGGTGGAAACAGTGGGAGTGAAATATAGTTGAGCAAGGTTAGAGAACCTAGCTCAAGACTCTGAGTCTGTTCAGGTACCTAACACACAAGTTCTAACTTTGTATAAGTCTAGCAGAGTATCTCACTCTCCTGAAAGATATGTTGGACATATCAATGGAGAGGACTCTCAGGATGTTGATCCCTAAATATACGAGGAGGGTATTATGAGTATAGACTCTGGAAAGTGGCAAGAAGCTATGAATTTTGAGATGGATTCCATGTACTCTAACAAAGTTTGGAACCTTATGGATGCACCTGAGGGTATCATACCTATTGGCTGTAAATGGATCTTTAAGAAGAAGATCGGAGTAGATGGAAAGGTGGAGACCTATAAGGCAAGACTGGTAGCTAAAGGATATCGTTAAGGACAAGGAATTGACTATGACAAAACTTTTTCACCTGTAGCATGCTTAAATCTATTAGAACTCTTTTGGCCATTGTAGCACACTATGACTATGAGATTTGATAGATGGATGTGAAAACAGCATTCCTCAATGGTAACCTCAAGGAGGTGTATATGATACAGCCATAGGAATTCGTATCCAGAGAGAGTCCAGATAAAGTGTGCAGGCTACTCAAATCCATTTATGGATTGAAGCAAGCTTTCCAAAGTTGGAACATAAGATTTGATGAAGCGATCAGATCTTATGATTTTGTTAATAATGAAGATAAGCCTTGTGCACATAGGAAGGTAAGTGGGAGCGCTATCACCTTCTTAGTGTTATAAGTGGATGACATCCTAATCATTAAGAATGATGTAAGAATGCTCTCCATAGTAAAGACATGACTATCCAAAAATTTCTCCGTGAAGAACTTAGGGGAAGCATCCTATATTTTGAGGATTTGGATCTATATAGATATATCCAAGAGGTTGCTTGGCTTGTCCTAGTCTAGGTACATTGACTCCATTATCAAAAGGTTTGGCATGAAGAATTCCAAGAGAGATCTCATGCCAATGAGATATAAAATATCACTTTATAGGAGTATGTCCCTAAAGACTCCTAAAGAAAAGGGCAGACATGGATAGGATATCCTATGCCTCAGCAATAGGGTCTATTATACGTTATGCTATGCACCAAGCCTGATATAACGCATGCTCTGAGTATCACGAGCATGTATTAGGCGGATCCAGATTTGGAACACTAGAAGGCAGTAAAGTGTATCCTTAAGTACTTGAGAAGGACTAAGTATCTTTTACTGATATATGGAGAAGGTAGCCTCCAGGTTGAGGGCTATATAGACTCGAGTTTCTAGTCAAACATTGATGATAGCAAGTCAAACTCAGGATATGTTTTCATCCTGAATAGAGGAGCAGTAAGCTGAATGAGTTCCAAGTAAGATATTACTATTGACTCGACCACATAGGTGGAATACAATGTTGTAGCATAAGCAATAAAGGAAGGGGTGTGGATGAAGAAGTTCATAAGGAATTTGGGAGTCGTACCAAGCAGCATGGAGCTAATTCCTATATACTACGACAACAATGGGGCGATCACTTAAGAAAAGGAACCTAGGTCTCATAAGAAGTCTAAACATGTTCTGAGGAGGTTCCATCTAGTTAAAGAGATCATGACCCGTAACGATATAGCAATAGAAAGAGTTCCATCTGAAGATAACATTGTAGATCCACTAACAAGGCCACTGCCTCATATTATATTTGAGCATCATAGGGGTTTAATGGGGATCAGACACATAGATAATTAGCTTTAGGTCAAGTGGGAGATTACTGGTTATAAGTGTCCTACAAGCCAATCATATGCGTGATGACACGTGTGACATGTTGTGCGATCGTTTTGCTTATGATTAATATTGGCATATTCTCACATTATATTATATGTAGTATATATATTGTGATATCTTTGGTTCTATGCAATGTGAATCAGATCATGATGAGATCACCATAATAAGATCGATTCACCTTTAAACACAGATCCTAAATAATCTCAGTCATAGGTTACTCGAGAGGGACATCGAGATAACCAGACAGACCGGCGTACTATATACCCATCTAAATGATGGAGGCGGCTGGTCTCATAGCCACTTATGTGGAGACAATAAGGATATAGTACATGTGTTTATTAGAGAATGAGTTCACTAATTAATCTACTTATGGAATGCTATATGGTTGATGATACCTAATGTCAGACAGTGATTTCATAGTCTTAGTTATATATCTAGTTCTTTGACTTGAGACACCAAGGATGCTTTGTATGAGTACTCATTTCTTTCATGCTAGATTTATAAGTTTGGAAAGTTTTAAATTTGGTACAATTAGTTATCAGGATTGGTAGCCAACATTATGAAGGCAAGTAAGTGCTAATAGAGGATCATCCAATCTTGGTATCACGAGAGGAATATCTCATGTATGCTTGCTCAGATAAATCCTTAGCTAGGGTTATTTGGATTAAGAAATGAGTTCTCTGGGAGAATCCGATTAGAGCAAGACTATGACGGATTCCATGTGTGACCTGACAGTGGGATATTAGTTGAGCATGTCCAATATATGGTCTTTGGGATATTAGTTGGATAAGGGATTATAAATACATGATAACTTTGGATAGATAGGTCTGATAGATTCGATTCCCCCTGTACCGTCTTGGGACTATGGCGTAATGGCTTAGTATGTCCATAGTCGATGAGTCGAGTAAATTATTATGGAGATAATAATTCACTATATTAGAAGGAGTTCTGATATGAGTGACTTACGGCCAACTTGGTATCGAGCCTAGAAGGTCACACATATATGATGGATGTTTCAGCAAATAGAGGATTGGATGGAGATCCAATTAGCCCCTATTCTCACTAGATGAGACCCTATGCTGATGAGCTCTTTGGTTGAGGCACAATTAGAGGCCTAAGGAGATTATTGTATAGAGATCTAATAATGCAAGGTTAGTGGGTAATTGGATGGAGATCCAATACCCATTAAGGTAGGAGCCCTAGGGTTTTGTTTTGTGGCTCTTTATAAATAGGAGGGGAGACTCATGGTTGATATGCTGCAGCTTTGGCCTTCCCCTCTTATTCTCCTCCCTCCCTCTGCACAAGAGTTGCAAGATCAGATTGGAGGAGTTTCGCTGTAGAGATCCATCGTGTGGATATCGCTAGAGAGGACGACGCTTGACCTCCTCATCCTCTCCATCCAGATTTGAAAATACAGGGATATACGATCTCCCTAAGTAATCAACCTATCACATGATATGGTTTTATTAGTTTTTGTGGCTTTCTCGCAACCCCAATATTTTGCACGATGATTTGATTTGCGTGGGAAATCAATTTTTTATTTTGATTTTTATTGTGCATGTGATGCTCCCATAGAGGTTTCCCAATATCGTAGGCATACAATCTCGAAGGAATGAGTAGCAATAGACCCCTCAATGATCGAGGCGATGCAAAGCTGGCTGATGCCCAAAAATATAAAGGCATTGTGGGGATTTCTCGGGCTGACTAACTACTACCATAAATTTATAAAAGATTATGGAAAGATCAATGCCCCCCTCATGTCTCTACTAAAGAAGGATGCCTTCTAGTGGTCAGACAAAGCATTCGCAGCCTTCGACGCCCTCAAGGCCGCGATGACATTGACACCTATGCTTGAGCTATCCGATTTCGACAAAATATTTGTAACTAAAGCAGACACATCAGGAGCTGGGATTAGTGCCATACTCATACAAGAAGGCCAACTCATCACCTACACCAGCAAGGCTTCATCTCCTTCACACTTGAAGCTGTCAATCTACAACAAGGAAATACTGGCAATAGGGCATGCGGTGAGAAAATGGAGACCCTATTTGATCGGTTGATGCTTCCAAATAAAAACCAACCACAAGAGCCTCAAATACTTGCTAGAGTAAAAGATTTCATCCTTTGGAAATGACTATGAGATTATTTATAAAAAGGGGAAGGAGAATGTGGCTATAGATGGGCTCTCCTGATCACCCGAGCATGCTAAAATTTTGACCATCTCTCTTCCGATCAGTGGCCTCCTTAAAGACATCAGGAAAGAATAACAAGATGATCTAGAGATCTGAGAGATTATTAAGAAATTAAAAGAAGAACCAAGCTCCGTAGCACACTACAATTATGATCCGAAGGACCTACGGCATAAAGGCCGTATAGTGCTAGTGTCTAATTCTCCTTGCTTGAAAACCTTTCTACAAGAGATGCATTCCTCACCAACAGTTGGGCACTCTAGATTCCTTCAGACCTATAATAGGATTTGACAAAATTTCTATTGGAAGGGAATGAAGAACACCATTACTAAATTTGTAGCGTAGTACGATACGTGTCAGCAACACAAAGGTGAAATAGTAGTAGGCCCTGGGAAATTGCAACCACTACCTATCCTAGACTCAGAGTGGACCGACATATCTATGGACTTTATCAAAGGGCTGCCCCCATCCTAAGGGAAAGGTAGTATTCCTGTTGTGGCTGATCACCTCACCAAATATATCCACTTTTGCGTCATCCGTAATCCCTACACCGTTGCTAACATTGCCCGAATTTTTATGGATAATATTGTAAAACTATATGGGATGCCTAAATCTATTGTAAGTGATCATGATAAGCTCTTTACCAGTAAGTTCTGAACATAACTCTTTTACTTGTAGGGCACAAAATTAAAGATGAGCATGACATACCACTCGCAAATTGATGCCAGACTGAAGTGGTGAGTAGATGTTTAGAGACCTACCTTAGATGCTTCGCCAATGACTAACTAAGAGAATGGACAAAGTGGCTTCCCTAGGCCAAGTGGTGGTATAACATGACATATCACTTTTCAATGAAATGTACTCCTTTTGAAGCTGTGTATGGTCGACCACCCCTTGTAATTACAAAGTATGTAATCGACACATCTAAAGTAGATCAGGTAGACTAAGAGTTGATTGACAAGGATAAAATCCTACAATTATTGAAGGACAACCTCTCGGCCACCCAAGTAAGGATGAAGCAGTAAGCTGACATGCATAGGAGCGAAAGGGAGCTCTCTATTGGAGATTAATTCTTCCTTTAACTTAAGCCTTATAAGCAGACATCCATCAATACATAAGTATCTATGAAGCTATCTCTCTGTTTTTATGGGCCTTATCAGATCACAGAGCATATCAGAGCTATAGCGTATAAAGGAGACTTACTTATTGATTCCAAGATCCACTTAGTCTTGCACATATCCTACCTGAAACTCAAGCTTGGGGAGAACGAGTCAACCCAAAGCTACATACCAGACACTACTACTGATGAAGAGATCCAAGCCCAACCGAAGGTAATACTAGATCACAGGATTGTGATGTGCCGTCGATGCCTCTCTAGTAAAGTGCTAGTGCACTGGACAAATCTACCTACCGAAGATACCTCGTGGGAGTCCTACGAAGACTTAAAGATCAGATTCCCACAGTTCACAGAGCCTCAACCTTGAGGACAAGGCAAATCTGAAGAGGACGGGTCTGATAGGACCCTAGTAGGGTCGGGTCCTAGTTAACTAAGTCATGATAATAAAACCCTGAGTCATGTAAATAGCTATAGTTGTCTCCCACCTTATTAAATAAGTCAGCTAAGGAGTTGAGAGGAGGTGACTAGGGTTAGGGAAGGAGGAGTTTTAGTAGGAGTTGGAGTCTCTCTCTAGGGTTAGGGTTTTGAGTCCTATATAAGCATGTAGTCGCCCACTAATTTTCATCAAGCAATACATCTTTTCTTCAATCTTTGTGACCGACTATCAAGGAGGGAGGAACCCCTATAGAGTTCCAAGGAGCACTGATCCCCTCCAAAGTTCAACCCAACATTAGAATCCTTGGGGGTTCTATCAAAATGATTTGATACCAAAAGTAAAGAAAGGTAGATCTAACCATGAAGGACCTAAAATCAAATGGGTATATAAAGTAAACCCCTCTTTCTTGTAGGTATGTTTTTAAATAAGAGCTAGAAGTAAAAGATGATATCTTGGTAGTAGATACTCAAGGCATATAACTGGAGATCCAATACACTTCTCAATACTTACTAGTCAAAACGTAGGATATGTTACTTTCAGAAACAACAATAAAGAAAAAATCATTGGCAATGGATATATTGGTAATAAATTGAGTCTCTTGATTAAAGATGTGCTTCTAATAGATGGTTTAGAATATAACTTAATAAGTATTAGTCAACTTTATGATAAAGTATATAATATTAAATTTAAATCTCATACTTGTATCATAGAATTACCATATAAGAATAAAACTATGATTGCTTTAAGAAGTGATAATATTTATATTATTGATCTTGATGATTTTTATGATGAAACTTGCTTTTTGGTTATGAATGATGATATATGGCTTTGGCATAGAAGACTAGGAAAAGCTAGTATGAAACTAATCTCACAAATTGGAACTAAAAAACTTATAAAAGGAATGCCTAAAATTAAATTTGATAACAATAAAATTTGTAATGCATGCCAACTAGGTAAACAAATAAAGGATAGTTTTAAACCTAGAGTCAAGTGAATACTTATAGACCATTACAACTAATTCACATGGATTTATTTGGACCTATTGATATCACAAGCCTTTAATATATCAAATATGCTTTTGTGATTGTTGATGATTATAGTAGATATACTTGGACATGATTTTTGGCACATAAAAATGATTATTTTAAATATTTTATCTATTTTTTATAAATAAGTTTAAAATAAAAAATATTTTATAATTTTTTATTCATAGTGATTATGGTGGTGAATTTAAAATCATGATTTTTAATAATTTTATGATTTAAGTGTGTATAACCATAGTTACTCTACTCCAAGAAATCCACAATAAAGCATAGTTGTTGAGAGAAAGAATAGGAGCTTACAAGAGATGAAAAAAATCATGCTTAATAAACATAACATACCCAAATACTTTTGGATCGAAACCATTAACATGAAAAACCTAACATTTTATATTTTAGAGTTCTTGGATACAAATATTTTATTTTAATGAAAATGATGCCTTAGGAAAATTTATTACAAAATCCAATGAAGGTATTTTTCTTAGATATTATTCTATTTCAATAGCTTATCGAATTTTCAATAAGACAACTTAGTTATTGAAGAATGTATCTATGTTATTTTTAAAGTTAAGAAAAATAATTTTGATGATAATTTTGAATTTGATTATTTGAATTTGAATGAGAATTCTCCTCCCAAAAGTAACTTGGATACATCTACTTCCAAAAAAACCTTATCCAAGGAATAAAAGTATATCGATGCACATCCTAAGGAGCTAATTCTTGATGATACATCAAAAGGTATTAAAACTCATTGTTCATTAATAAATATTTATGTAAATACTTTTTTTATCTCAAATTGAACCTAAATACATTAACGATACTCTCAAAGGTGACTCATGGGTTTCAATAATATATATAGGAATTAAATCAATTTAAAAGAAATAAAATTTAGATGCTTGTTCCTAAACCTAGTTATCATCTTATGATTTGCACTAAATGAGTCTCTAGGAATAAGCAAGATGAATAAGGTGTCGTGATTTAAAACAATGCTAGATTAGTAGCTAAAGGTTTTAACTAAGAAGAAAGTATAAATTATAAAGAAACTTTCGCTCCTATGGTTAGACTTGAAGTCATAAAGATATTATGCCTGTACATGTTTTAAAAAATTTAAATTAATTTAAATGGATATAAAGTGTTTTTCTTAATAGTTTTATTTTTAAAAAAGTTTTTGTTGAGCAACCACCTAGATTTCAAAATAATTTTTTTTAAATCATGTTTATAAATTATCTAAGGTTCTCCATGAGTTGAAGCAAGTCGTACTAGTTACAGGTATCCTGCAAGTCAATCACATGACTGATGACATAGGTGACACGTTGTATAATCTTTTTAGTTATTATTATTATTATATTTTCTCACTTTATATTATATGATGAATATTGTAATGTCCTTAGATCTGTACAATGGGAATTGAATCATGATGAAATCATGATAATGAGACCAATTCGTCTTTAAATACAATCCCTAAATATTCTCGATCATAAGTTACTGGAAAGGGATGTCGAGATAATCGGACAGACCAGTAACAAATAGAGGATCATATATGAGATATCCAATAAGCTCATATTTTATTGGATCAATTGGGTGGGACCAATTAAGGCTTAGAGTGGTTATTGGATAGGATCTAATATCCATTAAGTAAGAAATAATTGAATGAATATCCAATACCCATTAAGGTAGGTTCCATTAAGGTTAGCAGCAAGAGCTTTCTATAAATAGGAGATGGGCCAAAAGGGTCATAAGCTGGACACCTATAACTGTCGGCCTCCTCATCTCCTTCCCCCCTTTCCTCCCTTGTTATCAGCCCCTATTTGGTGTGAAAAGATAGCAACAAGGGTCGCCCCTTCTTGTTTCACAACTGCATGGTGGTACACAAAAGCGAGGAAAAAACGTGCTGTGAGAATATGTGTTGTTGCTACATTCATAGTGTGGATCATCGCAAGAGAGGAGCTTGTGAGAGTTCTTGTTGAATCTCGAATTTTGATGATGAAACCAATTAATAAAGTTATGATCTAATGTGCATATAAAGTGACGCAGGACTAGTTTTGCTCAAGAAGAGGCAAATTGATTAAAGCAAAAAATTGTTAGGCTGAAGTGGAATATGTTACAACATTGGTCGACGTGTCAACAAAAGGCTTCGTGCCATAAGTTCAAGCATTGGCCAAAAGGATTGGATATTGCGCCAAGGAGATTGGATGTTGTGGAGGTCAACCTATCAATTGGGCAATACATCATCAGAAAGGATGATGTGCAGAAGGGTCGAATGACGCACCAAATGAACCAATGATATGCAGGACAACATATGATTCATGCTTTAAAATAATTTATCTAGATCTAAGTAGTTTAGAGTTCTAATTGAGTTGGTTTTAAATGTAATTAAACTAACTCAATTAAGAGGCCATTGGGCCTTAATTGGGGCTAATTTGGGTCAATTAGAAAGACCATTTCAGTGACCCAATGTTAAGTCTCCGAAGACACAGTATTCGAGAAGACACAATCTCCAAGAAGACATAATCTTTGAGACTGTATCAGGTGATGGTACTGTCTAGAGTAGGTAGTAGTACCACCCAGACAAAGTCTCCCAAACTGTGTCAAGCGGTGGTACTGCATAAGCTTTGGTACTATCGCCAGAACACAGTCTCCAAGACTGTAAGGCTGCGAGCACCTTGGAAACTATGATAATTTAAATTTTGGCTCTATTTTAGAAACCATTTAGGGCCCATAAATACCTCATCCATCCTTTCTTAAATATGTAAGAATTAAGAGCAAAAAATTTATAAAAATATTATTGTAATTTTTTGAGAGCTCCCCCTCTTTTCTTTAAGTGTAGTTTTTGTTAAGGGAGGCTAAAAAAATTATAAAGGTTATCTCCTAAACGTGTGAAAAGGATAATAGAGCTGTAAAAGAATAGTTGATCTTTACCTATTGAAAGAAGATCAATAGTGGAAGCCGATGACCTCAACGGAGGAGGAATTGTGAGTGGACGTAGGTCACGGGACTGAACCACTATAAAATTAGTGTGTTCTCTTTTCTTATCTATTATTTAATTACTTTACATATTGCTTTACTAATTCATTATCATCTTATTAATGTTTTCAAGTTTAAATAATTTTCCAATACAAGCTTTATCGAACGAATTCTTAAATCAAAAGCACTAATTCAAACCCACCACAACCACCCCACCGCCGCCCCCCCCTCCCTCTTAGTACTGATTCGATCCTAATAATTGGTATCAAAGCAAAGTTGCTCTCTATTTGGTTTAAAACCCAATAGAGATGGCAATCAAAAGGGACTTTCTATTACTCTATTACTCATCCTCTCATGTTCAATGTGACAGATTACACATATTGGGAAACTCGAATGAGAATTTTTCTACTTTATATGGATTTCGATTTATGGCATATTGTTGAAAGTGGTTTTGTTCAAAACCAATGACTGAATGGAATGATTTGGAAAAGAAGACTTTCTGTTTGAATATTAAAGTGATGAACACTTTATTTTGTGCTCTTGATAAAAATAAATTTAATTGGGTTTCCATATGTGAAAGTACACACGAAATTTGGCATGTACACCTGTATAAAACCATGTGAAACCATTGGTGTACACCCATTTTATGAATGTCATCAATGGTTTAAAAGTGCTTGATAAAAGTTTTACTAATTTTGAACTTATTAACAAAATACTAAGATCTCTTCCAAAAAATTGAGATCCTAAAGTAACGACAATACAAGAAGCAAATGACCTAAATAATTTTCCATTTAAAGAACTTATCATATCTTTGATGACATATGAAATGACATATATAGCACATGATGAACTTGAGAATAACATTCCAAGGAATAGGAAGGATTTAGCACTGAGAACCAAGGATGAATCCTCAAGCTAAGCTCAAGTGATGAGGATAATGACATTAAACTTTTTACAAAAAACTTTAAAAAATTATGAAAAAGAAAAAACTCATAAAAATAAAAATAAACATAAAAAGAATAAAATAAGTTGCTAAGAATATAATCGGTCGGGACACTTTGAAAGCGATTATCCTCAACAAAAGAAGAAGAAAGCATTTAAAGCAACTTGAGATGACTTAAGTACATCCGAAGACGAGGAGCCAACCAACACGGAAGAAGTTGCAATTTACGCACTAATGACATTTAGTAACGAGGTATGTAGCTCAAATGAATCTTCAAGAAAACTAGACTTGCTACTAACACCTTATTAACACACAATGGGAGCTCATCCCTCTATCTCATTACTTATTGTGTAATATTAATAGTGACTTAGCTGGTATTGGCATTCTTATATTAATGGTGCAAGATATAAATTATAAATTAACATTCTTACTTTTAATGTTATAGTTCACTTTAGAGTAGCATTCCCTCTTCTCTTGTGAATTTCATACGTTGTTCTTTCTTACTATTTATTGACAGCCTCACCCGCATTTAATGACTTGTTTGATGATTTCAAATTAGTTAGTAAAAAATATAAATTGTTAGAAAAGGATCATGCTTCCTTTGCTAGTGAATTTGAAAAATTAAAAAATAAATATGAAAAATTTTAGATACACTTAAGAAAGAAAATATTTTACTATAAGAAAGATTAGAAAATTTTAAAATAGATAATAAATCTTTAAATATGATTGCTAATAAGGGCTATGTTCATAGAAAGGAAGGAATTGACTTTGTAAATAATACTCAACAAAAGTCAGCTATCTTCGTTAAAGGACTAATATTACATGTTTCATCCGAAAATAAATATAATTTTTATGGTAAATTTGGCATTATGCCAATAAATATTCATTTAAAAGGTATAGTCCATACAAATTAATTTAGGTTTCTAAATGAACCATGAATAACTCAATGACAATAATTAAGATATGTAGATCTATTTACGAGGGACCCAAAGTTAAATGAGTACCTAAAATAAAACCCCTTTTATTGTAGAGATGCTTATAATCAAAAGCTAGGAGCATGAGATGGTACCTTGATAGTAATGCTCAAAACATATGATCGGAGATCCAACACACTTCACATAGCTCACTAGCTAAAATAATAATAATGTGTATCTTAATTATTTCCATATTGTTTTTCATTTGTCAAACAATAATGCAATGCTTTTGTATGAAAGACTATGGCATCACACAAATTGATAGTAAAAGGGAATGTTTTTTTTTCTAATTTCTCTATCCTATCGAGTTTTCAATAAAAGATTGAAAAATCTATTTTTGTCATTGTGAATCTCTTAAAATTTATTTTGATGATTTGATGATTTGAATTTGAATTAGTTTTATCCATATCTTACACTTGATACTTAAAATTTTTATATGAATCAAGTGTTTTTTATTAATTGATCTCCTAAGATTTCTTTTTGTTATTTAAGAGGAGATTTGACAAAATGAATCATGTCTTTTGGTATTCACGAATTAATATTTCTTGATCTTTCATATAAATATCTTTCATGTCATGATTTTCATATGACTCATATGTATTTATGTTTATATATCTTATGTTATGATTAGAACATTAATGCAAAAGAAAGCAAAAGTTCTAGCTTGAATGTTAAACTTAGGCATGTTTAATATCCCAAATGTATAAATTCTTCTTATACATTTTTTGGATCATTATCTTAATTACTCGATTTTGTGACTTGAGTTCTCTTTTTAAATCAAGATCATTTCCTATCATTTTTTGTATTTACAAAAGAAGAGATTTGTCAAAAATGACTAATGGTCTTTTGATGTTTGAAATATTGATGTAAATTTATCTTTGTTATTAATATTTGTCATGATTTAAAAATTGATGTAAAGGGAAAAATATTATAACATTGTAATATTCCCTTCTTTTTGACAATGACAAAGGGGAAGAAAGAATTTGCTAGCTTGCACACTTAAAAGGAGAAAAAAATTGCTAGCATGCATATTGTAAAGAGAAGCAAAAAGTTGCTATCTCAAGAGAAGCAAAAATTTTGCTTAACTTCATATTCTTAAAAACTTGCTTGTTTTCACATTGTAAAGAGAAGCAAAAAGTTGCTATCTCGAGAGAAATAAAAATTTTGCTTAAGAAGTTGATAGCTTGCATACCGCAAAGGGAAGCAAATAATTTGCTAGTTTGCACATATCAAGAAGAAACGAAATCGCTACTTTCACTTCTCAAAATAGAAGAAAGAATTTGCTAATTACATCTCAAGAATAGTTGCATAACTCAAAAATTTTTGCTTGCTTGCATATCGCAAAGGGAAACAAAGAATTTGCTTGCTTGCACATAGAAAAAAGAAGCAAAATCGCTATCTTGCACTTCTTAAAAGAGAAGAAAGAAATTTCTAGTTGCAAATCTCAAGAATAGCAAAATTTGCTAACTTGCATAACTCAAAATTTTTTGCTAGCTTGCATATTTTAAAAAATTGCTAGTTGCACTTTTCTCCTTTTTGTTGATGACAAAGGAAGAGAAGATATGAAGATTTGAAATTTGAATCATGCATGGAATGATACATTTTCAAATTATAATTATGCATGATGCATGTAATGATGAATACTTATAATTTTCTAAATTCAATGTTTCTATCAATAGCATATTGATAAAGGGAGTTTAGTTAAACTCTATCATCAATTGGTTGTCATCATCAAAAAGGAAGAGATTGTTAAATCTTGGATTTTGATGATGAAACTAATTGAATATAACTTTTATTAGCAAGGATCATGTTTAAGGATTTGTTACATATTTTAAAGTTTTCTAATATTGTTTGTAATGAAACATCTTATTTCTTAAGTGTATCTAATTCTTTACACTTAATGCAAGGAGCTATCATATATTCATCATACTCCTTTTTAAAATTTTTAAATTTACTAGCAAGTGAAGCATAATCTTTTCTTAACAATTTATACTTTTTACTAACTAATTTAAAATCATCAAATAAGTCCTTAAATGTATTAAATAATTTATCATAAGATAAGGAAGACTCGTTTGGGTTACTTACCTCGTTGTCAAATGCCATTAAAGCATAATTTGTAACTTCTTCCTTATTGGTTAGCTCCTCATCTTCAGATGAACTTGAGTCGTCCCAAGTAGCTTTGAGTGCCTTCTTTTTATTTAGTTAATTCTTCACTCAAGGACATTCATTTTTGAAATGTCTCCACTTCTTGCATTCGTAATATATTATTGAGTCTTTTTTTAGTTCACTTTTATTCTTAGAATATTATTTTATTTTGATTGTTTTTAAGAATTTCTTAATTTTTTTTGTAAAAAGTGTCAAGTCCTCATCATCATTATCATCATCACTTGAGTTTTCGCCCAAGTTGTCTTCCTTAGTTCTAAGTGTCATGTCCTTTATATTATTTGGAAGGTTGTTCTCGAGTTCATCATGTGCTATATATGTCATTTTGTAAGTCATCAAAGACTTGATTAGTTCTTCAAGTGAAAAATTATTTTGGTTTATTTGTTTCTTGTATTGTCGTTACTTTAGAATCTCAACTTTTTGGAATGGATCTTAATATTTTGTTAACAAGTTTAAAATTAGAAAAACTTTTACTAAACATTTTTAGACTATTGACGACATCTGTAAAACGAGTGTACATGTCTCCAATGGTCTCACTTGATTTCATACGAAACAACTCATAGTTATGCACCAAAAGATTAATTTTTATCTCTTTGACTCAAACTAGTGCCTTCGTGTGTGACTTCGAATGTGTGACAAATCTTGTACGCAATTTCACGTATAGAAATTCGATTAAATTTATTTTTATCAAAAGCAGAAAATAAAGCATTTATCGCTTTAGCATTCAAAAAGAAAGTATTCTTTTTCGAATCATACCATTCGTTCATTGGTTTGGAAGATTTTCAATACTACTTTCAACATTATGCCATAATTCGAAATCCATATAAAATATAAAATAGGAAAATTCTCATTTGAATTTTCCAATACGTGTGGAATTCATCTCATTGAATATGAAAAGACAAGTGATGGAAAGTCCCTCTTGATTGCCAACAAAAATTGTCTCTTAGGTTTTAAGCCAAGTAAAGAGAAATCTTGCTCTGATATCAATTCTTAGGATCAAAGCGGCACTAAGAGGAGGGGGGAGGGGGAATCGATTTGAGTATTCACTCAATAAAATATATGTCGTAAATACGTTTAAGTGTAGAGACGTTTATAATAATGCAAGCAAAGGTAGTAAACATTTAAATAAGAAAGCAATGAAGATAACTAACAAAGAAAAGGAAACAAACCAATTTTATAGTGATTTGGTCTCGTGACCTACGTCCACTCCTGATACCTTGTTTGAGTATTCATTTCTTTGATGCTAGACTTACAGGTCTGAAAATTTCAGATCTAGTATAGCCGGTTATCGGGATTGGTAGCCAACTTTACGAAGGTAAGTATCAATAGAGTATTGTTCATTCTCGGTATCACGAAAGGAATATCCAGTGTGTTCTTGCTTAGGAAAATTCTTGGCCAATGTCATTTGGATTGAGAGAGGAGTCTCCATAAGAATCCGATTAGAGCAAGACTTGGATAAATTTCGTATGAGGCCTGATAGAACCATGCCTAATATATTATCTCTGAGATATTAGATAGATGAGGGACCATAGAAATACGATAACTGTGGACAGACAAGTCCAATGGATTAGATCCCCCTATACTATTTGGGGACTATGGCGTAGTGGCCTAGTACGTCTATAGTCGATGAGTTTAGTGAATTGTTAGGGGATAATAATTCACTAAGTCAGAAGGAGTTCTGAGTTAGAAAGACAGGTGCAAGTCACGACTAGTTCGATATTAGGCCTCGAGGGTCACACACATATGATGGATGTTGCAACGAATAAAGGATTGAATATGAGTTTTTCAATAAGCCCATGTTTCATTGGATAAGGCCCAGTTTTAATGGATTCCTTAGATCAGGCCCAATTAAAGGTAAATTGAGATTATTTGATAAAGATCCAACAATCCAAATAGTGTGGGTAATTGGATAGAGATCTAATACCCACCAAGGGAAGATCCATTAGAGTTTAAAAGAGGATATCTATAAATAGGAGGTAGGGGCAACCAAGAAAGATAATAGGCTGTACCTTTAGCTACCCTCTCCTATTCTCCTCAGCCTTCTTTCCTCCTTAGGTGATAGATCTTAGAGAGGAAGATCCTATTGTGATCTGAGGAGCATCATCATCGAATCCACTGTGTTGATACCACTAGAGAGAAGAACATCTAACCTCCTTCATCCTTTCCTATTAGATCTAAAAATTTTAAAGATATGCAATCTCCCTAGGTAATAAATCTCACATGATTCGTAGTTTTTTTATCTTATGATTTTTTGTGTACCAATCATCGTACGACAACATGATATACATAAGAAATATTTATTTTATTTTTTCGCTACGCATGTGATGCTCTCAAGGTTTCCCAACTCTTGATTGATAGGATCTTATCCCGGGGCTCCTCCCCGAAGGTAGTTTAGAGAGTTATTATCCCGAGAGAGGGGATCGAGTTTCATGTGAACCTGATAAGGGAGGTCGTCATTGGGCATAGATCATTCCTAGTCAACCGAAGCTTCTGGAAGGCATCGATGAATAGCACGTCGACAGCACTCCTAATGTCGACCATCACCCTCTTTACCCGAGTAATTGATATCTGTACTGAAATGGATAGCATATTATCCTAGGTGTTGTCGTTGGCTTCTTCACCCCTAAAGGAGATCAAGGGTTTCCCCTCCATCCTCATACATTTTTCTCTAGACATAATGCATGTCGAGGTTTCTATGTCTCTATGACATTCGGCCCTCCTTCTAGCACCAAAATGTTTGCATATAGAGATTGTCGACTAATGAGTTGGCTTAATTGGTTCTTTGTCGAAAGTGTAAGTCCTTTCTAATGACTCCTCTTGGTTGACATGGAGAACGAGTATTGTGGGCAGGACAAAGGAATCTATAAGGAGAAGCAATTTGCTAGGAGGGATGCTATCTTCGAGCGATGAAGCTTGGTTTGAGAGCCAAGCAATCCACTCTGCTTAGTGGCCTCCTAGTTGTACTTCCGTGCTATACCGATGATCTTGCACAACATGCCTATATTAAGGATATCCCGACTCAACCTTTCTGATGCTTAAGCCAGGAAAACAAAGGAGAAGGAAGGTAACAGTATTAGCAATATAATCAAGAGAGTTCAAAGTCTATTTTTCCTATTTTCCCCAACTTGGCCGAAGCCTTTAGCTTTTATACCTAGTCATTGGGTGGAGCCGATAGGCTTTCGTTGAGGCCTCCCTTACTTTACGCGATAGAGACATTTAATGTAGGTAGCTTGTCAGTGTGTGCTCACAGGGGCGATGTCTGGGAACTATCGAAATAACACCTTTGGTCTGGCTTCTTACTTCTTTGAGTCAAGCAGGACATAGATCCCCTCATCGTCAACCCACAGGAGAAGTTTGGTGAAATTAGATCATGCCGTCAACCATTAACGTGGAACTAGGTTTTATTTTTCTGACTGCAATGAGGAATCAGTCTTGCGGGCTCAAGAAGTCAGGGCATGGCAACGTGATCTCCTGTTAGAGGTCGTACAGAGTAGATAGTTTCGAGTTTTGATTTCAGGTATCGCTTACGTGACAGAATGCACAAAATCAAGGGTTAAAACTACAAGCACAAAATCGAATATTGTGGCGGCTCTCAAGTAGAAAAAAAAATTAAAATGAACAAATCTCACCAAAAGAAATCACCAACGAACCACGTAGGAAGGGAGAGAGTTTTCTCTGCAAGTAGAGATCAACCCCTCGACGAACGATGGGGAAAAGGAGAGCGGTATCCAGCTAGGAAGCGATCGATCGAAGAAACAGAACCGAAACAGAGTAATCATAGTGGAAAAGGGGAGGAGGAAGGAATAGATTCGCCGCTCCCCAGTATTTGGATCGCGGTTCGCTGCCCTCATCAACAATCGCTTTTCGACGGGTACGGAAATGATGGTGGTCAAAATAAAAATTTCACGGGGAAAGGGTTGCATCATCCCATGACTTAAACCACTGTGATGTGATGACATGCACGGTGGGGATTGAGAGGGAGGAGAGGAGAGCGATCCGACGGCTTATATTGTTGATGTGAGTTTTTTGGATCTTGATAAAAATTGCAAGATAAAAATAAAAGCTGAATTAAAAAATATTCATAAAGTTAGCAATTTAATAAATTATTATATCAAATTAATAAATAATATAATTTACAAATCATTTGTAGCATCTAAAATTTGATTTTGGTGATGAAATGTATTGATACAATGTGACAGCCAAGTGTGAATTGCATTGTATTACATTCGATATACAATTCGATGACGCTCTTAACTTTAATACATTATCAATTAAATTTATAATATACAATTCATATCATTAGTATTTAGTACAACTATCAAGACCTTACAACCAATCCGTGAATACGAACTAATCAGAAAAACCATCAATATGTACTCTTGTAAGCATTTCATCAAACACATCTCCATCAATAACACAAGCAATTCATGTGAACTGTTTGAAAGGTATAGCAAGCGCAAGGCAACATCAGATCACATGAAATAACTGAAGGTTATATGAAGATTGGAAAGGAGAACAACAAAGTAAAAGAACATACAACTCCAAAGACTTCCCGAGAATGCCACAATATGTAAATGCTAGTTGTGAACACACATTAAGCTTTGTAAGACACAAGAAACATGCATGCTTATTGTACCACAAAACTACGTATTTTTCACAAGTCTAAAAAGGTATATTGCATAGCATTAATGTTTTGCATACATCAACACAGTTTACAGTTGGATGATCTTTCAAATAATAACCTCTGCAGATTGAAGGCACAGAACACACCATATGCTGCAAGATGCCCTCTTCTTCCGAGGAGAATTGATAAAATTCAAGCTGGAGATTGGTCCTGTTCATTCACCAACCACAAGTTACCATTCCATCTTAAATATTTGCAGTTCAGTGCAGCCAGAATGCATAACCTGTTACTAAGCTTTCTCTTTCACATGGAAGATAAATAGAAAAACGACTAATATTCAACTACACACTGATTTGTCCAAGCCTTAAGAAACAATGATACAGAACCACTGTAGGAGGGTAACTCCAAAATCCAACTAGTTTCAGATCATGGGGATTGCATTTCTATCTCATCAGAAAAGGGCAAGAGTCCATAGAAGCAGGAACCAGCAAATGATCAAGCATAACTAGCAACCAACACCTTCATGGAAATTGCTGCCGAATATAGGTATCTTCATGTACAAATACTGGGGTGGTCTGAGCCTGAGGTGGAATTTGAGGCTGGCCCAATGCGATGCCTTGATTTTGCTGTGGACTCCATGGGTGCATATTCTTTGGTGAAGATGATGAAACATAATAAACGATCCCCAGGGCAACACTTGCAAGAGATACGACTGCCCCTCCTGAAAATACTCCAGACCGGACAACATAGCAGTATTCGCCAAAGTACATCCTTTCTTGTCCCCATTGGTCATTTAGGGCAGCACCAGACAACAGTAGAACAAAGGCTATTATAAAAGTAACCCTGCATGAATTAGGAAAGGCAAATGATAGTAAGTTCCCAAAATGAAAACCTAGAGATAGATTTATACTAAAAAAATAGTATAAAGCTGCATACATTAATTCAATTTATGTCAGAACAAGTATTAGAAGTTCGACAAACTAATACTTCCACTCCAAGAAGGCAGCAAACATACAAATTGAGAATATATCAAGATGGCTAAGCTCTTCGATTTCTCTCTCTTTTGTATTTAAAGTATCACATGTATGCTTCAACCCTTTTTCTATTGATATATTATATAAATAAGCCCAAAATTGGAACATCATCATCCATCAATTCAGCATCATTTGTGTCCCATTGCTATGTATTTACTTCACGACTTCTATGTTTGTCGTCAATGGGGAGCTCAGTCAGACAGTACCTTATGTACGGTACATTGTTCACAGATGCCAAATCTCTCCAGTAAAGTGTCATGGTTTTTGGATTGAGCCTTGGTGAACAATCCACAAGGGTAGTTTTGAACAGTAAAACCAAATAATAACTCTAAAAACTAAATAACTTATATTTGCCAACTATGATATTGTTTAAACTTCTTGATAGACTATATAAATCTGAGTTAAGCACATCCCATCCTTAAACCATTCTTGAATTTCTAAATGCCGCAAATCTCTGCCCAAGGCATTTCATGTCTAATCATCATAGCAAAGCTAACAAATGATTCAAGAATAAAAAACCATTGTAATGTGCACATCCAAGGCACACCAAAACACCATTAGGTTGGGATGGAACATTGTCAACTCTACCACGTCAACAAGGGATGTGACTGTCATAGCATGGAAGAGAAATGTTAAAATTATATTCATTTTGTTCTGTCTTTTCCTATTCTGCCAGTTCAGTTGTCACTATGAATTGAAATATCTACTAGTCTTATTTTTGATAGAACCCGAGAAGAAATCTAAGGAGATTGATCTTTGAGGGGGATTAACCCTTGGAACGCTATAGGTTCCTCCCTCCTTGTAGTCAGCCAGATTGTCACGGGCTTAGCTAATTTTGCCTAAGCCGTGCGGCACCCATGCGGGTCCGTCCGCAAAGGTCAGCCTTCCCCGAGATCTCCTAGGGTCCCTTAGACTTACAAAAGAGAAAACGGGCCAGAAGAAGCAATTCCAACGGGATCCACAAGCAACTGCTCAAGCAAACACTTTATAAAACCAGATACAAATTACACCTATGGACATTACAAACTCCGAAAGGTTGCACACAAAGGATAATGGTCCATTATAGACCGAAGTCCCCACAAGTGCTTACAAGACACACTCGTATTTACAAGCCAAAATCGGCCATAAAGCAAACCAAACTAGGGCTGCTAAGCCAACTGCAAGCCCGCTACTTGCTGTACAAGGTATGTACACAAACAGAAAGATATGGGCAAACATGAGCATTTCATCGAACACCTTGTTTACATTGTTGTCAGTGACATTCTCCCCCACTTATTCCTTCGCTGTAGACGTTGCATCTCCTCGCATTTTGCTGAATCTTCAATCTTCTGCTTTGGCTGCAACACGCCCCTTTGGCTCCCAGCCACTCTCCTCCGCTGTTGTTAAGTAGTTGAACTCTAATCCGTCATGCTGCTTCAACTCACCAATGACTAAATCTGGTGTGGGGTTGGCTGAGTTATGCTAATCCTTATTGGTTCTCGCGGATCCTTCTAATGAAGGAAAAGACCTGCCTTATTATGCGCCAGTATCGAAATATACTCATGTTGCTTGAACTGGGTGGATGCTTGTTAGAACTTTGACGAGCATCGCCTCGTAGACTTTAAGGTTTTTTAGGTCCTTCATCCACAATGTTTGCCCATTAATCCTTCTTTCATGTTTAGTTGTCACTTCTTAGTAGGTTCGCATCACTCCCGCTTTCGATTGGCATTCAATTGGGAAATGAAGCGGATAATATACTCTCAATAGTACTGATCACCAATGGTGAGGATTTAACAACTATTGTCTTCCATAAGCTTTCTTTGAAGGGTCACTGAACTTATGCAGAGCTCCTCTGCTAGATAAGTAAGAGAACTGGGATACTCGACTTTACCCATTCTCTTAGTAGTTGAGAAGGCAAGGCTACTTGGCTTCGCTCATCTCCTCGAGTTAAGAGAATTGGGGTACTCAGTTTCGCCCATTCTCCTGAGTTGAGAAGGCAAAGGTTACTCGATTTCGCTTGCCTCCTCGAGTTTGTACTTCATGCATTGAACTGGTTACTAACATTCGCCCGCTCTTTGCTCACACTTCTGAAGCACTAGAAGTGTTTGCACTCCTTGCATTGAGTTAGCTACTGTGATTCGCCTTCCCACTGTCATTGAAGTTCTGGAATGCAAGAGGTTTCGCTCGAAAAGAGCAAAAAGTTTACCCCAACTTAGAGTCCCCCCAACTTGGAGTAAGTCTTTGATAGCTCTGGTCGCCTCTGGGATTGTACTGTCTTCTCCATCACCTTTACCGTGTACTCCTCTGAATAAAAAAGGTACAGTACCGCGTACTGCCTACTTTGTTCCTTGGTCGAGCACTCCTGCATCAATCCGAAGTCCCTCACTTTCGACTATCTTGATGAGAAGTCCATCGATACCGATCTTATGAAGCTCCTTGGCCTTTGCCCTTCCGCCCTGTCTTAATACTTGGACTTTGCCTCTGCATTCTCCACCTTCTCATCCCCTTTTACAACTAATGCTCTCCCTCCATGAGAGCAAGGGATCGATAACTCCACGGAAGTCCCGCCTCTGTGGTACCATGGCGCTGCCAAGCCCATGGCCCTACTATCTATTGCCTTGCATCTGCATCCCTTCCTTCACGATCGATAGATCCGCCTCTGCAGCACTGTGGCGCTCCTCCGAGTCCACCTCCTTTCTAACCGACATTTTGCTTTTGGGTAGCTGAGCCCCACTGGACTCGTCGTCACTTCCTCGCCCCTTTCGACCACCTGCTTCAACACCACTGTGTCCTCCTAGCAGTTCTCCTTGGTCGATGGAAAGACAGACTGAAACTCTCATGCATGGCCTCTGCCATCTTGTTGCAAGGCTCACGCCAATTCTGTTCTCCTTAGCTTCCTTGGTATCAACGTTCGCTTACTCGGCCTTATCCTCTGACTTGCCGGGCTCCCTTAAGCGAATGTGAGCACTGAAGTAGTCCAACTCTCCCAACTACCTTTGTATAATCGAGTCCCCTCCATGGGACTCACTGGTACTTGCAATCGACTTCTCCCTCGGTGGTACACAGCCCTCATATGCTGATGACTAAGGCTTTCATCGATCTGACTTTGATGCCGAAAGACCCTATGCGGTACCATGGCATTCACTCCAAGTTTACCCCTTGAATCCACAGCCCTTCTTGTCGTTGCATTGTTTACCGAAGTGGAGCTCCCAGCAGCTCCTGATCATTCACATGATCACGTCCCCCTCCATGGGACTCACTAGTACTTGCACTTGAACTTCTTCCTCGATGGTATCTGACATTATCACGATGACTAAGGCTTTCATCAATCTGACTCGATGCACGAAGACCCGCCTCTTGTACCACGACATTCACTCCTTAAATCCATAGCCGAGGTTTGACTTATCGGTTCGTGCAACCGAAGTTTATCTCGATGCATCGATCAAATCTTAAGCGATATCTGTGTCGTACCTCCGATATATTAAAATATAATATAAATATTTTATAATATTATATTATATTATATTATATTATACTATATTATATTATATTATATTATATTATATTATATTATATTATATTAAAATATAAAAAAAGAAGAAAAAAGGGCGACGTCGCCTCGATCTTTCTCCTGACGGAGAAAGCGCCATGACCCATGAGCGGCGACTGAGATAGCGATGGCGCGAGGGCGCCTGGCGATAGGTATTCTTTTATACTCTTTTTTCTTCTTTTCCTCTTCTTCTTCCTCCTTTTCTCGCTCGATCGGACGGCCGATTTCTCCTCAATCGACCGTGGTCGATTTCTCCCTTCAATCGGGTCGGTCGTCCGCCAATAATCGATTTTGGTTGAGCCGTGTGGCGGTCGCGTCATGCAACTGGTGGACCATTATGTACCGCTTGCAGCGAGCAGTAAATATCGAAATTGCAAACCTTGTCCATAGCCCTTCTTGTTGTCTCATACACCAAAGTGGAGCTCCCAGTAGCTCCTAATTATACCTCCGCATGATCATGTCCCTCATGGGACACGATCACCTGTGTTGCATTGGCACGAACTATTCCACCACGATCCGCTGCACCATGTTGCCTCCTGGTGACATCTCCATTGCATACAGATTCTCGTTTGATAAACTCAGACTACGACTTCTCCAGGTGTGGCCTCTGCCAACACATCGTAGGGCCTCCACCATCTCCAATTTTTGGTTCACTCCCTTGGCAATTCACCTTCGCCCACCCACTCTTGGGTCACACCTAGACTAAGTATAGTTCTAGAACAGTCCGTCGCCTAGTAGCTCGTGAAGTCCCCTGACGTCGCTAGAATTGGTGTGCCATTGTTTGGATCTTGGGCCTCTATCCCCTACCAACACAATCTCCGTTATACACCACTTATTCCTAATAACTCGAATGGCAACACTGTGGCATATTCTTCAAGAATACCCGCCTCTGCGTCCTCTTGCCCCGTGCTAAGGTATCCTGATCCCAACTTCGCTGCCGCAAGTTGAATCAACTTAGTTACTCCGTAAAATGCATCTCTGAGGTAACTTGCATATGCCTCGAAGTTCCCTTTGTCTTTGGCACCATGCAAAATAAGTCCGCTCCATCAGAATAAAGAACCCATGGAACGACATGATCCCACTCTTGCCTCTACAAGAGTTCATGCCTTTGACCTCTGTCCAAGGAAAGCTCTGTGCCTCCCGTGTTCCATCTTCTATATCGACTCCTTCATACGGCTTGGATACTTCACCGAGTTCCACCCAAGTCGCTCCGCTCCTCGATTTGCATTAAATTGATAGCGGCCCTTGCATCCACCATTCCACGGGTCACCATCCGTTGAGTTCAAATTCCACATCGACTTTAAGTGAACCTTCATATGATGTTGCCTTGGATTGCTCCCCCACTTGATCTCGAAATGCATCCACCAATGCATTACCTCATTCGAGATCATGCGATGACTCCTCGTCACTCGCTCGGTCTATTGAGCTTTGTGAAAATATAGCCTCGAGGAACTCTTTCTCAATATATGCGGTCCGTTACACATGATTCTCCCTCTAGAGAACTAGGACTTATCCCTCCTGGATATATGTCCTGTTGGAGCAACTTTCCTCTTGTATTCCTCCCACTAGAAGTTTTGAAGACCACTATCCCCTTTGGACTACTCCGTCTTGCTGAACAACTTGTGCCTTGTTCTGCCCCCGCAAATGCACTTGCTAGATTGTGACTCTTCGCCAATACAGTCCCCACTACTCCCTTTAAGGTCTAGCAATGTGTCGTACTCGTTACACATTTCAGCCACCTACGGACGTATCCTTTCCATGTCGAAGAGAAAGTTTTGATGCTCCATGGCGTCGAGTTCCGATCAAACCTTGGGATGGCCACGAACACTTCGTCCGTGTGCCCTGCATGAGTACCAAATCCATCGAGTTAACAATTCCCTCACCTCTGTGAGCTTTGCATAACTCTTTCGGTCATTGCGCAACACCTTCCACTTTGTACGGTCTCATATTTCACCAAGCGCCTCACTTGCCTTGGGCACCGTCAAGTTTGGTTGCCAACGTCAAGTCGTAGCTCGAACTCAACCATCTCAATCTTTGTGCGCTACGGATTCTTCTTCGCTTGCTTGTCCTCGTGGTGCCTCTCGCGCAAAGAGGTTGGTCATTCCTCCGAATGCCAAACCTAGATACCGCCTCCTCTGAGCGACTCCTTTCCCTACATCTCAATGTCCGCTTCCCCAATGTGTGTGTCGGTTGTCCTCCATACACTAGGTCCCCCACGTTTGTATGGCGAGTGTTTCTGCGTATGTTTGTCCCACTGATACCACAATGTTACGGGCTTAATTGATTTTGCCTAAGCCATGTGGCACCCATGCAAGTCCATTTGCAAAGGTCAGCCTTCCCGAGATCTCCTAGGGTCCCTTAGACTTACAAAAGAGAAAACGGGCCGGAAGAAGCAATTCCAACGGGATCCACAAGCAACTGCTCAAGCAAACACTTTATAAAGCCAAATACAAATTACACCCATGGACATTACAAACTCCGAAAGGTTGCACACAAAAGATAATGGTCCATTACAACCGAAGTCCCCACAAGTGCTTACAAGACACACTCGTATTTACAAGCCAAGATCGGCCACAAAGCAAACCAAACTAGTCATAAGCTCATCAAGCCCGCTATCATTGCAAGGTATATACACAAAGCGAAAGACACGGACAAACATGAGCATTTCATCGAACACCTTGTTTACATTATTGTCCATGACAAGATGGCTAAATGAAAACTGATCTATTGCTTGATGAAAAGAGGTGGAGGCTACAAAATTATATAGGGCTCCAAAACCCTAGCCCTAGGGGGGTGCTTCCTAAGTGAATTACCCCTTTTGCCCTTCATATGGCCGACGTTCCTAAATAAAGGGGGAGGCAGCCTAAGTGGCTGCACAAGCCATGCACCCCTGCTAGAAACCCTAGACGACTAGCCCAGTAAGGGGGGTGGCGGCTAGGAAGACCTAAGGCCCAAAAATAAACCATAGCCGCTCTTCTTTATATGATAGAGGTGATTAGGTGAGGTTTTATTACAATCTCACAGGGTTTTATTGGTTGCTACTTGGTTGAGCAGGACCCAACCCTGCTGGGGTCCTATCAAGCCCGTCCTCTCCAAATCAGCCTTGTCCTCAAGGCTAAGGTTCCATGCACTCAAGGAACCGGGTCTTCAGCTCCTCGTATAACTCCTAGGTGGCATCTTCAAGTGGTAAATTATTCCAATGCACCAGTACTTCAGCAGCGGGATGTTGGTGACGCATCACAACTCTTCGGTCCAAGATGACTTGTGGTTGAGCTTGAATATTTCTATCATCAGTGGTGTTCGGTAGTTGAGTCTGAGTTAACTCATGTTCTCCCAACTTTGGCTTCAAACAGGATACGTGGAAGACGGGGTGAATTTTTGCATCCTCCGGCAATTTAGGTCTATATGTCATAGCTCTGATACGCTCCATGATTTGATAAGGCCCATAAAAGCGAGGAGATAGCTTCATCGAGGCTCATGTGTTGATGGATAGTTGCTTGTACGGCTACAGACGAAGATAAACCCAATCTCCTACTGAAAACTCCCTTTCGCTTTGATGTGTGTCCGCTTGTTGCTTCATTCTGGCTTGAGTGGCAGAGAGATTATCCTTCAGCAACTGTAGGAGTTTGTCCCTGTCAATTAAATTTTGGTCGACCTAATCCACTTTGGCTGTACCAATTATATACTTTGGAATCATAGGGGTCGGTCGACCATACAATACCTCATATAGGGTACATTTTATAGATGAATGATATGTAGCGTTGTACCACCACTCGGCCCAAGAGAGCCACTTCATCCACTCCTTTGGCCGATCACTAGCGAAGCACTGAAGGTATATCTCCAGACACCTATTCACTACCTCTGTTTGGCCGTCGGTCTAGGGGTAGTAGGCTGTGCTCATCTTGTATTTGGTGCCTTGCAGTTGAAATAACTCGGTCCAAAATTTACTTGTGAAAACCCTGTCACGATCACTTACAATAGACCTTGGCATCCCATGAAGTTTAACAATATTTTCAACCAAAATCTGAGTAATACTAGCAGCAGTGTAGCGATGTCGCACAACACAAAAATAGGCATATTACGTCAATCGATCAACCACTATGAGGATTATGCTTTTACCTTGGGAAGGTAGCAGCCCCTCGATGAAATCCATGGAGATGTTGATCCATATTGAGTCTGGTATAGGTAGAGGTTGTAGCTTCCCCGGACTTGCCACCATTTCACCCTTCTGTTGTTGATATACATCATATTAGGCTACATATTCATAAATAATTTTTTTTCATCTCTCTCCAATAAAAATTTTGCTTCACTCTTTTGTAGGTTCTTAAAAATCCGAAGTGCCCTGCTGTAGGTGTGGAATGCATTTCGTGCAGGATGATTTTGATGCAACGAGAGTCAGGTACAAGCACCATGCGACCTTTGTAGCGAAGATCCCTTAAATCCCAAGTGTAGTGGGCTATTGTGCTTGGATCCTTCTCCAATTTTTCTATGATGTTGCTGGTCTCTGGATCCTTCTTCCATTCCTCCCTAATGTCCTCGAGGAAGTCGGCAGAAGGAAGGGAGATGGCTGCAATTTTGGCTTGTTCGGGTTGCCGAGAGAGTGCATCTGCAACAATGTTTTATTTCCCCATTTTATAAACAATTTCATAATCAAATCCGAGAAGTTTGGTTACCTATTTTTCCTACTCAAGGGTGATATCTTCTGCTCCAAAAAGTACTTGAGGTTTCGGTGTTCGATATTAATCTGGAAGCGTCGGCCGATCAGGTCGGGTCTCCACTTCGTTACGACGTGCACAATGGCGAGCATCTCTTTATTATATATTAACATTCGGTAATGGAAGGGAGACAAGGCCTTGCTAGTATATACGACTAGTCGACCATCTTGCATTAAAACAGCTCCAATTCCGACTCCAGATGCATCAACCTCAATGGTGAAGGGTCGGTTGAAATATGGTAGCGCAACCACCTGTGTTGTCCTCATGGCTGCCTTAAGTTTGTCGAAGGCAGCAGAGGCTTCATCCAACCATAGGAAAGCGTCTTTTTTTAGTAGAGAGGTGAGTGGTGCACTGATCTTCCCATAGTCCTTCACAAACTTTCAGTAGTAGCCTATTAGTCCAAGGAACCCGCGCAGCAATTTCAAATTTGTGAGTTTCGGCCAGCCTTGCATTGCCTCAATTTTTGTCGGGTCGACCGCCACTCCTGATATTATGTGCCCAAGGTACTCTACTTTTTGTTGGAGGAAGCTACACTTTAATTGTTTAACAAAAAGAGTGTTCTCCCGAAGTATTGTTAGAACAGATTATAAGTGCTGAAAATGAATCTCAAGAGTGGGGCTATAAATAAGAATATCATCAAAAAACACCAACACAAATTTGCGTAGAAAGCTCCGAAAAATATCATTCATTAGACTTTGGAAAGTGGAAGGAGCATTAGTGAGTCCAAAAGGCATTACCATGAATTCATAATGTTCGTTGTGCGTTCGGAATGCTGTTTTAGAATGTCTTCTACATATACTCGAATTTGATGGTACCCGGATTGGAGGTCCAACTTCGTGGAGACTCGGGCTCCTTTTAATTCATCCAAGAGTTCATCCACCACAGGTATTGGGTACTTGTCTTTGACGGTGATGGCATTTAAAGCTCGGTAGTCGACACATCCGACAAGTTCCGTCCTTACGCACTAGCAACACCGACAAGAAATAGGGGCTGCAGCTTGGCTGAATCACCCCTATGTCAAGCATCTCTTTTACAATATTTTCAATCTCATCCTTCTAGAAGTGAGGATAACGATACGACCGAGCGTTCGCTGGTGTTTTGCCCGGAAGAATTAGAATCTGGTGGGTATGTTGCCGAGTAGGAGGAAGACCACGCGGTTCAGCAAAATCATCGACGAATTCAGCAAGCAATTGGGGAAGGTTTTGATCTTCAACTTTCATATTCTTCTCCTCTGATTGCTGCTGGATATGTATCAGAAAACCATCATATGCCTTCTGTAGGACTTTCTCCATTCGTTGCGTCGAAACAGTGGAGATGTGGCTTCCGTGTTTGCCGCGTAGGGTGACCTGTTTGCCTTTGCAATAGAATTTCATAATCAATTTAGAAAAATTCCAGGAGATGTCACCTAGCGTCGTTAGCCACTCGATGTCGAGCACGGCTTCATAATCATCAATAGGTAAGAGGAAGAAGTCGGCAATGATTTCTTATTCTTACAGCAGCAATTTCACCCGCGAGCACCTTTGGTCGCATTTAAGGATTCAATCGTCAGCGACCTTTGCATCGAACTTGTTGCAACCTTCGATGGGGACTGCCATACGAGCAGTAACCTTATTGTTTAGGAAATTATTAGTGTTGCCCGTGTTGATATGAACGGTGATCGGTTGTTGTTTGATAAGGCCACCAACTTTCATCGTTTGCGGATTATAGTAGCCGGCTAGCACGTGTACCGTAAAGTCGATTGATTGGGGCTCTTCTTCTGCAACTTCTTCTTCGTGTTCGAGGCTTTCTTCTGATGGTTCAATGACTTCTTCTATTGGTTCGATCACGAGAAGTTGCCCCTTTTTGCAGTGATGTTCACGGCTCCACAGCTCGTCATAGTGCCAACACAAACCCTTCGCAGATCACTCTCGAAGCTCTTCTCTCGTCAACTTTTTGGGTACAGGGGCTCGAATGACAGTAGAGGGGGCTAAGGGCTTCAATATTGTTGGTCGGGGAGCGACCCTAGTCCTCCGGGCTTTAAGGTTCAATCACTCCTCTTGAAGTCGCACAAAAGAGATGGCCGCCATAAGCGTGTACGGTTGTCGCGCTTTAACTTCTCGGATCTCCGGCTTCAAGCCCTCAATAAAAGCTCTTAATAACTGTTTCTCAGACCAATCACGAGTTTGATTAGATAATCTTTCAAACCTTGTTTGATATTCTTGGATGGTAGAGGTTTATCGGATTTTTGCTAAGTGGCCATCAACGTTCTCGTAGTCGGTTGGTCCGAAGCGGATCAATAGCCCTTCTTTGAATTGTCGCCATGAGAGGCCTCCATGGGTGTGTTCAAACCAATTAAACCTCTGTATGGCATCCTCTTCAAGATGAATAGTCGCAATTTCCACCATAGAAGCATCCGCGGTTCGGTGGAACAAGAAATAACGCTCCACACGCGAGATCCAACCAATCGGGTCTCCTTCTTCCCATCTAGGGAAGTCCACTCTCATGCGTGGATTGTAGGGGTCGGTCATAGAGCCTCCCCTCTCCTGGAAGTGCTCTCTTCGATCAGAGCTTTCCCCTTGTTGTGATTTCCTCAGGCTCGGTGGTCGGCCCAAACTGAGTTCAGCAAAGATGGTTCGTATCTTCTCCTCCATTCGGGTCTTGAAGGCTTCGAATTTTGCATTAATGGTCTCCTCCGATGCCATAGTGTAAGCCTTCAAATCTGTAATGTTAAGATCTCTCTTCTGTTGTCGGGTTAAGGGCATGGATCGGTTGGGAAAAGTTGTGACCGAAAAGGGGTGGATCGGTGGATGTGTAGGCTACGGTTTGGGGTTGTTTTATGGCTGATTTGGGTGTGGTTTTTTATTGCGGTTTGGTAAGGTTTGGGGGCTGTAATTGTAGAAGATGAAGGTTAGGGAAAGAGAGTTCTAAATCTAGAAAAGATGGCAGCAAAGATCTGATAGAATTCGACGAAAGATTGCTACGGTGTATGCTGTTCGGCCGAACAGAATTACCATCGAAGAAGCAACAGGTTCTCGACATAAATTCCAGAAAAAACCCGAGAAAATTATGAAGAATTTTGATAGCAAAATCTCGGTTCAGATTTTGCTAACGGTAAGGAAACTAGTGCAAGATAAGATGGTAGAATTTTCGTCATAAAATTTCAGCGGTTTGTGACGACAATTTGCAGCATTATAAGAATTGTTTCAAAGAAGGGTTTCACAGTAGATCAATCTCAGATGAAAGCCAAGACGATCTACGAAATGTGTGAAAAATTTCGTCCACAAAAGATGCCAAATAGATCGGTTCAAAAAGCCTATATGCGACTGAAATTTTCTGCAGCAATTCTTCATTCACAAAGATGATCAATTTTGCGACGAAAGGAATTCACAGCAAGGAAAAGATAGGAAATTCTTTTTGGTGTTTTGTAGATGGAAAATTGCAGGTATGGGTGGTAGGGAAATACCAGATCTCTAGTGCAATTGAAGGTGGCAACAGTAGATTGATTTGATCTGTAGCAGGGGGATGACGGTGGAGGCGACGTCAAAAGCAATTGCAGGAATTGCTTGGCTTGATGGAGGCGGCAGAGATGGCAGTAAGGGCAGCAAGATCGCTGCTCTGAAACCAGATAATAAAACCCCAGAGGAATTTTATGAAGATTGATCTTTGAGGGGGATCAACCTTTGGAACGCTATAGGGGTTCCTCCCTCCTTGTAGTCGGCCAGATGGCTGAATGAAAACTGATCTATCGCTTGATGAAAAGAAGTGGAGGCTACAAGCTTATATAGAGCTCCAAAACCCTAGCCCTAGGGGGGTGCTTCCTAAGTGAATTGCCCCTTTTTGCCCTTTATAGCCGACCTGCCTAAATAAAAGGGGCGGCGGCCTAAGTGGCTGCACAAGCCATGCACCCTTGCTAAAAACCCTAGCCAACCAGCCCAGTAAAAGGGGCAGTGGCTAGGAAGCCCTAAGGCCCCAAAATAGACCCTAGCCACTCTTCTTTATAGGATAGAGGTGACTAGGTGGGGTTTTATTACAATCTCACAGGGTTTTATTGATTGCTACTTGGTTGAGTAGGATCCAACCCTGTTGGGGTCCTATCAATTTCCTTGTACATTCACATTCAATCCTATTTTTTATGGGGCAATTACAGTGACTTACAAAGATAGATATGCAAAATTCAGCCACCTGGCCAAATCTCAGTAAGACTTCTAATTTACTATTGATTTAGTTGCATATTATAAAAATAATTAAACAAAAGAAGCTCAATAAAGCTAACTAGCATAAAGAACCAGTAGTGCATTAAACTCCTAGAAACATGTAGCTCTAGAAATTGTCTTTGTATATGTAGTATGGTAAACAAGGAGTCAATAATTACTTTAATTAGAAAAATAATTTACAAGAGGCTCAAACATTTCATATCGTATAAATAAATGCACACTTGCAAATCAACATATAGGTTCACAACTTACCAAGAAGCAATAAAGGATATCAACCCAATTGTCCAGTTGGTGTCTGATGGATTTGGATACTTCTTGCAGCACATACACCCAGACAAAGTATTTATGATGGCCTGAGCTATCATAAGAGCCACTGCTGCTATTAAACCCAGAGCTAGTGCTGGGCTCCTTGGATACGTGCAGACACCTAGCGTTGTTGTTTGCACATCAGAAACCTGCAAACCATCAAAATTGTTCATGGTTAATCTATTTTGAAACCAAACCCAAACCATAACTGTAATTATAAACAATTATATACATCATTAGTTTTATACAAAATAGAACTCTGAATCCCTACAGAGACAAGTCTAGAATCTCATGTGAATTTGCATCTTACAAAGACAAATAATTGAAATTCATGTGAATAGATGCTATAAGTTGAGCTATATAACCTTGGTAGTTGAGTTGTATTAATAGAAAGTATAATAAACTGTACAAGGAACTGATTCCAAACAAAAAGTAATTTGAGTTTGCTCTGATTTAATCATCTTAAAAATTTCCCAAACCGCAAGTTACTGGATTTGATCTGTAATTCCACATTGCAAAGCTTCCTAAAATGACCTTAGAATGAAACTTAGATTATATAAAGATGAAATTAACCAGTAATGATGTCATGCAACATTTTAGGAAAATCTCACAAAATTAATCAAACACGTTTTTGAAACACAACTTAGGCTGAGAGCTACATTGTTAATGCAACTCCATACCCTCTATAATGGATAGCCATAGGACTCCTTATCAGTGTTCATGCTCCGAGAATCAGTAAATTCATGCCAACTGGAATCAGATAAAGTAACCAGCATATACATACAGAGGACCCAGTCGACAAAAATCAACAAGATATACCTGAATCGAACGCTAACCTGCAAATAACCTTCTGGAAAGAGCTCATTGATCACAGTTCCGGCCTTATTAAAGAAAAGACAACCAAGAACATAAAGATGAGATTTTTTAACACTGAAAGAAAACATGAGACCGAAAAGAGGCATCCTGATTAACAAGATCCAGATCGTAAACCCTGTAAACCCTAATGCGACAGAGTGGACAAAGATTCTCGCCGGAGGTGGTTCCAAGGCAATGGCTTTGTTGTAGCACCAAAGCCGATCCTTTCAACAAATACCCGATGGGGGAGAACTCATCAAGGCCCTTCCGCCCAACTGCGAGTTCAGTAGGGAGAAAATAGATACAGAACCAAGAAATGACCCGACGCCACGCGTTTGACAGTTCTCTACCTCGTGTAACGGAAGAATGCCGTGATCAAGAGATTATCGCTCAGAGAGGAAGAAAACAAAGCCAAAAGGCGCGGGTCTTGGCACGGCAAACCTTGATCCTCGTGGCCTCTGCTGCAAAGCCGAGCGCGGCGGAGAGGAGGCCAAGGAAGCCCACGGCGGCGCAGACCATCACCACACTCTTCTCCATCGCCGACAAGCGGCCCTCGATCTCGCGCGCGGGGAGGAATGCTTGGAAGCGACGACTGGCGTTTCCTTTCGTGGTCCTCACTGGTCAAGTCCGGAAGACGACAGTGAGCTCCACTTCACGGTTCAGCATGATGGCGTTATTAAAACTGAGACCCTCTATTGTCTAATTAATTCAAAATGTCTTTAATTTAAAAAGATATATTAATTAATAAGTATCATTATTGTACATTCAAATTATCATTTATATAAGCCAAATCAAGTGTTTTGTATGATTTGAATTGATAAATTACTACCAATTTATTAACCCAAAATGAACTTGTGAAAAACCAAGTGATATCACGCATTCAAAATTCTGAAGCATCAGCTGATTTCTTGATGGGCACACAGATTCTGCTTTCTTATGTCAGAAAGAGTATAGAAACACTTTGTCCATCTTTTTTACTCTTTTTTTTTTTTACCAGATGTCCAATAAAGATTTGAGATATTCTCCACTAGGGAACATGCTCTCACATCACATAGAAGTGGGGGATGGTTACCTGCCTGTCACTTGTACCAAATAAAATGAACTGTAAGATTGTTTGTTGGAGCAGAAAATATTAGTCAGCATCATGAACAAGTTACTATGGATGATGAGTTTATGTAAATTTAGAATGGAGGGATGATCTCCCACCTGAAGAGTTCTCTAGTGAGAAATGTCAACCACAAATGTTGTAATCAAGGGGTATTGCAAGGAAGTTTTGATTCAAATAGAAAGGTAACATTGCTTGTTTAAATTTATTCTTGATGAAGACCATCACAAGCCATCGTCAATACAAGTATTCTTGACTTGCAAAAAATTATTTATTTCCAAATTGATGGTAAAAGATGCCTCTAAGAAAATGGTCTTAAAGACTTGTGATGGTCCTCAATGTGGGATGACTATTTAACCATTCATGTGGGATTAAATATGACCTTGTTAATTTCAGATGTTTTGCTTTTGGAAATAACGTGGATAAAATTGCCGCTCAAGTAAATAACTTTGATGATTTGACCACATTTTAGCAGACAGGTGTTGCTGCATGCAGCCATGCAGAAGATAGACTGAGTGAACAGTATTTGCAGAGCAAAATCCTTCATGTTTTATATGTGCTCAGACCATGAATCAAGAAAGATGAAGAGATAGACTAAAAAATGCTTCATGAGCTGGCCACAAGATCATGCAACATTCTCTGCACAGTTGTTCACCACAGGCTGTATAAATATAAGTTGAGAGAACAAACCTGTTTCACTTTGACAGACTAGTGAAGAACCTGCAAAACAATGGGAGCAGCTATTAACATTGAAGAAAACGAAAGTCCTTCATTCTCACATGCCTTCCACTTCAATCTCAATCACTAGACATATATATTTCACACATACAGCCAACAAAATGGGTATACATCCATCCATTGAATGATTCCAACTATCACAATTATACCACAAAAATATAACTCGATATCATATCTCACAATTCTGTATCATTAATCCAAGGAGACAAAAACCAAATGAGCCGCCGTGGTATCTACAAAACAATTCCGTGCTTTCAAGCATTGAACATTCTAGCCTTGCGTGACAGCCAACTAGACAGCCATCTCATTGGCATTGTATGCCATAAAAGAGCAACATTACAAGATACCACATTTATGCTCAGATTTCAATAGCAATGGAACACATTGCAGAACATAGATACTTAGATTCAGTCTACAATAAGTTAGATTCAATCTACATTTAGTTAAAAATTCTCAACTTAACTCTGCTGCAACCAAACAAGATAGTAATGTTACAACTACTACCTTAAAAGGCCTGGAATTCCATGGAGTTAAATTTCCAAATTGAGACAGACTAACTCCACAGCTAACAGTGAAATTCAAATGTTGTATTTAAAGTGGTTGAAATGCAGCTCTTATGAATCGGTTATTTCTTTTCTTCCTTTTCTGCCTCTGCGGCCTTCTTCAACCTGGCACCGACCTGATGCTGATTCATCCTCTCAACAGGAAGTGTGGCATAGGCCTTGAATGGAACACATTGCAGAACATAGATACTTAGATTCAATCTACAACAACCAAACACGATCGTAGTGTTACAACTACTACCTTAAAAGGCCTGGAATTCCATGGAGTTAAATTTCCAAATTGAGACTAACTCCGCAGCTCACAGTGAAATTCAAATGTTGTATTTAAAGTGGTTGAAATGCATGCTCTTATGAATCAGTTATTTCTTTTTTTCCTTTTCTGCCTCTGCAGCCTTCCTCAACCTGGCACCGACCTGACGCTGATTCATCCTCTCAACACCAAGCGTGGCATAGGCCTTGAATGACTTCATCTCATCTGTAACCTTGACGAGCTAAACCAACAGTTTTTCATGGACAATGGGCATGTATGGGCCTTTGACCTGAGTGGCAATTGCCAGTTCCTCGGGAGCAGAATCTCCAGCCTGACAGAGACGATGTACAAAAAAGCATAAAAAGGCTTGTTAAATTAGTAGGAAATAAGCTTAGCTAGCAATCTTGGTGAGAGTCTTTAAGCTTGCCTTGACTTTGCATGCACACCTTGGGAAGATGACAAGCTTGGCTTTGAATGTCTTCAGTCTCTGGACATTAGCTTGGAGACCCTCAAGAGATCTATTCTTTCGCCTGTGATCCACCGCAATGCCAATTGTTGGTGCAAGCTTCTTTTGAATGCCAGCTGCCTGCAATTGCAGAACATACAGCCATTGTTTGGACACAATGTACAGATGAAGAAACTAATTATAGCTGGAAAATATGAGGTGAACAATCACAACCAAGGGTAAACTTTATGGTGCAAAATTTTCTGATGCAATAACCTATGACGGTGATGCAACAAGCCACACCTTCTACAAGAAAAATAACTTCATGCCATGCCATCTCAGCATCACAGATTATACCAAAGCTTCCATGCATTATAAATGGAAGATTCATCATATAAGAACACTGGACTCCATATGAATCTAAATTCTACAATTTTGCCAAAGGTCCCAAAAAGGTATATTAACTCTATTAAAATAAACTGTTCATGTACCTGACTATTCTCTGTAGAATCATAATTTCAAAAACAGAAACATTCAGGAGACCTTTTCAATAAGTTCACAAAAAACATACATATGCATTTCAGCTCAATTGCACCACAATGACTTTCCCTCTCAAAACATCCTTTATAACTGTACTACTTGGAGGTGTTTCATAGTAAAAAAAAGCAAGTATCTCATAGGAAAATGAATAAGCCCAGAAAAATGAATATTCAGCCACACAAGCAAAGCAATGAGAAATAAACAACTTATCGAACAATGAAAAAGTAGTCACCTTCAGTTCCTCAAGTGTAAAACCCCTGCCTGCTCTAGATTTCATGTAGTACTTGAGTGTTTGGCATTGCCCGATAGGGTGCAGGGGGGCAGCAGTTGGACGTGGGAAAATTTTCACAGCTTTCTTCTGTCGAGTTGCCACGTAAATGATATCATCATAGTGCATTAAAAGGTGCAAAGCACCAAAGATGCAAAATCCTTTTGGATTCTAATCTATGTCATCTATAACATACACAGATAAGCCTGCAACAGTAGAAATTATGTTACACAAGAAAGGGAAAGATGCTCACCAATATGTCTTCTGGTTTTGCGGGCAGGCTGGTTGAACCCAGTCTTTACATAATTCTGTCAGTGCTTCTTGAAATGGCCATTTGGCACATTGTTATGCTTAACTATTGCTCAACACCTGAATAACAAACGAGTTCATGGAAACAAGATCAACACCTCCAAGCAACACAAACTCAACAGCATAAGCTAATCTACACATAAATGCGATAAGCAAATAAAAAATCAAAGCATCACCGAGAATGCAAGCACGACAAACTGTCTGAACTATTAATTCTGTACCTATTCAACATTATAAAATGCAAACTTTTGTATCATAGTAGTCGAAATATTACAAGTTAAAGAAAATGAAATCATTAATACTCCCCCCCTCCCTCCAAGACTCGATTTCCCCGTGAGATGATCCTCGTATCTAATTTTTAGAGACTGGATTTGCTAATATAATTCGATTCTAACAACAAACCACATCTGAAAGGCAAGCCTTCTACCATAACGAAAATATATCCATAACCATCTGGAATCATGACATCATAAGCTTTCCAGGCGAATACGACCTCTAATCTTCGCAAATAAATTCCACAGATCTACGACCAGTGATCTCATACACAATGGTTTCCAAAATATTAAAAAAGGAAGGATATTGCGATTTACAACTCCATTAAGCACTAAAAGGCAAATGGAAGCGGACCAAATAATACTATAATTACAGGAATCGGGAAACTAAGGAGTCTCGCTCGAACGATAGAGATGTGTACCTTCCGCCGGCCGCCGGCCGCAGCGCATCGCAACTTACGCAGATGCTGTGGAACTAGACGAAAGAGGTCTTTTACAAGGATGAGAGGAGCGGCGATGTGTGGATGAACCCTGAATTGGACGGCTCAGATTGCAGAATTCGTGGATGGAGATGAGGCGTTATTCGGGCCTAAGGTTCGGCAGTTAAACAAGGAAGCCCAATTTGGCTCGTTTCTCGAATTAGGGCATGAAGTGTGGAAAAAAATGAGCCCCAATCGTATCATCCTATATACTAAGTTTTCGATTATAGGGCTGCAAATTAGGTTAAGCTCAAACCGAACCCAACCCGATCGAAACCAATCGGTGGGTCAGCTTGGCTGGAGATATTAAATTTTGGTTTGAATAAGAATCCATCCATTAGTACTAAAGATGTGAGAGATTAAAGTGGAAGATAAACTATTTATTAATTAGGGTTAAACCACCCAAATTAATATTTCTAAAATATTGAATCTAGTCAATCACTCCCAATAAAATTAGCAACATGATATATAAATTTTGTAACCACCTAGGGGGATCAGACTTCCTTAAAAATATGTTCACAAGTTGAAGACAATTAGTTTTAATTAGGATATTATGAAATCCTTCTGTAGCTACACGTTGTAGTCTAGAGATTGCCTAGCATTCCACCTAGAGGTGGTTGGTGGCATAATAAGTGTTACTTCCTGCTACTGTAGAGCTATTGACAGTTTTAATAATATATCTGGTATCGAGTCAGTAGAAAAAGAATAATCTGTTTCAAGGCTCGGACCGGGAACCCCAAAGTCATCAAGTGGATGAGACCTCACTTCTCCTCACACATCAAGGCTTGGACCCTCCGTCATACGAGAGGAGTGGCGGTTGCTATGCAAAACCTCATTTATATTCTTAGAGAGCATCCAGAGGTAGACTGCAATAAAAGATTTTAAATAATTAGAATAAAATTTCTCAAGGTTTTCACCATTATAATGATTAAAATAAAATAAAAATAAATCTTATATATAAATAAATATTAATAGATTATCGCACATAGCTTAATTAAATAGAAATTACAATCAAATGAACACTAAGATTTATGGAAAAAAACCCCTCAACTTGAAGGGTAAAAACTACGAGACAAACTAGAGAAAATCCACTATCAAATTAATAAATATACAGATTTCAAGACTTCTTGCCTAAACCAAAGCAACAACCACAAAAAAAATCACAGGGATATAAGGACTATATTACTAAGCACAATATCCAAAACCTTCCCAAAAGATCACAGTAAGAATCCACTGCAAACTGATCTAACCTGAGATATGAATGATTGATAATAGTCTTTTCTTATCTTTATCTTCTTCTCTTTTCTGGATCTCTTATTTTTTGGCCTCTACTATCAATTTGCAGTTTTCTTTCTCTCTCCCATATTTTTAGTCGTCGCTACCCTCGTAATCTCAACCCTAGCCACCTAATCTAGGGTTTAGGTTAATATAAGTGAAGTTCTAGACTGTCGGCTTCACTAAAGCCCATTATGAGCTGAATCTGGGTCATTTGCCTATATGCCCAACAACCTCCCCTTTCAGCCCATAAGGGAGGCAATTTCATGACTCCTCAATGTGAAGCTATGCCAACCAACTGTCGACACATCTTTTGTATCTCTTTCGATAAAGTCTTTGTAAACATGTCTACCCCATTATCATCTATGTGAATTTTCTGAAGCTGTAGCTGCTTCTCTTTAAGCACATTTCTGATCTAGTGATATTTGACATCTATATGCTTTGACTTAGAATGAAATGTTGGGTTCTTGCATTAATGGATGGCACTCTAGCTATCACAATACATCATATAGTTTTTCTATTTCAACCCCAATTCTTATAATAAACCTTTCATCCATAATATTTCTTTGCAGACCTCTATAGTAGCAATATATTATGCCTCTATGGTAGAGAGAGCAATACACTTTTGTAATCTAGATTGTCATGACACAACCTCCCTTGCAAAAGTAAGTACAAAATATGATGTGGACTTCCTTGTGTCAATATATCTTGTCATATCTGCATCTATATAACACATGTGGTCTATCTCTAAAACTTAAACAAACTTTAGAACTTCCTCTAATATATCTAAAAATCCACTTTACTACTTCCCAATGCTCTTTGCTTGGATTTGCAAGAAATCTGCTAGCAACACCTATTGTATATGCGATGTCTGGCCTCGTACATACCATCGCGTACATTAAACTTCCAACTACTGAAGCATAAGGAACCTTTTGTATTTTCTCCTTCTCCTCATCACTTGACAGACTCTGTTCTGAGCATAACTTGAAGTGACCTGCAAGAGAAAAACCAACTAGTTTGCATTACTCATACTGAACATATTCAATACCTTCTCAATGTATTTCTCCTATGATAACTAAATCTTCCTCTTTCTTCTGTCATGAGAAATCTGCATGCCCACTATTTATTTTACTGGCCCCATATCTTTTATTACAAAAGATTCACTCAGTTCCTTCTTCAACTTGTCAATCACAGATATATATTTCCCAAGGATAAGCATATCTCAACATAAAATAAGAGAATAATAAAATCATCACTAAACCATTTAATGTACACAGAATGATCTGAAGTTGTTCTTTTATATTCATTTTCAATTATAAATGAATCAAACTTTTTACACCACTATCTTGGAGCTTGCTTCAGCTCATACAAGCTCTTCCTCAACTTGCATACAAGATTTTATTTACCTTTGACTTTGAAGCCTTCTAGTTGCTCCATATAAATTTCCTCCTCCAAATCACCATGAAGGAAAGCTGTTTTTACATCTAATTGCTAAATATCCAAGTCTCGATCAGTAGCAATACCAAGAGCAACACGAATATAATATATTTTAACAATAAGAGAAAAAATATCTTCAAAGTCAATACATTTTTTTGACCAAAGTCTTTCACAACCAATCTAGCTTTATACGTTGGTTGAGAATAATATTCTTGAGTCTTCAACCTGAAAACCCACTTGTTCTTCAAGGCTTTACTTTCCTCTAGTAGTTGCACTAAATCATATATGTGGTTCTTTTGCAGAGAATTTATCTCTTTCTATAAAGCAATAAACCACTTCTTTTTCTGCTCACTTTCAAGCACTTCCTGGTAATTTTCTAGTTCTCCTACATCAGTAAGCATCACATACTTATTTATAGAGTATATTTTGGAAGGTTGATGTAGTCTAGAAGATCTTCTTAATTGAGGTTTTGTGGGAAATTGCTCTCTTTTTTCTTCTTGCTCAACATGTCCTGCAGGTAGATCAACATCTAGCTCTACACCATCTTCCTACACATCTCCCCCATCACCTTGATATACTGGAAGAATATCTATGTCATAGTCTACAAATCCCTATACAGAAGTCTTAGCTAGTGGCTCCTTCAAATCATCAATGGTTTGATCCTCAAAGAACACAACATCTCTATTTCTGAATATCTTTTATTTTTCTGGATCCCGAAGCCTGTAACCAAACTAATTATATGAGTAACTAAGAAAAATATACTCTTTTGTCTTACCATCCAGCTTAGACCTCTCATTGTCTGGAATATGTGCAAATGCACGACAACCAAACACTCTTAAATGCCTATAGGAGACATCTTTCCCTAACCATACATACTCTGCAACATCACCATCTAGAGTTGTACATGGTGATAAGTTGATTACATCAATTGTAGTCCTCAAAGCCTCATCCCAAAACTTTTTTGGTAGTTTGGCCTATGAAAGCATACATCTGATCTTTTCTATAATAGTGTGGTTCATCCTCTCTGTAAAGAACTGTCAACTCATGCTGGATGCTATGTGACATGTAATAATCATTAAACAATCCTATGTACTCAACACCATTATCTGATCTTATGCATTTTAGTTACCTTTCTATCTCTATTTCAACTCTGGCATGAAACTTCTTGAAGACATTAATAACCTGATCTTTGGTCTTCAAAGCATAGGCCCAAACTTTCCTGAAAAGTCATTTGTAAAAGTGATAAAATAAAGTGCACTACTGATACTAAGAATATTAATATATCCACTATAAGTTTTTGTCCTTAAAGGACCATACACATCTGTATAAACACGGTTTAAGGCATGCATTTTTTTAGATAAAGCAGGATTAACAAAGGAAACTCTATGTTGTTTACTAGTCAAACAATTAATACAAGGGTTCAAACATGTACCTTTGAGGTCTGGCAATACCTCTCTCTTGAAAATTTCTTACAGCCCCTTCTCGCTCATGTGTTTCGGTCACCTATGCCACAACTCTATGCTGAAGTCTTTCTCTGTAGTATTTAACTGCTCATCACAAGCTTTAGCCTGCAATATGTATAATATATGATAGTTCTTCCTATTAACTACAATAAAAGAACTTTTACTGAGCTTTCACTTCCCTTTATGAAATCTGACATCTAAGTCTTCATCATTCAACCTTCCAACTGAAATTAAATTTAGTCTTAAGTAAACCACATGCCTCACATCCTTAAGCACCAACTTACAGCTAAGGTTGGTCTTTATATAGATATCTCTTATGCCAATGATGTCTGTTGTGTCATAGTTGCCCATCTTGATAACACCAAAATTTTTAGACCTGTAAGTAGCAAAGAACTCCCTCCGTGGTGTATCATGATAAGAAGCACCTATGTCAATTATCCACTCGAGATCCTAGCATACACAAGAAAAAATATCATCAGAAGTAGACAAAATCAAATAATCACTACCTTGCACTATAGCTGTGATATTCTCTTTTGACTCTGTATGCTCTATTTCTTTTCCCTTTTTCTTGTTCTTCTTAGGTTGCTTACACTGATTCTTATAATATCCTTTCTCACCACAATTGTAGCAAATAATATCTTTCCTTAATTTTGACTTGCTTATACCTATACGTGAACCACTTCTATCTTTTGATTTTGACTTTCCTCTATTCTCTAAGACAAGTGTCTGTGAATCAATCTAAAAAGTTACTGAATTCTTTCTCCTCAACTCCTCATTCAACAAACTACTTGTTACTTGACTCATGGTGACAACACCATCTGGTGCAGAATTACTAAGGGAAACCACTAGTGTCTCCCAACTTTCTAGCAAAGAACTGAGAAGTAATAATGTCTGCAACTCATCATTAAGAGATATTTTCATAGAGGATAACTGATTAGTAATACTCTGCATTTCATTTAAATGCTCAGGAATAGAAGTACCCTCTTTATATTTCAAGTTCATAAGTTTTCTGATCAAGAAAGCTTTGTTGCCAGCCGTTTTTTTTTTCCTAAAGACCTTTTAACTTTTTCCAAAGAGAGTAAGCATAACTTTCAGTAGAAATATGGTGAAAGACATTATTATCAAGCCATTGACGAATAAATCCAACTATTTTTCGATCTAACCTTTTTCACTCATTATCTGTTATAGTTGTGGGCCTTACACTATCCCCTTGCAAAGGTCCATATAAATCTTTGCAATACAAGATATCTTCTATTCTTGATTTTCATATAATCCAATTATTTCTGTTTAAATTAATCATGCGAGAAACATTATCGGCCTTCATGTTCAAATATAAAAGATTAAATGCTACTAAAACCCTACTATAATACCAGTTAATGGAAATAAAATAGGAATAAACTTTGTATATGAACAAATACTAGCAGACCGTTATACACAACAGAATCAAATAGAAATCACAATCAAATGAATACCAAAATTTATGCAGAAAACCCTCTTAACTTGAAGGGTAAAAATCATAGGACAAGCTAGAGAAAATCTACTATCAAAATAATAAATATACAGATCTCAAGGCTTCTTGTCCAAATCAAAGCAACAACCACAAGAGAATTACAAGGATACAAGGACTATATTACTAAGCACAATATCCAAGACCTTCCCAAGAGATCATAGTAAGAATCCACTACAAACTGATCTAACCTGAGATATGAATGATTGAGAATAGTCTTTTCTTATCCTTGTCTTCTTTCTTTTCTTGTATCTCTTATTTTCTTGTCTCTATTATCAATCTATAGTCTTCTTTCTCTCTTCCACATTTTTAGCCATCGTTGCCCTCTTAATCTCAACCCTAGCCATATAATCTAGGGTTTAGGTTAATATAAGTGAAAGTCTAGGTTTTGAGATTCACTAAAACCCATTATAAACTGAATCTGGATCATCTGTCCATATGCCCAACACCTAAAGCCACAAGTCAATGGAACCGGAGTCGATGAATTGAAACTGGTAGTGTAGGATGGTTTGAGCAAGATCCATAAATCGAATAGCAAATTGACGATTGAAAAAAATATGCTCAATAAAATCATAGATCAAATTGGCAAACAGGGTAGGTAGTGGGGTAGCAAGAATATTGGAGAGCCAATGGGACATTGGTAACGGCTCCATGTAGTTTCTAAAGAAAAAATTTTACTAATCGAAGGATATTGAGGTTCCATTTAGTCATCTAGCTATTCCATTCCTTATCTGCCTATCTCGTAAAAAACTATGTAAACTTTTTTATGTAGGTTTTTGGTGGGTTCCAGATCCACTTGTCATTCTTGAACTCTATAGGGGCTGAATTCTAGTAATCAAGAAGGGATAAAAAAAGATTATTAAGTGTAGAAAGATACCAATCAATATCGATGATAAGATCTTAAACTAGGGATAAGCAATCTATAATAGTAATCTTGAAAAATGTAGCCCACTTAGATAGGGAGATGTTGATGATCCATGGGTTATTCATGAGGTTAGTGTGCAAACCTAAACTAACAAGCTTTATAAAACTACACTTGGCATTATACTTAGCTAATGAGATGTCAACCTATAGATTCTACTCCTTGAGGATGAGAGGATGTGCCTTACACCAATGGAGGTGTTGATGAGAAAAAAAGTAATGAAACCTAAGGCCACCCAAGGAGTTGAGGTGGTGATATTGCTCCAACTAAGGAGTTTTAAGTTTCCTTCAATGGCCAGTGTCACCCCATAAGAAGCTTCTGAGCAAAATGGAGATTCTATGGATAATTTTCTCAAGGAGGTTCAAATTAATCATATAATGAAGGGGCAATTGAATTGAGTATAGAATTCATAAGCACGGTCTTGTCGGACTGAGAGATCAGGTTGGTTTGCCAACATTGATTTTGAAGGTTATTTTATCAACCAATATTTTCTTGTAACGATTGTGGAAGACAATTATGGGATACAAAAAAACCTAGATAGGGAATGGGTCAGTTCCTCTCTTTAATTCCCAAAATACAAGTAATATGATGTCGGAGGATAATGTTTGGGAAAGTAAATCTCAAACTTGGCTAGGTTGACAAAGAGGCTCGATAGCTTAGTATAGAGATTGAGGATAGACAAAAGGGGTAGAGTAGGATTTGTCATTGGCTCTAATAGCAATGAGAACATCATTCATTGATGAACATAAGATGTGAAATGAGACTGGTGATCCAAAAGGGATGATAGGATCTATTGAACAAGCACAAAGAGAATTAGGGAAAGGTGAGTGGGTCTCCCTACCTCAAAATAGAGAACTAGTTGGACAATTCTTTGTTAATACAACAAGAGAATTAGGGAAAGGTGACACATGCCATAATTTAACAAATAATTCTAAAGAAAAATTATTAGCAAGGACAGTCCAGATAACAAATTAGAAAATAATGTCAAATGCTTTCTGGAGATTGATCTTGATAAGAACAATGGGGTTTTTGTTTTTAGAGTGAAATAGTGTCCGAAAGCTCATAAGTGATGACAATATTGTTATGGATATTTATGTCAGGTATGAAGGCGGATTGCTCGCTATTATTTAGATTGGTCAAGAGGGTTGTCAGCTTGTTAGAGATAACTTTAGAGTGGAGTTTATATATAATGTTGCATAGGGCGATCGGTTTGTAATCAATGATCTTAGTAGGATTGAGCTTTCAAGGGATAAAAATCAGAATGATTTTGCCCCAACTACTAAGTATAATAGAGCACATATAGAATTATTTAAAGATCTTTTGGATAGAATTTTAAGAATAAATTGAGAGTCCAATGCATATGTTAAATGTTAATTAGTGTTTGATTTTTTTTTTTCAAACTGTATCTTGCTTGGATATTACATTGGAAATGCTTAAATATTGATGCTACCTAAGTATTAGATTTTAGCATTTGTAACATACTAATGTAATTTTTTAAAATATGAAAGTACCCATGATTTTATCTAAAATTATAAAATTATCAAAATTATTTAGTTAACAATCAATATGACTTATATTTTCTACAAGGTGAAATTTTTTATTTATTTTTTAAAATTATTTTATATTTATTTATATGGTTATATTTTTATTTACTATATATTTAGTCTATATAAAATTTATTAATAAGATTATATACATTCAATTTTATTTTTATTCTATTTATTAAAAATGTATTGATTTTTAAATAAATATTAAAAATATTATAAGGGGCAAATTTATTATAAAATATTAATAAACTTTGAAATATAATTTTACCAAACAATACTTATACCCTATCTAAAATCTAAATTTTATCTATTATTTATTAAACACTTAAAATCACATTCACTTAAGCCTCTTTCTCCATCTGCATATTAAAATTATAGATATGTGTTGATTATACATGAGTGATGACATGTGTGATATACTATATGGTCTTTTTATTTTTATTATTATTGATATTTATCTTTATATTACTTATTTCATATATTGTAATGTTATTATATATATGCAATGAGAATTATATCATAATAATATTATGATAATGAGACTAATTTACTTTTAAATATAGATCCTAAATAATCTCAGTCATAGGTTACTTGAGAGGGGCATCAAGATGACTAGATATATCGATGTGCTGCATATCCATCCATATGATAGATGTAGTTGGTTTCATAGCTGCTTGTGTGGGGACACTAGGGGTATAGTGTAAATGCTCATTAAAGATTGAATTCACTGATTGATCTGCTTACAAAATACTGGATGGTTGATTATACCTAACATCAGATAACGATTTCATAGTCTCAATTATATGTCTGGTCCTTAGACTTAGGATACTAATGATGCGTTATTTGAGTACTTTGTTCTTTAGTATCAGACTTACAAGTCTAGAAGTTCCAGATTTGGTATAGTCAATTATTGAGAATGGTACTCAACTTTACGAAGGTGATTGAGTGTCAATAGGGGATTGTCTACTCTCGGTATCATGATAGAAATATCATGTGTATTCTTGCTCAAGCAAATCCATGACCAGGATCATTAAGATTGAGAGAGGAGTTCTCCAGAATAATTTGATTATAACGAAACTCGGATAGATTCTATATGAGGTTTGACAATATTATGTCTGATATATGGTCTATGAGATATTAGATGGATGAGAGACTATAGATATACGATAACTGAGGATAGACAGGTCAAATGGATTAACTCCCCTTGTATTATTTAGGGACTATGGCATAATGACCTAGTATGTCTATAGTCAATGAGTTGAGTGAATTATTATGTGATAACAATTGATTCGGTTGGCAGATGCAACTCATGACCAACTCAACTCAGTATTGGGCCTAGAGAGTTACATATATATGATAGATGTTGTGACGAATAGAGGTGTGGATATGAGATATCTATTAAACCCTTGTTTTATTATATATCCAATAAACCCCTATATTATTGGATTCTATGGATGAGATCTAATAAGAGCTAAATTAGAGATTATTGAATAAAGATCCACTAATCTAAAGGCATAGGTAGTTGGAAAGAGATCCAATACCCAATAGGTCATTGGGATTAAGCTGTATATACCTCTATAAATAAAAAGGGCCTCAGGGGCTTATAGGCTAGAGTTCTTTATGGCTACCCCTCTTATTCTCCTCAGCTCACATGCAACAAACTGAGAGCATCAATGCTGCTCTCGGCCAAGGAGTCTTGCAGCATGAGAACACCTAGTGGAGTGTCCTTACATCGGGGACTCTTGGTCGCAAGGGGAAGCTTGGCGACTAGGACTTTGCTGGCCGTCCATGGCAAGTTGCAGCCATGGTTTATGATTGGGGGCTAGGGTTTTCTTAGCCACCCAAGGTTGTCCTATGGTCAAGGACTCCTAGCTACATGGGTATCCCTAGCGGCTAGAGTTTCCTAGTTGCATAAGGGTGTTTTCTTGCTATAGGAGGCACGCTATGGTAGGGAATCCCATAATTCAGTAAAATAAATAAATAATTAATTAATAATTATTATCTAATAGTCTTATATATTGATATGTATATGTGATATATGATATGGATGGATGATCATGAACCATGTGATATTATGTGTGTATATATGATTATTATTATTATTGGGACCTGCAGGCCCCCGTTTTCTTATTTAGTACCAGGTTTGCATACTTGTAATTATATTATAATTATACAAGGAGGCACCGCAGAAGCATGAAGGTGATATAGGGACCCACGAGGCTGATTCAGATGATCGTGGCATATGGAGATGTGTCGAGATACTAACAGATCCAGTGATGACGAGATGGACAATCATAGGGCATGAAGATGTGCCGATGCACACATAGATCGTGATGTGAGTTATTGACCCACTAACTCAGACCTGATCATATTAGGTTATGATACATGATCATTCGGTGTGATTCTGCATATATGTATACATATATATATATATATATATATATATATATATATATATATATATATATATATATATATATATGTGTGTGTGTGTGTGTATGTTTATGTGTGTGTGTATGTGACACATTATATTAGGAGACCAAGTAAAAAAAAAATCTCCTCATACGAAAATATTAAGTCAGTAAGCATGAGACAATTAAATTGACTCATATGACCTTCTATCATTATAGGGAGAAATTGAATTCCGACGTAGGTTGAGTTGGTCTGGTCCCTCGCGGCTCACCTATATTGCGATTCAAGATTTTGCTTATGATATAGAGATGTCATTGATGACTTGAGGATATCATGGTCGAGTCCCTCAAAGGTATATCATCAAATCAGACTCATCTTGTAACGATGGTGATGACTTAATCAAATATCATGATTGGACGAGTCCCTTGAGGCCATGATGGTTTGGAGGCCGAACAGGACAGGAATCATAAGGAGTTGTGATTGGCAAGAGTTACCTATCTTTTTGGGCTTAGTGTAATTAGTCGAGTCCCTGAAGGTTACACTAAGACGTCAATTGAATCCCTATCCCCGCTAGAAATCTATCAAAAATTTTTATTTCACACATGGAGGGTGTCGTGTGATTCATAAAAAAAAGTAAGAGTAGATTAAGATAAAAGTTTATATCTTAATATATATTTTTTACAAAATCTATATGTTATTTATTTACTACATCTCTTATTTTTCAGAAAATATATTGCTTTCAAACCCCTTACATGACATACTTGATGACAATCGTCTCATTGGTCCAAATTGTGCAGATTGGCTTTGTAACCTGAGAATATTTTTCACGACGGAGAAAATCGCATATGCCTTAGATACAATTATACCATAGCCTGAAGCAATAGCACCTTAGGAAGAGTTTACTTGATATAAGAAGTATATAGATGATTTTCCTCTCGTTTAGTGTTACTATTAGGATTGTAATGGCACTAGGAGGAGGAGGAGGAGGAGGAGGAGGAGGGGGTGGGTGGATGTGTGAATTAGTGCTTATGAAAAAAAATTTATGATGATTTAAATATTTACTAAATAGAAACCATATCGAAAATACGTTTAAACATAGAGACATTTGTAATAGTGCAAGCAAAGATAGTAGACAGTTAAATAACAAAGCAATGAAGATAAAGAGCAAATAAGAGGAAGCAAACCGATTTTATAGTGGTTCGGTCTCATGACCTACGTCCACTCCTAATTCCTCCTCCGTTGAGGTTATCGACTTCTACTATTGATCTTCCTTCAATGGCTAAAGATCAACCATTCTCTTACAACTCTATTCGCCTTTTACAGATTTAGGAGATAACCTTTACAAGTCTCTAAGCTCTTTCTTAAAAAAAAAAAAAAAAAAAACTACATAAGATGAAATGAGAAGAAGCTCTCAATTACAATACCGTCTCTATAAGGTTTTTGCTCTTAATTGCTTACATACAACAGCAAGAATGGGTGAGGTATTTATAGGCCCCAAATAGCTTTAAAAGTGGAGCCCAAAATTAAATTTTAAGTGTTCTCGAGGTGTTGGTCTCGAAGATTGTGTTCTGGGTGGTTCAACCGCCTGACATAATCTAGCAGACTATATTTGGGTAGTTCAATTGCCTGACATAGTCTGAAAGACTGTGTCTCGGTTGGTCAACCGCCTAACACATCTTCGAAGACTGTGTCATCTTGGTAATCGTGTCTTCGATGATCGTGTCTTATCTGACCTTGGGTTACTAAAATGACTTTTATAATAAGTCTAAATTAACCCTAATTACGATCTAATGACCTCTTAATTGAGTTAGTAAAATTAACTCTCATTATGATGTTAACTGTGATACTCAATGTATAATCTTTGTTGTCTGATTGTCTCTATAGCGAACTCTTGGCATCCTTCCGATGAACCCCCGGTGAGCTCTCGATTTCCTTCGGTGAACTCCTAACGAACTTATAGCATTCTTTTAGTGAACTTCTGGTGAGTTCTCGGTGAGCTCCTGACAACATCATTCGAACCTCGACCGACCTCCGGTGAACTCTCGATGAGCTCCCATTTAGTTGTCCAAACCTTGGCCCAATGTTCGAACTTGACTCTAGCCCAACATCTGACTATAATGTCCTTTTACCGTCGCAGTTAATCCTGCATCGCTTTCTTTAACACAAAAGTTAGATTATAAAACCCATCAGTTGTTTTCATCATGAAAATCCAAGATTCAACAAGTACAAGTAAGGATAGTGAGTGAAGTAAATCATAAGCAATAACAAAGCAAAATAAGAGAATGATGCCACTGGCTTTCACTATCGATCTTCTTTCCAACGGACGAAGATCAACTACCCTTGTTACAACTCTTCTCCTTTTTAATAGATTTAGGAGAGAATATTTACACCTCTTTTTTATAAGAGACCTTACACCTCCTATAATTGAGAATCACTTCTAAACTCAAGGAGGAGGAAGAGATTAAACTAATGCTCAAAGAGAGCTTTCAACATTTTTTTTCTCTAGAATTCTTTCTTACATCAAGCAAACATGAGTGGGGATCATTATAAATCCCCAAAGGCTTCGAAAATAAAGCTAAAAATTTAAATCCTTAAGATTTTGGGCTACTAGTGTTACTACTATCCACGTAGGATGGTACTATCACTGAACAGAGCTTGAGAATCTAGGCTCTAATGGTACCATCATCGACCTAGGTGATACCACTATCGCGCTGGGCAGCACCACCACCGACATGAGCGGTTCCATCATTGGAACTCCTAGAAAAGCACAGCTAGTACTTTTCTACTCTTAGGTAGTACCACTATTGGAATTTCCAGAAAAGCACAACTAGTGCTTTCCAGCTCTTAGGCTATACCATAGCCTAGGCCAGGTGGTACCATCACCCAGGCCAATCTTAGGTGATCGAATTGGCCTTCCAATAATCCTAATTCAACCTTGGTTTAGGCCCAATGAGCTTCTAATTAAGTTATCATAGTTTCGACCTAACACCAACTTAATTTGAGTCCAAACAACCTCGATCAAGACTTAACCACCCAATCACATATCTTGTAAAATTATGAAACTTTTAACATGTTGTCCAATATTTTGGCATATTATATGATTATCCGACACTTCATCCGAACTTCCAATGCATCATCATTTCCTTCGACATATCGCCTGAATAATCAGTATATTAGCTTCCCATAACATCTAATCTTTTAGCGCAATACCCGATCTTTTCGGCTTGATCCTTGAACTTATAGCACAATGTCTATCCTTCGACACGTCAACCAATCCTCAAATTCGATGTCTAATCTCTAACATGATACTTTCCGACTTGACATATGATTCTCCTACTTCAATAATTTGCCCTGTGATGGTTCATGTCCATGATCGAAGTTTTTTCTACGTCACTTATCTTAAAAGTTTATTAGTCTATAATCTTATTAGTTGATTTTATCATCAAAATCTGGGATTCAATAATCTTCCCTTTTTTGATGAAGATAACCAATTGATGACAGAGCTTTAACTAAACTTTCCCCCGCTTATATGTCATTTTGAAAGATGATAATGCACTTAAATTTAAATGATCATATATCATTTTAAATGTATGTACTGAATTCAAGTTGAAAGAAATTTAATTATGATTCAAGCTCAAAAATCATTATTTGATCAAGTCTTAAAAATCATAATCATTTCAAGTTTCAAATATCAACAAATATCAATATATAATATCAAAATATAACTATAAGTTAACCATTTGCATAACAAAGAATCATAAACAAGACATCATGATTCTCCCCCTTGGTTAATAGAAAAATAAACTTTTCCCCTTTTGTTAAACATGTAATTCTCCCCTTATTAATAAAAGACATGAGTTACCACACTTCTCCCTCCTCCTTTGTCATTATAAAAAAGAAGAGAAGGATATCACGGTGCTACTTCTCTCCATTTTCATTAATGTTTCAACTGTAAAACTACTTTGATATCATAATATGAAGGATATTAATATTAAGGATAAGTTTAAGTTATGGGAGGTTAATTGATGATGAGATATATAAATCATAAATATAAAAGAATAATATAAAATAAATCTCAAGTCTTAAGCATCAAGAAGTCAAGTGAAAGATCATGATTCATTTAGATAAATCTTCTCTTTAGTAAATAGCAAAAGGAATTATAGGAGAACTAATAGTAAAAAATCTTGATTCATATAAAATAAATCTTGTTATAAATATCGAGAAGTTAAGTGAAAGATCATGATTCATTTAGATAAATCTCAATCTTAGTCATTGACGAAAAAAAATAATCATAAGAAAATGGATATCAAAAGTTTCTAATTCATATAAGATAAATCTTAAGTTACAAATATCGAGAAGTCAATATCATGATTTATTTAAATAAATCTCCTTCTTAGTCATTACAAAAAGAAAGAATTATAGGACAACGAATAGTAAAAGTTCTTTAATTATGTGTTGCTAAGACACACGAGTCATCTTTAATAGCATCATCTATGCAAGCAGCATTTGTACAAATTTTTTAAATGAAGAACATGTTTAAATATCTTTTGATATATCTTCAGTAGTCAGCTCCTTAGGATGTGTATCTACATACTTTTATTTCTTGAGTAATGTTTATTTGAAAGTTATATCTAAGTTACTTTGGAGAGGAGAATTCTCATTCAAATTCAAATTATTGAATTCAAAATCATCATCAAAATTATTTTTCATAACATTGGGAGATTCATTAAAAATAACATGAATAGATTACTCAATAACTAAAGTTCTTTTTATTGAAAACTCGATAAGCTTTAGAAATAGAGGAACATCTAAGAAAAAATGCTTTCATTGGATTTTGCATTAAGTTTTCCTAATGCTTTACAAATATTTTTTTAATGAAGTACGTGTTTGAATACCTATTGATATATCTTCAATAATTAACTAGGATGTGCACCTACATCTATTCTTTAGGTGAGGTTTATTTTAAAGTAGATATATCCAAGTTAATTTAAAGAGGAGAATTCTCAATCAAATTCAAATTATCAAATTTAAAATTATTATCAAAATCATTTTTCTTAACATCAGGAAATTCGTTAAAAGTAAAGTAGATAGATTCCTCAATAACTAAAGTTCTCTTATTAAAAACTCGATAATCTTTAGAAATAGAGAAATATTTAATAAAAACATGCTTTTATCGGATTTTACATCAAAATTTCCTAATGCATCATTTTATTTAAAATAAAATATTTACAACCAAAAATTTTAAAATACGTTATGTTGAGTCTTTTATTGTTCCATAATTCATAGGAAGTTTTAGATAGTTGAGGTCTTATAAGAACTTTATTCATTGCATACCATGTTAACGATTTCGGCTCGAAAGTATTTGGGTAGGCTATGTTCATTAAGCATAGTTCTTACCATCTCTTATAAACTTCTATTCTTTCTATCAACAACTCCATTTTATTATAGATTTCTTAAAGTAGAGAAATTATGGTCATACCCATTTGAATCATAAAATTCTTAAAAATCATGATTTTTATATTTACCACCATGATTACTATAAATAAAATAAATCATAAACTTTTTTTGAACTTATTTATAAAATCTGGCAAAATATTTAAAACAATCACTTTTATATGGCAAGAAGTATATCTAAGTATATCTATTATAATCTTCAACAATTACAAAAGCATATTACTACCTCCTATACTTGTCATATTAATAAGTTCAAATTATTCCATATGAATTAATTATGATGGTCAAAAGGTGATCACTTGATTTTTCAATTTGAAGCTACTCTTTATATGTTTTCTTAGTTGACACACATCATAAATTTTATTTTTGACAAATTTAATTTTTTAAGTATTCATCTTATAAGTTTTTTAGTTCCAATTTGTGAGACTAATTTTATACTCACATGTCATAATTTCATATGCTAAAGCCATGCATCATTATTTAGAATCAAAAAGTAAATTTTATTATAAAAATTATCAAGATCAATAGTATAAATATTATCACTTTGTAAATCATTCATAGATTTATTCTTATTTGGTATTTCTATGATACAAGCATTAGATTTAAATTTAACATTATATAACAAAGTCAACTAATGCTTAATAAGTTATGTTTGAAACCATCTACTAAATAAATATCTTTAATCAAAAGTTTTGATTTGTTACTGACATTTCTAGTGCTGGTGATTTTTCTTTATTATTGTCTCTAAAGGTGACATATCCTTCGTCTCGATTAATGAGCTTTAAGAATTGTGTTGGATTCTTAGTCATATACCTTGAGCATCCACTATTAAGATATCATCTTTTGCTCCTAGCTCTTATTTGGAGATAAACCTATAAGAAAGATAAGTTTGCTTTAGGTATCCATCTAACTTTGAGTCCTTCATGGTTAGATCTACCTTTCTTGATTTTTGACATTAAATTATTTATTATTCCTTAAGGAACCCAAACTAATTTATGGGAACTATATTTTTTAAGAGAGTATGCATAATCATAATGATCAAAGCTTCTGCAAAAATTATATTTAACTTTAGGGGGGATATGTATTGTGTGTCTTTTTATAAATTTTGTTGGCATTTGATGAGTGTTACTGCTCGCGAAGCTAATTCCTTACTTTCTATATACAAAAACCTTGTTTAATGATTGATTTCTAATTTAATTTTTTTAATGCTTGTTGTAATAAAATATTTTCCTTTTTAAATGAATCTAACTCTTCACATTTAGTGTAAGATGTTAACATATAATTATCATACTTTTTTAATTTATCAAATTTATTAGAGAGATACATTATTTTTTTTAGCAATTTATATTTCTTAGTAACTTCTTTAAGTTCATCATACAAATTATGCAATGTATCAAGTAATTCATTATAGGACAAAGATATTTCAGGAGAGTCAAATACCTCATCGTATCATCACTTGAGCTTTTGTTCAAATAGTTCTCTTTGGTTCTAAGTGCAATATTCTTCATGTTCTTTGAAAGGTTTTTCTCTTATTCATCATATACTTTGCAAGTCATTTTATTGGTCATTAAAGATCCTATGAGTTCTTTAAGAGAAAGGTTATTCAAGTCTTTTCTTTCTTGAATTGCGATTACCTTTGGATCCTAGTTTTTTGGAAGGTTGTTCAAAAATTTATTTAAGATTAGTATAACTTTTACCAAGAGCTTTTAAACCATTGACAATATTCGTAAAATATGTATACATGTCACTAATGGTTTCACTTGGCTTCATTGTAGAAAATTCATAGCTATGTACTAAAAGATTACTTTTAGATTCTTTAACTTTATTAATGCCTTCATTAAGTAACTTTAAGTGTGTACTAAATATTATATGTGGTGTCACAAGTAGAAACATGATTAAACTCATTTTTGTCTAAAGCATAAAATAAAACATTCATAACTTTAGTATTTAAGGATAATGTTTTCTTCTCAAAATCATTCTATTTATTCATCAGTTTAGAAGATTTTAAAAATCGAATTTGATTATGATCCAAAGATCAAAATTCATAGAAAGCAAGAAAAATTATATTCGTGTTTTTCAACAGGTGTAGTATATCCTACTGAACATAGGAGATGAGTAAGGAGTGACCCTCTTGGTTGCTTGAAAAAGCCATTAAATTTCTCTTAGATGTTAATCTAACTAAGAGAACTAAGGTTTGATACCAATTCTTAGGATCATAATGACACTAAGAGTAGGAGGGAGGGAGGAGGGAAGAGGTGGGTGAATTAGTGTTATAGCAAAAAGGATTAAATTTAAAAAGTTTGATCAATAAATGTGTATCAAAAATATATTTAACTAAGAGTGTAAGGATAGCGAGTGAAGTAAATCAGTAAGCAATAACAAAACAAAGCAAGAGAAGGATACAAATTAATTTATAATTGTTTAGTCATCCCGACCTATGTTCACTCTTGATTTCTCTTCCCTCAATGCTATCAGCTTTAACTACTGATCTTCTTTCCAACGGATGAAGATCAACTGCCCTTGTTACAACTCTTCTCCTTTTAACAGGCTTAGGAAAGAATCTTTATATCTCTCTTTTACAAGAGATTTCACACCTCCTATAATTGAGAATCAATTCTAAACCTAAAGAGGAAGAGATTCAACTAATGCTCAAAGATAGTTTATAATACTTTTTTCTTTAGAATTCTTTCTTACATCAAGTAAACATGAGTGGGGTATTTATAGACCCCCAAAGCCTTTAAAAATAGAGCCAAAAATTTAAATCCTTAAGATTTTGGTATTAATGATACTACCATCGAAACAAAGCCCAAGAATCTGGGCTCTATCGGTACCACCATAGGTGGTACCATCATTACCCTGGGTGGTACCACCATCAGGAGGGGCGACACCATCGCCAAGACTCTCAAAAAAGCACAAATAGTATTTTTCAACCCATAGGCGGTAGGTACCATTGCCTAGGCCTAACAGTACCACTATTTAGTTCAACTTGAGGTCACTAGATTAGCCTTCCAACAGGCCCAATCGGCTTCTAATTAAATTGACATGGTTTCAGCATAATACTAACTAAATTTGAGCCCAAACAATCTTAATCAAGAATTAACTACTCAATCATATATCTAGCATAATCACGAAGCTTTCAACATGTTATCTAACATTTCAATATGTCATCTGATCATCTAACATTTCATCCGAACTTCTAATGCATTGTCATTTCCTTCAGCATATCATCCAATCTATCAGCATGTTGACTTCCCACAATATCTAATCTTTTGGCACAATACCCGATGCCTGAACACATAACACAAAAAGTCTATCATTTGACATGTCGACTAATCCTCTGGCCCAATGTCTGATTCTCCTACTTTGACAATTTATCCTATAATGGTTTATGTCTATGATTGAAGTTTTTTTCTACATCACCTATCTCAAAAGCTTATTAATCCATAATCTCATTAATTGGTTTTATCATTAAAAACTTACAGAGGTAGCATGAAAGCATGGATGTCAATTCTATCCTCCTATATCTCCATAAATTATTTAAGAAATAAGAAAAGACTTAGTGATATAAGATATCAAATATCCTCTTCCATGCTAGGATAATTGAAGGGACATTATTTCAAAACCATGTCCTAAAGATGATAGAGTAGATTGAGAAACTCATAGGTCTAGGAATGATCCTAGATGATAACTTATGCATTAATCTTATACTTTAGTCTTTTTCAGACTCTTTTTCTTAGTCCATTATGAATTTCAATATAAACAAGCTTGAGGTGGCTCTTCCTGAGCTCCTCAGTATATTGAGGAAGGCAAATAGTACCATCAAGAAAGAGAAATTAGTTCTTTACATTGGTGAGACCAAAAAGAAAATGAAGGTTGACAATTCCCTTAAGAAGGGTAAGGGCAAGGGCAAGGGCAAGGGCAAAGGCAAACCGGGTAAGGCAAAGGTTCTTAAAAAAAGTCCTACAAAGGACAAAAGCTAGTAGTTCCACTATGGCAAAGATGAACATTAGAATATGAGCTACAAAAGTGAAATAGAAGCTTGGAGAAGCTTTAGGTACATTCATGATCAGTCTTCATTTATTAAATTCTTATGATAACACATGTATATTGGATATTGTCAGTGCTTATCACATTTATAATTTGTTACATATTCTAGCAAGACTTAGGAGATTGGTGAGAGATAAGATAAACCACGAGATATGCAATAGAGCAAAAGTTGCTATGGCGGTTGTTGGTGAGGTCACCCTACATATACTTGGTGGAGCTATGATTGCATTAGATGAATATTATTTTGTTCCTTTTATTATCAAAAATAGTATTTCTATTTTATGTTAATAATAAATAGATATAAATTAGTTCTTGAGGATAATAATTGTTTAATTATTATGGATGATAAGATCATCACTAAAGAAACTTTGCATAATGGTTTATTTGTGCTAGATATAACTCCACACACCATGAATATAAGTATGTCCAAGAGGAAACGAGATAAGGTGAATAGTGTATAGATGTGATATTATAGGCTAGGTCATATCCATAAATGATTCAAAAGTTACTGAATGATTGATACCTAGATCTATTTGACTATGAATCATATGTTACTTATAAACTCTACCTTTGTGGGGAACTGAACAACTCTCCATTTAGTGGAATTGGAGAAAGAGCCACTAAGTTATTGGAACTCATACATAACGATATATATGGTCTAATGTCGACTCAGGTCACAAACGATTACTCATATTTTATTACTTTCATTGACGATTTCTTTAAGTACAGACACATATACTTGATGAAGTATAAGTTCGAAGCTTTTGAGAAATTCAGGGAATATAAATTGGAAAGAATATTAAGACTCTTCGATCGGGTCGAGGAGGAGAATACTTAAGTACAAAGTTCACTTATCTTCTCAAAGACCATATGACTCTGTCCCAATAGGTACCTCCTTATACACCTCAGCTCAATGGTGTATTAGAAAAGAGGAATCACATGTTATTAGATATAATTTGATCCATGATAAGTTTTGTTGAACTACCTATCATATTCTTACCTTCTGAAAATAATTTCATCTAAGTTGAAAATGTCTACAGCATATGAGATATGCAAAGGAAAGAAGTCTGATTTTAAGATTATTAAGATTTGGGGCTGCCCTGCCCATGTTACAAAACATAACCTCGATAAGTTGGAATAAAAATGGAGTGGTGCAAGTTCGTGTGACACCCCAAGAAAACTTATAGGTATTATTTCTATCATCTCAAGGACCCAAAGGTCTTTGTTGCCAAGATGACAGTGTTTCTTGAGAAGGAGCATATTCTTAGTGGAAATAGTGAGAGTGTGATTGAGTTAAGCGAGGTAAGAGAGCCTAGCCCAAGTACCTTTCCGGAGGTCGAGTCTATTCAGATATATAACATATAAGTTCCTAACTTTACATAAGTTTGGTGGAGTATCTCACCCTCCTGAAAGATATGTGGGATATATCAATAGAGAGGATGCTCAGAATATTGATCCTTAGACCTACAAGAAAGTTATTATAAGTATAGACTTTGGAAAGTTGTAAGAAGCTATGAATTCTGAGATAGATTATATGTACTCTAATAAGTTTGGAACCTTGTTGATGCACCTAAGGGTATCGTACTCATCAGTTACAAATTGATCTTCGAGAAAAAAATCATAGTAGATGGAAAGATGGAGACCTATAAGGCAAGGTAGTGGCTAAGGGGTATCGTCAAAGTCCAGGAGTTAACTATAATAAAACCTTCTCACCTATAGTATACTATCTATGACTATGAGATTTGGAAGATAGATGTGAAAACTACGTTCCTTAATGACAACCTTGATGAGAAGGTATATATGATACAGCTTGAATGATTGGTGTCCAAGGAAAGTACAGATAAGGTGTGTATGTTACTTAGGTCCATCTACGGACTAAAGTAAGCTTCATGAAGATGGAACATAAAATTTAATGAGGCGATAATATATTATGACTTCATTAAGAACGAAGATGAGCCTTATGTATACACGAAGGTAAGTGAGAGCATTATCACCTTCTTGTTGCTATATGTGGATGATATCATGATAATTGAGAATGATGTAGAAATGCTCTTCATAGTTAAGGCTTGGCTATCTAGACACTTCTCCATGAAGGACTTAAGGGAAGTATCTTACATCTTGAGGATTCGGATCTATAGAGATAGATCCAAGATGATGTTCAACTTATCCCAGTCCAAGTACATACACACCATTGTCAAAAGATTTGGTATGAAAAATTTCAAGATAAGTCTCATACTGATGAGACATGAAATATCACTTTCTAGGAGTATATCCCTAAGGACTCCTAAAGAAAGGTACACATACATATGATACCTTATACCTCTACGATAGGGTCTATCATGTATGTTATACTATATGCTAGGCCTAATATAGTATATACTCTGAATGTCACGAGCAGGTATTAGACAGATCTAGGTTTGAAACATTAGAAAGTAGTAAAGTCCATCCTTAAGTACTTAAGAAGGACTAAGAATCATTTACTAATATATGGAGTGTTGGTTACAGGTGCCCTATAAGCCAATCACGTGAGTGATGACATGTGTGACATGCTACATAATTTTTTTACATTATTATTATTAGTATATTCTCACATTATATTATCTGTTGAATATATATATATATATATATATATATATATATATATATATATATATATATATATATATATATATATATATATATATATATATATATATATATTATGATGCTCTTGATTTTGTGCAATGAGAATCAGATTATGATGGGTTTACAATAATGAGACTGATTCGCCTTTAAAAATAGATCCTAAATAATCCCGGTTATAAGTTACTTGAGAGGGATATTGAGACAATCGGACAGATTGATGTACTGTACACCCATCCATATGATGGAGGCGATTGGTCTCATAGCCAATTGTGTGAAGACACTAAGGACATAGTACATGTGTTCATTGAAGAATAAGTTCACTGATTGATCCATTTACGGAATGCTATATGATTAATGATACTTAACGCCAGACAATAATTTTGTAGTCGCAGTTGTTTATATGGTCCTTAGATTTGAGACACCAATGATGCATTATTTGAGCACTCTTTTCTATGATGTCAGACTTATAGATCTAGAAAGTTTCAAATATGGTATTGCTAGTTATTGAGATTAGTAGCTAACCTTACGAAGGTTATTGAGTGTCAATAAAGGATCATCTACTCTCAGTATCATGAGAGAAATATCCTGTATGCTCTCACTTAAGTAAATCCCTAACCAAGATATTCAGATTGAGAGAGAAGGTGTTCTTCAGGAGGATCCAGTTAGAGCGAGACTTAGACGGACTCCGTATGTGGCCTGACAGTACCATGTGTAGTATACGGTCTCTGTGATATTGGATGGATGAGGGATTATAGATACATAGTAACTAAGGATAGATAGTTTGATAGAACCATACTGGATTCTATCGTGGATGGAGATGGAAAATGGGGGATAAACAATCACTTCGAGGGGATTGGGCCTCCTTGATCACTTTGAGGGGATTTGTCTCCTTGATCTCTATATTAGGATCAATTGACACTAACAGAGGGGGGGTGTAAGTGTAAAATTATATTTTAATAAAAACTTTTTGCTTAAGAAAAATTAAAATCGGAAGTATTTCTTGAACTTGAAGGAGAATAAGTAAACGATTTAAAATCACAATTGAAAGATAATATTCTTATTTTTATAATTAAGAATACTTGAAAATAAAGAATAAGCCAAATAAAGAACGTTTACGATTTTATAGTGGTTCGACACCAATCTTGGCCTACATCTACTTTTGATTTCTTTTCCTCGAGGCCCACCGGTGTCCACTATCGATCTTCTTTAGGTGAAAGACCAAACTTTTACAAACTTGAGGTTACAAGGGAGACTCTTTACAGTAATTTTACAACTCTTAGCTCACTCTCTTTCCCTTTTCTTTTTCTTATAATTTACATAAGTTTTTATAAAATTTTAATCCCAAAATTTATTATATTAAATATAAGAAAAATTGGGGTATTTATAGGTCCTAATTGGTTTTAGAATTTGGAGTCAAAATTCAAATGTATCCAGAAAATCTGGGTATGGGCGATATAACCGCCGGCGTTGATGGTCAAACCATTGAAAGCTTCCATGAAACCAGAGTACGGGCGGGTCAACCACCGTCTTGGGTGGCAGGGTATAACTATTGCTCACCAATGGTTCAATCATTAAGAATCTCGAAAAAGTGATTTCCTTTACTTTTACATCTCATCACGTACCTTCAATTGACTACCTCCCTAGTCAACTAATTGAACTCGACCTGAGCTTAATCCATTCTCAAAGTAGAACCGGTTGCCTCTTTGAGTTGATTTGGATTCCTTCCAAATCACACTCAATTCTGATTCAAACCTAACCTATGACTTAAAGATTACACCATACATGACCACCAAGCTTAATTAACGACCTCACTCCAATAATCCGACAACCTCCGACATTCCCTACGGTGAGTCTCACAGTCTTCCTCCAGCGATCTCCCAGCATGTTTCTAGTGATATTCTCGATACCTTCGGCGAAGTCCTTGTGAACTCTCGGTGAGCTCTCACCGTATCGTCCAAACCTTGGCCTGATGCCTAAGCTTGATCCTAGGTCAATGTCTAGTCTGTAACTCATTTTTACCATCGTGGTTAAACCTGCATCACTTCCTGTAACAACACATGTTAGATTAAACACTCATCAATTGATTTCATCATCAAAATATGAGGTTCAATAATCTCTCCCTTTTTGATGATGATAATCAATTGATTATAGGAGTTAATCCTAACTCCCCCCTAAATCCATGCCATAATAAAAAAGTCTTAAATTCAAGAGAATCACATACTCTTGAATTCAAGTATCTTGAGGCAATCAATATTCCAAGCAAATAAAAATTTACATTAAGTCATCAAAGCATGAATTTTAAAAAATTATACATCAATATCCAAGTATGTGCATCCATATCCATGTTCCAAGCAAGTAAAAATTTGTATCAAGTCATCAAAGCATAAACTTTTAAAAAAATTATGCATCATATCTAAGTATGTGCATCAATATTCATGTGTCATCAATGTCAATTTCTCCTCCTTTTTCAACAACAAAAAGGTGAAATATATAGCTAACGATTTCAAAGCACATGATGATATTACTCCCCTTTAGTAAAGTAGAATATGCATTATAAAATTTTCTTCCCCTTTGTGAATAATAAGGAGAGAAACAAGGGAGTTGTGAAAGCATTACATCATTAAGAAGCGCTCTTAATAAATTTCAAAAAAAATATTAAGATGAGCTCAAAAGTCCAAGAGATTTAAAGACTACTTATGTATTCATCTCTTGTAAATTTCAAATGTAGCAATTTATCATTTTCATGCAATTTTTCTCCTTTTTTGTAAATAATAAGATAAAAACATGGAGAGAGTTTTCAAAAATATTATCACAAAAAAAGCTTAATCTCACAAAATCTAGATTACCAATTCATATATTTTTATGATTTAGCATTCTAAGTTCTCTTCTAAGAAAATTAAATTATTCTTCATCTAAATGTTTTGTAAAAATATCGACTAATTGATGCTTAGTATCAATAAATTCCAATGAAATGTCTTGACTATTCACATGATCCATAATAAAATGATGTCTAATGTCAATATGCTTAGTTCTTGAGTGTTAAATGAGATTTTTGGTCAAGTATATGACACTTGTATTGTCACATTCGATAGGAATATTTTTCAATTGAATTCCATAATCTTCTAAAGTATTCTTCATCTAAATAACATGGGCACAACATACACTAGCTGTAATATATTTAGCTTTAATAGTAGATAAAATAATCGAATTTTGTTTCTTAGAAGATCAAGAAACAAATGCATGACCTAAAAATTAACATCCCAATAGTACTTTTTCTATCTATCTTATATCCTAAAAAATCGACATCCGCATAAGCAAGTAAATCAAAGTTTTTACATTTTGGATACCATAATCCTAAGTTAGAAGTTCCTTTTAAATATCTAAATATGCTTTTAACTACTTTATGGTGAGAAAGTTTAGGGTTAGATTGAAATCTTGCACATAATCCAATACTAAACATGATATTCGGTTTAGTAGTAGTTAAGTATAACAAACTACATATCATTCCACTATAAGTTTTTTAATCAAAATTTTCTCCTTAATTATCTAAGTCTAACTTTGTAGATATGCTCATGGGAGTGTTTATAGCTTTAGCATTTTCTATACCAAAATATTTTAGTAAGTCCAAGGTGTATTTTGTTTGACTAATAAATATACCATCGTTTAGTTGTTTTATTTGTAATCCTAAGAAAAATGCTAACTCACTTATTAAACTCATTTCAAATTCCTAGCTCATACTCATAGCAAAAGATTCACACAAGGATTCATTTGTAGAACCAAAAATGATATCATCAACATAAATTTAAACAATAAGAAAATTATTTTCAAAATGCTTAAAAAATAATGTAGTATCAACTTGTTTTCTGAAAAAATTATTTGAAATAAAAAAGAACTAAGTCTTTCATACTAAGCCTAAGGGGCTTGTTTTAATCCATAAAGAGCTTTAGAAAGTTTGAAAACATGATTAGGAAGAAGACTATTTTCAAAATGAGAGAGTTGTTTAACATATACTTCTTCGGAAATAAAGCTATTAAGAAAAGCAATTTTAACATCTATTTGAAACAACTTAACATCTTTAAAAGATTCAAAGGCAATGAGCATCTTTATGGCTTCAAGTCTAGCCAAAGGAGTGAAGGTTTCTTCATAATTGATTCATTCTTAGTTGAAACCTTTGGCCACTAATCTAGTATTGTTTCTAACCATGATACCATTTTTTATCTTGCTTATTTCTAAAGACCCATTTGGTACCAATCATTAAATAGTCATTAGGTTTAGAAACAAGCTCCCATACCTCATTGCTCTCAAATTGATTAAGTTCTTCATGCATTGCATTAACTCAAGAATAATCTCTTAGGGCCTCATCAATGCACTTTGGTTTGATTCGAGAGAGAAATACAATATTTGCAAAAAAATTATTAAAAGAAGATTGAGTTTGAATTCTTTTTGATGTATCTCCTATTATAAGCTCCTTAGGATGATCATTCACATACTTCCATTTCTTGGGTAAGGATTTATAAGTAGATTCATGTAAGTTGCTTTAAGGAGTATTGCCATTTAAATTCAAAGTACCAAGATCAAATTTATCATCAAAATTAATTTTCTTAAATTTAGAAAACTCATTAAAAACAACATGAATGTATTCTTCAATTACTAAAGTTATTTTATTAAAAACACGATAGGCTTTTGAAATCAAGGAATAACCAAGAAAAATGCCCTCATCAAATTTTACATCAAATTTTTATAAGACATCTTTTTTATTTAAAATAAAATATTTACAACCAAAAACTTTAAAATATAAAATATTGGGTTTATTACTATTTCATAATTCATATGGAGTTTTAGAAAGTAATGATCTTACAAGAACCCTATTTGAAACATAACACGTCATGTTAATAGCTTTGGCCAACAAATATTTGGGTAGGCTATGTTCATTTAACATGGTTTTAGCCATTTATTGTAAACTCATATTGTTTTCTTTCTACTATTCCATTTTGTTATGAATTTCTTGGAGTAGAGAAATTATGGATGTACCCATTTGATTCACAAAAAAAATTAAAATTTATTATTTTAAAATTCACCACCATGATCACTATGTATTGATAAAATCATAAATCCTTTTTTATTTTGAATAATTTTATAAAATGTTATAAAACATTTAAATGTAACACTTTTGTGTGCTAAGAAATAAGTCCACGTATATCTACTATAGTCATCTACTATAACAAATGCATATTTGCTTCCACCTAAACTTGTAATGTTAATTAGTCCAAATAAATCCATATGGATCAATTGAAGTGGCTTAGAGGTGCTAATTTGATTTTTTAGCTTAAAGCTACTCTTTATTTGTTTTTCTAATTAACAAGTATCACATACTTTATCTTTGATAAATTTTAGGCTAGGTAATCATCTTACTAAGTCTTTAGTTAAAATTTGGTTTAGAAGCTTCATGCTAGCATGACCTAGTATTTTATGCCAAATCCAAGCCTCACTATTCAATGTAGAAAAGCAAGTTTCATTAGGAAATTTTTCAATATCTATGATATACACATTGTTGTTTCTTAATATAATCAAAGATTTATTTTTGTGTGCAATTCAAATAATACATGCATTAGGTTAAAATTTAATAATATAACTTTTATCACATAATTGGCTAATGCTAAGCAAATTGTATTTCAAGCCTTCAACCAACAACACATCTTCAATCAAAAGGTTTGTTGTGCTACCTATAGTCCCTTTCCCAATGATTTTTCCTTTATTGTTGTCTTCAAAGGTGATAACTCCTTCACTTAAACTATTGATCTTAGAAAAATAAATTGGATCTTTGGTCATGTGCCTTGAGCATCCATTATCAAGATACCATTTGGTGCTCCTGGCTTTAGTTTAGAGACAAACCTACAAGAAGGATATTTTTGATTTAGATACCTATTTTACATTGAGTCCTTTATAAATAACTTTATTTTTCTTTTCTAATCATTTTTTATTATATGAAGTTCACTTGGGAACCCAAACTAATTGGTGTGGACTATATTTTTTAAATAGACACTTATTTGCTATATGTCCTAATTTTTCATAAAAATTACATTTGATTTTCGGTGACAAATTTAAGATATGTACTTTAACAAAAATGATTGACTTTTATTGAATGCTACCAACAAACCCTATGCCATTTCTTCTATTAATATGACTCTTATTGATAAGGATCAAATTTAGGGATTTGTTTCTAATTTTAAATTTTTTAATATTGTCTTAAATAAGATATTTTCTTCTTTATCATTATCTAGCATTTCACATTTAGAACAAGAGTTATATAATACTAATGAATCATGCATTTTATTAAATCTATCAACTAACAAATTATGTTCATTTTTAAGTAACTTATAAGATCTGTTAATTTTTCTAAACTCATAAAACAATTCATGGAACTTATTTACTCCAAAAAAGAAATGTTTAATGAATCACTAACTTTATCTTGTATCGCCATTAGAGCATAGTTAGCAACTTCTTCCTTGGATTGGTCTTCTTCATCCGATAAGCTTGAGTCATCCCAAGTTGCCGAAAGTGCTTTCTTCTTGTATGGTACCTTTTTCTTCAATTGAGGACATTCATTTTTGAAATGTCCTGGTTATTTGCATTCATAGCATATGACATTATCCTCCTTCGGTTTATTTTTATTTTTATAATTCTTGTTATTTTTCATAAAGTTTTTAAACTTTTTAGATAATAGTGCAATATCATGGTCTTCATCACTCGAGAAGTCATTTACCGTTCGAAGTGCTACATCCTTCCTGTTTACAATTTAATTCATATGTTATTAATGATCCAATGAGTTTTTCAAGAGGTAAGTTATTTAAATATTTGGCCACTTGTATAGCGGTTACTTTAGGATCTCAACTTTTAGGAAGGGATCTTAAAATTTTACTAACAAGTTCAAAATTAGAAAAACATTTTCCAAGAGCTCTAAGTCTATTGATGACATTCGTGAAACGGGTGTACATGTCTCCAATTCACTTGATTTCATTCGAAACAACTCATAATTATGAACTAAAATATTAATCTTAGATTCTTTTACTCTACTAGTTCCCTCGTGTATGATTTCTAGTGTATGCCAAATATCAAAAGCCGATTGACAAATGGAAACACAATTAAATTTATTTTTGTCAAGGGCATAAAATAAGGCATTTATAGCCTTTACATTCAAAGAAAAATTCTTCCTTTCCAAATTATTCCACTGATTTATTTGATTGAAAGATTTTTCAAATTCATTCTCTACAATATTCCATAAATCAAAATTCATAGAAATAAGAAAAATACACATCATTGTTTTTCAATATGTGTAATTCGTCTCATGGGAGGACGTGAAATAGAATGTCCCTCATTCATGCCAAATAAAATCATTTACTCAAGTGGGTATTTAGTCAAAAGAGTAAGACCATGCTCTGATATCAATTATTAGGATCGTAAATGATTTAAAATCATAATTGAAAGATGATATTAAGAACAATTGAAAGTAGGGTCTCCATTTAGTGTAAGCAATGGTTTGGTCTTCTTGTGCAACTGCCATTGTAGTCTTATGAAGAACCCTTTTCATTTGATGGATAGTGGTGGTACCATATATTCTTTTGAGGATTACCACTTCGAAGTCTTTCTAGGGCATCAAAAATAAATTGACAAGTAGTTGTTTTACCTTTGAGCATCTGTTGTCACAAATTAGGATTCGCTCATTAGTAATTTTATCTTCGAATTTAGCACAACCTTCGTGATTAGACTCCACATTGTCAATTTTTTATTTCTCAGCTGATTCAATCGTTAGAAGTTTGTCACAACTTTTATGATCAGACTCTACACTATTAGTTTTTGATTCCTCTTTAGTTGGCTTGATCGTCAGAAGCTGCTCTTGTTTGTGATCATCTATGTTGACCACTTTGAAGTCCTCCTTTATTGATTTTTCCTGTCCACAGAAGTTTCTATTTCTGTGAGTGTCCACATTGATTTTTTCCTTCATGCACACTGGCGAATGATATGGCTGCTATCATGCTGCGGGGATAGTGAGCTTTAACTTCACATTGAATCTCGGGATTAAGTCCCTCAATAATTTTTCTCACTAATTGTATCTCAGACGAATCTCGGGTTTGGTTCGACAGGTGCTTAAATCTGTTCTGGTACTCCTATACTGTGGAACTCTAATGGATTTTGATGAGCTGTCCATTAATGTTTTTGTACTCTAACAGTCCGAAGTGAATCAAGAGCTCTCTCTTAAACTGTCCCTACGAAGGGACTCCATGATAGGTCTCATACAAATCATACCACTAGGTCGCATCACCTTAGAGTTGAGTGGAAGCTATCTCTACCATAGATTCCTCCATAATCTTATGAAAATGAAAAAAATATTTCAACATGTGAGATCCAGTTGATTGGGTCTCCATCTTCCCATTTGGGAAGCTCCTCTCTCTTGCGTGGGTATCCTGTGTCTTGCCCATGATCATACATTTCAAATCAACTTCTTCAAAATTCACGAAGGAGTTCCTGTAATTTGTCTTCTATACGGGCCTTCGAGGCTTTAAATCTTATGTTTAGTGTATCATCCATAACCATCACATTAGTAACATCATATTTTATGTGGTTGCAAAGGAAGTGAGCGCCTATGGGAGCGAGGGATGGCTAAAAAGGAAGATGGTGGTAATGACAGAAGCGGCTGTGGAATCGCAGTGGGAAGCAGCGTGATAGGGAAAGAAAGGGACAGTGGCAGTCGGTGACTGTGGGGCTGCAGGAGGCGGCATCGACAACCACGACAACATGGTTGGCAGAGGAAGAAGAGGGCAATAGCGGCAATGCTACAGCAAAGGAGGGCACTGCTGGGTGGGGCAGTAGGCAGCAAATGGGGGCAGCGATAGCAACAATAGGGGAGGAAGAAAAGTGCAGTTGCGGTTGATGCAGGGGTGGGTGGCAACGACGAGGGCTACGATAAGGGCTGCAAGCAGAGTGCAGCAGCAGCGTGGGGAGGAAGAAAGAGGCTGGGCAGTGGGGGGTGGCAGATGGGCGAAGGCAGCAACAGCAATAGAGAGGGCTGCGATAGGGTATATGGGGAAGAGAAGCAGAGGCGGCATGGTTGGGAGCGATGGGCTGCAGATGGGTGCTGAAGAGGACGGAAGGAAAAGAGGTGGCTGAGGAAGAGAGGGCATAGGAGGAGGCTGAGGGTAGCGGTAGTAGGGGTATGACCAGCTGGTTGCGGTAGGGGAGAAAGGGGAGGAGACAGCAGATGGCAAGCAGTGGCAAGGAGAGGAAGAAGGGGCGAAGGTGATAGAGGAGGGCGCGACCGAGAAGGAAGCAGCTGGGGCAGGGGAGAAAGGGCAGGAGGCAGTAAACGACAAGTGGTGGGGAGGAGAGGAAGAAGGGCTGATGGTGACAAAGGAGGGCGCGATCAAGGAGGAAGCAACTGGTGGCAGGTGAGAAAGGGGAGGAGGCAACAAGTGTTAAGCAGTGGGGAGGAGAGGAAGAAGGGGTGATAGTGATAGAGGAGGGCACGATCGAGGAGGAAGCGACTAGCAGTAGGGGAAGGCAATGGTGCGGCTGGGCAACGACAGGGTAGCGGAGGAAGAAGATAGTTAGCAGAGATGCGGCTGCGTGGTTGCACAGAGGAGGGTCTGGCTGGGAGGTGGTTGTGGCAGGGGGTTGAGGAGGAGAGGGAGATGGTGGCCAACGACTGGGAAGAGGAGGCAGCAGCCAGCGGTGGTTGGCAAGTATGGCCGGTGGTTGGTTGTGGTTATGGATGAAATGCGATAGTAGGAAACAGAGGAAGAGGGCTGGGCGGTTGCTGCGGAGGGAACAAAAGTGCTAGCTGTGTGTTGCCGAGTGTTGGCCAGCAGATAACAGCAAGATTAGGAGGGTTGGCCAGTGGCATATGCTGAGAAAGGAGGAGGCATGACTGTCATTTCTTTTTCTTCTCTCTCTTTTTTTATGATTACTGCAACAAGGTGGTTGTGGCAGTGAGGGATGAAGATGGCGGCTATAGCATGAGAAGATGGTAGCAGCAAGAGAGTGATGAAAGCACTGGTGTGGATGATGAACGACAGCGAAAGTACATAAGAACGTTACTCTGATACCAATTGATAGAACCTAACTAGATTCTATCGTGGATGAAGTTGGAAAAGGGGAGATGAATTATCACTTCGAGGGGATCGTGCCTCCTTGATCACTTCGAGGGGATCTGCCTCCTTCATCTATATAGGGGATTAGCCCTCCTAGGTTTTCTACCTATTAGCTAAAACAATTCTTCATTGATTGATTCCTCATAAAAGAGTTTACAATATTATTTATAGGACTCTACGAAGAGTCCCTCTAGGCTTGAACTCAGAGTCCCACTAAACTTGGGCTCCCAACTAACTGATAGAAATCTCCTAACTGAAAATAATAATCGACTTCATTCTATTTGAAGATAAAAACTAACTTTAATCAACTCATAACTAACTCGATTGAGCTCAACCGTCCTATAACTGACTCCGACTGAACATAGCAACATGACTCAGCTCAAATTAATTATAAAAGATGGACCCGACTTGGACAGGGTCCTAACATAGGTCTAATGGATAATATGCTCTAAACCATATGGGGACTATGGCGTAGTGGCCTAGTACGTCCATAGTCGATGAGTCGAGTGAATTATTATTAGATAATAATAGAAGATTAGATATGAGTTATCCAATTAGTCTCTATTCTCATTGGATGAGACCCTACATTGATGGGCTCCTTGCATGAGACCCAATTAAAGGCCAAAGGAGATTATTAGTTAAAGATCCAATAATTCAAGGTTAGTGGATAATTGGATGGAGATTCAATACCCACTAAGGTAGGACCCCTAAAGTTTTTGGTGGCTCTCTATAAATAGGGGGTAAGGGTGGCACATAGATGATAGGCTGCATATTCGATCGCCCCCTCGTATTCTCCTCCCTCCCTCTGCGCAAGAGTTACAAGATTTGTAGATGTGATTAGAGAAGTATCACTATAGCGATCCATTGTATGGATATCACTAGAGAGGAGGACGTTTGACATCATTCATCCTCTCCATCTGGATATGAAAAAATAGGGATATTGTTATGATCAATTGGCACTAAGAGAGGGGTAAATTAGTGTAAAGTTGGAAGTGTTCGATTCGAAAACCTTTATAGATCCCATTTGGCTTTAGAAGAATGGAGCCAAAATTCAAATGCACCCAGAAAAACTAGGACGGGAGGTACAACCACCAACACTGATGGTACAACCACCGAAAGCTACCCTAAAAATAGGGTACGGGTGGTACAACCATCAGCCTGGGCGGTCCAATCACTGCCTATTGCCCAGATTCCTGGGCAGTGATGGTACAATCGCCACTCACTGGTGGTACAACCATCACACACTGGTGGTATAACCGTCGCTCACAGGCGGTACAACCGCTAGGATTTCTAAAAAAGTGATTCCCTTCACTTTTGTAATCCCGACTTCTACCTCATGTTAACCAATTTTCAGGTCAACCAATCGAGCTCAACTTGAGCTCAATCCATCCCCTTAGTGGACTCAATTACCTTACATTGAGTTGATTTGGATTCCTTCCAAATTAAACTTAATTGAGACTCAATCCCTAACTACGACTCACTATTACAACCATAAGGACCATCAAGCTAAACAATGACCTAACTCCCGCTAATCCGATAGCCTCCGACATTCTTATGGTCTTCCTCCGGCGATCTCTTGGCGTATTCCCAAAGAGCTTTCTGATTCCTTCGGCGTGTTGGGGGGTGAAAAATTTACGTTGATTTAAATATTTTCTCAATAAAAATCATATCAAAAATATGTTTAAGCCTAGAGATGTTTCTAAGAGTTCAAACAAAGGAATTAGATAATTAAATAAGAAAACAATGAAGATAAAGAGCAAAAAAGAGGAAGCAAACAGATTTCATAGTGGTTCGATCTCGTGACCTATGTCCACTCCCGATTCTCCTCCGTTGAGGTCACCGGCTTCTACTATTGATCTTCCTTCAATGGGTGAAGATCAACTACTAATAGGACTCCAACAAGATTGAGTCCTAATCATCCTAGAAGTAATTAATAAAAACCCTATGAGATTGTAATAAAACCTCACCTGACCACTTCTATCATATAAAGAAGTGTGGCTAGGATTTTGATTGAGGTCTTAGGGCTTAGTGGTCATCACTCCTTTTACCGAGCTGGTCGATCAGGGTTTTCACCTGCTTAGGTCAACTATAGAGCCAACCTAGTTGCCGCCTACACCTACTAAGGCAGGTCAGTTATAAGAGGGGCAAAAGGGAGAATTCACTTAGGAAGCACCACATAGGATACGAGTTTTGAGCCCTAAATAAGCTTGTAACCTCCAACTCTTTTCATCAAATAAGATTAATCTTTTCTTCAGCCTTCGTGCTGAGTTCTAGGAGGGAGAAACCCCTATAGTGTTCCAAGGGTTGATCCCCCTCAGAGATCAAAATATATAGGGCTCCTTCTGGGGTTCTATCATCTAGTATCAGAGCAGTGTTCCTGCTACCCTTGTAGACATCTCAGCCGCTCTCACCTTCCCAAGTAATTCCTATAATTGCTGCGACACATGCCTCTACCTTCCACTCCAACCGTAGATCAAATCAGTCTACCATTGCCCCTTGCATTTGATACAGAGATCTGGTATATTTTCATCACCCACACCTCTTCAATAATGCAAAATCCTTTACCTTACATGTTGAAGAGATTTTTCATATTTTATCCATTGTAAATTTTGACCATCGTAAATGTTATCATTGTTGCGAAGGTGAAACACTGCAGAAATTTTCAGCCGCCAACTTGCCTATTAAAACCGGTTTATTGTTTCTCCTTTTTGGTTGAAAATTTTACACAATTCCATAGATCAACTTAGCTTTCATCTAAGAATGATTTCTGAAAAGAATTCCTTCTAGAACCAGTTTTATTGTGCCTCCATCTGTCATCATGCAGTGCTGGAATTTTATGATAAAGGATCTGCCTTCCGTCTTGTGCCATATTTTCTGACAGTTACTCTATCAAAATTTTGTCAAACTTTTTGCTGATATTGACTACATCTAACCGAGGGTTTTTACATATTGTTCTTGAATTTTCCTCTAGTATTTACACCAAAAATTCATCATTTCTTTGATATAAAATCTATTCGGCAAGACAGCACATTGCAGCACCTTTCTTTATCGAATTCCATTAGATTTGAGTACTATATTTTGTAGATTTTTGGACTTTTTTTCTTTAATTTGAAAGCCCTATCATCCTCACCAAGAACCCCTCCAAACCATACCCTAAACCAATCCCAAACAACCATCCAAATCAGCCCTAAACTGCAGCTTACTTCCATCTATCCGATCCACTCATTCAACTGGCCATCCCCTCTCCAAAAGTTTTCATGCCACTAACCTGACAACAAAAAAAAGATCTTAATATTATCGATCTAGAGGCATACACTATGGCATTAGAAGAGGCTATCAATGCCATGTTTGAAGCCTTTGAAAGCCGCATAGAGTAGAAAATGCAATCTCTTTTCGCCGAATTCAGCATGGGTTGACCAACTAGAAACTTCAGATCAGTGAGACAATCCTCAAGAGCATGCCCACATCATTCTTGATCCAAACACTTCATATATAAAGATTGACTTCCCTAGATAGGAAGAAGGAGACCAGATCAGATGAATTGCATGCGCGGAATGATATTTTTGGTTCTACCGAACCGCCGATGCTACAAGGGTGGATATTACTACCATCCACCTCGAGAGAGACCCTATTCAGTGGTTTAATTGGTATGAGCACACCCATAGAGGTTTCTCTTGGTAGCGATTCAAGGAAGGACTACTTAATCGCTTCCGACTAATCGATTTCGATAACATCGATGGACAATTGGCGAAGATTCGATAAACCTCGACAATACATGAATACGAAATAAGGTTTGAATGTTTATATAATTAAACTGTGGATTGGTGTGAAAAGCAACTTTTAGGGACTTTTATTGAGGGCCTAAAGTCAGAGATTCGAAGGGAAGTAAAAAGGCACGACAATAGTACACTCTTATGGTGGTAATTTCCTTCACGAGAATCCAAGAAGAACAATTGAACCACGAAGTATGAAGGACAAAGATTGGTCCCTGACTAGCCACACTAAAGCCTTCAACTCCGTCTACTTCCATCCAAGCCCCTACACCAAAAAAATTAACAAGAGATGAGCTTCGTGAATGATCGACCAAGGGGTTATGTTGGTATTATGATGAACCATGAAGCCGAGAACATCACTACAAAAAGGGTCGGCTTCTCATGATTAAATCAATAGAGGATGAGGACAGTGACCCATCTGAAGAAAGCCTCGAAGTTGAAAATGAAACCACGGAGGAAGAGCCCCAACCGGCCGACTACGCATTGCACGTACTGGCCGACTACTCCAACCTGCAGAAGATGAAAGTTGGAGGACTTCTTAAATAGCAACCTATCACCATTCTCATCGATACGGGTAGCACAAAGAACTTCCTCAACAATAAGGTTACTGCACGTATGACATTTCAAATTGAAGGTTACAACAAGTTCGATATAAAGGTCACCGATAGTCGAATTCTCAATTACGACCAATGGTGCCCATGGGTAAAATTGCTCCTACAAGACCAAGAAGTGGTAGCCGATTTCTTTCTCCTACCCATCGATGATTATGAAGCCGTGCTCGGGATTAAATGACTCACAACATTAGGTGACATCTCCTGAACTTCCTCTAAACTAATCATGAAGTATTATTGTAAAGGGAGATAGGTCACATTGCGAGGCAAGCACAGGGGCCATATTTCCACCGTCTTGATGCAGTGAATGGAGTAGGTGCTACATAAAATAAATGCTAGATTTTTTATGCATATCTAATAGCCATCTAAGGAGGAGAACATACAAAATTCAAATCCTAAGCTTGCCTCTTGTTGGACAAATTCATGGATGTTTTCACGGAGCCACGAGGGCCTCCCCCTAACCGATTGCATGACCATTGCATACCTATTTTGCTAAGCAAACCTCTGGTAAATTTTAACTATACCACTATCCTCACTTGCAGAAGGACAGGATTGAGAATATTGTTAAGGAGATGCTCAACACCAAAGTAATTCGACCAAGCTGCAGCCCTTACTCCTCGCCCGTGTTTCTAGTATGTATGTAGGATGGTACGTGGCAGGTGTGCATTGATTACTGGGCTTTGAACGCTATCACCGTTAAAGACAAATGTCCTATACTAGTTGTAGATGAGCTTTTAGATGAACTGAAAGGAGCTCGAGTCTTCACTAAATTGGATCTCCGTTCCAGTTATCATCAGATTTGGGTATGCACTGAAGATGTTCCGAAAATAGCATTCATCATATATAACGACTACTATGAGTTTTTGGTAATGCCTTTTGGACTTACAAATGCTCTTTCTACTTTTCAAAGCTTGAATGACATCTTTCGAAGGTTTCTATGCAAGTTTGTATTGGTATTTTTTGATGATAGCCTCATTTATAGCCCTACATTTGATATGCATTTTCAACACTTATGAACTGTTCTAACGATTTTTTAGGAGAACAACCTTTATATTAAATGCCAATGTGTAGATTTTTATAGTTTAAAGGGGAGTATCTAGGGCACATTATATCAGAGTATGGAGTGGCGGTAGGCCCGATAAAGATCGAAGCAATGCAAGGATGGCCAAGACCTACAAACATAAAATTACTGTGTGGCTTCCTTGGACTCACGGGCTACTACTGAAAATTCATGAAAGACTATGGCAAGATTAGTGCCCCACTCATGTCCCTACTAAAGAAAGACTCCTTCTTGTGGTCGGATAAAGCCTCCATAGCCTTCGAACGGCTCAAGACAGCCATGACGATGATGCTGATCCTAGCACTACCCGATTTCAACTGCACCTTTGTGATTGAGGTCGACGCATTTCGAGTTAGAATTAGGGCTATTCTAATGCAAGATGGCTGACCCCTTGCTTACACTAGCAAAGCTTTATCTCCCTCACATCTTAAAATGTCTAAGTGGAGACCCTACCTGATCGACCAATGCTTCCAGATTAAGACTGACTACCAAAGTTTAAATATTTTTTAGAGTAGAAAATATCTTCTTTGGAGCAGTGATGGATAGCTAAACTTCTTGGTTTTGATTATGAAATTATTTATCAAAAAAGGAAAGAGCATATCGCTGTAGATGCTCTATCATGGCTATCGGGACAACTGAAATTTTAGCCATCTCCCTTCCCTCTATCGACTTTTTCAAAGATATTAGGGAGGAATGAAAGAATGACCCAGAGACCTGAGACATTATAGAAAAATTGGAGAAGGATCCGGGTTCCATGGGCCACTACACTTGGGATTCGAATGACCTGCGCTATAAAAGCTGAATTGTGATTATTCCTTCTTCCCCTTGCATTCAGATTATTTTATATGAGATACACTCTTCATCTTCAGTAGGGCACTTTGGATTTCTGAGAATATACAAGAGGATGAAGCAAAACTTTTTTTGGAAAGGCATGAAAAAATTGATTTATGATTATGTATCTAAATATGATATATGCCAGTAGCAGAAAGGTGAAACAGTGGCAAATCCAGGAAAACTATAGTAACTTCATATACCAGACTCAGTATTGACTAATATCTATATGGATTTTATCAAAGGCTTACCATCATCTCAAGGTAAAAGCATGAACTTTGTGGTGATAGATCGTCTAACTAAATATGCTCATTTTTATGTTGTGAGACATCTTTATACCACTGCCAGTATTGCTCATCTTTTTATGAAAAATATTATAAAATTACATGGGATGCCAAAATTGATTGTGAGCGACTGTGACAAGGTGTTTACAAGTAAATTTTGGACTAAGCTCTTCCAATTATAAGGCACCCAACTAAAGATGAGCACAACCTACCATCCATAGACGGATGACCAAACAGAAGTAGTGATCAGATGCCTCGAGACTTACTTATGGTGCTTCACTACTGACTGGCCCAAAGAGTGGACAAGGTGGCTTCCTTGGGTCGAATGGTGGTACAACACAACTTATCATTCATCAACCAAATGTACCCCTTATGAGGCATTGTATGGCTGATCGCCCCCTATAATATTGAAGTATGTAATTGGCACGACCATAGTAGATCAGGTTGATCAAAACTTAATTGACAGGGATAAACTTCTACAGCTGCTGAAAGACACCCTAACTGCCACTCAAGCCTGCATGAAACAACAAGTAGACACTTACCGGAGCGAGCAAGAATTTTCAGTAGGAGATTGGGTCTACCTTTGCCTACAACCATACAAGCAGTTGTCAATCAACACTAGAGCATCGATGAAGCTATCTCCATAATTTTATAGACCATATCAGATTTTGGAGCGTATTAGGGTCATGACATACAAATTAAAGCTTTCAGATGACGCTAAGATCCATCCCGTCTTCCACGTATCTTTGCTAAAGACAAAATTGGGAGAACGCGAGTTGGCGCAAACTCGGCTACCGAACACTACAAATGATGGTGAGATTGAAGCTCAACCTGAAGCTATACTTGATCGGAGGATTGTAATGCACCATCAGTGCCCTTCAACTAAAGTACTCATAAAGTGGAATAATTTACCATCCAAATATGCAACATGGGAGTCTTACGAGGAACTGAAGACCCGATTCCCAGAGTTTGTAGACCTTCAACCTTGAGGACAAGATTAATCTTAAGATGACATACTTGATAGGACTCCAACAGGGTTGAGTCATAATCACCCTAGAAGTAGTCAATATAAATCTTGTGAGATTGTAAAAAACCCCAGCTAGCCACTTCTATCCTATAAAGAAGTGTGGGTAGGGTTTTGATTGGGGCCTTAGGGCTTAGTGGTCGTCGCCCCCTTTATTAGGCTAGTCGACTAGGGTTTCTACCTGCTTAGGTCAGCTATAGAGCCAACCTAGCAGTCGCCTACACCTACTAAGGTAGGTTGACTATAAGAGGGGCAAAAGAGAGAATTCACTTAGGAGACACCCCCTAGGGCTAGGGTTTTGAGCCCTATATAAGCTTGTAGCCTCCACCTCTTTTTATCAAGCAAGATTAATCTTTTCTTCAGCCTTCGTGCTGAGTTCTAGGAGGGAGGAACCCCCATAGCGTTCCAAGGATTGATCCCCCTTAGAGATCAAAATATATAAGGCTCCTTATGGGGTTCTATCAACTACACTCTTACAACTCTATTCTCCTTTTATAGGTTTAGGAGATAACCTTTACAAGTCTCGTCTCCCTTAAACAAAAAACTACACAAGACGAAATGAGGAGAAGCTCTTAAAGAATTACAATAGTGTTTTCATAAGGTTTTTGCTCTTAATGATTTCATACCTCAAGCAAGGATGGGTGGGGGGGCGGGTGGGGGGGTGAAGGAGGGGGCAAGTGGCATGTATTTATAGGTCCCAAATGGCTTCAATATTGGAGTGAAAATTCAAATTTTAAGAGTTCTCGAGGTGTTGGTCTCGAATACTATGTTCTGGGCGGTTCAACCACTTGACACACCTTCGAAGACTATGTCATCTAGGAGACTGTATCTTCGAAGATCGTGTCTTTTCAAACACTAGGTTACTGAAATGACTTTTATAATAAGTCCAAATCAGACCCAATTAAAGCCTAATGACCTCTTAATTGAGTTAGTAAAACTAACTCTCATTAAAATTCTAACTATGACACTTAAAATACAATCTTCATTGTCCGATCATTAATTGATCTCTCAGCGAACTTCCAATGAACTCCCCCTTTTTGATGATGACAACCAATTGATAACGGGAGTTAACCATAACTCCCCCTATGTATATGTCATAGGATAAATAAAATAAACTTGAATTCAAAAGAACCATCACTTTTGAATTTAAGCATTTTGATAATTTTCATAATTTAACCATACATGAAATTTTTTTAAATATTTATTTTCTTGATATCACATAAAAATTTTAATCATTATGTGTACAAAATAACAATGTTATCAATTATATATCAACACCAATCATTATATTCATAAGATAACCATGTCATCAATTATCATACAACATTCATTTCAACCATTTGAAAGATCTCAAACAAATATCTTATATCATCAATTATGTTATTTCTCTCCCTTTGTCATCAACAAAAAGAAGAAATACGTAATTATATTTAAATAATTTTTTAAAAATATTTATCATAATATTTAGCATATAAAGAGAGAAAGTTAGTCCATTGTTCCCCCTTAGTAAAATAACAAGAAGACTAAAATTAGAATTTACTTCTTTTTTTGTAAAATAAAAAAGATAAAGATAGAATTTTATGCATCACAAATGCCACATCAAATTTCTTTTCTCCCTCTTTGTAAATATCAATTACAAATAGAATCATTTCGAAAGAGCACTCAAAAAGTCGAGAAGTCAAAGAAGACTATATGAGCTATTAATGTATTAAAAATCATCTTATGTAAATTTCAAGTAAAAGCTCAAGAAATCTTAAAAATAGCAAATCATGTATTTGGATGGTTTAACATTTCTAACTCTCTTCTAATAAAGTCAAAATTTTCTTCATTTAATGGCTTGGTGAAGATATCAGCCAATTAATGGTTAGTATCAATAAATTCCAAAGATATATCATGATTATTTACATGATCTCTTATAAAGTGATGCCTAATGTCAATATGTTTAGTTCTTGAGTATTGAGTGAGATTTTTAGTTGAACATATTGCACTAGTGTTATCACATTTGATAGAAATATTTTTCAAGTAAATTCTATAATCTTTTAAAATATTTTTCATTTAAATGACTTGTGCACAACATGCACCAACTGCTATGTACTTAGCTTCGGCTATAGATAATACAATCAAATTTTGTTTCTTAGAAGACCAAGAAATAAAAGTATGTCCTAAGAATTGACATATTCCGGTTATACTTTTTCTATCTATTCTACAACCTCCAAAATCGACATCCGTATAGGCAAGCAAATCAAAGTTTTTAGACTTAGGATACCATAATCCTAAACTAGAAGTTTATTTTAAATATCTAAATATTTATTTAACTACTATAAAATGAGAATATTTAGGATTGGATTGAAACCTTACACACAATCTAACACTAAACATTATGTCCGGTCTAGTAGTAGTTAAATATATCATTCATCTATATGTTTTTTGATCAAAATTTTCACATTCATTATTAAAGTCTAATTTTGTAAAAGTGCTCATGGGTGAGTTTATGGCCTTAGCGTTGTCCATACAAAAATGTTTTAATAAATCTAAGGTATACTTAGTTTGACTTATAAATATACCATCATTGAATTATTTTATTTTTAATCCTAAGAAAAAATAATATGGTATCAACATAGTTTGACCCATTAGGTTCATTTCAAAATCTTGGCTCATACTCTTGGCAAAAGATTTATATAAGGATTCATTTGTTAGACCAAAAATAATATCATCAACATAAATTTGAATAAATATAAAATTATTTTTAAAATACTTAAAAAATAATATGATATTAACCTTGTCTTTTAAAAAATTATTTAAAATAAAGAAAGAGCCAAGTTTTTTATACCAGGCCCTAGGAGTTTGTTTCAATCTATAAAGAGCCTTAGATAATTTGAAAATATAATTCAGAAAAAGATCATTTTCAAAAAAACACTTTTGATATCCATTTGAAATAACTTAAAATTCTTAAATGAGGCAAAGGCAAGAAACATCCTTATGGCTTTAAGTCTAGCCATAGGAGCGAAGGTCTCTTCATAATCGATCTCTTCTTCTTGGTTGAAACCCTTGGCCACTAATCTAGTCTTGTTTCTAACCATGATATCATTTTCATCTTGCTTGTTTCTAAAAACCCATTTAGTATCAATCATTAAACGGTCACTAGGTCTAGGAATAAGCTCCAAACCTCATTTATCTCAAATTGGTTTAACTCTTCATGCATTGAAATAACCCAAGAATCATCTTTTATGGCTTCCTCAATACATTTTGGTTCAATTTGATATAAAAATATGGTATTAGCATACAAATTCTTAAATGATGAATGAGTTTGAACAACTTTTGATGTATTTCCTATTATTAACTCCTTAGGATGAGCATCTATATACTTCCATTCCTTGGGTAAGGATTCCTTGGAAGTAGATGTATCCAAATTATTTTGGAGATGAGGTTTATCACTCAAATTTAAAATATCAAAATCAAAATCATTATCAAAATCAATTTTTTTAATTTAAAAATCTCATTAAAAATAATATAGATGAATTCCTCAATTACTAGAGTTCTTTTATTAAAGACACGACAAACTTTTGAAATTAAGGAATAACCAAGAAATATATCTTCATCGGATTTTGCATCAAAATTTACTAAGACATCTTTTTCATTCAAAATAAAATATTTACAATTAAATACTTTGAAATACAAAATATTGGGTTTTTTATTATTCCATAATTCATAAGGAGTTTTGGAGAGTAATGGTCATATGAGAACCCTATTCATGACATAGCATGCTGTGTTAATGGCTTCAGCCCAAAAATATTTGGGTAGGCTATGTTTGTTTAACATAGTTTTAGCCATTTCTTGTAAGCTCCTATTTTTTCCTTTCCACTACTCTATTTTGTTGTGGATTTATAGGAGTAGAGAAATTATGATTATACCTATTTGACTCATAGAAATTTTAAAAATTATGATTTTAAAACTCACCACCATGATCACTATGTAGAGATGAAATCATAAAACCCTTTTTATTTTGAATAAGTTTACAAAATTTTAAAAAATATTTTAAAGAATCACTTTTGTGTGCTAAGAACTAGGTCCAAGTGTATCTACTATAATCATATACAATAACAAATGCATATTTGTTGCCTCCTAAGCTTGTAGTATCAATTAGTCCAAATAAATCCATATGGATCAATTGTAGTGGCCTAGAGGTGCTTATATGATTTTTTGATTTGAAACTACTTTTTATTTGTTTTCCTAGTTGGCATGCATCACAAACTTTGTCTTTACAAACTTGATGTTAGGCATTCCTCTTACTAGATTTTTATTAGAGAATTAGTTTAATAGTTTTATACTAGTATGTCCTAGTCTCATATTCCAAATCCATGCATCATCATTTAAGGTCGAAAAATAAATTTTATTACAAAAATTATCAATGTCAATAGTATACACATTTTTACTTCTTAAGGCAATCATAAAACTTTTTTTATGTGGTATTTCAATTATACAAGCATTAGATTTAAATTTGATAATATATATTTTACATATAATTTGTTAATGCTTAGTAGATTATGTTGCAAACCATCAACTAATAACACATCTTCAATCAAGAGATTTGATTTGTCATCTATGGTTCCTTTCCCAATGATTTTTTTTCTTATTGTTGTCTCTAACACTGACAAATCCTTCATTTAAGCTAGTAAGCTTATAGAAATAAGTTGGATCTCCGGTCATCTACTATCAAGATACTATTTTGTGCTTCTAGCCTTTTTTTGAAGACATACCTACAAGAAAAAAGGTTTTGGTTTAGATACCCATTTGCCTTTGGGTTCGTCATGAAAAATTCTACCTAATTTTACTAATGGCATCGAGTTATTTATGGTTCCTTTAGGAACCCAAATTAACTTGTGTTGACTATGCATTTTAAATGAATATTTATAGGCATAGTGTCTAATTCTTCCATAAAAATTATATTTGTTTCTAGGTGAAACATATAATATAGGTCTTTTAACGAAGATGGTTGACTTTTGTTGAGTGTTACTCAGAAAGCCAATTCCTTCCTTTCTATGAACATAATTCTTATTAGCAATGATCATATTTAAGGATTTGTTACCTATTTTAAAATTTTCTAATGTTTCTTGTAATGAAACATTTTCTTTCTTAAGTATATCTAATTCTTCACACTTAGTGTAAGGAGCTATCTTATCTTCATCATACACCTTTTTAAAATTTTTAAATTCATTAGCAAGTGAAGCATGATCTTTCTTTAACAATCTACACTTTTTACTAACTAATTTAAAATTATTAAACAAGTCATTAAATGCACTGAATAATTTATCATAAGATAAAGAAGACTCAATTAGGTTACTTACCTCATTGCTAAATGCCATTAAAGCATAATTTGCAACTTTCCTTGTTGGTTGGCTCTTTATCTTCAGGTGAACTTGAGTCATCCCAAGTAGCTTTGAGCGCATTTTTCTTCTTTAGTTGCTTCTTCACTTGGGGACATTCATTTTTGAAGTGTCCCGGCTTCTTATATTCGTAACATATTATTGAGTCCTTTTTAAGTTCATTTTTGTTCTTAGCATTTTGTTTTGTTTTAGTCGTTTTTAAGAATTTCTTAAATTTTCTTATAAGAAGTGCGAGGTCCTCATCATCATCATCGTCACTTGAGTTTTCTCCTAAGTGGTCTTCCTTGGTACTAAGTGCTATGTCCTTCCTGTTCTTTGGAAGGTTGTTCTCGAGTTTATTATGTGCTATACATATCATTTCATAAATCATCAAAGACTCGATTAGTTCTTCAAGCAAAAAATTATATAGGTCATTTGCTTCTTGTATTGCCGTTACTTTAAGGTCTCAACTTTTTGGAAGAGATCTTAATATTTTGTTAACAAGTTCAAAATTATAAAAACTTTTACCAAGTGCTTTTAGACCATTGATGACATCTGTAAAATGGGTATACATGTCTCTTATGGTCTCACTTGGTTTCATACGAAATAACTCATAGCTATGCACCAAAAGATTAATTTTCGACTCTTTGACTCGACTAGTGCTTTCGTGTATGACTTCGAGTGTGTGCCAAATCTCGTGTGCAGTTTTGCATATAGAAACTCGATTAAATTTATTTTTATCAAGAGCACAAAATAAAAGGTTCATCGCTTTAGCATTTAAAGAGAAAGTCTTCTTTCCAAATCATTCTATTCGTTTATCGGTTTGAAAGACTTTTCAAAACCACTTTCAATAATATGCTATAATTCAAAATCCATAGAAAGTAGAAAAATTCTTATTTGAGTTTTCCAATACGTGTAATCCGTCCCAATTTGAACATGAGAGGATGAGTGATAGAAAGTCTCTCTTGATTATCAACAAAAACTATCTCTCTTAGATTTTAAGCTATATAGAGAGAAACATAGCTCCGATACCAATTGTTAAGATCAAAGTGGCAGTAAGAGGGCAGGGGCGAATTAGTGCTTATGAAAAATTTATATCGATTTAAATATTCACTCAATAAAAATTATATCGAAAATGTGTTTAGGCATAGAGATGTTTGTAAGAGTGTAAGTAAAGGTAGTAAATAGTTAAATAAGAAAGCAATGAAGATAAAGAGTAAAGAAGAGGAAGCAAACCGATTTTATAGTAGTTTGGTCTCATGACCTACGTCCACTCCTGATTTCTCCTCCGTTAAGGTTACTAGCTTCCACTATTGATCTTCCTTCAATGGGTGATGATCAACTACCCTCTTACAACTCTGTTATCCTTTTACAGATTTAGGAGATAACTTTTACAAGTCTCTAAGCTCTCCCTTAAACAAAAAACTATACAAGACGAAATGAGGAGAAGCTCTCAAAGAATTACAATAGCATTTTCACAAGGTTTTTGCTCTTAATGCTTGCATACCTCAAGCAAGGATGGGGGGGTATTTATAGGCCTCAAATGGCTTCAATATTGAAGTCAAAATTTCAATTTTAAGAGTTCTTGAGGTGCTAGTCTCGAAGACTGTGTTCTGGGTAGTTCAACCACCTAGCACAGTTTGGGAGACTGTCTAGGCGGTTCAACCATCTAATAGTCTGGGAGACTGTGTTTGGGTAGTTCAATCACTTGACAAACCTTCGAAGACTGTATTGTCTTGGAGATTGTCTCTTCGAATACCATGTCTTTTCAAACGCTGGGTTACTAAAATGAATTTTATAATAAGTCCAAATCAGCCCTAATTAAAGCCTAAAGACCTCTTAATTGAGTTAGTAAAACTAACTCTCATTATGATGCAAACTACGATACTTCAAACATAATCTTCATTGTCCGACCATTAACTGATCTCTTGGCGAGCTTCCTTCCGGTGAACCCTTGGCATGCTCCCAATTTCTTCTAGCGAACACCTAGCATTTTTCAGTGAACTCCCGGCGAGCTCTCGACAACCTGTCGACGAACTCCCGATGAACTTTCCGACAAACCTCTGATGAGTTCTTGGCGAGTTCCCAACAACATCGTCCGAACCTCGACCAACCTTCGGCGAGCTCCTATTACATCTTTCGAACCTCGGCCCAATGCTCGAACTTGACTCCAGCCCAACATATGATTGTAATGCCCTTTACTATCGCAGTTAATCCTGCATCACTTTCTTTAACACACAAGTTAGATAATAAAACCCATCAATTAATTTTATTATTAAAATCTGAGATTCAACACGACGAACTCCTAGCGAACTCCCAGCGAGCTCCCACAGCATTATACGAACCTTGGCCCGATGCCCAAACTTGATTCTGACCTATCATTTGGTTATAACTCAATTCCTTTATCTTAGTTAGACCTACATTACTTCCTCTAACACATAAGTTAGATTAAACACTCATTAATTGATTTCATCATCAAAATATGAGATTCAACAATCTCCCATTTTTTATGATGATAATCAATTGATGATGTGAGTTAAACCTTACTCCCCCTAAATCCATGCCAAAATTTAAGGAAGACTTAAATTCAAGAGAACCACATATTATTGAATTCAAGTATCATAAAGCAATTAATATTTCAAGCAAATAATACTTCAAGGATGCAAAGAGACACTCATACATCAATTTGAATAAAAATTTACTAAGTTATCAAGTAATCAACTCATTAAAGATTTTTATGAATTTTAAAAATTATGCATCAATTTTACATAAGTCATCAATATCTCCATTTCTCCATCTTTGTCATCAACAAAAATGTGAAATGTAGGGCTAAAGATTTTAAGGCACATGAATCTTTGCTCCCCCTTTGTAAAATAGGATATGAGCCATAAAGAATTTTCTTTCTATTGTGAAAAAGAAGGAAAGAAAACAAGGAAGAAGTTATAGAACATTATTAAGAAGAGCTCTCAATCTTAAAGAAGTAAATTTTAAAAAGAATATTTTAAAGGTAAGCTAAAAAATCTAAGAAATCTAGGAAGATTCAAAAACTTAAGAGCTACTCATGCATTTAAAATCATCTCATGTAAATTTCAAGCAAATATAGCAAATAAATCCAAAAAATAGCAAATCATCATCTTCATGTAAATTTTCTTCCCTTTCTGTAAACAAGAAGGTAGAAATAAGGAAGGAAAATAACAAATATCATATCACCAAATACTCAATTTTATAGATGTAAATTTTGAAATCCAAGAAAAATCAAAAGCTACTACGACAATTTAATTCATCTTATACAAATTTAAAGCAAGGTAGCAAATCATGCATTTTTATATTTAGCATTCTCAGCTCTCTTCTAATAAAATCAAATTGATCTTCATTTAATAGTTTTGTGAAAATATATGCTAATTGATGCTTAGTGTCAATAAATTCTAAAGAAATGTCTTGATTGTTTACATGATCTCTAATAAAGTGATGTCTAATATCAATATGCTTAGTTTTTGAGTGTGAATGAGATTTTTGATTAAGCATATGTTAGATCAATTAGCACTTAGAGGGGTGGGGGAGGGTGAATTAGTGCAAGTGTAACTTTTTCATTTTAAATAAAAGCTTTTCGCTTAAAGCAAGATAGGAAATCTGAAGCTTTTCGTTCAAGTAAAACAAATAAGAAAATTACTAAGTTAATAAGTAAACATGAAATATTAGCAACTTTGAAGGGAAGTGCTTGATGTGAAAACTTTACTTTCAAAGAGTGAATTCAATCAGAAGTATCAATACAAAATTCGTAAGCAATGAAAGTAAGGAAAAAAGTCAAAAGTTTTATAGTGATTCGGCACCAACGACCTACATCTACTCCCGAGTCCTTCTTGAGACATACCGACCTACTACCAATCTTCTTTGAGTGAAGACCAAACCCTTATACTTGAGCTTATAAGGGAGACTTAAGAATTTTCTAACTCTAAGCTCTCTCTATTCCCCTTTTCTATTTCTTACAAATCATACACAATTTTATCACAGAATGTAATCCCTAAAATTGTTATGTATTGAGTGTAAGAAAACTTGGGGTATTTATAGACCCCAAGTGGCTTCAGATTTTTTAAGCCAAAAATCAAACATAGTCGGAAAAATCGGGTATGAGCGATTTACCTACTGACCTGGGCGGTTTACTCGCCGTCAGCCACTCAGAAACCAAGTACGGGTGGTTTACCCGCTTATCCTGGGTGGTTCAGTCACCCAGTTTCTAAGGTATGGGCAGTTTACCTATCGACAACTGCTGGGATTTCATGGTTATGATTTAAGTTATCAAAATACCAATAATGTTGGATAGACTCAAACATATCCATTCTTTAAAATAAACTCATTTGAAAACATATCCAAAATCATCATCAAAATTATTTTTAAAAAAATTTCAATAAAATCATCATAGATTATTTTTCAAAAGAAAATAGCTAAAGTTTTCTAATTCATTTTTGTAGTTAAAGAGATTCATAAAAAAAAAGAACATAATTGATTCATTAATCTCTTTTTGAAAAATTTATAAGATAGAGAAAATTTTAAAAAAAATATATTCTCTTTTTATTTCATATAAGTGTGTCTTTGTCTTTCGAGTCAAATTAAAACATATATTTTCATTTAAAACTGAAAAAGAGCTTTCATTATGGTAAAGATCAATAAGCCATAAATTACAAAGATCATCATGCATAATTTCAAAATATACACTCATTAAGCATGGTCACAATCCATCATTTATTCATCAAGCATGGTTTCATAAAACATTTTCAATCAAAATTCAACCTATCTTAATTTTAACTTTAGTCTAACTCTTTACACATAGTGTAAGGAGTGGACAACTCATTTCCAAATTTTTATTTGTTTTATATTCAAATTCAAAAGTAATATATCATTTAACAACACACATTCAATCTTAACAAGCAACTATTCAACCATTTAAATCAGTTATTCAATAACCATATCATTTAAGTCATTCAACATAACATTCAATCATAGCATTTCAATCAATATAATATTTAAATCAATTATTCCATAGACTTTGTCAATTAATGATAACCTTTGCATTTAAATCAACAAATATTCAAGCCAATGATTTTGAACCTATCATTTAATCATCATCAAAATCTTATTTATATAGATTTCAACATACCTTTCAATAAATAAGGTTCTTTTGGTTCTAGTTCATTTTCATACTTGTATGCCCTAGCTTTGCATTATCAATATTAATTATATAATGATGACCCATTAAAAGATTCATTGTCAATAATTTTAATTCTAGTAATTTTTTTGTTATTATTACTTAGGCTAGTGAGCTTTGAAAGAGTCTTAGATCTCAAGTCTTGAGCATCTACTTTCAAAATATTACTTAGTGCTCTTAGCCTTAATTTTGAAATAAACCTATAAGAAAGATATATTTGATTTCGACACCCATTTTACATTGGGTCCTTCGTAAAAAATTTTGTCTTTATTTTCTAACCATTTTTTGTTGTATAAAGTTCCCTTGGGAACCCATACAAGTTGATGTGGACTACATTTTCTAGATAGGCATTTGTTTGCCTTATGTCCTAATTTTTCACAAAAGTTATACTTGATTCTTGGTGGCACATTTAAGGTTAGTCCTATAACAAATATGGTTATTTTTGTTAAAAGTTACCAACAAAGCCTATGTCATTTCTATTATTAATATGACCATTATTGGCAAGAATCATATTTAAGGATTTGTTCTCAATTTCAAATTTTTCTAATGTTAATTTAAGCATGCAATTCTCTTCTTTAACACTATCTAGCATATCACATTTAAAACATGATTTATGTAATACTAATGAATCATGCATTTCATCAAGTCTTTTAACTAATAAATCATGATCAATTTTAAGCAACTTAAAAGACTTATTAAGTTTTCTAAACTCATTAAACAAATCATGAAACATATTTAATAATTAAAAAATATTTAAAGACTCACTAATCCCATCTTTGATCACCATTAAAACATAATTAACCACTTCATCTTTGGAGTTGTCTTCCTCATCCGAAGAGCTCAAATGATTCCAAGTAGTCGAAAGTACTTTCTTATTATGTGTTGGCTTCTTCTTCAAATAAGAATATTCATTTTTGAAATGTCCCGATTTTTTACATTCATAGCATATAACATTGTCCTTCTTTAGTTTTTTTTATTTTTATAGTTTTAGTTCATTTTTATGAATTTTTAAATTTTTTTAATAATAAAGTAATATCATGGTCCTTATCATTCAAGGTTTCACTCGAGGAGTCATTTATTGTCCGAAGTGCTACATCCTTCCTGTTCTTTGGAAGGGGTTCATCAAGCTCATCATGAGCTTTATAATTCAGTTCATATGTCATAAGCGAGCTAATCAATTCTTCAAGAGGTAAGTTATTTAAGTATTTGGCCTCTTGAATAGCGGTTACTTTAGGATCCCAATTTTTAGGTAAAGATCTCAAAATTTTACTAACTAATTCAAAACTCGAAAAATATTTTCCAAGTTTAGGCCATTGACGACATCCATAAAATGGGTGTACATGTCTCCAATGGACTTACTATTAGGATCAAAACGACACAAAGAGGGGGGTGGGTGGGGGGTAAATTAGTACTTATAAAAATTTTACTTCGATTTAAATACACACTCAATAAAAATCGTATCGAAAATACATTTAAGCGTAAAGATGCGTTTAAGCGTAGAGATACATTTAAGCATAGAGATATTTGTAAGAGTGCAAGGAAAGGTAGTAGATAATTAAGCAGTGAATATAAAGAGCAAAGAAGAGGAAGCAAACTGATTTTATAGTAGTTCGGTCCCCTTGACCTACGTTCACTCCCGATTCCTCTTCACTTGAGGCCACCGGCTTCCACTCTTGATCTTTTTCAATGGACAAAGATCAAATACCCCTCTTACAACTCTATTCTCCTTTTACATGTTCAGGAGATAACCTTTACAATCCTCTTAGATCTCCCTTAAACAAAAACTATACAAGAATAAATAAGGGAGCTCTCAAGGGATTACAATAGTGTTTTCATAAGTTTTTCACTCTTGATTCTTACACATTCACTAGCAAGAAAGGTTGGGGTATTTATAGGCCCCAAATGGCTTCAAAACTGAAGCCAAAAATTAATTTTAAGTGTTCCTGAGGTGTTAGTCTCGAAGGATGTGTTTTGGGCGGTTCAATCGCCTGACAGTTTGAGAGACCATGCATGGGCGGTTCAATCACCTGACACACCTTCGAAGATTGTGTCATCTTGGAGACCGTGTCTTCCAAGACCATGTCTCATCTGACCTTGGGTTACTGAACTGACTTTTATAATAAGTCCAAATCAACCCCAATTAAGGCCTAATAGTCTCTTAATTGAGTTAGTAAAAACTAACTCTCATGATGCTAACTACGACTCTCAATACATAATCTTCATTGTCTGATCATCTCTTGATGAACTCCTGGCATCATTTCAATAAACCCTTGGCGAGCTCTTGATTTCCTTCGGCGAACTCTTAACGAACTCCCAGCATTCTTCCGACAAACTCCCGGCGAGCTCCTGACAACCTATCGGCGAACACCCGATGAACTTCCAGGTAAACTTTTGGTAAGTTCTCGATGGGCACTCGATTTCCTTCAACAAACTCCCAACGAACTTCCAACATTCTTTCAACGAACACCTGGCGAGCTTCCGACAATCTGTCAGCAAACTCCCGATAAACTTCTTATGAGTTCTCGACGAGCTTCCGACAACATCGTTTGAATCTCAGCCAACCTCCGGTGAACTCTCGGCGAGCTCCTATTGCGTCATCCGAACCTTGGCCCGATGCTCGAACTTGACTCCGACCCAACATCTAATTGTACTATCCTTTATTGTCACAGTTAATCCTGCATCATTTTCTTTAACACACTAGTTAGATTATAAAACCCATCAATTGATTTTATCATCAAAATCTGGGATTCAATAATCTCCCTCTTTTTGATGATGACAACCGATTGATGACAAAGTTAACCTTAACTCCCCCTATGTATATGCCATACGATAAATACAACAAACCTGAATTCAAAAGAACCCATCACCTTTGAATTCAAGTATAGTATTTTTATAATTGAACCATTCATGATACCATATATTATAAATTTTGAAATCATTCATTTTCTTGGTATCACTTAAAAATTTTAATCATTATATTCACAATATAACCATGTCATCAATTATGATATAGCATTTATTTCAACTATTTCAAGGATGTCAAAATATCTCTCTTATGTCATCAATTATTTCATTTCGCCCCCTTTATCATCAACAAAAAGGAGAAATGCTTAATTTATATTTGAATATTTATCACAAATATCTATCATTTAAATATTTGTTATTTTTGAATATTTATCAAAAAAATTCAAACATACCATTTATCATTTGTTATCAATATACTATCTCACCCCCCCTTTTGTCATTAAAAAGGATAAATGTTTAACATAACTTTTCTAAACAATTGTTCAAAACAAATGTTCATTATATGATAAAATTTTAAACACAACATTTATCATATGCCATCAATCATGTCGTTTCTCCTTGTTATCAAAAAGGAGAAATATTCACCACACATTTGAATACTAAGTGTTCAATAAATATGTCAACACATTTATCATAAATATTCATTACACAAAGAAAGAAATCTAGTCCATTCTCCCCCTTAGTACAAAAAAATAGAGTTTAATCCATTTCGTATCAAATTATTTTTTTCCCTTTTGTAAATAAAATAGAAGAAGAAAGGCAGGGGGTTTCAAAGATCTAACAATCAAGTATCCCAAAACAAAATAAATTATTAAGAGAGAGAGATACATTTGAAAGTATTCATGAATCCAAGAATCAAAATATTGAAAGAGACCTCATGAGTATCACAAGAGAATTTTAACTTTCATTTTTTTTTTAATGTCAAGAAGAAAGAATCAAGTGAAACTATTTCAAAGGATAGCTCAAAAAGTTGAGAAAAAAAAAATATAAGAGCTACTCATACCATCTCATATAAATATCAAGAAATCCTCAAACTCATGATAGCAAATCATGCATTTAGAAGGTTTTTCATATCTAATTTTTTTCAAGCAAATTATTCCTCATTTAGTGATCTTATTGCAAGATAACAATTTTATCTCCCCCTTGGTCATTGTAAATAATAAAAATGAGTCCTAGAAGAGTAAATAATCTTGATTTATTCAAAATAAATCTTAATACATATAATTTATTCAAATAATTCTTCTTAACAAAATAAAAGAATGATCTTGATTAAAAATCTCAAATTATAGTTGTTAAGATCATAAATCTCTTTTTTAATTAAAAAGAAGAAATCATAGAGGTTAAAAATAATTTTCATAAAGGATAAGTCAAGTGAAGAAGTCAACGAGAAGTTTAAAGAAAATCATTCAATTTTTAACTCATCATAAATTTAAGAAATATTAATTTGGTGATATACTATACATGAATATAAGGAAGTCATAAATAAATCATATTATGAAGGATATTAATATAAAATCATGAATACCAAAAGATAAAATTTAATTTGTTCGGATTTTCTTTTAGGTCAAAATTTTTTTATGAGATCCAATACTAAGATGGATCTTGTTTCATATAGATAGTTTTCTTTAATGAAACAAAAAAGTCCTAGTGAACAATTTTGATTTATATAAAGTTCTCAAATTATGATTTTCAAGATGTCAAGATCATAATAAGACCCTTTTTATGGTACATTGCATAGGAGAAAAGAAAAAAATTTTGATTTATATATAAAAATTTCAAGTTATCAAAAACATAGTTCTTAATGAAAATCTTGAGTTATAAGATCATAAGTCTTTTCTTTGGTAAAAAGAAAATTATAGAAGTAAAACAAAATGATTCCCATATAAGATGCCTCAGGTCAATAATCATGAGAAAGTTCATGATTTGGCTGAAAAAAAATCTCATTCAAATTTTAATTATCAAAATCACTTTTACAGTTCAAGAGATTCAACAATAATCATAACACTTTATCTCTTACTAAAAACTTGATTGAAAAATTTTCAAAGAAAATTTTCCCTCTTTTTAGTTATTTCAATTTATGTGATTTGTTTTATACAAAAATTTCTTCACTTTTTATGCTAAATCCATGCATTGATTGTCATCGAAATTTTAGTTTCATCAAAAAAGAAATCATCAATGTCATTAAAATAAGTAAAATATTTTTAACCTTTTAAAACTGAAAATCAAATATCATTTCCAAAAGAAATCATAAAATATTTCCAAACAAAAACTTCAATTTATTTCAATTCTAATGATTTTTAGAGTGAGTTACCATGCTCATTTCATTCTCATTAAATATATTTTTAATTTTAAAAAATACTAGACAATGAAGCATGATTTTTTTCTTCCTTTTTTATAATGTTCTATGCTCAAATCCTATCATTCAATAATATCCATTTAATCATACAACCCATATTTCAAGTTGATTCTTCAACATTATCAAGGCCATTACAATAACACATCAAAATGATAAAACATCTTCAAAGCAAAAATTCAACCAATCTCAATTCCAATATATAAATGAGCCTAACTCTTTACACATAGTGCAAGAAGTTGATAAACTCATTTCAAAAATTTTTATTTATTTCAAGTCTATCTAATATAACATTTAAATCATACAACTATTGAACCATCAATCATTCATAACATTTAGGTCATTCAACAATAGTTTTTTCAAATACTCAAACCAATGATTTGAACTTATTATTCAATCATCATCAAAATCTCATTATGTAAATTTCAATATATTTTTCAATAACTATGGTTCTTTGGTTCTATTTCGTTTCATACTTATATGTTCTAGCTATGCATCATCAATATTAATTGTATAATGATAACTATTTTTAATAAAATGATTTGTTTTAATAGAAACAAGGATTATTAAGCTTCAAACATCTTAATTCAAATAATTTTCCTTATTTTTTATATTTTAGCTATGAAGCTTGATAAGTAAGTTAGATCTCAAGTCAAATGGCTTGTGCATCTACAAGATATCATTCCATTTTGCTTCTAGTCTTAGTTTGGTGACAAACCTATAAGAAAGATTTAGGTACCCATTTTACATTAGGACCTATATGAAAAAAATTGTCTTTTTTATCTAATGGTTTTTTGTTATTTGTTGTTCCCTTAGGAACCAAACTAATTTGTAAGGACTATAGTTTTTGAATTAATATTTGTAAGCTATATGTCGTAATCTACCACAAAAATTACATTTAATTTTTGATGGCAAATTTAAGGTCGTTCCTTTAATAAAAATAGTTGGCTTTTGTTGAATGTTGCCAACAAAGTCTATGCCATTTCTTCTATTAATATGACCCTTATTGACAAGGATCATATTTAGGGATTTGTTCTCAATTTCAAATTTTTTTAATATAATCTTAAGCATGATATTTTCTTCTTTAATACTATTTAGTATTTCATATTTAGAGCAAAAATTATGTAATGGTAAATTATCATGCAAGGTTTCATGTTTAGTGCATGTATTGTGTAATGGTGCTACTTCATGCATTTCATCAAGTTTACTAATTAATGATGCATGCTCTATCTTAAGTAATTTATAGGATTTGCTAATCTTTCTAAATTCATCATAAAGCTCATGAAAATAAAATAATAACTCATTAAAAGTAAAAGAGCTTTCGGGTGGGTTACTTACCTCATTGTGGTTGGCTACGAGCGCGAGATCTTCCACTTCTTCTTGATTGTGTTTATCTTTGAAGCACCTCGGCTTCTTGCGTTTATAGCAAGAAGTTTTGTCCATCTTTAAATTATTTTTATGGTTTATATTGATTAATTTATCCGGTTTATTTATCAAATATTCAAAGTTCACATCACTCGAGATTTCACTCGAGGAGTCATGTGTTCTCTTTAGTTCTAATTCCTTCCTGTCCTTTGGAAGGTGTTCTTGGGTTCTCAATGTAAAATTTTTCTTGCTCTTAGGAATGTATTCTTCTTATTCATTTTTATAAAATATTTTGTTTAATGATTCATTTAAATTTAGTGTGCTTTCATGTATTAATTCTAATGTATGCCAAATCTCAAAAGCTAAATCATAAGAGGAAATTTGATCAAATTCATTTTTGTTGAGAGCATAATATAAAACATTCAAAGCCTTAATATTTAAAGAAAATATTTATTTTTCATAATCATTCCAATCATTTGTTAGATTGGATGACTTTTGAAAACCTTTTTCAACAATACACCACAAATCAAAATGTATCGAAATAAAAAAGATGCGCATTCGAATTTTTCAAGATGTGTAGTCCGTCCCATTGAACATAGGAGGACATGTGATAGAAAGTCCCTCTTGATTGCCAATAAAAACCATCTCTTTTGGATTTTAAGCCAGTTAGAGGGAGACATAGCTCTGATACCAATTGTTAGGATAAAAGCAAAACTAAGAGAGGAGGAGGGTGGTGTGTGAATTAGTAAAAATTTTACTTTGATTTAAATACTCAATCAATAAAAATCGTATCAGAAATGCATTTAAGCATAAAGATGTGTTTAAGCGGGGAGATATGTTTAAGCGTAAAGATACGTTTAAGCGTAGAGGTATTTTGTAAGAGTGCAAACAAAGGTAGTAGATAATTAAATAATGAACATAAACTACATAATAAGAAATTAGGGGAGCTCTCAAGGGATTACAACAGTGTTTTCACTAGTTTTTCACTCTTGATTATTGCACTTTCACTAGTAAGAAAGGGTGGGGTATTTATAGGCCCCAAACAGCTTCAAAAGTGGAGCCAAAAATTAATTTTTAAGTGTTCCTTAGGTGCTAGTCTCAAAAATTACATTTGGGCGGTTTAGTCACCTGATAGTCTAGAAGACTGTGTCTAGGCGGTTCAACTGCCTAACACACCTTCAACGACTATGTCATCTTAGAGACCGTGTCTTCGAAGACCGTGTCTCATCTGACCTTGGGTTACTAAAATGACTTTTATAATAAGTCCAAATCAGCCCTAATTAAGGCCTAATGACCTCTTAATTGAGTTAGTAAAGGCTAACTCTCATTATAATACTAACTACAACTCTCAACATATAATCTCATTGTCCTCTTAATTGAATTAGTAAAAACTAACTCTCATTATGATACTAACTACGACTCTCAACACACAATCTTATTGTCTGATCGTCTCTCGCGAACTCCCGACATCCTTTTGATGAACCCCTAGTGAGCTCCCAATTTCCTTCGGCGAACTCCCAGCATTCTTCCGGTGAACTCCCAGCGAGCTCTTAATATCCTGTCGGTGAACTCTCGATGAACTTCCTAGAAAATTTCTGGTGAGTTCTCAACGAGCTCTCGATTTCCTTCGGCAAACTCCAAACGAACTTCCAACATTCTTTCGGCGAACACCCGGTGAACCCCCGACAACCTGTCACGAACTCCCGATGAATTTCCTAGCAAACTTTTGGTGAGTTCTCGATGAGCTCCCAATAACATCGTCTGAACCTCGGCCAACCTCTGGTGAACTCTCGACAAGCTCCCATTGCGTTATCCGAACCTCGGCCTGATACTCGAACTTGACTCCGGCCCAATATCTGATGTATTGCCTTTTACCGTCATAGTTAATCTTGCATCATTTTCTTTACACATAAGTTAGATCATAAAATCCATCAATTGATTTCATTATCAAAATTCGAGATTCAACACTCACTTGGTTATTCAAAACAACTCATAGTTATGAACTAAAATATTTATCTTAGATTCTTCTACTGGTCCCCTTGTGTGTAATTTCTAGAGAGTGTCAAATAACATAGGTCGATTCATAAATGGAAACACGATTAAACTAATCCTTATCAAGAGCACAAAACAAGGCATTAATAGCCTTTGCATTTAAAGAAAATTTCTTCCTTTCTAAATCATTTAGCTCATTCATTAGCTTGAAAGATTTTTCAAATCCATTATTAACAATACTCCATAGATCAAGGTCCAAAGAATAAGAAAAATACGCATCCTTATCTTCCAATACGTGTAATTCATCCCATTGAATATGGGAGGACATGAGATGGAATGTCCCTCATTCATGCCAAAACAAGCTATTTACTCAAGTGGGTGTTAATCCAAAGAGTAAGTACCTTACTTTGATACCAATTGTTATGATCAATTGACACTAAGAGGGGAGGGTGTGAATAAGTGCAAGTGTAAGTTTTTCATTTTAAACAAAAACTTTTTACTTAAAGCAAGATATGAAATTCGAAGCTTTTTGTTCAAGTAAAAAAAGTGAGAAAATTGACAAGTTAATAAGCAAACCTGAAATATTAGTAACGTTGAAGGGAAATGCTTGATGTGAAAACTTTACTTTCACAGAGTGAATTCAATCGGAAGCATCAATATAAAATTCGTAAGCAATGAAAGCAAGGAAAAAATTCACAAGTTTTATAGGGGTTCAGCACCAAAGGCCTACATCCACTCCCGAGTTCTCCTTCTTCAGGCATACTAGTGTGCACTATCGATCTTCTTTGGGTGAAGACCAAACCCTTACATTTGAGCTTACAAGGGAGACTTGAGAATTTTTTAACTCTAAGGTCTCTTCCTTCCCCTTTTCTTTTTCTTAGAAATCATATACAATATTAACACAGAATGTAATCTCCAAAATTATTGTGTATGGAGTGCAAAAAAACTTAGGGTATTTATAGGCCCCAAGTTTTTGGAGCCAAAAATTAAACTTACCTGAAAAAATCGGGTGCAAGCGGTTTACCCATCGTCAACCACCCAAAAACCAGGTACGGGTGGTTTACTCTCCTGTCTTGGGCAGTTCAGCCACCCAATTTCTAAGCTACGGGTAGTTTACCCGTTAGCCCTGGACAGTTTACCTACTGGCCATCGCTCTATTTCTAGGGTATGTGTGGTCCAACCATCGCTCACCGACTGTTTACTCATCGAAATCTCTAAAAAAGTGGTTCCCTCCACTTTTTTAATTTTCGCTTGAACCTGATGTTGGCCAACTCTTGGTTAATTGATTGGGCTCAACTTAAGTTCAATCAAACCCCATAGTGGACCCGGTTGCCTCATTAAGTTAATTTAAAGTCCTTCCAAATCTAACTCAATTATGACTTAAACCCTAACTACGACTCAATGATTACAACACTTATTGACTAATAAGCTTAAACAAGACCTAACTTCAACCTAATTCGGTAGCCTCCGATATTCTTGTGACGAGTCCTATGGTCTTCTTTTGTCGATCTCCTTATGTGTTCCCAACGAGCTTCCTAATCCCTTCGATGAATCTCCTAGCGAACTCCCATCGAGGTTCCACTATATCGTCCAAACCCTGCCCGATGCCCAAGCTTGATCTTGGCCCATCATCTGGTTGTAACTCTATTGCTCCTATCATAGTTGGACTTGTAATTTTTTCTCTAGCACACATGTTAGATAAACACTCATCAATTGATCTTATCATCAAAATCCGAGATTCAACAATATATTGCACTTGTATTGTCATATTTTATAGAAATATTTTTTTAGATAAATTTTGTAATCTTCTAATGTGTTTTTCATCTAAATAACTTGAGTACAACAAACAATATTCACCTTCAGCAGTAGATAAAGTAACTGAATTTTATTTCTTGGAAGACCAAGAAATAAGTGCATGTCCTAAAAATTGACATGTCCAGATAACACTTTTGCTATCTATTCTACAACCACCAAAATCAACATTAGCATAAGCAAGTAAATCAAAGTTTTTGGATTTTGGATAGTATAATCCTAAGTTAGAAATTCCTTTTAAATATCTAAATATTCATTTAGCTGCTTTAAGTGAGAAAGCTTATGATTGGATTGATGCACACAATCCAATACTAAACATAATATTCGGTCTAGTAGCAGTTAAGTTTAACAAACTACCTATCATTCCTCAATAGGCTTTTTGATCAAAATTTTTTCCTTCATTGTCTAAGTCTAACTTTATAGATATGCTCATGGGAGTGTTTACAGCCTTAGCATTTTTCCATACCAAAATGTTTTAGTAAGTCCAAGGTGTATTTAGTTTGACTAATAAAGATACTATCATCTAGTTATTTTATTTATAATCCTAAGAAAAATATTAACTCACCCATTAAACTCATTTCAAATTCTTGGCTCAGATAGTTGACAAAAGATTCACACAAGGAGTCTTTTGTAGAACCAAAAATAATATCATCAACATAAATTTGATTAGTAAGAAAATTATTTTCAAAATGCTTAAAAAATAATATGGTATCAACCTTATCTTTCAAAAAATTTGAAATAAAAAAAGAACCAAGTCTTTCATACCAAGCCCTAGGGGCTTATTTTAATCCATAAAGAGCTTTAGAAACATACACTTCTTCAGAAATGAAACTATTAAGAAAAGTATTTTTAACATCCATTTGATATAATTTAAAATCTTTAAAAGATGCAAAGGCAAGGAGCATCCTTATGGCTTCAAGTCTAGCCATAGGAGCAAAGGTTTCTTCATAAACGATTCCGTCTTCTTGGATGAAACCCTTGGCCACTAATCGAGCCTTGTTTCTAACTATAATACCATTTTTATCTTGCTTGTTTCGAAAGACCCATTTAGTACTCATCGCTAAATAGTCATTAGGTCTAGAAACAAGCTCCCATACCTCATTTCTCTCAAATTGATTAAGCTTTTCATGCATGACATTAACCCAATAATTATCTCTTAGGGCCTCATCAATATACTTTGGTTCGATTTAAGAGAGAAATACGACATTTGCACAAAAATTCTTAAAAGAAGATCGAGTTGAACTCCTTTTGATGTATCTCCTATTATAAGCTCCTTAGAATGTTCATTCACATACTTTCGTTCTTTAGGTAAGGATTTAGAAGTAGATTCATCTAAGTTGCTTTTAGGAGTATTGTCATTTAAATTCAAAGTACTAAGACCAAATTCATCATCAAAATCAATTTTCTTAAGTTTAAAAAACTCATTAAAAACAAGATTCTTCAATTACTAAAGTTCTTTTATTAAAAATACATAGGCTTTTGAAATTAAGGAATAACCAAGAAAAATGCCCTCATCGGATTTTACATTAAATTTTCCTAAGGCATATTTTTATTTAAAATAAAATATTTGTAACCAAAAACTTTAAAATATGAAATATTAGATTTCTTACTATTATATAATTTATACAGAGTTTGGAGAGTAATGGTCTTACAAGAACCCTATTTGAAATGTAACATATCGTGTTAATAGCTTCGGCCCAAAAATATTTGGTTAGACTATGTTCACTTAACATGGTTTTAGCTATTTCTTGTAAACTCCTATTTTTTCTTTCTACTACTTCATTTTGTTATGGATTTCTTGGAGTAGAGAAATTATGGATATACCCATTTGATTCACAAAAAATTTGAAAGTCATTGTTTTAAAATTTACCACCATGATCACTACGTATTGATGAAATCATAAATCTTTTTTTATTTTGAATAATTTTATAAAATATTTAAATGTATCACTTTTGTGTGTCAAGAAATAAGTCCAAGTATATCTACTATAATCATTTACTATAACAAATGTATATTTGCTTCCACCTAAATTTGTAATGTCAATTGGTCTAAATAAATCTATATGGATCAATGAAAGTGGCCTAGATGTGATTATTTGATTTTTTTTGCTTGAAGCTGCTCTTTATTTATTTTTCTAATTGATAAGTATCACATACTTTATCTTTGATAAATTTTAGGCTAGGTAATCCTCTTACTAAGTCTTTAGTTGAAATTTGATTTAGAAGTTTCATGCTAGTATGGCCTAGTCTTTTATGTCAAATCTAAGCATTATCATTCAAAGTCGAAAAGCAAGTTTCATAATAAAACTTTTCAATATCTATAGTATATACATCGTTGTTTCTTAAGGCAATCAAAGATTTATTTTTATGTGACAATTCAATTATGCATGCATTAGGTTAAAATTTAACTACATAACCTTTATCATATAATTGGCTAATGCTAAGCAAATTATATTTCAAGCCATTAACTAACAACACATCTTCAATCAAAAGGTTTTATGTGTTATCTGTGGTTCCTTTTCCAATAATTTTACCCTTGTTGTTGTCTCCGAATGTGACAACTCTTGCACTTAGGCTAGTGAGCTTAGAAAAATAAGTTGGATCTCCGGTCATATGCCTTGAGCATCTACTATCAAGATACCATTTGATGCTCCTAGCTTTAATTTGGAGATAAACCTACAAGAAAGATGGTTTTAATTTAGGTGCTTATTTTATATTTTATCCTTTATGAAAAACTTTATCTTTTTTTCTAATGATTTTTAGTTATTTATGGTTCTTTTAGGAACCTAAATTAATTTATATACACTATACTTCTTAAATGAACATTTGTAAGCCATATGCCATAATCTACTACAAAAGTTACATTTTATTTTTTATGGCAAGTTTAGAGTAGGTATTTTAATAAAGTTAGTTGGCTTTTGTTGGGTATTACCCACAAAGCCTATACTATTTCTTCTATTAATATGACCCTTATTAGCAAGAATTATGTTAAGGGATTTATTCAATATTTCAAAATTTTCTAAGGTTTGCTTTAGCATGATGTTTTCATTTTTAACATTATCTAGTATTTTACATTTAGAACAAGGATTGTGTGATACTAATGAATAATATATTTCATCAAGTTTATTAACTAACAAATCATGTTCATTCTTAAGCAACTTATAAGTTTTACTAATTTTTCTAAATTCATCAAACAATTCATAAAACATATTTAATAACTCGTTAAAGGGAATGCTTAAAGAATCACTAACATTATTTTGGATTGTCATTAGAGCATAGTTAGTAACTTCTTCTTTGGAGTGACCTTCTTCATTCGAAGAGCTTAAGTCATCCCAAGTTGCCAAAAGAGCTTTCTTCTTGTGGGATACCTTCTTCTTCAATTACGGATATTCATTTTTTAAATATCCCAATTTTTTACATTCAAAGCATATGGCATTGTCCTTTTTTGATTCATTTTTATTTTTATAGTTTTTATTCTTTTTCATAAATTTTTTAAGCTTTCTTAATAATAGTGCAATATCATGGTCCTCATTAGTCGAGATTTCACGTGAGGAGTCATTTGCAGTTCTTAGTGCTATATGCTTCCTATTCTTTGGAAGGGGTTCATCAAGCTCATCATGAGCTTTATAGTTCAGTTCAGTTCATATATCATGAGTGAGCCAATAAGTTCTTCAAGAGGTTAGTTATTTAAATCTTTGGCTTCTTATATAACAGTTACTTTAGGATCCCAAGTTTTAGGTAGAGATCTTAAAATTTTACTCATAAGTTCAAAATTTGAAAAATATTTTTTAAGAGCTTTAAGGCCATTAACGACATCCGTGAAATAGGTGTACATATCTCTAATGGACTCACTTGGTTTCATTCTAAATAATTCATAACTATGAACTAAAATATTAATCTTAGATTCTTTAACTCTACTAGTGCCTTCATGTGTGATTTCTAGTGTATATCAAATATCATAAGTGGATTCACAAACGGAAACACGATTAAATTCATTTTTGTCAAGAGCACAAAATAAGGTATTTATAGCCTTTGAATTAAAAAAAAATTCTTCCTTTCCAAATCATTCCATTTATTTATTGGTTTGAAAGATTTTTTAAATCCATTCGCTAAAATATGCTATAAATCAAAATATATAGAAATAAGAAAAATACGCATCCTTATTTTCCAATACGTGTAATCCATTCTATTGAACATGAGAGGACGTAAAATAGAATATCCATCATTCATGCTAAACAAAGCCATTTACTCCAATGTGTGTTAATCTAATGTGTAAGTACCTTGCTCTTATACCAATTGTTAGGATCAATTGGCACTAACAGGGAGGGGTGAATTGGCGCAAAAGTGGAAGTGCTCAATTCGAAAATCTTGCTTTCAAAAAGTAAAGAAATAAAATTGGAATCATCTTTTATATTTTGAGAACCCGATTTAAGAGAAAAAGTCATGAGAATGATCATTGTATCTTTCTATAAGCTAATTAAGATCAATGGCAAGTAGTAAATAAGACAAGTAAAGAGCACTCATAATTTATAGTGGTCCGACCCCAATCTTGTCCTACGTCTACTTCCGGGTCCTCTTTGTCGAGGCCCACCAATGTCCACTACCGATCTTCTTTAGGTGAAAACCAAACCCTTACAAACTTTCAACTTACAAGGGAGACTCTTTACAAGAATACAACACTTAGCTCACTCCCTTCCCCCCTTTCTTTTTCTTACATGCTTTAGCACATACTTTTTTCATATTTTTTACCCAATGACTTATGTAAATTCTTATGCAAAATGCAAGAAAACTTGGGGTATTTATAGACCCCAATTATCTTCAAAAGAATGGAGCCAAAATTTAAGCACACCTAGAAAAATTAGGTACGGGCGGTACAACTACCGGTGCCGATGGTACAACTACCTAAAGTAAACCTAAAAACAGGTTACGAATGATACAATCGGGTGGTCTAACTACCGCTTACTACTCAGATTCCTAGGCATCAGTGGTACAATCGTCACTCATCGGTGGTACAACTGCTAGGATTTTCGAAAAAGTGATTCCCTTCACATTTCCAATCTCGATTTGTACCTCCTATTGACTAATTTTTAGGTCAACAAATTAAGCTTAACTTGAGCTCAATCCATCCCATTAGTGGACTTGGTTGTCTTACATTGAGTTGATTTGGATTCTTTCTAAATCAAACTCAATTAGGACTCACTCCCTAACTATGACTCACTAATTATAATCATAAGGACCATCAAGCTAAACAATGACTTAGCTCCCCCCAATCCGGCTGCCTCCGATATTCTTATGGTGAGTCTTACAATCTTCCTCCAGCGATCTCCCGACATGTTCCTGGTGAGCTTACCGATTCCTTCGATGAACTCCTAGCGAACTCCCGGTGAGCTCCTATAGCATCGTCCGAACCTTGGCCTGATGCCCAAACATAATTCTGGCCTATCATCTGGTTGTAACTTAATTCCTCCATCATAGTTAGACCTGCATTACTTCCTTTGATACACAAGTTAGATTAAATACTCATTAATTGATTTCATTATTAAAATATGAGATTCAATAAATATACGATCTCCCTAGGTAAACAATCTCTCACATGATATGGTTTTTGATTTTGCGGCTTTTTCTTGAACTAATCTTTGCATGACGATTTTGATCTATATGGGAAACTAGTTTTATTTTAATCTTTTGCTGCGCATATGATGCTCCCACTAAGGTTTCTTAATAGTGGTATAAGAGCCAAGGTTATTCGTGCAACATATTGGTTTCTTAACTATGTGTGATGAGATTGGATAGCATAGAAAGACAGTTAATAACGTGATCAGGCCCGAGGAGGGGGGCATCCACTTGCGGGTAGGCTGTCTTGAGGGGCAGCCACCTATGGCCAGGCCATCTGCAAGGACTGCCCCACTAGCTTGGGCTTGATCACGTTAGGTGACAGTTCATGATTATTTGATATGATATACATATATGATATATGATGATACACCTACTATACATACATATATATATATATATATATCTTTGTATGCGATGTTGATATATATTAAATATGTATATGTGTAACACGACATATTAAGGGACCAAAATAAAACCCCATCCTACAATAATATTAAGTCAGAAAGCATAAGGTAATAAGATTGACCCACGTGGCCTTCCAACATTATATGAAAAAATTGAATCTCAACATAGGTTGAACTGGTTGAGTCCCTAAAGGCTCACCTATCTTCGCGATTCAAGATCTTGCCTACGACATAGAGATATTACTAGTGACTTGAGGATGCATTATGCTTGGTTGAGTCCTTCGAGGGCATATCATTAAATCAAACTCATCTTATAACGATAGTAATGACTTAACTGAACATCATAGTTAGTCAAGTCCCTTGAGACCATGATGGTTCGAAGGTCAAACATGACGAAAATCACAAAGAGTTGTAATTGGCAAGAGTTGTGTATCTTTTATGCTTAGTATAATTGGTTGAGTCCCTCGAGGGTGTCATGTGATTTACTAAAAAAATTAGTGGGAGTAAATTAAGATAGAAGTCCAAATGTTTTATAAAATCTATATATTTTTTATTTATGCTATATTTTGTTTGTTAGAAATATATCGCTCGCAAACCCCCTACGTGGCATATTTGATACCAACCACCTCACTCCAAACTACATGGATTGGCTCTGTAATTTGAGAATTATTCTCATGATGGAGAAAATCGTATACGTTCTTGATACAATTGTGCCCAAGCTGGAAGAAGGGGCAAGCGAGGATGAGATCGCTCGCTATGTGAAGTATATAAATTATTCCACTTCGATAAAATGCTATATGTTGGCCTCGATGACTCCTGAGTTACAGAGGTAATATAAGAGCATGGATGTCAATTTCACCCTTCTTCATCTCTGTCAACTACTTGAGGAACAAGGTAGAACTCAAAGATATGAGATATTCAAGAGTCTCTTATAAGTTAGGATGACAGAAGGGACATCGGTTCAGAACCATGTCCTAAAGATGATAGAGTGGATCGAGAAAATCATAGGTCTAAGAATAGTCCTAAATGATAACCTATCTGTTAATCATATACTTCAATCCCTGCTAGATTTCTTTTCTCACTTCATTATGAATATTAATATGAGCAAGTTTGAGGTGACTCTTTCTGAGCTCCTCAATATGTTGAGGGAAGCTAAGAGTGCCATTTAAAAAGAGAAGCCAGTTCTCTATATTGGTGAGACCAAAAACAAAATAAAGGCTAGTAAGACCCTTAAGAAGGGCAAGGGCAACAAAAGACCTAGCAAAGGATAAAGGACAATGCTTCCATTATGGTAAAGATAAGCACTGAAAGAGAAACTGTAAGGATTACATTGTAGATAAGGCGAACAAAAGCATGAAGAAGCTTCAAGTACATTTATTTCTTGTTACTAAGAGGACTGTGTTTCTTGAGAAGGAACACATTCTTGGTAGAAATAATAGGATTGAGATAGATTTAAGTGAGATTGAAGAACCTAGCTTAAGCACCATTTCAAAGTCTGAGTCTTGTCACGGGCTTAGTAACAAGAAATAATAGCTGATTTTGCCTAAGCCATGCGGCACCCATGCGTGTCCGTCCGCAAAGGTCAGCCCTCCCCGAGATCTCCTAAAATCCCACAGACTTACAAAAAGAGAAAACGGGCCAGAAGAAGCAACTCCCACGGGATCCACAAGCAACTGCTTAAGAAAAACACTTTATAAAGCCAAAATACAAATTACACCCATGGACATTACAAACTCAGAGAGGTTGCACACAAAGGATAATGGTCCACTACAGACCGAAGCCCCCACAAGTGCTTATAAGACACACTTGTATTTACAAGCCAAACTTGGCCAAAAGTAAATCAAACTAGGGCTTCCAAGCCTCGCAAGCCCGCTTCTTGTTGTACAAGATATGTACCTAAACCAAGGACACAGACTAACACAAGCATTTCATCGAACACCTTGTTTACATTGTTGTCCGTGACATTCTCCCCACTTATTCCTTCGACGTCGAAGCCCACTATGACGCTGCATCTCCTCGCATTCTGAATCTTTAATCTTCGCTTTGCAACATGCCCTTTGGCTCCTAGCCGCCTCCGCTGTTGTTGAGTAGTCGAACTCCAATCCGCCATGCTGCTTCAACTCACCAATGACTGAATCTGGTGTGGGGTTGGCTAAGTTGTGCTGATCCTTGTTGGTTCTCGCGGATCCCTCTGATGAAGGAAAAGACCTGTCTTATGATGTGCCAGTGTCACAGTATACTCATATTGCTTGAACTGGGTAGATGCTTATTGGAGCTTTAACGAGCATTGCCTTACAGACTTTGAAGTTTTTAAGGTCCTTTCTCCATAATATTTGCCCATTGAACCTTCTTCCACTGTTAGTTGTCACTTCCAAGTATGTTCGCATCACTCCCTCTTAGTCAATTGGGAAATGAAGTGGAAAAACTACTCTCAATAGTACTGATCACCAACGGTGAGGATTTGACAACCATTGTCTTCCATAAGCTTTTTTGAAGGGTCCGAACTTGTGCGAGCTCCCTGCTTGGATAAGTAAAGAACTGGGATACTCGACTTCACCCATTCTCTTCATAGTTGAGAAGGTAAGGTGGCTTCTCTCACCTCCTCGAGTTAAGAGAACTGGGGTACTCGGTTTCGCCCATTCTCTCGAGTTGAGAAGGCAAAGGTTACTCAATTTCACCTAGCAAAGGTTACTTGATTTCGCTTGCCTCCTCGAGTTTGTACTTCATGCATTGAGCTGGTTACTAACATTCGTCTGCTCTTTGCTCACACTTCTGAAGCACTTGAAGTGGTTGCACTCCTTGCGTTGGGTTAGCTACTGTGATTTGCCTTCCCACTGCTATTGAACTACTGGAATGCAAGAAGTTTTGCCCGAAAAGAGCAAAAGTAGATAGATCTGGTCGCCTTTGGGATTGTACCGTCTTCTCCATCACCTTTGCCGCCTACTCCTCTTGAGTAGAAAGTGATTACCATACGCCTACTTCGTTCCTTGGTCGAGCACTCCTGCATCAACCCGAAGTCTCTTAATTTCGGCTATCTGGATGAGAAGCACATCGACATCAGTCTTATGAAGTTTCTTGGCCTCTGCGCTTCTGCCTCGTCTTGGTACTTGGAGTTTGCCTCTGCACTCTCCACCTCCTTGGTCCCTTTTACGACCAATGTTGTCCCTTCATGAGAGCAAGGGTTCGATGACTTCACGGAAGTCCCGCATCTGCGGTATCATGGCGCTGCCAAGCCCATAGCACTACTATCTGTTACCTTGCATCTTCATCCCTTCCTCCGCGATCGGTAGATCTGCCTCTGTGGCACTGTGGAGCTCCTCCGAGTCCACCTCCTCTCTAACCGACGCTTTTCTTTTGGGTAGCTGAGCCCTGTTGGACTCGTCGTCGCTTCCTCGCCCCTTTCGACCACCTGCTTCGACACCACTGTGTCCTCCTAGCAGTTCTCCTTGGTCGATGGAGAGACAGACTGCAACTCTCATGCATGGCCTCCGCCATCTTGTTGCAGGGCTCGTGCCGATTCTGTTCTCCTTAGCTTCCTTGGTAGCAACGTTCGCTTACTCGACCTTGTCCTCTGACTTGTTGGGCTCCCTTAAGCGAATGTGAGCACTGAAGCAGTCCAACTCTCCAACTGCTCCGATTAATCAAGTCCCCTCCATGGGACTCACCGGTACTTGCAATCGACTACTCCCTCGGTGGTACCCCCATATCGACCAAGGCTTTCATCGATGCAAGCTTGATGCGACACGGAAGACCCGCCTCTGATGCGTGACATTCACTCCTTGAATCCACAGCCCTTCTTGCCGTTGCATTGTTCACCGAAGTGGAGCTCCCAGCAGCTCCTGATCATTCACATGATCATGTCCCCCTCCATGGGACTCACTGGTACGTGCACTTGGACTTCTTCCTCGGTGGTATATAGCTTCCATATGCTGATGACTAAGGCTTTCATCCAATGCAAGTTTTGATGCACACACGAAGACCCGCCTCTGCGGTACTACGGCATTCACTCCTTGAATCCATAGCCCTTCTTCTTGTTGTGTCGTACACCAAAGTGGAGCTCCCAGTAACTCCTGATCATACCTCCGCATGATTTTGTCCCTCACGGGACAAGATTGTCTGTATTGCATTGCCACGAACTATTCCACCACGATCCGCTGCACCATGTCGCCTCCTGGTGACATCTCCATTGCATATAGATTCTCGTGTGATGAACTCGGACTACGACTTCTCCACGTGTGACCTCGCCAACACATCGTGGGGCCTTTGCCATCTCCGACTTTTAGTTCGCTCCTTGGCAATTCCCTTCGTCCCCTCACTCTGGGTTACTCACGAAGCATAGCTCTAGGACAGTCGCCTAGTAGCTCAAAGTCCCCGACTTCGCTAGAGTGGGTGCACAATTATGCGGATCTTGGGCCTCTATCCCCTACCAGACAATCTTGCTATGCACCTCTTGTTCATGACAACTTGAACGGCAACACTGGCATATTCTTCAAGACGCCTCTCGTCCTCTTGCCCGTACTAAGGTCTCATGATCCTAACTTTGCCTTCGCAAGTTGAATCACCTTAGTTACTCCATCAAATGCATCTCGAGGTAGCTTGCATGTGCCTTGAAGCTCCCTTCATCTTTGGCACCATGCAAAAATAAGTCTCCCATCGAATGAAGAACCCATGGAACGACATGATCCCACTCTTGCCTCTACAAGAGTTCATGCCCTTGACCTCTGTCAAAGGAAAGCTCTATGCCTCCGCTCCATGTTCCATCTTCTATGTCGACTCCTTCATACGACTTGGATACTTCACCGAGTTCCACCCAAGTCGCTCTGCTCCTCGATTTGCCGAGTTGATAGTGGCCCTCACGTCCACCATTTTCTGGTCAGCCCTCTGTTGAGTTCGATTTACGCCTCGACTCTAAGTGTGCCTTCATATGATGTTGCCTTGGATTGCTCCCCACTTGATCTCAAAATGCATCCCCGATGCCTTACCTCCTTCGAGATCATGCGACAACTCTTCGTCGCTCACTCGGTCCGTTGAGCTTTATGAAGATATAACCGACAAACTCTTCCTCAATATGCGATCGTTGCACATGATTCTCCCACTAGAGAACTAGGACTTATCCCTCCGGATATCCGTCTGCTGGAGCAACTTTTCTCTTTACATACTTCCCTTTGGAAGTTTGAGACCATCATCCCTTTGGACTACTTCGTCTTGCTGAACTCAAGCTTTGTTACCCACAAATGTACTTGCTAGATTGCGACCCTTCTCCAATACAATCTCCGCACCCTTCAAGGTCTAGCAACATGCTGAATTTGTTGCACATTTCAGCCACCTACGGACATATCCTTTCCATGTTGAAGAGAAAGTTCGATGCTCCATGGCGAGTTCTAATCGCGCCTTGGGATGGCCACGAACACTGTCATCCGTGTACAAGCCCTTGCATTCCCCTCACCTCTGTGAGCTTTGCATAACTCTTTCGGTTGTTACACAACACATCCCACCTTGCACGGTCTCATCTTTCACTAAGCACCCTGCTTTTGCCTTAAGCACCGTCAAGTTTAGTTGCCAACGTCGAGCTATAGCTCAAACTCAACCATCCCAATCTTTGTGTGCTACGCATTCTTCTTCGCTTGCTTGTCCTCGTGGTGCCACTCGCGCAAAGGGGTTGGCTATTCCTTGAATGCCAAACCAGGATGCCCGCTCCTCTGAGCGACTCCTTTCCCTACATCTCAATGTCCGTTTCCCCTAAACGGTTGCACGTGCTAGCTGTCCTCCATACAGCCTAGCTAGGTCCTCCACATTTGTATGGCAAGTGTTTCTGCGTTTACTTGTCCCGCTCTGATACCACATTGTCACGGGCTTAGCTGATTTTGCCTAAGCCGTGCGGCACCCATGCGTGTCCGTCCGTAAAGGTCAGCCCTCCCCGAGATCTCCTAAAATCCCACAGACTTACAAAAGAGAAACGGGCGGAAGCAACTCCCACGGGATCCACAAGCAACTGCTTAAGAAAAACACTTTATAAAGCCAAAATATAAATTACACCCATGGACATTAAAAGCTCAGAGAGGTTGCACACAAAGGATAATGGTCCACTACAGACCGAAGCCCCCACAAGTGCTTATAAGACACACTTGTATTTACAAGCCAAACTTGGCCAAAAAGTAAATCAAACTAGGGCTTCCAAGCCTACTGCAAGCCCGCTTCTTGTTGTACAAGATATGTACCTAAACCGAAGGACACAGACTAACACAAGCATTTCATCGAACACCTTGTTTATATTGTTGTCCGTGACAGTCTGTTCAAGTACCCAACACATAAGTTCTAACGTTATACAGGTCTAATATAGTATCTCACCATCCTGAAAGATATGTGAGACATATCAATGGAGAGAACTATTAGGATGTTTATCCTCAGACCTACGAGGAAGCTATTATAAATATAGACTCCTGGAATGGCAAGAAGCCATGAATTTTGATATGGATTTCATGTACTCCAACAAAGTTTTTAACTTTATGGATACAACTGAGGTATTATACTCATCAGTTACAAATGGATCTTCAAGAAGAAGATCAGAGTAGATGAAAAGGTGGACACCTATAAGGTAAGGCTCGTGGCTAAAGGATATCGTCAAAGGCAATGAGTTTACTATGACGAAACCTTTTCACCCATAGCTATACTTAAATTCATCATAATTCTTTTAGCTATTGTAGCACACTATGACTATGAGATCTAATAGATGGGTGTGAAAACTGTATTCCTCAATTGCAACCTCGAGGAGGAAGTATATATGATACAGCCAAACGGATTCGTATCCAAAGAGAGTCCGGATAAAGTGTGCTAGTTGCTCAGGTCCATCTATGGATTGAAGTAAGCCTCTCAAAGTTGGAACATAAGATTTGATGAGGCAATCAGATCTTATGACTTTGTTAAGAACGAAGATGAGCCTTATATGTATAAGAAGGTAAATAGGAGCGCAATCACCTTCTTGGTGTTGTATTTGGATGACATCCTAATCATTGGGAATGATGTAGGAATGCTTTCCATAGTAAAGGCTTGGCTATCCAAAAACTTCTCCATGAAAGACTTAGGGGAATCATCCTATATTTTGGGGATCCTAATCTATAGAGATAGATCTAAGATGATACTTGGCTTATCCCAAGTCTAGGTACATAGACTCTATTGCCAAAAGATTTGGCATGGAGAATTCCAAGAGAGGTCTCAAACCGATAAGACATGAAATATCACTTTCTAGGAGTATGTCCCCAAAGACTCTTGAAGAAGGGGCATACATGGATAAGATACCCTATGCCTTAGCATTAAGGTCTACATTATATGCTATGCTATGTACTAGGTCTAATATAGCACATGCTCTGAGTGTCACGAGCAGGTATCAAGCGAATCCAAGCTTGGAACACTAGAAAGCAGTAAAGTGTATCCTTATGTACTTAAGAAGGATTAAGGATCTTTTACTAGTATATGGACAAGGTAGCCTATAGATTAAGAGCTACATGAGGTCGAGCTTCCAGTCTGACATTAATAATAGCAAATTGAGCTCATGATATATTTTCTCCTTGAATGGAGGAGTAGTAAGCTAGAAGAGTTCCAAGCAAAATACTATTTTTGACTCGACCACAGAGGTGGAATACATTATTGTAGCAGAAGCAACAAAGGAAGGGGTGTGGATGAAGAAGTTCATTAGGGATTTTGGAGTCGTACCGAGCAGTATAGAGTCGATTCTCATATACTATGACACCAACGGGGCGATAGCTCTAGCAAGGGAACCCAGGTCTCATCAGAATTTTTCTCAGAAGGTTCTATCTGATTAGAGAGATCATAGCTCGTAAAGATATATCAATTGAAATAGTTCCATCTGAAGATAACATTGTAGATCCACTAACAAACCCTTTGGCTCAAATTATTTTAAGTATCACAGGGGTCTAATGGGGATCAAACATAAAGGTGAAAGGCTTTAGGATAAGTGGGAGATTATTGGTTATAGGTACCCTGCAAGCCAATCATGGGAGTGATGTCACATGTGACACATTGCACAGTCCTTTTATATTATTATTATTGGCCTATTCTCACATTATATTATTTGTTGAATATATATATCGTAATAACTTTGGTTCTGTGTAATATGAATCGAATTGTGATAAGATCATAATAATAAAATCGATTCATCTTTAAACATAAATCTTAAATAATCTGATCATAGGTTGCTTGAGAGGGACATCGAGACAACTGGACATATTGGTATATTATATACATATTCATATGATGTAGGTGGCTGGTCTCATAGCCACTTATATGGAGACACTAAGAATACAATACATGTGCTCATTGAAGAATGAGTTCACTGATTAATTCGCTTACAAAATGATTTATTGTTAATGATACTTGAAGTCAGACAATAATTTTGTAGTGCTAATTGTGTATCTGGTCCTTAGACTTAAGATACCAAGGATGTCTTATTTAAGTATTTATTTCTTTGACATCAAACTTACAGATCTAAAAAGTTCCAGATCTAGCACAACTAGTTATTAGGATTAGTAGTCAATCCTACGAAAGCTATTAAGTGTTAATAGATGATCATTCACTCTCGATATCATGACAGAAATATCTTGTATGCTCTCTCTCAGGTAAATCCTTGATTAGGTTGGTCAGATTGAGAGAGAAGTGTTGAATCTCAGATTTTGATGAGGAGATTAATCGATAAGTGTTTATCTAATATATGTATTAGAGAAAGATTTGTAGGTCTAACTATGACAAGAGCAATATAATAAGATAATGGGCCAAGATCAAGCTTAGGTATCGGGCCGAGTTTGGATAATGTAGTGGGACCTCGTCGGGAGTTCGTTAGGAGATTCGTCGAAGGGATCGGGAAGCTCGCTAGGAACATGCTGGGAGATCACATGAAGAAGATCGAATGACTTGCCATAAGAATGTTGGAGGTTATCGAATTAGTAGACATTGGGTCTTAGTTTAAGTTTATGGTCTTTAAGCATTATAATCGTTGACTTATAGTTAGAAGTGAGTCCTAATTAAGTTAGATTTCGATGAAATCCAAATAAACTCATTAAAGCAACCGGGTCCACTATTGGGGTTTGATTGAACTTAGGTTAAGCTCAATTGGTTGATTAGAGGGTTGGTTAACATCAGGTTCAAGTCGAAATTCGAAAAGTGGAGGGAACCACTTTTGTAGAAATTCCGACGGGTAAACCACCAGTGAGCGATGAGTGTACCGCTACCGCCTAGGCTTTCGGGTGGCTGAAGACAGCTGACCCACCTAGGTTGGGTGATTGAACTGCTTGTACCCAAGAATCTGGTACTTTCGACGGTTGACCCACCTAGGACCGGTAGGTAAACCGCCCGTACCCTAGTGTTCAGGTAGCTGAGCCACCTAGGTTGGCGGGTAAACCGCCCCTACCCAATTTTTTTGGGTATGTTTGATTTTTGGCTCCAATTTCTGAAGCCACTTGGGGTCTATAAATACCCTAAGTATTCTTGTATTCACAACAACTCTTTTTGGATAATTAAACTCTGTAAACAAGAAATTGGGTATGATTTGTAAGAAAAAGAAAAGAGAAAGGAGAGAGCTTAGAGGTATAAATTTTCTCAAAGTCTCCCTCATAAGCTAAGTGTAAGGGTTTGGTCTTCACCCAAAGAAGATCGACAATGGACGCTGGTGTGCCTCAAGAAGGAGGACTCGGGAGTGGACGTAGGCCTTTGATGCCGAAACACTATAAAAATTGTGAGTTCATCTTTTGCTTTCCTTATTAACACTTCTGATCTTGTCTACTCTTTGAAAGTAAATATTTCACTTACGACATTTCTTATCTTTCGAATTTTTTTACTCTTTCTTAAGTAATTATTAAGTAAGTAACTTAGCAATCTTCTTATCATTTAATTGCTTTATTTGAACAACAAGCTTTTGGACCATCCTATCATGCTTAAACCGAAAGGTTTTTGTTTAAAACAAAAAATTTACACTTGCACTAGTTCACCCCCCCCCCCCCCCACCCTCTTAGTGCCAATTGATCATAATAATTGGTATCAGAGCAAGGTACTTACTCTTTAGATTAACACCCACTTGAGTAATGACTTATTTTGGCTTAAATGAGGGACATTCTATCTCACATTCTCCCATGTATAGTGGGACGGATTACACATATTAAGGAAGACAAAGATGCATATTTTTCTTATCTCCTTGGACATTGATCTGTAGAGTATTGTTAATAATATATTTGAAAAATCTTCCAAGCCAATGAATGAACTAAATGATTTGGAAAGAAAGAATTTTTCTTTAAATGCCAAGGCTATGAATGCCTTGTTTTGTGCTCTTGATAAAATTGAGTTTAATCATGTTTTCGCTTGCAAATCGACCTTTAATATTTGGTACACTCTAGAAATCACACACGACGGGACTAATAGAGTAAAAGAATTTAAGATAAAATTTTAGTTCATAACTGTAAGTTATTTCAAAGCAAACCAAGTGAGTCTATTGGAGACATGTACACCCATTTCATAGATGTCGTCAATGGCCTAAAAGTACTTGAAAAATATTTTTTAAATTTTGAATTAGTTAGTAAGATTTTAAGATCTTTACTTGAAAATTGGGATCCTAAAGTAACTGCAAGTTAAGAGGCCAAAGACTTAAATAACTTACCTCTTGAAGAATTGATTGGCTCTTTTATGACATATGAACTAACTTATAAAGCTCATGATAAGCTTGATGAATCCCTTCCAAAGAACAAGAAGGATGTATCACTTCAGACAACAAATGACTCCTCGAGTGAAACCTTGGGTGATGAGGACCATGATATTGCTTTGTTATCAAGAAAATTTAAAAAATATAAAAAAGAACAAGAACTATAAAAATAAAAAAAGAACCGAAGAAGGACAATGTCATTTGCTATGAATGCAAAAAACCAGGACATTTCAAGAATGAATATCCTCATTTGAAGAAGAAGCCAGCACTAAAAAAGAAATCACTTTCGGCTACTTGGGATGAATCGAGCTCTTCGGATGAGGAAGATAACTCCAAACAAGAAGTGATTAACTATGCCTTAATGGCGATTGAAGATGAGGTTAGTGAGCCTTTAAATATTTTTTTCAGAATTATTAAATATATTTCATGATTTATTCTATGAGTTAAGAAAACTTAGCAAGTCTTTTACATTGCTTAAAGTTGATCATGATTTGTTAGTTAAAAGACTTGATGAAATGCATGATTCATTAGTTTCACATAAATCATGTTCTAAATGTGATTTGCTAGATAATGTTAAAGAAGAGAATATCATACTTAAAACCACATTAGAAAATTTTAAAATAAGAAACAAATCCCTAAATATGATCCTTACAAATAATGGTCATATTAATAGAAAAAATGGCATAGGCTTTATTGGTAATGTCCAACGAAAGCCAACCATATTTGTAAGAGGACCTACATTAAACATGCTACCAAGAATCATGTATAATTTTTATGATAAATTAGGACATAAGGCAAACAAATGCCTATTTAAAAAATATGGTCCACATCAACTAGTACTGGTTCCAAAGAAAACCTTATACAATAAAAATCAATTAGAAAAGAAAGAAAGAGTTCTTTGTAGAGGACCCAATGTAAAATGGGTGCCTAAATCAAATATATCCTTCTTGTAGGTTTGTCTCCAAACTAAAGCTAGGAGCACCAAATGGTATCTTGATAGTAGATGCTCAAGGCATATGATTGGAGATCTATCTTATTTTTCTAAGTTCACTAGCTTAAGTGAAGGAGTTGTTACATTCGGAGATAACAACAAGTATAAAATCATTAAAAAATGAACAATAGGTAACACATCAAACCTCTTGATTAAAGATGTGTTGTTAGTTGATGGCTTGAAACATAACTTGCTTAGCATTAGTCAATTATGTGATAAAGTATATGTAATTAAATTTTAACCTAATGCTTGCATAATTGAATTGTCACACAAAAATAAATCCTTGATTACCTTGAGAAACAACAATGTATATATGCTATAGATATTAAAAAATTTTATGATGAAACTTATATTTTGGTTTTAAATGATGATAATATTTTTGGGCCGAAGTTGTTAATACGACATGCTATGTTTTAAATAGGGTTCTAAAATGATCATTACTCACTAAAACTCCTTATGAATTATGGAATGGGAAAAAACCAATATTTCTTATTTTAAAATATTTAGTTGCAAATGTTTTACTTTGAATGAAAAAGATGCTTTAGGTAAATTTGATGCAAAATTCGATGAAGGCATTTTTCTAGGTTATTCTTCTATTTCAAAAGCTTATCATGTTTTTAATAAAATAACATTAGTAATAGAAGAACATTATGAATTATGGAATAGTAAAAAGCCTAATATTTTTTATTTTAAAATATTTAATTATAAATATTTTATTTTGAATGAAAAGGATGCTTTAAGTAAATTTGATGCAAAATCCGATGAAGGACATTTTTCTAGGTTATTCTTTTATTTTAAAAGCTTATCGTGTTTTTAATAAAAGAACATTAGTAATAGAAGAATCTATTCATGTTGTTTTCAATGAGTTATCTGAATTTAAGAAGATTGATTTTCAATATGAAATTGATTTTGAAAATGAAATTGATTTTGATACTTTGAATTTAGAAGATAACACTCCTAAAAGTAACTTGGATGTATCTACTTCCAATACCTTACCTAAGAAATGGAAGTATATGAATGATCATCCTAAGGAGCTTATAATAGGAGAAACATCAAAAGGAATTCAAACTTGATTTTCTTTTAGAATTTTTTATGCAAATACTATATTTTTTTCTCAAATCGAGCCAAAGTCTATTGATGAGGCCCTAAGAGATTATTCTTGGGTTAATACAATGCATGAAGAGCTTAATCAATTTAAGAGAAATGAGGTATTAGAGCTTGTTCTGAGACCTAATGACCATTTAGTGATTTATACTAAATGGGTATTTAGAAACAAGCAAGATAAAAATGGTATCGTGGTTAGAAACAAGGCTAAATTAGTAGCCAAAAGTTTCAACTAAGAAGAAAGAATCGATTATGATGAAACCTTCACTCCCGTGGCTAGACTTGAAGCCATAAGGATGCTCCTTGCATTTGCTTCTTTTAAAAATTTTAAGTTGTTTCAAATGGATGGTAAAAGTGATTTTCTAAATGGTTTTATTTTCAAATAAGTGTATGTTGAACAACTATCCGGCTTTAAAAATAATCTTCTTCCTAATTATGTTTTCGAACTTACAAAAGCTCTCTATGGATTAAAACAAGCCCCTCGGGCTTGGTATGATAGACTTAGTTTTTTTAAAAATTTAAATAAATTTTTAAAAGGCAAGGTTGATACTACATTATTTTTTAAGTATTTTGAAAATGATTTACTTATTATTTAAATTTATGTTGATGATATCATTTTTGGATCTATAAATGAATCTTTATGTGAGTCTTTTGCTAAAGAAATGAGTCAATAATTTAAAATGAGTCTAATGAGTGAGTTAATATTCTTCTTAGGATTATAAATAAAATAACTTGATGATGATATTTTTATTAATCAAAATAAGTACATATTAAACTTGATAAAATGATTTGGGATGGAAAATGCTAAAGCATTAAACACTCTCATGAACACATCTATAAAGTTGGACTTAGATAGTGACGGAGAAAACTTTGATAAAAGAACTTATAGAGGTATGATAGGAAGTTTATTATACTTAACTACTACAAGATTGAATATCATGTTTAGTATTGGATTTTGTGCAAGATATCAATCTAATCCAAAATTCTCTCATTTAAAAGCAGTTAAACAAATTTTTAGATACTTGAAAGGAACATCTAAAGTAGGATTATGGTATCATAAATCAAAGAACTTTGACTTGATTGCCTATTCCGATACTGATTTTGGTGAATGTAGAATAGATAGAAAAAGCGCTACCAGAACATATCAATTTTTGGGGCATGCACTTGTTTCTTGAATTTTCAAGAAACAAAATTTAATATCTTTATCTACTATGGAAGCAAAATACATTGCAGCTAGTGCATGTTGTGCCTAAGTCATTTTGATGAAAAACACACTAGAAGACTATGGAATAAAATTAAAAAATATTCCTATAAAGTGTGATAATACAAGTGGTATATGTCTATCCAAAAATCCTATTCAATATTCAAAAACTAAATATATTGATATTAGACATCATTTTATAAGGGATCATGTAAATTGTCAAGATATCTCTTTAGAATTTATTGACACTAAGTATCAATTAGTGGATATTTTTACAAAACCCTTAAATGAAGAATAATTTGATTTTCTTAAAAGAGAATTTGGAATGTTAAATTATGAAAGTATGTGATTTGCTAATCTGGATTTTATGATGATAATAATGTTTAAAACATTATCTTGTTATAAAATTATCTTATTGTTGACATGAATTATTCATCTCATTATTTACAAAAAAATTGCTAAATTACATGAGATGATTTTAAAATGCATGAGTAGCTCTTAAACTCTTGAATCTTCTTGGATTTTTTAGATTTTTGAGCTTATCTTTAAATTTTTTTCAAAATTCATCTCTACAAAATTGAAAGCTCTTGTTAATAATATTTTTGCAACTATTCCCTTGTTTTTTTTTCTTCATTTTCACAAGAGGAAGAAAGTTCTTTATGAATCATATTGTATTTTAAAAAGAGGGAGCAAAAACTCATAAGCCTAAAATCCTTAGTCTCACTTCTCATATTTTTGTTGATGACAAAGGGGGAGAAATGGATGTTGATGACTTATGTAATTGAATGGATGTCGGTGACTTATGTAATTAAATAGGTGTTGATGACTTATGTAATAACTTATGAAATATTTCTGAATATTTAAAATTCATGATAATCCTTAATGCATTTATGACTTGATACTTTAAAAGCAAATTATTATTGATATATATGTCTTAGTGCTATCCTTGAAATGTGATTTGCTTGAAGTATTGATGGCCTTAATTCACTTGAATTCAAGAGTGAGTGATTCTCTTGAATTTAAGTTTTTTTTCTCATGGCATGAATTTAGGGGGAGTTAGGATTAACTCCCAACATCAATTAATTGTCATCATAAAAAAAGGGAAGATTATTGAATCTCAGATTTTGATGATGAGATTAATTGATGAGTATTTGTCTAACATATATATTAGAGGAAGATTTGTAGGTCTAACTATACATGAGCAATGAAGTTACAATAAGATAATGAGCCAAGATCAAGCTTAGGCATCGGGCCGAGTTTGGATGACGCAATGGGATCTCGTTGGGAGTTCACTAGAAGATTCGCCGAAAGGACCGGGAAGCTCGTTGGGAGCACGTCGGGAGATCACTCGAAGAAGACCGGATGACTTACTGCAAGAATAACGAAGGTTACCGGATTGACGAAAGTTGGGTCTTAGTTTAAGCTTATGGTCTTTAAGCATTGTAATCGTTGAGTTATAGTTAGAAGTGAGTCCTAATTGAGTTAAATTTGGATGAAATCCAAATAAACTCAATAAGTCAACTAGGTCTATTATTGGGGTTTGATTAAGCTCAATTGGTTGACCAGAGGGTTGGTCAACATCAGGTTCAAGCTAAAATTTGAAAAGTGGAGGGAACCACTTATATAAAAATTTCGATGGGTAAACCACTGCTGCCCAGGCTTTCGGGTGACTAACGATGGTTGACCCACCCAGGTTGGGTGGTTGAACCGTCCATACCTAGGAATCTGGGTACTTTCAACGGTTGACCCACCTAGGACCGACAGGTAAACAGCCTATACCCTGGCGTTCGGGCTGCTGAGCCACCCAGGTTGGCGAGTAATCGCCCATACCTGATTTTTCTAGGTATGTTTGATTTTTGACTCCAATTTTAGAAGCCATTTGGGGTCTATAAATATCCCAAGTATTCTTGCTTTCACAATAACTCTTTTTGGGCAATTAAACTCTGTGAAAAAATTTGGGTGTGATTTGTAAGAAAAAGAAAAGGGAAGGGAGAGAGCTTAAAGTTAGAAACTTTCTCAAAGTCTCCCTTATAAGCAAAATGTATGGGTTTGATATTCACCCAAAAAAGATCGATAGTAGACATCGGTGTGCCACAAGAGGGAGGACTCGGGGGTGGACATAGACCTTTGGTGCTGAACCACTATAAAAATTATGAGTTCATCTTTTGCTTTCCTTATTAACGCTTCCGATCTTGTTTACTCTTTGAAAGCAAATATTTCACTTATGACATTTCTTATCTTTCAGATTTTCTTACTCTTTCTTAAGTAATTAATAAGCAAGTAACTTAGTAATCTTCTTATTATTCACTTGCTTTATTTGAACAACAAGCTTTGGATCTTCCTATCATGCTTAAACTGAAAAGTTCTTGTTTAAAATGAAAAGAGCAAGACTTAGATAAATTATGTATGTGGCTTGATAGTATTATACCTGATATATGGTTTTTGGATATTAGATAGATGAGGGATTATAGACACATGGTAATTGAGGATAAATATGTCCAATAGATAAGATCCCCTATACCGATTGGGGACTATGACATAGTAGCCTAGTACGTCTATAGTTGATGAGTCGAGTGAATTATTATGAGATAAGAATTTACTAAGTCAGAAAGAGTTCTAACATGTAGGACTTACGGCCAGCTTGGTATTAGGTTTAGAGGGTCACACACATATATGATGGATACTTTAGCAAATAGAGGATTGGATATGAGTTATCCAATTAGTCCCTATTCTCATTAGATTAGATCCTTCATTGATGGGCTCCTTGCATGAGAACCAATTAGAGGCCAAAGAAGATTATTGCATAGAGATCTAATAATCTAAGGTTAGTGGTAATTGGATCGAGATCCAATCTCCACTAAGGTAGGACCCCTAGGGCTTTTGATGTCTCTCTATATATAGGAGGTAAGGGCAGCACATAGATGATAGGTTGCACCTTTGGCCGCCCCCTCCTATTCTCCTCCCTCTGTTTGCTCAAGAGTTACGAGATTTATGTCTGTCATTGGAGGAGTATCACTACAACGATCGATCGTGTGGATATCGCTAGAGAGGATGACGTTTGACCTCTTGCATCCTCTCTATCCAGATTTAGAAAAATAGGGATATACGATCTCCCTAGGTAAAAAATCTCTCACATGATATAATTTTTGATTTTGTGACTCCCAATCTTTTTATGACAATTTTGATCTATGTGGGAAACCAATTTTATTTTGATCTTTCACTATGCATATGATGCTCCCGCTGAGGTTTTCCAACATAGATGAGGTAGCCTCCAGGTTAGGGCTATATGGATTTGAGTTCTCAATCTGATGTTGATGATAGCAAGTTAAACTTAGGGTATGTGTTCACCTTAAATGGAGGAGTAGTAAGCTAGAAGAGTTTTGAGCAAGATACTATTGTTGACTTGATCACAAAGATGGAGTACATTACTGTGGTTGAAGTGGCAAAGGAGGAGTTTTGATGAAAAAGTTCATCACAAATTTGGGAGTCGTATCGAGCAACGAGGATCTGATTCTCATAAATTACAATAACTAGGCGATTGCTCAAGCAAAGGAGCAGACCAATGTGCTGTATACCCATCTATATGATGGAAGTTACTACTTCATACCTGCTTGTGTGGGAACACTAGGGGTATAGTGCAGGTGCTTATTGGAGAGTGAGTTTACTAATTAATCCTCTTACAAAATACTATATAGTTAATGATACCTGACATCATACAATGATTTTATAGTCTTAGTTGTTTATCTAGTCCTTAAACTTGAGACACTAATGGTGCTTTATTTGAGTACTTCATTCTTTGATATCATATTTATGGGTATGAAAGTTCTAGATCTAGTACAACTAGTTATTGGGAATGACATCTAATCTTACAAAAGCCATTATGTGTCAGTCGAGGATTATCAACTCATGGTATCATGAGATTAATATCCCATGTGTTCTTGCTAAGACAAATCCCTAGCTAGTGTTATTCGGATTAAGATAAAAGGAGTTCTCTAGGAGAATCTTATTAGAGCGAGATTTGGATAAATTCCTTTTAAGGCTTGATAGTATCTTGCCTGATATATGAACTCTAGGATATTAGATAGATGAGGGATTATAGTTACATGGTAACTGAGGATAAACTAATTCAATGAATTAGATCTTATATATTATCTGGGGACTATGGCGTAGTGGCCTAGTGCATCCATAGTCGTTGAGTTGAGAGAATTATTATGTGTTAACAATTCACAGTCGGAAAGAGTTCTAAGTCAGGAGTTTTGATGTATAACTCATGGCTAGCTCGGTATTAGACCTAGAGGATTAGACATATATTGTAGATATTGCAACGAGTAGAGTAACCGATATGAAATATCTACAAAGCCCCTATTTTATTAGATATCTAGTAAACCTCTATATTATTGGGTCCTATGAATGAGATCCAACAAGAGCTAATAAGAGATTGTTGGATAGAGATTTCCTAATCTAAGAGGCTTGGGTAATTAGATAGAGATCTAATATGCAATAGGGAAGGATCCATTAGGGTTAATTTGTATACACCTCTATAAATAAGAAGGACCTCAAGACTTATAGGTTAGAGCTCTCTATGGCTGCCCATTCTATTCTCCTCCACCCTCTCTCCTCCTCAGCTGATAGCCCCTGTTGGGGGCGTGTGAATAGCAAGAAGGGGTTGGCCCCTTTTTGAAGAGATTACAAAATTTTGATGCACTTGAAGAGGAAGATCGTGTAGCAATTTGAGTAGCATCGTCATCATGTCCACTGTGTAGATTATCACTAAAGAGGAGGACATCTTACCATCTTCAACCTCTCCTACAGATCTGAAAATTTTAAGGATATACGATCTCCCTAGGTAACATATCTCACACAATATACGTAATTTTTTATTTTGTGATTTCTCACGCACTAGTCCTCACACGACAACTTGATAATTTTTTTGAGAAATCTGATTTTTTGGTTTTATTTTTTGTTGCTTATATGATGTCCAATCTTAAATTTTCCAATAATGGTATCAGTACCAAGTTCATCATGTGATGATTGGCTATAAACTACATGCATTATGATGAATTATGTAGATTATTTTCTACACAACTTGTTATGATTTTTGTTGTAGTTTTCGGATCTAGACAACACCCTTTCTCACTATTGAGAGGCTTATAGAGAGGCATTTTGATGTCAAAATTGTTGATGCAAAAGAGGGAGAAAATGCAGCAACTGTTACTGCCTCATGGATCGCCCAAAGGCTACTTACAACCTTGGCCAAGAACCCTTGAAGAGGCTCTTAACCTAGCCACTTACTGCAAACCAAGAGCAGTGTTAGAAACCTTGCGGATTCTAAGTTGGGGTTGATCTCTATAGGGGATTGACCTCTTAGAACTCTATAGGGGTTTCCTTCTCCAAGGTATTTGGCACAATGATTGAAGAAAAATTAATCTTATTCATGATAAAATAGTGGTGGCTACATGAGTTTATATAGGGACTCAAAACCCTAACTCTTAATAGGATTCCTTCATTAATTAAACCAAGACTCATACTAAACCAAGACTCATTTTCCCTCAACTCATAACCCTTGGCCAACTAGGTGCTTAGCGGCTATAGAGGACTCCTATTCAATCAAGGGGAGAGAGTCCTTGCTAAATTGAATTCTCCCCCTCTACCCTAGCTAGTCTTTCTAAATAGGAGGGGGCAGCTAGAAGACTCCCTCTTCATATAGACTCTTCCCTAATGGAAGACTCCAACTCCTAATCAAAGTGAAACACTCCATCTCAAAACCTAGTCGCCTCTCGACCCTAGCCATCTTCCTCTAATTAAGGTGGGCGACTAATTGGGTTGATTACAAGCTTGACTTAGTTGAGTCCAACCCGAATCCAACTCCAACTCCTAACCCGACTCCAGTTCAACCGAATCATAACCCTAGTAGGATTTAGGTTGATTTATTATAATAGACTCAAATCTCCTCCTAGTTGACCTAATGTCAGGTCTAGTTTGGCCAACAAGGCCCAATCTAATGACTCGACTCAATCGACTAGGACTCGACTCAGCTAGGGTCCTAATAGACCTTGCTCTCTTCAAATCAGCCTTGTCCTCAAGGCTGAGTTCCATGAATTTTAGGTCATGGTCTGTAATTCTTCTTGAAGTTTCCTCGTGATATCTACAATAGGCGTACCATGGTCATATCGTCCAACATTGTCTTGTATCTCTCCATCAGTGGTAGTAGCGTATTGTTAGGACTCTAGCTAATAAAGTCCTAATTTTAAATTTATTAAGGGAGCATACATGTAAAACCTTATCTAGCCGCCCTTATTAATAGATGAAGGGGTCAGCCATATTAGGGTCTTGGGTTAGGCATTAGGCTTATGTAAACCTTAGCTAGCCGCCCCTTACTATGGTAAAGGGGTCGGCTAGGGTTTGGGTTAAAGTAGAGGAGGATTAGGGCCAAATTAGAGGAGGATTAAGAGTCCTTAGCCGCCTACCACCCCTAGTTGTGGTCGGCTAAGGAGTTGCCTCTCAGAGTTAGAGTTGGAGTTGTTAGGAGTAGGAATCTTGAATAGGAATCCTATTAGGAGTTAGGGTTTAGAAGCCCTATAAATAGCCATATATTCAGCCACTTTTAATCATCAATAGATCAATTTTTTTTTCAGCCTTTGTGTAGAAAACCAAGGAGGGAGGAACCCTTATAGAGTTCGAAGGAGGTCAATCCCTTTAGAGATCACCCCAAGCTTAGAATTTGCAAGAGTTATAACACTTGGTATTAGAGAAGCATTCTTGGCATCTCATTGCCCTTTCATAGTCATCCATCTCCCCTCTATAGCCACCCAAGCAATTCCCACAATTGCTTAAGATTGTCACCGAATTCCACTGTCATCTCCACTACCACAGATCATCCTTTAATCTCCCCTGAATTATAATAGGTTCTGGTTTCCTACCATATTGCTGCTGTAATTTAGTTATCCTTATTCCAAAAACCCAAAATAATTGTTCCTATCTCACTACATAAACTTTTCATCATAAAGCCTCCATCTTTATGGTGAAAGTTGCACTGCGGAATTCAACTACATAACACTACCTATTTTGATTTTATTGTTACAATTATTTTGTCTAATCTTCCACAAGTTTTTTACATTGGCTTTGGCACTTATTAACAATAGATTTTCTTTTAGTTTCATCAAAAAATTGTTAGTATAAACTACTGATCTTTTACGTCCAAACTACTGTACTTTAGATGTAAAAATCCGCTATAGTACCTTCCCGTGATCTTTGATCTTGCAAAATCTTTTACTACCGTTTTCTTTCACAAATTTTTGACAATATTACGTCTCCCTTACTAGTGGATTCCCCTTGAGTTTTACTTGAATCCTTGTTGCAAATTACTGGAAAAAATTGTATCTATACTGTTGAAATTTTTTCGATGAAAAAATCTGTTGTTATACCTTTGTCTTTCTCCTTCTCTTAACCCACCAAACCCTAACCACCTTGCTGCCACCAATTGTGATGTCTTTAGGGCACCCTTATAGCCTTAATATGCAGCTATCGTAATCTATTTTCATAACCCTAATAGCACCCAAAACCATAGCCCAAGACAATGAACCCTCGCAGCCATAATCTTCCATCACCGATCTTATCTTCTGAAACTTCCACCACCCATGCCCGTGACCCATCAACAGAAAAAAGACAAAGACATCTCATATCTAGAGGCATACATAATGGCATCTCAAGATCCAGTTGATGCCAAATTTGAGATGTTGGAATCACGGCTTGAATCGCACTTGGAGGACAAATTATGTGCTTTATTTGCAGAATTCAAAATTGGACAACCACCAAGTCCAACAAAATTCCAGCAAGGAGAAAGTTCAGAGAGGCCTCCAGAGAAGGAAGGACAGCCCTAGGACATGCTTCAACTATGCATCAGGGTGGACTTCTCTCGATGGGAAGAATGGGACCCGGCGGGGTGGATTTCGCACGTCGAACATTACTTCTACTACTACCGAATGTCAGATGATTCTATGGTGGACATCATTGTCATCCACCTTGAAGGAGATATTATTCAATGGTACAATTAGCTTGAATACAATCATGGGGCCCCAACGTGGATATAATTCAAGAACACGCTACTGAACCGCTTTGGACCGACGAAGCATGAAAATATCGACGACCAACTTTAGTAATAATTAGTATCCCTTTATAAATCAGAAGCATCATGTGAAATGTAGGGAGAGCCTTAGTGCGGATTAGGTGTCGACCAGCTTGCAAGAGGGTAGTGCCGATCTCAACTCTTGTTTTGTCTACTCCAATATCAAACATCTCATTTCGATCTGGTAATGCTAAGACCGATATAAATGGCATCATGGCTGTGAAGGTCCCATAGATGGTGGACATGTGGATGACTTCCTTATGTTCCTTTAGAATTTTGATCTCCATCCAATTATAGATTCCATGCTAGTACTATTGTTGGAGGGACTTGATCTTGTTACGATCATCAATAAGGAAGACTTCAAATAGCATAGTCTGCTCTTGGGAGAGGTAGTGGAAGTAGCCCAAGATTTAGGACTGCTTCATCAAAAGCCATAGCTAGTTCAGCTAGATGTGGAGCCCCAGGAAGAGCTTATCCTTGAAGACAAAGAGATAAAGCTTTTGGAGATAAAGTGTCATAGCAAGGGAAGGTCATGGTTGAATGATCTGTGTCTCCTGCATCTCCTTGATAATCCTTTTAGCTTCAACCCTCTAAGGATGTGGATAGCAATAGAGCCGAATATGTGCTAGTGGTTCCTCCTATAAGATCAGCATACGGAGGTTGTGCAGTCTGGTAGGATGAAATCAGCTCGATTCGGTGGAGGTAGCAAACTTCTCCAAGCGTTGTGTCATTTCTTGGCTCCCATGTTTCCCGTGTAAGGTCACCTACTTTACTTTACCATTTATAGGGTCATTGGGGCTCATTGGGGCTCCTAGTCTTGATGAGGATGGTGACCAACTACTGCTTAAGAGATTCTTCATCTTCCATCGCTTGTCGGTTTACATGGTCGACTAGAGTGTGAGTCCTGCAATCGGCCAACTGCGGGTCCTCCTTCGTGTTCTATTCCTCAGGTTCAAGGTTGTCTTCTTTAGATTCTATATGTTCTATCATGGAAAGCTTCCCTTTTTTGTAGTGATGATTGTGGCTCCAAAGTTCATTGTAATGCCAATAAAGGCCCTTCACCGATCTATCGCGAAGTTCTTCTCTCGTCAATTTCTTTGGCAGCGAAGCATGACTGGGAGTAGGGGGTGCTGAAGGTTTATATGTTGTTGGTCTAGGAGTAGTTCTCATTCTTCGAGCATCTTGGTTCAGCCCTTCCTCTTGGATTCGGGCGAAAGAGATTGCAGCGTTCACGGCGGGGGGCTGTCGTGCTTTATCCTCTCCTTTAATTTCTCGCTTGAGTCCTTCAATAAACAACACTAATAATTGTCTATCAAACTAATCATGAGCAAAGTAAGATAATTCCTCAAACCTGGTTTGGTATTCTTGGATTGTAGAGGTTTGTCAGATCTTGGCAAGTTGTCTATTTATATTCTTACTTGGTTGGCGCAACGTGGTTCAGCGGTGCATACTTGAATTGTATCTACGTCAGAGTTCCATAGTTGTATTCAAGCCAATTGTACCATCATATAGCATCTCCTTCAAGGCGGATGACAGAGGTGTCCACCATGGTATCCTCCGGTGTTTGGTGATAATGGAAGTAATGTTCGGCGCGTAAAATCCATCCCATTGGGTCTCCTTCTTCCCATCTAGGGAAGTCCTCCCTCATTCATGGCTGCCTCATATCAGTGGCTTATTCTTTCTTTTTGAGAGGCCTCTCTAAACTTATACTTTGCTGAAATTTTGTTGAGCTCGGAGATCGTCCCAATCCAAATTTGGTGAATAAGGCGTGCAATCTATCCTCCATGCATGATTAAAACGCCTCCAATATGGTATCAATTGAACCTTGAGATGCCATTGTGTGTGCCTCCAAATTTGATATGTTAAGATCCTTCTCTTACTATTGGGTTAGTGGTATTAACTTGGTTCAGTGGATTGATGGCCGAAAGAGGTGGTGGATCAAGGGTAGATGATTGTAGTTTAGGACTGAAAATTTACTATTTTTGATTGTTGTTGGGGCTGTGATTTAGGGCTACTGTAGGGGTCATATAGGAGGTATAATGGCTAAGGTTTAAGGTTAAAGGAATGGGTTAGGGTTGCTATTGATGACAACAACAGATTTGGATGGAGAAGATGAAGGAGGTCAAGCGTCCTATGGAGATCGTATATCCCTGTATTCCAGATCTCGATGGAGAAGATGAAGGAGGTTAAGCGTCCTCCTCTCTAGCGGTATCCACACGATGGATCTCTACTGCAAAACTCCTCTAATCTGATCTTGCAACTCTTACTCAGATGGAGGGAGGAGAATAGGAGGTGGTGGCTAAGGCTGTAGCCTGTCAACAAAGAGTCTTCCTCCTATTTATAGAGAGCATCGAAAAACCCTAGGGCTCCTGCCTTAGTGGGTATTGGATCTCCATCTAATAACCCACTAACCTTGCATTATTAGATTTCTATCCAATAATCTCTTTAGGCCTCTAATTAGGCCTTAAGCAAGGAGCCCATCAGCAATGGTCTCATTTAATGAGAATAGGGGCCAATTAGATCTTCATCCAATCCTCTATTCGCTAAAACATCCACCATATGTGTGTGACCCTCTAGGCCCGATACCGAGCTGGCCGTGAGTCACTCCCATCAGAACTATTTCTGATATAGTGAATTATTATCCCCATAATAATTCACTCGACTTATCGACTATGGACGTACTAGGCCACTACGCCATAATCCCTAGACGGTACAAGGGGGATTAAATCCATCGGACCTATCTGTCCACAATTACCATGTATCTATAATCCCTCATCAAACTAATATCCCAGAGACCGTATATTAGATATGGTACTGTCAGGTCACATACAGAATCAGTTTGTCTTACTCTAATCAGATTCTACCGGAGAACTCCTTCTCTCTCAATCCGAATGGCCCTTGCCAGGGATTTGTCTAAGAAAGCATATATGGGATATTCCTCTCGTAATATTGAGACTGGATGATCCTATATTAACACTCAATTATCTTCATAAGGTTGGCTACCAATCCCGATAACCAATTGTACCAGAATACTCATACAAGACATCCTTGGTGTCTCAAGTCCAAGGACCAGATACACAACTTGGACTATGAAATTGTTGTCTAACATTAGGTATCATTAACTATACAATATTCCATAAGCAGATCAATCAGTGAACTTATTCTCAAATGAGCACTTGTACTATATCCTTAGTGTCTCCACAAAAGTGGCATGAGACTAGCCACCTCCATCATATAGACGGGAATATAGTACATCGGTTTGTTCGGTTATCTCAATGTCCCTCTCGAGTAACCTATGACTAGGATTATTTAGGATTTATGTTTAAAGGTAAATCGATCTCATTATTGTGATCTTATCACGATCCGATTCTCATTGCACAGAACCAAGGACATCACAATATATATGCTAATATAATATAATGTGAGAATATGCCAATATTAATCATAAGCAAAAAGATTACGCAGTGTGTCACACGTGTCATCACTCGCGTGATTGGCTTGTAGGGCACTTGTAACTAGCAATCTCCCACTTGATCTAAAGCCAATCTCCTATGTGTCTAATCCCCATCAGACCCCTGTGACGCTCAAATACAATCTGAGCCAGCGGCTTTGTTAGTGGATCTGCAATGTTATCTTCGGATGAAACTCTTCCCATTGTTATATCTTTATGGGTTATGATTGCTCTAATCATATGGAACCTCTTTAGAATAATTATGATGAGACCTGGGTTCCCTTGCTAGAGTTATCACCCTGTCGTTGTCACAATATATGGGAGTCAGCTCCACGCTACTTGGTATGATTCCCAAATCCTTAATGAACTTCTTCATCCACACCCCTTTCTCTGCTGTTTCTACTGCAGCAATGTATTCCGCCTCTATGGTCGAGTCAGCAGTAGTATCTTGCTTGGAACTCTTTCAGCTTACTACTCCTCCATTCAGAATGAGAACATACCCTGAATTTGACTTGTTATTATCAATGTAAGACTGAAAACATGAGTCTATATAGCCCTCAACTTGGAGGCTATATCCTCCATATACTAGTAAAAGATCCTTAGTCCTTCTCACATACTTAAGGATACACTTTACTGCCTTCCAGTGTTCTGAACCTGGATCTACCTAATACCTGCTCGTGACACTTAGAGCATATGTTATACTAGGCCTAGTACATAGCATCGCATATATGATAGATCCTATGTTTGTCCTTTCTTTAGGAGTCTTTGGGGACATACTCCTAGAAATTGATATTCCATGTCTCATCGATATGAGACCTCTCTTGAAATTTTTCATGCCAAACCTTTTGACAATGGAGTCTATGTACCTAGACTGGGACAAGCCAAGCATCATTTTGGATCTATTTCTATAGATCCAGATCCCTAAGTCTTTTATAGAGAAGTTTCTAGATAGCTAAGTCTTTACTGTAGAGAGCATTCCTACATCATTTCCAATGATTAAGATGTCAACCACATATAGCACCAAAAAGGTGATAGCACTTCCACTTACCTTCCTGTATATATAAGGCTCATCTTCGTTCTTAACTAAGTCATAAGATCTGATCACCTCATCAAATCTTATGTTCTAACTTCGGAAAGCTTTCTTCAATCCATAAATAGATCTAAGCAACCTGCACACTTTATCTAGACTCTCTTTAGATAAGAATATCTCTGGTTGTATCATATACACCTCTTCCTTAAGGTTGCCATTGAGGAATGATGTTTTAATATCCATCTGCCAGATCTCATAGTCATAGTGTGCTGCAATAGCCAAAATAATTCTAATAGACTTAAGCATGGCTATAGGTGAAAAGGTTTTGTCATAGTAAACTCCTTGTCTTTGACGATATCCTTTAGCTACCAACCTTGTTTTATAGGTCTCTACCTCTTCATCCACTCCGATCTTCTTCTTGAAGATCCATTTGCAACTGATGGACACAATACCCTCACGTGCATCTACAAGGTTCAAATCTTATTAGAGTACATGGAATCTATCTCAGAATTCATGGCTCCTTGCCACTTCCCGCAGTCTATACTCATAATAGCCTCCTCGTAGGTCTGAAGATCAACATCCTGAGAGTTATATCCACTAGTATGTCCCACATATCTTTTAGGAGTGTAAGATACTCTATTAGACCTACGTAAAGTTGAAACTTATGTGTTAGGTACCTGAACAGACTCGGGCTCTGGAATGGTGCTTAAACTAGGTTCGCCAACCTCGCTCAATTCTATCTCACTCCCACTGTTTCCACCAAGAATATGTTCCTTCTCAAGGAACACAGCTCTTTTGGCAACAAAGACCTTTCGGTCCTCGGAATGATAGAAATAATACCCACAAGTTTCCTTTGGGTATCCCACGAATATGCACCATTCTGTTCTTGATTCTAATTTATCGGGGTTGTATCTTCTAACATGGGCAAGACAGCCTCAAATCTTAACAATCTTAAGATCGGGCTTCTTTCCTTTCTATATCTCATATGCTTTGATGGAACTCTATTCAGAAGGTAAGCTGCAGTCTCTATGGCGTACCCCCAGAATAAAATGGATAGGTCAGCGAAACTCATCATGGACCACACTATGTCTAACAGCGTGCGATTCGTCCTTTCTGATACACCATTGAGCTGAGGTGTATAAGAAGGTGTCCACTGAGATAGAATCTCATTGTCCTTGAGGAAATGGGTGAACTCCATACTCAAGTACTCTCCTCCTCGATCTGATCGAAGAGTCTTAATACTCTTTCCAATTTGGTTCTCTACCTCATTCTTATATTCCTTGAATTTCTTGAAGGTCTCAGATTTGTACTTCATTAAGTACACGTGTCCATACCTAGAGAAATCATCAATGAATGTAATGAAGTATGAGTAGCCACCTATAGCCTGAGTCGACATGGGACCACATACATCACTATATATAAGTTCCAATAACTTGGTGGCTCTCTCTCCAATTCCACTAAAAGGAGAGTTGGTCATCTTCCTACGAAAGCAAGGTTCACAAGTTGTATATGTCTCATAGTCAAATGGATCTAAGTATCCATCTTTCAGGAACTTTTGAATCCTTCCCTCATATATATGACCTAGCCTACAATGTCATAGGTATGCATTATTCACCTCATCTCTTTTCCTTTTAGACATATATATATTCATGATATGTAGAGAAGTGTCTAACATATATAAGCCATTTATTAGGGCCCCTCTAGTGATGATCTTATCATCCATAATTATTAAACAATTATTATACTCAAAAATTAATTTATATCCATTAATTATTAAACAAGAGATAGAAATAATATTTTTGATAATAGAGGGAACAAAATAGCATGCATCTAATACAATAATAGCTCCACCAGGCAGATGTAGGGTGACCTCTCTAATAGCAACTATAGCAACTCTTGCTCCATTGCCCATCTTGAGGTCCATCTCGCCTCTAGCCAATCTCCTAGGTCTTGCCAGAACCTGCAACGAATTGCAGATATGATAAACACTCCCGGTATCCAATACTCATGTGTTATCATGAAAATCTGACAAGTGGAGACTGATTATGAATATACCTAAAGCTTCTCCAAGCTTCTGTTTCGCCTTATCTGCAAGGTAGTCTTTACAGTTCCTCTTCTAGTGCCCATCTTGGCCACAGTGGAAGCATTGTCCTTTGTTCTTTACCGGGTATTTCTTGGCAACCTTTGCCTTATTTGGTCTTTCTTTGCCCTTGCCCTTCTTAAGGATCTTGTTGGCCTTTCTTTTCTTTTTGGTCTCACCAATATAGAGAACTTGCTTCTCCTTTTTAATGGTACTCTCAGCTTCCCTTAACATATTGAGGAGCTCAAGGAGAGTCACCTTAAACTTGCTCATGTTAAAATTCATGATGAAGTGAGAAAAGGAATCTGATAGGGATTGAAGTATAAGATTAACACACAGATTATCCTCTAGGACTATTCCTAGACTTATGAGTTTCTTGATCCACTCTATCATCCTAGCTTGGAAGAGTTTCTTAGATATCTCATATCTTTGAGTTCTTCCCTATTTCTAAAACAGTTGGTGGAGATGAAGAAGGATAGAATCTACATCCATGCTCTCATGTTACCTTTGTAACTCAGGAGTCATAGACGCCAACATGTAACAATTTGCTAATATGGAATCATCTATGTACTTCACATAGTGAGCGACTCATCCTCGCTTACCCCTTCTTCTGATGTGGGCACGATTGTATCAAGGACGTATGCGATTTTCTTCGCCATGAGAATAATTCTCAAATTACAGATCCAATCTGTATAGTTTGGACCAGTGAGGTGGTTGGCATCAAGTAAAATATTAATTAAGATATGGACTTCTATCTTAATATGCTCTCACTATTTTCTTAACGAATCACGCGACACCCTCGACACGTGAGATGGAAGTCTCCGGCAGACTCCTAGTGGGGATCGGGATCCAATTGGTATCTTATTGTAACCTTGAGGGACTCGACCAATTGCACTAAGCCCAAAAGATAGGTAACTCTTGTCAATCACAACTCCTTATGATTCCAGTCATGTTCGGCCTCCGAATCATCATGGTCTTAAGGGACTCGACTAACCATAACATTCAGTTAAGTTATCACCATCGTTACAAGATGAGTCTAATTCAATAATATGCCCTCGAGGGACTCGACCAAGCATACCATGTCTTCAGGTCACTGGTAACATCTCTATGTCATAGGCAAGAACTCGATCACATAGATATATGAGCCTTGAGGGACTCGACCAACTCAACCTATGTCGTGATTCAATTTCTTCCTATAACGATAGAAGGCCACATGGGTCAATCTTATTACCTCACGCTTACCAACTTAATATTATCTTAGGAGGGGTTTTTTTTTATTTCGGTCTCCTAATATGTTGTGTCACACACATACATATTTAATATATATCTACATCGCATGCAAATATATATATATATATATATATATATATATACACACATATACATATATCTATTAGATGTATAACACATCACATATGCAAGCCACACCGGATGATCATGAGTCGTCACCTAATATGATTAAGCCCGAGCCAATGGGCCTAATCACTCACAATAGGATCTATATGTGTATTAGTGCATTTCCATACCCTGTGATTGTTGATCTCGTCATCATTGGTTCCGTCGGATCGTTGCATCATCATGTGTCGTGATCTTCCGCTGCGGCATCGTGGGTCCCGCTGTAACCTCCATGCCCCCGCTACGCTTCTCCATGTAATTACAAATAATCACAAGCATGCAGGCCCAACAATAAACGAGAAAAATCTAGGCTCGCAGGCCCCAATAATAATAATAATCACAATTACACACATCACAACACATGGCTCATGATCATCCATCCACAACATACATCATATGTATATCACATCATATGTAGGATTACTAGATATATATAATAATTAATTAAACTATTTAATTAATTATTTTTTGGGAAATCAGGATATGCTCGAAATTTCCAGAATTATCAAGGGCATTTTTATAATTCTGGATGATAGGACAGTCCTCAAAATTTTTAGAATTATCAAGCGTATTTTTATAATTTTGAATGAGATGACAGTCCTCAAAATTTTTAAAAGTATTGAGGGCATTTTTAAAATTCTGTATAAAAGGGATAGAATTAGAATTTCTCAAATTCTAAGGAGCATAATCGTCTTTTTAATCAAAAGAAGCTCTAACCCTCTCCTTCACCCTCCTGCGCCGCCGCCGTTGCTGCCCCTGCATAGGTGGTGGCGCTGCGCGTTGCGACCGGCAGCCACCTTGCCAAGGGGTGGCCACCCCTGTGGCCGGCAACCACCGCCTGCGGCCGGGCAGCAGGTGGCCCACGGCGACCTGCCCAGCAATGACACGGGCCGGGCTAGCGGGCCACTTACCGCGCCACCCTACAACTTGCCCCTTTGCGAGTGCCATGCTGCGGGTGGCTGCCGCCCTTGCGGGTTAGCCATAGCCCACCGTGCCCACAGGCGCCACCTCTGCGGGCTGCGGCACTTGCAGGTAGCTGCCTCTTGCAGGGGGCCTAGCTGCAGCCGGTTGCCCCCTTGCAGGTGGTTGGGCCATGCCCTACTGCTCCTCCTCATTGCCTTCGCTGCGAAAACGCAGCAAGAACGCGTAGAACGATTCTACATGATTCAATCTCATGATACACAATTTAAAACCAATCTTTCACACGAAAACCTTAGCTGTGATACCACTGTTGGGAAACCTACAGCGGGTGCATCACATGCGCAGCGAAAATCAAAACAAATATTGGTTTCCCACGCAGATCAAATCATTGTGCAAAAGATTAGGGTCGCGAGAAAAACTGCAAAAACGGATAAAATCGTGATACGAGAGAAATTGATTTTACCTAGGGAGATTGTATATCCCTGTATTCCAGATCCGGATGGAGAAGATGAAGGAGGTTAAGCGTCCTTCTCTTTAACAGTATCCACCCGATGGATCTCTGCAACGAAAGTCCTTTAATTCGATCTTGCAACTCTTACTCAGATGGGGGGAGGAGAATATGAGGTGGTGGCTAAGGCTGTAGCCTATCAACCAAGAGTCTCCCCTCCTATATATAGAGAGCCACCAAAAAACCTTATGGCTCCTACCTTAGTGGGTATTGGATCTCCATTCAATAACCCACTAACCTTGCATTATTGGATCTCTTTCCAATAATCTCCTTAGGCCTCTAATTGGGCCTTAAGCAAGGAGGCCATTAGTAAAGAGTCTCATCTAATGAGAATAGGGGCTAACTGGATCTTTATCTAATCCTCTATTCGCTGAAGCATCCACCATATGTATGTGACCCTCTAGGCCCGATACCGAGTTGGCCGTGAATCACTCCCATCAGAACTCTTTCTGATATAGTGAATTATTATCCCCATAATAATTCACTCGACTTATCGACTATGGACGTACTAGGCTACTACGCTATAGTCCCTAGACAGTACAATGGGGATCAAATCCATCGGACCTATCTATCCATATTTACTATGTATCTATAATCTCTCATCCAACTAATATCCCAGAGATCGTATATTGGATATGGTATTGTCAGGTCATATACGGAATCAGTTTGTCTTGCATTAATCTGATTCTACCGGAGAACTCCTTCTCTCTCAATCCGAATGACCCTGGCCAGGGATTTGTCTAAGCAAGCACATATGGGATATTCCTCTCATGATACCAAGAGTGGATGATCCTCTATGGACACTTAATTGCCTTCGTAAGGTTGGCTACCAATCTCGATAACCAATTGTACTAGATTTGGAGCTTTCCAAACTTGTAAGTCTGGCGTCAAAGAAAGGAGTACTCATACAAGGCATCCTTGGTGTCTCAAGTCCAAGGACCAGATACACAACTGGGACTATGGAATCGTTGTCTGACATTAGGTATCATTAACTATACAGTATTCCATAAGTGGATCAATCAATTAACTCATTCTCCAATGAACACCTCTACTATATCCTTAATATCTCCACACAAGTGGCTATGAGACGAGCCACCTCCATCATATGGATGGGTATATAGTACACCGATCTGTCCGGTTATCTCGATGTCCCTCTCGAGTAACCTATGACCAAGATTGTTTAGGATCTATATTTAAAGGTGAATTGATCTCAATATCATGATCTCATCACGATCCGATTCCCATTACACAGAACCAAGGACATCACAATATATATACTACATATAATATAATATGAGAATATACCAATATTAATCATAAGCAAAAAGATTACGTAGTGTGTCACACGTGCCATCACTCACGTGATTGGCTTGCAGGGCACCTGTAACTAGTAGAGGCTCCATGAACTTTGGGTCTCGATCTGTAATTCTCCTTGAAGCTTCCTTGTAGTATCTACGGTAGGCGCATTGTGGTCCTACAGTCCAGCATTATCTTGTATCTCTCCATCAGGGGTAATAGTATTTGGACGATGGTGCATCACGATCATATGATCTCATGCGATCATCAGCTGAACTTGAACCTCCTCATCAGTTGGGATGTCAGGTGGATGGATTTGAGTTAAGTCATCCTTTCTAAACTTCCATTTGCACTGAGATACTTGGAGGATCAATTATATTTTTAAATTAATGTACAGATCTGATCTATAAGTCACAACTCCATTATGATCCCCAATTTTGCAAGGGCCAAAGTAGTAAGAGGGACCACTTCCTTGAGGCTTAAATTTTCTACTAGTAGGGCTGGAGATGAAGGAAAACTCGATATTCAACAGTAAACTTTCTTCTGCTCTAGTATTTATCTGGTGGCTATTTATTTCTTGCATGGGCTGCCACTTGATTGTTCTTTAATTGCTGCCCTTTGATAAGGTCCCTGGTGGTGTGAGCCCATTCTGAGTCCGAGACGGTTAAGAGCTGTAATTTTACCAAGCTTATTTTCATCTCTCTTTTGTGTTGTTGACCTGTATCATGCCAGATTTCAAATTTAGTAATAATTAATATCCCTTTATAGATCAGAAGCATCATGTGAAATGTAGGGAGAGCCTTAGTGTGGATTAGGTGTCAACCAACTTGCAAGAGGGTGGTGCCGATCTCAACTCCTGTTTTGTCTACTCCACTATCAAACACATCATTTCGATCTAGTAATGCTATAACCGATATAAATGGCATCGTGGCTGTGAAGGTCCTATAGATGGTAGACGTGTGGATGCCTTCCTCATGTTCCTTTAGAATTTGGATCTCCATCCAATCATAGATTCCATGCTGGTACTGTTGTTGGAGGGACTTGATCTTCTTACGATCATCAATAAGGAAGACTTCAAATAGCATAGTCTGCTCTTGGGAGAGGTAGTGGAAGTAGCCCGAGATATGGGATTGCTGCATCAAAAGCCATAGCCAGTTTCGCTAGATATGGAACCTCAGGAAGAGCTTATCCCTGCAGACAAAGAGGCAAAGCTTTTGGAGATAAAGTATCGTAGCAAGGGAACATCGTGGTCGAATGATCCGTGTCTCCTGCATCTCCTCGATAATCCTTTTAGCTTCGACCCTCTAATGATGTGGATAGCAATAGAGCCGAATATGTGCTAATGGTTCCTCCTGTAAGATCAGCATATGGAGGTCATGCAGTCTGATAGGATGAAATCGGCTTGGTTCAGTGGAGGTAGCAAACTTCTCTAAGTGTTGTGTCGTTTCTTCACTCCCATGTTTCCCGTGTAAGGTTACCTACTTTACTTTGCCATTCATAGGGTCATTGGGGCTCCTGGTCTTGATGAGGATGGTGACCAACTACTGCTTAAGAGATTCCTCATCTTCCATCGCTTACTGATTTACATGGTCAACTAGAGTGTGAGTCATGCAATCGGTCGACTGTGGGTCCTCCTTCATGTTCTCTTCCTCAGGTTCAAAGTCATCTTCTTCAGATTCTTCTATATGTTCTATCATGGAAAGCTTCCCTTTTTTGCAGTGATGGTTGCGGCTCTAAAGTTCATTACAATGCCAACAAAGGCCCTTCACCGATCTATCGTGAAGTTCTTCTCTCATCAATTTCTTTGGCAGCAAAGCACAGCTAGGAGTAGGGGGTGCTGAAGGTTTATATGTTGATAGTCTAGTAGTAGTTCTCATCCTTCGAGCATCTTGGTTTAGCCATTTCTCTTGGATTCGGGCGAAAGAGATTGCAGCATTCATGGTGGGGGGCTGTCGTGCTTTAACCTCTACTTTAATTTCTCGCTTGAGTCCTTTGATAAACATCCCTAATAATTGTCTGTCAGACTAATCACGAGCAAAGTAAGATCATTCCTCAAACCTGGTTTGGTATTCTTGGATCGTAGAGGTTTGTCAGATCTTGGCAAATTGTCCATTTATATTCTCTTACTTGGTTGGCGCAAAGTGGTTCAGCAGTGCATACTTTTAATTGTATCCATGTCGGAGTTTTGTAGTTGTATTCAAGCCAATTGTACCATCACATAGCATCTCCTTCAAGGTGGATGACAGAGGTGTCCACCATGGAATCCTCCGGTATTTGGTGATAACAGAAGTAATGTTCAGCGCGCAAAATTCATCCCGTTGGGTCTCCTTCTTGCCATCGAGGGAAGTCCTCCCTCATGCATGGCTGCCTCATATCAGTGGCTCATTCTTTCTTTTTGAGAGGCCTCTCTAAACTTGCACTTTGCTGAAATTTTGTTGGACTCGGAGATCAGCCTAATCTAAATTTGGTGAATAAGGTGCGCAATCTATCCTCCATGCGTGATTAAAACGCCTCCAACATGGCATCGATTGAACCTTAAGATGCCATTACGTGTGCCTCCAAATTTGATATGTTAAGGTCCTCCTCTTACTATTCGGTTAGTGGTAAAGAGGGTGCAACAAAATTTTTTGGTAAAGAGGGTGCTGTTGATGCTACTATTTGGGGCTGTTGTAGGGGCTGTAAGGGGGGATCAATAATAGAGGTTTAGGGTTAGAAGGGTGGCTTAGGGTTGTTGTTGATGGTAGCAATCGGTTTGGCAAGGTTTGGTGGCTGCGAAAGATAAGGATCAGTGGAAGGTTTAGTGGTTGTAGAAGACCATTGTTTCGGCTACGGTTTGGGTTGGCTATGGAAATCAAAAAAATGATACGATGGTTGCATCTTAAGGCTATAGGGGTGCCCTAAAGATGACTTGGGTGGCAGCAACAATTTCGGTAATGATCATATATAGGCATAGCAAAAAATATCGAAAGGTAGTGCTGCAGAATTCTACGTCAATAGGCTGCGATAGTCACTGTTTTGGGCTATAGTTTTGGGTGCTATTAGGGTAAGGAAAATAGGTTATGAGAGTTGTGTCTTATGGCTAAAGGGATGCCCTAAAGATATCTTGGGTGGTGGCAGCAAGTTAATTGGGTTTCGGTGGGTTTAGGAGTATAAGAAAGACAAAGGTGCAGTAGTAGATTTTTTGAAAAAAATTCCAATAGTGAAGTCATAATTATTTTCAGAAATTCTCAATAAAAGTTTAAGTGAAACTCAAAGGGCATCTACTTGCAAGGAAGAGGTAATGTCAACGACAGTAAAAGATTCAGCAAAATAAAATATTGCAACAAGGTGTTGCTACAAAATTCTTTCAACGAAAGATTTCAGTAGTATGGTCAAAATTTTTTGCACAGTGCATAACAAGGAATCGAGTAAAACTTAATAGGAATCCACTAGCAAAGGAAAGATAATGCTATCAACAAATTTGTGGAAGAAGTCGATAGCAAAAGTTTTGGCAAGATCAAGGAATATTAGAAGGTACTACAATAGAATTTTTCGTTGAAAGATTTCAGTAGTATAGACGATATTTTTTTCTAGCAGTTCAAAATAAGAATTTGAGTAAAACATAAAGAGAATCTTCTAGTAAGGGAAAGGTAATGCCAATAAAAAATTTGTAGAAGAAAACAACAGCAAAAGGTTTTGTAAAATCGAAGATCACGGGAAGGTACTGCAGCAGATTTTTATGTCTAAACTGCAGCAGCTTGGATGTAAAAGATGAGCAGGTTATCTTGATGATTTTTCGATGAAACCAAAGGGATATCTGAGGATAGGAAGTTATAAGTGGTAGAAATTTCATAGAAATTTGATCAGTAAAAACATGGCAACAAATCAAATAGTAAGGGGTATGCAGTTGAAATTCTGCGGTGTAACTTTCATCGTAAAGATGAAAAGTTTATGATGAAAAGTTTATGTAGCAATATGGGAATAATTTTTTTACATTTTTGGATTTAGGATAACTAAATTATAGTAGTAGTAAGGTAGAAAACCAGAACCTGTTGCAATTCATAGGGAGATCGAATGATGATCCGCGATAGTGGAGATGACAACGGAGTTTGGTGACGATTTTCTAGCAATTGTGGGAATTGCTTTGGATGGCTATGAGGGGCTGATGGATGGCTGTAGAAGGGTAGCGAGATGTCAAGAACATTGCTCTAATACCAAGTATTAGAACTCTTATAGATTCTAAGCTTAGGGTGATCTCTATAGGGGATCTGCCTCCTTGAAATTCTATAGGGGTTCCTCCCTCCTTGGTACTCAAGCCATTGGCTAAAGAAAGACTGATCTATTCATGATAAAAAGTGGATGATTACAATGCTATTTATAGAGCTTCAAAACCCCAACTCCGAAAAAGGATTCCCACTTAAGACTCCTACTTTTAACAACCCCTAACAACTCTAACTCCAACTCTAAGAAGCAACCTCCAAACTAATCCTAATCCTATTCTAACTTAATCCCTCCTCAACCAACTCCTCTTTAAATAGCATAAGGGGTGTTTAATTAATGTAACATGCATCTTACTCTCCCCTCAAATATCTTCCTCAACTAAACCTAACCTAGTCAGCCTCCTTACTTTCCTTAATTGGGGTTAGGTAGATAGGATTTTCATGAATGCCCCTTAGATTTTACATGATTGCCCTCTTCCATGAAACTAAATTAGGACTCTCCTAGCTAGAGTTCTAATAGATGCTCGGAGGATGAGAATCACTCCTAAACCAATAGCATATAAACCTCCTTCTACCCTCAGCCATCCTTCACTGCCAAAAAAAAATTGACGAGAGAAGACAGATCGGCAAAGAGTCTTTGTTGGCGTTACGATGAACCATGGAGCCACGATCATCGCTGCAAAAGGGGGTGCCTCCTACTAATTGAACCCATTGAAGATATAAAAGAGGAGGTCTAGGAGCATGAGGAAGGGGTCATGGAGGAAGAATAGCAACCGATTGATTTTACGATGCATGCTCTTACCGACTACGCGAACCCGCAGTGATGAAAGTGGCAGGACTTCTAAAACAGTAACCAATCACTATTCTTATTGACATCAGGAGTGCTAATAATTTCATGAATAACAAGGTTGCTGTCCAGATGGCCTTACCTATTGAGGATTGTAGCATGTTATGAAATTTTACCGTAAAGGGAAACATGTGATTCTACGCGGGAAATGTTGGAGCGACAGAAAGATAATTTGCACGCAACGAATGGAGAAAGTTTTGCACAAAGCAAGAAATGGCTTCTTGATGCAACTTGAGTAGCCATCTTGCCTGCTACAACTTGGGGAGCCAATAAAATTTGAAGACCCAATCCTACACCACTTGCTTGCTGAATTTTTAGATGTATTCGTCGAACTGAACAGCCTATTTCATACCCGCCAGCATGATTACCGTATTCTAATTCTTTTGGGCAAAACACCAACAAACACTCAGCCATATCACTATCTACACCTCCAGAAAGATGAAATAAAGAAAATTATAAAGGAGCTACTTGAAACATGAGTTGTTCGGCTAAGTTGCAGCCCCTACTCTTCACCGGTACTCTTCGCACAAAAGAAGGATGGAACATGACGAATGTGTATCAACTACCAAGCTCACAATGGCATAATTATCAAAGACAAATAGCCTATTCTAGTAGTGGATGAGTTAATTGATGAATTAAGGGGAGCACGAATCTTCATGAAGCTGGACCTTTGATCCGGATATCATCAAATATGAGTGTGCGAAGAAGATATATCAAAAACCAACTTTTGGACACACAATGACCACTATGAATTTTTGATAATATCCTTTGATCTCACTAATGCTCTCTCTACCTTCCAGAGCCTTATGAATGATATTTTCTAGAGTTATCTTCATAAGTTCATATTGGTTTTCTTCGATGACATCCTTATTTACAGCCCTTCTCTTGAAAGTCATTTTCAGCACTTACGACTTGTTTTGACGATTCTTCAAGAGCATGTTCTTTTTGTCAAAATATTGAAGTGTGCCTTTCTTCAATAGAGGGTAGAATATCTTGGGCACATCATATTAGAGGAAGGTGTGGTGATGGACCCTTCCAAAATCGAGGTAATGCAAAGCTGGCTGACCCCGAAAAATATAAAGTTGTTGTGCGGTTTCCTTGGTTTAATGAGCTACTCCAACAAATTCATCAAAGACTATGGAAAGATTAGTGCACCCCTCATATCCTTCCTAAAAAAAGATACTTTCCAGTGGTCAGATAAAGCCTCCGCTACCTTCAATAAACTTAAGGCAGCCATGACAACAATGCCAGTACTAGCTACTCGACTTCAACAAAACTTTTGTCATTGAAGTCGATGCCTCTGACGTTGAGATTGGCGTTGTTCTCATGCAAGATGGTCACCCCCTTGCTTACACCAACAAGGCGTTGTCTCCTTCCCATCTAAAGATGACTACTTACGATAAGGAGATGCTCGCGATTATGCATGTGGTGGCAAAGTGGAGATCGTACTTGATTGGGTGATGCTTTCGAATCAAGACCGACCATAAGAGCCTTAAATATTTTTTAGAGTAGAATCTATCCTCCCCTAAATAGCAAAAATGGGTAACAAAGCTTCTTGGGTATGATTACGAAATAACTTACAAAAAGGAAAAAGGAAATGTTGTTATAGATATGCTTTTGTGGTTACCCGAGCAAACTAAATTTTTGGTCATCTCCCTTCCAACCAGTGACTTTCTTGAGGACATTAGGAGGGAATGGAGAGATGATTCAGAGACTAGTAAGGTTATAAAAAAATTAGAGGAAGAGCCAAGCTCCGTGGCTTATTATAGTTGGGATTTAAAAGACTTACACTATAAGCGACGCATGATACTTGTGCCGAATTCTACTTGCATAAAGACTATCCTTCAAGAGATGCATTCTACACTAGTGGTGAGGCTCTTAGAATTCCTTAGAACTAATAAGACAATTAAGCAAAATTTTTATTGGGCAGAGATGAAAAATATTATTGTTGAATTTATAGCGCAATGTGATGTATGCCAACGACATAAGGCAAGACAGTGGCAAGCCTCGGAAAGCTGTAACCTCTACCCATCCCGGACTTGATATACACTGATCAATGAACTTCATCGAAGGGCTACCCTTATCACAAGAAAAAGGTACAATTCTTGTTGTGATTAACCACCTTACGAAGTATACCCACTTTTATGCTATCCGCAACCCCTACGCCGAGCATTGCTCGAATCTTTATGGAGAATATTATAAAATTATATGCGATGACAAGATCTATTGTAAGTGATCATGATAAGGTATTCACCAGTAAATTTTAAACATAATTATTCTAGTTGCAAGGCATTAAATTAAAGATGAGCACGATGCCATCTACAAACCGATGACTAAACTGAAGTGGTGAACAGGTGCTTAGAGACATACCTCAGATGCTTCACCAGTGACCAACTAAAAGAGTAGACAAAATGGCTTCCCTAGGCCAAGTGGTGGTATAACACGTTTATCATTCATTGACAAAATGTACTCCTTATGAGGCTTTATATGGCCAACCACCCCCTGTAATCCCAAAATATGTGTTGGGCACATCTAAAGTAGAACAGGTAGATAGGGAGCTCAAGGACAGGGACGAAATTCTGAAGTTACTAAAAGATAATCTCTTTGTAGCCCAGGCAAGGATAAAACAATAGTATGATTAACACAAAAGAGAGAGAGAATTTTTAGTGGGAGATTCGGGATTTCTTTTGCTCCAACCATATAAGAAAATATCGGTCTAGACTAAAGCATCCATGAAGCTTTCACCATGGTTCTATGGACTCTATCAGATCATGGAGCATTGGAGTAATGGTATACATATTGGACTTACCCGCTAGTTCCCAGATTCACCTAGTTTTCTATGTATCATTCTTGAAGCCCAAGATGGGGCAAAATGAGATGGCCCAAAACCACATGCCAGATATTACAATCCAAGGAGAACTCTAGATCTAACCGAGTGCCATCATTGATCAATGAATCCTGTCACGATGACGGTAACCCACTACTGAGGTGCTAGTACAGTGGGCAAATCTACTAGTAGAAGATGCCACTTGGGAGGATTATGATGACTTGAAGATCAAATTTCCAAAGTTCATGGAGCGTCAGCCTTGAGGACAAGGCTGATTTGAAAAGGATGGGTATGTTAAGACTTAAGCTAATAAAGTCCTAAATTTAGATTTATTAAGGGAGCACACATGTAAAACCCTATCTAGTTGCCCCTATTAATAGATGAAGTAGTCGGCTATGTTGGGGTCTTGGGTTAGGCGTTGGGCTTATGTAAACCCTAGATAGCCACCCCCTACTATGGTTAATAGAGCTGGCTAGGGTTAAGTAGAGTAGGATTAGGGCCAAAGTAGAGGAGGATTATGAGTCCTTAGTTATAAGCCACTCCTAATTGGGGCTGACTAGGAGTTGCTTCTTAGAGTTGGAGTTGGAGTTGGAGTTGTTAGTAGTATGAGTCTTGAGTAAGAAGCCTATTAGGAGTTAGGGTTTAGAAGCCATATAAATAGCCATGTATTCAGCCACTTTTAATCATCAATAGATCAATTTCTTTTTAGCCTTTGTATAGAAAACCAAGAAGGGAGGAACCCCTATAGAATTCCAAGGAGGTTGATCCCCTATAGAGATCACCCCAAGCTTAGAATATGTAAGAGTTCTAACACGTATAGACGGTGGTGCATCACGATCCTATGATCCCATGTGATTATCAGTTGAACTTGGACCTTCTCATCAGACAAGATATCTGGTGAGTAGATCTATGCTGAGTCATCCTATCTAAACTTCCATTCGAGGTGAGATATTTAGAGGATTAGTTGTATTTCTGAATTGGTGCGCAGATTTGATCCATAAGTCATGGCTCCAACATGATATCCAATTTTATAGGGTCCAATGAAATAGGGAGATCACTTCCTTGAGACTCGAGTCTTTACATATTCCTGTTGGTAGTGCTAAAGATAAAGGAAGACTAGTAAACTTCCTTCTACTCCAGTGTTTACCAAGCGGTTGTTTCTTTCTTGTGTGAGCTAGCGTGTGATTATTCTTTAATGGTAGCCAGGCTTTCCTCTGAGGTGGTGGCTGCCCTCGAGTAGAGTCCATGGTAATGTGAGCCCAATCTAAGTTTGAAGTAAGTAGAAGCAACAATTTTTCAGGGCTTATTTTCATCTCTCCTTCAAGATGTATTGCAGTGATATTGACCATGGATGTATCTGGAGTCTTGTAATAGCAGAAATATCATTCCGCGCACATAAGCCATCTCGTCGGGTCTCCCTCTTCCATTGAGAAAAGTCCACCCTCATGCATGGTTACACTGAATCTATGGCTTGTTATTCCTTCTCGGGAAGCCTCTCTTTATGATCTGAACTTTCACCCTACTATGATTTCATCGGACTTGGAGATTGGCCAATTCTGAATTTTATGAATAAGGTGCGCAGTTTATCCTCCATGTGCATCTTGATGGCTTTAAACTTTGCATCGATCATGTCATCTGATGCCATGGCAAGTCAAGGGCATAGATCAGTGATGTTGATATTCTTCTTATATTAGCAAGTCAAGGGCATAGATCGGTAGATGATTTGTCAGCAACAGGAAGAGGCAATGATCTTAGAAAGAAGGCTATGGTTGGCTACTATTTGGCTACAGTATGTGATGTTGTTTAGGCCGGTTGTAGCAGGGGTTGAGGTGGCGATGAAGGTAGCAATCTAGGGTTAGATGGCTGCCCTAAGAATGCAAGTTGTGGTAACAACACTAGGTCATGGTAGCAGCTGCAACAGGGAGATGGCAGCGGTAACGATCGAGGAAGACAACAGCTGCAGCAACCAAAGAAGATGGTAGCGACAACAATCAAGAAGATGACAGTGGCAATAATCAAGGAAGATGGCAACAACATCAACTGAAGAAGATAGCAGTGATAACAACCAAAGAAGATGGCAACAGTAGCAACCGAAGAAGATGGTGGTGGCAGCAAGAGAGGGTAGCAGCGGCAGTGATCTAGGGGTAGAGGGCGATGGTATATGCTGATGTTGGGGTCGGCTGCATGGGGTAAAGAGCAATACAATGGCTGCATCTTAGGGTTAGAAGAGTGCCTTAAGGGTGATATGGGTAGTAGTAACAAATTTGGTAGGACTTGATGGTGTATGCAGGAAAGAATGACAAAAGGTATAGCAGTAGAATTATTCATCAAAAATTTCAGCAGTTTGACAACAAAAATTTCAGCAACATTTTGGAGTTTTATGATAGCACAAAACCCATAAGGATAGTATCAAGATAGATAAGAGTAGTGGTAGTAACAAATTTAGTAGAGATCAGTTACGTATGTAGCAAAAAACACTAAAAAGTTGTAACATAATTTTTCATCGGAAGACAGCGGTTTGACAAAAAGTTTTTAGTGTTTATATCCAGTATTTAAAGGATAATTCAAAGAGAAACCACTAATAAATAAATCCAAGCTGATGTAAAATATGGAAAAGAATTTTACAACAAGATATTGGCAGAAAGATTGATGATATGGCAGTAGGTATATAGTTGAAATCTTACAGCTCAACTTTCATCATAAAGATGATAACTTTACATCGATAAGTTTTTATAGTGAGATTGCAAAAGTTTATAGCAAGGAATAGATAATGATGAAGGCTAAATTATGTAAAGTGTTGAAGAAAATATGGTAGTGGACTTTTGGCGAGAAACACAATAGCAAAGTGGTATACGGCTAAAAACTACGTCAACAATGGAGATCATTGTAGCAGTTTATATTAGAAATTTTTATACAAAACCCAAAGGACATCTACTAATAAGAAGTGCCAAAGCCATCATAAAAAACTAGTGGAAGATAGGGTAGCAAAATAGTGGCAGCAAGATCAAAACAAGGCAGTAGTATACAGTTGAAATCTACCGTATAACTTTCGCCATAAAGATGGAAACTTTATAATGACAAGTTTGTTCAGCGAAATAGGGGAACACTTTTCTTGGTTTTTGGGTTTAGGATAACTAAATTACAGTAGCAGTAAGGTAGAATACCAGAACCTGATACAATTCTTGTGGAGATTAAAGGGGTGATCTACGATAGTGGTGATGACGGCAGAGTTAGTGACGATCTTAGCAATTGTGAGAATTGTTTGGGTGATGGATGAAGATGATGGGCAGTTGTGGAGAGTGGCAAAGCACCAAGAATGCTGCTCTAATACCAAGTATTAGAACCCTTGTGAATTCTAAGCTTAGAGTTGATCTCTATAGAGGATCGGCCTCTTGGAACTCTATAAGAGTTCCCTCCTCCAAGGTATTCGACACAATGGCTGAAAAAAGATTGATCTTATTCATGATAAAATAATGGTGGCTTCATGAGTTTATTTAGGGACTCAAAACCCTAACTCCTAATATAATTCCTTCTTTAATTAAACCAAGACTCCTATTAAACTAAGACTCATACTAAACCAAGACCTCTTCCTCTCAACTCCTAACCCCTAGCTAACTAGGTGGCTGGTAGCTATAGGAGACTCCTATTCAATCAAGGGGAGAGAGTCTTAGCTAAATGGAATTCTCTCCCTCTACCCTAGTTGGCCTCTCCAAAGAGGAGGGGGCGGCTAGAAGACTCCCTCTTCATATGGACTCCTCCCTAGTATAAGACTTCAACTCCTAATCAAACTCCTAATCAAAGTGAAACACTCCCATCTCAAAACCTAGCAGCCTCCTCTCAACCCTAGCTAACTTCCCCTCATCAAGGTGGGCAGCCAATTGGGTTGATTACAAGCTTAACTTGGTTGAATCCAACCTGAATCCAACTCCGACTCCTAACCCAACTCCAGTTTAGCCGAATCCAAACCCTACTAGGATTTGGGATGATGTATGACAATGGACTCAAATCTCCTCCTAGCTGATCTGATGTCAGTTCTAGGTTTACAAACAACACCCAATCTAAAGACTCGACTCAATCGACTAGGACCCGACTTAGCTATGGTCCTAACAAGCATCCATGCTACTCTTGACCAAGCAACAAGGTCCCAGCGTCCAAGAAGTCCTGGCGACATGGGAAACCTGTGGCGACTAGGTTTTCCTAGCTATAGGTGGTAACCCTATGACCAAGGATTCCTGGTTGTAAGGGGAAACTTGGCGACTAGGGTTCCTTAGCCGCCCATGGCAGCTTGCAGCCAAGACTTTAAGTCATAAGGAACACCTCGGGGGCTAGGGTTTACTGGTCGCCCAAGGCTGCCCTATAGCCAGGGACTCCTGGCTGTAGGGGTGTCCCTAATGACAAGGGTTTCTTAGCCACATAGGGGTTTTTCCTCCCATGTAGGGCACCCTTATGGTACGGTATCCAAAAATCTAGTAAAATAATTAATTAAATAGTTTAATAAATTATAATTTATCTAGTAGTTCTGTATGATGATGTGTACATATGATGTATGATATGAACAGATGATCATAGAATATATGATGTATATATGTGTGATTATTATTATTGGGGTCTGTGAGCCTCTAATTTTTCTCATTTATTATCATGAAGGCGTGCTTGTAATTATGTTGTAATTACACAAGGAGATACGGGTGAGCATGGAGGTGCCAATAGGATCTACGAGGTCAATTCGGACGATCGCGATGTATGGAGATGTGCCAAGGTGCCGATAGAACCGATAATGATAAGATTAATTATCACACGGCATAGAGATGCGTCGATACATACATAGATCGTGATGTGAGTGATTGGACTACTAGCTCGAGCCTGATCACATTAGGTTATGGTACATGATCATCTGGTATGATTGTACATACATGATATGTAATTGATTATACACTTATTAGATATGTATATAAATTTGCAAGTGATATATATATATATATATATATATATTAAATATATATGTGTGTGACATGTCATATTAGGAGACTAAATAAAAAATCCTCTGCTATGATAATATTAAGTCAATAAGTGTGAGGCAATTAGATTGGTCCACGTGGCCTTTTTATTATTATAGGGAGAAATTGAATCCCGACGTAGGTTGAGTTGGTCGAGTCCCTCGAGGCTCACCTATATTATGATTTGAGATCTTACCTATGACATAGTGATATCACTGGTGACTTGAGGACATAGTATCCTTGGTCGAATCCCTCGAGGGCATATCATCAAATCAAACTCATCTTGTAACGATGGTGATGACTTAACTGAACATCATGGTTGGTCAAGGCCCTCGAGGCCATAATTGTTCAGAAGTCGAATAGGACGGGAATCACAATGAGTTATGATTAGCAAGAGTTACCTACCTTTTTGGGCTTAGTGTGATTGTTTGAGTACCTTAAGATTACACTAAGATGCTGATTGGATCTTAATCCCCATTAGAAATTTATCAAAGATTTTTGTTTCATGCATCAAGGGTGTCATGTGATTCACTAGAAAAAAAAGTAGGAGTAGATTAAGATAGAAGTTTGTATATTAATAGTTTATTTTTTATAAAATCAGTATGTTATTTATTTATGCTACATCTTTGTTTGTCAAAAAAATATTACATGTAAATCCCTTGTGTGGCATACTTGATGCCAACTGTCTCACTAAACCAAACTACATGGATTGCCTCATTGGTTCTCATAGTGGAGAAAATTGTATATATCCTTGACACAAAATTGCTTACGCTAAAGGAAGAGGCAAGCGAGGATGAGATCGCTTGCTATATAAAGTACATAGATGATTCCCTTAAGAAAGGTAAGGACAAGACCAAATCAGGTAAGGCAAAAGTTGCTAAGAAAGATCTGGCAAAAGACAAAGGTTAGTGCTTCCACTGTAGCAAAGACGGGTATTGGAAGATGAACTGCAAAGAGTACCTTACAAAGAAGGTGAAATAGAAGCTTGGACAAGTTTTAGATACATTTATGATCAGTCTTCATTTGTCATATTCTTATGATAACACATAGATATTAGATACCAGTAATGTTTATCATATCTACAATTCATTGCAGGTTTGGCTTGGCCTAGGAGATTGGTGAGAGGTGAGATAAACCTTACAATAACTAATGGAGCAAGAGTTGCTATAGTGGCTATTGGCGAGGTCATCATATATATGCTTGGTGGAGCTACTATTGCATTAGATACATGTTATTACATTCCTTCTATTATCAAAAATAGTATTTCTATTTTATATTTGATAGTTAGTGAATTTAAATTAGTTTTTAAGAATAATAGTTATTTTTTAATCTTAGATGATAAAATCATCACTAGAAGAACATTGTATAATAGTCAATTTGTACTAAACTTTGCTCCATAAGTCATGAATGTAAATGTGCCTAAGAGAAAATGACATGAAGTGAATAATGCATACCTATGACATTATATGTTAGGTTATATCTATGAGGGAAGAATTCAAAATTTGTTAAAGAATGGATACTTAGATCCATTTGACTATGAGTTATATTTAACTTACAAACCTTGCCCTTAATGAAAAGTTGACCAACTCTTTATTTAGTAGAACTAAAGAGAGAGACATTGAGTTATTGGATCTCATACATAGCGATATGTGTGATCTCATGATGACTCAGGTCATAGGTGGTTACTCCTACTTTATTACTTTCATTGATCATTTCTCTAAGTATGGACGCATATACTTAATGAAGTACAAATCAAAAGCCTTCAAAAAATTTAGAAAATATAAAAATGAAGTAGAGAACTAAATAAAAAAGGCTATTAAGACTCTTAGATTAGATCGATGAAGAGAGTAATTGAGTACATAATTCACCTATTTCCTTAGGATCATGGAGGATTTATATGTTTTTAGACAAAGTGCAATCTATAATAAGTTTCGTCAATCTACCCATCTCATTCCAGGGATATGCCTTGCAGACCATAACTTACCTCATGAATAAAGTTTTATCTAAGCGGGTACATTATATGAGATATAGAAAGGGAAGAAGCTTGATCTTAAAGTGTTAATATTTGGGACTACCATGTGCTGGTTACATATGCCCTACAAGCCAATCACATAAGTGATGGCACGTGTGACATGCTACAGTCTTTTTATATTATTATTTATTGATATATTCTCACATTATATTATGTGTTGAATAAATATATTATGATGTCCTTGGTACTGTGTAATAGGAATCGGATCATGATGAGATCATGATAATGAGACTGATTCACCTTTAAACACAGATCCTAAATAATCCTAGTCATAGGTTGCTCGAAAGGGATATCAAGACAACTAGATAGAACAATATTATATACCCGTCCATATGATGGAGGCAGTCTCATAGCCACTTATATGGAAACACTAAGGATATAGAATAAGTTCTTATTGAAGAATGAGTTTACTGATTAATCTACTTATGGAATATTGTGTGGTTAATGATAGCTGATGTCAGACAATGATTCTATAGTCCTAGTTATGTATCTGGTCCTTAAACTTGAGACACTAATAATGTATTCTTTTAGTACTATTTTCTTTGATGTCGAACTTACATATATGGAAAGTTTCGAATCTGGTATAGTTGGTTATTGAGATTGATAGCTAACCTTACGAAGGCTATCAAGTATTAATAGAGGATCATCTACTGTCGGTATCATAAGAGAAATATCCCGTATACTCTCGCTTAGGGGAATCTCTGATCAAATTGGTCGGATTGAAAGAGGAATTCTCTAGGAGAATCTGATTAAAGTGAGATTTAGATAGCTTCTGTATGTAACCTAACAATATTATACCCAATATACAGTCTCTGAGATATTAGGTAGATGAGGGATTATAGATATATGATAACTGAGGATATACAGGTCTAACAGATAAGATCTCATATACTGTTTGGAAACTATGATACAATGGCCTAGTACGTCCATAATCAATGAGTCGAGTGAATTATTATGAGATAATAATTCACTGAATCAGAAAGAGTTCTGACATGTGAGACTTATGACCAACTCGGTATTGGGCCTAGAGGGTCACACATCTATGGTGAATGCTTTAGCGAATACAGGATTGGATATGAGTTATCTAATTAGCCCCTGTTCTCATTAGATGAGACCCCACATTGACGAGCTCCTTGCATAAGGTCGAATTAGAGGCCAAAGGAGATTATTAGATAGAGATTTAATAATTCAAGGTTAGTGGGTAATTGGATGGAGATCCAATACCTACTAAGGTAGGATCCCTATGATTTTTTGTGACTCTCTGTAAATAGGAGGTAGGGGTGGTACATAGATGATAGGCTACACCTTTGACCGCCCCTTCCTATTCTCATCCCTTCCTCTATGCAAGAGTTGTGAGATCTGTAGTTGTGATTGGTGGAGTATCGCTGCAGCAATTTATCATATGAATATTGCTAGAGAGGAGAACGTTTGACCTCCTTCATCCTCTCTATTCAGATCTAAAAAAACAAGGATATATCATCTCCCTAAGTAACAATCACTCACACGATGTGATTTTTGATTTTGTGACTTTTTCTCATATCAATCTTTTGCATGATGATTTTGATCTATATAGGAAGCTAGTTTTATTTTGATCATCTACTATATATGTGATGCTCCTACTGAGGTTTTCCAATACCCTGCCCATGTTAGAAGACATAATCCCCATAAGTTGCAATTAAGGACGGAACACTGTAAGCTTGTGGGATACCCCAAGGAAACTTGTGAGTATTATTTTTATCATCTCGATAACCAAAAGATTTTTATTGCCAAGAGGACAGTATTCCTTTAAAAGGAGCACATTCTTAGTGGAAACAATAGGAGCGTGATAGAGTTAAGCGAGGTTTGAGAACCTAACTCAAGCACCTTTTTGAAGGCTGAATCTATTCAGATATATAACACACAAGTTCTAACTTTATGTAGATTTGGTAGAGTATCTCACCCTATTGAAAGATATATAAGACATATTAGTGAAGAGGACACTCAGGATATTGATCCTATGACCTAAGAGAAGGCTATTATAAGTATAGACTCTAGAAAGTGGCAAGAAGCCATGAATTCTGAGATAGATTTTATATACTCCAATAAGGTTTGGAACCTTATTGATACACCTGAGAGTATCATACTCATTAGCTATAAATAGATCTTTAAGAAGAAAATCAAAGTAGATGGAAAGGTGGAGACTTATAAACCAAGGCTAGTGGTTAAGGGGTATCGTTAAAGGTAAAGTGTTGACTATAAGAAAACCTTCTCACCCGTAACTATGCTAAAAGCCATCAAAATTCTCTTGGTCATTGCAACACACTATCATTATAAGATCTAGTAGATGGATGTGAAAACTATGTTCCTCGATGAGGAGGTGTATATGATACAGCATAAGGGATTGATGTCCAAGGAAATTCTAGATAAGATGTATATGTTGTTTAAGTCCATTTATGGACTGAAACAAGATTTACGAAGTTAGAACATAAGATTTAATGAGGTGATCAGATCTTATAACTTCGTTAAGCACGAAGATGAGACTTATGTGTACAAGAAGGTAAGTGAGAGCGTTATTACCTTTTTGGTGTCATATATGGATGATATTTTGATCATTAGGAATGATATAGAAATGCTCTCCATAATTAAGACTTGGCTATCTAGACACTTCTCCATGAAGGACTTAAGGGAAGCATCCTAAATCTTAAATATTCGAATCTATACAGATGGATCCAAGAGGATGCTCGGCTTATCCCAGTCTAGGTACATAAATACCATTATCAAAAGATTTAGTATGAAAAATTTTAAGAGATGTATTATACCGATGAGACATGAAATATTTCTAGGAGTATATCCCCAAAGACTCCTAAAGAAAGGGCACATATGGATAGGACACCCTATGCCTCTATGATAGGGTCTATCATGTATGTTATGTTATGTATCATGCTTGATATAATACATGCTCTGAATGTCACAAGCAGGCATCAGGTGGATCTAGGTTTGGAACACTAGGAAGTAGTAAGGTGCATCCTTAAGTACTTAAAAAGGACTAAGGATATTTTACTGATATACAGAGGAGGTAGCCTCCAGGTTGAGGGCCATACAAATTCAAGTTTTTAGTCTGATATCAATGATAGCAAGTCAAACACAAGGTATGTGTTCACCCTGAATGGACGAGTAGTACAAGAAAGATACTACTATTGACTCAACCACAAATGTGGAGTATATTATTGCGGTTGAAGTGACAAAAGAGAGAGTCTCGATGAAGCAATTCACTATAAACTTGGGCATCGTACTGAGCAATGAGGAGCTAATTCTTATATATTACAACAACAATTATGCAACTGCTCAAGCAAAGAAACCTAGGTCTCATCAAAAGTTCAAGCACATTTTGAGAAGGTTCCGCCTAATTAAAGAGATCGTGGCCCGTGGAAATGTAACAATGAAAAGAGTTTCATTCAAAGATAATATTATAGATCCACTAACAAAATTATTGTTCAAGTTATCTTTGAGCGTCACAGGGGTTTGATGGGGATAAGACACATAGATGATTGACTTTAAATCAAGTGGAAGATTATTGGTTCAAGTGAATAGAGAAGTCAATCATGTGAGTGATGACATGTGTGACACACTACATAGTCTTTATTATTATTATTATTATTATTATTATTATTATTATTATTATTATTATTATTATTATTTAATACACTTTATGTTGCCTATTACACATATTGTGATATTCTTAGATCTGTGCAATAAGAATTGGTTCATGATGAGATCATGATAGTGAGACCAATTCAACTTTAAACATAGACCTTAAATAATCCCGGTCATAGTTTACTCGAGAGGGGTAAATATACCAGTGTGTTGTATACCCATCCATATGATGGCAACTGGTCTCATAGTTACTTGTGTGGGGATACTATGGGTATAGTGCAGGTGCTCATTGGAGAATGAGTTTACTAATTGATCCACTTACAAAATATTAGATGGTTAATGATACCTGACTCAGACAGTAATTCTGTAGTCCAAATTGTGTGTTTGATCCTTAGACTTGAGACACCAAGGATATTTTATTTGAGTACTCCATCTATGACTTTAAACTTATATAATTAGAAGTTTTAAATCTAATATAGCCGATTATTGGAAATGGTAGCTAATGTTATGATCATAATAGCACTAAGACAGGGGGTGCATTAGTGCTTATTGAAAAAAGATCTGATTTGAAATTGTTCGAACGAGAATACCAATTGAAAATCCATTTAGCTTAAAAATATGAGTAAAGTAGTAAGGTAAATAAGTAAGCAAATGACAAGTAAAATCAAGAAGAAAATACCTATTGATTTATAGTGGTTTGATTATCCTGACCTATGTCCACTCCTGATTACTCTTCACTCGAGGCCATCGGCTTTCACTACCAATCTTCTTTCTAATAAGTAAATATTAACTACCCTTACAACACTGCTCCTTTTACTAGGCTCAAGAGAGAACCTATCCAAACTCTTTCTCATAAGACTTCAACCCTCCTTAGAATGGTCACTAAACTTAAGGAGGAAGAGACTCAAACACTAAGAGTTTCTAATATATTTTCCTTGAGAATTCTTTCTCTTTTCACTCCTATTCATTGCTCAATAAGTAAGAATAGGTGGGATATTTGTAGATCATCAATAGTTTTAAAATTAGAGCCAAAATTTTAAATCCCAAGTTTTCAGGGCACTAGCAATACCATCACTTGTATTGGACGGTACTACCACTGAATAGAGCTCGAAATCCTAGGCTCTAGTGATACCATCGTTGGACTAGGTGATACCACCATCGGACTAGGTGGTACCACCACCGGACTAGGCGGTACCACCATTGGTTAGTGGTGGTACCATCGTCGAAAACTATGGAAAAGCATAAAATTGTGCTTTCCACAGCTTGGGCAATACCACCACCCAGGTCATTTCTAGGATGTTGATTTGGTCTTTCATTAAGCCCAACTCAACCTTGGTTCAAGCTCAATGGTCCTTGAATCAAGTTGACATAATTATAACCCAATACCAACTTACTTCGACTTTAAATGACCACGATCAAGACCCAACCACTCAATCATATATCTAACATAATTACGAACCAATCAACACGTTGTCCAGCATTCTGACATGACATTTGATCATCTGACACTTCGTTTGAACCTTCGATGCATTATCTTTTCTTTTAATGTATCGCCTGATCTATTGGTATGTTGACTTCTCGCAACATCTAATCTTTTGGCGCAATACCCGATCATTCTGATCCGATGCTCGAACTCATGGCACAAAGTTCATTCTTGGCATGTCGATCAATCCTCTGACTCGACGTCCAATCTCTAACATAATATACTACTGGCCCAATGTCTGATTCTCCTACTTCAATAATTTGCATATGATGGTTCGTGTCCATAATCAAAATCTTTCCTACGTTACTTAAATGCTCATTAGATAATAACTTCATCAATTGATTTTATCTTCAAAATCTGATATTGAATAATCTTCCTCTTTTTTATGATGACAACTAATTAATGATAGAGTTTTAACTAAACTCCCCATATCTATATGTCATATCAAAATAAAGCAAACTCAAATCCAAAAAGATTGATATTTGAATTTAAGTCAACAATGACTTTCACATCATAGCATGCATCATAAAATCATGAGTATTTCATGCATAATTTAAACTCATCATAATTTCAAAATATCAAAGTATATCATATCATGCATGATTTCAATTTCAAATCATCATCATAATTTCTCTCCCTTTGTCATTAACAAAAGAGAGAAAAGTACAACTAGCAAGTTTGTGAAACATGCAAGCTAGAATTTTTTTTCTTTTTTAGATATGCAATTTAACAATTTTTCTTTCTCCTGAGATGTGCAAGCTAGCAATTATTGCTTCTCTTTTGAGATGTGAGCTAGCAATTTTTGCTTCTCCTGAGATGTGCAAGTTTGTTAGTTTTTGTTTCTTCCTCAAATGTGCAAGCTAGCAAATTTTGCTTCTCTTTTGGGATGTTCAAATTTGTAAGTTTCTGCTTCTCTTAAGATAAGCAAGAAAGAACTTCTTTTCTCCTCCTTTATCATTGTCAAAAAGAAGGGAAGGATAGCATGGTGCAATTTTTTTCCCTTTACATCAATGTTCAAATCATCATATAAAATATATCATGAAAAATCAATTTGGTGATGGGGTATACATTTCATGAATACAAGGATGTCATAAGAAAATCATGAAATAAGAGATATCAAAGATCACGGAGGATCAAGTCATGAATACCGAAAGATCAGGACTCATTTCAATAAGTGTCCTTTTTAGTAAAATACGAGAACAAATAATAAGATATCATGATTCATAAAAAAAAAATTTAAGTTATAATATCGAGAAATTAAAAGAAAATCATGATTCATTTGGATAAATATTTTTTAATAAAATGAAAGAATAATATGAGAATAAAAGTTCTCAATTCATGCATTTGAACATGTTTTGAGATATCTCAAATGATTAGCTCCGTAGGATGTACATCTACATACTTTCATTCCTTGAGTAAGGATTTTTTGGAACTAGATTTATCCAAGTTGCTTTGGAGAAAAAAATAAATTATAAAATTTAAAATCATTATCAAAATTATTTTCTTAATTCAAGAGATTTAAAAATAGATTCATCAATGACTAAGAATCTATAATTGAAAAACTTGATAAGTTTCAGGGATAAAAAAATTTCAAAAAAAATACATTCCCCTTTTTAATTTTAATTTATGTGATTAATTTTATACAAGAATGCCCTAGCCTTTTATGTCAAATCCATGCATCATCGTTTAAAACCAAAACATAAGTTTTATCACATAAATAATCAACATCAATAGTATAACCATACACCATCTTCAATCAAAATATTTATTATAACCATAACAAAAATCATCAAGTTTCAATCATTTTAATTCAAATGATCTTTTCTTTATTATTGTTGTTTCAGCTAATGAGCTTTGTAGAGTGTGTTGGTTCTCTAGTTATATACCTTAGCATCCACTATCAAGATATTATCTTTTGCTCCTAACTTTTCATTATAGACACATCTACAAAAAAGGGGTTTGCTTTTAGGCAATCATTTAACTTTGGATCCCTTATGAATCGATCTACCCATCTTGACTATTGGCATTAAGTTATTTATAGTTCTTTTAGTAACACAAACTAATTTATGTGAGCTATTTTTTGTATAAACATTTATAAGCATAGTGATCACAACTATCACAAAAATTATATTAATTTTAGGGAAATAAACATGCAATGTGGGTCCTTTAATGTCAACTTTTGTTGAGTGTTACTACTCATAAAGCTGATTCCTTCCTTTCTACTACATCACTCTTATTGCCAAGAATCATGTTTAATGATTTATTGACTATTTTAAATTTTTTTAATATTTATTGTAATAATATAATTTCCTTTTTAAATGACTCTAATTCATCACATTTCATGCAAGGTGTTAACATACAATTGTTATGCTCTTTCTTTTATTTATCAAATTTTATAGAGAGCGAAGTATGATCATTTTTAATAATTTATATTTTTTATCAACTAATTTAAATTCATCAAACAAATCATGGAATACATCAAATAATTTATTGTAAGGTAAAGGGGTTTTGGTTGAGTGACATACCTTATTATTGTGAGCCACCGAAGCATAGTTTATAATTTTGTCTTCATTGGTTTACTCTTTGTCTTTTGATACACTCAATTCGTCCCAAGTTACCATGAGTACTTTCTTCTTCTTTTGTGTTAGCATCCTCTTCTTTAATTATGGACATTTACTTTTAAAGTGCCCCAGCCTTTTACATTCATAGCAAGTTATTGTGTACTTTTTAAGTTCATTTTTATTCTTAAATTCTTATTTTTTAACTTTTTAAATTTTATTGTGACGAGTTCAAGGTCATTATTGTCACTTGAGCTTCTGCTTGAGTGGTCTTTTTTTGTTCTCAGTGCAATATCCTTCATGTTCTTTGGAAGGTTATGCTCATGTTCATCATGTGTCATACAAGTCATCTTATACTTCATTAATGACTCGAGAAGTTCTTTAAATGAAAAATAGTTCAAATCTTTTGCTTTTTGAATTGCAGTTGCTTTTGGATCCCAACTTTTTAGAAGGGATCTTAAATTTTATTAACAAGTTCAAGATTAGTAAAAGATTTACTAAGAGCTTTCAAACCATTGACAATATTTGTAAAACAGGTGTATATATCACCAATGGTTTCGCTTATCTTCATTCGAAATAACTCAAAACTATGTAGCAAGAGATTAATCTTAGATTCTTTAACTCTAATTGTGCCTTCATATGTAACTTCTAGTGTATGCCAAAGCACAAAACAAAGTATTCATAACTTTAGCATTTAAAAAAACTATTTCTTTTCAAAATCATTCCAATCATTCCTTGGACTGAAAGCTTTTTGGAAGCCATTTTCGATGATGTTCTATAATTTAAAATCTATATAAATCAAAAAAATTCTCATTCGTGTTTTCTAGTAAGTGTAGTTTATCCCATTGAACATAAGAGGACGAGTGATAGAGTAACCCTCGTGATAGCTAGAAAAAGTCATTAAAACTCACTTGGATGTTAATCCAACTGAGTGAACTTGGCTTTGATACCAACTATTAAGATTGTACTGGCACTAAGAGGGGAGGGTGAATTAATGCTTATTGAAAAATGATCTAATTTGAAATTGTTCGAACGAGAATAGGAATCAAAAATTCATTTAACTTGAACATATGAGTAAATTAGTAAGGTAAATCAATAAACAAATAATAAGTAAAAGCAAGAAGAAAATACAAACTGATTTATAGTGGTTCGATCATCCTAAACTATGTCCACTCTCGATTCCTCTTCATTCAAGGCCACTGACTTTCACTATTAATCTGTTTTTCAATGGGCGAAGATCAACTACCCTTACAACACTTCTTCTTTTACCAGGCTCAGGAGATAACTTTACAAACTCTTTCTCATAAGACCTCAATCCTCCTTAAAATGACCATCTAAACTTGAGGATGAATAGACTTAAAACATAGTTTTAAGGATGAATAGACTCAAAACACTAAGCATTTTCCTTTTATTGCTTAGTAAGCAAGAACGAGTGGGCTCTTTATAGATCCTCAATGACTTCAAAATTATAGCTACAATTTTAAATCCTTAAGTTTTTGGGTTATTGGCGATACCACCACCTATACTAGGTTATACTGTCATTGAACAGATCTTAGAATCTTAGCCTTTGGCAATACTATCATCAGACTAGGAGGTACCACCATCGCCTAGTGGTACCACCATCGAAAACTACAGAAAACCATAAAACTATGCTTTCCATAGCTTGGCGGCACCATCGCTTAGACTTAGTGGTACCACTGCCTAGGTCATTTCTAGGATGCTGATTTGGCCTTTAATTAAGCCCAACTCAGCTTTGGTTTAGGCCTAATATGCTCCGAATTAAGTTGGCATAGTTACGACCCAATACTAACTTAATTCGACTCTAAATGATTAATAATCAAGATCCAACTACTCAATCACATATCCAACACAATCGCAAAGCAATCAACACATTGTCCAACATTCTGGCATGTCATATAATCATCCAGCACTTTGTTTAAACCTTCGACATATTGTCCTTTCCTTTGATGGATCGCTTAATCTATTAGCATGTTGACTTCCCGCAATATTCGATCTTTTGATACAATACTCAATCCTTCTAGCCTGATGCTTGAACTCATTACATGAAGTCTATCTTTCGGCACATCAACTAATCCTCCAACTCAACATCCAAACTCTAACATGATATACCATAGGCCCAGCGTCTGATTCTCCTACTTTGATAATTTATATATGATGGTTTATATCTATGATCGAAGTATTTCCTGAGTCACTTAAATACTCATTTGATCATAACTTCATCAATTGATTTTATCATCAAAATCTGAGATTCGACAACCAACCTTATGAAGACGATTGAATTTTAATAGAAGATCATCAACTCTTGGTATTATGAGAAGAATATCCCGTGTGTTCTCACTTAGGCAAATATCTAGCTAAGGTCATTCGGATTGATAGAGAATTATTTCTCTAGAAGAATCAGTAGAGCGAGATTCGAATATATTCTATATGAGGTATGACAATACCATGATCAATACATAGTCATTGGGATATTAAAATGATAAGAGACTATAGATACATGGTAATTAAGGATAAACATACCTAATAGATTATCCCCCTATATCGTCTTAGAACTATAGCGTAATGGCCTAGTACGTTCATAGTCAATATGTTGAGTGAATTGTTATGGCATAATAATTCATTAAGTTAGAATGAGTTCTGAGTCAAAAGGAGTTCTAATATGTGCAACTCATGACTAGCTCAATATTGAGCCTAGAGGATTACACAAATATGATAGATATTGTGATGAGTAGAGGTGCGGATATGAGATATCTGAAGAGATCATATTTTATTAGATATTTAATAATCCTTTGTATTATTAGATCCTGTGGATAATACTGAATAAGAGCTAATAAGAGATATTGGATAAAGATCTACTAATCTAAGAGGCTTTGGTAGTTGGATAGAGATCTAATATCCAATGAGGTAGGATCCATTATGGTTAAGTTGCATACACCTCTATAAATAATAAGGGCCTCAAGGCTCATAGGCTAGAGCTCTGTGTGGCTGCCCCTCCTATTCTCCTCAGCCTGCTCTACTCTTGTTGGGAGTGTGGAGATTCAAGAAGAGTCGACCACTTCTTGAAGAGATCATAACCTTATGGTGGACATGAAGAGGAAGATTGTACATTAATTTGAAGAGCATTGTCACTATGTCTACCATGTGTATCATCACTAGAGAAGAAAATATCTGCTCAATCCTCTCCTATGGAGATCTGATTTTTTAAGGACATACAATATTCGTAGGTAAAACATCTAATACATGATATATAATATTTGATTTTATAATTTTCTCACGTACCAATCATCGTACAGTGATTTGATAAGACATAAAAAATTAAAAAAATTTTTTTACTAATATGTGATGATTTAATTGGATTCCCAATAATATATTTTCAATTGTAGTCTAAGAATCCAACTAAGAGATTTTTATAAGAGACAAGTCATTGACCGGAGCTCCCGAAAAAGTTAATTTGGATACAAAGAACGGAGGGGAACATTTGTGCCAATGGTCAGAGCCCAGGGCACTATGCAAACTCCATAACTTAGTGTACTAAAAGAAGTAGGTTCTAATGAGGCTGTGTTGCTAAGGATTTGACCATCTTCAAGCTCGACGAGGCTGATAGTGTGGAGACATCTAATATGAGCAAAGTTATGAAAAAAATTGGGTGTTCCTATCCCCTATTCAATCCACTTAGATTTACACAAAGGTCCAGCATTTGAGATGAATTTGGCAATTGAGGACAATGGCTTGGTTGTAGAGGCATCTAAGCTTAAGAGAGTCCTCAGGACTCTCTTAAAATCAAGATTTTCTTAATGTTCAAGAGAGGATATCTCATCCGTGGTCGATGCTACCAATTTGAGACCCGCTCCACTTATGAAGATCATGTTGTAAGGAAGAGAGATTACGGTGAAAAGCTTCTAGGGTGTTATTATGACCAAGAGAATTATCCTAAAATCTATGACTAACAATGTAAATCTTAAGATAGTAGAATCTATAGAACTTGAATTTGAAGATGTAGGTATTGTGTCTAGATTTGAGAAGATGGTCAAAAGAGATAAAGAGAGGTGAGTGGTTAAAGGCTTGAATTTTAAAGTCTTTTGATTTAATATTTCTTAGTTTAAATAATTCAAAATAATAAAATATTATGATTTTTGTCGGATAAGTACTGTTGGAGAACTGTTGGCGTTCAATTTGATACGCTTTAGTGTAGAAAACTTTATCCTATATCAAATTTTACTTTTGAAAACTCGAGACTAAAATTATATTTATTAGTTTTAAATCCATCGTAGCAAATCGTATCATCATCACTTATTACAACAAAAAAATCAAAAAGGGCACATTCAAAGGTGACTTTCTTAAAAAAAATTTCTTATTTATTTCAAAATAGTTTATCAACTCCAATGGTATTTTTTCTTCCGTTTACTATGTTTTGACAATCACAAATAAGAACTATAAATGATACAAATGGACCCATGACATCAACCTAACCAACTTGAAGTCTAAAAAAAAAAAATTAATATCATAATGATTTAAGGGTAATGAGAACTAAAGAGACATAATATAACATCAATTAGAATATTTTTTAATAAGTTGATAATATTTTTAACACCTTAATAAAATAAATATAATGCTATTGGAAAACACTATAGGTAAGTTAAATTGAATCAAAATGCACTAGAAACCATCAGATATATCATACTAGGATTTAGATACATATTTATAATAATTTAAAAATAATATCAACCAAATAAGGATAAAAAATTTATTTGTTATAATATTTTGATCACTACAACAAAAATATTATAAATGACTCAAATCAACTCTTAATATTTAATATGATATCATAATAGTGATCTTATATAATATAATATGATATGATATTATTTACATATATAATAAGATATTATAAATCATATGACAATCAAACATAAATAATATGATATTAATTACAATACTTTTAATAATCTTATAATATTTTTAACTTATAAATGAAAACAATATAATATTATTATAAAATAGCATAAGTGAACCAAATAAAAATATTATAATAGCCCAAAACTAATAAAAACGAACAAAAAAAATCGTTTGTCTTGATGAGAAGTATTTTAGACAACATTAAAAACAGGAGACACCATTTGAAAAATCGAAAACAACAAAAACAAAGATAGCTTCGAGACAAAAAAAAAAAGGAAAAAAAAAAGACTTTTTTGAAAAATAACACAGCATTCGATGACACCCTTCAAGAATGGAATCAATCACCATATCTTCAAGATAAATAAAGATTCGTGCACTTGCATCATTTCAACCATCTCGTTATGACAAAAAGCTGTTGCTTACTTGTTTTACATCTCTCATAGTCCTCACTTCCGCATCTCTCATCTTTTGCCACAATCCCCGTGAGAATATAAATCGAATAATAAAAGAAAAGAGAGAAACTCAAACACAATAATCTATAAAAAATCATTAGCTAAAGAAGCTGAAAGTCCATATTAACTAAACAAAATATTCAATATAGTTTGTTTTGAAATTGAAAATCTTGTGGTAACAAGTAGCAGAGTTTAATCGCATCCAGAGAGACCAACTCCTCCCATTGCATTCCCTCGGTTCTCTTCACTGCGGCGTCAGAGAATCAGAGCAGGTGACCGGGGATCTTGGATCAACAACGCTGCCATTGTGAATTTGCCCTTGTTCCTCATCACCATCAAGAAAAGTCAAACAAAATGATGCAGAAAGTTGAGACCTTTCGGTGGCGATATTCACATCTCCTGAACGATTAAGACAGGAACACAGCAGTCTTACGAGAATACTGAGATGTAAGCCTCATGGGAATCAGATTGATCGCTTCTTCCTCGGTGAAGTCCTCCTTGGCAATGCACGATCCACCTCCTTCCTCTTCTTCTTCTTCTTCTTCTCGGTGTTCCTTTTCCCATCAGTAGCCGCAGGAATAGCATCCTCCTCACCAATCTCGAGTTCCTCTGCAACTTGCCCGCGGCACCGGGTCCTTGACGCCACTCCGCCTACCTCCCCACTCAGCCCCTTCATTTGCTCCGCCCCATTCCTGTCGAATTCCTTCTTGAGCCTTCTAAACTTCGTCCTCTTCCTATCCACAGATCCATTCGGAGAGGGAAAGATCCTAGCTTGACTCCCCTTTTGTTCCGCCTCCTCCTCGCCGCTATCGGCTGAGCCGGAGTCGAGAGCCCCAAGGTTGAGGGGCTTCTGGCCGGAGACTCTGCACTTCGCGATCAACGGAGTGGAGGAAATTATGGCTCTCCGTTGGGCTCTCTCCTGCTGATCGCGGAGCTTCTTGATGGAGCCTTCGATGCGGCCCTGGAGGCGGTGGCGCTTGAAGCTTTTACCGCCCATGGACCAGTGCGCCTCGTTGGCCCAGGAAAGGAGAGGGTCCATGACGGGCACCGGCGGATCCACCCTTTCATCGTTCATCTTCATGTCGGCATAGAAACGGGGCCGTGGGAGGCTTTTGCCGTAGAACCTCCCCAGACCCAAAGCCATCACCACCCTCACGCAAAGAGAGAGAGAGAGAGAGAGAGAGAGAGAGAGGAGAGAGAGAGAGAGAGACTATGCGTCTAAATAGTAAGGATTGGGAAGTGGCGGGAACGTGTTGGCGCCAGTAAAGTGGCGAGACGGTGCGGGGAGATGGCGGGAAGTATGCGTTTGGCCCCGTTGACGAATAGTGGCGTCGGATTGGCTGCGAAAACAAGATCACACGAGATACGTATGATAAGATTCAGTTTTGATTGGTGCGAGACAAATTTGTTAATTTTCACTAACCATATATTCAAGGGATACTTATTTGAAATTTTTTCTAGAAAATATTTACATTTTGATTTTTTTAATCGGTATCTGTTTACAAATAATATCCTTAATTTGAAAATTATCTAAATTATCCTTCAAAAAGTATTTAGTCTATTATAGTGTTTTGACCTATAATAGTATCCATAATTTAAATAAAAATATCTTAATTTAAAAACGTTATAGATGAATCACATGGAATCAAAATACATTACAAATCATTTGATATATTATATTACGATGTATTTATGATAATTTAAAAATAATATTACCAAAATAAAATTTAAAAATTTATTTATCATGTTGGTTTAGCCGCTACACAGTAAATAATCCTAACAAACCCAACCAAACAAACTACAAACTTCAAAATATAATATCATAATATTCTACAAGTACAGATAACCAAGTAAACACAAAATGATACCATTTATGATATTCTTTAATAGTGTTTTTAGTATCCTAATAAAAACATTATAAATTGCTACTAAAAATACTATAAAAGAGTCAAATAAAAATACTATAACAATGACAAAGAAAATGCAAAAAAAGTTTTTGACAGATGTTGCTAGACTTTATGACGTGGTCGAGGAGTTCGCACGGCTTGGTCCGGCCCTCATGCACAAGCTCATCCACGTTGGTCGGGAAGAGGTGTGGAGATCGGAAGAGGGTCGGTTGTGTCTGCTCTGGGGTGCACCTCAGGTTCCTCCTCTTTCGGGATCTATCAAGGAATCATGCATAAAGACCTCGTCAACGAGGAGGGGGGGTCCGACGTGGCTCCTTCCGACGATCAAGTTAGCCTCGACTGAGATAGTCTGAAGAGTACGGTATATTGAGTTAGAAAGTTCGAGAGAGATCCCCTAAGTCGTTCTCTAGGGCAGCTTTTATACTCATCAAGTAGGAGATAGTCGTACATTGGTCCTTAATGTTGGCGATGTCTTGGGCTGGATGGGGGGTACGTGATAGGACTCACCAGGGTTGAGTCCTAATCATTTCAATAGAAATCAATAAAAACTCTGCTAGATTATAATAAAGTCTCTCATATCTTATAAAGGAGTATGACTAGGGTTTGGATTAGCCCTTACGGCTTAGTAGCCACCACCCCCCATACTAGGCAAGTCGGCCAGGGCTTCCCCCTGCTTAGGTCGGCTATAGAGCCAACCTAGTCGCCCCTTGTTCCTATTAAGGCAGGATATTTATAGGAGGGACAAAAGGATAATTCCACTTAAGTAACTGCCCCCTTAGGCTAGGATTTTTATCCCTATTTAAGATGTAGTTGCCCCCCTCTTTTAATCAAGTAATTATTAATTTTATTTCAGCCTTTATGCCGAGTCTAGGAGGGAGGAACCCCTATAACATTCCAGGGGTTGATCCCTATCAACGATCAAAATCTATAAGGCTCCTTCTGGGTTCTATCATCTAGTATCAGAGCCATGTTTCTGCTGCCATGTATCCATCTCAGCTGCCTCCACCTTCCCAAGAAATTTTCATAATTGCTACAACACGCGCCTCCACCTTCCACCCGAGCAGCAGATCAAATTAGTCTGCCACTGCCCCCTGCATTTGATCTAGAATTATCATATATTTTTATAACCTATACCTCTTCAATATTACAAGATCCTTCATATTATACGTGGGAGAAATTTTTCAAAGTTTCCTTACTGTAAATTTTTACCATCAAAAATGTCATCATCATTGTGAAGGCGAAACGTTATAGAAATTTTCAACCGATTGTTGCTACTTGAAATCGAACTTTTGTTCATCCTTTCTAGTTGAAATTTTTACATAATTCTCAAGATCAAGTTGCTTTCATCTATATTCACTAATAAACTCCTTCTGAAACCGATTTTCTTATATGATCTTTCACCATTATGTAGTTCTAAAATTTTATGATGAAGGAATCTGCCTTACATCTTTTGCCCTATTTCTCTACAATTATGCTACCAAAATTTCGTCAAAGTCTCTGCTGGTATTGAAAACATCTAAACCAAGGGTTTCGGTATAATTTTCTTAAATTTTCCTCTCTAATTTATGTTGAGAAGTCATTGTTTCTCTGACGTAAAAATCGGTTCAGCGGGACAACACATCGCATCACCTTTTTTCATCGAATTCTATCAGATTTGAGTGCTATTTTCTGTGGGATTTTGGACTCTTTTTTTCTCATCTCCAAACCTACCATCTCACCAAAAACCCTTCTAAAATATTATCCTAAACTAAATCCAAATAGCCCCCCAAATCAGCCACCCAAATTAGCCTATTCCTATCCAAACCAATTCACCTTCCAATCGGCCACCCCCTTTCCTAAAACTCTAATGCCACTAACCTAATAACAAAAGAAAGATCTTAATATTACAAATCTAGAGGCATACACCATGGCATTAGAGGAGCCCATTAACGCCAAGTTTAAAGCCTTTGAAAGCCGCAAGGAGGAGAAGATGCAATCCTTATTCGCTGAATTCAGCATAGGCCGACCATTAAGCCCAAGGAAGTCACACCATGGAGAGACTTCAGATCGGTGAGATGATTCTTAAGAGTATGGACACATCACCTCTGATCCCAACAATCCACACATGAAGGTTGACTTCCCAAGATCGGAAGAAGGAGACTCGATTGGATGGATCTCGCGCGTGGGGCGCTATTTTCGGTTCTACCGAACTGTCGATGCCACACAGGTGGAGATCGCTGCCATACACCTCAAGGGAGATGCTATTCGGTAGTTCAATTAGTTTAAATACACCCATGGAGGACTCTCTTGATAGTGGTTCAAGGAAGAGCTTCTAAATCGCTTCGGTCCGACCGATTTCAACAACATCGACGGACAATTAGCAAAGATTCATCAAACCTCTACAATATAAGATTACCAAACAAGGTTTGAGCATTTATCTAACCAAACTAAAGATTAGTTTGAGAAACAACTTTTAGATACTTTCATTGGGGGCCTAAAGCCAAAAATCTGAGGAGAAGTAAAAGCATGATAACCATACACTTTTATGGCGGTAATTTCCTTCGCGCGTATCCAGGAAGAACGATTGAACCATGATGCACGAAGGACAAGGGTCACTCCCCGACCAGCCATGTCGAGGCCTACTGCACCCTCTACTCCCATCCGAGCCCCCGCACCAAAAAAATTTGATAAGTGACGAGCTTCGCAAACAATTGGCCAAGATTGTGTTGGCATTGCAATGAACCATGGAGCCACGAACATCATTGCAAAAAGAGCCATGATTGAACCAATGGATGATGAGGACAGTGAATCATCTAAAGAAAGCCTTGAACCCAAAGAGGAAGCCATGGAGGAAGAGCCCCAACCGGCTGACTACGCAGTGCATGCGTTAGTCGGCTATTCCAACCTGCAGACGATGAAAGTTAGAGGACATCTAAACCGGCAACCCATCACCGTTCTCATCGACACGGGTAGCACAAATAACTTCCTCAATAGTAAGGTTACTGCATGTTTAGTACTTCAAATCGAAGGTTGCAACAAGTTTGATGTAAAGGTCGTTGACAGCCTAATCCTCAATTGCGACCAACGATGCCTACGGGTGAAGCTACTCCTCCACGACCAAGAAGTGGTAACCGATTTCTTCCTCCTACCCATTGATGATTATGAAGCCATGCTTACGATCGAATGGCTCACAATGCTAGGTAATATCTCTTAAAATTTTTCTAAATTAATTATAAAATTTTATTGTAAAGGGAGATAGGTCACATTGCGAGGCAAGCACGGAAGCCATATCTCCACCGTTTCGACGTAATGGATGGAGAAAGTTTTACACAAAGCACATGGGGGATTTTTGATGCATATCCAGTAGCTATATAAGGGGGATAATATACAAATTTCAGATCCTAAGCTTGCCCTCTTACTGGATAAATTTGTAAATGTTTTCATAGAGCCATGCGGGCTGCCGCCTAACTGGCTGCATGACCACTGTATTCTTATTCTGTCAGGCAAACCTCCAGCAAATTTGCATCTATATTACTACCCTCACTTGCATAAGGATGAGATTGAGAATATCATCAAAGATATACTTAATATCGGAGTGATCCGACCGAGTTGCAACCTTTATTCTTCCCGATGTTGTTAGTGTGCAAGAAGGATGGTACATTGTCATGGACTTAGCTAATTTTGCCTAAGCTGTGTGGCACCAATGCGTGTTCGTCCATAAAGGTCAGCCCTCCTCGAGATCTCCTAGAGTTCCTTACACTTACAAAAGAGAGAACGGGCCAGAAGAAGCAATTCCCATGGGATCCACAAGCAAGCTCAAGCAAACACTTTATAAAACTAGATACAAATTATACTCATGGACATTACAAACTCAAAAAGGTTACACACAAAGGATAATAGTCCATTACAGATCGAGGTTCCCACAAGTGTTTACAAGACACCCTCATATTTATAAACTAAAATCGGCTCTAAAGCAAACCAAAATAGGCTGTTAAGCCTACTGCAAGCCTGCTACTTGTTGTACAAGGTATGTACATAAACCGAAGGACACAGACAAACATGAGTATTTCATCAAACACCTTGTTTACATTGTTGTCCGTGACAACATGATAGATGTGCATTGATTATCGGGCCTTGAACGCTATCATTGTTAAGGACAAATATCTTATACCCATCATAGGTGAGCTCTTGGATGGATTAGAATGAGCCCGAGTCTTCACTAAACTGGATCTCCATTCCGGTTATCACTAGATTCTGGTATGCACTGAAGATAGTCTAAAAACTATATTTTGCATGCATAACGGCCACTACGAGTTTCTGGTAATACCTTTCAGACTTACGAATTCTCTTTCTACTTTCCAAAGCCTGATGAATGATATTTTTTGGAGTTTTTTATGTAAGTTCGTATTGGTGTTCTTTGATGATATTCTCATTTATAGCCCTATGCTTGATATACATTTTCAGTACTTACGAACTATTCTAACAATTCTTCGGGAGAATACTCTTTATGTTAAATGGTCAAAGTGTAATTTCTTACTGCGTAAAGTGGAGTATTTTGGGTACATTATATCAAAGGATGGAGTAGCAGTAGACCCGACGAAGATCGAGGTAATGCAAGGATGGCTGAAACCTACAAACGTAAAATCACTATGCGACTTCCTTGGACTCACAAGCTACTACTAAAAATTTATGAAAGATTATGATAAGATCAGTGCCCCGCTCACATCCCTACTGAAGAAAAACTCCTTATAGTCAGAACAAGCTTCTACAGCCTTTGAATGACTCAAGACTGCCATGACGATGACGTCGATCCTAGTGCTGTCTGATTTCAGATGCACCTTCGTGATCAATGCTGACGCATCTGGAGTTAGGATTGGAGCTGTTATAATGCAAGATGGCCGACCTCTCACTTATACTAGCAAGGCTTTGTCTCCCTTACACTTGAAAATATCGGTATATCATAAAGAAATGTTTACCATTATACACGCCATCACAAAGTGGAGACCCTACCTGATCGGTCGGTGCTTCCAGATTAGGACTGACCACCGAAGTCTTACATATTTTTTTAGAGCAGAAAATATCTTCCCCAGAGCAGCAATGTTGGGTAACTAAACTTCTTGGCTTTGATTATAAAATTACTTATCGAAAAGGAAAAGATAATGTTGTTGCAAATGCTCTATCTCGGCTCTCCGGGCAAGTCAAAATTTCAGCCATCTCCCTTCCCACCACCGACTTCCTCAAACACATTAGGGAGGAGTGAAAGAATGATCTGGAAGTCCAAAGTATTATAGAAAAATTGGAGAAGGATTCAGATTCCGTAGGGCACTACACGTGGGACTCGAAAAACTTACGCTATAAAGACCAAATTATTGTTGTTCCTTCTTCTCCTCACATCCAAGTTATTTTGCATGAAATGCACTCTTCACCTCTGGGGCACTTTGGATTTCTGAGGACTTATAAAAGGGTAAAGCAAAACTTCTTCTGAAGGGTATAAGAAAATCAATTTATGACTATGTATCCAAATGTGAAGTATGTCAGCGACAAAAAGGTGAAATAGTGGCAAGTCCCAGTAAACTACAGCCACTACCTATACCATATTTGACTTGGATAGACATCTCCATGGATTTCATCGAAGGACTACCACTATCTCAAGGTAAAAGCATGATCTTTGTGGTGGTAGATCACCTAACTAAATATGCTCATTTTTATGCTATGAGACATCCCTATACTGCTGCCATTATTGCTCAGATTTTTATGAAAAATATTATGAAATTACATGAGATGCCAAGGTTGATAGTGAGTGACTGTGACAGGATGTTTACAAGTAAATTTTGGACTGAGCTCTTCCATCTATAGGGCACCCAATTGAAGATGAGCACAACCTATCATCCACAAATAGACGACCAAACAGAAGTAGTGAACAGATGCCTTGAGACTTACTTACGATGCTTCACTAGCGACTGACCCAAAGAGTGGACAAGATGGCTTCCCTGGGCCGAATGGTGGTACAATACAACTTTTCATTCTTCGACTAAATGTACCCCTTATGAGGCACTATATGACCGACCGCCCCCTGTAATTCCCATATATGTACTTGGTTCGGCCAAAGTGGATCAGGTCGACCAAGACCTAATTAACAGGAATAAACTACTGCAGTTGCTGAAGGACAACCTAACTGTCGCTCAAGCTCGCATGAAGCAACAAGCAGACAATCATTGGAGTGAGTGAGAATTTTCAGTAGGGGATTAGGTCTACCTTCGCCTACAACCATATAAGTAGCTATCCATCAACACCAGAGCATCGATGAAACTATCTCCATGATTTTATGGATCATATCAGATTTTAGAATGCATTGGGGCCGTAGCATACCGACTTCAACTTTCAGATGATGCCAAAATTCATCGCGTCTTCCACGTGTCCCTACTGAAGCTGAAATTGGGTAAACATAAATTGGCTCAGACTCAACTGTGGAGCACTACAATTAAAGGTGAAATCTAAACCCAACCTGAAGCTATACTTAATCAAAGAATTGTGATGCACTGACGATGCCCCTCAACTGAAGTACTTGTGAAGTAGAATAATTTACCATCTCAAGATACAACATGTGAGTCACACGAGGAGCTGAAGACCCGGTTCCTAGAGTTTATAGATCCTTAGCCTTGATGACAAGATTGATTCTGAGAGAGCAGAATTGATAGGACTCCAACAGGGTTGAGTCCTAATCATTTAAGTATAAGTTAATAAAAACTCTACTAGATTTTAATAAAGCCTCTCATATCTTATAAAGGAGTATGGCTAGGGTTTGGATTAGCCCTTAGGGCTTAGTAGCTGCTGCCCCCCTTACTGGGCAAGTCGACTAGGGTTTCCCCTTGCTTAGGTCGGCTATAGAGCCAACCTAGCCGCCCCTTGTTCCTATTAAGGTAGGATGGCTATAGGAGAGGCAAAAGGATAATTTTATTTAGGCAAGCACCCCATTAGGCTAGGGTTTTGATCCCTATTTAAGATGTAGCTGCCCCCCTCTTTTAATCAAGCAATTATTAATTTTATTTCAGCCTTTGTGTCAAGTCTAGAAGGGAGGAACCCCTATAGCATTCCAAGGGTTAATCCCCCTCAACGATCAAAATATATAGGGCTCTGATAGGACTCTAGTAGGGTTGAGTCTTAATCTCCCTAGAAGTAGTCAATAAAACCCTACTAGATTGTAATAAAGTCACTCCTATTTTATAAAGGAGTATGGCTAGGGTTTAAATTAGCCCTTAGGGCTTAGTGGCCGCTGTCCCCTTACTGGATTGGTTAGCCAAGGTTTCCCCCTGCTTAGGTCGGCTATAGAGCCAACCTAGTCATCCCTTGTTCCTATTAAGGCAGGTTGGCTATAGGAAGGGTAAAGGAGTAATTTTACTTAAGCAAGCACCCCTTAGACTTGGGTTTTGATCCCTATATAATGATATAGCCGCCCCCTCTCTTGAATCAAGTAATTATCAATTTTATTTCAGCCTTATGTCGAATCTAAGAAGAATGAATCCCTACAGCGTTTCAAGGGTTGATCCCTCTCTAGGATCAAAATCTATAGAGCTCTTTCTAGGGTTCTATCATCTAGTATCAGAGCCACGTTCCTGTTGCTTTATAGCCATCTTAGCCGACTCCACCTTCCCAAGCAATTCCCACAATTGCTATGACACGCGCCTCCACCTTCCACCCAAGCAGCAGATCAAATTAGTCTGTTGTTGGCCCCTGCATTTGATCTAGAATTCTGGTATATTTTTATAACCCATGCCTCTTCAATACTGTAAGATCCTTCATATTATACATGGGAGAAGTTTTCAAAAGTTTCCTTGTTGTAATTTTTTACTGTCGCAAACATTATCATCATTGTGAAGGCAAAACACTACATAAATTTTCAGTCGATTATTGCTACTTGAAACCATCCTTTTTAGCTAAAATTTTTACACAATTCTTAAGATCAAGTTGGTTTTCATCTGGATTTAATTTCATGAAAAAACCCCTTCTATAACTAGTTTTCTTATATGATCTTTTCATCATCACGTAGTTTTGGAATTTTGCGATAAAGGAATCTGCCTTGTATCTTTTACCCTATTTCCCTACTGTTATGCTGCCAAAATTTCATCAAAGTTTCTATTGGTATTAAAAACATCTAAACTAAGGGTTTCTACATAATTTCCTTAAACTTTTCTCTAGAATTTATGTTGAGAAGTCATCATTTCTCTGACATAAAAATCGATTCAGTAGGACAGCATATCATAACACTTCTTTTCATCGAATTCTATCAGATTAAAGTGTTATTTTTTGTGGGATTTTAGACTCTCTTTTTCTCATCTCCAAACTCTACCATCCTCACTAAAAACTCTTCCAAATATTACCCTAAACTAAATCCAAACAGCCCCCCAAATCAACCTACTTCCTTATCGATCCACTTACCTTTTTAGTCAACTTTCCTTATCGAGACACCTACCTTTGCTGCCATCTATCCTAGATCTAAAATTTATTTCCCTAACCTTCATCTACTACTATTATAGCCCTAAAACTATACCAATTTATAACCTAAACTCCACAAAACTGTAGCCCCAAATCGTACCCAAAACAGCCATAAATCGTACCAAAAAACCAAAGCCTTCGATCCACTAACCTTTCAACCGCCCAATCTCTCTTATCCTTTCAACTGCAGCATGCATCTTTCATTGCCCAACACTACCAATAGCAATCTCTTGCTGCCATCCTCCTTGATCATAGTCAACAATGATCCTTGCAGCAAAAAGCTACCAACAATTGTTCGTTGTCAACAATCGTTCGCTGCCAACTATCTTGATCATAGCCAGCAACAAATTGCATACAATAGTAGCCGTCTCTCACTCCATACTGCTGCTACCCTCCTTTGCAATAGTTGTGTACATCACAGCCTCGTCTTCCTCCTATTGTAGTTGTACCCTTGCTATAACCGACGTCACCTGTAGCCATGAAGTCACACAGCAGTCGCAGCCAACATTGCTGCTACCCTTTTCTTCCTCCATCATCGCTACTGTCTTTCAACTCAAATCTCTTGGCTATCATTTTCTGACAAATATCAGTCACCAAAAAAATTGCAGCCTCGATGACATTATAACGTAAACGTTGTAGCATCACCGAAGGACTGTAGCCGACGTTACTGCTACCATTTTCTTCCTCCACCGTTGCTGCTACCCTTGGTTGTCATCCTCCACTTAGAGAGTTGACCACCGTAACCCCGACATCATTGCCATTACTGCTTTTAACCTAAAAATTATAGCTACACTCTTTAATTGGTTTGATTTGATAGGTTGGAGATCCTTACGTCATGACATCAGTAGGGTTTTCCTAATTCAAATTCAAGAGTTTCATTAGATTGAAGATAAAAAACCCCTCCCATAGCTTGCTGAATTTTTGGGCATCTCCATGCAACCGAGCCGACTACCTCCTCTGAAGTTGGCCGACCCCCCTATGCTGAACAGGTTGAAACTTCTACCAGTTGTTGCTCGACTAAATTGCTTCATACAACCTCAGAAGGTCGAAGATAAAAGGGTCATCCAAGAGATGACAGGGACATGAATTATTCAGCCATACTTATTTCCCACTACGACATGTCCCTACATCCTTTTCCCAAGAGATAAGCTACTTCTAAAGTGTTACATCATGTTGAACTCACCATGGTTGTTGATGCAGCACTTTCAGATCTTAGGTGACTTCCACGACTTTCCCCAGGATTGGACCATGATGCTTAAAGACTTCCTTAATTATGACCTTCAATCTATGGCCCAAGACCACGAGAAAATTGAGCCCCCCTCGAGTGGCGAAATCAGAAAAGAGGAATGATCATTTGTAGGACTCAACAAAGCATGAACATCATCCCTCCCATTATAAAGAAAGATACACCACCTTGGCCGAGTGGAACTATAGCCCTCATGGCCACGATGTCATCTATACCAAATTGTGGCCAGATGTTTATTATTGGTGTAGACACATCCAGAGTGGGCATCAGCACCATCCTCATCCAAGATGGTCAACAGCATGAAGAAGTAAAAATAGGCCCCGAAAAATCACCACTCCTACCTACCTCGGACTCAGATCGGGCTCAGACCACTAGAGATTTTATCAAAGGATAGCCCTCACTCCAAAAGAAGGTACGACTACTATTATAGAGCAACCATGTGGTAGCCCATGCAAGGAAGAAACTTTCCCTTGATAAACGCCAAAGAAGAAGAAAGTTTCCTGAGAAAGATCAAGTCCCCCTTCATCTCTAGCTCCACCAGCATAAAATTTAAGCCTCAAGAAAGTGGTCTCTCTATTTCTTTGGGCCTTGCAAAATTGGGGATCACATTGGGGCTATAACTTGGAGATCAGATCCGTGCACCAGATCAAAATTACAGTTGATCTTCCAAGTATCCCACCTCAAATGAAAATTTAAAGATGACGACTTAGCTCAAGTTCTTCCAACTGACACCTAAGCCGATGAGGAGCTGAAGACCCGGTTCTCTGAGTTCATAGAACTTCAGCCTTGAGGACAAGGCTAATTTTAAGAGGGCGGGTTTGATAGGACTCCAGCAGGGTTGAGCCCTAATCTCCCTAGAAGTAGTCAATAAAACCCTACTAGATTATATGAAAGTCACTCCCATCTTATAAAGGAGTATGGCTAGGGTTTCGATTAGCCCTTAGGGCTTAGTGGCCGCTGCCCCTTTACTGGGTTGGTTGGCCAGGGTTTCCCCCTGCTTAGGTTGGTTATAGAGCCAACCTAGTCGTCCCCTGTTCTTATTAAGGCAGGTTGGCTTAGGAGGGGCAAAGAGATAATTTTACTTAGGCAAGCACCCCCTTAGGCTAGGGTTTTGATCCCTATATAATGATGTAGTCGCCCCCTCTCTTGAATCAAGCAATTATCAATTTTATTTCAGCCTTGTGCCGAATCTAGGAGGGAGGAACCCCTACAGCGTTCCAAGAGTTGATCCTCCTCAATGATTAAAATATATATAGCTCCTTCTGGGGTTCTATTAAACTCCTTCTAGGGTTCTATCAGTACAGTACTGTTGAGTCCCGAGGCCTCGATTTATGGGTTGGTGTCAGGCGACGTCGCCTTTCGGCTCTCGAGCCTGTTGTTGTGATAGGTCGACTGGCACTGTACCAGATCGGATGGCATTGTGTTAGGTCGGATAACACTATGGCAGCTCAGTCAGCACTATGCCAGGTCAGCTAGAGCTGTGTCATCTATCTTGGGCCACTGAGTGACGTGGTTTGGCGAGCTGGCTCTAGGGCTAGCATGGCCCATGGTGATTGGGTCAGCCCATTGCCTACCCTATCATTCCCGCCACCCCCTCCCCCTAAAGGTCTTCGCAGGGTTTCTTGGGGAGGGGTCATGGGAAAAGCTTCATCGTTGTTCTGGTATCAGTGTCTCTTTGGAGCCGGGTCTCTTTGGCATTCCTAGGTGTGTGTTGGAATTAGAGTGAAGCTGGTGTAACCAGAGTGGTTGAAGTTGGGTGGCCTGGTCGGATTGTAGCCGGCGTAGACTAGTTGAGATGTTGAATTTGGGTAAGGCTGATGGATTGGTCGAGATACTGAACTCGGGCAAAACTGACGGAATAGCGAGATTCCGAACTCAAGAAAAAGCTGATGGGTTGGCCGAGATACTAAACCCCGGGTAAGAGCCGATGGATTGGTCAAAATTTCAAACTCGGGCGAGAACTAGAGGACTAGTTGAGATGTTAAACTCAAGCAAAGATAGATGGACTAGCCTATTAGGAAACCTCAGCGGGTGCATCATGAGAGTTGTCATTCCACATGCATCGTGCAAGAGTTGTCACAGCTGTTGGAGAGTTACTGCTATAGAAGAAAGCCAAAAAGTCACCGAGGGAGAGAGAGAGTGTGTCGGCACTATCGTGCTAGGTCAATAGAGTTGAGTTTATGATCGATTTGAGGAAGCAGTGACCAATTTAAGGTTGTCACCGGGAAACTAGAAACTAATGAAATATGGTGATTCCCTTAATCTCACCACTAGCAAAGGTTGGAAGCCATGACAGTGAAGAAAAGAAGCAACTTGAGAATGAGAGCATTGACTGTAGATTAGTTCAGATCTGTTGTCGATGATTTGCGATGCTAGTGTAGGCCGTAGGCGACTTTCCCGGTGCTGGTGGGAAGTAGATGGATTAGCCACCTACTGAAGTTGATCACAGATGGTTCATTGTGAAATGGGAGGATGTAGATTTGGTCACTATGGCTTCGGCAATGACACGATGCAGGGAGCAATCGAAGATACGGAAGAAGAAGCCACCTCTGCAGGTGAAACAGAGTGTCGGTAGTGTAGCAGAAGTAAACAGAGCAGCAACTGGATGGAGGAGCCCTTGTGTCTCAGCCCTGGGTGCTTGGTTCTCGGCCCTAATCCAAGGCTAGAAGAAGCAGCCACACCTCACCTGGTCATAGAGGAAGAGAGGATACCACAGCCGCGTGCAAGGAGACCTTGCAGATCTGTGTTGTGGAAGCATTGGTGACAGGTGTAAGTCCGACAGATAGCGATCAAAAGATGTCGCAGATGTAGGTGTGTTGTAGGAGTGTGACGAAGCCGACGATTAGAGCATCAAAGGTAGTGTCTCAAAGCATGTTGCAGAGGCAACAATAGCAAGGGGAAGAAGCAGGAGACGCTCAGTTGGGAGCAAAGTTGTTGCACATGTGGGGAAGGAACCGTACCTCATCTGGAAGCAGTGGGTGGAGAAGAGGCAACGTGAGGCAGGGGAAGACATTGACAGAGGAGGCAACGGTGCAACAGACAAGGTGCGGTAAGGCAGTGGTGGAGAGCTGAAGTAGAGATCCAGCAGTCGCCGGATGCGGGTGCTACTTGCTACCATTGGACAGCGATACAATAGCTTGCTTTAGGCAAGCTTACTCTGATACCATGTTAAGAATGAACATGGGAAATGAAAAGCACACTTGTTATTTAGTTTCAGCATGTATTTATACAGTGATGGAAGGTAGATTTCCCTCAACTGATGAATGAGATCTTCTCGTTCAGTTAAGGAAATTTGTTATAACTAATAGTAGGGACCGTGCGGGTGGCCTGTTGTGGTGTCTCCTCCTTGGGCTCGAGAGTCGTATCTTTAAGTTTGGGTTCTTTAGTGGGCATAATCATTAGTGGTGTCTCCTTTTTATATTTGTGTTCTAAGCTCCATAGTTTATCACAATACCCACATAAGCCCTTTGTCGATTCGTCATGAAGGTCTTCTCTTGTTAATTTCTGTGGCTGAGGGGGTCGGCTAACAGTAGGAGGAGGTGAAAGCTTTGGTGTCACTAGTCAGGGAGCAATTCTAGTCTTTCGAGCTTCATAGTTTAGTCGCTCGTCTTGATGTCGCACAAAGGAGATTGCTGCCTTAAGTGCGTACGATTGTCACACTTTAACTTCTTCCTAAATCTCCAGCTTCAAGCCCTCAATAAAAGTCCTCAATATCTATTTTTCAGACTAATCATAAGTTTGATTAGATAACCTTTCAAACTTGGTTTGGTATTCTTGGATGGTAGAGGTTTGACGAATCATCGCAAGTTCTTCGCTAAGGTTCTTTTTACAATCCAAATTTTCACCACGTTGTGATCTTATTGGGCTTGGTGATTCACCCAATCTAAACTCCTCAAAGAGAGTGTGTAATTTAACATCTATACATGTCTCAAGAGCCTCCAATTTGGCTTTAAATAAGCCTACCGATGTCATGATGTAAGGATCTCCAACCTGTCAAATTAGACTGATTAAAGAGCGTAGCTGCAATCTTCAGGTTGAACGCAATAATGGCAATAATGTCGTGGCTACGATGGTGAAGTTTTCAAGTGGACAATAGCAGCCAAGGGTAGCAGCAACGGTGGAGGAAGAAAATGGTAGCAGTAATGTCGGCTATGGTCCTTCAGTGATGCTACAATGTTGACGTTGCAATGTCGTCGAGGCAGTGATTTTTAGGTGGCTGATATTTGTCAGAAGATGGCAGCTAAGAGATCTGAGTCAAAAGGCAGCAACGATGGTGGAGGAAGAAGAAGGCAGCAGCAACATCAGCTACGGCTGTTGTGTGACTTCGTGGTTACAGGTGGCATTGATTGCAGCAAGGGTGTGGCTGTAATAGGAGGAAGATGGGGCAGCAATGTACATGACTGTTGTGGAGGAGGGCAGCAATGGTATAGAGTAAGAGACAGTTGCTGTTGTGTTCAATTTGTTGCTAGCCGCGATTAAGATAGTTGGTAGCGAACGATTGTTGCGGGCTACGATGTAAACAACTTACAGTGAAAGATTGTTGCTGGTAGCTTTTTGCCGCAAGGATCACTGCTGGCTACGATCAAGGAGGATGGCAGCAAGAGATCGCTGTTGGTAGTGTTGGGCAGCGAAAGATGCATGTTGCGATTGAAGGGATTGTTGGGAAACCTTAGCAGGTGCATCACATGCGCAACAAAAATCAAAATAAAAACTAGTTTCCCACGTAGATCAAATCATCATGTAAAATATTGGGGTCACCAGAAAACCACAAAAACCGATAAAACCATGATGTATAAGAGATTAATTTTACTTAAGAAGATCGTATATCCTAATATTCCAGATCTAGATAGAGAATATGAAGGAGGTCAAGCGTCCTCCTCTCGAGCGATATCCACATGATAGATCTTTGCAGCGAAACTCCTCCAATCTGACCTTACAACTCTTGCACAGAGGAGGGAGGAGAATAGGAGGTGGTGGCTAAAGCTGTAGCCTATCAACTATGAGTCTCCCCTCCTATTTATAGAGAGCCACCAAAAACCCTAGGGCTCCTACTTTAGTGGGTATTGGATCTCCATCCAGTAACCCACTAATCTTGTATTATTGGATCTCTATCCAATTATCTTCTTAGGCTTCTAATTGGGCCTTAAGCAAGGAGTCCATCAACATAGGGTCTCATCTAATGAGAGTAGAGGCTAATTGGATCTCTATCCAATCCTCTATTTGTTGAAGCATCCACCATATATGTATGACCCTCTAGGCCTGATACCGAGCTGGCCGTGAGTCACTCCCATTAGAACTCCTTCTGATATAGTGAATTATTATCCCCATAATAATTCACTCGACTCATCGACTATGGATGTACTAGGCCACTACGCCATAGTCCCGAGACGGTATAGGGGGAATCAAATCCATCGAACCTATCTGTCCATAGTTACCGTGTATCTATAATCCCTCATCCAACTAATATCTCATAGATTGTATATTGGACATGGTATTATTTGGTCATATACAGAATCTGCCATAGGCTTGCTCTAATTGGATTCTCCCAGAGAACACTTTCTCTCTCAATCCAAATGACCCTGGCCATGGATTTGTCTGAGCAAGCACATATGGGATATTCCTCTTGTGATACCTTGAGTGGATGATCCTCTATTGACACTCAATTGCCTTTCTAAGGTTGGCTACAAATCCCGGTAACTAGTTATACCAGATCTGGAACTTTCCAAACCTGTAAGTCTAGCGTTAAAGAAAGGAGTATTCATACAAGGCATCCTTGGTATCTCAAGTCTAAGGACCAAATACAAAACTGAGACTATGGAATCGATGTATGGTATTATGTATTATTAACCATATAGTATTTCATAAGTGAATCAATCAGTGAACTCATTCTCCAATGAGCACCTGTACTATATCCTTAGTGTCTCCACACAAGTGACTATGAAACTAGCTGCCTCCATCATATGGATGGGTATATAGTACACCGATCTGTCCGGTTATCCCAATGTCCCTCTTGAGTAACCTATGACCGGGATTATTTAAGATCTGTATTTAAAAGTAAATCAATCTCATTATCGTGATCTCATCACGATCTGACTCCCATTACACAAAACCAAGGACATCACAATGTATATTTAACAAATAATATGAGAATACACCAATATTAATCATAAGCAAAAAAATCATACAGAGTGTCACACGTGCCATCACTCATATGATTGGCTTGTAGGGCACATATAAATAGCAATCTCCCACTTAACCAAAAGCCAATCATGCTTGTGTCTGATCCCCATTAGACCCCTGTGATGCTCAAATACAATCTGAGTCAGCGGCTTCGTCAATGGATCTGCAATGTTATCTTCAGATGAAACTTTTTTTATTGTTATATCTTTTCAGGTCATGATCGCTCTAACCAGATGGAACCTCCTCAGAACAATTCTGATGAGGCCTGGGTTCCCTTGCTAGAGTTATCGCTCTGTCGCTGTCACAATATATGGGAGTTAGCTCCATGCTGCTTGGTATGACTCCCAAATCCTTGATGAACTTCTTCGTCCACACCTCTTCCTTTGCTGCTTCTATTGTAGCAACGTATTTTGCCTTTATGGTCGAGTCAGCAGTAGTATCTTGTATGAAACTCTTCTAGCTTACTGCTCCTCTATTCAGGGTGAAAACAAACCTTGAATTCGACTTGCTATCATCAATATCAGACTTAAAACTCTGAGTCCATGTGGCCCTCAACCTGAAGGCTAACTTCTCCATATATTAGTGAAAGATCCTTAGTACTTCTCAAGTACTTAAGGATACACTTTACTATCTTCCAGTGTTCTAAACCTGGATCTGTCTGATACTTGTACATGACACTCAAAGTATGTGCTATATCAGGCTTGGTACATAGCATCGCATACATGATATACCCTATCACTAAGGCATAAGGTATCTTATCCATGTCTACCCTTTTTTCAGGAGTCTTTGGGGATATACTCTTAGAATGTGATATTCTATATCTTATCGGTATGAGACCTCTCTTGGAATTCTCTATGCCAAACTTTTTAACAATGGAGTCTATATACCTATACTGGGACAAGCCAAGCATCCTTTTAGATCTATCTCTATAGATCTTGATCCCCAAAATATAGGATGCTTCCCCTTAGTCTTTCATAGAGAAGTTTTTGGATAGCCAAGCCTTTACTATGGAGAGCATTCCTACATCATTCATTCCCAATGATTACGATATCATCCACATATAGCATTAAGAAGGTGATAGCGCTTCCACTTACCATCCTGTATACATAAGGCTTATCTTCATTCTTATGAAGTCCTAAGATCTGATCACCTCATCAAATCTTATGTTCCAACTTCAGGAAGCTTGCTTCAATCCATAAATGGATCTATGTAACCTGCACACTTTATCTGGACTCTCTTTGGATACGAATCTCTCTGGTTGTATCATAAACACCTCTTCTTCGAGGTTGCCATTGAGGAATATCGTTTTGACATCCATCTATCAGATCTCATAGTCATAGTGTGCTGCAATGGTTAAAATAATTATAATAGACTTAAGCATGGCTACAGGTGAAAAGGTTTCGTCATAGTCAACTCCTTGTCTTTGACGATATCCTTTAGCTACCAGCCTTGCTTTATAGGTCTCTACTTTTCCATCCACTCTGATCTTCTTCTTGAAGATCCATTTGTAGCTGATGGGTACAATACCTTCAGGTGCATCCACAAGGTTCTAAACCTTATTAGAATACATGAAATCTATCTCAGAATATGCTTCTTGCCACTTCCCGGAGTCTATACTCATAATTATCCTCCTCGTAGGTCTGAGGATCAACATTCCGAGAGTCATCTCCACTGATATGTCCCACATATCTTTCAGGAGGCTGAGATACTCTACTAGACTTATGTAAAATTAGAATTTGTGTTTTAGGTACCTGAACAGACTCGGGCTCTGGAATGGTGCTTGAGCTAGGTTCTCCAACCTCGCTCAATTCTATCTCACTCTTACTGTTTCCACCAAGAATGTGTTACTTCCCAAGGAATACAGCTCTCTTGGCAACAAAGACCTTTGGGTCCTCGGGATAATAGAAATAATACCCACAAGTTTCATTTGGGTATCCCATGAATGTGCACAATTCTGTCCTTGATTCCAGCTTATCGGGGTTGTGTCTTCTAATATGGGCAGGATAGCCCCAAATCTTAACAATATTAAGATCAAGCTTCTTTCCTTTCCATATCTTATATAGTGTAGACACTACTGACTTTGATGGAACTCTGTTTAGAAGGTAAGCTGCAGTCTCTAGGGCGTACCCCCAGAATGAGACGAGTAGGTCAACAAAACTCATCATGGACCACACCATGTCTAACAGTGTGTGATTCCTTCTTTCTGATACACCATTGAGTTGAGGTGTATAAGGAGGTACCCACTAGGATAGAATCTCATTGTTCCTGAGGAAATGGGTGAACTCCGTACTCAAGTACTCTCCTCCTCGATATGATCGAAGAGTCTTAGTACTCTTTCCAATTTGGTTATTTACCTCATTCTTATATTTCGTAAATTTCTCGAAGGCCTTAGATTTGTACTTCATTAAATACACATGTCCATACCTAGAGAAATCGTTAGTGCATGTAATGAAGTATGAGTAATGACCTATAACCTGAGACGACATAGGACCACATACATCACTATGTATGAGTTCCAAAAACTCAGAGGCTCTCTCTCCAGTTTCACTAAATGGAGAGTTGTCATCTTCCTATGAAGGCAAGGTTTGTGAGTTGTATATGTCTCATAGTCAAATGGATTTAAGTATCCATCTTTCAGCAACTTTTGAATCCTTCCCTCATATATATGACCTAGCTTACAATGCCATAGGTATATATTATTCACCTCATCTCTTTTCCTCTTAGACATATTTATATTCATGATATGCGGAGAAGTGTCTAACACATATAAGCTATTTATAAGGGTCCCTCTAGTGATGATCTCATCATCCATAATTATTGAACAATTATTATTCTCAAAAACTAATTTATATCCACTAAATGTTAAACAAGAGATAGAAATAATATTTTTAATAATAGAGAAAACAAAATAGCATGAATCTAATGCAATAATAGCTTCACCAAGCAGATGTAGGGTGACCTCTCCAACAGCAACTACAACAACTCTTGCTCCATTGTCCATCTTGAGGTCCATCTCACCTCTAGCCAATCTCCTAGGTCTTGCCAGAACCTGCAACAAATTGTAGATATAATAAACACTCCCAATATCTAATACTTATGTGTTATCATAAAAATCTGACAAGTGGAGACTGATCATGAATATACCTGAAGCTTCTCCAAGCTTTTATCTCGCCTTCTCTGTAAGGTAGTCCTTACAGTTCCTCTTCTAATGTCTATCTTGGCCACAGTGAAAGCATTATTCTTTATCCTTTGTCGGGTATTTCTTGGCAACCTTTGTCTTACATGGTTTTTTTTTGCCCTTGCTCTTCTTAAGGGTCTTGCTAGCCTTCCTTTTCTTTTTGGTCTCACCAATATAGAGAACTGACTTCTTGATGGCACTCTCAGCTTTCCTCAACATATTGAGGAGCTTAGGGAGAGTCACCTTAAACTTGCTCATGTTAAAATTTATGATGAAGTGAGAAAAGGAATCTGGTAGGGATAGAAGTATAAGATCAATGCACAGGTTATCCTCTAGGACTATTCCTAGACTTGTGAGTTTCTCGATCCACTCTATCATCTTTAGGATATGGTTCTCAACCGATGTCCCTTCTATCATCTTGGCTTGGAAGAGTCTCTTAGATATCTCATATCTTTGAGTTCTTCCCTATTTCTCAAACAGATGGCGGAGATGAAGAAGGATAGAATCTACATCCCTGCTCTCATGTTGCCTTTATAACTCAGGAGTCATAGAGGCCAACATGTAACATTTTACCAACGTGGAATCATCTATGTACTTCACATAGCGAGCGATCTTATCCTCGCTTGTCCCTTCTTCCGGCATGGGCATAATGATATCAATGATGTATGCGATTTTCTCTACCATGAGAATAATTCTCAAATTACGGAGTCAATCTATATAGTTTGGACTAGTGAGACGGTTGGCATCAAGTATGCCACGTAGGGGTTTGTGAGCGGCATGTTTCTAACAAAATAAGATATAGAAAAAAATAAATAACATACAGATTTTATAAAAAATACTAATTAAGATATAGACTTCTATCTTAATATACTCCCACTATTTTCTTAGCGAATCACACGACACCTTCGACACGTATGACGAAAGTCTCTAGCAGACTCCTAGTGGGGATAGGGATCCAATTGGCGTTTTAGTGCAACCTCGAGGGACTCGACCAATTACACTAAGCCCAAAAGGTAGGCAACTCTTGCCAATCACAACTCCTTATGATTCCCATCATGTTCGGCTTCTGAATCATTATAGTCTCGAGGGACTCGACTAACCATGACGTTCAGTTAAGTCATCACCATCGTTACAAGATTAGTCTGATTCGATGATATGCCCTCGAGAGGCTCGACCAAGCATACCATGTCCTCAGGTCACTAGTGACATCTCTATGTCATAGGCAAGATCTTGATCACATAGATAGGTGTGCCTCGAGGGACTAGACTAAATCAACTTATGTCATGATTCAATTTCTTTTTATAATGATAGAAGGCCACGTGGGTCAATCTTATTGCCTCACACTTACCAACTTAATATTATCTTAGAAGGGGTTTTTGATTCATATCGGTCTCCTAATATGTCGTGTCACACATATACATATTTAATATAGATCTACATTACATACAAATATATATATACATATATCTAGTAGGTGTATAACACATCACATATGCAAGCCACACCGGATGATCATGAGCCGTCACCTAATATGATTAAGCCCGAGCCAATGGGCCTAATCACTCACAATAGGATCTATGTGTGCATCGACACATCTCCATGCCCTGTGATTGTTGATCTCATCATCATCGGTTCCGTCGGATCGTCGTATCATCATGCATCGTAATCTCCCACGGTATCGTGGGTCCTGTTTTCATCTCCACGTTCCCGATGCGCCTCTACATGTAATTACAAATAATCATAGGCATGCAGGCCTGACAATAAATAAGAAAAATAGAGGCACGTAGGCTCCAATAATAAAACAAAAATAATAATCATAATTACACACATCACAACACATGGCTCATGATCATCCATTTACATAATACATCACATGTACATCATATCATATGTAGGATTACTAGGTATATATAATAATTAATTAAATTTTTTAATTAATTATTTTTCTAAAAATCAGGACATGCTCAAAATTTCTAAAATTATCAAGGGTATTTTTATAATTTTAGATTAGAGGATACTCCTTAGAATTTTTAGAATTATTGAGGGTACTTTGGAAATTCAGTACACCAGGATAATCCTTAGAATTTCCCTAATTCAGATAGGTATGATCATCCTTTTCTTAAAAGGATGCCCTAGCCCTCTTCCCTTACCCTCACTATGCCACCACAGCCCTATCTGCGGTGCCGCGATCGGCGTGGGCAACCGCCCTTGCGGCAGGTGCTGCTACCCTCGGGTGGCACCTCACGAATGGGCGTTGTCGCCTTGCGCGGGCGCTGCCCTTACAGGAGAAGCCGCCCTTGTAGGCGGCAGCCCTAGTCGCAGAGCTACCCCTTACAGCGTCGCAGTGGGCAGCTGCCCCTGCAGGTGCCAGCCATGCCCATGGGTGGCCTCACATGTTGGCGGCAACCCTTGCAAGGGGCTTTAGCCATGGATGGCCGCCCCCTTGCAGGGGGCCTTTGCAGGAGCCGGCCTGGCCGTGGGTGGCTGACCCTGTATGGGGCCTGGTTGTGGCTGGCTGCCCCTCCTCCTCACTGACTTCGCTACGAAAATGCAGTAAGAATGCGTAAAATAATTGTATACGATTTAATCTCATCACACATAATTGAAAACTAATCTTTCGTACGAAAACCATGGCTCTGATACCACTGTTGGGAAACCTCAGTAGGTGTAACACATGCGCAACAGAAATTAAAACAAAAATTGATTTCCCATGTAGATAAAATCATCATACAAAATATTGGGGTCGTGAGAAAATTACAAAAATCGATAAAACCACGATGTGTGAGAGATTGATTTTACCTAGGGAGATCGTATTTTCCTATATTCCAGATCCGGATAGAGAAGATGAAGGAGGTCAAGTATCCTTCTCTCTAGCGGTATCCACATGATGGATTTCTACAGTGAAACTCCTCCAATCTGATCTCGTAACTCTTGCATAGAGGGAGGGAGGAGAATAAGAGGTGGTGGCTAAAGTTGTAGCCTATCAACCATGTGTCTCCCCTCCTATTTATAGAGAGCCACCAAAAACTCTAAGACTTATGCCTTAGTGGGTATTGTATCTCCATCCAATAACTCACTAACCTTATATTATTGGATCTCTATCCAATAATCTCTTTAGGCCTCTAATTGGGCCTTAAGTAAGGAGTCCATCAGCATAGGGTCTCATCAAATGAGAATAGGGGCTAATTGGATCTCTATCCAATCCTCTAGTCATTGAAGCATCCACCATATGTGTGTGACCCTCTAGACCAGATACCGAGCCGTGAGTCGCTCCGATCATAACTCCTTCTGATATAGTGAATTATTATCCCTATAATAATTCACTCGACTCATCGACTATGGACGTACTAGGCCACTATACCATAGTTCCCAAACGGTATAGGGGGGATCAAATCCATCGGACCTGTCTGTCCATAGTTACCGTGTATCCATAATTTCTCATCCAACTAATATCTCAGAGACCGTATATTGGACATGGTACCGTCATGTCATATATAGAATCTGTCATAGTCTCGCTCTAATCGGATTCTCCCAGAAAACTCTTTCTCTCTTAATCCAAATGACCCTAGCTAGAGATTTATCTGAGCAAGCACATATGAGATATTTCTCTTGTGATACTAAGAGTGGATGATCCTTTATTGACACTAAATTATTTTTATAAGGTTGGCTAGCAATCCCGTGAACTAGTTGTACCAAATCTAGAACTTTCCAAACCTATAAGTTTGACATCAAAGAAAGGAGTACTCATACAAGCCATCCTTGATGTCTTAAGTCTAAGGACCAGATATACAATTGGGACTATGGAATCGCTGTCTGATATTAGGTATTATTAACCATATAATATTCCATAAGCGGATCAATTAGTTAACTCATTCTCTAATGAGCACCTATACTATATCCTTAGAGTCTCCACACAAGGGGCTATGAGACCAACCGCCTCCATCATATTGACGGGTATATAGTACACTGATCTGTTCGGTTATCTTAATGTTCCTCTTGAGTAACCTATAACTAGGATTATTTAGAATCTATGTTTAAAGGTGAATCGATCTCATTATCGTGATCTCATTGGTGAATCAATCTCATTATCGTGATCTCATCACAATCCAACTCATATTGCATAAAACCAATGATATCATAATATATATATAACAAATAATATTAAAAGATGCCAATATTAATCATAAGCAAAAAGATCACACAGCGTGTCACATGTGTTATCACTCATGTGATTGGCTTACAGGGCACCTATAAACGGTAGGGATAAGGGTGATCGGGCGACTTAAAGGTTGGTGGACCGAAGGCTTCCATTTTTGGGTGCGATTTGTGGTTGTTTTGGGTACGATTTGGGGCTACGATTTTGTGGAGTTTAGGCTATGAACTGGTGTGGTTTTAGGGCTATGATAGTAGTAGATAAAGGTTAGGGAAATAGATTTTAGATATGTGATAAATGGCAGCAAAGGTAGGTGTATCGGTAACGAAAGTTGGTTATAAAGGTAAGTGGATCGATAAGGAAGTAGGCTGTGGTTAGGGCTAATTTAGGTGGTTTGGTTTTGGTTTAGGGTAAGATTTGGAGAGGCTTTGAGTGAGGATGGTAGGGTTTAGAGATGAGGAAAAGAGAGTCCAAAATCCCACAAAAAAACAGCACTTAAATCTAATAGAACTTGGTGAAAAAATGTGCTATGATATGCTGTCCTGTTGAATAGATTTTATGTCAGAGAAATGATGACTTCTCGATGTAAATTCCAGAGGAAAGTTCAAGAAAATTATGTAAAAATCCTTGGTTCAGATGTTGGTGACACTGGTAAAATGTTTGAAAAAATCTTGGCAGTATAACAGTAGGGAAATAGGGCAAAAGATGAAAGGCAGATCCTTCATCGTAAGTTGATCTTTGGAATTGTATAAAAAATTCGACCAAAAAGGATGAACAAAAGTTCGGTTTCAAGAGGCCAATAAACGGAAGGCAGATTCTACATTATAAAATTTTAATACTGTGCAACGAAGAATTGTAGTGCTATAAGTCCAGATCCAGATTGAGTTTTTTCATAAGATCAGTGTCACATAAAATCTAAGATGATCTATGAAATTGTATAAAAGTTTTAGCCAAAAAGGATGATTAAAAGTTTAGTTTCAAGAAGCAACAATTGGCTAAAAATTTCTGTCGTGTTTTACCTTTACAATGATGATAACGTTTACGACGAACGAAATTTACAATAGATAAAATTTGGGAAAGATCTTTAACGTGTAAAGTAAGAAATCTTACAGTATTGAAGAGTTGTGGATGATAAAAATATACTAGACTTCCAGATCAAATGCAGGGGGCAGCAGCAGATTGATTTGATCTATGACTTGGGTAGAAGGTGGAGACGCATGTCACAGCAATTATGGAAATTGCTTGGGAAGGTGGAGGTGGCTGAGATGGCTACAGAGGCAGCAAGATTGCTACTCTAATACTAGATGATAGAACCTCAGAAGAAGCTCTATAGATTTTGATCCTTGAGGGGGATCAACCCTTGGAACACTGTAGGGGTTCCTCCCTCCTAGACTCGGCACAAGGCTGAACTAAAATTGTAGATTGCTTAATAAAAAGAGGTGGAGGCTACATACTTATATAGAGCCCCAAACCCTAGCACTAGGAGGTGCTTGTCTAACTAAAATTATCCTTTTGCCTCTTCTAGGGCCTACCTGCTTTAGAGGGAATAGGTGGCCGCTAGTTTGGCACTATAGCTGACCTAAGCAGGGGGAAACCCCAGCCTACCAACCCATTCAGGGGGGCGGCGGCCACTAAGCCCTAAGGGCTAACCTAAACCCTAGCGATACCCCTTTATAAGATAGGGGTGGCTTTATTACAATCTAGTAGGGTTTTATTGACTACTTCTAGGAAGATTAAGACTCAACCCTGCTGGAGTCCTGTCATTTTGATTTTGAGACATAGTATGAGGGGTCAATAAGAATTTTAGTCATTATGTTACATAACAACATAATCTTATTTCTAACAGAGGAGGCCACTTTAATGCAAAATCATAGTACGAAGAGTCACTTATATGAGTCTTAAAGTATGGGAGGTGACTTTGATTTTGAGGTATAGTATGGGGGGTCAACTAGAATTTCGACATAATAATAATAATCACATATACACATATCATATAGTTCATGATCATTCATCCACATCATACATCACATGTATACATCATCATGTCTGATTACTAGTTAATTATAATTAATTAATTATATATTATTTTGGGAACCCTATCATAGGGTGACCCTCATGGGAAGTCTCTTATGTAGCTTAGAAACCTTAGCCGCTAGCGATACCTCCTATGGCTAGGAGTCCTTGGCCATAGAACTGCCTTGGGAGGTTGGGAAACCCTAGCCACTAAGGTCTCCTTTGTAGCCATTCCTTGGTTGTAAGGTTGTTTTGGTCGGCCAAGACTCCCTAAGCCTAGGGAAACTACGCCAGGAGTCCCAGACCGTGGGGTTACTACAAACAACTAGGAAACCCTAGCTACCAAGGTTCCCCATGCGGCCAGGACTCTTGGCTATATAGGAGCTCTCAGCCATGGCCAAGAGCTTGCTACTCTCGGCTAGGCAGCCTTTGGCGAAGCCGAGAGCAGCAAGTTATGCTCTTGGCCAAGGTTGCAAGCAGCCTTCAACCAAACCTTAGGGTATCAACAGTTGCTGCTCTTTTCTCCCTCTTGTGCCAATAATTTTGACATTGAAGGGCCTCTCAATAGTGAGAAAGGGTGCTGGCAGTAACAGTTATTGCCCTTTTCTCCCCTTTTGTGTCAACAATTTTGATCTCAAAGGGCCTCTCCACAGCACCTCTCAATAGTAAGAAAGGGTGTTGTCCAAATCTGAAAACTATGACAATATTATAGTAATTTACACAAAAAATTAATCTATATAATTATTAGAACCCTTATAGATTCTAAGCTTGGGGTTGATCTCTATAGGGGGTCAGCCCTCCTAGAATTTTATAGGAGTTCCCTCCTCTAAGGTAATTGGCACAAGGCTAAAGAAAATATTGATCTATTCATGATGAAATAGTGGTGGCTACATGAGTTTATATAGGGACTCAAAACCTTAACTCTTAATAGGACTCTTACTCTGTGAAGACTCCTCCCTAATGGACGATTCCAACTCCTAGTGAAACTCCTATTCTAAGTAAACTAAGACTCCAACTCCTAATTTAACTCCTAATCAATATTAGAGAGAGTCCTAACTAAATGGAACTCTCCCTTTCTTACCTTAGCCGCCTCCTCTCGCCCTAGTCGACTTCCCCTCATCAAGGTGGGTGACCAATTAGGTTGATTACAAGATTGACTTAGTTGACCTAACCCAAATCCAACTTCGACTACCAACTTGACTGTAATTTAATCGAATCTTAACCCTACTAGGATTTGGGTTATAATGGACTCAAATCTCCTCATAGCTGACTTAATGTTAGATCTAGGTTGGCTAACAAGGCTCAATCTATAAACTCTACTTAATCAACTAGGACTTGACTTAGCTAGGGTCCTAACATAACCGCCCTCTTCAAATCAGCCTTGTCCTTAATGCTGAGACTCCATGACTTCTAGTCCTGATTTGTAACTCTTCATGAGGCTCTATTGTGGCCCCTGTAGTGGGCGCATCATGATCCTACGGTCCCGCATTGTCATGTATCTTTTTATCAGTAGTATTATCTGGATAGTGATGCGTTGTGATCCCATGATCCCATGCGATTATCAACTAAACTTGGGCATCCTTATCAACCAAGATTTCAGGTGGGTGGATCATGGTTAAGTCATCCTCTCTAAACTTCTATTTACGATGAGATACTCAGAGGATCTATTTTATTTTTGAATTGGTGCACTAATCCGATCCATAAGTCATGGCTCCAATGTGATCTCCAATTTTCTAGGGTCCAAAAAATAAGGAAACCACTTCCTTGAGGCTCGAGTCTCCATAGATTCTTGTTGGAAGGGCTGAGGACGAAGAAGCACTCGATCTTTAATAACAAACTTCCTTCTACTCCAACGTTTGTCGAGCGACTATTTCTTTCTTCCGTGGGCTAGCATGTGGTTATTCTTTAATGGTAGCCAGGTTTTCGTTTGAGATGGTGGCTACCCTCTGTTAGAGTCCATGGTAATGTGAACCTAATCTAAGTTTGGAATGAGTAGAAGCTATAATTTTTTAGGACTTATTTTTGTCTCTCCTTTGTGCCATTGACCTGTATCATGCCAAGCCACAAATTCAGCAATGGTCAGCATTTTCTCATCATAGATTGATAGCTTCAGGTGATATGGAGAGAGAGATTTGCTGATATAGGCTAGGGGTTGGCTATCTTGCATGAGGACAACACCAATTCTAACTCCCTATGCTTTAGATTTGATCATGAACACTTTGTCGAAGTTGAGTAAGGTGATAGGACTCCAGCAGGATTAAGTCCTAATCATCTTACTACTAGTCAATAAAAGCTCTGTTAGATTGTAATAAAGTTACTCCTATCTTATAAAGGAGTATGGCTAAGATCTAGATTAGCCCTTAGGGCTTAGTAGCCGCCACACCCCTTACTATATTGGTCAGCTAGGGTTTCCCCTGCTTAGGTCGGCTATAGAGCCACTTAGCCGCCTCGTATTCCTATTAAGGCAGGTTGGCTATAGGAGGGGTAAAGAGATAGTTCTACTTAGGCAAGTATCCCCTTAGTCTAGGGTTTTGATCCTTGTTTAAAGATATAGCTGTCCCCCCCTCTTGAATCAAGCAATCTACAATTTTAATTCAGCCTTATGCTGAGTCTCGGAGGGAGGAACCCTTACAGTATTCCAAGGGTTAATCCCCCTCAAGGATCAAAATCTATAGAGCTCCTTCTAGGGTTCTATCATATGGTATTAGAGCAGCGATCTTACTACCCTTGTAGCTGTCAACCATACCTCCACTTTCCCAAGCAATTCCCATAATTACTGTGACACACGCCTCCACCTTCCACCCTAGCCGCATATCAAATCAGTCTGCCACTGCCCCCTACATTTGATATGAAAATCTGGTATTTATTTTATCATCCACACCTCTTAAATACTGCAAGATTTCTTACTTTACACATTAAAGATTTTTTTTGAATTTTTTCTACTGCAAATTTCATTTGTCACAAACATTATCGTTGTTATGAAGGTGGAACACTGTGAAAATTTTCAGCCGTGTTTTTGCCTCTTGAAACCAGCTTATTCCTTCTCCTTTATGGTTGAAATTTTTATACAATTCTCAAGATCAAGTTGGCTTTCGTGTAAATTTGATTTCCTGAAAAAACACCTTTTGGAACTAGTTTTCTTGTGCAATCTTTGACTATCAAGCAATTTTAGAATTTTACGATGAAGGAATCTGCCTTTTGTTTTTTGCCCTATTTCCCTACTGTTATGCTGCCAAAATTTTATCAAACTTTTTACTGGTATTAACAACATCTAAACCAAGGATTTCTACATAATTTTCTTTAACTTTACTCTAGAATTTATGTTAAGAAGTCATTGTTTCTCTGACGTAAAACCAGTTCAACGGGATAGCACATCGCAACACTTTTTTTCACTGAATTCTATCATATTTGAGTGCTATTTTTGTGATATTTTAGATTCATTTTTTATCATCTCAAAACCCTACCATCCTCACCAAAAACCCTTCAAAACCCTACCCTAAACCAAAACTAAACAGCCCCACAATTCTACCCTATACCGTAGCCTACTTCTATCCAAACAGATTCACCTTCCAACCGGCCACTTTCTTCTCCAAAATTCCCATGCCACTAACCCAATAATAGAAAAAAGATCTTAATATTATAGATTTAGAGATGTATATTATGGCATCATATGAGGCTATCGATGCAAAGCTTGAAGCCTTTGAAAATCGCATGGAAGAGAAGATGCGATCCCTTTTCACTGAATTCAGCATTGACCGACCGTTGAGCCTGAGGAAATCACAACACGGAGAAACTTCAGATCGACGAGATGATCCTCAAGAACATGGCCACATCACCTATAAATCCACACATGAAGGTTGACTTTCCTAGATGGGAAGGAGACCCGATCGGGTAGATGTCGCGTATGGAGCGCTATTTTCAGTTCTACCGAACTACCGACGCCACACGGGTGGAGATTGCTGCCATCCACCTCGAGGGAGATGCTATTCGGTGGTTTAACTGGTTTGAGCATACCCATGGAGGACTCTCTTGGCAGCGATTCAATGAAGGACTACTAAACTGCTTCGAACTGACCGATCTTGACAACATTGATGGACAATTGGCATAGATTCGTCAAACCTCTATAATACAATAATACCAAACAAGATTTGAGTGTTTATCTAACCAAACTAAGAATTGGTCTGAGAAATAACTTTTAGGTACTTTTATCAAGGGCCTAAAGCTGGAGATCCGAGGAGAAGTAAAGGTGCGGCAACCGTACACTCTTATGGTAGTGATTTCCTTCGCACGTATCCAGGAAGAACAATTAAACCATGAGATACAAAGGACAAGGTCGCTCCTCGACCAATCATGCCAAGGCCTGCTACCCCTATCTACTATCATCCAAGCCCCTGCACCAAAAAAGTTGACAAGAGATAAGCTTCGCGAATGATTGGCCAAGGAGTTGTGTTGGCATTACGATGAACCGTGAGCCGCGAACATCACTGCAAAAGGGGTCAGCTCCTCATGATTGAACCAGTGGAGGATGAGGACAATGAAATATCTAAAGAAGCCCTTGAACCTAAAGAAGAAGCCATAAAGGAAGAGTCCCAACCATCTGACTACGCAGTGCACGCATTGGTTGGCTACTCCAACCCGTAGATGATGAAAGTTGGAGGACTTCTAAAATAACAACCCATCACCATTCTCATCGACATGGGCAGCACCAATAACTTCCTCAATAGTAAGGTTGTTGCACGTTTGGTGCTTTAAATCGAAGATTACAATAAGTTTGACATAAAGGTCGCCGACGGCTGAATCTTTAATTGTGACCAATGGTGCCCGCAGGTGAAACTACTCCTCCAAGACCAAGAAGTGGTAGCTGATTTCTTCCTCCTACCTATTGATGATTATAAAGCCATACTCAGGATCGAATGACTCACAATACTAGGTGATATCTCTTGAAAATTTTCTAAATTAATCATGAAATTTTATTGCAAAGGGAGACAGGTCATGTTATGAGGCAAGCGCGGGAGCCAAATTTCCACCGTTTCATCGCAACGAATGGAGAAAGTTTTGCATAAAGACATGATGGATTCTTGATGGATATTCAGTAGCCATCTATAGGGGAGAACGTACAAAACTTAGATCTAAAGCTTTCCCTTTGCCTGAACGAATTCGCGGATGTTTTCTTGGAGCCGCGCGGGCTGCCCCCTAACCAGTCGTATGACCATGGCATTCCTATTTTGTCAGGCAAACCTCTAGTAAATTTATGACTGTACCATCATCCTCGTATGCAGAAGGATGAGATCTAGAATATTGTTGAAGAGATGCTTGACACCAGGATTATTCAACCGAGTTGAAGCCCTTACTCCTCACTGGTGTTGCTAGTGAGCAAGAAAGATGGTACATGGCATATGTGCATTGACTACCCGACTCTAAATGCCATCACCATTAAGGATAAATATTATATCCCATTCATAGATAAACTCTTGGATGAATTAAAAGGAGCCCGAGTCTTCACTAAATTGGATCTCTGATCCGGATACTATCAGATTTGGGTATGCAATGAAGATATTCTGAAACATCAAATTTGGATATGCACTTAAGATATCCTAAAACTGCATTCTGCATGCATAACGGCCACTACGAGTTTCTAGTAATACCTTTCGGACTTACAAATGCTCCTTCTACTTTCTAAAGCCTAATGAACGACATCTTCCAAAGTTTTTTATGCAAGTTCATATTGGTATTCTTTAATGATATTCTAATTTATAGCCCTACGTTTGATATACATTTTTAGTACTTACGAACTATTCTAATGATTCTTCGGGAGAATAATCTTTATGTTAAACAATTAAAGTGTGGCTTCTTATAGCGTAAAGTAGAGTATCTTGGGCACATTATATCAGAGGATGGAGTGGTAGTGGAGCCGACAAAGATCGAGGTAATGCAAGGATGGCCGAGACCTACAAATGTATAATCACTATACGGTTTCCTTGGACTCACGGGCTACTACCAAAATTTTATGAAAGATTATGGCAAGATCAGTGCCCCGCTCATGTCCTTACTGAAGAAAAACTCCTTCTTATGGTTGGATAAAGCCTCCATAGCCTTCGAACCACTTAAGGCAGCCATGATGATGACGTTGGTCCTAGCATTGCCTGATTTTGATCGCACTTTTATCATTGAGGCTGATGCATCAGGAGTTAGAATTGGGGTTATTCTTATGCAAGATGGTCAACTCCTAATTTACAGTGAGGCTTCCCCCACACTTCATACGAGGTTTTTACAAGAGATACTAATTACTACCAAATTTAAAATATGGTTGGATACAGGTCCATGGCACGAAAGAGGAGTAAAACTAGAAGAATTATAATCCATGCTCACACCAGATTGGGCTCTCATCATCCTGCACCATACCAGAGGATAGTCACTATTTCAAAAGAAAGATTGGCTATCACTAAAGACTAACCATATGGCAGCACATGCAAAGAAGAAACGACCTCCCGACGAACTTCAGAATAGATGAAAAATTGAAGATTGAGTTTTTCTACACCTCTAACTCGATCAGCAAGAAACTCGAACCTTAATGAAGTGGTCTCCTTATTTCTTTGACTGTTACAAAATTAAGGATCACATTGGGGCCCTAACCTGGAGATCAGATTCATGCACCAGATCAAGATTATAGTTGATCTGCGAGGTATCCCACCTTAAATAGAAATTTAAAGAAGACGACTCAGCCTATATCCTTCCAACTAACACCCCAACTGACGAGGAGGCCAATGTTTAGTTAATGATAGCATGAGAGTCATATGAGAAGTTAAAGATCCAGTTTCTAGTGTTTATGGACCCTCAACCTTGAGGACAAGGCTGATCTGAAGAGGGCGGACTTGATAGGACTCCAACAAGGTTGAGTCCTAATCATGTTAGTACTAGTCAATAAAAATCCTGTTAGATTGTAACAAAGCCACTCCTATCTTATAAAGGAGTATGACTAGGGTCTAGATTAGCCCTTAGGGCTTAGTAGCCACCACACCCCTTACTGGGTTGGTTGGCTAGGGTTTCCCCTTGCTTAGGTCAGCTATAGAGCCACTTAGCTGCCTCATGTTCCTATTAAGGCAAGTTGGCTATAGGAGGGGCAAAGGGATAATTCTACTTAGGCAAGCACCCCCTTAGGCTAGGGATTTGATCCCTATTTAAATATATAGCTACCCCCCCTCTTAAATTAAGTAATCTATAATTTTAATTTAGCCTTGTGTCGAGTCTAGGAGGGAGGAACCCCTACAGCATTCCAAGGGTTGATCACCCTCAAGTATCAAAATTTATAGAGCTCCTTCTAGGGTGCTATCAACGTATCCTTTCCATGTCGAAGAAAAAGTTTTAATGCTCTATGGCATCGCATTTCAGTCACCTTGGGATGGCCATGAACACTCCATCGTCCATATACGAGCCCTTACATTAGTACCAAATTCTTCAAATTAGCAATTCTCAACACCACTATGAGCTTTATATAACTCTTTTGATCATTGTGCAACATATCCCACTTTATACGTTTCATCTTTTCCCAAGTTTCCCACTCATCTTGAGCATCATCAAGTTTGGTTATCAACGTTGAGCTGTAGCTCAAACTCAACCATCCCAACCTTTATGAACTATGCATTCTTTCTAGCTTGCTTGTCCTCGTGGTGCCTCTCATGTAAAGGGTTGGTCATTCCTTTGAATTCTAATCATAGATGCCCACTCCTCTGAGAGACTCATTTTCTTATATTTTAATATTCATTTCCCCCAAACGATTGCACGTGCTAGCTACCCTCTATACAACCCAGCTAGGTCCCCTACGTTTGCATGGCAAGTGTTTCTGCATTACTTATCCCACTCTTGTACTAAATGTTACGAATTTAGCTGGCTTTGCCTAAGCTATATGGCATGATCGCATGTCTATCTGCAACGGTCAATCTCCCTGAAACCTTCTATGGTCCCTTAGGACCTACAAAAGAGAAAACAGGTTAGAGAAAGTATTTTCCATGGGATCCACTAGCAACTCATTTAACAAACACTTCATATATCTAGTGCACAACCATGGACTTTATAAACTCTGAACAGTCACACACAAAGGATCAATGTCCATTACAGACCAAAGTCCCCACAAGTGTTCACATGACACAACTCTGATGTATAAGCCGAAACCAATCATGAAAGGTAACCAAATTAGGGCTGTCTAGCTTACTGCTTGCTTGTTACTTGTTGTACAAAGTATGAACAAAAATCCAAAAGAACATGGACATACATGAACATTACATTAAGCATCATCTTTATATTTTTGTCCATGACAGCGCGATAGATCAAGCGAGCCAAGGTTTGGTACTACATGGTTAACAGACAGCTATATCGAAGACCCTTCAGCCAACCTTTACGATGCTGCTTATCCCCGACTGAGGCCCAAACTACCCTAGCCGAGGTCCATGAGGGGATATGTATGGAGCATATCGGTGCTCGAACACTAGCATTCAAAATCCTGTGATAGAGATACTACTAGTCGACTATGCACCAAGACGCTCAAGCCTATGTTCAAAAGTGTGAGCAATGCTAGAAGCATGTCCGGATCCAGCATTAGCTAGCAATGCCCCTCACCACCACCGACTACACATGGCCCTTCGTGTAATGGGGAATGGATGTCCTTGGCCCATTTGCCCTCGCCTCAGGGTAATAGAGATTTTTGATAGTCGGAATTGATTACTTCACCAAACGGGTCTAGGTCGAGCCCTTAGCATCCATTACTGAGAAGCAAGTCAAGGGGTTTATTTAGAGAAACATCATTATCAGGTTCGACATCCCAAAGACTATCATCACCGACAATGAGATTCTGTTCAATAATCTCAAATTCAAGTCCTTCTGCTAGAGCTACAAAATCCGATTGATGTTTTAACTCAGTCACGCACCCCCAAGCTAACGGGGTTGTCGAGGTAATGAATCGAGCAATACTCGAGGGTTTAAGGAGAAGACCTCGTTCGGGGAGTCACCTTTCAACCTCGCTTTTGGCACTGAGGAGGTCCTTCCATTCGAGGTGGTTCACCCCACCTATCCGGGCGAATTCTATGTGGAACAAGCCCCAGACAAGCAATTATAGGAGAACCTTGATCTACTGGAAGAACGACGGGCCAAGGTGCACCTAAGAGCTCTCGCATACAAGAAAGCTATCACGAAGCTGTACAACAATAGAGTATGTCCTTAGTAGATTATGACGGGCCATCTAGTCCTGAGTAAAGTTGAGGTTAATGACCCAACATGCACCTGGGGTAAGTTGGCCCTGAAGTGGGAAGGACCATACTGTATTATTAGCACTATCCAAGACGGGACCTACACCTTGGCCATGATAGAAGGGAAGCCATTGCTGAGAACTTGGCATATATCAAATTTAAAGAAGTTGTACGTGTAACTCATAATTATTAATTGATAGAAATGGGTTTGCATTCATCGAAAAAGCATTACATGATTCATCAGGCGACAAGACCGAAATAACTCCCAACAAGCAAAAAGTTATAAAATGAGGTCGGGCGACTAGAACACAAAATGACAACCGATAGACTAAAAGACAAGAAGAAAAGGTGCATCTTAGTCTTTGGGAGGCAGGGAGTCATTGAACAGTTGATCGACGACCATTGAAACATTTAAATCCTTGGGCAAGATCGTGAATGGATTCTCCTTGACTTCTAAGTCAGGATACCAAGCTCAAAACTGGGCTAGAGCGACCCGATATCTATATTCATATGACACTTGCCCAATCCACTGTAAGCCCATTTGGAAGCCAGGTGACTCCTTGTACTCATTGATGACTTTTGGGGGCAACTCAATCTTCAGGGCTTCCATGTCACGAGCCAACTTCAGCAAGTCATCCTCCATTACTCGACCCTAGGCTCGGATTTCCTTGAGTTGCTGCTGGGCATCGCCGAGAAGGAAGCAGGATTCATTGAGCTCCATCTCTGATGCTTCCTGTTGTTGAGTAGCCTCTTCAAGTTCAGAGCTCAACTACTTGGCTTTAGCCTGGAAGTCAGCGATGCATTGCTCAACCGCCACAGTCACCTCAGGTTCAGACCCCACCTTCAACTATTTGATTTTCTTATGGATCCCAACCATCTTATTATCCATCACGGTGATGACCAATCCTGAGTCATGCATGTAGTTGACCGAGGCCATCGAGTAGTGTTGATGCTATATAGAAGAGAAGTCAAGTTGCGATCTGCCATAAAAGTGCAGAAGTTGCAATGCAAAAGTTGAAATGAAATTGAGGATATATTTACCAACACCAGCGACTTCGCTATCGCGTAATCAAGACCTCAGATGACAAGGCGTATAGGTTGAATACTAGGTGGGGAAGCAAAATCCCCCTCTCATATTCTGTCAATGAGGCCCTGTCCAACTAAACCTTGGACTAGTTCTTTAGCATTGACCAATGTGATGCCATGGGGGCATCGAGGTCCAGCGATGGTGGGTCAGTCATGCAAAGCGCATGGTAGCCCTCATCCTTATCCGCAATGGGAGGATGGCATAACTTCATCATCGACTTCAACCGTTGAGTCGTAGCTGTCGCTGCTTCTCTGGTCGACTCTGTTGGCTCCTTCCCTTTAGCGGATGGGAATTCGGGCTTCTTTCCTCATGGCAGGATTTGCGCCTGTTGGTTAGCACCTTCACACGCTTGTGAGGTCGAGCGGTCTCTTCACCTGGTCACTTCACTACTAATTCGGTGACCACTTTGTCATGGCCTCAGTAGGAACCTCTTGGACTTCGAGAGGAGATGACGGAGCCCTGGCATTTCCCAAGGTGTAGAGGTCCACACGGTGGTTCCCAGACTCCTAGAGCCAACCCTCAGAAAGCCCCTCAGTGCATCAAGGTTCACCATATATGCATCCCAATAAAATAAGTTAGAATTCACAAGGATAGCATGTAGAGATGTCAGGAAGACATAGGGGAAAACAGTGTACTCTGAGGGGTCAGGCTTGGACCCACCTCGACCAGCCACCGTTCAGTCATATACTTAATTGCCCAAGAGGAGGAAAGAATCCCCTTCAACCTCCTGTTCAGGACAGACTCCTCACTAGAGAGATAAGGAGGGACATTGCTCACCGGATTAATTGACCATCCAAAGCGAAAGCCCCACCCTTGACCACTGATAAATAGATATTAGGCCTTCTAACCTTTGTTGTGGGAAGGAGCCCCTCCAACATTAAAACCAGTCCAGTTGGTCAAATAGTAGCTACCCTGACTCTTCAATAGGCAAAAGCATGCCTTGAACATGCCACCGGACGAGATAATATCAACCCCTCGATATTCCTCGAGGAATACAATCATGTAGCGCCATGAGTTGGGTGCTACTTGGCTCAACGAAGTCTGGCACCACTCGAGACACTCCTCGATCATAAATGGAACAGGAATCACAACCCCTCCTCGAGGGCATCGATAGACACACTGAACCCATTCGGGTACAGGTTGTAAGGATGCTGCCTAGGCAGCGGAGCATTGAGAACATACTCATCCAGGATGCTATAGTGCTCCCAAATGACAACAAGGGATGCGACCATGGTCGAGTCAAAATCATGGCACGACTTCATTATCCCCAAGGCCTTCAAGGCCTTTACATCCATTAGGGTCATCACACCCAAGGATGAACATGATGTCTTGACCTTGGGGTTGTCAGGTCGCCCACCCCTCACCTTGGGCTAGGAAATTGAGGAAGAACTTGACCAAGACAAAGAAGAAGAAGAGGACGACATTGAAGAGGTCATTCTAACCTGATCTAGTAAAAGACAACTAAAGGATCGGGCAAAGACAGGGGCCAAGAGGTCGAAGACCAAGGAGCAAAGCAGAGATAGGAGCGGAGATGAAGTAAGACCTCTCCAATAGGTGGTGCAAGTCTTAAAAGTGAGGACTCCTATATAAAGTGATGTTTCATCTCCCCGAGGTAGTGAAATGACTTCGCTCGGGGAACCCAAGAGTCGTATTAAATGCACTAAAAAAGGGGGGGAAACACGTAGCAGATAAATGATGTGCTATGTTGTCACAGACAACAATGTAAACAAGGTGTTCGATGAAATGCTTGTGTTAGTCCGTGTCCTTCGGTTTAGGTACATATCTTGTACAATAAGAAGCGGGCTTGTAGTAGGCTTGGAAGCCCTAGTTTGATTTGCTTTATGGCCAAGTTTGGCTTATAAATACAAGTGTGTCTTATAAGCACTTATGAGGACTTCGGTCTGTAGTGGACCATCATCCTTTGTGTGCAACCTCTCTGAGTTTGTAATGTCCATGGGTGTAATTTGTACTTTTGGCTTTGTAAAGTATTTTTCTTGAGCAGTTGCTTGTGGATCCCGTGGAAATTGCTTCTTTTGGCCCGTTTTCTCTTTTTGTAAGTCTGTGGGATTTTAGGAGATCTCGGGGAGGGCTGACCTTTCCGGATGGACACGCATGGGTGCCGCACGGCTTAGGCAAAATCAGCTAAGCCCGTGATAATGTGGTATCAGAGCGGGACAAGCACACGCAAAAACACTTGCCATACAAATGTGGGGGACCTTGCTAGGCTGTGTGGAGGACAGGCCGCAACCGCTTGGGGAAAGCGGACATTGAGATGTAGGGAAAGGAGTCGCTCAGAGGAGCGGGCATCCTGGTTTGGCATTCAAGGAATAGCCAACCCCTTTGCGAGAGGCACCACGAGGACAAGCAAGCGAAGAAGAATGCGTAGCACACAAAGATTGGGATGGTTGAGTTTGAGCTATAGTTGGACGTTGGCAACCAAACTTGACGGTGCTTAAGGCAAAGCAGGGTGCTTGGTGAAAGATGAGACCGTATAAGGTGGGAGGTGTTGTGCAACGACCGAAAGAGTTGTGCAAAACTCATAGAGGTGAGGGGAATTGCTAACTCGAAGGATTCGAAACTCATGCATGGGCTTGTATACGGATGACGGAGTGTTCGTAGCCATCCCAAGGCGCGATTAGAATTTGGCATCATGGAGCATCAGAACTTTCTCTTCAACATGGAAAGGATATGTTCGTAGGTGGCTGAAATGTGCAACAAATTCAGCATGTTGCTAGACCTTGAAGGGTGCAGTGGAGACTGTATTGGAGAAGGGTTGCAATCTAGCAAGTACATTTGTGGGGGCAGAGCAAAGCACAAGTTCAGTAAGACAGAGTAGTCCAAAGGGGATGATGGTCTCTGAAACTTCCAGTGGGAAGTATATAAAGAGAAAAGTTACTCCAGCAGGACAGATATCCAGGAGGGATAAGTCCTAGTTCTCTAGTGGGAGAATCATGTGCAACGGACTGCACATATTGAGGAAGAGTTTCTCAGGCTTATATCTTCATAAAGCTCAACGGACCAAGTGAGCGACGAAGAGTTGTCGCATGATCTCGAAGGAGGTAATGCATTGGTGGATGCATTTCGAGATCAAGTGGGGGAGCAATCTAAGGCAACATCATATGAAGGCACACTTAGAGTCGAGGCAGAAATCAAACTCAATAGAGGGCTGACCCATGGAATGGTGGATGTGAGGGCCACTATCAACTCAATGTAAATCGAGGAGCAGAGCGACTTGGGTGGAACTCAGTGAAGTATCCAAGCCGCAAGAAGGGAGTCGACATAGAAGATGGAACATGGAGCGGAGGCACGGAGCTTTCCTTGGACAGAGGTCAAGGGCATAAACTCTTGTAGACACAAGAGTGGGATCATGTCATTCCATGGGTTCTCCATTCCGATGGGACAGACTTATTTTGCATGGTGCCAAAGATGAAGAGAGCTTCAAGGCACATGCAAGCTACCTCAGAGATGCATTTGATGGAGTAACTAAGGTGATTCAACTTGCGGAGGCAAAGTTAGGATCATGAGACCTTAGTACGGGGCAAGAGGATGCAGAGGCGGGTACTCTTGAAGAATATGCCACAGTGTTGCCGTTCAAGTTGTCAGAAACAAGAGGTGCATAGCAAGATTGTGCTGGTAGGCGATAGAGTCCCAAGATCCAGACAATGGTGCACCAACTCTAGCGAAGTCAGGGGACTTCAGGAGCTACTAGGCGACGGATTGTCCTAGAGCTATGTTTCGTCCAGGTGTAACCCAGGAGTGGGGGGGGACGAAGGGGAATTGCCAAGGGAGCGAACTAAAAATCAGAGATGGCGGAGGCCCTACGATATGTTGGCAGAGGCCACACGTGGAGAAGTCGTAGTCCGAGTTCATCACACGAGAATCTGTATGCAATGGAGATGTCACCAGGAGGTGACATGGTGTAGCGTATTATGGTGGAATAGTTCATGGCAATGCAATACAGTCCCGTAAGGGACAAAAAATCATACGGAGGTATGATCAGGAGTTACTGGGAGCTCCACTTTGGTGTACGAAACAACAAGAAGAAGGGCTATGGATTCAAGGAGTGAATGTCGTAGTACCACAGAAGCGGGTCTTCGTGTGTGCATCAAAGCTTGCATTGGATGAAAGCCTTAGTCATCAGTATATGGGAGTTGTATACCACCGAGGAAGAAGTCCAAGTGCACGTACCAGTGAGTCCCATGGACGGGGACATGATCATGTGAATAATCAGGAGCTGCTAGGAGCTCCACTTCGGTGAACAATGCAACGACAAGAAGGGCTGTGGATTCAAGGAGTGAATGCCACTGTACCGTAGAGGCGGGTCTTCCGTGTGTATGCATTGAAGCTTGCATTAGATGAAAGCCTTGGTCGTCAGCATATGGGGGCTATGTACCACCGAGGGAGTAGTCAGATTGCAAGTACCAGTGAGTCCCATGGAGGGGACTTGATTAATCGGAGCAGTTTATCACGGACTTAGCAGATTTTGCCTAAGCCGTGCGGCACCCATGCGTGTCCGTCCGCACAGGTCAGCCCTCCCCGGGATCTCCTAAAATCCCACAGACTTACAAAAAGAGAAAACGGGCCAGAAGAAGCAATTTCCACGGGATCCACAAGCAACTGCTCAAGAAAAACACTTTATAAAGCCAAAATACAAATTACACCCATGGACATTACAAACTCAGAGAGGTTGCACACAAAGGATAATGGTCCACTACAAACCGAACCCCCACAAGTGCTTATAAGACACACTTGTATTTACAAGCCAAACTTGGCCATAAAGCAAATCAAACTAGGGCTTCCAAGCCTACTGCAAGCCCACTTCTTATTGTACAAGATATGTACCTAAACCGAAGGACACGGACTAACACAAGCATTCCATCGAACACCTTGTTTACATTGTTGTCCGTGACATTCTCCCCACTTATTCCTTAGACGTCCTCGTCGAAGCCAGACGCCGCATCTCCTCGCATTGCTGAATCTTTAATCTTCGCTTTGCAACACGCCTTTGGCTCCTAGCCGCTCTCCGTTGTTGAGTAGTCGAACTCTAATCCGCCATCGCTTCAACTCACCAATGATGAATGTGGGGTTGGCTGAGTTGTGTTGATCCGTGTTGGTTCTCGCGGATCCCTCGATGAAGGAAAAGACACTTTATGATGTGCCAAGATCGCGGATACTCATATTGCTTGAACGGGTAGATGCTTGTTAGAGTTTTAACGAGCATCGCCTCCACTTTGAAGTTTTTAAGGTCCTTTCTCCATAATATTTGCCCATTGAACCTTCTTCCGCTGTTAGTTGTCACTCCCTCTTAGTCAATTGGGAAATGAAGTGGAAAAACTACTCTCAATAGTACTGATCACCAACGGTGAGGATTTGACAACCATTGTCTTCCATAAGCTTTATTTGAAGGGTCAACACGTGCGAGCTCCCTGCTTGGATAAGTATGAGAACTGGGATACTTGACTTCACCCATTCTCTTCATAGTTGAGAAGGTAAGGTGGCTTCTCTCACCTCCTTGAGTTAAGAGAACTGGGGTACTCGGTTTCGCCCATTCTCTCGAGTTGAGAAGGCAAAGGTTACTCAATTTCGCGCAAAGGTTACTTGATTTCGCCTGCCTCCTCGAGTTTGTACTTCATGCATTAAGCTGGGTACTAACATTCGCCTGCTCTTTGCTCACACTTCTGAAGCACTTGAAGTGGTTGCACTCCTTGCGTTGGGTTAGCTACGGTGATTCACCTTCCCACTGCTATTGAACTTGAATGCAAGAAGTTTTGCCCGAAAAGAGCAAAAGTTTACTCTAACTTGGAGTCCCCAACTTGGAGTAAGTCTTTGATAGATATGGTCGCCTTTGGGGTTGTACCGTGTTCTCCATCACCTTTGCCGCCTACTCCTCCTGAGTAGAAAGGTACAGTACCATGTACTACCTACTTCGTTCCTTGGTCGAGCACTCCTGCATCAACCCGAAGTCCCTTAATTTCAGCTATCTGGATGAGAAGCACATCGACATCGATCTTATGAAGTTTCTTGGCCTCTACCCTTCTGTCTCGTCTTGGTACTTGGAGTTTGCCTCTGCACTCTCCACCTCCTTGGCCCCTTTTGCGACCAATGTTGTCCCTTCATGAGAGCAAGGGATCGATGACTTCACGGAAGTCCCGCATCTGCGGTACCATGGCGCTGCCAAGCCCATAGCACTACTATCCGTTACCTTGCATCTTCATCCCTTCCTTCACGATCGGTAGATCTGCCTCTATGGCACTGTGGAGCTCCTCCGAGTCCACCTCCTCTCTAACCGACGCTTTTCTTTTGGGTAGCTGAGCCCCGTTGGACTCGTCGTCGCTTCCTCGCCCCTTTCGACCACCTGCTTCGACACCACTATGTCCTCCTAGCAGTTCTCCTTGGTCGATGGAGAGACAGACTGCAAGTCTCATGCATGGCCTCCGCCATCTTGTTGTAGGGCTTGCGCCGATTCTGTTCTCCTTAGCTTCCTTGGTAGCAACGTTAACACTCGGCCTTGTCCTCGACTTGCCGGGCTCCCTTGCGAATGTGAGCACTAAGTCCAACTCTCCAACTGCTCCAGTTAATCAAGTCCCCTCCATGGGACTCACGGTACTTGCAATCGACTACTCCCTCGGTGGTACCCCATATCTTGACCAAGGCTTTCATCCGATGCAAGCTTGATGCATACACACGGAAGACCCTCTGCGGTACTATGGCATTCACTCCTTCAATCCACGCCCTTCTTCTGTTGCATTGTTCACCAAGTGGAGCTCCCAGCTCCTGATCATTCACATGATCATGTCCCCCTCCATGGGACTCACTGGTACGTGCACTTGGACTTCTTCCTCGGTGGTATACAGCTCCCATATGCTGATGACTAAGGCTTTCATCCAATGTAAGCTTTGATGCACACACGAAGATCTGCCTCTGCGGTACTACGACATTCACTCCTTGAATCCAAAGCCCTTCTTCTTGTTGTGTCGTACACCAAAGTGGAGCTCCCAGTAACTCCTAATCATACCTCCGCCTGATTTTGTCCCTCATGGGACAAGATTGCCACTATTGCATTGCCACGAACTATTCCACCACGATCCGCTGCACCATGTCGCCTCCTGGTGACATCTCCATTGCATACAGATTCTTGTGTGATGAACTCGGACTACGACTTCTCCACGTGTGGCCTCTACCAACACATCGTAGGGCCTCCGCCATCTCCGATTTTTTTGTTCGCTCCCTTGGCAATTCCCTTCGTCCCCCACTCCTGGGGTACACCTGGACGAAGCATAGCTCTAGGACAGTCCGTCTCCTAGTAGCTCCTGAAGTCCTCTGACTTCGTTAGAGTTGGTGCACCATTGTCTGGATCTTGGGCCTCTATCCCCTACCAACACAATCTTGCTATGCACCTCCTGTTCTTGACAACTCGAACGGCAACACTGTGGCATATTCTTCAAGAGTACCCGCCTCTGCGTCCTCTTGCCCCGTACTAAGGTCTCATGATCCTAATTTTGCCTCCGCAAGTTGAATCACCTTAGTTGCTCCATCAAATGCATCTCTGAGGTAGCTTGCATGTGCCTTGAAGCTCCCTTCATCTTTGGCACCATGCAAAATAAGTCTGTCCCATCAGAATGAAGAACCCATGGAACGACATGATCCCACTCTTGCCTCTACAAGAGATCATGCCCTTGACCTCTGTCTAAGGAAAGCTCCGTGCCTCCGCTCCATGTTCCATCTTCTATGTCGACTCCCTTCATGTGGCTTGGATACTTCATCGAGTTCCACCCAAGTCGCTCTGCTCCTCGATTTGCACTGAATTGATAGTGGCCCTCACGTCCACCATTCCACGGGTCAGCCCTCTGTTGAGTTCGATTTCTGCCTTGACTCTAAGTGTGCCTTCATATGATGTTGCCTTGGATTGCTCCCCCACTTGATCTCGAAATGCATCCACCAATACATTACCTCCTTCGAGATCATGCGACAACTCTTCGTCGCTCACTCGGTCCGTTGAGCCTTATAGAGATATAACCCTGAGAAACTCTTCCTCAATATGTGCAGTCCGTTGCACATGAGTCTCCCACTAGAGAACTAGGACTTATCCCTCCTGGATATCTGTCCTGCTGGAGCAACTTTTCTCTTTATATACTTCCCACTGGAAGTTTTGAAGACCATCATCCCCTTTGGACTACTCCGTCTTATCGAACTTGTGCTTTGTTCTGCCCCCACAAATGTACTTGCTAGATTGCGACCCTTCTTCAATACAATCTCCACTGCACCCTTCAAGGTCTAGCAACATGCTGAATTTGTTGCACATTTCATCCACCTACGGACATATCCTTTCCATGTTGAAGAGAAAGTTCTGATGCTCCATGGCGCCGATTTCTAATCGCGCCTTGGGATGGCCACGAACACTCTGTCATCCGTGTACAAGCCCTTGTATGAGTTTTGAATCCTTCGAGTTAGCAATTCTCCTCACCTCCGTGAGCTTTGCATACCTCTTTCGGTCGTTACACAACACCTCCCACCTTGCACGGTCTCATCTTTCACCAAGCACCCTGCTTTGCCTTAAGCACCGTCAAGTTTCGTTGCCAACGTCGAGCTATAGCTTAAACTCAACCATTCCAATCTTTGTGTGCTACGTATTCTTCGTCGCTTGCTTGTCCTCGTGGTGCCTCCCGCGCAAAGGGGTTGGCTATTTCTTGAATGCCAAACCAGGATGCCCGCTCCTCTGAGCGACTCCTTTCCCTACATCTCAATGTCTTTCCCAAGCGTTGCGCGTCGGCCGTCCTCCACAGCCTAGCTAGGTCCCCACATTTGTATGGCAAGTGTTTGCATGTGCTTGTCCCGCTCGATACCACATTGTCACGGGCTTAGCTGATTTTGCCTAAGCCGTGGCACCCATGCGTGTCCGTCCGCAGTCAGCCCTCCCGAGATCTCCTAAAATCCCAGACTTACAAAAGAGAAAACGGGCCAGAAGAAGCAATTTCCATGGGATCCACAAGCAACTGCTCAAGAAAAATACTTTATAAAGCCAAAATACAAATTACACCCATGGACATTATAAACTCAGAGAGGTTGCACACAAAGGATAATGGTCCACTACAGACCGAACCCCCACAAGTGCTTATAAGACACACTTGTATTTACAAGCCAAACTTGGCCATAAAGCAAATCAAACTAGGGCTTCCAAGCCTACTGTAAGCCCACTTCTTATTGTACAAGATATGTACCTAAACCGAAGGACACAGACTAACACAAGCATTCCATCGAACACCTTGTTTACATTGTTGTCCGTGACAAGTTGGAGAGTTGGACTACTTCAGTGCTCACATTCGGTTAAGGGAGCTCGGCAAGTCAGAGGACAAGGCCGAGTAAGCGAACGTTGCTACCAAGGAAGCTAAGGAGAATAGAATCGGCGCGAGCCCTGCAACAAGATGGCGGAGGCCATACATGAGAGTTGGAGTCTGTCTCTCCATCGACCAAGGAGAACTGCTAGGAGGACACAGTGGTGTCGAAGTAGGTGGTTGAAAGGGGCGAGGAAGCGTCCTCCGAGTCCAACGGGGCTCAGCTACCTAAAAGAAAAGCGTCGGTTAGAGAGGAGGTGGACTCGGAGGAGCTCCACAGTGCCACAGAGGCAGATCTACCGATCGCGAAGGAAGGGATGAAGATGCAAGGTAACGGATAGTAGTACTATGGGCTTGGCAGTGCCATGGTACCGTAGATGCGAGACTTCCGTGAAGTTATCGATCCCTTGCTCTCATGAAGGGACAACATTGGTCATAAAAGGGGCCAAGGAGGTGGAGAATGCATAGTCAAACTCCAAGTACCAAGACGAGGCAGAAGGGCAGAGGCCAAGAAACTTTATAAGACCGATGTCGATGGGCTTCTCATCCAGATAGCCGAAATTAAGGAACTTCGGGTTGATGCAGGAGTGCTCGACCAAGGAACGAAGTAGGCAGTACATAGTACTGTACCTTTCTACTCAAGAGGAGTAGGCGGCAAAGGTGATGGAGAAGACGGTACAATCCCAAAGGCGACCAGACCTAACAAAGACTTACTCCAAGTTGGGGGACTCCAAGTTGGAGTAAACTTTTTGCTCTTTTCGGGCAAAACATCTTGCATTTCAGAAGTTTAATGGCAGTGGGAAGGTGAATCACAGTAGCTAACCCAACGCAAGGAGTGCAACCACTTCAAGTACTTCAGAAGTGTGAGCAAAGAGCAGGTGAATGTTAGTAACCACCTCAATGCATGAAGTACAAACTCGAGGAGGCAGGCGAAATCAAGTAACCTTTACCAAGCGAAATTGAGTAACCTTTGCCTTCTCAACTCGAGAGAATGGGCGAAACCGAGTACCCCAATTCTCTTAACTCGAGGAGGTGAGCGAAGCCAAGTAACCTTACCTTCTCAACTACGAAGAGAATGGGTGAAGTCAAGTATCCCAGTTCTCTTACTTATCCAAGCAGGGGAGCTCTGCACCAGTTCAGTGACCCTTCAAAGAAAGCTTATGGAAGATAATGATTGTCAAATCCTCACCGTTGGTGATCAGTGCTATTGAGAGTAGTTTTTTCACTTCATTTCCCAATTGACTAAGAGGAAGTGATGCGAACATACTTGAAAGTGACAACTAACAGCGGAAGAAGATTCAATGGGTAAACATTATGGAGAAAGGACCTTAAATACTTCAAAGTCTGTGAGGCGATGCTCGTTAAAGCTCCAACAAGCATCTACCCAGTTCAAGCAATATGAGTATACTGCGATACTGGCACATAATAAGGCAGGTCTTTTCCTTCATCAGAGGGATCCGCGAGAACCAACAAGGATTAGCTCAATTCAGCCAACCCCACACCAGATTCAGTTATGGGTGAGTTGAAGCAGCATGGCGGATTAGCGTTCGACTACTCAACAACAGCGGCGGAGAGCGGCTAGGAGCCAAAGGGGCATGTTGCAGCCAAAGCAGAAGATTAAAGATTCAGCAGAATGCGAGGAGATGCAGCGTCTACAGTGGCTTCGACGAGGACGTCGAAGGAATAAGTGGGGGAGAATGTCACGGACAACAATGTAAACAAGGTGTTTGATGAAATGCTTGTGTTAGTCCGTGTCCTTCGGTTTAGGTATATATCTTGTACAACAAGAAGTGGGCTTGCAGTAGGCTTGGAAGCCCTAGTTTGATTTGCTTTATGGCCAAGTTTGGCTTGTAAATACAAGTGTGTCTTATAAGCACTTATGGGGACTTCGGTCTGTAGTGGACCATTATCCTTTGTATGCAACCTCTCTGAGTTTGTGATGTCCATGGGTGTAATTTATATTTTTGGCTTTATAAAGTGTTTTTCTTGAGCAGTTGCTTGTGGATCCCGTGGAAATTGCTTCTTCTGGCCCGTTTTCTCTTTTTGTAAGTCTGTGGGATTTTAGGAGATCTCGGGGAGGGCTGACCTTTGCAGACGGACACGCATGGGTGCCGCACGGCTTAGGCAAAATCAGCTAAGCCCGTGACAATGTTCTTGAGTAGTTGCTTGTGGATCCCGTGGAAATTGCTTCTTCTGGCCCGTTTTCTCTTAGGAGATCTCGGGGAGGGCTGACCTTTGCAGACGGACACGCATGGGTGCCGCACGGCTTAGGCAAAATCAGCTAAGCCCGTGACATTGTGGCCAAGGAAATCATGATGTCATATACAAAATCTTGGGTGACGTCGAGGCAATCTCAGCATCAAGTGCGGGATCACACCTGACACCCACTGTTAATCGATGTGATAGGTCGATGCAATGTATATGACAAAGTTAACAACATGACAAAACCTCACGTACAAGCGATGCAAAGTGCCTAAGGCATATCTCAACCAGTCCATTAGTTTTTGCTCCAGTTCGATATCTCGGGCAGTCCATTAGTCTTTGCTCGAGTTCAGTTTCTTGTCCAGTCCAGCAATCCCTACTCGAGTTCAGTATCTCGACCAATCCATCAATCCCTGCCCGAGCCTAATTTCTCAGCCAATCTGACAGTCTATCTCGGACAGTCCAATAGTCCTTGCTCGATTCGGTATCTCAGCCATCCATTAGTCTTTGCCCGAGTTTGATATCTTCGTTAGTCCATCAGTCTTTGCCCAAGTTCAGTTTCTCGACTAGTCTAGCAGTCCTTGCTCAAGGTCGGTATCTCAACCAGTCCATCAATCTTTGCCCAAGTTCGATATCTTGGCCAATCCATTAGTCTTTGACTGGGTTCAGTTTCTCGGCCAGTCCAACAGTCCCGACATAAGTTCAGTATCTCAGCCAGTCCAACAGTCCTTGCCCGAGTTCAATATGTCAGTCAGTTCACCAGTCCTTGCCCGAGTTTAGTTTCTCAACCAGTCTATCAATCCCTGCCTAAGCCTAGTTTCTCAGCCAGTCTGACAGTCTTTGCTTGAGTTGGGTATCTCAACTAGTCCAATAGTCCGTGCCCGAGTTTAGTATCTCGGCTAGTACATCAGTTTTTGTCCGAGTTTGGTTTCGGTATGTCCATTAGTCTTTGCTTGAGTTCAGTTTCTCAGTCAGTCCAATAGTCTCTGCCTGAGTTCAGTATCTCAGCCAGTCCATCAGTCCTTGCCCGAGCCTAGTTTCTCGGCTAGTCTGAGTGTCTTTGCCCGAGTTGGGTATTTTGGCTAGTCCAATAGTCCTTACTCGAGTTCAATATCTCGTCTAATCGATCAATCTTTGCTCCAGTTCGGTATCTCGACTAGTCCATCAATCTTTACCCTAGTTGTTAGGACCCTAGCTGAGTCAGGTCCTAGTCGATTGAGTTAAGTCCTTAAATTGGGCCTTGTTGGCCAGCCTAGACCTAACATTAGGTCTTCTAGAAGGAGATTTGAGTCCATTATAATAAATCAACCCAAATCGTAGTAGGGTTAGGATTCAGTTGAACTAGAGTCTGGTTAGGAGTTGAAGTTGGATACGGTTCAAAGTCAATTGAGTCATGAATATAATAAATTCTAATATAGCCGACACCCCTAGGAAAGAAGTAATTGGCTAGAGTTAGGGAGGAGTTCTTATGGGATGGGAGTCTCTTAGCCGCCTCCTCCTCTTAAGAGAGGCCGACTAGAGAAAGAGGGGGAGAGTTCCACTTAGCTTGAACTCTCTCTAGGGTGGAATAAGAATAAAGTTAGGAGTTCGAGACCCCTATAGTCGCCGGCCATATCAAGGTTAGGCGTTGGTTAGAGGTTAGGAGTTGAGGGGAAGAGGAGCCTTAGTTGGAGTAGGAGATTCATTAGGAGTTGGAGTCTTCCATTAGGGAGGAGTCTTTACGATGAGTCATATTATGAGTTAGAGTTTAGAAGCCCTATAAATAGCATGTATTCAGCCCTCTTTCCATCATCAATAGATCAATTTACTTTCATCCTTTGTGTAGAAAACCAAGGAGGGAGGAACTCCTATAGAGTTCCAAGGAGGCCGATCCCCTATAGAGATCACCCCAAGCTTAGAATCTGCAAGAGTTCTAACACTTGGAATCATAGCATTGTTCTTGGTGTCTCATTTCCCTTCATCAGTTGCCCATCATCCTTCTATAGCCGCCCAAGCAATTCCCATAATTGCTTAGATCGTCGCCGAATTCCGTCGTCATCTCCACCATATCATATCATGTTTTGATCTCCTCGAGAATTACATCAAGTTATGGTTTTCTACCTTACTGCTGCTACAATTGAGTTATCCTTAACTGAGAAAAAATAAAAAAAATTATTCCTATCTCACTGCATAAACTCTTTATCCCAAAGTTTTCATCTTTACGATGAAAGTTGCGTTGTAGAATTCAGATGCATACGATTGCTTGTTTTTTTATCTTGCTACTGCAATTTTTCTAACCAATCTTCTACGAGTTTTTTATGATGGCTTTAGCACTCCTTAACAGCAGATTCCCTTTTTGTACAAACATTATCAATATAACTGTTGATCTTTTATGTCAAACTGTTGAACTTTTAACGTAAAAATCTATAGCATCACCTTCTCGTAATCTTTGATATTGTTGAATTCCTTGCTATTGTATTATTTCATAAATTTTTTTATTGATATTACCTTTCCCTTACCAGTAGATCTCCCTTGAGTTTTACTGAAATCCTTGTCATGAATGCTGGAAAAAATTACATCTATCTTGCTGAAATTTTCTGATATAAAATTCTGCTGCTACCATACTTTATGGTGTTTCTTGCCGCATACACGCCTGATCTTGACCCAACTTGTTACTACCATTATTCTTATCCATCTCACTGCTATCCTCATAGGTTTTTTGCTGTTATAATCCTCTAAATCATTACTGGATCTTTCATCGTAAAACTATTATTCTCAACAAAAAATTCTACAGTAACAACTTTGGCACTTCTTGCCGCGGCCCTACCAGACTGGTTGTTACCACCCACAGCAACCTTAAACCATCTTCTTGACCTTAAACCACTATCCCCAAAACCCCTTATAACCTCTATAGTAGCCTTAAATTGTAGCATCAACTACACCTACGATAATAGCCTATCGACGTAAAATTCTACAGCACTATCTTTCGGTGTTTTTTACTGCACCCATATCTGATCCTTATTGAAATTGTTGCTACCACCCACATCACACTTAAGGCACTCTTCTAGCCTTAAGACATAGCCATTGTAACCTATTTCTATAACCCTAACAACACCTAAAATTGTAGCCCAAGATAGCGACCTATCGTAGCCACAACCCTCCACCACCGATCTTATCTTCCGCTGCCACCAAACCTTCCACCACCGTATGCCCTTGACCCATCAACAAAAAAAAGATAGAAACATCTCAAATCTAGAGGCATACATAATGGTATCTCAAGATTCAACCGATGTTAAGTTTGAGATATTTGAATCATGACTTGAATCACGCATGGAGGACAAATTATATGCTTTATTCGCATAATTCAAAATTGGACGATCTCCAAGCCCGACAAAATTGTAGCAAGGTGAAAGTTCAAAGAGGCCTCCCAAAAAGGAAGAATAAGCCACTGATTTGATGCAGCCATGCATGAGGATGGACTTTTGCCGATGGAAAGAGGGAGACTCAATAGGATGGCTTTCGCACATATTGCTACTTTCGTTAGCACCAGACACTAGAGGCTTCCTTGGTGGACACTACTGTCATCCACCTCGAAGGAGATATAATTCAGTAGGACAATTGGCTTGAATATACTAAAGGAATCTCAATGTGGATACAATTCAAAAGTAGGCTGCTGAACCGCTTTGGACCAACCAAGTACAAAAATATCAATGAACAACTCGCAAAGATCCGATAAACCTCCATGATCGAAGAATACCATATTATGTTCAAAAAAATATCTTACCTTGCTCATGATTAGTCTGACAAATAATTATTAGGGACATTCATCGAAGGACTCAAGCTAAAAATTAAAGGAGAACTTAAAGCGTGGCAGCCCCGCACCATGATAGCCGTAGTTTCCTTCACTCGAATCCAAGAGGAGTAGCTTAACCAAGATGCTCAAAGGATGAGAACCACTCTAGACCAGCAACATATAAACCTTCAGCACCCCCTGCTCCCAACTATCCTTCACTGCCAGAGAAATTGACCAAAGAAGAACTTTGCGATAGATCGGTAAAGGGCCTTGGTTGGCATTACAATAAACTTTGGACCTGCAACCATCACTGCAAAAAAGGGAAGTTTCTCATGATATAACCTACTGAAGAATATGAAGAAGAGGACATTGAACCAGAGGAGGAGAACACGAAAGAGAACCCGCAGCCAGTTGATTGTATGACTCACACTCTAGCCGACCATGCGAACCCACAAGCAATGAAAGTTAAATAATCTCTTAAGTAACAACCCGTAACCATCCTCATCAATACCAGGAGCACAATAACTTTATGAATAGCAAGGTTGCTACCCAATTGATGCTCCAAAATGAAGATTACAGTAGGTTTGATATTGAGATCGCCGATGACCAAATTTTAAAGTACTCGTAGGTGAAATTATTTCTACAAGGCCAAAGGATCATTACTGATTTTTTTCCTCCTCCCTCTTGATGATTATGAGGCAGTGCTTGACACCAAATGGTTGACTATGTTAGGTGATGTTCTCTAAATTTTTTTTCAAATTTATCATGAAATTTTTTAGCCATTGGAAACAGACGATCCTATGCGGGAAACGCAGGAGCAATATGATAATGGTTTCAACACAGTGAATGGAGAACGTATTGCACAAAGTGAACAATGCTTTCTAATGCAACTCAAGTAGCAACATATGAGGGAGCCGACAAAAATTGAAGACCCAAACTCTCTCTAATTGCTTGCTGAATTTTCAGATGTCTTTGCCGAACCGCGCAGCCTACCTCTTACCCAATGACATGACCATCGAATGCTGATTCTCCCGAGCAAATCAGTAGCAAACACTTGGCAATATCATTATCCTCACCTCTAGAAAGTTGAAATAGAGAGGATTAAAGATGAGATGCTTGAAACAGAGTCATTTGGCTAAGTTGCAGTACCTACTCTTCACTGGTGCTAGCGTTACCCGACCTTGACAAAGTGTTTGTGAGTGACGCATCGGGAGCTAAAACTTGTGTTATCCACATACAAGATGATTAACCTATAATATGCATCAAGGCTCTCCCTACACTTCACATGATGCTTATGATCTGTAAAGGGATACTAATTGCTACTGAATTTAAAGTTTGGCATGATATAAGTCAACAGCATGAAGAAAAGATTAAAATAGGCTAGGTCAAATTGCAGCTCCTATCCACCTCAGACTCGGAACGAGCTCACACCACCAAGGACCTTATCAAAGGACAGCCATTATTCCTAAAGAAGGCTTGGTTACTATTAAAGAAAAACCAAGTAGCAGCTTATGCAAGAAAGAAATAGCTCTCTGACAAATACCAGAGTAGAAGGAAGTTTGTTATTGAAGATCGAGTCTTCCTTCATCTTCAGCCCTACCAGCAGGAATCTATGAAGACTCAAGCCTCATGAAAGTGGTCTCCCAATTTCTTTGGACCATATAAAATTGGAGATCACATTGGAGCCATAACTTGTGAATCAGATCTGCACACTAATTTAAAATTACAACTGATCCTCTAATAATTTCACTGCAAACGGAAGTTTAGAAAGGATGATTCAGCTCAGATCAATCCACATGACACCCAAGTTGATGAGGAGGCCTAAGTTCAACTGATGATCGTATGAGATAACAAGATCGTGACATATCATCATCCAGCCACTACTACTGATGCTGGATTGTAGGAGCAGGATGCGCCTACTATAGGGACCATGAGGGAGCCTCATGAGGAGTTGCAGATTATGATCCGGAGACATAAAGCTCAGCTATGAGAACAAGACTGATTTGAAGAGGGCGGATTTGTTAGGACTCTAGTTGAGTCGGGTCCTAGTCGATTAAGTAGAGTCCTTAGATCGAGCCTTGTTGGCCAATCTAGACCTGACATTAGGATGACTAGGAGGAGATTTGAGTCCATTATAATAAATCAGCCCAAACCCTAGTAGAAATAGGATTCAGTTGAAGTAGAGTCTGGTTAGGAGTCAGAGTTGGATATGGGTTAGAGTCAATTGGGTCATAAATGTAATAAACTCTAATCTAGACCCCCTAGTAAAGAAATGGATGGCTAGGTTTAGGGAGGAGTCTTTATGGGATGGGAGTTTCATAGTCGACTCCTCCTCTTAAGAGAGGCTAGCTAGGGCAAGAATGAGAGTTTTTCACTTAGCATGAACTCTCTCTCTAGGGTAGAATAAGAATAAAATTAGGAGTTGGAGACCCCTATAGCCACCTGTCACATCAAGGTTAGGAGTTGGCTAGGGGTTAGGAGTTGAGGGGAAGAAGAGTCTTAGTTAAAGTAAGAGATTCACTTGGAGTTGGAGTCTTCATGAAGTATCAGTCCTATTATGAGTTAGGGTTTAGAAGCCCTATAAATGGCATATATTCATCTCTCTTGTCATCATCAATAGATCAATTTGCTTTCAGCCTTTGTGTAGAAAACTAAGGAGGGAGGCACCCCTATAGAGTTCTAAGGAGGCAGATCCCCTATAGAGATCAACCTAAGCTCATAATCTGGAAGGGTTCTAACACTAGTTCAGTTTCTCAGCCAATCCAGCAGTTTCGCCTCCTCATGCTTGAGGTCCTCCTCTTTCTGTTTAGATTCATCAGTGGATTCAATTAGGAGAATTCATCCCTTCTTGCATCGGAGGTTGCGGCTCCACGGCTCGTCATAGTGCCAATGTAATCCCTTCATGAATCTGTCATAAAACTCTTCTCTCATAAGTTTCTTTGGCTGAGGAGGACGGCTGGAAGTGGATGGAGGTTTGTATACTATTGTTGGGAAACCTCAGCGGGTGCATCACATGCATAGCAAAAATCAAAACAAAAACTGATTTTTCACACAGATCAAATCATCATGCAAAAGATTGGGATCACGAGAAAAATCACAAAAATCAGAAAACCATAATGTTTGAGAGATTGATTTTACCTAGGGAGATCGTATATCCCTGTATTCCAAATCCGGATAGAGAAGATGAAGGAGGTCAAATGTTCTCCTCTCTAGCGGTATCCACATGATGGATCTCTGCAGCGAAACTCCTCCAATTTGATCTCACAACTCTTGCACAGAGGGAGGGAGGAGAATAGGACGTGGTGGCTAAAGCTGTAGCCTATCAACCATAAGTCTCCCCTCCTATTTATAGAGAGCCACTAAAAAACCCTAGGGCTCCTTTCTTAGTGGGTATTGGATCTCTATCCAATTACCCACTAACTTTGCATTATTGGATCTCTATCCAATAATCTCCTTAGGCCTCTACTTGGGCTTTAATCAAGGAGCCCATCAACATAGGGTCTCATCTAATGAGAATAAGGGCTAATTGGATCTCCATCCAATCATCTATTTGTTGAAGCATCCACCATATGTGTGTGACTCTCTAGGCCTGATACCAAGCTGGTCGTGAGTCACTCCCATCAAAACTCCTTCTGATATAGTGAATTATTGTCCCCATAATAATTCACTCGACTCATCGACTATGAATGTACTAGGCCACTACGCGATAGTCTCCAAATGGTACAGGAGGATCGAATCCATCAGACTTGTCTGTCCATAGTTACCGTGTATCTATAATACCTCATCCAACTAATATCCCAAAGACCGTATATTAGACTTGGTACTGTCAGGTCACATACGGAATCCGTCATAGTCTCGCTCTAATCAAATTCTCTCGGAGAACTTTTTCTCTCTCAATCTGAATGACCCTGGCTATGGATTTGTCTAAGTAAACATATACAGGATATTCCTCTCACGATACCGAGAGTGGATGATCTTTTATTGATACTTAATTATCTTTGTAAGGTTGGCTACCAATCCTGATAACCAGCTATACCAGATCTGAAACTTGCCAAACCTGTAAGTCTGGCATCAAAGAAAGGAGTACTCATATAATGTATCCATGGTGTCTCAAGTTTAAGGACCAGATATACAACTGTGACTATGGAATTGTTGTCTGATATATGGTATCATTAACCATACATCATTCCATAAGTAAATCAATCAGTTAACTCATTCTCCAATGAGCACCTATACTATATCCTTAATATCTCCACAAAAGTGGCTATGAGACCAGTCGCCTCTATGATAAGACCTCAGAAGAAGACTTATAGATTTTGATCGCTGAATGGGATCAACCCTTGGAATGCTATAGGGGTTCCTCCTTACTAGACTCGACACAAAAGCTGAATAAAAGATGATAATTGGTTGATAAAAGAGAGAGGGCGGCTACATCATTATATAGGTTTGCAAACCCTAGCCCATAGGGTGCTTGTCTAATTAACGTTACCCTTTTTCCCCTTCTATAGCCTACCTGCCTTAGAGAGAATAGGTGGCAGCTAGGTTGGCTCTGTTGCCGACCTAAGCAGGGGGAAACCCTAGTCGACTAACCCAATAAAGGGGGTGGTGGCCACTAAGCCCTAAGGCCCCAAAATAAACCCTGGACATACTTCTTTATATGATAGAAGTGACTAGGTGGGGTTTTATTACAATCTCACAGGGTTCTTATTAATTACTTCTAAGTGATTAGGATTTATTTAACCTTGCTAGAGTCCCATCAAACCCGCCCTCTTCAAATCAGCCTTGTCCTCAACACTGAGGTTCCAAGAGCTCCTCAACTGAACTTTGGCCTCCTTATTAGCTGGGGTATTAGTTGGAAGGATTTGGGCTGAGTCGTCTTCTTTAAATTTCTATTTGTGGTGGGATACCTGGCGGATCAACTGTAATCTTGATCTGATGTGTGAATCTGATCTCCAGGTTAAGGCCCCAATGTGATCTCCAATTTTGCAAGACCAAAAGAAATAGGGAGAGCACTTCATTAAGGCTCGAGTTTCCTAGTAATTGGGCTGGAGGTGTAGAAAAACTCGATCTTTAATTTTTTGTCCATTCTGAAATTTGTCCGGAGGTCGTTTCTTATTTGCATGTGCTGCCATATGGTTAGTCTTTAGTGATAGTGAATCTTTCGTCTGGAATGGTGACTGCCCTCTAGTATGGTTCAAGATGATGAGAGCCCAATCTGGCATGAGCATCAATTATAATTCTTCTAGTTTTACTCCTCTTTCATGCCATGGACCTGTATCCAACCATATTTTAAATTTGATAGTAATTAGTATCTCCTATAAAAACATATGGAGTGTGGGGGATGCCTCGTGTAAATTTGGAGTCGACCATCTTGCATAAGAATAGCCCCAATTCCAACTCCTGACGCGTCAGCCTCAATGACAAAAATGCGACAAAAATCAAGCAGTGCTAGGACCAGTATCATCGTCATGGTAGCCTTGAGTCATTCGAAGGCTGTAGAAGCTTGTTCTGACCATAAGAAGAAGTCTTTCTTTAGTAGGGATGTGAGAGGAGCACTAATCTTTCCATAATCTTTCATAAATTTATGGTAGTAGCCCATGAGTCTAAGGAAGCCACATAGCAATTTTATGTTTATAGGTTTCGGTCATCCTTGCATTGCCTCGATCTTCGTCGGGTCTACCACCACTCTATCCTCTGATATAAATATGCCTAAGATACTCCACTTTATGTAATAAGAAGCTACACTTTGACTGTTTAACATAAAGAGTATTCTCCCGAAGAATCGTTAGAATAGTTTGTAAGTACTAAAAATATATATCAAGTATAGGGCTATAAATGAGAATATCATCAAAGAATACCAATACGAACTTGGATAGAAAACTCTGAAAGATTTCATTTATCAGGTTTGGGAAAGTAAAAGGATCATTCGTAAGTCCAAAGGGCAATAACAGAAACTTGTAGTGGCCATTATGCATGCAAAATGCAGTTTTCGGAATATCTTCAGTGCATACCCGAATCTGATGATAATCGGAATGGAGATCCAATTTAGTGAAGACTCGGGCTCCTTTTAATTCATCCAAGAGCTCATCTATGACTGGTATAGGATATTTGTCCTTGACGGTGATAGCGTTCAAGGCCTGATAATCAATGCACATTCGCCATGTATCATCCTTTTTGCGCACTAGCAACATCGGTGAAGAATAAGGGCTGCAACTCTATCGAATCACCCTGGTGTCACGAACGGTCGTCGCTCAACCATAATGCCTTTGCTCCTTGAACCGTTCGTCACTTTTTCTTGCTTGTACATATGTTTGGCAGCTTGTTTTGCCTTTAGTTTACGTGTTTTTACCTAAGAAATGTGAGCGAAAGTAGTGTAGAAGGTCAAACGATCGCTCACATGTGAGCCAAAACCCTGTTTTGGGTCTTTTCATGTGCCGGGCTGGATGGGGTTCGGGTATATGTCGGGCGTAGGCATTCATCAGCAATTGAACTTGTCTTGCGTCCGATACCTTGGGAACCGTCGTTTGTGGACTTGCGACCGTTCCTACAACCCTCCAAAGTCCTGTTTCGCTCTCTTTCTCTCTTTTCTTTGCTGCACTCAAGGTGCTCGATAAATTGCTTGTCTGACTTTCCGCTTTGCGAGGCGGGACGTGTCCGTCGCTCACTTCTGAATTAATCAACTTCTTCTTTGTAGGTCCTACGGGACCTTAAGAGGTTGTAAGAGGGCTGACCCTTTGCGGACAGAAAACGTGTTGGGCGTTTCATGACTTAGGCAATCCCAGCTAAGTCCGGAATAGTGAGCAAGGTTGCTCTACGACTTAGGCAATTTCAGCTAAGTCTTGGGGAGTGCCGCGAGGGTGCCGCACGGCTTAGGCAAACTTTAGCTAAGCCCGTGATAGTGTGGTATCAGAGCCGGCAAGCAATTCATATGAACAGCGAAGAAGATTCACAATCTCGTCATGGTGAAACATCGTGGTGAATCGAGCAAGATGGGGCAAGCCGGACCCTTGCTCCAAGCGATCAGTAGGTCAAGTGCAAACTCGCAAACTATGGGAGTCACTCATGAGGAGCTCTATAGTGAACAAGACGAGCGTGAAGTTGGGTATTCTCCACGAGGGGAGGAGGCGCCATCTGGAGTGTCAACCGGGAAAAAGGGTCACAAGGAGAGAATTATAGCGGCGGAGACCCGCCTTGATGTTCTTGAAGCGAGCATGGAGGAACTCTACCAAGGCCAGCGAGGGCTACTTAGGGTAGAGAGCTCGCTAGAAAAAGCTGAATCTCGGATCGAGAAAGTTGAATCTATGATGGATCAACTGACAAAGGACACCAAAGATTCCGTACGACACCTACATGAAGTTGTGGTGGAACTCACGGCTAAGGTGATGGTGTTAACAAGGACTCTTGATGCAGGAGGGAACAACACCCGCGCTGCGCCACCACAAAACTTCAGGGCACCAGAGCCGCAGTGCTACAGAGGTGCTAGAGATGCCAAAGAGCTTGAAAATTTCTTGTTCGACATGGAACAGTATTTCCGTGCTACAAGGCTTGATTCTGAGGAAACCAAAGTTGCTATAGCAACAATGTATCTGAATGGGGATGCAAAACTTTGGTGGCGAACCCGTTGGGAAGAGATCCAACAAGGCCGATGTCAAGTGGATACATGGGGAGACTTGAAGTGAGAGTTGAGAACTCAGTTCTCACCAGAGAACACAGAGTTTGTGCAAGAAGGAAACTGAGACAACTCCGCCAAAGTACAACAATCCGAGACTATGTGAAACAATTTTCAGCACTGATGCTGGATATACGGGACATGTTTGAGAAAGACAAACTATTCAGCTTCCTCGATGGCTTGAAGCCATGGGCACAACAAGAACTACATCGAAGGAATGTCACTGATGTAGTCGGGGCAATTGCAACCGCGGAAAGGCTAACCGACTTTGTTTCTTCGGAGGATTTGAGAAAGAAGAAACAATCTTCGGGAAATCGCCCATCTAAATACTCTCGAGCGAAGGAGTCTGGGGGCGAGCAAAAGAAGAAGAATTTCCACAAGGGACCGGGCTCAAGAGGTAGAGTCCCAAAACCTACTGGATGCTTCTTGTGTGGAGGACCGCACACGGTGAGGGAGTGCCCACAAAAACAAGCACTCATTGCTTTGACGGCATCAATTCTACCCCGTAAGTCAGACAAGGGCAAAGCAATCACCCTTAGTTTGAGTAGTTCTGACTCCGGTAGCGACAGTGAGGCGTCGCAAGGACCCAGGATGGGAGCAATGCATTTGTTGAATGCATTGGGGGGTCAAGTGGGGGAGAATACAAATGTGAAGCCACCGAAGGCAGGAAGCAGCGAGTTGATGTATGTGGACATCAAGCTCAATGGCCGAACAACCCGTGCAATGGTGGACACGGGCGCGACCCACAATTTTATTGCCGATCGCGAAGCTAAGCGACTTGTCACGGGCTTAGCTGATTTTGCCTAAGCCGTGCGGCACCCATGCGTGTCCGTCCGCAAAGGTCAGCCCTCCCCGAGATCTCCTAAAATCCCACAGACTTATAAAAAGAAAACGGGCCAGAAGAAGCAACTCCCACGGGATCCACAAGCAACTGCTCAAGAAAAACACTTTATAAAGCCAAAATACAAATTACACCCATGGACATTACAAACTCAGAGAGGTTGCACACAAAGGATAATGGTCCACTACAGACCGATGTCCCCACAAGTGCTTATAAGACACACTTGTATTTACAAGCCAAACTTGGCCATAAAGCAAATCAAACTAGGGCTTCCAAGCCTACTGCAAGCCCGCTTCTTGTTGTACAAGATATGTACATAAACCGAAGGACACGGACTAACACAAGCATTTCATCGAACACCTTGTTTACATTGTTGTCCGTGACATTCTCCCCCACTTATTCCTTCGACGTCCTCGTCGAAGCCACTGTAGACGCTGCATCTCCTCGCATTCTGCTGAATCTTTAATCTTCTTCTTTGGCTGCAACACGCCCCTTTGGCTCCTAGCCGCTCTCCACCGCTGTTGTTGAGTAGTCGAACTCCAATCCGCCATGCTGCTTCAACTCACCAATGACTGAATCTGGTGTGGGGTTGGCTGAGTTGTCTTGATCCTTGTTGGTTCTCGGATCCCTCGATGAAGGAAAAGACCGCCTTATGATGTGCGATCGCGGGATACTCATATTGCTTGATATTGGTAGATGCTTGTTGGAGCTTTAACGAGCATCGCCTCAGAGACTTTGAAGTTTTTAAGGTCCTTTCTCCATAATATTTGCCCATTGAACCTTCTTCCGCTGTTAGTTGTCACTTCCAAGTATGTTCGCATCACTCCCTCTTAGTCAATTGGGAAATGAAGTGGAGAAAACTATTCTCAATAATCTTGATCACCAACGGTGAGGATTTGACAACCATTGTCTTCCATAAGCTTTCTTTGAAGGGTCACGAACTTGTGCGAGCTCCCCGCTTGGATAAGTAAGAGATCCGGGATACTCGACTTCACCCATTCTCTTCATAGTTGAGGAGGTAAGGTGGCTTCTCTCACCTCCTCGAGTTAAGAGAACTGGGTTCGCCCATTCTCTCGAGTTGAGAAGGCAAAGGTTACTCGATTTACGCAAAGGTTACTTGATTTCTTTGCCTCCTCGAGTTTGTACTTCATGCATTAAGTACTAACATTCGCGCTCTTTGCTCACACTTCAAGCACTTGAAGTGGTTGCACTCCTTGCGTTGGGTTAGCTACGGTGATTCACCTTCCCACCGCCATTGAACTTGGAATGCAAGAAGTTTTGCGAAAAGTGTAAAAGTTTGCTTGGCTTCGCTCACTTCCTCGAGTTAAGAGAACTGGGGTACTTGCCCATTCCCTCGAGTTGAGAAGGCAAAGGTTACTCAATTTCGCTGGCAAAGGTTACTTGATTTCTCCCTCCTCGAGTTTGTACTTCATCCATTGAGGGTACTAACATTCACCGCTCTTTGCTCACACTTCAAGCACTTGAAGTGGTTGCACTCCTTGCGTTGGGTTAGCTCGTGATTCGCCTTCCCACCGTTATTGAACTTCTGGAATGCAAGAAGTTTTGCCCGAAAAGAGCAAAAAGTTTACTCCAACTTGGAGTCCCCCAACTTGGAGTAAGTCTTTGATAGATCTGGTCGCCTTTGGGGTTGTACCGACTTCTCCATCACCTTTGCCGCCTACTCCTCTTGAGTAGAAAGGTACAATACCATGTACTGCCTACTTGTTCCTTGGTCGAGCACCGCATCAACCCAAGTCCCTTAATTTCGCTATCTAGATGAGAAGCACATCGACATCGGTCTTATGAAGTTTCTTGGCCTCGCCTTACGCCTCATCTTGGTACTTGAGTTTGCCTCTGCACTCTCCACCTCCTTGGCCCCTTTACGACCAATGTTGTTCCTTCATGAGAGCAAGGGATCGATGACTTCACGGAAGTCCCGCATCTGTACCATGGCGCCAAGCCCATAGCACTACTATCCGTTACCTTGCATCTTCTTCCTTCCTTCGCGATCGGTAGATCTGCCTGCGGCACCGTGGAGCTCCTCAGTCCACCTCCTCTCTAACCGACGCTTTTCTTTTGGGTAGCTGAGCCCGTTGGACTCGTCGTCACTTCCTCGCCTTCGACCACCGCCGACACCACCGTGTCCTCCTAGCGTTCTCCTTGGTCGATGGAGAGAGACAACTCTCATGCATGGCCTCGCCATCTTGTTGCAGGCTCACGTCGATTATGTTCTCCTTAGCTTCCTTGGTAGCAACGTTCGCTTACTCGGCCTTGTCCTCTAACTTGCCTTAGCGAATGTGAGCACCGGCCCAACTCTCCAACTGCTCTAGTTAATCAAGTCCCCTCCATGGGACTCACTGGTACTTGCAATCTGACTACTCCCTCGGTGGTACACAGCCCCCATATGCTGACGACCAAGGCTTTCATCTGATGCAAGCTTCGATGCATACACACGGAAGACCGTCTGCTGTGGCATTCACTCCTTGAATCCACCCCTTCTTGCCGTTGCATTGTTCACCAAGTGGAGCTCCCAACTCCCGATCATTCACATGATCATGTCCCCTCCATGGGACTCACTGCACGTGCACTTGGACTTCTTCCTCGGTGGTATCACTCCCATATTCGATGACTAAGGCTTTCATCCAATGTAAGCTTTGATGCACACACGAAGACCTCTGCTACGACATTCACTCCTTGAATCCATAGCCCTTCTTCTTGTTGTGTCATACACCAAAGTGGAGCTCGGAACTCGATCATACCTCAAGATGATTTTGTCCCTCACGGGACAAGATTATCTTATTGCATTGCCACGAACTATTCCACCACGATCCGCCGCACCATGTCGCCTCCGGTGACATCTCCATTGCATCTGATTCTCGTGTGATGAACTCGGACTACGACTTCTCCACGTGTGGCCTCGCCAACATATCGTAGGGCCTCGCCATCTCCGACTTTTAGTTTGCTCCTTGGCATCCCCTTCGTCCCCTCACTCTGGGTTACTCTGGATGAAGCATAGCTCTAGGACATCCGTCACTTAGTAGCTCCAAGTCCCCTGACTTGCTAGAGTGGGTGCACCATTGTCCGGATCTTGGGCCTCTATCCCCTACCAGACAATCTTGCTATGCACCTCTTGTTCGACAACTTGAACGGCAACACTATGGCATATTCTTCAAGAGTACCCGCCTCTGCGTCCTCTTGCCCCGTGCTAAGGTCTCTTGATCCTAACTTTGCCTCTGCAAGTTGAATTACCTTAGTTACTTCATCAAATGTATTTCAGAGGTAAGGTGCATGTGCCTTGAAGCTCCCTTCATCTTTGGCACCATCAGAATGAAGAACCCATGGAACGACATGATCCCACTCTTGCCTCTACAAGAGTTCATGCCCTTGACCAATGTCCAAGGAAAGCTCTATGCCTCCGCTCCATGTTCCATCTCCTATGTCGACTCACTTCATACAGCTTGGATATTTCACCAAGCTCCACCCAAGTCGCTCCACTCCTCGATTTGTATTAAGTTGATATTGGCCCTCACGTCCACCATTTTACGGGTTAGCCCTCTGTTGAGTTCGACGCCTCGACTCTAAGTGTGCCTTCATATGATGTTGTCTTGGATTGCTCCCCACTTGATCTCGAAATGCATCCCCAATGCATTATCTCCTTCGAGATCATCGACAACTCTTAAATCGCTCACTCGGTCCGTTGAGCTTTATGAAGATATAACCACGAGAAACTCTTCCTCAATATGTGCGTTGCACATGATTCTCCAACTAGAGAACTAGGACTTATCCCTCCGGATATCTCTGCTGAGCAACTTTTCTCTTTATATACTTCCCATTGGAAGTTTGAGACCATCATCCCTTTGGACTACTCCGTCTTCTTGAACTTGTGCTTTGTTCGCCCCACAAATGCACTTGCTAGATTGTGACTCTTCGCCGTTACAGTCCCCACTGCACCCTTCAAGGTCTAGCAACATACTGAACTTGTTGCACACTTCAGCCACCTACGGACGTATCCTTTCCATGCCGAAGAGAAAGTTCTGATGCTCCATAGCGCCGAGTTCCGATCGCGCCTTGGGATGGCCACAAACACTCTGTCGTCTGTGTACAAGCCCTTGCATGAGTACCGAATCCTTCGAGTTAGCAATTCCCCTCACCTCTGTGAGCTTTGCATAACTCTTTCGGTCGTTACACAACACATCCCACCGTGCACGGTCTCATCTTTCACTAAGCACCCTGCTTTTGCCTTAAGCACCGTCAAGTTTAGTTGCCAATGTCGAGCTATAGCTCAAACTCAACCATCCCAATCTTTGTGTGCTACGCATTCTTCTTCGCTTGCTTGTCCTCGTGGTGCCACTCGCAAAGGGGTTGGTCTCGTTGAATGCCAAACCGGGATGCCCGCTCCTCGAGCGACTCCTTTCCCTACATCTCAATGTCCGCTTTCCCTAAGCGGTTGCGCTAGCTGTCCTCCACCCCTAGCTAGGTCCCCCACATTTGTATGGCAAGTGTTTGCGTGTGCTTGTCCCGCTCGATACCACATTGTCACGGGCTTAGCTGATTTTGCCTAAGCTGCGGCACCCATGATCCGTCCGAAAAGGTCAGCCCTCCCGAGATCTCCTAAAATCCCAGACTTACAAAAGAGAAAACGGGCGGAAGAAGCAACTCCCACGGATTCACAAGCAAGCTCAAGAAAACACTTTATAAAGCCAAAATACAAATTACACCCATGGACATTACAAACTCAGAGAGGTTGCACACAAAGGATAATGGTCCACTACAGACCGATTTCCCCACAAGTGCTTATAAGACACACTTGTATTTACAAGCCAAACTTGGCCATAAAGCAAATCAAACTAGGGCTTCCAAGCCTACTGCAAGCCCGCTTCTTGTTGTACAAGATATGTACATAAACCGAAGGACACGGACTAACACAAGCATTTCATCGAACACCTTGTTTACATTGTTGTCCGTGACAGACTGGGACTAATCTTGGAGAAGAGCCCAAGTCGTATGAAGGCGGTGAACTCGGAGGCCAAGCGGATCTCCGGACAAGCAAAGGGGGTCCCCATCAAGATTGGGACATGGAACGGGAGAACAGACTTGATGGCGGTGCCATTGGATGACTTCCAAGTGATTCTCGGAATGGAGTTTATGCACGCAGCAAAGTTGGTGCCAATACCGTTCCTGAACTTCTTGTGTCTAATGGGAGGCGATGATCCCTGCATGGTTCCTGTTTCTCGAGTAGGAACCAAGGACCTACAACAAATATCGGCTTTACAATTGAAGAAAGGGGTGCGAAAAGGTGAATTAACCTTTTAGCGCTATGAAGCTAGAGACACTTGACGGGAGGCCATTCAGAACTCGCCATTGTGGCGAACATCTGAAGGAGTTCTCGATGTGATGCCAAAAGAGTTGCCGAGAACTCTACCACCACGCAGAGGCGTGGATCATCGATTGAGCGGAGCCGGAGTTAAGCCTCCGGTGAGACCACCATACCGCATGGCCCCTCGAGTTGGCGGGCGAGGAAGCAGTTAGATGAACTGCTAAGCGGTGGTCTCATCCGCAGTTCCAAAGCACCTTTCGGAGCTCCAGTCCTCTTCAGAAGAAACAAGATGGGAGCCTCCGATTATGCATCGATTATCGAGCCCTCAATAAGATGACGGTGAAGAACAAGTACCCTATCCCACTCATCGCGGACTTGTTCGATCAATTGGGCAAGGCAAAGTACTTCTCCAAACTCGACCTTTGGCCATGGTATTGGCAGGTGCGTATTGCAGAAGGTGATGAGGCGAAGACTACCTGTGTGACCAGGTATGGAGCATTCGAGTTCTTGGTGATGCCTTTCGGCTTAACCAACGCTCCGGCCACATTTTGCACTCTCATGAATCAGCTGTTCAAAGAATATCTGGATAAGTTTGTGGTCGTCTACTTAGACGACATCGTCGTCTATAGCCAAACACTTGAGGAGCATGTTAGACACCTCCGAACAATTTTCAAAGTTCTCAGGGAGAACACCTTATTCGTGAAGAGGGAAAAGTGCTACTTCGCCCAAACAGAGATTTTATTCTTGGGGCATCGAATTGGGAATGGGTCCATTCGAATGGACAAGGCTAAGGTGCAAGCTGTGGTGGACTGGCGAACACCAAAGAAGGTGCCAGAGTTGAGATCCTTCCTTGGGTTTGTCAACTATTATCGGTGCTTCATAGCTGGATATTCGAAGCGCGCAGCCCCACTGACGGAGTTGCTAAAAAAGGAGCAGTCCTGGAGATGGTCGGACAAATGTGAGGCGGCATTTCAAGACCTGAAGACTGCTGTGTTAGAAGAACCTGTACTCAAATTGCCGGACTATGGAAAGTCTTTTGAAGTCCATACTGATGCTTCTGACTTTGCTATTGGAGGAGTTCTTATGCAGGAGGGTCATCCAGTGGCCTACGAGAGTCGCAAGCTCAACGAGACCGAGCGGCGATATCCTGTACATGAGAAGGAGATGACAGTGGTGGTCCACTGTCTACGAGTGTGGCGACACTACCTTCTGGGAGCACCATTTGTGCTAAGGACCGACAATGTCGCATTGAGTTACTTTCAAACTCAAAAGAAACTCTCCCCAAAGCAAGCACGATGGCGGGACTTCTTGGCTGAGTTCGACATGGTGATGGAGTACAAACCCGGAAAAGCAAATGTCGTGGCCGATGCATTGAGTCGGAAAGTGGAGCTAGTGAATGCTTGGAGGCGGAGGCCAAGCAAGTCAAGCGCTCCAACTTTCTTTCCGTGATCGTGGTTGGACTGCATCGAGATCCTCAAGCTGGCTCGATTCAACTCATTAAAGAGGGCAAGGCACGACGATTTTGGGTCTAGGAGGGACTCATCTACACCAAGGGGAACAGAGTTTATGTCCCACGAGCGGATAACTTGAGGCGTGAACTCTTGAAAGAGTGTCACGATTCCCTTTGGGCTGGACATCCAGGTATCCACCGAACAATGGCTCTCATAGAGAGGGCCTTCTATTGGCCGAAGATGGGGACAGATGTGGAGGAATATGTTCAAACATGTCTTACTTGTCAACAGGACAAGATAGAGCAGCAGAAGCCAGTGGGACTTTTGGAGCCGCTGCCCGTACCAGAAAGGCCATGGGAGAGCATTTCTTTGGACTTCATATCAAGCTTGCCCACAGTAGGGGGACTTGGATCGATACTCGTGGTAGTTGATCGATTTTCGAAGTATGCAACATTCATTGCTGCACCCCTACATTGCTCAGCGGAGGAGGCGGCTAAGTTGATGATGAAGAATGTGGTTAAGTATTAGGGAGTCCCACACAACATCATTAGTGATCGGGATTCTCGGTTCTTGAGACGATTCTGGACTGAGTTGTTCAAGTTGTTGGGGTCTAAATTATACTTCTCCACAAGCCTCCACCCTCAAACGGATGGCCAAACAAAGAGAATTAACTCGCTCTTGGAGCAATATCTTCGGCACTACGTGAGTGCCAACCAACGAGATTGGGTGAAGTTGGACATCGCCCGTTCTCCTATAACTTGCGTGAGCTCTGCATCCAACAAGAGCCCATTTGAGATTATTACGGACAATGACCATCAACTCCTCATACCACAGTTATTGGTTATACAGAGTAGCCCATCAGCCTATCACTGCAAGGGAATGGCATCGTAATGCGGGCTTACTTGGAGAAGGTGGCCAAAAGATGAAGAAGTGGACTTGGGAAGGCGACCACAAGAATTTAAAGTTGGTGACATGGTGTTGGTGAAGCTCCAAGATCACTCCAATTCTTTAGACACAAAGTGCATAAAGGATTGATGCAAGTATGAAGGGCCTTTCCCAATCATCGCCAGGTAGGCAATGTCTCATACAAGTTGCAACCCAAAGATGGTTCAGAATTCACAATGTCTTCCATGCGAGCAACTTGAAAGCCTGCCAGCATGATTCCCGAAATGGTCCAACTCGACTACCCCCCACCAGAGCCTCTTACGAGAAGCGAGTTGAAACTATTCTAGCGGATCGTAGAATAAAGCTACCCAATGGAGCACAGCAAATAGAGTACTTGGTGAAGTGGCAAAAGCTTCCTCAAACAGAAGCCAGTTGGGAGCCAGAAGATGCCCTACGATATGAAGAAGCTCGTATCAAAGCCTACCAACAAGCGTCGACGAGGGCGTCGACAGTTTAAGTGGGGGAGAATGTCACGAACGGTCGTCGCTCAACCGTAATGCCTTTGCTCCTTGAACCGTTTGTTACTTTTTCTTGCTTGTACATATGTTTGGCAGCTTGTTTTGCCTTGAGTTTACGTGTTTTTACCTAAGAAATGTGAGCGAAAGTAGTGTAGAAGGTTGCAGAACGATCGCTCACATGGGCAAAACAACCAAAACAGTCCTGTTTTGGGTCTTTTCATGTGCCACGATAACCTTTCTCGGTGCGAAATGTCAGCCATTTCAGCACCTTGGAACCCCGGTGGCACCGGGCTGGATGGGGTTCGGGTATATGTCGGCGTAGGCATTCATCAATTGAACTTGTCTTGCGTCCGATACCTTGGGAACCGTCGTTTGTGGACTTGCGACCGTTCCTACAACCCTCCAAAGTCCTATTTCGCTCTCTTTCTCTCTTTTCTTTGTTGCACTCAAGGTGTTCGATAAATTGCTTGTACAACTTTCCGCTTTGCGAGGCGCGGGACGTGTCGCCGCCATTAATCAACTTCTTCTTTGTAGGTCCTACGGGACCTTAAGAGGTTGTAAGAGGGCTGACCCTTTGCGGACAGAAAACGCGTTGGGCGTTTCATGACTTAGGCAATCCCAGCTAAGTCCAGAATAGTGAGCAAGGTTGCTCTGCGACTTAGGCAATTTCAGCTAAGTCTTGGGGAGTGCTGCGAGGGTGCCGCACGGCTTAGGCAAACTTTAGCTAAGCCCGTGACACTGGTGTTAAGCATCTCTTTAATGATGTTCTTGATCTCATCCTTCTGCAAGTGAGGGTAGTGGTATGGATGCAAATTTATTGAAGATTTGCTCGACGGAATAGGAATATGGTGGTCATGCGGTCGGTTTGGGGGCAGCTCACGCGGCTTCAGGAAAATATCTGCGAATTCATCCAGGTAGAGGGCAAGCTTAGGATCTGAATTTTGTATATTCTCCCCCTTAGATGGCTATTAGATATGCATTAAAAATCTATCATGTGCTTTGTGCAAAACTTTCTCCATTCGTTGCGATGAAACGGTAAAAATTTGGCTCCCGCGCTTGCCTCGTAATGTGACCTATCTTCGTTTGTAATAAAATTTCATGATTAATTTAGAAAAATTCCATGAGATATCACTTAGTGTTGTGAGCCATTCAATCCTGAGTATGGCTTCATAATCATCAATGGATAGGAGAAAGAAATTAGCTACCACTTCTTGGTCTTGGAGAAGTAGTTTCACCCGTGGGCACCGTTGGTCGCAATTGAAGATTCGACCATCGGTGACCTTTATGTTGAACTTGTTACAACCTTCGATTTGAAGTGCCAAGTGTGCAACAACCTTATTGTTGAGGAAGTTATTTGTGTTATCCGTGTCAATGAGAACAGTGATGGGTTGCTATTTTAGAAGACCTCCAACTTTTGGCAATGCGTGCATTGCGTAGTCGGTCGGTTGGGACTCTTCCTCCATAGCTTCTTTTTTAGGTTTAAGGGCTTTTTAGATTTTTTATTATCCTATATCCTCTACTGATTCAATCACAAGGAGCCAACCCTTTTTGCAGCGATGTTCGCGGCTCCATGGTTCGTCATAATACCAACACAACCCCTTGGTCGATCATTCGTGAAGCTCATTTCTTGTCAACTTTTTTGGGCTTGGATGGTAGTAGAGGGGGTAGTAGATCTCGGCATGGATGGTCGGGGAGCGACTCTTGTCCTTTATACCTCGTGGTTCAATCATTCTTCCTAGATACATGCGAAGGAAATTGCCGTCATGAGTATGTATAATTATCGTGCCTTTACTTCTCCTCGGATCTCCGGCATTAAGCCCTCAGTAAAAGTACCTAAAAGTTATTTCTCAGACCAATTATCGTGGTATTCTTGTATTGTAGAGGTTTGATGAATCTTTGCCAATTATCTGTCGATGTTATCGAAATCGGTTGGTCCGAAGCGGTTTAGTAGTCCTTCCTTGAATCACTGCCAAGAGAGTCCTCCATGGATATGTTCAAACTAATTAAACCACTGAATAGTATCTCCCTCAAGGTGTATGGTAGCAATCTCCACCCGTGTAGCATCGATGGTTCGGTAGAACTAAAAATAGCGCTCCGCGCGAGAGATCCATCTGATTGTGTCTCCTTCTTCCCATCTTGGGAAGTCAACCTTTATGCGTTGATTGTTGGGATCAGAGGTGATATATCCATGCTCTTGAGGATCATCTTGCCGATCTGAAGTCTCTCCATGGTATAACTTCCTCAGGCCTGATGGTCAGCCCATGCTGAATTCGATGAAAATTGATCGCATCTTCTCCTCCATACGGCTTTTAAAGGCTTCAAATTTGGAGTTGATGGCCTCCTCTGATGCCATGGTGTATGCCTCTAGATCTGTAATATTGAAATCTCTCTTTTGTCATCAGGTTAGTGGCATGATAATTTTGGAGAAGGGGGTTGCCAGTTGGAAGTTGAATCGGTTTGGATGGGAGTAGGCTACAGTTTAGGATTGATTTTGGTGGTTGTTTAGTTTCAATTTAGGGTAGAATTTTGAAGAGTTTTTAGTGAGGATGGTAGGGTTTGGTGATAAGGAAAAGAGAGTCTTAAATCCCACAAAAAATAGCACTTAAATCTGATAGAATTCGACGAAAAAATGGGCTGCGATGTGCTATCCTACCAAATAGATTTTACGTCAGAGAAATAATGACTTCTCAACATAAATTCCAGCGAAAAGTTCAAGGAATTATGTAGAAACTCTTGGTTCAGATGTTGATAATTCCAGTAAAAAGTTTGACAAAATTTTGGCAGCATAACAGTAGGGAAATAGGGCATAAGATGAAAGGTAGACCCTTCATCATAAAAATTTTAGAACTACATGATGGTGAAAGATTACATAAGAAAACTAGTTTCAGAAGGAATTTTTTCAAGAAATCAATACTAGATGAAAGCCAAGTTGATCTTTAGAATTGTATAAAAATTTTGGCCAAAAAAGATGAACAAAAGTTTGGTTTCAAGTGCCAATAAATAGAAGGTAGATTCTCCATTGTAAAATTTTAGCACTGCATGATGAAGAATCACAGCACTATAAGTCTTGATCCAGAAGGAGTTTTTTGATGAGATTAGTCTTAGAAGAAAGCTAAGATGATCTACAAAATTATATAAAATTTTTAGCTAAAAAGGATGATTAAAAGTTTAGTTCCAAGAAGCAATAATCGGTTGAAAATTTCTGAAGTATTTCACCTTCGCAATGATGATAATGTTTGTGATAGTAAAATTTTGTGGCAAGAAAGAACAATTTCTCCCATGTATAAGATAGAGGAATACCAGTATCAAGAGGCGTGGACTTTGGAGTTTTTACCAGATCTTTGATGTTGATGCAGAGAAAGGCAACAGATTGATGGATCTACAGTTTGGTGGGCAATGATGGAGGCGACGTCGAAAGCAATTGTGGGAATTGCTTGGGAAGGTGGAGGCGACTAAGATGGCTACAGGGCAGCAAGAATGTAGCTCTAATACTATATGATAAGACCCCAGAAGGAGCCCTATAGATTTTGATTACTGAAGGGGATCAACCCTTGGAACACTATAGGGGTTCCTCCCTCCTAGACTCGTCACAAAGGCTGAATAAAAGATGATAATTGCTTGATAAAAGAGAGGGGGGCGGCTACATCATTATATAGGGTTGCAAACCCTAGCCCATGGGGTGCTTGCCTAACTAAAATTACCCTTTTGCCCATTCTATAGCCTACCTGCCTTAGAGGGAACAAGTGGAAGCTAGGTTGGCTCTATAGCCCAGTAAAGGGGGCAATGGCCACTAAACCCTAAGGCCCCAAAATAAACCCTAGCTACACTTCTTTATAGAATAGAAGTGACTATGTGAGGTTTTATTATAATCTCACAGGGTTCTTATTGATTACTTCTAAGTGATTAGGACTCAACCCTGCTAGAGTCCTATCACTCCATCATATGGATGGGTATATAGTACACCGATCTGTCCGGTTATCTCGATGTCCCACTCAAGTAACCTATGATCGGGATTATTTAGGATCTGTGTTTAAAGGTGAATCGATCTCATTATCATGATCTCATCACGATCTGATTCCATTTCACAGAACCAAGGGCATCACAATATATATGAAATAGGTAATATAATATGAGAATATACCAATATTAATCATAAGCAAAAAGATCACATAGTGTGTCACACGTGCCATCACTCACGTGATTGGCTTGTAGGGCACCTGTAACCATCAATCTCCCACTTGACCAAAAACCAATCACCTGTATGTCTGATCTCCATCAGACCCCTGTGACGCTCAAATACAATATGAGCCAGCGGCTTTGTTTGTGGATATGCAATATTATCTTCGGATGGAACTCTTTCCATTGCTATATCTTTTTGGGTCATGATTGCTCTAATTAGATGGAACCTCCTCAGAATAATTCTAATGAGACCTAGATTCTCTTGTTAGAGTTATCGCCTGTCGCTATCGTAATATATAGGAGTCAACTCCATACTGCTTGGTATGACTCCCAAATCCTTGATAAACTTCTTCATCCACACCCCATCCTTTGCTGCTTCTGCTGTGGCAATATATTCCGCCTTTATGGTCGAGTCAGCAGTAGTATCTTGCTTAGAACTCTTCCAGCTTATTGCTTCTCTATTCAAGATGAAAACATACCTTGAATTTGACTTGCTATCATCAATGTCAGACTGAAAACTTGAGTCTGTGTAGCCCTCAACCTAGAGGCTACCTCCTCTATATATCAGTAAAAGATCCTTAGTCCTTATCAAGTATTTAACGATACACTTTACCACCTTTTAGTGTTCTAAACCTAGACCTGCCTGATACCTGCTCGTGACACTTAAAGCATGTATTATATCAGGCCTGATACATAACATCGCATATATGATAGACCCTATCGCTGAGGCATAAGGTATCTTATCCATGTCTACCCTTTCTTTAGGAGTCTTTGGGGACATGCTCCTAGAAAGTGATACGTTATGTCTCATCGGTATAAGACCTCTCTTAGAATTTTCTATGCTAAACCTTTTGATAATGGAGTCTATGTACCTGAATTGGGACAAGCTAAGCATCCTCTTGGATCTATTTCTATAAATATGGATCCCCAAAATATATAATGCTTCCCCTAAGTCTTTCATGAAGAAGTTTCTAGATAGCCAAGCCTTTACTGTAGAGAACATTCTTACATCATTCCCAATAATTAAGATGTCATCCACATATAGCACCAAGAAGGTGATAGCACTCCCACTTACCTTCCTGTACACACAAGGCTCATCTTCATTCTTAAAAAAGTCATAAGATCTAATCACCTCATCAAATCTTATGTTCCAACTTTGGGAAGATTGCTTTAATCAATAAAAGGATATAAGCAACCTGCACACTTTATCTGGACTCTCTTTATATATGAATCCCTTTGGCTGTATCATATACACCTCCTTCTCGAGGTTACCATTGAGGAATACAATTTTGACATCCATCTGCCAGATCTAATAGTCATAGTGTACTGCAATGACCAAAATAATTATAATGGACTTAAGCATGGCTACAAGTGAAAAGGTTTCGCCATAGTCAACTCCTTGTCTTGACGGTATCCTTTAGCTACCAGCCTTGCTTTATAGGTCTTTACCTTTTCATTCACTCTGATCTTCTTCTTGAAGATCTATTTACAGCCGATGGGTATAATACCCTCAGATACATCCACAAGGTTCCAAACCTTATTAGAGTACATGGAATCCATCTCAGAATTTATAGCTTCTTGCCACTTCCCAGAGTCTATAAGCATAATAGCCTCCTCATAGGTCTAAGGATCAATATCCTGAGAGTCATCTCCACTGATATGTCCCACATATCTTTCAGGAGGGTGAGATACTCTACTAGACCTATGCAAAGTTGAAACATGTGTGTTAGGTACCTGAATAGACTTGGGCTCTGGAATGGTGCTTGAGTTAGGTTCTCCAACCTCGCTCAATTCTATCTTGCTCCCATTGTTTCCACCAGGAATGTGTTCCTTCTCAAGGAACACTGCTCTCTTGGCAATAAAGACCTTTCAGTCCTCGAGGTGATAGAAATAATACCCACAAGTTTCCTATGGGTATCCCATGAATATACAATATTCTATCATTGATTCCAACTTTTTGGGGTTGTGTCTTCTAACATGGACAGGATAGCCCCAAATCTTAACAATCTTAAGATCGGGCTTCTTTCCTTTCCATATCTCATATGACGTAGACACTACCAACTTTGATGGAACTTTATTCAGAAGGTAATCTGCAGTCTCTAGGGTGTAGCCCCAGAATGAGATAGGTAGGTTAGCGAAACTCATCATGGACCACACCATGTCTCCTTTCTAATACACCATTGAGCTGAGGTATATAAGAAGGTGTCCAATGGGATAGAATCCCATCATCCTTGAGGAAATATTAATATTCTTAATATTCTCCTCGATATGATCAAAGAGTCTTAATATTTTTTCTAATTTGGTTCTCTACCTCATTCTTATATTCTCTAAATTTTTTAAAGGCCTCATATTTGTTCATTAAGTACATGTGTCCATACCTAGAGAAATCATCAATAAATGTAATAAAGTATAAGTAACCACCTATAGCCTAAGTCGATATGGAACTACATACTTCACTATGTATGAGTTCCAATAACTCGATGGCTCTCTCTCGAGTTCCACTAGCCTACGATGCCATAGGTATGCGTTATTCACCTCATCTCTTTTACTCTTAGACATATTTATATTTATGATATATGAAGAAGTGTCTAACACATATAAGTCATTTATAAGGGTCCCTCTAGTGATGATCTCATCATCCATAATTATTGAACAACTATTATTCTTAAAAACTAATGTATATCTACTAATTATCAAACAAGAGATAGAAATAATATTTTTGATAATAGAAGGAATAAAATAGCATGTATCTAATGCAATAATAGCTCCACTAGGCAGATGTAGGGTGACCTCTCCAACAAAATATGTAGTAACTCTTGCTCTATTGCACATCTTGAGGTCCATCTCACCTCTAACTAATCTCATAGGTCTTGCGAAACATGATATATATATGATATATAAAGCCCCCCCCACCCATGTGTTATCATGAAAATCGATAAGTGGAGACTGATCATAAATATACCTTAAGCTTCTCCAAGCTTCTGTCTTGCCTTCTCTGCAAGGTAGTCCTTTTAGTTTCTCTTCCAATGCACATCTTGGCCGATGTGGAAGCATTGTCCTTTGTCCTTCTTGCGCAGTCTCTCTTGGCAACCTTTACCTTACCTGGTCTTTCTTTGCCCTTGCCCTTCTTAAGGATCTTAATGGCCTTCCTTTTCTTTTTGGCCTCACTAATATAGAGAACTGGCTTCTTCTTCTTGAGTCACCTCAATCTTGCTCATGTTAAAATTAATGATGAAGTGAAAAAAGAAATCTGGTAGGGACTAAAGTATAAGATCAACGCACAGGTTATCCTCTAGGACTATTCCTAGACATATGAGTTTCTCGATCCACTCTATCATCTTTAGGATATGGTTCTCAACTGATGTCCTTTCTATTATCCTGGCTTGGAAGAGTCTCTTAGATATCTTATATCTTTGAGTTCTTCCCTATTCCTCAAACAGTTGACAGAGATGAAGAAGGATAGAATCTACATCCATGCTCTCATGTTGCCTCTGTAACTCAGGAGTCATGGAGGCCAACATGTGACATTTTGTCAATGTGGAATCATCTATGTACTTCACATAGTGAGCAATCTCATCCTCGCTTATCCCTTCTTTCGGTATTAGCACAATTGTATCAATGACGTATGTAATTTTCTCTACGTGAGAACAATTCTCAAATTACAGAGCCAATCTGTATAGTTTAGACTAGTAAGGTAGTTGGCATCAAGTATGCCACATAGGGGGTTTGTGAGTGACATGTTTCTGACAAAATAAGATATAGCAAAAATAAATAATATGCAGATTTTATAGTAAATACTAATTAAGATATGGACTTTTATCTTAATATACTCCCACTATTTTCTTAGTGAATTATAGTGAATCATGCGACACCCTCAACATGTGAGACAAAAGTCTCCAGCAGACTCCTAGTGGGGATCGGGATCCAATTGGCGTCTTAGTGCAATCTCGAGGGACTCGACCAATTATACGAAGCCCAAAAGATAGGCAACTCTTGCCGATCACAACTCCTTATGATTCACGTTGCGTTCAGCCTCCGAATCATCATGGTCTCAAGGGACTTAACCAACCATGATATTCAGTTAAGTCATCGCCATCATTACAAGATGAGTCTGATTTGATGGTATGCCTTTGAGGGATTTGACCAAGCATACCATATCCTCAAGTCACCGGTGACATCTCTATGTTGTAGGCAAAAACTCGATCACATAGATATGTGAGCCTTGAGGGACTCGACTAACTCAACCGATGTCGTGATTCAATTTCTTCCTATAACGATGGAATACCACGTGGGTCAATCTTATTGCCTCATGCTTACTGACTTAATATTATCATATGAGGGGTTTTTGTTTCATATTGATCTCCTAATATATCGTGTCACACTCATACATAATTAATATATATCTACATCGCATGCAAATATATATATACATATATCTAGTAGGTGTATAACACATCACATATGCAAGCCACACCGGATGATCATAAGTCGTCAGCTAATATGATTAAGCCCGAGCCAATGGGCCTAATCATTCATAATAGGATATATGTGTGCTTCGACGTATCTCCATGCCCTATGATTGTTGATCTCATCATCATCGGTTTCGTCGGATCGTTACATTACCATACATCATAATCTCCCACAACAGCATCGTGGGTCCCGTTGTCACCTCCACGCTCCCGTTGCGCCTCTCTATGTAATTACAAATAATCATAGGCATGTAGACCTGATAATAAATGAGAAAAACAGAGGCTTACAGGCTCAAATAATAACAATAATCATAATTACACACGTCACAACACATGGCTTATGATCATCCATCCACATCATACATCACATGTACATCACATCATATATAGCATTACTAGATATATATAATAATTAATTAAATTATTTAATTAATTATTTTTTAGAAATCATGGCATGCTCAGAATTTCTAGAATTATTAAGGGTATTTTTATAATTCTGGATAAGAGGATAGTCCTCGAAATTTCTAGAATTATTAAGGGTATTTTGAGAATTTTATACATGAAGATAGTCCTCATAATTTTCCAAATTTAGAGGGGTGAAATAGTCCTTTTCTCAAAAGAAATGCCCTAGGTCCTCCTCTTCCCTCTCTGCAACGCCATTGTCGCTACCCCAACGCAAGCGGTGAGCGCCATCCCTCTGTGAGTAGGTGGCCTTGCCCCTATGGCCTCGGTAGGCTATGAGGCTGGTCACGATTGCCCTTGCGGGTGCCCAGCGCGGCCGTGCTCATGAGCACCTCGCCCTGCGGGTTGGCGTAACCGCCTTGTGCAGGGGCCTTGGCGTGTGATCGCCCCTTTGCAAGGGGCCTTGGCCACAGCCGGTTGCCCCTTGTAGGTGGCTAGGCCGTTGCCGCTCCTATAGGAGGCTGGCCGTGGCTGGCCGCCCATCCTCCTCCTCACGACATTTGCGTAATTCAATCTCATCACACGCAATTTAAAATCAATCTTTTGTACGAAAACCTTCACTCTGATACCACTATTCGGGAACCTCAGCGTGTGCATCACATGCACCATGGAAATCAAAACAAAAATTAGTTTTCCACGCAGATCAAATCGTTATGCAAAAGATTTGGATCATGAGAAATATTACAAAAATCGAAAGACCACGATGTGTGAGAGATTGATTTTACCTAGGGAGATCGTATATCCCTGTATTCCAGATCCGGTTGGAGAAGATGAAGGAGGTTAAGCATCCTCCTCTCAAGCAGTATCCATACGATGGATCTCTGCAGCGAAACTCCTCTATTCTGATCTCACAATTCTTGCACAGAGGGAAGGAGGAGAATAGGAGGTAGTGGCTAAAACTGCAGCCTATCAACTATGAGTCTCGCCACCTATTTATAGAGAGCTACCAAAAAACCCTAGGGTTCCTTTCTTAGTGGGTGTTGGATCTTTATTTAATTATCCACTAACCTTATGTTATTAGATCTCTATCTAATAATCTCCTTAAGCATCTAATTGGGTCTTAATCAAGGAGCCCATCAGCATAGAGTCTCATCTAATGAGAATAGGGGCTAATTGGATCTCCATCCAATCCTCTATTCGCTGAAGCATCCACCATATGTGTGTGATCCTCTAGACTCGATACTGTACTGGCCGTCCATCAGAACTCCTTCTGATATAGTGAATTATTATCCCCATAATAATTCACTCGACTCATTGACTATAGACATACTAGGCCACTATGCCATAGTCCCCAGATGGTCCAAGAAGATCGAATCCATTAGACCCCAGAAGGAGCCCTATAGATTTAGATCCTTGAGGGGGATCAAACCTTGGAATACTATAGGGGTTCCTCCCTCCTCAACTCGGCATAAAGTCTGAATTGAAGATGATAATTGCTTGCTTAAAAAAAGAGAGGGGGGGGGGGGTGGGGGTGGCGTCTACATCTTAAATAGGGATCAAAGTCCTAGCCTAAGGGAGCACTTGTCTAAGTAGAATTATCCTTTTGCCCCCTATAGCCATCCTACCTGAATAGGAACAAGGGGCGGCTAGGTTGGCTCTATAACCGACCAAAGCAGGGGGAAACCATGGCCAACTTGCCCAATAAGGGGAGCGACGGCTACTAAGCCCTAAGGGCTAATCTAAACTCTGGTCATACTCCTTTATAAGATAAGAGAGGTCTTATTACAATCTAGTAGAGTTTTTATTGACTTCTATTGAAATGATTAGGACTCAACCCTGCTAGAGTCCTATTAAGTCTACCCTCTCAGAATCAGCCTTGTCCTTAAGGCTGAGGATCCATAAACTCCAGGAACCGAGTCTTCAGCTCTTCGTGTGACTCCCATGTTGCATCTTCAAATGGTAAGTTATTCCACTTCATAAGTACTTCAGTGGAGGGGCTTCGTCAGCACATCACAATTCTTCAATCAAGTCTAGCTTCAGGTTAGGCTTGGATTTCACCTTCAATTATAGTGCTTGGTACCTGAGTCTGAGCCAGTTCATGTTCACCCAATTTCAGCTTCAGTAGGGATACATGGAAGACGAGATGAATTTTGGCATCATCTGAAAGTTTAAGTCGATATGCCACGGCCCCAATGCATTCCAAAATCTGATGTGGTCCATAAAATCATAGAGATAGTTTCATTGATGCTCTAGTGTTGATGGATAGCTACTTATATAGTTGTAAGCAGAGGTAAACCTAATCTCCTATTGAAAATTCTCGCTCACTCCAGTGATTGTTTGTTTGTTGCTTCATTCCAGCTTGAGCGATAGTTAGGTTGTCCTTCAGCAACTGTAGCAATTTATCCGTATTAATTAGGTCTTGGTCAACTTGATCCACTTTGGTCGAACCAAGTACATATTTGGGAATTACAGGAGGCAATCGACCATACAATACCTCATAAGGGGTACATTTAGTCAATGAATGAAAAGTTATGTTGTACCACCATTCGGCCCGAGGAAGCCACCTTGTCCACTCTTTGGGCTAGTCGCTAGTGAAGCATCATAAGTCTTGAGGCATCTATTCACCACTTCTGTTTGGCCATCTATTTGTGGATGATAGGCTGTGCTCATCTTCAATTGGGTGCCCTATAGGTGGAAGAGCTCGGTCCAAAATTTACTTGTAAACACCCTGTCACGGTCACTTAATATCGATCGTGGCATCCAATACAATTTCATAATATTTTCCACAAAAATCTGGGTAATAGTGGCAGTAGAATAGGGATGTCTCATAGCACAAAAATGAGCATATTTAGTTAGGCGATCTACCACCACAAAGATCGTGCTTTTACCTTGAGATAGTGGTAGTTCTTCCACGAAATCCATGGAGATGTCCATCTAAGTCAAATCTAGTATAGGTAGAGGTTGTAGTTTACCAGGACTTGCCATTGTTTCCCCTTTATGCCACTGATATATATCATATTTATATACATAGTCATAAATTAATTTTTTTATACCCTTCCAGAAGAAGTTTTGCTTCACCCTTTTATAAGTCCTCAAAAATCCAGAGTGCCCTGCCGAAGGTGAAGAGTGCATTTCATACAAAATAACTTGAATGTGAGGAGAAGAAGGAACAACAATAATTCGGTCTTTATAGCATAAATCCTTCGAGTCCCACGTGTATTGCCCTACAGAATCCGGATCCTTCTCTAATTTTTCTATGATACTTCAAATTTCTGGATCATTCTTCCACTCCTCCCTAATGTGTTCGAGGATGTCGATGGTGAGAAGGGAGATGGCTAAAATTTTTGCTTGCCTTGGGAGCCAAGATAGAGCATCTACAAAAATAATCTCTTTTCCTTTTCGATAAGTAATTTCATAATCAAAGCCGAGAAGTTTAGTTACCCAATGTTGCTGCTCTGGGGAAGATATTTTATGCTCCAAGAAATACTTATAACTTCAGTGGTCAGTCTTAATCTGAAAGCGCCGACCAATCAGGTAGGGTCTCCACTTTGTGATGGCGTGTACAATGGCAAACATTTCTTTATCATATACCGACATTTTCAAGTGTGAGGGAGATAAAGCCTTGCTAGTATAGGTTGAGAGGTCAGCCATCTTGCATTAGAATACTCCAATCCTAACTCTGGACGCATCGGCCTCGATCACGAAGGTACGGCTAAAATCAGGCAATGCTAGAACCGGCGTCATCGTCATGGCAGCCTTGAGTTATTCAAAGGCTATAGAAGCTTGTTCCAACCATAAGAATGAGTCTTTCTTTAGTAGGGATATGAGCGGGGCACTGATCTTGCCGTAATCTTTCATAAAGTTTTGGTAGTAGCTTGTGAGTCCAAGGAAGCCATGCAGCAATGTTACGTTTATAGGTTTCGGCCATCCTTGCATTACCTCAATCTTCGTCGGATCTACCGTCACTCCATCTTCTGATATAATGTGCCCAAGATACTCCACTTTATGTTGTAAGAAACTATACTTTGACTATTTCACATAAAGAGTATTCTCCCGGAGAATTGTTAGAACAGTTCATAAGTGCTGAAAATGTATATCAAGCGTAGGGCTATAAATGAGGATATCATCAAAAAACACTAATACAAACTTGTATAGAAAACTCTAAAAGATATCATTCATCAAGCTTTGAAAAGTAGAAGGAGCATTTGTAAGTCCAAAAGGCATTACCAAAAACTCGTAGTGGCCGTTATGCGTGTGGAATGTACTTTTCAGAATATCTTCAGTGCATATTGAATCTGGTGATAATCAAAACGGAGATCCAGTTTAGTGAAGACTCATACTCCTTTTAATTCATCTAAGAGCTCATCTATGATAGGTATAGGATATTTTTCCTTGACGATGATAGCATTCAAGGCTTGATAATCAATGCATATCGCCATGTACCGTCCTTCTTGCGCACTAGCAACACCGGTGAAGAATAAGGGCTGCAACTCGGTCGAATTAACCCAGTGTCAAACATTTCTTTGATGATGTTCTCGATCTTATCCTTTTGCAAGTGAGGGTAGTGATATGAACATAAATTTGCAGGAGGTTTGCTTGGCAGAATAGGAATACGATGGTCATGTTGTCGGTTAGGGGGCAGCCTGCGTGGCTCCGTGAAAACATCCGTGAATTCATCCAGCAAGAGGGCAAGCTTAGGATCTGAAATTTGTATATTCTCCCCCTTAGATGGCTGTAATATATGCATCAAAAATCTCCCATGTGCTTTGTGCAAAACTTTCTCCATTCGTTGTATCGAAACGGTGGAGATATGGCTCCCGCACTTGCCTCGCAATGTGACCTATCTTCCTTTGCAATAGAATTTCATAATTAATTTAGAAAAATTCCAGGAGATGTCACCTAGTATTGTGAGCCATTAAATCCCAAGCACGGCTTCATAATCATCGATGGGTAGGAGGAAGAAATCAGCTACCACTTCTTGGTCTTGGAGGAGTAGCTTCACTCGCGGGCATCGTTGGTCGTAATTGAGGATTCGACCGTCAGCAACCTTTATGTCAAACTTCTTGCAACCTTTGATTTGAAGTGCTAAACATGCAGCAACCTTACTATTGAAGAAGTTATTTGTGCTACCTATGTTGATGAGAACGATGATGGGTTGCTACTTTAAAAGTCCTCCAACTTTCATCGTCTACGGATTGGAGTAGCTGGTCAATGCATGCACTACATAGTCGGCCAGTTGGGGCTCTTCCTTTATTGCTTCCTCTTTGGGTTTGAGGCCTTCTTCAAATGGTTCATTGTCCTCATCCTCTACTGGTTCAATCATAAGGAGCCGACCCTTCTTGCAGCGATGTTTGCGGCTCCATGGTTCGTCGTAATGCCAACACAATCCTTTGGTCGATCGTTCGCGAAGCTCGTCTCTTATCAATTTTTTTGGTGTGGGGGCCCAGATGGCAGCAGAAGGGATAGTAGGCCTCAGCATGGCTGGTCGGGGAGCAACTCTTATCCTTCGTGCCTCATGGTTCAATTGTTCTTCCTAGATTCGCGTGAAGAAAATTACCACCATAAGGGTTTACGGTTGTCGTGCTTTAACTTCTCCTCGGATTTCTGGCTTTAGGCCCTCAATGAAAGTACCTAAAAGTTGTTTCTCAGACTAATCTTCAGATTAGTTAGATAAATGCTCAAACCTCATTTGGTAATCTTGCATTGTACAAGTTTGATGAATCTTTACCAATTGTCTGTCGATGTTGTCGAAATCGGTCGGATCGAAGCAGTTAAAAGCCCTTCCTTGAACCACTACTAAGAGAGTCCTCCATGGGTGTGTTCAAACCAATTAAACTACTAAATAGCATCTCCCTCAAGATGTATGGCAGCGATCTCCACCCGTGTGGCATTGGCAGTTCGGTAGAATTGAAAATAGTGCTCCGCGTGCGAGATCCATCTGATCGAGTCTCCTTCTTCCCATCTTGGGAAGCCAACCTTCATGCATGGATTGTTGGGATCAAAGGTGATGTGTCCATACTCTTAAGGATCATCTCACCATTCTGAAGTCTCAACATGGTGTGACTTCCTCGGGCTTGATGGCCGGCCTATACTGAATTCGGTGAATAAGGATTGCATCTTTTCTTCCATGTGGTTTTCAAAGGCTTCAAGCTTTGCATTAATAGTCTCCTCCGATACCATAGTATACGCCTCAAGATCTGTAATATTAAGATCTTTTTTCTATTGTTAGGTTAGTGGCATGGGAATTTTGGAGAAAGGGGTAGCCGTTTGGAGGGTGGATTGGTTTAGGTAAAAGTAGGTTGTAGTTTAGGGCAGATTTGGGGCTACGGTTTTATAGAGTTGAGGCTACAAATTGATGTGGTTTTAGGGCCAATAGCAGTAGATGAAGGCTAGGAAAATAGGTTTTAGATCTAGGATAGATGGCCGCAAAGGTAGGTGTCTCGGTAAGGAAAGTTTTCTAAAAAGGTAAGTGGATCGATAAGAAAGTAGGCTGATTTGGGTGGTTGATTTGGGGGCTGTTTGGATTTAGTTTAGGGTAATATTTGGAAGAGTTTTTGGTAAGGATGATAGGGTAATATTTGGAAGAGTTTCTTTATGAAATTAATTTCAGATGAAAGATAACTTGATCTTGAGAATTGTGTAAAAATTTTGGTCAGAAATGATGAACAAAAGTTTTGTTTCAAGTAGCAACAATCGGTTGAAAATTTACTACAGCGTTTCACCTTCGCAATAGTGATAATGTTTGCGATGGTAAAAAATTACAGCAAAAAAACTTTGGAAAACTTCTCCCACATATAATATGAAGGATCTTGTAGTATTGAAGAGGTGTGGGCTATAAAAATATACAAAATTCTAGATCAAATGCAGGGGGCAGCGGCAGACTGATTTGATCTACTACTGAGGTGGAAGGTAAAGGCGTGTGTCATAGCAATTGTGGGAATTGATTACGAAGGTGGAGGCAGCTGAGATGGCTATAGGGCAGCAAGAATGTGGCTTTGATACTAGATAATAAGACCCCAGAAGGAGCCCTATATATTTTGATCCTTGAGGGGGATCAACCCTTGGAACGCTATAGGGGTTCCTCCCTCCTAGACTCAGCACAAAGGCTGGATTGAAGATGATAATTGCTTGCTTAAAAGAGGAGGGGTAGTTACATCTTAAATAGGGATCAAAGTCCTAGCCTAAGTGGGACTTATCTAAGTGAAATTACTCTTTTGCCCCTCCTATAGTCATCCTGCCTTAATAGGAACAAGAGGCAGCTAGGTTGGCTCTATAGCCAACCTAAGCAGGGGGAAACTCTAGCCAACTTGCCCAGTAAGGGGAGCGGCGACTACTAAGCCCTAAGGGCTAATCCAAACCCTGGTCATACTCCTTTATAAGATAGGAGAGGCCTTCTTACAATCTACCAGAGTTTTTATTGACTTCTACTAAAATGATTAGGACTCAACCCTACTGGAGTCCTATCACTATATTCCCTCATCCAACTAATATCCCAGAGACCATATATTGGATATGATATTGTTAGGTCACATACGAAATCTGTCATAATCTCGCTCTAATCGGATTCTCCTAGAGAACTCTTTTTCTCTCAATCCGAATGACCCTGGCCAGGAATTTGTTTGAGCAAACACATACGGGATATTCCTCTCACGATACCGAGAGTGGATGATCCTTTATTGACACTCAATTTCCTTCATAAGATTGGCTACCTATTCCGAAACCAATTGTATTAGATCTAAAACTTTCTAAATCTGTAAGTCTGGCGTCAAAGAAAGGAGTACTCATACAAGGAATCCTTGGTGTCTCAAGTCTAAGGACCAGATACACAATTGGGACTATGGAATCGCTATCTAACATTATGTATCATTAACCATACAACATTCCATAAGCAGATCAATCAGTGAACTTATTCTCTAATGAGCACCTATACTATATCCTTAGTGTCTCCACATAAGTGGCTATGAGACCAATCGCCTCCATCATATGGACGGGTATATAGTACATCGGTCTGTCTAGTTATCTCGATGTCCCTCTCGAGTAACCTATGATCAGGATTATTTAGGATTTGTGTTTAAAAGTGAATCGATCTCATTATTATGATCTCATCATGATCCAATTCTTATTGCATAGAACCAAGGATATCATAATATATATGCAACATATAATATAATATGAGAATATGCCAATATTAATCATAAGCAAAAAGATCACACAATGTGTTACACATGTCATCATTCATGTGATTGGCTTGCAGGGCATATGTAACCAACAACTACTAGTCATGGTGTGGTTCTTATCCTCTAAACATCTTGATTAAGCCACTCCTCTTGAAGTCGTGTGAAGGAGATCACTGCCATCATTATGTAGGGTCGACATGCTTTGACTTCTTCTCGAATTTTCAACTTCAACCCTTTAATCAACATCCCTAACAATTGCTTCTTAGACCAATCATGTGCTTAGTTAGGTAATCTCTCAAACCTGGTCTAGTATTCTTGGATTATGGAGGTTTGTCAGATCTTCATGAGTTGACTATTGATGTTCTCGTATTCAAATGGTCCAAAGTGGATCAACAGCCCGCTCTTAAATTGTCTCCATGTCAGAACTTCTTGGTTGTGCTCAAGCCAATTGTACTATTGTATTCTATCTCCCTCGAGGTGGATGACAACGTTGTCCACCATGGAAGCCTCTAGTGTTCAATGATAGTGGAAGTAGCGTTCTGCGCATAAAAGCCATCTCATCGGGTCTCCTTCTTCCCATCGAGGGAAGTCCACCCTCATGCATGGTAAATCAAATTAATGGCTTGTTCTTCCTTCTCAAGAGGCCTCTCTTTGTGATATAAACTTTCACCTTGCTATGATTTTGTAGGACACAGAGATTAGCCAACTATGAATTTTGTGAATAAGGCATGCAATTTGTTCTCCATGCGCGATTCGAAGGCCTCCAACTTGGCACTGATCAGATCTACCGATGCCATGATGTAAGATCTTAGATCTGTGATGTTCAGATCTTTCTCTTGCTATTGGGTCAATGGTATGAACTGGTTGAGTGGATTGGTGGTCAAAAGAGGTGGTGGATCAAGGGTAAATGGCTGCGGTTTGGGGCTGATAGGTTGTTATTTTTGGTTGCTATTGGGGCTATGGTTTGGAGCTGTTGTAGGGGCTGTAAGTGGGGTTTGGTGATAAAGGTTTAGGGTTAAAGGGGTGACCTAGGGTTGCTATCGATGGCAGCAACCGATTTGGTAGGGATTGGTGGTCGAAAGGGTGATAGATCAAAGTTACGATTTTGGATTGATAGTTTATGGTTCAAGTTGCTATTAGGGCTATGGTTTTAGGGTGTTGTGGGGGCTACAATGGGTTTTGGTCATAGTGGTTTGAGGCTAAGAAGAAAGTTTTAGGGTTACTATTGGGGGCAGTAACCAGTTTGGTGTGGTTCCGACAAGAAGTGCCCAGGAACAAGGTTGTGGTAGGCTACTGTTTGGGCTATAATTTGTGTTGCTGTTTGGGCCAATTGTAAGGATTAAAATTAGGCTACGACTACTGAATCATAGGGTTAGAAGGGCCTTAAGGGTGATGTGGGTGGCAGCAACAGGTTTGGTAGGATTTGGTGTTGTATGTGGTGAATAACAGCAAAAGGTATAGTAGTAGAATTTTACATCGAAAATTTAGCAGTTTGGCGACAAAAATTCTAGTGATGTATTAGAGTATTATGATAGCAAAAAACCCATGAGGATAACAGCAAGATAGATAAGAGTAGTGGTAGCAACAAATTTGATAGAGATTGGTTGCGTATGCAGCAATAAACACCGAAAAGATGCACCGATAAAATTTTACGTCAAAGATTTCAGCAGTATAGACATAAAATTTTCAGCTGTTCGTAACAATGATTTGAGTAAAACTCAATGGGAATCCACTAGTAAGGAAAAGGTAACACTGTTAAAAAATTTGTGGGAGAATATATCAGCAATAAATTTGGCAAGATCAAGGAGTATGAGAAGGTGCCGTGATATATTTTTAGGGTTAAATTTTCAACAGTTTGGGCGTAAAATTTGAATAGTTTGTATGAAGAATTTTTTTTTAGAACCCAAAGGAAATCTACTAATAAGAAGTGTCAAGCCATCATAAAAAACTCGTCGAAGATAAGGCAGCAAAATAATGGCAGCAAGATCAAGAAAGGGCAGTGGTATGCGGTTGAAATCTGTCATATAACTTTTATCATAAAGATGATAACTTTGTAATGATAAGCTTATGCAGTGTAAAAGAGAAACACCTATTTTAGTTTTTTTGGATTTAGGATAACTAAATCGCAATAGCAATAAGGTAGATTACTAAAACCTGATACAATTTGCAAGGGGATTTGCGGCCATGGTGATGACAATGGAGTTTGGCGATAATCTTTAGCAATTATGGGAATTGCTTGGGTGGCTAGATGAAGATGATGGGTGGCTACGGAAGGGTAGCAAGGCACCAAGATCGCTGCTCTAATACCAAATATTATAACCCTTATGGATTCTAGGCGGGTTGATCTCTATAGAGGATCGACCCTAGTATAACTCTATAGGGGTTCCCTCCTCCAAGGTATTCGGTATAAGGCTAAAGAAAAGATTGATCTATTCATAATGAAATAGTGGTGGCTGAAGAAAAGATTGATCTATTCACATGAGTTTATATAGGGACTCAAAATCCTAACTCCTAATATGACTCGTACTCCATGAAGACTCCTCCCTAATGGAATACTTCAACTCCTAGTAAAACTCCTACTCCTAGTAAACTAAGACTCTAACTCCTAATTTAACTCATAATCAACCTTAGAGAGAGTCCTAACTAAATGGATCTCTCCCTTTCTTATCTTAGTCACCTTCTCTCAGCCCTAGCTAACTTCCTCTCATTAAGGTGGGCGGCCAATTAGATTGATTACAAGATTGACTTGGATGACCTTACCCGAATTCAACTCTAACTTCTAACCTAACTCCAGTTTAGCCGAATCTTAACCCTACTAGGATTTAGGTTAATTTATTGCAATAGACTCAAGTCTCCTCCTAGCCAACCTAATGTCAGGTCTAGGTTGGCCAACAAGGCCCAATCTAAGGACTCGACTCGATCGACTAGGACCCGACTCAACTAGGGTCCTAATAGTAATTTAACATAACACATGTGGTTTATAGCCAATCATTGCATGATGAATCTGGCTTTGATACTATTGTTGGGAAACCTAATAGGAGTATCACATGTATAGCGAAAAATAAAAAACCAAACCAGTTTCCCATATTTATCAAATTGTCGTACAATGATTGATGTACAAAAAATCATAAAATTGAAAACTGTGTAATACATGTTGGATATTTTACCTCTAGAGATCATATATTCCTGAAAAACTAAATCTAAAGGAAAGGATGAAGGAGGTTAGATGTCCTCCTCTATAATAGTATCCACACTGTGGAAGAACTAGTAATGCTTGTCCCTTACAGTGTAGAAACGTTGCAACTTTTGCACACCACCTTGTAGCAAGTATAGAAGAACCTCTTTCTTCTTCATTGTCCTTACGCACCAAGGGGAGAGGTAGTCATCTGAGAAGAAAAGAGAGAGGAGAATAGGAGGGGGTGACTAAAAGAATAGCCTATCACCTTTCTCGACCACCCGTTCCTCTAATTTATAGAGAGATCTTATCACCTTAGTGGGAATCAGATATCTAATTACCCTAACCTCTTGGATTATTGGATCTTTATTCAATAATCTTAATTCACCTCTAATTGGGCATCATCTAAGGAATCCATTAATACTTGGTCTTATCCAATGAAATAGAAGCTTATTGGATAACTCATACACACTCTACTTACCACAGCATCCACCATATGAGTATGAACCTCTAGGCCCAATACTGAGCTAGTCGTGAGTTGCAACTATCAGAACTCCTTCTGACTCAATGAATTATTATCCTATAAAAATTCACTCAGCATATTGACTGTGGACACACTAGGCAATAACTCCATAATCCCCAAACGATATAGGAGGATCTAATTCATTGAACATAGTTGTCCTCAATTATCATGTATTTAGAGTCCCTCATCTATTTAATATCTTAAAAACCGTATATTAGGCATGGTTCCATCAGGCCTCATAGTAATCTATCTGAGTCTCACTCTAATCAAATTCTCCTAAAGAACTATTTCTCTCTCAATCCGATCGACCTAGCCAGGGATTTGCTTGAACAAGAACACATGGGATATTCTTCTCTGATACCAAGTGTGGATAATTCTTTAATTGATACTCAATTACCTTCATAAGGTTGGCTACCAATCCCGATATTTGATTGTACTAGATATAAAACTTCCAGACCTATAAGTATGATGTCAAAGAAATGAGTACTCAAACAAGACATCCTTGGTGTCTTAAGTCTAAGGACCAGACACACAACTGGGACTGCGGAATCGCTATATGACGTTATGTATCATTAATTATCTAGCACCTGCACTATATCTCTACTGTCCCCACATAAGCAGCTATGAGATCAACTGCCTCCATCATATGGACAAACATATAGTACACCGGTTTGTCTGGTTATCTCGATGTCCCTCTCAAGTTACCTATAATCGGGATTATTTAGGGTTAGTGTTTGAAAGTGAATCGATCTTATTATCAATATCTCATCATGATCTAATTCCCATTGTACAGATCCAAGGACATCAAAATATTTGTACTCTTTGCATAGAGTTTGTTATGATCAAGTTGGCACTAAGAGGAGGAGAAGGGAAGGGGTGGAATTAGTGCAAGTGCAAAAAGAACTCGTTTTGAAAATTTTACTTAAAGTAAAGAAGAAATTGGAAGTGTTTCTTAGAATTCATTGAAAGAAAGTTGTAATATCCCTTATTTCTAAAATACTTATAATGATCTATTTTAAATTATTTATAAGAACCTATTTGTAAATATGATGTTTGTTTAATAATTCTCTTAATTAAATAATTTTATATTAGAAACTTATTGCTAGAGATCAAAATGTGAAACTTAGAAATTTGATATGAATTATGAAATATTCACATTTAAGTTATAAAAGAAAAGGAAAAGGGTCATCTCACTACCTAGTTTAAAGATGGTGCCACTTATGTATATTGCATAGGTGACACATAAGCATCTTTCTTGCATGCTTGTCACCTAACAACCTTTATATTAGCCAAAACTAAGTAGCAATTAGATGAGAAAACTTACCCAAAAACTAAGAAAGAGAAGACTTTGAGAAAGAAGAAGAGAAGAATAGATTTGGGGGTTTTGGGATTTTGATTAAATTCACACATATGGGATCAAAATCTTCAAAGGCAAGTGTTCTAACCTCATCCTGTATAAGGACTTAATCATTGATTTCATCTCAGTTTGATATAATTTTGAAAGAATTATAGCTTAGAATATGATATCTCTCTCATTAGATGTTAAACTATGAATGTGAAAAATTTTGACACTTTGACCTTGTTGCATTTTTCTAGCTGTAACTTTCTGCATTGAACTATAATTTAGGCAAAACTTAGTTCATTCGAAAATAGACTTATAGATGTTTCTTTTGATATTAAAATTAAAAAATTTAGAGTTCACTAGCCTACCCAAATATTTGTTTAAATTGATCTTAAGAAATCTGTAAAATAGAGATATTGTTGCCTCACCTTTAGTTATCAAATTATCTGTAACTCCTTGTTACAAACTTCAACTTGTATGAGACTTATTTTATCTGAAACTAGATTGATTTAGCTTTTAATAATTTCTTTCCTAAGTAATTCAAATCATGATTGGCTATTTAAATAATTATATAATATATCTCTTAAATTATGCCAAAATTAAGCCTTTGTCGATTTTGCCTATTCTTATTCACTCCTTTAAAAATTAATTTTTTTTACTAAAATCCTTACTTCCATTGAGCTTTACATTATTGGTCTGAAATACTAAATACTCTTATCTTTAAATAATTTGCATACCTGAATAATTTATTTGATATTTACATTTGTATAGCATTGTTTTGTATAGGCGCATGCATTTTTGTTGTTTTGCATATGCTTTCGATATGTACCAAATTTATTATTTACATGTCCTCTTATACTCTAGTTTTGTGGGATAATATGAACCTTTGCCAGAAATGGTAAAAGGAGTTATGCTTAGAGCCCGTGATGCTCTACCGACCCCCTATAACTTCACTCAAACATAGGTGGATGGTACTCTTAGACGTGGGAGACTTATGTTTGGTAGTCATTCAGAAATGGATGAACCATATTATGTTTATGATCGCACTTCACCCTCTATGTTTTTTATATGATATCTAAAGCATTTCTTTTAAGTTTATATGTGCGCTTTGGATAAGAATGAAATGAATGTTATGTCAGTTTTGATATTTGAGCTTCTATTCCTTATTTATTCATTTGATAAACTCTGAAATAATTTATACACTATTGATATGCTTTAAAATATTTTATATTATTATTTATATACTCTAAAATGTTTTATATGCTGTTGTTATATTCTAAAACATTTCATACGTCATTACTATGCTCCAAAATGTGTTATATACCATTGATATGCTCCAAAATATTTCATACATCCTTGATATGCTTTAAAATGTTTCATTTGTCATTGATATATTTTAAAATATTTTATACGCTATTAATATACTTCGAAATACTTCTTACACCATTGATATGCTCCAATTACTCTTTATTCTTTTTATTATGAATCAAATATGTTTTGAATGAAATGACATTTGTAATTTTGTATCGAATGAGCTGATATCCATGATTTCTTATATCTCTGCCTTATATTTTGATACCAAGTTTGTTTAAAACTATCCTCCCTTGCCTTGGATATGTTAGTCACTTGCTGAGAATTGTAGCTCACTCCGTTGCTATATAAATTTTCAAGTTAACTTGTTATTTAATAAAATATTTGAAACTGGGCTGAGGCAATGGAAAGCTAGAAGATTTTGGGCAAATCTTTATTTGTTGATATGTTTTTATTGTATAAGTATGCTTTATGTCTAATAGAATGTTGACGATAAGTTTTGCAGTGACGTATCTTGAAAATATTTAAAGGAACATCCTTGATATGCTTTAAAATGTTTCATTTGTCATTGATATATTTCAAAATATTTTATACGCTATTAATATACTTCGAAATACTTCTTACACCATTGATATGCTCCAATTACTCTTTATTCTTTTTATTATGAATCAAATATGTTTTGAATGAAATGACATTTGTAATTTTGTATCTAATGAGCTGATATCCATGATTTCTTATATCTCTGCCTTATATTTTGATACCAAGTTTGTTTAAAACTATCCTCCCTTGCCTTGGATATGTTAGTCACTTGCTGAGAATTGTAGCTCACTCCGTTGCTATATAAATTTTCAAGTTAACTTGTTATTTAATAAAATATTTGAAACTGGGCTGAGGCAATGGAAAGCTAGAAGATTTTGGGTAAATCTTTATTTGTTGATATGTTTTTATTGTATAAGTATGCTTTATGTCTAATAGAATGTTGACGATAAGTTTTGCAGTGATGTATCTTGAAAATATTTAAAGGACCTTTCATGTTTAGGATTTTGGAATGTTAAGTTAATTTGTATAACGATATAAACTCATAGTAAATTTTGGTTTTGTGATCATATTGATTTTCACTCTTGTGGATTTATAAAGTGGTTTTTATTTTGTAGAGTTGGCTCGGATTTTATAAATATTTGGGTGAAGTGATGCATTATAAACTACATAGGTTTGATAGACATGGATTTGAAGTTTGAATGTTTCTTAGTGTCATTAAATGTTAGTTTGGAATCCTGGATTTGGTCTGTTGATGAATTACAATGTTTTCATATTTAAGATGGTTTCATGCCTCATTGAATGTGATAATTCAGGGGGCATGACAAAGGTGGTATTAGAGCATAATTTGAGTATCACTAAGACATTTTTATTGATAAGCTATATATGTAATATATCTTGAGGTTTAGTGACTATTATAGAGTGACTGAAAAAAAAAAATTCTTTTGATGATTTTAGGAAGCAAGGATGACGAGGTCATCAGGTTCTTCTGTTGCATCGACTTCTGATCAATTGACCAGGATCATGAGAATTCTTGAGGCTATGAAACGTATGATGCAACAACAAGTCCAACAAGGAGGAAATAATAAAGCAGGGATATCAAGTCAGGCTAGACTAGGAATAAAACAATTCAAGAAGCTTAGCCCTCTAAGTTTTGGCAGTGAACTTGATCCAATAGTGGTTGAACAATAGATGATGAGAATAGAGAAGATATTTGACATCTTCAATTGCCTTGATGATCAAAAAGTTTCTTTTGCCACTTTTATGTTTGAAGGAGAAGCAAAACATTGGTGGAGAATGCTAATGTGAATTTTTGAAATAAGAGACGAACTTGGAAGGTATTTACAGAAAAGTTCAATAAAAATTATTTTTCAGATTGTATCAGAGATAAAAAAGAATTAGAGTTATTAAATCTCATTCAGGGAAACTTAACAGTAGCTAAATATGAAGCAAAATTCACTAAGCTATCTAAATTTGCCACTCGTATGACTGGTGATGAATCTAGGATGACAAAGAGATTTAAGAGAGGTCTAAGGTCAACAAGAAGGAGTCAGATATCAGCCTTAGAACTCTATGTATATATTGATGTGGTAGAAAGGGCTTTGATAATCGAAAGAGATTTGGAGGAGATACAGGAAATGAGGGGTAAGAACAATAGGGACAAGTTTACTAGCAAAAGTACGAGAGGAAATGAATATGAAAATAGTAGTAAAGGGTCAAGACATCTACATTAAGGAAAGAAAAGCCACCACAAGGCACTCATGCAAAATGTGGATTAAATCATGAAACAAGTATGTGTTATTTAGTGATTGGAGCCTATTTTGCTTACGTGAAATTAGATCATAAAATAAATGATTACCCATTGACTAAGAAGAAGGACGCACTGCCACTCAGATTATTAGCCCATGCTAGAATATATGCCATCACTGAATAGGATTCTCGAGCTTCTAAATAAATGGTCAAAAGTATTATTCATATTTCTAATAAAATATGAAAGTTTTGTTTGATCTTAGTTCCAACCTATTATTTGTTTTACAATATTTTGCTTGTCACTTGGGCACTCAACCTAGACCATTAGATTATGTGTTATATGTAACTACAGTCATTAGAGATTCTTTGACGATAAAACTTATTTATCCATCTTGTTTAATTTTTATCTGAAAATACAAACTTCTTGTTGATCTTAGTCTCCTAAAGATTTAGGCCTTTGATATTATACTTGACATTGATTGGCTATCTTGATAGGACATCAATAGGGTTGGGTCCTACTCAACTAAGTAGTAGTTAATAAAAACCCTGTGAGATTGTAATAAACCTCACTTAGCTACCTCTATCCTATAAAGAAGAGTGGCTAGGGTTTATATTTGAGGCCTTAGTGCTTCCTAGCCGCCGCCCCCTTTACTAGGTTGGTTGGCTAAGGTTTCTAGCAGGGGTGCACGGTTTGTGCAGCCCTTTAGGCCACAGCCCTCTTAACAAGGTAGGTCGACTAGAGGAAGGGTAAAAGGGATAATTCACTTAGGAAGTAGCCTCCTAGGCTAGGGTTTGGATTCCTATATAAGCTTGTAGCCTCCACCTGTTTTGAATAAGCAAGATCATCTTTTAATTCAGCCTTGTGACCGACTTATAGGAGGGAGGAACCCCTATAACGTTCCAAGGGTTGATACCCTTTAAAGATCAAATCTCCATAGAATTCATTTGGGGTTCTATCATATCTTCCTATCATGCTAATATTGACTACTATACAAAAATAATCACTTTTTGTATACCAGATCAGCCCATTTTTTGTTTGAAAGGTATTCGGTATGATTCACCTCTTTGCTTGATAATAGCACTACAAATTCATTGTCTTATACAGAAGGACTATTTTGCTATATTATATGTGTAAAAGAGTATTCAAATCAAGAAGCTTATCTAAATGAAATTCTAGTGGTTAGAGAGTTCCCTAATGTATTTCCAGATGATTTGCCTGGATTACCTCTAGATATAGGGTGAATTTTCTATTGATTTAATCCTTAGAATAGCTCCAATATTAAACCTCCCTATAGAATAGCACCACTCAAGCTAGAAAATTGAAGAAGCAACTACAGGAACTACTAGATAAGGGTTTCATTCGACCTAGTGGTTCACTATGGGGTGTTCTAGTACTGTTAATTAAGAAAAAGAATAGAAAGTTGAGGCTTTGTATTAATTATAGACAGTTGAATCAAGTGACCATCCAAAATAAGTATCCTTTACCCAGAATTGATTATTTGTTTGATCAATTACAAAGTGCACAAGTATTCTCCAAGATTAATCTAAGGTCGAGTTACCATCAATTAAAGATTAAGAAGGAAGATATCCCTAAAATAGCTTTTAGAACTCGATACGATCATTATGAATTCTTAGTAATGCCTTTTGGCTTTACTAATGCCCTTGCAACTTTTATGGAATTGATGAATATAATATTTCAACTACTCTTGGATGACTGTGTAATTGTACTCATTAATGACATATTGGTGTATTCAAAGAGTAATCAAGAACATGAGGAATATTTAAGAAATAGTATTATCCATACTGTCACGAGCTTAGCTGATTTTGCCTAAGCCGTGCGGCACCCATGCGTGTCCGTCCGCAAAGGTCAGCCCTCCTCGAGATCTCCTAGAGTCCCTTAGACTTACAAAAGAGAAAACGGGCCAGAAGAAGTAATTCCCATGGGATCCACAAGCAACTGCTTAAGAAAATACTTTATAAAATCAAATACAAATTACACCTATGGACATTACAAACTCAGAGAGGTTGCACACAAAGGATAATGGTCCATAACAAACCGAAGTCCCCACAAGTGCTTATAAGACACACTTGTATTTACAAGCCAAACTTGGCCATAAAGCAAATCAAACTAGGGTTGCTAAGCCTGTTGCTAAGCCTACTGCAAGCCCGCTTCTTATTGTACAAGATATATACCTAAACTGAAAGACACGGACAAACACGTGTATTTCATCGAACACGTTGTTTACATTGTTGTCCATGACATTCTCCCCCACTTATTCCTTTGACATCCTCGTCGAAGCCACTGTAGATGTTGCATCTCCTTGTATTTTGCTGAATCTTCAATCTTCTGCTTTGGTTGCAACATGCCCCTTTGGCTCTTAGCCACTCTCTACCGTTGTTGTTGAGTAGTCGAACTCTGATCCGCCATACTGCTTCAACTCACCAATGACTAAATCTGATGTGGGGTTGGCTGAGTTGTGCTAATCCTTATTGGTTCTCGCGGATCCTTCTGATGAAAGAAAAGACCTACCTTATTATACATCAGTATCGCAGTATACTCATATTACTTGAATTGGGTAGATGCTTGTTGAAGCTGTAGTGAGCATCGCCTCGCAGACTTTGAAGTTTTTAAGGTCCTTCCTCCATAATATTTGCCCATTGAGCCTTCTTCCACTGCAAGTTATCACTTCCAAGTATGTTCGCATCACTCCTGCTTTCGATTAGTCAATTGGGAAATAAAGTGGAAAATCTACTCTCAGTAGTACTAATCACCAATGGTGAGGATTTGACAACTATTGTCTTCTATAAGCTTTCTTTGAAGGGTCACTGAACTTGTGCAAAGCTCCCCTGCTGAATAAGTAAGAGAACTGGGATACTTGACTTTACCCATTCTCTTTCTAATTGAGAAGGTAAGGTTACTTGGCTTCGCTCACCTCCTCGAGTTAAGAGAATTGGGGTACTCGGTTTCGCCCATTCTCTCGAGTTGAGAAGGCAACGGTTACTCGATTTTGCCTGTCTCCTCGAGTTTGTACTTCATGCATTGAGCTGGTTACTAACATTCGCTCGCTCTTTGCTCACACTTCTGAAGCACTTGAAGTGTTTGCACTCCTTGCGTTGGGTTAGCTACTATGATTCACCTTCCCACTACCATTGAACTTCTGGAATGCAAGAAGTTTTGCCTGAAAAGAGTAAAAAATTTACCCCAACTTGGAGTCCCCCAACTTGGAGTACGTCTTTGATAGATCTGGTCGCCTTTGGGATTGTACCGTCTTCTCCATCACCTTTACCGCCTACTCCTCTGAGTAGAAAGGTACAGTACAGTGTACTACCTACTTCATTCCTTGGTTGAGCACTCCTGCATTAACCCGAAGTCCCTCAATTTCAGCTATCCTGATGAGAAGCCCATCAACATCGGTCTCATGAAGTTTCTTGGCCTCTGCCCTTCTGCCCTGTCATGGTACTTGGAGTTTGCCTTTGCATTCTCCACCTCCTCGGCCCCTTTTACGACCAATGCTCTCCCTTCATAAGAGCAAGGGATCGATGACTTCATGGAAGTCCCGCATCTGCGGTACCATAGCGCTGTGGTAGATCTGCCTCTACGGTATTGTGGCGCTCCTCTGAGTCCACCTCCTTTCTAATCGACACTTTGCTTTTGGGTAGTTGAGCCCCACTGGACTCATCGTCGCTTTCTCGCTCCTTTCGACCACCTGCTTCGACACCATTGTGTCCTCCTAGCAGTTCTCCTTGGTCAATGGAAAGACAAACTGCAACTCTCATGCATGGCCTCCGCTATCTTGTTACGGGGCTCATGCTAATTCTGTTCTCCTTAGCTTCCTTGGTAGCAACGTTCGCTTATTCGGCCTTGTCCTCTGACTTCTCGGGCTCTATTAAGCGAATATGAGCATTGAAGTAGTCCAACTCTCAAGCTGCTCCGATTATACCTTAGTATAATCAAGTCTCCTCCATGGGACTCACTGATACTTGCAATCTGACTACTCCCTCGGTGATACACAGCCCCCATATGCTGACGATCAAGGCTTTCATCTAATGCAAGCTTCGATGCATACACACGGAAGACCCGCCTCTGCGGTACTGTGGCATTCATTCCTTAAATCCATAGCCCTTCTTACCGCTGTATTGTTCACTGAAGTGGAGCTCCCAACGGCTTCTGATCATACCTCTGCATGATCTTGTCTCTCACGGGACAAGATTGTTTATATTGCATTACCACAAACTATTCCACCATGATCCACTGCACCATGTTGCCTCCTAGTGACATCTCCATTGCATACAGATTCTCGTGTGATGAACTCGGACTATGACTTCTCCACGTGTGGCCTCTGCCAACACATCGTAGGGCCTCCGCCATCTCCGATTTTTAGTTCGCTCCCCTGGCAGTTCCCCTTCATCCACTCACTCTTGGGTCATACCTGGACAAAGCATAGCTCTAGGATAGTCCATCGCCTAGTAGCTCCTAAAGTCCCCTGACTTCGCTAGAGTTGGTGCACCATTGTGTGGATCTTGGACTTCTATCCCCTACCAGCACAATCTTGCTATGCACCTCCTGTTCCTGAGAACTTGAATGGCAACATTGTGGCATATTTTTCAAGAGTACCCGGGTCTGTACCCTCTTGCCCCATACTAAGGTCTCCTGATCCCAACTTTGCCTCCGTAAGTTCAATCACCTTAGTTACTCCATCAAATGCATCTCTGAGGTAGCTTGCATGTGCCTCGAAGCTCCCTTCATCTTTGGCACCATGCAAAATAAGTCTGTCCCATCAGAATGAAAAATCCATGAAATCACATGATCCCACTCTTGCCTCTACAAGAGTTTATACCCTTGACCTCTGTCTAAGGAAAGCTTCGTGCCTCCGCTCCATGTTCCATCTTCTATGTCGACTCCCTTCATGCAGCTTGGATACTTCACCGAGTTCCACCCAAGTCGCTCTGCTCCTCAATTTGCATTGAGTTGATAGTGGCCCTCACGTCCACCATTCCACGGGTCAGCCCTCTGTTGAGTTTGATTTATGTATCGACTCTAAGTGTGCCTTCATATGATGTTGTCTTGGATTGCTCCCCCACTTGATCTCGAAATGCATCCACTAATGCATTACCTCCTTTGAGATCATGCGATGACTCTTCGTTGCTCACTCGGTCCGTTGAGCTTTGTGGAGATATAGCCTTGAGGAACTCTTCCTCAATATGTGCAGTCCGTTGCACATGATTCTTCCACTAGAGAACTAGGACTTATCCCACCTGGATATCTGTCATGCTGGAGCAACTTTTCTCTTTATATACTTCCCGCTGGAAGTTTCGGAGATAGCATCCCCTTTGGACTACTCCGTCTTACTAAACTTGTGCCATGTTCTGCCCCCGCAAATGTACTTGCTAGATTGCGACCCTTCTCTAATACAGTCTCCACTGCACCCTTCAAAGTCTAGCAACATGCTTAACTTGTTGCACATTTCAGCCACCTATGGACATATCCTTTCCATGTCGAAGAGAAAGTTCTGATGCTCTATGGCGGTGAGTTCTAATTATGCCTTGGGATGGCCACGAACACTTCATCATCCGTGTACAAGCCCTTACATGAGTTCTGAATCCTTCGAGTTAGTAATTCTCCTCACCTCTGTGAGCTTTGCACAACTCTTTCGGTTGTTACACAATACCTCCCACCTTGCATGGTCTCATCTTTCACCAAGCGCCCTGCTTTGCCTTAAGCACCGTCAAGTTTGGTTGCCAACGTCGAGCTATAGCTCGAACTCAACCATCCCAATCTTTGTGTGCTACGCATTCTTTTTCGCTTGCTTGTCCTCGTGGTGCCTCTCACGCAAAGGGGTTGGCCATTCCTCTAAATGCCAAACGTAGATGCTCGCTCCTCTAAGTGACTCCTTTCCCTACATCTCAATGTCCTTTTTCCCCCAAACGGTTGCGCGTGCTGGCTGTCCTCCACACAGCCCAGCTAGGTCAGCCATACTTGTCTGCTCGATACCACATTATCACGGGCTTAGTTAATTTTGCCTAAGCCGTGCGACACCCATGTGTGTTCGTCCGCAAAGGTCAACCCTCCCCGAGATCTTCTAAAGTCCCTTAGACTTACAAAAGAGAAAATGGGCCAGAAGAAACAATTCTCACGGGATCCACAATCAATTGCTTAAGAAAATATTTTATAAAATCAAATATAAATTACACCCATGGACATTACAAACTCAAAGAGGTTGCACACAAAGGATAATGGTCCATAATAGACCGAAGTCCCCACAAGTGCTTATAAGACACACTTGTATTTACAAGCCAAACTTGACCATAAAGCAAATCAAACTAGGGCTGCTAAGCCTACTGCAAGCCCGCTTCTTGTTGTACAAGATATGTACCTAAACCGAAGGACACGGACAAACACGAGCATTTCATCAAACACCTTATTTACATTGTTGTCCGTGACAATACTGAGAGAAAAGAAGTTGTATACAAAGTATAGCAAATATGAGTTTTGGTTAAATGAAATTACTTTCTTAGGCCATGTTATTTCAGGCAAGGGTATCTCTATTGATCCAAAGAAAGTTGAAGCAGTAGTTAGGTGGGAAGTACCAACAAATGTAACAGAAGTTAGAAGTTTTTTAAGCATGGTAGGTTATTACAAGAGATTTATGAAGGGATTCTCTCAAATTGCTAATCCTCTCAGCAAGCTAACTTAAAAGAATATGAAATTTGAATGGGCTGATGATTATGATCGAAGTTTTCAGGAGTTAAAAAGAAGAATGACTAATGCCCCTATTCTCACTGCTCCAAGTGGTAATGAGGGATTTATAGCTTTCACTAATTCTTCAAGAGAGGGCCTTGGATATATTCTGTAGCAAGAAGGGAAAGTGATTGCTTATGCTTCTAGACAACTGAAGAGTTATGAACTGAATTATCCAACTCATGATTTGGAATTAGTAGCAATTATTTTTGCTCTAAAGATTTGGTGACATTACTTATATGGGCGAACATTTGAAATCTTTACTGATCACAAGAGTTTAAAATATATCTTTACTCAAAAGGAGTTAAATATGAGGCATGAAGATGGATATAACTTCTAAAGGATTATGATTGTACCATTTGATATCGCCAAAGCCAATGTTATAGTCGGTGCACTTAGTAGAAAATCTACAAGTATTATGGTCAGTTTAGTTGTGGAACAATGGAGGTTATTGAAAGAAAATTGTGATGCAAATGTTATCAGAAAAGAGCAAAATTCAATTGCATTGATGTCTTATATCTAGGTTCAATTTGATCTCATTCAACAAATTAAAGTAGGATAACTACGAGATCTACGTTTAATCTACTTGAGGAATGAAATAGAAAAAGGATTGAAGCCTGATTTTCAAGTTTCAAAAGATGGCCTATTAAGATTTGGGAATAGAGTATGTGTCCTAGATGATCCAGATATCAAGAACCAAATTTCGACAGAATGTTATAATACTAAGTTCACCCTACATCCAGGTAGCACTAAAATGTATAGAGTTCTTAAAAGTCATTATTGGTGGGAAGGCATGAAGAAGGAGATTGCAATATATGCTTCAAATTGTTTAACTTGCCAACAAATCAAAATTGAACATCAAAGACCTAGAGGGTTGTTATAACCTTTAGATATTCCTAAACGGAAATAAGAATGTGTCACCATGGACTTTGTTTTAGGTCTACCCAGAACCTTCAGAAAGCATGATGCCATATGGGTTATCATTGATAGGTTAATCAAATTTGCATATTTTCTACCGATCAATATGATATATTCTCCTGATAAGCTAGTTGATTTATATATTAGTAAAATAGTAAGACTTCATGGTGTTCCAAGGGAGATCATCTTTGACAGAGACTCCAGATTTCTTTCTAGATTATGATGAAGACTGCAGGAATCTATGGGTACTAAAGTAAAGTTTACAATTGCTTATCACCCTCAAACTGATGGTCAATCAGAAAGAATCATTCAAACACATGAGGATTTGCTTAGAGCCTTTGTCATAGATTGGAAAGGTTATTGGATAAAGATATTTCTCTTGTTGAGTTCATAGTTATATTCAAGCATTCATATGGTTCCTTATGAAGATTTACATGGGTGAAAGTGTAGATCGCCTATATGTTGGAAGGAAGCTTATGATAGAAAGTTATTAGCACCCGACAAAGTACAAGAGACTACCGAAAAGATTCAAGTTATAAGAGAAAGGCTAAAGACTGCTCAGAGTCATCAAAAGAGCTATGCTGACAACAGAAGATGAGGAATTGAGTTTCAAGTACGGGATTTTGTATTCTTGACGGTCTCTCCTTCCAAGGATGTGTTAAGATTTGGAAAGAAAGGAAAGTTAAGCCCTAAATTTATTAGACCTTTTGAGGTTCTTGAGAGGATTGGTTATGTAGCTTACAGGATTGTCTTGCCACCATCCTTGTGTTGTACCCATAATATATTTCATATTTCAATGCTCAAAATGTATATACCAGATCCCTCCTATATCATCAAGTATAAGTCGATTGTGATCAAGACTTGTCTTATGTGGAAGAACCTATTCAGATTGTTGATAAGAAAAAAAAGATGCTAAGTAATTGGGGCATTCCTCTAGTTAAAGTGATCTGAAGTTATCATTCTATCGATAAAACGACCTAGGAGCTAGAGGAGGAAATGAAAAAAATCTATTATCATCTTTTCGTCGATGGAGATATGATAAATTTAGATGACTAAATTTATTTTAAGGGGGGGGGGGGGGTGAATGTAATATCCCTCATTTCTGAAATAATTATGATGATCTATTTAAAATTATTTATAAGACATATTTGTAAATATGATGATTGTTTAATAATTCTCTTGATTAAATATGAGGATTGTTTAATAAGTTATAAGTTTTGCTAATCTTTTTATACTTATTAGATAACTCATAAAAGGCATTTAATAACTTATCAAAAGTAAAGGAGGCTTTAGGTGAGTTACTTACCTCATCATTGATAGCCATAAGCATGTAGTTAGCTACTTCTCCATTATTGTTGTCTTCTTCATCTAACGAGCTTGAATCATCCCATGTTGCTGAGAAAAGTATTCTTCTTATTTGGTGTCATTTTCTTTAACTGTGGGCATTCACTTTTGAAATACTTTAGCCATTTGCATTCAAAACATATTATATCCTTTTGGTTCATTTTTATTTTTATGATTTTTATTCTTTTTCATGATTTTTCTTAGTTTTCTTGTTAGTAGTGTAAGATCATTGTCCTCATCACTCGAGGTTTCACTCGAGGAGTCATCTGCTTTCTTAGTGCTAAGTCCTTCATATTCTTTAGAAGGTGTTCATCTTTGGTTCCCAAGGTAATGTCATTCATGTTCTTTAGAAAGTATTTTTCAAGTTCATCATAAGCCTTGCAACTCATTTCATAAGTCATCAGAGACCCAATTAGTTCTTCAAGAGACAAGTTGTTCAAGTCTTTAACCTCTTGTATAGCATTTACTTTCGAGTCCCAACTTTTAGATAAAGATCTCAAAATTTTATTAACAAATTTAAGATTAGAATAAATTTTACCAAGAGATTTTATACTATTTATGGCATCTACAAAGTGAGTATACATGTCACTAATAGTCTCACTTTGTCTCATTTTAAATAATTCATAGTTATGTACAAGAAGATTTATTTTCGATTTCTTTACCCTACTTGTGCGCCAAATCACAAGTAGAAATTTGATTAAACTCGTTTTTATCTAATGCATAAAACAAAGTATTTATAGCTTTAGCTTTTAATGAAAATATTTCTTTTCATGATTATTCCAATCATTTATCAGATTAGATGACTTCTGGAAACCATTATCGGTAATATTCTATAGTTCAAAATCTATCAAAATAAAAAAGATACACATTCTAGTTTTCCAATATGTGTAATTTGTCCCATTGAACATGGGAGGACATGTGATAGAGTGTCTCTTGTTAATGTCATTTACTTACTTGGGTGTTAATCCATTTAAGTATAACTCACTCTGATATTAACTGTTAGGATCAAGTTAGTACTAAGATAGGAGGATGTGAATTAGTATAAGTGTAAAAAGGACTCGTTTCAAAAAAATTTACTTGAAGTAAAGAAGAAATTAAAAGTGTTTCTTGGAATTCGTTGAAAGCAAATGAGCAATTTAAACTAAATTTAAAAAAAGAATCTAGATTTAGTTAAGGACTACTAAAATGAGAAAACAAGTTTAAAAAGAACAAATAAAGCAAGGCTCCCAAATTTATAATGGTTTATCTAAAAGCTTGACCTACGTCCACTTTCTAAGTCCTCCTTCATCAAGGCCCATTGGTGTTAAATAATGGTCTTCTTCTACGAGTGAAGATCAAAACCCCTTACACTTTTTTCTTTTTTACAAGTTCAGGAGAGGAACTTTTACTATTTTTTTTTCTCTCTTCCCTTAAACTCACTTTACACTTTGAAGCACTCAAGAGAAGCTCTCAAATTTTATAAAATTTTAATCCAAATTATGACCTTTTTTTATACTTTCTTATCACTTTCTTGCTCTCCAGTATAAGAATACTTGGGGTATTTATAGACCCCAATTAGCTTCAGAAAATAGAGCCAAAATTCAACCTTTGTTGAAAAAACTAGGTACGGGCGGTATTACCATCGAAAGTGTCCTAGAAATAAGTGCAGTGGTGGTTCTATCGTCGCTTGAGTGATACCACCATCGCTTGAGCAGTAATATTATAGCCACCTACCGGTGGTACTACCACTAGGAATCTCAAAAATTATACTTTTTTTATAGTTTTATACCCGACTTGTACCTCCTGTTGACCCCTTTCTAGGTCAACAAAATGAGCTCAACTTAAGCTCAAATCCTAACCCAAAGTGGACCTAGTTGCCTCTCATTGAGGTAATTTAGATTTCTCTAAATCTAACTCAATTAGGATCTCAAAACATATGATGCTAACTGCGACATACTAAGATACAATTATAATCATCCTTATTGTCCGGCACATCAATTGATCTTCTTGATGAATATCCCGGCATCCTCGGTGAACTCCTAGTGAGTCTCTCGATCATCTTCTAGCGAACTCCTGGTGTGCTCTTAGCGAGCTCCCGATCACCTTCGATAAGCTCCTACTACATCGTATGAACCCTGGTTCAATGTCTGAACTTGACTCCGGCCCAATATTAGATTATATTACCTTTTCACCATCGTAGTTAATCCTGCATCACTTTTTCTAACACATAAGTTATATCATAAAACTTATCAATTGCTTTCATCATCAAAATCTGAGATTTAATAGAGTTAGCTACTGTGATTCACCTTTTCACTGCCACCGAACTTCTCGAATATAAGAAGTTTTACCCAAAAAAAGCAAAATTTCACCCCAACTTGGAGTAAATTTTTTATAGTTTTGGTCACCTTTGGGATTGTACAATCTTCTCCATCATATTTGTCACCTACTCCTCTAAGTAGAAAAGGTACAGTACAATGTACTACCTACTTTGTTCCTTGGTTGAGCACACTTGCATCGACCTGAAGTCATCCACTTTCTACAATCTTGATGAGAAGCATATTGACACCGGTCTTACAAAGTTCCCTGGCCTCTACCTTTCAACCTTGTCTTGGTACTTGGAATTTGCCTCTACATTCTCTACCTTTTCCATCCCTTTTATAACCAACGCTCTCCCTTAATGAGAGAAAGAAATTGATGACTCCAAGGAAGTTCAGCCTCTATGGTACCATGGTACTACCATGCCCATGGCACTATTATATGTTATCTTGCATCTATGTCTCTTTCTTCATGATCAACAAGTGATACCATGTAAAATAATTAAAGTACTGATGCCTTACAGAAGACACCAAATTTTGTTGGGGCCAACGCATTTGAGGATTCATGGGATGAACAAGTGAAGTGGAAAAGCTTATGATGCTCATAGCTCAGCAATGGAAGTGCCTCATAATTGATTTTTCATGTCCTTCAAAAGAAGTTTTGTTTCACCCTATTGTAAGTTCTTAGAAATACAGAGTGCCCTGTCGAAAGTGAAGAGTGCATCTCATGCAAAATAACTTGAATGTAAGGGGAAGAAGGAACGACAATAATTCGGTCTTTGTAACATAAGTCCTTTAAATCTCACATGTAGTAACCTATAGAACCCGGATCCTTCTCCAATTTTTTTATGATGTCTCAGGTTTCTGAGTCATTCTTTCATTCCTCCCTAATGTCTTTGAGGAAGTCGATAAAAGGAAGGGAGATGGCTAAAATTTTGATTTGTCCTAGTAGCCGTGATAAAGCATTTGCAATAATATTCTCTTTCCCCTTTCGATAAGTAATTTCATAATCAAAGCCAAGAAGTTTAGTTACCCATCGTTGCTACTTCGGGGAAGATATTTTCTACTTCAAAAAATATTTAAGGTTTCAGTGGTTAGTCTTAATCTGGAAGCATCGGCCGATCAAGTAGGGTTTCCACTTCTTGACGGCGTATACGATAGAAAGCATTTCTTTATCATACACGGAGATTTTAAGATGTGAGGAAGATAAAGTTTTACTGGTGTAAGCAAGGGGTCAGCCATCTTATATTAGAACAGCTCCAATTCCAACTCCTTATGCATCAGCCTCAATGACGAAGGTGTTGCTGAAATCGAGCAGTGTTAGGACCAGCGTCGTTGTCATAGCTACCTTGAATCATTCAAAGGCTACGGAGGCTTTATCCGACCATAAGAAGGAGTCTTTCTTCAATAGGGACATGAATGGGGTACTGATCTTGCCATAATCTTTCACAAATTTTTGATAGTAGCCCATGAGTCCAAGGAAGCCGTGCAACGATTATATGTTTGTAGGTCTCAGTCATCCTTGTATTGCCTCAATCTTCATCGGGTCTAGCACCACTCCATCCTCTGATATAGTATGCCCTAGATACTTCACTTTACGCTAAAAAAAGCTACTCTTTGACTATTTAACATAAAGGGTGTTCTCCCAAAGAATCATTAGAATAGTCCATAAGTGTTGAAAATGCATATCAAGCGTAGGGCTATAAATGAGAATATCATCAAAAAATACCAACATGAACTTGCGCAGAAAACTCTACCAGATGTCATTCATTGGGCTTTGAAAAGTGAAAGGAGCATTCATAAGTCCGAAAGGCATTACGAGAAACTTGTAGTGGTCGTTATGTGTGTGGAATGCAGTTTTCAGAACATCTTTAGCGCATACCTGAATCTGGTGATAACCGGAATAGAGATCCAATTTTGTGAAAACTCGGGCTCTTTTTAATTCATCCAAGAGTATAGGATATTTATTTTTCACAGTAATAGTATTCAAAGCCTAGTAATTAATGCATATCTGCCACGTACCATTCTTCTTGCGCACTAGCAACACCAACGAAGAGTAAGGGCTGCAGCTTGGTCGAATTACTCCGATGTCGAGCATCTCCTTGATAATGTTCTCAATCTCATCCTTCTGCAAGTGAGGGTAGTGGTATTGTCTCAAATTTGATGGAGGTTTGCCCGACACAATAGGTATGTGGTGGTCATACGACATGTTAAGGTGCAACCCACGCGGCCTTGTGAAAACATTTGCGAATTCATCCAGCAATAGGGTAAGCTTAGGATCTGAAATTTGCACATTCTCCTCATTGGATAGTTGCTAGATATGCGTCAAAAATCCTTCATGTGCTTTATGCAAAACTTTCTCCAACCATTACATCAAAATGGTGGAAATATGGCTCTTGCACTTGCCTCGCTATGTGACTTGCCTCCCTTTGCAATAAAACTTCATAATTAGTTTAGAAAAATTTCAGGAGATATCATCTAGCGTTGTGAACCATTTGATTCTGAGCATGGCTTTATAATCATCGATGGGTAGGAGGAAGAAATCGGCTACCACTTATTGGTCTTGGAGGAGCAATTTCACCCGCGGGCATCGTTGGTCGCAATTGAGGATTCGACCATCGGCAACCTTTACATCAAACTTGTTGCAACCTTCGATTTGAAGAGTCATACATGCAGCAATCTTAATATTGAGGAAGTTATTTGTACTACCCATATCAATGAGAACGGTGATGGGTTGCTATTTTATAAGTCCTCCAACTTTCATCGTCTGCTGGTTAGAGTAGCCGGCCAACGCATGCACTGCATAGTCAACCGGTTGGGGCTCTTCCTCCATGGCCTCCTCTTTAGGTTTGAGGCCTTGTTCAGATGGTTCGCTGTCCTAATCTTCTACTAGTTCAATCACAAGGAGCCGACCCTTTTTGCAGTGATGTTCTCGGCTCCATGGTTTATTGTAATGCCAACACAACCCCTTGGCCGAACATTCACAAAGTTTGTCTCTTATTAATGTCTTTGGTGCAGAGGCTCAGATAGTAGTAGAGGGGGCTGTAGGCCTTGGTATGTCTGGTCAAGGAGCAACCCTTGTCCTTCATACCTTATGGTTCAATCATTCTTCTTGGATACGCGCAAAGGAAATTGTCGCCATAAGAGTGTATGGTTGTCGCGCCTTTACTTCTCCTTATATCTCTAGCTTTAGGCCCTCAGTAAAAGTCCCTAAAAGTTTTTTCTCAAACCAATCCATAGTTTGGTTAGATAACCATTCAAACCTTGTTTGGTATTCTTGTATTGTAGAGATTTGATGAATCTTTGCCAATTGTCCGTCGATGTTGTCGAAATCAGTTGGTCCAAAGTGATTTAGTAGTCCTTCCTTGAATCGCTACCAAGAGAGACCTCCATAGGCATGCTTGAACTAATTGAACCACTGAATAGCATCTCCCTCAAGGCGGATGGCAGAAATCTCCACCCATGTAGCGTCAACAATTTGGTAGAACCGAAAATAGCACTCTGCACGCGAGATCCATCCGATCGGGTCTCCCTCTTCCCATCTTGGAAAGTCCACCTTCATGCATGGATTATTTTGATCAAGGATAATGTGTTCATGCTCTTGAGGATTATCTCACCGATCTGAAGTCTCTCCATGTTGTGACTTCCTTGGACTTGATGGTCGGCTTATGTTGAATTCGACGAATAGGGATCGTATCTTCTCCTCCATGCGGCTTTCAAAGGCTTCAAACTTGACATTGATGGCCTCATCTGATATCATGGTGTATACCTCTAGATCTATAATATTGAGATCTTTTTTATGTTGATGGGTTAGTGGCATGAGAATTTTTAAAGAGGTGGTGGCTGGTTGGATCGGTGTAGATGCGGGTAGGCTGCAATTTAGGGCTAATTGGGATGGCTGTTTGGCTATGATTCTGTTAGGGTTTTTTGAAAGGTAATAGTAGGGATTAAAGATGAGAAGGAGAGTCTCAAATCTTGAAAAGATGGCAGCAAGATCCGATAAAATTTTGATGGAAGATTGTTGTAGTGTACACTATACTACTAAACAGAATTCCCATCAAAGAAGCAATAGCTTCTCGACGTTAATTCCGATAAAAATCCAAGAAATTTATAAAAAAATTTAATATCAGAATCTCGATTTGGATGGTGACAGTAGTAGTAAATTGGATCAAGAAAATTTCGGTAGTGTAACGGTAGAAAAATTTTTGCAACCAAGATTGTAGAATTCATGTCGTAAAATTTTAGGACTACATGATGAAGAATTGCAACACTATAAGTCTGGATCCAGAAAGAGTATTTTCTAGAGATCAATCTTAAATGAAAGCAAAGATTATGTATAAATTTGGGTAAAAGTTTAGTTAGAAAGGACAATCAAAAGTTTAGTTTCAAGAGGCAACAATCGGTTGAAATTTTTCTGCAGCTTTCCCCTTCACAATGATGATAACGTTTGTGATGGTAGAATTTTGCAGCAAAGAAACTTTAGAAAAACTTCTCTCATGTATAAGATAAAGGAATAGCAGTAATAAGAGCATAGGTTTTAGAGTTTTTACCAAATCTATGATGTTGACGTAGACGGTAGCAGATTGATGGATTTACGACTTGGAGGGCGACGGTGGATGAAGGCGATGTCAAAAGCAATTGTGGGAATTGCTTGGAAGATGAAGGTAACAGAGAAGGCTACAGGGTAGTAGGAACGCGGCTCTGATGCCAGATAATAGAACCCTAGAAGGAGCTCTATAGATTTTTACCCTTGAGGGGAATCAACCCTTGGAATGCTGTAGGGCTTCCTCCCTCCTAGACTTGGCACACGACTGAATAAAAGATGATAATTGCTTGATAAAAGAGAGGGAGTGGCTACATCATTATATAGGATTCTAAACCCTAGCCCATGGAGTGCTTGCCTAAGTAAAATTACTCCTTTACCTCTTTTATAGCCGATCTACCTAAGTAGGAAAAGATGGCAATTAGGCTGACTCTATAGCCGACCTAAGCAGGGGGAAACCCTGGACGACTAGCCCAGTAAAGGGGGAAACGACCACTAAGGTCTAAGGCTCCAATCTAAACCCTAACCACACTTCTTTATAAGATAGAAGTGGCTAGGTGGGGTTTCATTACAATCTCACAAGGTTTTATTGATTACTTCTAGGGAGATTAGGACTCAACCCTGCTGGAGTCTTATTAGACATACTCTTGTTTCTTGGTCTTCTAAGAAATAAAATTTGGTTGCATTATCTACAGTCAAAGATAAGTACATAGCAGCTAATGCACGTTGTACACAAGTCATTTGGATAAAAAACACTTTAGAAGATTATGGAATTCACTTGAAAAATATTCCTATCAAATGCGATAACACTAGTGCAATATGTTTAATTAAAAATCTCATTCAACACTCAAGAACTAAACATATTGACATTAGACATCACTTTATTAGAGATCATGTAAATAATCATCATATATCTTTGGAATTTATTGATACTAATTATTAATTGGCTGATATCTTCACCAAGCCATTAAATAAAGAATAATTTGACTTTATTAGAAGAGAGTTAGGAATGTTAAACTATCCAAATACATGATTTACTAATTTTCATATTTCTTGAGCTTTTGCTTGAAATTTACATGAGATAATTCTGAATACATGACTAGCTCTTATAATCTTCTTGGACTTTCCTCGACTTTTGAGCTCTATTTTAATATTTTGATTCTTAGGTTCATGAATATATATATCTCCCCTCTTAATAACTTATTTTATTTTGGGATACTTGGTTTTGGATCTTTGACACCCCCTCTGCTTCTTCTTCTTCTATTTTACTTACAAAAGCGAAGAAAGCAATTCGATACGAAATAGATTAAACTCTTTTTTTTATTTTACTAAGGGGGAGAAATTGACTAGATTTCTTTCTTTGTGTAATGAATATTTGTGATAAATGTGTTGATATATGTATTGAACACTTAGTATTCAAATGTATGGTGAATATTTCTCTTTTTTTATATAAAAAAGAGAAACAGCATGATTGATGACATATGATAAATATTATATTTGAAATTTTATTATAAAATAAATATTTGTTTTGAAAAATTGTTTAGAAAAGGTATGTTGAACATTTTTCTTTTTTGGTGACAAAAGGGAGAGAGATAGTATATTGATAACAAAATGGTATGATAAATATTCAAAAATGATAAATATTAAAATGATGGATATTTGTGATAAATGTTCAAATATGAATTGAGTATTTCTCCTTTTTGTTGATGATAAAGGGGGAGAAATAACATAATTGATGACATAAGAGAGATATTTTGAAATCTTTGAAATAGTTGAAATGAATGTTATATCATAATTGATGACATGGTTATATTGTGAATATAATGATTGAAATTTTCATGTGATATCAAGAAGATGATTCCGTTGAAAATTTTATTATGTATGGTATCATGAATGGTTAAATTATGAAAATACTATACTTGAATTCAAAAGTGATTGGTTTTTTTGAATTCAAGTTTGTTATATTTATCCTATGACATATACATAAGGAGAGTTAAGGTTAACTCCGTCATTAATTGGTTGTCATCATCAAAAAGGGGGAGATTGTTGAATCTCATATTTTGATGATGAAATCAATTGATGGGTTTTATGATCTAACTTGTGTGCTAAAGAAAATAATATAGGATTAACTGCGATAGTAAAGGGTAGTATAACTAAATGTTAAGCTGGAGTCAAGTTCGAGCATCGGGCCGAGGTTCGGACGACGCAATGGGAGCTCGCCTAGAGTTCGCCAGAGGTCAGTTGAGGTTCGAACAATGTTGTCGGGAGCTCGTCGAGAACTCACCAGAAGTTTGTCGGGAAGTTCGTTAGGAGTTCGCTGACAGGTTGTCGGGAGCTCACCGGGTGTTCACCAGAAAAATACTGGACGTTCATTGGGAGTTCACCAAATCGAGACCTCATCGGGGGTCATCGGAAAGATACCGGGAGTTCGCCGAAGAGACGATCGGACAACGAACATTGTACGTTGAGTATCGTAGTTAGCATCATAATGAGAGTTAGTTTTATTAACTTAATTAAGAGGCCATTAGGCCTTAATTGGGGCTGATTTAGACTCATTATAAAAGTCATTTCAGTAACCTAATATCAAATAAGGCACGGTCTTCGAAGACGGTCTCCAAGATGACACAGTCTTTAAAGGTGTGTCATGCGGTTGAACTGCCTAGACTAGGCAATTGAACCACCTAACATAGTCTCTCAAACTGTCAGGAGGCTGAACCACTCAGAAAATAGTCTCCCAGACTATTAGGCGACTAAACCGCCCAGAATGCAATCTTCGAGACTAGCACCTCGGGATCACTTAAAAATTAATTTTTGACTCCACTTTTGAAGTCATTTGGGGCCTATAAATACCCTATCATTTCTTCCTTGAGAATGCAAGCAATTAAGAGTAAAAATCTTATAAAAATGTTGTTGTAATTGAGAGCTTCCCCTCATTTTGTCTTGTGTAGTTTTTTTTATTTGAGGGAGAGCTTTGAGTCTTATAAAGGTTATTTCCAAAACCTGTAAAAGGAAAATAGAGTTGTAAGAGGGTAGTTGATCTTCATCCATTGAAGGAAGATAAATAGTGGAAGCCGGTGGCCTCAACGGAGGAGGTGATAGAACCCCAGATGGAGCTCTATAGATTTTGATCCTTTAGGGGGATCAACCCTTGGAATGCTATAGGGGTTCCTCCCTCCTAGATTCGGCATAAGGCTGAAATAAAATTGATAATTGCTTGATTCAAGAGAGGGGGTGGCTACATCATTATATAGGATCAAAACCCTAGCCTAAGGGGTACTTGCCTAAGTAAATTTATCCCTTTATCCCTCCTATAGCCAACCTGCCTTAATAGGAACAGGGGGTGACTTGGTTGGCTCTATAGCTGACCTAAGCAGGGGGAAACCCTGGCCAACCAACCCAGTAAGGAGGCGATGGCCACTAAGCCCTAAGGGCTAATCTAAACCCTATCCATACTCATTTATAAGATAGGAGTGACTTATTACAATCTAGTAGGGTTTTATTGACTACTTCTAAGGAGATTAGGACCCAACCCTGCTGGAGTCCTATCAAATCTGCACTCTTAAAATCAGCCTTGTTCTCAAGGCTGAAGTTCCATGAACTCAGGGAATTGGGTCTTCAGCTCCTCATCGGCTTGGGTGTCAGTTGAAAGAACTTGTACTGAGTCATCGTCAATAAATTTTCATTTGATGTGGGATACTTAGAGGATCAACTGTAATTTTAATCTGGTGCACGGATCTGATCTCCAGGTTGGGGCCCCAATTTTGCAAGGCCCAAAGAAATAGGGAGACCACTTTCTTGATGCTTGAATTTCATGCTGGTGGAGCTGGAGATAAAAGGGGACTTGATCTTTCTTAGAAAACTTTCTTCTACTCCGACGTTTGTTAAGGGGAAGTTTCTTCCTTGCATGGGCTGCCACATGGTTAGTCTTTAGTGATAGCCAATCTTTCTTCTGGAATGATGACTGCCCTCCAGTATGGTTTAGGATGATGAGAGCCCAATCTGGCGTGAGCATGGATTGTAATTCTTCTAGTTTAACTCCTTTGTCGTGTCATGGACCTGTATCCAACCATATTTTAAATTTGATAGTAATTAGTATCTCCTGTAAAAACCTCATATGAAGTGTAGGGGAAACCTCGGTGTAAATTAGGAGTCGACCATCTTGCATAAGAATAGCCCAAATTCTAACTCCTGACGCATCGGCCTCAATGACCAAAGTACGATCAAAATCTGGTAGCGTTAGAACCAACATCATCATCATGGCTGCCTTGAGTCATTCGAAGGCTGTGAAGGCTTTATCCGACCACAAGAATGAGATTTTCTTCAGTAAGGACATGAGCGAGGCACTGATCTTGCCATAATAATTCATAAAATTTTCATAGTAGCCCATGAGTCCAAGGAAACCGTGTAATGATTTTATGTTTGTAGGTCTCGGCCATCCTTGCATTGCCTCAATCTTTGTCAGGTCCACTGCCATTCCATCCTCTAATATAATGTGCCCAAGATACTCCAATTTATACTGTAAGAAGCTGCACTTTGACTATTTAACATAAGAAGTATTCTCCCGAAGAATCGTTAGAACAGTTCGTAAGTGCTAAAAATGTATATCAAGCGTAGGGCTATAAATGAAAATAGCATCAAGGAATACCAATACAAACTTGCATAGAAAACTCCAGAAGATGTCATTCATGAGGCTTTAGAAATTAGAAGGTACATTCGTAAGTCCGAAAGGTATTACCATAAACTCGTAGTGGCCGTTATGTGTGCGGAATGTAATTTTCAGAATATCTTCAGTGTATACCTGAATCTGGTGGTATCCGGATCGGAGATCCAATTTACTAAGGACTCGGACTCCTTTTAATTCATCCAAGAGTTCATCTACAAAAGGGATAGGATATTTATCCTTGACGATAATGGCGTTTAGAGCCTGGTAGTTAACACACATCCGCCACGTACTATCTTTCTTACGCACTAGCAACACCGGTGAGGAGTAAGGGCTGTAGCTCGATCGAATCACCCTGGTGTCAAGTATCTCTTTAACAATATTCTCAATCTCATCCTTCTACAAGTGAGGATAATGGTATGATTGCAAATTTGCTAGAGGTTTGTCTGGCAAAATAGGAGTGCAGTGGTCATGTGACCGGTTAGGGGGCAGCTCGCGTGGCTCCAAGAAAACATCCGTGAATTCATTCAGGCAAAGGGCAAGCTTAGGATTTGAGCCTTATATGTTCTCCCCCATAGATGGCTGCTAAATATGCATCAAGAATCCACTATATGCTTTATGTAAAACTTTCTCCATTTGTTACGACGAAATGGTAGAAATTTGGCTCCCATGCTTGCCTCATAACGTAACCTGTCTCCCTTTTTAATAAAATTTCATAATTAATTTAAAAAAATTCTAGGAGATATCACCTAGTGTTGTAAGCCATTCAATCCCAAGTATGGCTTTATAATCATCGATGGGTAGGAGGAAGAAATCAGCTACCACTTCTTGATCTTGGAGGAGTAGTTTCACCCGTGGGCACAGTTGGTCGCAATTAAAGATTCGATCGTCGATGACTTTTACGTCAAAGTTGTTACAACCTTCAATTTGAAGCACCAAACGTGTAGCAACCTTATTATTCAGGAAGTTATTGGTGCTGCCCGTGTCGATGAGAATGGTGATGAGTTGCTGTTTTAGAAGTCCTCCAACTTTCATCATCTGCGGGTTGGAAGGGCTGACCAATGCATGCACTGCATAGTTGGCCGATTGGGACTCTTCCTCCATGGCTTCTTATTTAGGTTCAAGGGCTTCTTCAGATATTTCATTGTCCTCATCCTCCACTAGTTCAATCACGAGGAGCCGGCCCTTTTGTAGTGATGTTCGTGGCTCCACGCTGAGCTCATCTCTTGTCCACTTTTTTAGTGCAGGGGCTTGGATGGCAATAGAGGGGGCAGTAGGCCTCAGCATGACTAGTTAGGGAGCGACCCTTGTCCTTCATACCTCGTGGTTCAATTGTTCTTCCTGGATATGCATAAAGTAAATCACTGTCATAAGAGTGTACGGTTGTTGCGCCTTTACTGCTCGAATATCTGACTTTAGGCCCTCGATAAAAGTACCTAAAAGTTATTTCTCAAACCAATTCTTAGTTTGGTTAGATAAATGCTCAAACCTTGTTTGGTATTCTTGTATTGTAGAGGTTTGATGAATCTTTTCCAATTATCTATCAATGTTGTTGAAATCGGTTGGTCCGAAGCGGTTTAGTAGTCCTTCCTTGAATTGCTACCAAGAGAGTCCTCCATGGGTGTGCTTAAACCAATTAAACCACTGAATAGCATCTCCCTCGAGGTGGATAGCTGTAATCTCCACCCGTGTGGCATCGGCGGTTCGGTAGAACCGAAAATAGTGCTCCGTGCACGAGATCCACTCGATCGAGTCTCCTTCTTCCCATCTAGGGAAGTCAACCTTCATGCATGGATTATTGAGATCAGAGGTGATGTGGCCATATTCTTGAGGGTCATCTTGCTGATCTAAAGTTTTTACGTGTTGTGATTTTCTCGAGTTCGACAGTCGGCCAATGGTAAATTTGGTGAAAAGGGATCGCATCTTCTCTTCCATGTGGTTTCCAAAGGCTTCAAGATTTGCATCGATAGCCTCCTCTGATGTCATATTATATGTCACTAGATCTGTAATATTGAGATTTTTTTTCCGTTGTCAGGTTAGTGGCATGGGAATTTTGGAGAATGGGGTGGCCGGTTGAAAGGTGAATCAATTTGGATGGAAGTAGGCTGCGGTTTAAGGCAGATTTAGGGCTATGGTTTTATGGAGTTTAGGCTATGAATTGGTATGGTTTTAGGGCTATGATAGTAGTAGATGAAGGTTAGGAAAATATATTTTAGATCAGGGATAGATGGCAGCAAAGGTAGGTGTCTCGGTAAGGAAAGTTGGCTAAAAAGGTAAGTGGATCGATAAGGAAGTAGACTGATTTGGATGGCTAATTTGGGGGCTATTTGGATTCGATTTTGGGTAATATTTGAAAGGGTTTTTAGTGAGGATGGTAGGATTTGGAGATAAGGTAAATATAGTCCAAAATCTCACTAAAAATAACACTTAAATCTGATAGAATTCGGTGAAAAGAAGTGTTGCGATGTGCTATCCTACTGAACAAGTTTTATATCGGAGAAATGATGACTTCTCGACATAAATTCTAACGGAAAGTTTAAGGAAATTATACAGAAATGCTTGGTTCAGATGTTATTAATACTAGTAAAAAGTTTGATAAAATTTTGGCAGCATAATAGTAGGGAAATAGGGCAAAAGATGAAAGGTAAATTCCTTTATTGTAAAATTCTAAAACTGCATGATGGTCAAAGATAACACAAAAAAATCAGTTCTAGAAGGAGTTTTTTTGTGAAATTAAATCTAAATAAAAGACAACTTGATCTTGAGAATTGTGTAAAAATTTCAGCCAAAAAGGATGAACAAAAGTTTGGTTTCATGAGGCCAATAGATGAAGGTAAATTCTACATTGTAAAATTTGAGTACTATGCAATGAAGAATCACAATGTCATAAGTCCAGATCCAGAAGGAGTTTTTTCACAAGATTAGTCTTAGATGAAATCTAAGATGATTTATGAAATTGTATAAGAGTTTCATCCAAAAAAGATAATTAAAAATTTAGTTTCAAGAAGCAATAATTGGCTGAAAATTTCTACAGTGTTTCGTCTTTGCAACGATGATAACGTTTGTGACAAACAAAATTTATAGCGGATAAAATTTAGAAAAAAACTTCAATGTGTCAAGTAAGGAATCTTGTAGTATTGAAGAGGCATGGATGATAAAAATATATCAGAATTCTAGATCAAATGCAGGGGGCAGCGACAGACTTTTTTGATATGCTGTTAGGGTGGAAGGTGGAGGCGTGTCTCATAGTAATTATAGGAATTGCTTGGGAAGGTGGAGGTGGCTGAGATGGCTACAGGGATAGCAATATCGCTGCTTTGATACCAGATGATAAAACCCCAGATGGAGCTCTATAGATTTTGATCCTTGAGGGGGATCAACCCTTGAAATGTTGTAGGGGTTCCTCCCTCCTAGATTCGGCACAAGGCTGAAATAAAATTGATAATTGCTTGATTCAAGAGAGGGGGTGGCTACATCATTATATAGGTATCAAAAACCTAGCCTAAGGGAGTGCTTATCTAAGTAAAATTATCCCTTTTCCCCTCCTATAGCCAACCTTCATTAATAAGAACAAGGTGCGACTTGGTTGGCTCTATAGCCGACCTAAGCAGGGGGAAACCCTGGCCAACCAACCCAGTAAGAGGAAGATGGCCACTAAGCCCTAATGGCTAATCTAAACCTTATCCATACTCCTTAATAAGATAGGAGTGACTTTATTATAATCTAGCAAGGTTTTATTGACTACTTCTAGGGAGATTAGGACTCAACCCTATTGAAGTCCTATCAAGAGGAATCGGGAAGTGGAAGTAGGTCACGAGACCAAACCACTATAAAATTGGTTTGCTTCCTCTTCTTTGCTCTTTACCTTCATTGATCTATTATTTAACTATCTATTATCTTTGCTTGCACTATTACAAACATTTCTACACTTAAACATATTTCTAATACGATTTTTCATTGAGTAATTTTTTTAAATCGACGAAGATTTTTCATCAGCAATTCACACCCCAACCAAACCCCCCCTTCTCCTCTCCATCTTAATGTTGCTTTGATCCTAACAGTTTAGATTGGGCCAATCACTGAGCCCAATAAAATCACAACATGGTGTAAAATTCATATTGTAAAAAGAACACATCAGAGATAAGAAGCGAAGCTATGACAGGGCAGCCCTATAGCTCGACGACATCGATCTCCTTTACACAACTTCAAGAACACCTCAATCAAGATGCTCAGAGCATGAGAGCCACATCCTAACCAACAGCATATAAACCTTCAGCACCAATTGATTACAAGAACCTTAATAAAGAACTTGCAAAGATCTGTCAAACCTCCACCATCCAAGAGTACCAAACCAGGTTTGAAAGGTTATCTAATGAAGCTTATAATTAGTTTGAAAAATAGCTATTGATGACTTTTATTGAGGGCTTGAAGTCAGATATTTGGGAAGAAGTTAAAGTACGATAACTGTACACACTTATGACAACCATCTCCTTCGCGTGATGTCAAGAGGAGCGATTAAACCATGAAGCCCGGAGGACTAGGGACGGTCCCCGACCAGCAGCACCAAAACTTTTAACCCCTTCTAGTATTAGTTGACCCGCTCAGCCAAGGAAATTAACAAGAGAAGAGCTTCATGATGAATCGGCAAAGGGCCTATGTGGGTGTTGTGATAAACTATGGAGTCTAGAACATAATTTGAAAAAGGAAAGACCTATGATGATTGTGCCCACTAAAGAACCCAAACTTGAAGCTAAGGCTCTTGAATCCAAGGAGAATGATACACCACAACTGGCCACCCACATGATCCATACCTTAGTCGACTACATAAACCCGCAGAAATTGAAGATCGAAAGGTTTTTTGAGCAACTGCCGTCATCGTTCTCATCGACACTGAGAGCGCACACAACTTCATGAGTAGCAAGGTTGCTACCCATTTGATGCTCCAGAAAAAAGATTACAGTGGGTTCGAAGTCAAGGTAGCTAACAGTCAAATCCTGAAGTGCAACCAGAAGTGCCCGCGACTAAAACTGATTCTACAGGGTCAAGACATAGTTGTTAATTTTTTCCTCCTCCCTCTCGATGATTTTGATATAGTGCTCAGCATTGATTGGTTGTCCATGATTGGAGACATTTTCTGAAATTTTTCGAAGCTAATCATGAAATTTTTTAGCAAAGGAAAATAGGTGGTTCTACAAGCGAGCCAAGCGACTACGACCACAACACAGCACTTGGAGAGGATACCAAAAGAAGAATCTAGCGACTTCTTAATTCAAGAGTTTTAGGAGATGAAGCCAAAGGAGATTGAAGATAAAAACCCTCTCCCATAGCTTGTTGAAGTTCTAGGCACCTCCACTAAACCGAGCCGACTACCTCTTATCAAGCTGCCCGACCCCCCTATGCTGAACTGGCTAAAACTTCTACCAACTGATGCTCAGCCAGATTATTTCACACAACCTCAGAAGATTGAAGTTAAGAGGGTCGCCCAAGAGATGACAGATATACGGATTGATCAGTCGTGCTTATTTCCCACTACGATATATCCTTATATCCTTTCTCTATAGATAAGTTACTTCTGAAACGTTACATCCCGTCAAACTCACCATGGTTGATGATGTAGCACTTTCAGATCTCAGGCGACTTCCATGACTTTCCTCAAGATCGAACCATGATACTCAAAGTCTTCCTTGATGATGACCTCCGATCTATGGCCCAAGACCATGATAAAATTGAGCCCCTCTAGTGGCAAAATCAGAGTAAGAGAATGATCATTTATAAGTCTTAACAAAACATCATCCCTCTCAGTATGAAGAAAGATATCCTACCTTGGCTGAGTGGAACTATAGCCCCTATAACCTCGATATCACCCACACCAAGTCATGGCCAGATGTTTGTGATTATAGTAGACACATCCAGAGTTGGGATCGATGTCACCCTTACGCAAAATGGCTGACTCATAATTTGCATCGAGACTTTCCCCACACTCTACATAAGATTTCTAAAGGGGATACTAATTGCTACCAAACTTCAAATTTGGCTAGATACAGGTCCATGGCACGAAAGAGAAGTAAGCCCAGAAAAATTATAATTCATACTCATGCCAGAATGGGCTCTCATCATCTTGAACTATACCATACGATAATCACCATTCCAAAAGAAAGATTGGCTACTACTAAAGACTAACCACATGGCAACACATGCAAAGAAGAAATGACCTCTTGACAATATTCAGAATAGATAAAAATTTGAAGATCGAGTTCTCCTACACTTCCAGCCTGAAACTCGAGCCTCAAGGGAGTGGTCTCCATATTTCTTTGGGCCTTACAAAATTGGGGATCACATTGAAACTATAACCTAGAGATCAAATCTGCATACTAAATCAAAAATATAGTTGATCCTCCAAGTATCCCACCTCAAATGGAAATTTAAAAGGGACGACTCAGCTTAGATCAACCCAATTGACATTCAAGATGATAAGGAAGCTCAAGTTTAACTGATAATCGCATGGGATTACAAGACCGAGACACATCATAGTCCCACCACTACTATTGATGCTGGATCACAGGAGTAGGAAATGCCTACTACGAGAGCCATATGGGAGTCATATGAGGAGCTGAAGTCCCAGCTCCCTGAATTCATAGAACCTCTATCTTGAGGACAAGGCTGATTCAAAGAGAGTGGGCTTGATAGGACCCAATAAGGTTGGTTCCTGCTCAACCAAGTAGTAATCAATAAAACCCTACGAGATTGTAATAAAACCCTAGGAGGGAGGAACCCCTATAGTGTTCCAAGGGTTGATCTCCCTCAAAGACTAAAATCCTATAGAGCTCCTTCTGGGTTCTATTAGCCCTTTGTCGATTCATCACGAAGCTCTTCGCTTGTTAATTTTCTCAACTAAGGGGGTTAGCTGACAGTAGGAGGGGTTGAAAGCTTTGGTGTTGCTAGTCGAGGGCGACCCTAGTCCTCCGGGCTTCAGGGTTTAATTGCTCCTCATAAAATTGCGTGAAAGAGATGACTGTCATAAGTGTGCACGGCTGTCATGCTTTAACTTCCTCCTGAATCTCCAACTTCAAGCTCTTAATAAAAGTCTCTAATAGTTATTTTTCAGACCAATCATGAGTTTGATCAGATAACATTTCAATCCTAATTTGGTACTTTTGGATGCTGGAGGTTTGATGGATCTTTGCTAGTTATTTGTCAATGTTCTCATAATCAGTTGGTGCTGGAGGTTTATATGTTATTGGTTGGGATGTGATTCTCATGCTCTGAGCATCTTGATTGAGGTGCCCTTCTTGAAGTTGTGCAAAGGGGATCGATGTTGTCGAGGTGTAGGTCTACCGTGTCTTAACCTCAATTCTTATCTTTGATGGGTTCTTTTTACAATTTGAATTCGCACCATGTTGTGATCTTATTGGGCTCGATGATCGGCCCAATCTAAACTCCTCAAAAAGAGCACATAGTTTAGCATATATACACGTCTCAAAAGCCTCCAATTTGGCTTCGAATAGTCCTACTGATGTCATGACATAGGGATCTCCAACCTGTTAAATAAATCGATTGGAGAGGGTGGCTATAATCTTTAGGTTGATGACAGTAGTGGTAGCAACAGGATGGAAATGGCGGTTACAATGATGCTGTAAAATTATTGGAGCTACGGTGGTAAAGTCTCCAAGTGGCTACTACGTTGATGGAGGATGGTAGCCAAGGGGATCTAGATCATGAAGTAGTAGTGATGGTGGAGGAAGAAGTAGGTAGCAGCAATGTCGACTATGGGTACGGTGTGACTTCATGGTTGCAGGTGGAGATGATTGCAACAAGGGTGTAGCTGCAATAGAGGGAAGAAGGGGCAGCGGAGTGCATGGCTATTGCAAAGGAGGACAGTGGCGGTATGGAGTGAGAGACTATTGCTGGTCATGTTCAGTTAGTTAATGGCCATAATAAAGGTAGTTGGCAGTAAAAGATTACTACTGATAGCATTTATGTCACAAGCAATCACTATTAGCTATGACTAAGGAAGATAGCAGTGAGAAATCACTGCTGGTAGCATTATCCAATAAAAGATCATTGTTGGATGTGATCAAGTTGTTGTTGGTCATGATCAAGGTAGATGGTAGCGAGAGATTATTGCAGGCTACGATGAAGATATATGACAGCGAAAGATCACTGCTGGTCGCGTTTGTGCCGCAAGGGATCACTGCTAGCTATGATCAAGGAGGATGGTAGTGAGAGATCGCTGCTGGCAACATTGTGCAATAAGAGATGCATGCTGCGGTTGAAGGGATAAGGGAGATTTGGTGGCTGAAAGGTTGGTGGACCGAAGGTTGAAGGCTTCAGTTTTTGGGGCTTGTTTTGTGGTTGTTTTATGTGCAAATTGGCTATAGTTTTATGCAGTTTTGGGGCTATCATGGTAGAGGATGAAGGTTAGGAAGAGGGTTTTAGATTTGTGGTAGATGACAGCAAGTTTTGAGGGAATTTGGTGAAGGTTTGCTGTGGTAGATGCAGCCTTCATAAAAGCAGAATTGTCGTCAAAGAAATAGGAGTTTCTCAACAAAAATTCTAGTGAAAAATTAAGAGATTTGGGGAAGATCTACAATGTAATCGATGGCAGCATCGATAGAATGATTTGATATGTGACGTGGGATGACAGTGGAGGCGACATCTAAAGAAATTATGGGAATTGCTTGGCTTAGTGGAGGCGGCAGAGATGGCAGTAAGGGCAGCAAGATCGCTGCTCTCATACCAGATGATAGAACCCCAGAGAAGCTCTTTAGAGATTGATCTTTGAGGGGGATCAACCCTTGGAAGGATATAGGAGTTCCTCCCTCCTAGAAGTCGGTCACAAGGCTAAACTAAAGATAATTCTTGCTTTTTGAAAAGAGGTAGAGGCTACATGCTTATATATGGCTCCAGACCCTAGCCCTAGGGGTTGCTTCCTAAGTGAAGTACCCCTTTCACCCTCCACTATAGTCGACTCCCCTATTAAGGGGGGCGACAGCCTAGGGGGCTGCACTAGATGGGTGCCTCTACTAGAAACCCTAGCTGACCTATGGCGGCTAGGAAGCCCTAAGCCCTAAATATAAACTCTGGCCACTCTTCTTTATAGGATAGAGGCGACTAGGTGGGGTTTATTACAATCTAAATGGCTTAGGAAGCCCTAAGGCTTCAAGACTCCTTCCCTTAAAACCTTAACTGACTCCTCAATAAAGAGGATGATGGCAAGATTAGGGAAATATTACATGACTCAAGACTTTATTAACTCCTTGACTTATTGAGCTTAGTGCTAGTTACAGGTGCCCTGCAAGCCAATCACGTGAGTGATGGCACGTGTGACACACTACGTAATCTTTTTGCTTATGATTAATATTGGTATATTCTCACATTATATTATATGTAGCATATATATTGTGATGTCCTTGGTTCTGTACAATGGAAATCAGATCGTGATGAGATCACGATAATGAGATTGATTCATCTTTAAATACAGATCCTAAATAATCCTGGTCATAGGTTACTCGAGAGGGACATCGAGATAACTTGATAGACCGGTATGCTATATACCCATTCATATGATGGAGGTGGCTAGTCTTATAGCCACTTGTGTGAAGACACTAAGGATATAGTACATATGCTCATTAGAGAATGGGTTCACTAATTGATCCCCTTATGGAATACTGTATGATTAATCATACCTAATATCAAATAGCAATTTCATACTCCCAGTTGTGTATTTGTTCCTTGGACTTGAGACACCAAGGATGCCTTGTATGAGTACTCCTTTCTTTGACGTCAAACATACAGGTTTGGAAAGCTCCAGATTTGATACAACTGATTATCGGGACTGGTAGTCAACCTTATGAAGGCAATTGAGTGTTAATAGAGGATCATCCACTCTTAGTATCATGAGAGGAATATCTCATATGTGCTTGCTTAGACAAATCCCTGACCAGAGTCATTTGAATTGAGAGAGGAGTTCTTCGGTAGAATCTGATTAGAGCAAGACAAATTGATTCTGTATGTGACTTGACAGTACCATATCCAATATACGATCTCTGGGATATTAGTTAGATAAGGGATTATAGATACATGTTAACTGTGGACAGACAGGTCCAATGGATTCGATCCCTCTGTACCGTCTGGGGACTATAGCGTAGTGGCCTATTACATCCATAGTCGATGAGTCGTGTGAATTATTATAGAAATAATAATTCACTATATCGGAAGGAGTTCTGATGGGAGTAACTCACGGCTAGCTCAGTATCGAGCCTAGAGGGTCACACACATATGGTGGATGCTTCAGTGAATAGAGGATTGGATGGAGATCTAATTAGCCTCTATTCTCATTAGATGAGACCCTATGCTAATGGGCTCCTTGATTAAGGTCCAACTAGAGGCCTAAGGAGATTATTGGATAGAGATCCAATAATGTAAGGTTAGTGGGTAATTGGATGGAGATCCAATACCCACTAAGGCAGGAGCCCTAGGGTTTTTTTGGTGGCTCTCTATAAATAGGAGGGGAGACTCTTGGTTGATAGGCTGCAACTTTAGCCACCACCTCCTATGCGCCTCTCTCCCTCTAAGCAAGAGTTGCAAGATCAGATTGGAGGAGTTTCGCTGTAGAGATCCATCATGTAGATACCGCTAGAGAGGAGGACACTTAACCTCCTTCATCTTCTCTATCCGGATCTGGAATACAGGGATATACGATCTCCCTAGGTATAATCAATCTTTCAAACATCGTGATTTTTTGGTTTTTACATTTTTTCTCGTGACCCTAATCTTTTGCATGATGATTTGATCTGCGTGGGAAACCTATTTTTGTTTTGATTTCCACTGCGTATGTGATGCATCCGCTATAGGTTTCCTTATAATGGTATCAGAGCCAAGGTTTTTGTGCGAAAGATTGGTTTTAAACTACGTGTGATGAGATTAAATCGCGTAGAATCGTTCTACGTGTTCTTGCTACATTTTTACAATGAAGGAAGCCCTTGCAAGGGACAGCCGGGCATGGCCACAGCCAGCCCCCTTGCAGGGGCAGTCTACTATAGCCAAGGCCCCCGTGGCGGGAGCATGGAGATGACAGCGGGACCCACGATGTCGTGGCGGAAGATTATGACGTATGGTGATGCAACGATCCGACGAAACTGATGATGATGAGATCAACAATCACAAGGCATAGAGATGCGCTGATGCATACATAGATCCTATTATGAGTGATTAGGCCCATTGGCTCGGGCTTAATCATATTAGGTGATGGCTCATGATCATCCGGTGTGGCTTGCATGTGTGATGTGTTATACACCTACTAGATATATGTATATATATATTTGCATGTGATGTAGATATATATTAAATATGTATGTGTGTGACACGACATATTAGGAGACCGATAGAAAACAAAAACCCCTCCTAAGATAATATTAAGTTGGTAAGCATGAGCTAATAAGATTGACCCACGTGGCCTTTCCATCGTTAGAGGAAGAAATTGAATCACGACATAGGTTGAGTTGGTCGAGTTTCTCGAAGCTCACCTATCTACGTGATTGAGTTCTTGCCTATGACATAAAGATGTCATCAGTGACCTGAGGACATGGTATGCTTGGTCGAGTCCCTCGATGGCATATCATTGAATCAGACTCATCTTGTAACGATGGTGATGACTTAACTGAACGTTATGGTTGGTCGAGTCCCTCAAGACCATGATAATTCAGAGGCCGAACATAACGGGAATCACAAGGAATTGTGATTTGTAAGAGTTGCCTACCTTTTGGGCTTAGTGTAATTGGTTGAGTCTATCGAGGTTGCACTAAGATGCCAATTGGATCCCGATCCCCACTAGGAGTCTACCGAAGACTTCCGTCTCACGTATCGAGGGTGTCGCATGATTTGCTAAGAAAATAATGAGAGTATATTAAGATAGAAGTTTATATCTTAATTAGTATTTTTTTATAAAATCTACATGTTATTTATTTTCGCTATATCTTTGTTTGTCGCTTGCAAAACCCCTATGTGGTATACTTAATGCCAACCGCCTCATTGGTCCAAAGGTTCCATAATTTGAGAATTGTTCTCATGAAGGAGAAAATCCTAAATGTCCTTAACACGATTATGCCTACGTTGGAGGAAAGGACAAGCGAGGATGAGATTGCTCGCTTTGTGAAGTATAAAGATAGTCCTAAAGGATAACTTGTGCGTTAATCTTATACTTCAGTCCCTACTAGATTTCTTTTCTCACTTCATCATGAAGTTTAACATGAGCAAGTTTGAGGTGACTCTCCTTGAGCTCCTCAATATGTTGAGGGAAGCTGAGAGTAACATCAAGAAGGAGAAACTAGCTCTTTATATTGGTGAGACCAAAAAGAAAAGGAAGGCCAACAAGATCCTTAAGAAGGGCAAGGGCAAAGAAAGACCAGGTAAGACAAAGGTTGCCAAGAAATACTCGACAAAGGATAAATGACAATGCTTCCACTGTGGCTAAGATGGGCACTAGAAGAGGAACTGTGAGGACTACCTTGCAGATAAGGCAAAACAGAAGCTTGGAGAAGCTTCAGGTATATTCATGATCAGTCTTCACTTGTCATATTTTCATGATAACATATGGGTATTGGATACCGGGAGTATTTATCATATCTGCAATTCGTTGCAGGTTCTGGTAAGACCTACGAGATTGGCTAAAGGCGAGATAGACCTTAAGATGGGTAATGGAGCAAGAGTTACTGTAGTTGTTGTTGAAGAGGTCACCCTACATCTGCTTGATGGAGCTATTATTGCAATAGATGCATGCTATTTTGTTCGCTCTATTATCAAAAACATTATTTCTATCTCTTGTTTGACAATTAGTGGATATAAATTAGTTTTTAAGAATAATAATTATTTAGTAATTATGTATATTAAGATCATCACTAGAGGGACCCTAATAAATGGCTTATATGTGTTAGACACTTCTCTACATATCATGAATATAAATATGTCTAAGAGGAAAAGAGATGAGGTGAATAATGCATACCTATAGCATTGTAGGCTAGGTCATATACATGAGAGAAGGATTCAAAAGTTACTGAAAGATAGATACTTAGATCCATTTAACTATGAGACATATGCAACTTGCAAACCTTGTCTTCGTAGGAAGATGACCAACTCTCCTTTTAGTGGAATTGGAGAAAGAGCCACCGAGTTATTGGAACTCATGCATAGTGATGTATATGGTCCCATGTCGACTCAAGCTATAGGTGGTTACTCATACTTTATTACATTCATTGATGATTTCTCTAGGTATGGACACGTGTACTTAATGAAATATAAATCTGAGGCCTTCAAGAAATTCAAGGAATATAAGAATGAGGTAGAGAATCAAATTGGAAAGAGTATTAAGACTCTTTGATCAGATCGAGGAGGAGAGTACCTAAGTATGGAGTTCATCCATTTCCTCAAGGACAATGGGATTATATCCCAGTAGACACCTCCTTATACACCTCAGCTCAATGGTATATCAAAAAGGAGAAACCGCATGCTGTTAGATATGGTGCGATCCATGATAAGTTTTGCTGACCTACCCGTCTTATTCTGAGGGTACGCCCTAGAGACTGCAACTTACCTTCTGAACAGAGTTCCAGCAAAGTTGGTAGTATCTATACCATATGAGATATAGAAAGGAAAGAAGCCGATCTTAAAATTGTTAAGATTTAGGGTTGTCCTGTCCATGTTAGAAGACACAACCCCGATAAGTTGAAATCAAGGACAGAATGGTGCATATTCGTGGGATACCCAAAGGAAACTTATAGGTATTATTTCTATCAACCCGAGGACCGAAAGGTCTTTGTTGCCAAGAGAGTTGTGTTCCTTGAGAATCGATATATTCTTGGTGGAAATAGTGGGAGTGAGATAGAACTGAGTGAGGTTGGAGAACCTAGCTCAAGTACCATTCCAGAACTCGAGTATGTTCAGGTACCTAACACATAAGTTCCAACTTTACATAGGTTTAATAAAGTATCTCACCCTCCTAAAAAATATGTAAGACATATTAGTGGAGATGACTCTTAGGATGTTGATTCTCAGACCTACGAGGAGGCTATTATGAGTATAGACTCCGAGAAGTGACAAGAAGCCATAAATTCTGAGATGGATTCTATGTACTCTAACAAGATTTGGAACCTTGTAGATGCACCTGAGGGTGTTATACCTATCGATTGCAAATAGATCTTCAAGAAGAAGATCAGAGTGGATGGAAAGGTAGAGACCTATAAAGCAAGGCTGGTAGCTAAAGGATATCCTCAAAGACAAGGAGTTGACTATGACGAAACCTTTTTACCTGTAGCCATGCTTAAGTCCATTAGAATTATTTTGGCCATTACAGTACACTATGACTATGAGATTTAGCAGATAGATGTCAAAATAGTATTCTTCAATGGCAACCTCAAAGAAGAGGTATATATGATATAATCAGAGGGATTCGTATCCAAAGAGAGTCCAGATAAAGTGTGTAGGTTGCTTAGATCCATTTATATATTGAAGTAAGCTTCCTGAAGTCGGAACATAAAATTTGATGAGGTGATCAGATCTTATGACTTTGTTAAGAACGAAAATGAGCCTTGTGTGTATAGGAAGGTAAGTGGAAGCACTATCACCTTCTTGGTGTTATATGTGAATGACATCTTAATTATTGAGAATGGTGTAGGAATGCTCTCCACAGTAAAGGCTTGGCTATCTAAAAACTTCTCTATGAAAGACTTAGGGGAAGCATCCTATATTTTGGGGATCAGGATCTATAGAGATAGATCCAAAAGAATGTTTAGTTTATCCCAGTCTAGGTACATAGACTCCATTGTCAAAAGGTTTGGCATAAAAAATTTCAAAAGATGTCGCATACCAATGAGACATGAAATATCGCTTTCTAGGAGTATGTCCCCAAAGACTCCTGAAGAAAAGACAAACATAGATAAGATACCTTATGCCTAAGTGATAGGATCTATTATATATATGATGCTATGTACTAGGCCTGATATAGCACATGCTTTGAGTGTCACGAGCAAGTATCAGGCAGATCTAGGTTTAGAACACTGGAAGGTAGTAAAGTATATCCTTAAGTACTTGAGAAGAACTAAGTATCTTTTACTAGTATATGAAAGAGGTAGCCTCCATGTTGAGGGCTACACAGACTCAAGTTTTCAGTCTGGCATTGATGATAGCAAGTCAAATTCAGGGTATGTTTTCATCATGAATAGAGGAGCAGTAAGCTGGAAGAGTTCCAAGCAAGATACTACTACCGACTCAACCACAGAGGCGGAATACATTACTGCAGTAGAAGTAGCAAAAGAAGGGGTATGGATGAAGAAGTTCATCAAAGATTTGGGAGTCGTACCAAGCAGTGTAGAACCAATTCCCATATACTGCGACAACAATGGGGCGATAGCTCAAGTGAAGGAACCCAGGCCTTATTAGAAGTCTAAGTATGTTCTGAGGAGGTTTCATCTGATAAGGGAGATCATAGCCCGTAAAGATATAGCAATGGAAAGAGTTTCATCCAAACATAACATTGCAGATCCACTAACGAAGTTGCTAGCTAAGATTGTATTTGAGCATCACAAGGGTCTGATGGTGATCAGACACATAGGTGATTAGCTTTAGGTCAAGTGGGAGATTACTAGTTACAGGTGCCCTACAAGCCAATCATGCGAGTGATGGCACATGTGACACACTACATAATCTTTTTGCTTATGATTAATATTAACATATTCTCACATTATATTATATGTAGTATATATATTGTGATGTCCTTGGTTCTGTGCAATAAAAATCGGATCGTGATGAGATCACGATAATGAGATCAATTCATCTTTAAACACAGATCCTAAATAATCCCAGTTATAGGTTACTCAAGAGGGACATCGAGATAACCGGACAGACCGTTGTACTATATACCCATCCATATGATTGAGGCGACTGGTCTCATAGTCACTTGTGTGGAGACACTAAGGATATAGTACAAGTGTTCATTGGAGAATGAGTTAACTGATTGATCCGCTTATAGAATGTTGTATGGTTAATGATACCTAATATCATATATCGATTACATAGTCCCAGTTGTGTATCTGGTCCTTTGACTTGAGATATCAAGGATGCCTTGTATGAGTACTCCTTTTTTTTATGCTAGACTTACAGGTTTGGAAAGCTCCAGATCTGGTACAATTGGTTATCGGGATTGGTAGCCAACCTTACAAAAGCAATTGAGTGTCAATAGAGGATCATCTACTCTCGGTATCACGAGAGAAATATCTCATATGTGCTTGCGTAGACAAATCCCTAGCTAGGGTCATTTGGATTGAGAGAGAATGAGTTCTCTGGTACAATTCGATTAGAGTAAGACAAACTGATTTTTTATATGACCTAATAGTACCATATCCAATATACAGTCTCTGGGATATTAGTTGGATGAGGGTTTATAGATATATGGTAACTGTGGACAGACAGATCTGATGGATTCGATCCCCCTATACCGTTTGGGGACAATAGCGTAGTGGCCTAGTATGTCTATAGTCGATTAGTCAAGTGAATTATTATGGAGATAATAATTCACTATATCAGAAGGAGTTTTGATGGGAGTAACTCACGGTCAGCTCGGTATCGGGCCTAGCGGGTCAAACACATATGGTGGATGCTTTAATGAATAGAAGATTGGATGGAGATCCAATTAGCCCTTATTCTCATTAGATGAGACCCTATACTGATGGACTCCTTGATTAAGACCCAATTAGAGGCCTAAGAAGATTATTGGATAAAGATCCAATAATGTAAGGTTAATGAGTAATTGGATGGAGATCTAATACCCATTAAGACTGGAGCCCTAGGGTTTTTTTGGTGGCTCTCTATAAATAGGAGGAGAGACTCTTGGTTGATAGGCTGTAACTTTAGCCACCACCTCCTATTCTCCTCCCTCCCTCTGAGCAAGAGTTGCAAGATCAGATTGGAGGAGTTTCAGTATAGAGATCCATCGTGTGGATACCGCTAGAGAGGAGGACACTTGACCTCCTTCATCTTCTCCATCCGGATCTGAAATACAGGGATATATGATCTCCCTAGGTAAAATAAATCTCTCACATATCATAATTTTTTGGTTTTTACGTTTTTTCTCGCGATACCAATCTTTTGCATGACGATTTGATATACGTGGGGAACCAATTTTTGTTTTGATTTTCACTACGTATATGATGCACCCACTGTATGTTTCCTAATGCTTAGGACCCATCCAAGCTAGGGTCTTAACACTAAGGTTGGCTTCTCTTATGTTTGCCTTTGTTGGCCGCATGCTATCCTCATTTGAGTCCCACTCAAATTAGGATTTGGGTTGATATAGTGTTGAGCAGGTGCTGCCTTGGGTTAGTCGAATTGTGCTTTGAAGCTTGAGTGATGACTCAGCTTGAGTTCGGCCTAGTTAGGTGAGTTATGGAGCTTGTTTGAGACTCTGATTGAATGTCATTGAGATCTTGATCATGGCTCCCCTAATTAGATGATTTAATTCCTAATGAATCTTTCTTTAAGGTTTCTTCTCTTTGCATCTGTATTTAGAGGTTTTGTTTTGGTTCATTAATGTGGTCAGCATCATCATACACGGCCATGTCATCAACGCATGTCGGTTTGATAGGGTTCTCCTTATTTCACCGTCAACTCAAGGGCTTTTTTTATCTTCTTAGAGATTAAAGCTCATTGCTACCCCTTTTGATTTCTTATTCTCTTTTATCATATTGGAGAAAAGTTTTCATTTCTTGCATAAGCTAATGGCCATGAGTTTTTGGCATGCATAGATGTTAAGTCTTCGACAAACCAATCAGATCTCGAGTGATAAAAAATTTTATTCAATCATTTTAGGGTTGATAATTCTAGACTCCACAAAAGTAAATAACATCTCAATCTCATAAGCAGGGGGCTTCCAAGAATGACTTAGCATATGTTAAGCAAAACTATCTCGCATGTCACCTCATTAATAAATTCCTTTATTATGATAAAATGTATCTTGTAATATTTATTTATCTTCATTTCTATATCATCATGAATCCATCTAAGGGGCTATGACCAAGCTCGTCAAGACGAGGTTCTTTTGACACCCGATGTCAAAAATCATACTAATAACTTCTTTCTTATTGCATATTTATGGTAACAAAACTCTTCTTGAACCTTTGGACCAAGGTTCAACTTAAGTCTGTAGCCTTCATAAGGAACTGATAAAAGTTCAATGGAGCTATCACCCACCCACGATCATGGTCATAGTTCACCAACTTTGATCGTTTTTCAACCACTTCTTTAGAAAGAGTTTCAAGTGATTTTTTCAATACTTTTATTTAAAGTAACCTATAATTTAGTAATATTTATAGAAAAAATCACTTTGTTTCAAGGAAAAAGAGATTTTATTGTCTCCAAAATTCTCCTGGGCCTTCGGATGGCTCCCTTTGACCTTTTTCATGGGCTTCACACTACATGTGTGATTCTTTTTCTCAATCGCTATCACCATATTCCTAATGATAGAAATATTATATCCTTTAAATAGGCTCAACTATGTATGAATTTGTGCATAAATCTCGGATGTGATTTTAACATCATTGATTTATCATCAAAGTACATTCCAGGTGCCACCATTTGTCATTGAAACTCAGTTGTATACTCTTGCATAGATTGGTCCCATCCTTAGTGTAAGTATGTCACTTCCTTAAATCTTTTTTTGAGATATCTCATATGATAGAATTTTTCTTATATGCTTTTTGAATTATTTTCATGACATGTCTTCATTGTTGTTGGTTCGAAGATATGATTTTCACCATGTGCGCGTGTGTCCCATCAACTTTAGTCATATAAGCATTACCTTATCCTTGCTATTGTAATCCTATCGAGAGCACACAAGTGTTGAGTCTATTAATGCTTTTTATTCTATTGATTTGCGCCATAGTCTATTAATGCTTTTTATTCTATTAAAGTAAGTGTTATGGCAATAGCAAGGATAAGGTAATGCTTATATGACGCCGTCAAACCTTTTTATCCAAGCATAACTTGTCTTGGACAACACTTGTGTGCTCTCGATAGGATGATCTTCTTGTCGGTTTCGATCTCCTCCTCTCTTCAAATAAAAACTCTTCTTGAAGTTTAGATAGTTTCCTTGGGCTAGCCCAATTAGACTTTGAAACTTGAGTGATAACTCAACTTGAGCTTGGCTTGGTTAGGTGAGCCTTGAAGCTTGTTCAAGGCTCCAATTTAGTGTCGTTGAAGATCTTCTCTCATGCTAAACGAATTAGACTTACTAGTACATTATACAAACCAAATAAAGATAAAGAATAGTACACAAATTTTTATTAAACATCAAATTAAATAGAGATGAGATAGATACGTGATTCGAATCCATAGTTGTTATGTTACCATGATGAATATTTTAATTAGGTCTCAAAAGCTTAAAATATTAGGAGACGACACATCAAACATTGATACTATTCAGGGACTCATGAAACCACTTGTGAGCCTCCAATCAAACAAGCTTTAAACTGGAGATATCCTATTTTCTTTAGGGTTTTGGGAGCAATTGCTTTACTCGAGTGCAGTCTAATCAACCACAATATTCCCTTCAGCATTAGGTCTTCACAAATGTGTCGCGTTAGTTCTGGAAACTCCACCTCAGATGTCTCCTGAGCCTGGCCAAGAATGGAAAAGATGGTCATAGCATATCAAGAGAAGCTCCAGAGGATCTTGCTTTTCTATGTTCTCTCATAAAGAATGGTGTGGAGATGGAGCCCTCCATTGGAGAGTTGCATCATGAAACCCTGACACGTATAACATGCATATATCTTTCGACAGTGAGTCAGCTTCAGTATATAAGGCAGAGAAGTTTGGGCATGGCTCCTGCGTACTGCACCTCCCAATCCCATCCTCCTGTCTTCCAAGCTCAGTTCTCATCCATGGCTGTTTCCGCCAAGGTAGCCAAGGTATTAGTTTTCATTCTCCTCATACAGATCCTTGATTCGGCCAAAGCAAGAACACTGGAACGCCACGCACGCGTGGCCGGAGAGCTCCTCGAGGATAGCCACGGTGAAGAGACAGCGGAATGGCAGCAGCCGACTTCACCAGGACACAGCCCCAGTATCGGCCATGGCAACCTCCCTGGAGCCCAGCAGCCGACTTCACCGGGACACAGCCCCAGCGTCGGCCATGGGAGCCATCCTGATACACAGACCTGACGACTCGCATCTTTCAGTGCTGCTGCTGCTAGCTTAGACCGAGCTGCCGGATGAATCTTTTATGCCTATGTGCTGTGTGGTTTCATTTGATATGGTGTTTCATGTACTTGGAGACGATACGTGTTAGGTTCCTCGTATGATAATAAAGTTGATTCTGAGTAACTACGTGACTGTCACAGTGGGTGTTTTATTTCCGTTCTCTATCATGTTCATCCTTCCTGTACTTAATGGCTCTTGGAGAACTCAGATCTGTTAACGGTGGTTCTATACTCTCTCTCTCTCTCTCTCTCTCTCTCTCTCTCTCTCTATATATATATATATATATATATATATATATATATATATATATATATATATATATATATATATATATATATCCCCTGTGCATGAGCTCATGTCTTCCCTTGGTAGCGGGGCTTGAAATCTTCCTTCCATCGTGGCAAATCTCAATTCCCGTCTATGTCGTGATGGATTTCAGATCTCCTCATCGTAGCAAGCTTCAAATCTCTCTTTCGTCATGGCGGATCTAAAGATCCCTCTCTATCATGGTGGATTTTGGGTCTTCCCGTCATAGTAGACTTCAAATCTCCCTTCCACTATGGCGCAAATCAGGTCCCCTCTCCGTCATGGCAAATTTTGGGTCTTCCCCATGTAGTAAGCTTCAAATCTTGTTTCGTCATGACGGTTTTTGGACTTTCCGATTTTGACGAGTTTCATACCTTCTTTTTGTCATGGCAGATTGCCAAGTCCTCTCTCCGCCATGGCAATTTTCGGACTTTCCCACCATGGCAGGTTTAATACCTTCTCTCTATCATGGTGGATTGCTAAATCCTCTCTCCACCGTGATAGTTTTTGAACTTACCTACTGTAATAGGTTTCACACCTTTTCTCCACTATGGCGGATTGTTAAGTCATCTCTCTATTGTGGCAAGTCTCGGACTTTCCTTTATTGGGATATATTTTCAAAAGAACACCAGGCTTGATTATGAGACGAGAGAGATCGATCTCTTCATTTTAAAGTTTCTCCTCTCATAGGGTGGGACTCATTCCTTCATTCAAGCCCTCAGAGATCAGAGTTTAAAATCTTGGGAACTTTCGGCCTCACCCCCTAAGGGTTTAGGAGTGTCTCCCCTTTGTTTTGATTCTTAACAAGGTGGGTCAGTCTTCGAGTCCTTTATCCCAATATCGATTCTACTCTTCTATTTTAGGTTGGGATGTCTCTCCTTTCTCATATAATTTCTTCTCGTTCTTCTAGTCATCAATTTGTTGAGGTTCATGCTCTATCTTTGAGTAGCCCAGTGGTGGATGCAGTTGGGTCATCTCCATCAGAAGGGGTCTCTCCGGCAGACTTGAGAGCTCTTCGAGAATTGGAGTTTATGAGAAGTTTTCATGATTGTGATTATATGGTGAGCACACCTCTTTTGGATTGCCTAAGAACTATGTATTTTATCTCGTCTGAGATTGTCTTGCAAGTTCCCTAACCTGGTCAACATTATTTTGATTTTACTCTTGGGTCTTTTTACTTGTCTTGTGATGCTCTCGAGGCATACCTTCGACTTTCTTTTTATCCGGTGATAGTATCTTGCCTTTAATAGTAGGGAATATCACCTTCACAAATGACACCCAACTTATGCCACTATTTGATAGTACTCATTAGGGAATGTAGACGTGTCAATATTAACCCAACCCACATCCTCTTTGGTGCCTATTTTCAGTTGTGTAGGAGAGGAAAAGGCTACTACTTAGCCACTCGGGGAGGTCTCAAGATTAGTAGTGCCCCTTCCAATAACAAGGGTTGGAAGATGCACTTGTTTTATATGAGTTCAAGTCTTGACTAGGGTTTAGCCTTACCTGGTCAGCATGTTGCATTAATAACACCCCTCCCTTCCTATCAGTGAGGAGAAGGATCCAATGCTTCGTCTGAGGGACATACTTTCTTCCTCCAAGGTAGTCTAAAAGATGGGCAAGGAGTAGTTGATCAAGCAAGCCTTAGCTCGACTCCTCAAGGTATGACCCAAACTTCCTCTTGCTTTGCTTGATCTTTATTTTAATCCACAATCTTGTGATTTGAACTTTTTACAAGCATGAAACTAGATGCCCTGAAAAGAAAGGAGCTTGGCTTTTCATCGGAGGTTGTGGAGCCTCAATCAATTTTGACGGCCACCCACAAGTTGTTGGTAGAGGAGTTGGACCCGCCTTGGTCTGACTATCATGGAGGCAATGACCAATCAAAGGAAAAACATGAGGTCCTAGCGAAGAGGACCATGAGCCCTCAAAAGGATGTCATGCCCGAAGGTCCGGTTCAAGAATATGAGCCTCCATCAACTACAACACCAACACCCCCGAAAGGCCGAAGCTCCAGGCCAAGCTCGAGAAAGAGGGGGAGGAGGTTGAGGTTGAGGTTGATGTTGGACTTATGCAAGGGGAAGCCCCTACCCTTCACAGCCTTGCAAATGGTTGATCTGCTGGACCTAACCCTGAAGACATTGTTGTAGCCCTGATGGGAAGGTTTAAGGGAGATGCAGAAGGTGTAAGGAGAAGGCTTGGCAACAGAGTAGTTTTTGTCGCTGGTCCTTATGCCCAAGGATGGCGAAATAGCTCCATAGTTCCCCTTCAAAGGTCCTAATTGACACTTGCTTTTAGAACGAAGTGGTGGTAAGTGACAATGTTTATCTACTCCTTCAGCTTCACTTCATGGACTTGCTTGTTTTTTATTTGCAGCATCATCACTATGTGACAGCTCTCATCGATCATGTCTGAGATGTTGGAGTTGTCATCCATTAGTAGGCCAGCATGGTTGACGATCTCAAGGCCGAGGTCAAGGAGCTAAAGAATGGGGGAGCTTCCTCTACAATCATCGAAGCGGAGGCCCAAGCATTCAAACTGTTATGCTAACTATATGACACTAAGCATCGCTTGGCTAGCCTTGCGAAGCAATTGAAGGATATTTGAGGCCATAATTGTGTGATGGAGGACAAGCTTATGTGTCTCACCTGGGAGTTGGAGATGGTGAAGTTGCATGGCTTGGAGCTTTCCCAAGAGCTGGACATATTGAAAGCGCGTAGCTTGAAGCTTACCAAGGAGTTGTGATAGTCACCAAGAAGGCTTGCAAGCTAGAGGAAACACTAGAGAGTGAGCGAAGTCGTACACCAATGCATCAAGAGATGGCTATCGTTGATTACAAGGCATTTGTCAGGTTTGAAAAGGGTTTAGAGAGGATGGGGCTAGTGTTATACCAATTTAGGTCCTAGATCGCCCTCGCTTGCTTCAAGACGAGGTATCCTGAGCTAGAGCTTGAGGAAGATTTGTTCATGGATTATCTTGAAGACCAAAATATCCAATGTTAGTTGAGGTGTCATTTGACGATAGTGTTGACTTGCCCTCTTACCCTGGCACCTTAATTGCTTCCTTCGGTTGTGGATTTCTCCCTTTTTTGCTTTTGGTCATTTGGTTGCTATCCCAACTTCTTTTGTCCGTGTTACTAGCATTTTATTATGATGGGTCGGGGCTTCGTCTTGAATGTAAAAGCTCGATATGGTTGGTGTAAATGCTTCAAGAAGCAATAGATATCTTTCTTCTTTTTCCACTCTTTTAATATCTTGGTCCTATTTGGTTGATATATGGTGTTGAGGGGTAGCCTTTCTCAATTTGCATTAGCCAAGGCCTTAAGGATAAAACCTTTTCAAGTTAGCGATGTGCCACATTCTTGGCAACATCACACTCTCCATTGTTTCGAAACTAAAAGTTCTACTTCAGAGAACCTTGACAACTCAATAGGGTCCTTCCCAATTTGGTGCTAGTTTTCCCTGGGATGTGGCTAGGTCACTGACTTTGGTCTTTCGAAGCACTAAGGCCCTTGGTCTGACCCTTCGAGGGTGAACTCCTCGATCATAGAGCTTGGCTATCGCCTTTTTGTATCTTAGTGCTCATAGATGTGCTTTAGCTCTAGCTTCACTGATCAGATCAAGTCTAGCTCAAAGTCCCTCTTTGGATGTTTCTTCATTGAAGCTTTCAACTCGAGGTCTCAAGAAGACTATCTCGGGTGGTAGGATAACTTTGAGGCCAAATGCTAAGCTAAATGATGATTCTCTTGAATCAATTTGTGTCATCTAGGAGGCACATAGAATATTTGGTAGCTCATTCACCCAAGTGTCTTTTGCTCCCATGACCCTTTTCTTTAGTCCTTCGAGAATGGCTTGATTGATAACCTTGGTAAGACCATTAATTTGGGGGTGAGCCACGAAACCAAACCTCAACTAGATCCTGTAGGACTGACAAAACTCTTTAAATTTTGTATTGTTGAATTGAGTCTCATTATCGATGATAAGGCTTTTGGGATTCTAAAGTGAGTAATGCTATTTTTTCACACAAGTCCCTCAACATGCTTCTTGATAATTGATACTAGCAGAATCTCTACCAAAGCACCTTGAATGAAAGGGTCCATCCACTTATGTGCTCCCTACAAATACCTTCGTTACCTCAGTGAGCACCCTTTCGGTTTTAATGATGCAAGGCATCTAACAAGGGGTTGAATGAAAGACCTTCAATACAAGTGGTTGTTTATTACACAATATCATGTTTGATGATGTCTAACTCTCTAAGCCGCTATAGGGTCAATTGGAAGTGTCTTGTCTCTCTTGTACCATATGATCTAATCAATCCAACTTGGTTCCTCCTTGGCTATGGCTATGCTATGCCCCTCGATAGTTCGGGTCGCTAATATTTCGATTATTGGCTAGCCTTTCTTTAGAGCTTAGGTGGAGGCTAACTTGGCCAACGCATCAACCCAAGTATTCTCTGTGTGAGGTACCTGTAGTACATTGAGTCGGGTGAAACTTCAGGCCAATCACCATATCTCAACAAGGTATTTCGCCATGGTTTTATCTCGAGCTTCGTAACTTCCATTAACTTGACTCACGACTAGTTATAAGTCATTAAACACCATCAAGTTCTACAGCTGGAGCTCTTGAGCAAGTTGAAGCCCCAAGAGAAGTGCTTCGTATTCAGCATCGTTATTGGAGATTTTGAACTCAAAACCATAAAGCTTTCTTGTACACATGCTTGTTTTGACCTTTCAGGGTAAGTCCAATGTCGCCCCTTCCCGAAGTGGCAGAACCATCTACGAACAGGATCCATGCCGAAGGGGTGTTGTCATCAACTTCAACCTCAATCAAGGGAGTCAGTTCCAACATGAATATCTACCAATTCCTGAGCTTTGATGGCAACCGTTGGCATATATCGAATGTCAAATTCGCTTAGCTCTACTGACCACCTCAACATCCACCCCGAAATATCGAATCTCAAAAGGATCTATTTGAGTGGTTGGTTGGTGATCACTTATATAGGATATGCTTGAAAATAGGGGCAGAGCTTCTTGCTGTCAATATTAGTGCAAAAGCCAATCTTTCAATAGGAGGTATTGCTCCTTTGCTTCGCTTAATACATGGTTAATGTAATAGATAGGTTTTTAGACTCCCGAGTCATCTCACACTAGCATCAAGTGACAGCTTGCTTGGTGGTGCCGAGATAGAGGCTGAGGGTCTCACCTAGAACGAAGGAGTGCCATGGCAATTGAGCGAGGTGGTGCTTCAACTTCTTAAATGCCTCTTAGCACTTTTCGATCCACAGAAAATTCTTTAGATTTTTTAATGCCTAAAAAAAGGGTAAGTATTTATAATTAGAGTTTTATAGGAATCAGCTTAGTGTTGCTATTCGTCCTGTTAACTATTGCATTTCTTTCACCAACCGAGGTGAATGCATATCTAATATAGCGCAGATCTTTTTTTGATTTGCATAAATTCCTCTATAATGAACAATGCTCCGAGAAATTTTTTTGAGCTAACTCCAAAGGCACATTTAGTTAGGTTAAGGCACATGTTGTATCTCTTCAAAACCTGAAACATCTTGGTCAAGTTTACTAGGTGTGAGTCAGTCATTCTGCTTTTGACTATCATGTCATCCACATAGACTTCGACGTTCCTCCCAATCTAATGCTTGAATATTTTATTTACCATCCTTTGGTACGATGTCCTTATATTTTGTAATCCAAACAACATAACTCTGTAGTAATATATACCTCAGTCCATGATGAAGGAGGTGTGTTCCTGATCTCGAGGCACCATCCTTATTTGGTTGTATTCCAAAAATGTATCTATGAAGGTGACGAGTTCATGTCTCAAGATAGCATCAACCAACTAGTCAATCCGGGGAATGGGATAGCTATCCTTCGGATATTTTTTTTTTAGGTCGATGTAATCAACACATATTCTCCTATTTCGATTGGGCCTTTTAGCCAATACAATGTTAGCAAGTCATTGGGGGTATTGTACTTTGGTGATAAACCTTGTCGTAGCAATTTATTCACCTCATCGTTAATTGCCTGTTGTGTTCAGGAGTGAACTTAAGAGGCTTTTGCTTCATAGTCGGACCTTAGGAGAAATATTCAGTTGGTGCTGAGCTATATTGGGATCTATTTCTGGCATGTCTCTTGACGTTCATGCATACACTTTAACATTTTCTCAAAGGAAGTCGACGAGCTATACCCGCTTCTCCTGGGGAAGTGCCACTCCTACCTTGATGACATGGTCAAGACAAGCCTTATCAAGAAGTTCCTTGACCAGTGACTCCATTGGCTCAAGATGTGGAAGGGGCTTAGTAAAATCTCGAGGATCTAATATCGGTGTCTCAGGTCAGCCCTTCTTTGATAAGGAGACTATAATCAGATAATACCAGCGAAACTCCTTGTCAAGAATTTCATTACCATGTGATTGTTTAACACGATAGCCCTTAGCCTATTGAGTGTGGATCAACCTATGTTTATATTGTACATCGAGAGGATGTCAACCACCACAAAATCATTATCATTTTAGAGCAAGGTTCATCACCAAACATAACATGTAGGCTCACGGTCCCAAGAGGGGAGATAAAATCGCCCGTGAACCTTGTCAATCAAGAAGTCATACAGCCCGAGGTGTTATCCCTTCTTGAGGTGGCTCCCCTGACGATGACATCGATCTATCTCTCGATTGAGCCTTGAGTTAGAGTGAAGGTTCTCGAGGTCTTCGTATAAATCTCTCGAGTTGCCCTCGACAAATGAACTCTTCGATTTGTCCCTTTAGATCTCAATAGTCCTTTGTGTCGTGCCCATGGTTATGGTAGAAACAACAATATTTAGATCTATCCTTCTGTCCAATGGTGTCTTCATCGGCTGAGGGTCTTTTAAGAACCCTTGTTCCTTTTATTTGTAAGAAGACCTCGATTCTCGTCATGTTAAGGGAGGGTTAACTCAACTCTCGAGTGAGACATCTCGAGTCGATTAGGTTTCCTCTACCATGGGACTTCAGGGTTAGGACCAATGGCGAGGCTGCTGCCTTTTATGTCTCCTCACACCTACCGGAGACTATCATCTTGACTACTAAAAATTAGTTGGTCCTTTAGAGTGCCTCGTGTATGGTCGTTGGTGACCATTCCACCAATGATCGAAAAATACGAGAAGACTTGAGCCCCATCATGAAGGCTTGAATCACAAGCGATGGATGCATTTTTTGTATACTTTGGATCTTGTTGGTGAACCGAGTGACGAAGCTGGAGAGTGTCTCTTCCTCCCCTTGCCTGAGTCGAATAATATTATCACCGAGGGCCTTGAGCGTACATTTGCAAGAAAGTTGAACTCGAACTCCTTTATGAGCTAAGGGAAGGAGTCGATCGAGAGAGAGTTCAAACGAGTATACCACTCTCGCGTTAGGCCCTTCAGTGTTATTGAAAATATACAATACATCAGAACATCAACTGGATGTAAAATATAGTAAGTAGTATTTTCAACTAGGTCAATACTGCCGTAGAGGGACATTGGAGGATCAAACAATCTGTTATTTCTCACAACAACTACGAGTGCTTGAGATAGGACTGATTCAAAAATGTCAACTTCTACATGCCGAGTTATATAGAAGCTATGAAAACCAATCAGAATAGGGAATTCCACACTAAGCGGAGGCTCAGTCATTCTGGTCAAACAGAGTTCAAACGGAACTCTTTGTTCTAGTTTATTTAAATGGACCTTTGAGAGAGTAAGGATATCATCAAGGATGATGCATAGTGAGAACCAACTGATGGAAAATGCTGGCAAATAAATGTATATACAAGTTTGTGTTTTGTAATACAACTTTGACTGGAGGTGTATCTATCAACAATCGATATTGTGCATGTATGTATTCTCAATAGCATGAAGCTCAACAATATTTTGTAACAATGTGACATTTAACAAGGGTTTGCTAATAGCAAACTATTCAGATTAATATTGAAAACAGGAGTAAATCATGGACCAAACAAAAATGAAAAATTGCTGGATACAACAAGCAATGACAGTATATTTTGGAAGGTCACTACTTTCATAATTCTGAACTGCAACCTTCATCCTGACTTACCCAGCAAGTCATTTGAGAAGTTCACCTCATCCGTGTAGGAAAATCTAAATTTCCATCAACCATCAACCATCAACGAAACCAACCAGCAAAAAAAATCTTAAAACCATCGAACATTTAAAGAATATAACCAATTCCATCTACCACCATGGAATAAAGTGAAATCAAAAAATCAAATGGATATTATTATTAAACACACGTTGCAGGCTAAGAACGACAATGCAAGCCGAAGTAGTTGCTTAATAGGTGATGATGATTTAAAAAGACAAGTGTAACTTCCATCACATCCTTCTCACCTCAACTCTAGTTTCCTTGTGATATTGATATAGGCGAGTTTGGAACAAAGAAAAAGATAATCTTCCAATCCACAAAACTTCTTTTACGAGGAAAAAAATTCATTGAAACCACAAACAAAGCAGCAGACAGAACAGCCAGAAACACTTGTATTCAGATTGCGGACTAAATGCCACTAGACCACATGGTTGCTGACACCATCCGATCCCTCTAATGCATAAATCTATGAATCCTATGATTTTAACGAATAATTCTGATGCATAATTTCATGAATCAATGACAAGATGGCAAGGGACCTAATGCAGGGATCCCATGAATTTAATAAAATTGCTCAGTTGAACTACAGAAATTTACATGTATAACAGCTGCCATATATATGTCAGCTACAAAGGCAAACTTAGTAAGCACGTCACATAGGCCAAAGTAGTTGTAATAGTAATGATTGACTTATCGGTTCATACCGATATACAATATTTTGTTGGTAGTGGTATCGGACAGTATGTACTGTGCATACCGTCCGGTATATTAAAATATTATATTATATTATATTATATTAAAAATATTAAATATCTTTTAAAAATATCAGGAAAAAGGATGACGTTGCCTCGATCTTTCACCCACCGCAGTAGACGTTCCGTCTCCTCGCTTGGGAGAAAAATTGCATCGTGCAAGCGTGGGTGACTGGCGGCAGCACGTGAGGCGACCCGTGCAAGCAGCGACCTATGGGCGACGACGATAGAAGTTTTGTTTCTTCCCCTCTTATTCTTCTTCTTCCAATTTTCTCTGATCTACGATCTCCCTCAATCGACCGCCGACGATCGATTCTCCCTCAATCGGCCATCGACGACCTAAATCAACCGTTGATGATTGATTTTTGATAATACCATCGGTAGCGGACGGTCCGCGTACATATAAATTAATAGACCGATATGTACTGCCCGTATCGGGCGATACAACTCAAAATTTAAAACCTTACGTAATAGTCCTAACAATTCTAAAATTTACAAGACCAGAACCGTAACCAGAGTTTGTTACTCGCATAAAATAAAATTAAAAGAAAAAAAGGGCTATCACTGTCGAAAAGGTTTTTAAAAAATCATTAATTTTCCTCATCTGACGTACATAAAGATGCACATAACTACTACCGTACAACTACAGTCAACTATTGTCGCTAGACAAATTCAGTCCAAGCTTGTCACTTTTTATCAGATATTTCACATGCATAAACTCTGACTACCCTGGCCATCAAAATAAAAAATTGCCTAGTAATAGCAGTTGCTCGAGCATGGGTAGGCTGTTCGGTATACTAACTGGTCAGAAATTGCTGCCATGCATATTGACCAAATAAATAATTCAAGCACACATGCTCACAGTCCAACACACTAGCACATACAAGCAGGCTTTAAAGGCAGCAAACCATGATCATAAGTTCAGATGTTACATCATGAATCAATTTATTTTACATCATGAATCATAGGTTTGTAAAATCATAGCTTCTCATTTAAGCTATGTTTTCTTCAAATCTAAGTGAGGCCTTCTGTCCTTTTCTGAAACCACCAACCTTGATGCTCATTCATTTTTCTGCATATGATCCTGCTTATTGGTCTTATTAGTCCCTTCACATCCCTCCAATCATAATCTTCATCTACTACCTTACAATTGATTCACCAACGGTCAGATAGTACAACATGTTTATAGGCTGCAATTAGTAACAAACGATGACAGTTGTGGTCAAATACAGGCAACATTTTTAAAGATAAACTAATAGCTTGAGGGCATTTATCATTTCAGTTCTGGGGGTTGCAATTTTTAGTTTTATTTGCCCATGCAACATGACTATGACAGAAACTTAAGAGTCCACCAAACCACAGAAAAATTGCAGTGACCAAGATAAATGAATCATACCATTTTGTCTGCTACAAACAAGCACTAGGAAATGCATGTTTATGGAGCAATAGAACACCCATCCCTGGGAAACTAGAGCAACAAACAAAAAGAGAGAAGATACCTCCTCCGCTTTGTAATCTTAACTATGCAACATCAGTATAGAAAAACAATGAACGGAAGTCATATTACCTGAACAGAGAGATTATATAAAGTCATCTGTGCATGTTCCAGTGCCTTCTACGAACTTTTTACAGTTTTGACAACAATCATTACGTCATTACCAACACATTTGTCAAAGGAACTCTACTCAACATAACAGAAAAAAAAAAACAAAAAAACTAGCTTTTGCACAATGTCAAACACTAAATTGCAGCACTTTATCAGCAAAATTTGGCAGTTGGTAACATTTACTAAGCATAAATTGTCAAGAAGCTACAATCTTAAAGGACTAACGGATTTCCACATCCTCAAATCTAAGAGAAGCTAAAAAGGACTAACGGATTTCCCCATCCTCTCCAAGTTCTCCATCTTCAAGTTCCTCATAACCACCAATTCTCCGAGATCCATCTCTATCTCTCTTATGCCTCTTGTGCCGATTTTCAGCATCAGAATCAGAAGCATAAGCATGCTGCAAAATTACCAAGTTAGACCTTCCAATGTTATTAAATTTACATGTGCAACGCTAATTTTCAGTTAAAAAAACATTATAAAAATGTATACATATTACATCTTTTGGCACCTTTCTAGATTTCTTGCGATCACCACTATGTCTCCTGGACTTCTTAGACTCCTCTTTCTCATCCTTATCGGAGCTTAAGTCATCTGCTGTGCTGTGATGACGTTTCCGGTGTTTCCTTTCTTTATCCTTGTCTCGCTTCCTGTCTTTCGAAATGTGGCCATCGATCAGATCAACATTATCACTCTCAGTTTCATCCTTTCTTACTCGATCCTTCCCCTTTTCTTTTTCACGTTCTCTCTCTTTTTCCTTTCTCTCTTTCTCCTTCCTTTTCTCTTTCTCTTCTCTTTCTTTCTCTTTTTTTGCCTGTAATGCAATCATAAGTGAACAAAACCAATATTTCAGATAAGGAAAAGTAATTCGTAAGTTCTTGAAACACATAGCACAACTGACAACATAGCAGAAATGGAACTTATAGATGAATATGAACAGATGGAACTTAGTTTATGCAATGGTCTAAAACTTTTCTGTACATCTGCAGAAAGTTTCATGTTTGACCTGTTAATGCATACAACAAACTAAAGAAAACTGTAACAAAATTAACCCTATTTGTTTTAACCTTGGTAAACTTTGACATCAATAGTAAAGATGCTGCAATTGTGGCATCAGACTTGTCGTCATGCTCAACACATTTTGTTATCTTGTTTCTTGGAATGATAGCTACCATAACTAAAATATATTGTTTGTTCCAAACATGCAAATGAAAAAGTAATACTAATTCAATTACAAAATAAATAAACTACAGTTACATTTAGGTCCGAATGATATCTAATCAACAAAGTATTAAATGTCGAATACCAGCAGCATGACATCCAACATAATGGTCTTAAGCAAGGTCCGCCAAACCATACGTTCAGCTCGGTATGGTATGCCGGTACCGAGCGGTATGCCCAAGCGTACTACTCGGTGTGTGTGTGTGTGTATATATGTAATAAAACTGAAAAATAAAAGAACTCCGCGACATCGCCTCATTCCTTCTCCCCACGCAAGAAAACATTTCTTCTCCCCGCGCGGGGAGAAATGTTTTCTCCCTGAGATCTCCCCATGAAGCTTCGGCGAGAAGCCCGTGTGTCACACGTCGTTTTCTTCTCCTCGTGATCACTAAAGATTCTCCCCACGAAGCATCAAGGAACCCGTGGGTGACGGATCGGGATTGGGATCGGGAGAGCAGCACTGGATCTTCAGGTTCTCCCTCTTCTTCGTTCTCCCTCGGTTGATACCGCCCGAAATCCACCATTACCAACCGATGATGGTCGGCGCGGTTGAAATCGACCGTTACCACCCGACAGTGGTCAGCAACGGTCGAAATTGATCGTTACCAATGATTTCGGATGGTAATGAGGCAAAAACAGTCCCAATTGGTGGTACCGTCCGGTAGCAGGCGGTACGATTCAAAACGTCAAACCTTGGTCTTAAGCAATAACATGTATATAGATTAATGTGGCAGTTGATCATATGACAAACAAATGTCCACTATTACAAGACGTATTGACAAAAGGTGAGAATGCTAAATGCCTATAGCAGAGAGAACTCGAAAACCACTCAATTTGAGCTATAATGAAGTCCAAGGTTAGCCAAACTGTATAGCGTACCGAGCTCAGTTCAGTACGATACAGTATGTTGGTACCAAGCAGTATACATAGGCATACCGCTCGATACGTGTGTATATATATATTATATAAAATAAAGTTAAAAAATAAAAAAGGGCAACATCGCCTCATTCCTTCTCCCCATGAGGGGAGATGTTTCTTCTCCCCGCGCGAGCGACGAATCACGCAGGGAAAGAAATCTTCCGCGAACAACAAATTACGCGGGTGAAGAAATCGCCCGCGGGTGATAGATTGGGATTGGGAGAGTAGCATAGGACTCCAAGTTCTCCCTTTTCTTCTCCCTCTTCTTTCTCCTTCGGCTGACATCGCCCGAAATGGCCACGCCAACGATCGAAATCGATCAACGGTTGGTGATGATCGAAATTGATCGTTATCAGCCGATTTCGAGCGATAACAAGGCGGAAACAGCCCCAATCGACGATACCGCCCGGTAGCAGGCGAACCACGTTCCGATCAACAGGCGGACCGATACATACCGCTCATACTGGGCGGTACAATTCGAAACGTCAAACCTTGATAAAGTCCAATAAAATTATTTATACCCAACCATTCCAGCATGCACATAATAACAATATATATAAGTTGTCTTGAAAATGAAATTGATCATTGATTAGGTAAATAATCTGTAACAAATAGTTCAGAAAAAAACATTGATCGTATATTAATCACAAGATAACTTACTACCTTTTCTTCTTCTCTCTTGCGTTCTTTTTCTTTCAATTTCTCTTGCAAATGAGCAACATAGCCCTCAAAAATCTCTTTTCCGAAAGTATCATCATCAATCGACCTTAAAACAAGTCACCAGATATTCATAATAAGAGATACTTAACAGTTAGATATAACACATGAACAAAGAGGATAGTCTGAATACCTATACTCTTGGCTGTCTTCAAAGTGCAGTTTGCACTCCTCCCACTTTGAAGATGCAGTTATTTCCTTCAACAAAACAAGAAACTTAATTTGGACACGGTGTCAAAGTAAAACATCAACACGTTGATAGACACATAAAACACTTAAATCTGTCCTGAACTTGGTGAGTAGTACCTTAATCGAGTACAACAAATCAGAGAAATTATCTGCAAGACGCTGGCGCTTTTTAGCCTCTTTTTCTTCCTTCTCACGAAGCCTTTCCAGTAACTCATCAAACACAAGCTACAAACATTGAAAAGCCTCACATCAAGTCCATACCATAAGGCATCCAAAGTTGCTGATATTCAAGATGCACTCTTGTGCACCAAGTTCTCTTTAAAACCAGGACAAGGTACCTTAGAAAAATATAAATGTAGAAAGATGTAATCACCAATCACTAATACTGAGGAACCCAGAAAATAAAAAAATGGCTCATTGAGTTCAAAGGCTAGAGTTCTATGTCAACTGTAAAATGCATTAATACAAATGCATGAGAAAGAAGAGGAAGAAATCAGCAGAAATAGTAAACAACAATGATAGTGGAAAAAAGGAGGAACAAAAGAAAGGGAACAAAGTCACGATGAGGGAAATGAATTGATATGTCAAAGCCGACTTGATTAGTTTCTTTTCCTTTCTGATAATGAAACATCATCTTTAGTGCCAGGCCTTTCTCCTTTTTTAAAGAGAACTTTGGTCTTTTTCTACAAATACTACTACTATGATGCCTTGCATCACATGGAACCAGAGGTAGCAATAAAGATGCAGGCCATCTACAAATGCCTTTAAAACACTAAGCAACTTGAAAAAACTCACACTGCATGTGGCCGATGTAAGTTCAATGAGGTTTATGTACCAAAAATGAGAGAAGGCTCAAAACTGGTGCACCATAATTTGTCTCAAGCATGCCTTTGAGAGGGTGGATTTGACGGCAGAAAAGGGGAACATAATCACAGTGTATAACTTTGATGGCAGAAAGATCATAGGGTGGATTTGAGAAGAGCAGATAGGTCATTAGCATATCTTACATAATGAATAGGATTACCAGCAAAAAATAAATTTTGATAAGTTAGTTTGTTAGAATAATATAAAAATAAAAATATTTTAGTAAGGTAGTTTAATGAATGAATAGGATTATCTAGAAATGTATTTCCAGTTATAATGCCTGATAAAAAAAGAATAGAAAAAAAACAGAACAAAGAAATGAAGAGGACAATGCATTAATATGTCAAAGCCCACTTGATCTGATTTTTTCCTTTTTAATAAAGAAACATCATCTTTATTGCCAGATCTTTTTCTGTTCCCAAAGAGAACTTTGGTCTCTTTTCACAATGCTCATAATATGATCCCTCACATCACATGGAGACCAGAGTTAACGATAAAGGCACAAGCCTCTTCACATGACTTTTAAACATGAGCAACTCAAAAAAGCCCAGGGTGCATGTGGACAATGTAAGTTCAATAAGGTTTATGCACCAAAAATGAGACTATGGCTCAAAACTGGTGCACCTTAATTTGTCCCAAGCATGCCTTTTATATAACAATGAAGACAGAAAAACAGAACAAAAAGGAGTTAGGAGTATGCAACCACCTTACTCACAGTGTGAAACTTTGATGCCAGAAAGAACATATGCTGTATTTGAGAAGAGCTAATAGGCTATAAGCAGATCATACATAATGAATAGGATCACCAGATAAAAAAGAAATTTTAATAAGATAGTTTGTAAGAATAATATAAAAAGAAATGTATTTTATTAAGGTAGTTTAAAAATAATATCTGTGTTAAATAAAAAATGAGGTACTTCTCAAACTTCAGATCACTTGAGCCCTAGATATAATTAATACAAATGTGTATAATAAAGAGCACGCCTCAGTCGAACATACAGACAATTGTCCGCAGCAAGAGCAAAATATAATGCAATGACTCAAAGAACCAAGTTTTTTTCCAGATATTATACCTGATTATTATAAAGAACATAAACATTTGCCCAAGTGTTTTGTGAATATTTTAGAAAAATAAACAATATTCAATGTTCCCCTATAGACAAGAAGCATAACAAACATGATTTCAACAAAAATCAATTTACTCATTTACACAACTAGGACAATCATAAGCATGTCATACCTGTTAGTAGCCAAATATCAGAACTGATTACCAACATTACTGATTGGGAACACTTGAAATTGCAATTCCCTTTAGCTTTGCCATCATGCACCACTTCGTGAAATGTTGAATTAGGCCATCTAAAATTTCTAAAAAGTCATAGATTTCCGGACCAAGACATGAAATCATTTGTAGCTCTACGCTACCGCACCTTCAGTTGAAGGTAACGCAACTGGTAGTCTAAATCCATATGAAGCAAAGAAGTATCTTTGGCAAGGAGGACATGTTATAAATGGCATTTCATTTGCAATCGTCTTTTTTATTTTTAGCATGTTACTGAGGTGAAAGACCATCATAAAGAAACCTCAGAGTTTATGCAATAAACTTTAGAGTACTAAGCAAGACTTTGACCTAGGACTTCAAATAGTCCAAGAATAAAGAACGGGCATGCTTACAATTAAGAATAAGAATATGTATATGTTATATTTATGCTTTTCTCCTGTCTAGGGCTTTCCTGTAGGCAGAAGGTAGCAGGAACCTGTTGGTGCTGAAGGATTTACAGTATAAGAACAGTGCTTTGTTGAAGAAATATTAACTCATTAGCTACAGAAGTACATGTGACCCAAAAGAAGGTAGTATGATGTTTGTTGATAGCAAAATACACCTTTGACAACTAACCACTCAGAAAATATGAGATAGTAAAAACACAACAGAGGAGAAGTTACCTTCAAGTTTATCTCAGATATTCCTTTCAGGCTATCAATACCTGCAACAGAAGCTTTGAAGTCCTCAAATGTCCATGATGAAGCCAAAGTAATCTGGAAGAAGGTAATCATAATGTTAGGGGCCTGAACTGGATTAGAACATTCTGAATCTAAATACCAATAGATTACTTTTCCAATCTTCATGGCATCTTTAATTTGAGTCTTGTCTTCATGGTACTGCAATATAAAATAACAGAGAGATAAGTTCAATATTAATAGGATCTTAAGAATTAAAACGTTAACATCATTGACATTGCCGAATAATGCCATCACAATTTAATAATTGTACCTAACACTAAGCCTACTGCTTTTACTAGTACTGGAGTCTTTATAAATGCATGCCACAGCTGGCCTCTTTAACTTTCTCACTTTTTTTCTACTACCTACACGTCCTCCTCCTTTCCCTCTCTCTTTCTCCTCCACCAGCTCCATCTCATCCTCCTCAAGACTATATTGTATCTCCAGCAAGGTTTGCAATTTCAATCTGTACCACTTGGTACGGACGGTACATACCGGTCTGTCATGTTACCAATACACGGACTGCCCGGTACTGCCAAAATTAACCGTCGACAGTCGATTGAGGGAGAAAAAGGAAAGAAGAAGAAGAAGAGGAAAAGAAGAAAGAAGAAAGAAGAAGAGAAAAAGAAAGAAGACCTCTTTTCCCCGCGCCATCGTCGCCCGCGGGTCGCCCACGCACCGTCCTCGCCCGTGGGTGATTCTTCTACCACGCGAGGAGATGGAACATCTCCCCGCACGAGGAGAAAGATCAAGGCGACGTCACGGGTCGCCCACGCGTCGTCCTCGCCCGTGGGTGATTCTTCTCCCACATGAGGAGACGGAACATCTCCCCACGGGAGGAAAGATCGACGGGAGGAGAAAGATCGAGGCGACGTTGCCGAGTCACGGGTCGCCCACGCGTCGTCCTCGCCCGTGGGTGATTCTTCTCCCACATGAGGAGACGGAACATCTCCCCACGGGAGGAGAAAGATCGAGGCGACGTCGCCTCGACAACGTCGCCATTTTTTTAAAATATATTAATATAAATATTATATGTAATATTTTACTATATAATATTATATTATAAAAATATTTTAATATATGAGTGGTACATATTGTGCATATCGCTCGGTGCCATGTACCGTACCATACCGAGATAATCTCGGTATGCTGGTACAGACCGATATGTCAAACCTTGATCTCCAGTACTATGACGATCCAGTCATTGAGCAATATCGGTACCAGTCCAAGATTTTAATCCTTGATTATAATAATGGACTTCGCCATAGCTCTAGTTGCATTAACAATCATGAAGATATAGTATAGGGCAATCGTTATTATCAATTTGCTCAGTTTTCAGTTAGGATATACTATCTAATAACACATAGGCTTTGATTGCAGAACATTAACTGACAAACATTGTTTTCCTCAAACATTCAGGTTATATCTTTTGTTGTTTAACCAATCCCCAAACTAGACTGTTGCACAATGTTTACCTACTGATGTGTCAAGCTCTTAACAACAGCAAAATCCAGGATATGATTTTAATACAAAAATGATGGCAATATTTAATAACATAAATCATGTGCCTTCAAAGATAAGATCTAATTTTATTGTGACATCTCAAATAGATAATTAGCAAAAAAAATAGCCTTACATAGTAGGTAAAATAAGGAAGAAAAGAAATACCAGCTTCTGTAGTTCCTCAGCAACATCTTCAAAGAGATCTTTGGGTGTTGAACCTGATGTGTTTGATGCTACTGCTAAGTAAGGTGACAAATCTTTGACCTGCAAGGAGCAGTTGCAATGTACACAAGAAGATACAAGGA